>CM065325.1:15291353-16606960 GCA_033032175.1 Saturnia japonica
CAGAAAAATAATTGATGCCACGTCCAGCGTCCTCATTACTATGCGTTATTACTAAATTTAAACGCATTTATATGTGAAGAAAGAACTCGCGTTGTGTTTGATCTAAAGGTGTAATAAAAAACGCTTTTATTTATTCTACAATCTATGTTTAGAAATCACCACGGTACAGTCGATGACCTGTTATGTAGAATTTTTTATAGTTTTTCGTAACTGCTTTTGGCTATCTTAATGAATTTTAAAAGTGTGTTTTCCCCAGGCGTTGTTAATTCTTCATCGATATTCGTAACTGAATATCCCTAATAGAAAACAGGAACAGGATATATTCGTTTAATTCATTGAAAATTTATCGACGGTATTTTCCATCAGATATGAGACCTCAATTTGACAAACCCAGACAATACATTTAAATGCAGGATTGGAAGGACGGGTACATTATAATGTATTAGGTACCTATAGTGTTCAGATAATTCGGGGTTGATTGAATAGCGACTACCGTACGCATAGTGAAATTTGTTTCGAAGCAATGTCTCAGTAGTAGATAGTTAGTTCATACACTGCGTTTAATAGACTTTATAGACATCTATAAAGGATACATGCATACTGTAACAAATTAAATGATCTCCAATCAACCGTGAAAGATTTGCCAATGTACTCGATCAACGATTTTACTAGTTAGGTAATTCCCAGTTAACTAAGTTCTCTTCCAAGTTGTTCGGCGAAGTAGTAAATCTTCTAGTGATTTACTGCTAGAATATTGTTCAGATTTACCGTGACATATACTTTGCAGATTCTTGTGTATGAAATATTTTTCTACATTTACTTAGTTCTATATTACTTAGTTACTATCTTAGTTTTTCTTGGGTTACTCAATTTCCGCGTTGGCTCATGCCTTTTACTGTACCCAACACTATTTCATAGAGCTTTGCTTCATCACCTTTAACCAATAATATAATAATTTCAACTTTTATTTTGCTGAATTTGTGCTGTCTGTACCAAGTTCTTGAATTATAATTTATCTAGTATTTTCCTCCCTATTGTTTTTATGTTATGAAGTATATAGTAGGAATAAACTTTGATGAAGTTTCGAAGATGACCGCGGCTACTATTACTATTTACAAACAACATTTAAAAAAAGACGGCAGTTTCAAATGAGGCTAGCCAATAATAAGTACTCATCAAGGCTGAGTTGAAACGTCTCTTGTAGCAACGTGTGCAGTGAGATTATTTTTCAACGTAAAACTTTCAGAGCATATATGCATTTTTGCCACATTCTCGGAACGGCCAATATTGCGTTGCATAGAATTATCAGGTACAAATATCTGCATAAGTACACTTGCTTTTAAACTAGGTAGTGCTTGATAAACATATTTGTTTTCTATTTCAAGTTGAGTGTTTGCTTGTCTCGGTTGGTAGCATCACAGAGCACCGTTTCTCATGGTTTGGTTTCTCCATAAATATACGCAAACTTGAGAAACATTTCGTATTTATCATTATAAAAATTTGGACCACCGTGGGAAAACACACTATTGTAAAAGCGATCTAAAAACGGTTAAGACTGAATATTACTAATGTATGTATGTCTATAATAATTGAATTAAGAGTTTCTATTCGCGCAAGATGCCACATAAATTTTTAGTTGAACTAGTTAGACCAAAATACTCGTGCAAATACTAAACTGAATGGCGATTGATCACAAGTAAAGCGACAAAACTATGTCACTTCTTTCGTTGTATTTATTGTTACGATGATCCAGTGGATTACAAATACCTTATATAATCCCGATTTCACATAAACTATTTGTGCGTGTTTTGGATTAATCAACCATTTTATTAGCAAGTATTTAAAAACAGTTGATCATAATGATGAATTTTGTATAAAGTTTTGTGAATTTTTCAACATTATTTAAAGAAGTATGTATGCATGCATGTTGTGAATATAAATAGCGAAGTACTCCTAAATACAAGCACGTATTCCAGATGTGATCTTCAGTTGGCTTACTTAGGAATTTCTGATACTCCCCATGCATTTTTAATGAAAGTACGATGACATTGTTCCTTAGGGCATAACGTCCAACACCATATATTTTATTATGAATAGAGGAAAGATTTCAGATAGTAGAAAAGTCGTTTCAGTATTACTCTCCAAATCTGGTTTAAGTCTGTTAATAATGACGTCACTTACAGGTCGCTCGAAAACATTTAAACTACTTTACCTAATAACGAAAAAATTGTGAACCAATTTCTATCAAAATCGACTTAGAAATTTGAGAACAGGAGGAAAAAAAACATTATAAAGTAAAAACATTTTTTTAATAATGCGGAGTAATTTTTAAAAAAGTTTAGTGAGCTTTTAATTTGTTTTAGTCGAGTTGATTTATAGTGTGAATTTTTAAAATGTGTTAAATTAACATTTTTTGTACTGCAAATTGATAGTGCTTTTCTAAGGGCGACTATCCAAAAATCGTAATCCATTGACGGTTGCCGCTGTCATGCCGGTCTTCACTAATTTAACTGAATATGCACAGGCTGATCCCGAAACGTGCTACGCAAAAGCGAGTCACTATGACGGCTTTGTCACCACATGCAAGGTGGTCTCGATCCAGTCGGGTAAAACAACCTTACCGTCCCCGCAAATATCAATTTTATGTCAGAATTAAAAAAAATGTTTTCTATTTGGGCCAATGTACATTGTAATAAATGAAGTCACCAAAAGTTATATATTACCGTCGGCATTTAGCTTATATTTCTTACGGTATGTAACTGCTCTGCATAAAAGACATATATAAAAATGCTAATAAAACATATATCAGCATATGCTGAGCTGGATGCCTTTTCTTAATGACTGGACACGTAGCTGGACCATTTATATTATTACTCTATATGTATTTTTTTTGTGTGTGTTCATATAATTATATTCATGTGCATAGTTTCCTCGATTGTTTTTATTTTTCCAATTAGTTTAAATTATGTAATAGCGTGTTTTGTTATTAAAAGTAATTGATTACTTTCTATTTTTTTCTTTCTTTATACAATAATGCACAAACTAATTTGTCAGTATATATCTCATAATTATTCAATTATCTTCTCTTTGATACAACAAGATCATTTTTGACTTTACATAATTGGATGATGTATGCAAGTGTCGTGTCTGCTGCTGATTAGCTGGAACTACCAACAAAATTATACAAATAAGCAGTTTTCCCTTCGAGCTAACATCTTACTTCTGTAGAGAAACACAACTCGATCCAAGTTTGAACTTTCGCTTAAGTAAACGTATCTACTCGTTCCTAATTGAATCACGATTCAAACTCCAATATTTTATTGACGTAAATTAAACAAATCAAGATTGTTAAACCAATAACGAATCGAGTGTTTTATTTAATTTCTTTTTCTATTTGTATTGTAATAGATAACATTTTAGCAATTTGTTCGCCTTTGAAAAGTGATCCATCATTTAAATTGTGTTACATATCTCGTCATATGTCAGAAATCTCTTTTCACTTACCGTATCCCGGGGAATAGTATCGTTTGTCAAAGAAATTATGAGCTAAATCAATAGACTGATTCATTGATAAACAAAAAACAAAATCTTCTTCAATGATTTTTCAATAAATATTTATTAGTACAATTTTTTGTCATTTAATTTTACTACAAAAATACTTTTAATATTAAAGGAACTGATTAAAACCTGTTAAAATACTGTGAAATATTTTAAACTATTGCATCCCATATATCTTAGAAAAACCTCATATGGAGTCACGGGTAACGCCCGCCTTACACGCTACGGTCTTTCGGAGAGGTTTTTGTGTGCTGGTCGACAACACGTCATAGCGTGTATGGGCATTGGGTATATACACACGCACAGGTTCCAAGTATACGTGTTACACACAAAAATTTTGCTACGATTTTGATTTCCACGCATTAAAAAAAGTGCGTGCGTACAAAGTACACAGCAGAAGGGAAACTTCATTGGCAAACTAATTTTTAAATTTCGTTTATATTTATACTAATTTATAGCTGGCTACGTGCTTCATGCTAAGTTCGCCCTTTCTTTCTCTCTCAATCGGTCTCAATCGCTCTCTCCCTCTCTCTCTCAAAACGTTTCACATCTACGTGAAAGTTCTTCGTGACGTGTTGCATCCGTAAAAATTTTACCGACATGCGCGCAAATAAGTTTCACTTCAAATACTGCACAGGTCTATGTATTCCAATACACGCTCCAGTCTACTTTCACAGGTACACTTGCTCAGGTACATCTTTCGTATAGACCATAGCGTGTGTGAGGCCAGCTGAATAGGGTGGCTTAGCTCGACATTAAATAACTTAGTAACATAGCCGTGGTCATCAGTTAGTACAGTAAATGATAGTTTATAATGTTCGATATATATATTTTGACAGAATAGGTAAGTTTCCTGCGATGTTAAAAGTTAAGTTTCTTATAAGGCATGATAATAAAATAGTTAAGTTCAAGAGACCTCTTTACCTGGGGCAGCTTGACTATTGAATTACCCTCCACTCTACAGAATATCGCAGCCAAATTACCTCGAATTGTGTTCTTGGTTCATGGTCGGCAATGCGTTAGTGATACATCTGATTTTAGAAGTGTCCATAGGCTAAGGTTACCGCTTACCATTATGCTGCTCGTACGCTTGTTCGCCACCTTAGCTGGAATTAAAAAAAAAATTAATGCCTGCTTCAAAAAAGAAAGTTCTCAATTCAACTGTTTTTATGGATGCTTAAATGCTCGGGCATAACTTTTTTTTGTGAACCGATTTAGATGATTCTTTTTTCGTTGGAAAGAGGATACCTCAAGAGTGGCACTATTTTAATTTCATTGGCATAGGACTTTCGACTTCCAAAATACACCAGAAAAGTTCTCAAAATCATTGAAGCTGGTTTTCTTTTTTGTTAAAATTTCTCATTATTACAATTTCGAATAGTTTTTGAATAGATTTTGAGATTAAAATCAGACGTTTTTGATATTAAATAGCTAGTGAATAACAAAACAAGTTCCGAGAAACTAAATACAATTCGCGCGCCTGTAGTGTTCTGATAAAGTATTTCATAATTAGAGCTATCAATCAAAACGGATGGAATATCCGACGGTGTTTAATGAATTCGCTCGTGGAAGTGATGTCTGAAGTTGTTCGTACTAAATTAACGAAGAACTGTTTTAGAATATTGTAAATTACTGCTAGCGCTTATATAATATACATTAGGGACAAGTAATTATTATTTTAATTTAATTTTATATTTTATCGTCTCATTCTTTCCATGGAGAGTGGCGGAGCACTTGTGTTCGATCGGGAAATTGGTTGCGTTAACTCTCCAGCTCCTCGCTTTTCCGCAAAAAAATAAATAATAATTAAAATCATCTTTATTCAATTTACTTCAAGGCACTTATGAACGGCAAAATACTACTGCTGGTTCGAAAAATAACCTTTTGACAGTAAAACTCGCTTGACATGATCCTTGAACTTGTTGCCCGGTAAATCAGTAATGTACTTTGGAATCTTATTAAAAAACCTAAAACTATTACCTAAAAAACTTCTATTAGTCTTACTAAGTTTAAAACGCGTTACGACTAATTTATTTATATTTCTAGTATTAACATTGTGCTGATCTTTGACAAAATCTAGCTTGACTAAGTATTTGCTAATGTATAATATTGAATTATCAAGGATATATTGGGAGGGCAAATTTATATACCATATTCCTGGAATTTGTTCTTTACTAATTCGTGAGGTCTCATGCTGTATATTGCTCGCATTGAACAATCAGTACCTATATACATTTGAATAGCTGTTGCCGTATATTTGTACGGTTGGACGACAGCGCCACCTTTTTTATCTATACTGTAATTAGCAACAAATATGTGGGTAGATTAATAGAATACAAAATAAATTGGGATTAAGGACAATGTAATAAATCTCATAAGTCTTAATATTTATTTCAGACATAAGTGACACCGACTTAAATTAATTACTTGTTAGTTATTAGCGGTTTTTAGCGATGCTTTTACAGAAATCGTTTTGGTGTATATTTTTGGGATTGATTTAATAGTAAATTCTACACCAATTACTTCTTATTTTTAAATACCCATACTAATGTTGTAAATGGTAAAGTAAGTCCGTCTGTTGTATGTTACGTATACACGCCAAAACCGCTGAACCATTTCGATGAATTATGGTATAGGTATAGAGTGGCCTTTAGAGAAGCAAAGTCACGTTATTGTCGCTAAAAAAGAACCTTGAAGGAGTGAAATATGGGATATAGTTTGTATGGAGAACCCATCAATTCTAAAATTAGGCATATGAAAATTCATATTTATGCTTTTGATAAGAAATAAAGAGATAAAGTTTTTGAAAAATCGTCACTCAAGGCGCTACAGTGCGGGATGATTTCAATTATTATTTATAATCTTTGTATGTACAGACTGTACTAAACCAATGACAGATTTTCTATATTTGTTGGAGAAATAGTTCGCATCATATGTACTTATGTAAAAGTACCTGAGACATGTCTAGAATAGAGACATTATAAAATATTCCCTGTTTACTCTCTACGTAAATGTTATTTCCCGATTAAGACCCTATTTATAAAATTAAGAATAAAATATTACCTTTAAAAGGCCTTCAAGGAACTTCTTATTTATAAGTATTTTATATGAAAAACCAGAATTATATTCAACGTTTTTTTTAAAGCACTTTACTTGCTAAATAATTAAGTGTTTTGGCGATCTTTGTATCTAGCTGTTTGGAAACTTGGCGGGACTACTTTATCGGGTTGTCCTCTTGGTCTCCTTCCTTCCAGCTTACCTGTGAAAATCAATTTCTCCAGATTGTCGGAGGGCCTTCGAGCTATCTGTCCAAAGTATTGCAGCACTCTCTGGAGACAGATGCTCGAAAGTCTCTGGGAAACCTTTAGCTGCTCTAGAATAGAGACGCTTGTCTTATGCGCCGTCCACGGAATGCGCAACATTTGCCGCCAGCACCAAATTTCAAACGCGAAATTCGATCAAACTTCGATACGTCATCGGTCTGCAGCCTTTATAGTCCAGGACTCAGAGCCATAAAAAAATATGATGATAATAATGATTAGCATATTATAATATAATAGACGTATTCTATAAAATTTATACTTTTTATCAACATTTCGGCTTCAGTGTAAATATTCATTTCGACATCGGGCATCTTTAGCAAGGATTAAACATTTACCCATTAGATTAAAATCGGTCTACTGACATGATAAAAAACGAAAAACGAACCTTTGAATTTTCATTATGAATCCGACTTATTGCTATTTTCTTTCACATAAAGTTTTTCCTCGGTATACTAATAAGAAGAATTCGTGACCTGGAAAGGGATTTTTGCATGAAAATAAGCCTATATCCGAGCGTAACAGAGTAAAAAATGAAAGTCAAGAATTTCTAGATACTATGTAAATATTGGGGTACGACCTAAGGGTCTGACTTAACCTTTTTTGTTTATTTTTATACGTGAATCAAGGAGGGGTGTAATTATAACATTATAAATAATACGCTGTATTTCGATTATTGTTCTACTAATATTAAATATATTTTTAAGCGATGATGCCTTTACATCCACCGTGTTAATCGATTCGAATCCTCAATAAGTTTTCGTTCTCCTCAGTTTTCGGTGAAAGAAAATACCATGCTGTAGTCACAGCACGGTGGGCATTTTCTAATGTAGATAGGCATACAATACTCAAGTTGAAAACCTACTGCTTGATGGGTTCCGACAGCTACATTTGAGGGCTAGTTCCTTTAATCTTAATTTGTTACAACCATCTTTAGCCACGTCATCCCTTACGAGTAACATTAGGTGAAATTGTGACCAACCGCTAAGCCTATCTTTATCTATAAACATTAATTCAAAATCAGTTTCCATATTCATTTGTTTGTCCCTAGGTGTTCTTAAATCACACACAAAGATTCTGTAATAATACAGTCGGTTATCAGTAGATGGTGCCAGAGTCGTTTCATTTCGAAGACAACGGAAACGGTCACTGGCGATACTAACTGTTTGATCGGGAAATTTTAAATAATGATATCAAATTACCATGCGCAATTATTAATATAACGAAATGTACTTATAATGCTTTACAATAGCTGTGCCCCACGGTTTCACCCGTGTTCATTTTCTCCGACAAACACCGCGCCGCACTACCAATACACCGGTGTTGTTCTCATTTCCCGCAATTACAAATTATTTTAATTCTTCAATACCTCCTAAACTATGTGGCCAAATAACATGCTTGAAAGGGCAAAGTTTAACTTACTAAAATGTCTTTATGATGAAGTAACTTTTGTTCATAAGTATTAATATATCATCACGCCGCATTCCCCGAAGGGTTAGGCAGAGGTGCACTAATATACATCCACAGTTCACCGAGTATGTTTTTTTAGGTCCTATGTAATAGAGGGCTAGCCTATTACCATTAATCGGGCACAAAGCCAAACTCCGAGCCGCTACTCAGAATTTCTTAGAAAACCCAATAACACTTTGCTCGACCTGGGATTCGAACCCAGGCCATATACCATGCCTAAAAATCATGCTCATAAATATTTTTTTTAATTTTCAAGAAGCGTTTGTCACAAATTTCCTTATTGTTGCTTATGTATAAGAGATAGGCATATGCTGAGCTAGACTTTCTTTAGATATACTAAGAGCCAACAGTTTTGTAGAGCATTGTATTTGCCTATCATTAGCCATTACGCCAGTATAAGGGGATGAAATAGTTCGGGAGAGCAGAGAGGTGTAGCTTAATGCTGATGTGACTATTCCTCGTGAATCTAGCTATCATATACAAAAATATTTTTTTTATTTGACTTGCAGTACCAGATGCTAGCGTGTTTATACAAACAACAAAAATTTCCTCTTCGTTACATTAGTATAAGATTTTTTTGCGAAATGACACTGTGTTTGATAATGTCTTATATACTCAGAAGTGGAGTGTGAAAAGGTTGAGAACCGGCAATTCAAATGATGTTATTTCGTCGCCGAGCAACGGTAATATTATCACGGACGACGCTGAAAACGTAATAAAAAAATATATAACAAATTTCATTTATGAAGAACATGACGACTTATTTCTCAGAGCTTGAGGTAATTTCGTCGGATTGTACTGACGGACATCTGTTTTTAACACAACGTAACGTAACCGACACGACCGCTTTCAATAATCTTCATATTATTTTTTATATATAACCCGCAAACCCATCCCAGCTACTCATGGGTGCAATTTACTTATAGGTAAATGGTGGTGTATTTATATTTAAAAGAGCATGTTCGATTAATTAAGAGTTTATTGCTTTAAAATTGATAGTTCATAGCTACATAGTTACGAAAAGTGTGCTAAATTCACGACGCGCATAGTCCATAGGCAGACCGTGGCGCGGGTGGCAGAAGGAGTGCGCAGTACCGCGTCTGGCTAACCGTCTCACTGCGAGTTATTTATTTGGTTGTACGTAATTTTTAATCCGTGATATCCTTTAGGGTATTCATTTAAATGATATAATGAAGAGAACAATTTTAATATAAATTATATGCCCAAGTTAACTAACTTTTTTAATTGGATAAGAATTAATACGAATTGGAGAAAATAACTTCGCAAATATCCTTACTATTTAATTATTACTTTGAAGATAAAAATGGATACTGTGAGTCAGTCAACTTTAGGAGATAGACATAAGCCATCGGGGACTTTTCTTTAAGCTTTTTGAACAACTACAATTATTTAGTAAAGTATTTTGACGTATCTTAAAGTTTAGCCAGCGTAAGCCAAGTTAGCGTCCAAAAACGATTTATTGACGACTTAAACACAAAACATTGGATTTTTCTCCGATACAAAAACTTCATTGGAATAAATTGCTTAAAGAAACCTTCCTTAAAAAATTCTGTAAATGATAGTGAAAACCGTATATAAATCCGTTGCGTGGTTTTGAAGAAGTAAGCGGACAAACATACAGACGTACATAGCGACTTTCTTTTATACTATTCATTGATTGATACGAGACGCCTCATCACAGATATCACACAGAGCAATTCGTTCAGAAAATTTCAACATCGTAATTGATTTTTGTACTAACCTGACAAAATTATTTTTTTCACTTGAGTTTAAGCGATAATGTAGTCGAAGTAGTATTACACTAAAGCTAAAATAGTTTTATACATAAGCTCATCTGCCAAAATACACCAGTAAATGGAACATAGATATTTACAACTTAATTATGGTGACCAATTTAAAAGGCATTAGAAAACGCTCTAATATACGCACCATAGTTAGCTCATGATTTTTTTATTTACTAAGAGTTCATGTGATTTCTTTTGTACACATAACTATTTTACATTGCCATGCAAAGATTTATTATTGGTAGTTCACACTACTGACCTGCAAACACAAGGGCAAAATCCTCTAGTCCGCATATAAAACCCGGAATTCAAAATCGATGTACCAAATTGAATCAGTTTCTATTGAGGCTGGGATAGGCACCGGTACCCTAGCAGGTTACTTGATTTTTATCTAAGACTAGCTGTGCCCGCGGCTTCACACGTGCGAATCATGCCGTCCCCGCTCCTGGTTATTTTAGGGACAAAAATGTTTATTGTGGATGTTCCTTACAAAATAGACATAATATACTCTCGCTGTCTTTTTTGTGGGTTTTTTAATGTCTACAATTGTGTAGTACATTAATATGATATATCTCTTATGTTTTACTGACCTTAAGCACCTGAATTGATTCACTATGACCAGTTTTCTTAATTAATAAAATAAAAGTAGCCTAAGCTACTCCTTATAACATCAGCTATCTATCAGTGAAAGTCCCGTCAGAATCGGTCCAATCATTTCGGAGATTACCCGGAACAAATAGACAGACAGACAGACAAAATTGCTTTTGTGTTATATGTACTGTATATACTCTGATATGCATTTAGTAAAATGCTGTTATTTTGACATTACAAACAGGCACTTCAATTTTATTTATTGTGTATTGCTTGTTGCTTATCTTGCCGCTTGAAGCAGATATTTTATTGTATGGCCTCTATTTAAACTTTATATATTATGAACTCGTCACTTTAATGAGCCGATTATTTTAATGATTTTGGTCATCAACTTGCTTTGATACTGTTGAAGTATTCGACATTAATGATACGTCGTCCATAATCGAGGTCAGAACTGTCAAACAAATAAAATGCATATTTTGATTGTTTAAACATCAAATCAGTGAGGAGCTAAAAGAAAATTTACTAATTTTGAACTTTAAGCTACAGACTTTATGGCTTAAATTCGAGTGAAATCTTTACGAACGGACACCTAATGACATTCTTGACATTTGACTTCATACGTTGACAGTTTACTGACAACCGATCGAAATTAATTGAGGGCTTTTTGTGTCGCTTACGGGTCTGTTGTATTTGAAAATAAGTTATTAGTTCCCATCAATATTAAACAGTGATTCAAAACATACAAACTAGAACATTATAAATATATAGGCGTACCACCCACGGTACAGTGTTACGAAATTTTTGGCATTAAATTTACCACACCCACTTTATTATTAATTGGCAAATTGGCAAATAACTCTTCTATATATATATATTAAAACGTAAAGTAAAAGCTTTCTACCCCTTTTTAAGCGTATTACGTGCACGGAAGACTGAGATTTGGTATGGTTAAAGTATATATGGAGAAGGAGTGCAGAAAGCTAAAATGTATCTAAAATAACTGTTACTAATATATTAAATTAAATAAATTAATATGTACTGCGAATCCTAACACGACAAGTGCCATTGAACTTTGACCCCCCAAAATATTGACATTGTCACTCAACGAAAAGTGACAGCAAGTGATGTAGATAATACTCATTGTTTAGGTTCATGAATACTGCAAATGTCAAACAGAAAATAGTCTATGATCGAAAAGTCGCTGGTCGAACTTCGAGCTTAGGGCGATCGCTAGTAAAAATAATTATGTATTTCAAAAACTAAGACACAAAAAATAAATATTTTGTAGCAGCTAAATTATCATATTAAAAACAGCAAAGGAATACGTTAGCTAATAACAAGTCATCACGTATAAAGACCTGTTTACTTAAGTCATAGAAACGTTTGCTTCCCCACACAATATAAGAGTTTTGCCTGTAATTAGATGAAGAAAAAGGAAAATGTAGTAAAGAATAAAGTTGAGTTTGTTTGCCCGGGGCATTAAAAGATTGGGGCTGCCAATATAATTATTAAAAAATTTTGATGTCAAGATGAAATCATTAATTTCACGACTATTTGATGGTGGTAATAATATATGTAACTCCACACAAAGATTAAAATAATTCTTCGACTGATAGGGCACTTTTTTATGAAAATACAGTCAATATATCATGATTGATAGCTTGGATTCCGGATGGGTTCGCACAAAAGTGCAATATATAATTGTATTAGATTATATTTCTTACCTAGTTATGATTGTTTTTTATATTAGAAAACTATGGTCGATTTTAAGATAGATTTGGTCGAATTCTGTAGTAAAATGTCGGTAATAGGACAAACTGTTCAGTGAAAATTTTGATGCTAACTTGAAAAGCAATATTAGTTACTTTGTTTAACTTCACTACACTTGTGTGTCTTTACCAAAGTTAATAAAACATCAACAAAATAAAAATAAAAAAAGTGAAAATCAACCTAAAGCTGAAACTCGCTTTACAAATGTTTAGCAAAAAGTAAAACAAAGTGTTTAGTTATTAAACAATGATTTTTTTACACGACAATTTTTAACAAAAAAGATAACCAATTTCAATTATTTTGAAGAGTTCCCTTGTGTATCTCTGAAGTTGAAGGTCCAATGCCAATGGAATTAAAATAGGACCACCCTTGAGATATCCTCTATACAACAAAAAAAGAATAATCCAAATAGGATCATACACAGAAAATATATGGCTGTACATCCTTAAAAACTTTCAAATTGATTTAACGTCAGGATTTTTTTAAGTCAGTTATAAATATAAAATATCATAATTTTTGTCAAAAAAGTAATTAATTTTACAATACCTTTTAGAACAATATTTTTCTTATCGTATATAAATAAATGATTTAACTTATTTGCTTTCATTTGCTTTCTAACCCTGAAGATAGTTAAGTTAGTTAAGCTGATTTGTTTAATTATTCATAATATACTTCTATTGATTTGTATAAGGAATAAAAATTCTTGCACAAAGTAGGATTTTATAATTTTTACTATAACAAAATACGGATATATACGTATTTTAGAATACACCTGTTACGTATTTTATTAAGTTGTCATTTTAGTAAAATGTCCAGCGTTCCACAACAGCGCGTTTTTAAGGCACTTTCTGCATCGCACATTCACAATGTGAAATCGGCTATCGCCTGAGGTCTTTCCAAGCCGTTATGACCTGGTGACCTTAAAGAACAGAGCTTATTCTTCCCTAAAAGGCCGGCAACGCATCTGCGAGCCCTCTGGTGTTGCGGATGTTTGTGGGATGCGGTGATCACTTTCCATCAGGTACGCCACCAGCCCGTTTGCCCCCTTTTTACCATTTAATAATTAATAATAATGTGAATGTGAACCTAAACTTTATAATTCCATTCAGCGGAAAAACAATTTCTTTGTATCTGACTTTCACAATAAGCTAGTCAAATATTATAATAATAAAGAAAGAAAACACAATATAATGTAACCACAAGTCATTAAACTACAAAAACAGTTTAATCACCGGATGTGTGTAATACTGTGCAATAAGCGGAATATTAGCCATACTTGTGTTGTGTGTGACCAAGAGTAATTTTGCAATACAAACGACTACATACATGTTAAGATAGATTATTATTTTAATCGCATTCATGTTCTTGTGTTGAATTAACATGTAAAATGACAATTACATAACATCGTCCTTTATTAGTAAATTGTTTTCAGTAATTCTCACACTCCGCATATCATATTTATTATTTCTCAAAGATGATTTTTTTTTCTTCTGGGCAACGCCATCCTATCTCCGCTAATTCTTCATAAAAATGAATAACTCAAACATAATTTTAATGTTTATATTCCTCACTATTGCAGAAGACAAATAGCTTAAAATTCTTTTCTTTTCTTAAAAAAATTATAATTAAAACTTTTTCGTAATGAATGCTATCTGTTAATGCTAATGAAAATAAATTCAAGACACTATATTATTATATTAACAATTTGTTTAACTAATATGACAATATGACAGCTGTTAGAGTTTCAGTTAGTATGCAATATAAAATAAATCTCCATGTTTTTAAAAATACAAACGCTAAACTCCAAACCAACATTAGTAATCTTTAATAATAGGGGTAATTTAATTGTATAACCGTGGTTAATATATTTAAAAAAACTTTTGATTTTATAAATGCTTTAATCAAGTTATTGTAAACATAAAAACCTGGTTGTAAACTTTTTAAGAAGGTAATAGAACAGCCTAGGGAAAACCGAGGGATTAAAATAGAAATATTTACGTAGATTTAAAAAGTACTTACCTAAAGATATTAAACAGAAAATTTTCCAGCAAAAATAATTAGTATCTAGACCTCGAATGAACATTAATTCATAATTCCAGACTTTCGCTACGACATAGTCCCCGAAAGGGTCTCATTAAAATTATTGTAAAACTAATCCGCTTAGTGTTTTAATTATTATCGTGCTGGTACATGCTCACCTTCGACCCTAATTAATTAAGGAAAGGGTGTGATTAAAGGGATATAGCTTCATAAAGTGGAGGCTAACCACGGCTTAGTTTCGCGACGATGTAAGCTGTGCCAAAGGTAAATGGTATGCATTAAATAATGAAAGACTTAGTCTTGAGGATTTGATAAGGAGTTCATTAAGCTTATAGTAGCAGATGAACTGGTTATAAATTTAGGTTATTATGGTGGGAATGCAAATGTTGTAGTGATCTATCAAGTGGGGCATATTGCTATTGCTCGATAGACCAATTGCAAGTATTTTTTTATAGACTTACGAATCCGAAAATAGTTGTTAATGGTGGGAGGTTTTATTTAATAATATTATTCAGGTTTAACTATTAAGAGAAAATAGAATCAACCTAAAATCCTAATAATAACATCAAAGGAATGAAAATGCAAACTTTAATATTCATTGCTGATTGAGTCAGCATTCTAACAAAAATAAGAATTTCCACCCGTAAAGAGCAAATTCTACTTGAATGTACATATCTATATTTTTGAAAGATTTCGTCACGTCGAGACCATTTAGTCGGGTCGTTTTTTTTAATGCCCAGTGTATCAGAATTTTGAAAAAATTACAATAAAAATTAAGAATAGAAGTAGAATTTAATTTTGCATGCGTTTGTATAATACCTAATGAATAAATATATACTAGCTGACTCGTGTGAATCTCTCGCAGATTATAGAATGTAACAAACAATCTATATTTATGTTAGATACACAGATTGATAATATAAAAGGTGGCGTCTCTTACATCTTAGGAATCTAATTAGCAACGAAACATACATTAACGAAGCACATAATGTAACACATACTAAAGTATTAATTTCAAACTTACAATCAATAGCGGAGAATATAAGCTATAAATGATGTTTGATCATTACTATTGATGTAGAATCAATGAAGGCTTTGTCAGAAAAACACTCTTGATAAATAATATATACAGATCTTTAGACATTTTATATTATCTATTCTCTTTACTTTAGTTTTTAAAATTTGCTTACCGATCGATGGTGCATTTAACATATAAAATTTTCGATACATTTCCTCCAATGTGTTTTCCAATTTAGCAACTCGTCCATTCTTAAAGTTATCAGCTTTGCGAAAAATGTCACCGGATATTTCTAACTTAGAGTTTGTTAGCTAATAAATTTATTCCTTTAATAGCAAATTATCTATGAGTATTAATATAATATTTGATCAGAACTATTGGAATATTGCTTATATATATTACAGTATAATGCCGCGTGAACGCAGTCTTATTTATAAGAGGCAATAACAATGTCAATATATCAACAAACCAGATTAACAATCAACAAACTGGTTGGTATGACAGCCGATGTCATTTCACCATTATCGTGCATGTGCATTTGGTGTTCCCATGTTTTGATCATAGAAACTTTTATCCCCTATTTTGTACCCTTAAAGTTTTATTTTTGCTACAAAAGTACCCTATGTTCTTTCCTAAGGTCCAATCTAACTCTATACCAAAATTCGTCAAAGTTGATTCAGCGGTCTAGGCGTGAAAACGTAACAACAGACAGACGGAAAAACAGACAGAGTTGCTTTCTTATTTATAATATTAGTATGGATTATAGTCTGAGTTATTGCAGAGCATCTCGGTGACGCGAAATCATAAGATTTAACCAATCTAAAAAGTCAAACATGCATACGATACAGTGTAATATATGCGAAGTATTAGTCTATATATTATGTGTATAAATGTACACAGCCCGCTATAATACGCGTCGCTAGTCTAACGCAAGCGCAATATATCACGAACATGTCGAGGTCATCGCTTACGCGAAGATCACGCAAGCCCAAAAGATTTTCCCCTAACAAAAATCGCTCAACGCGGCTAAAGAAGTTTTCACTTAAAATTTACGCGCACTACAGCTTTTAAAGCCTTTTAAAATCCCGTCAGGGTTTTTATTTCCAGCTTCATGTATAGTAGAATAGAATAATATATTTGTAACTAATATCAACTCATATGAATTTACCATATTAAAATAAAGTTCAATCGTCCTTATTTTATTAGCATATGAAAATTTGTGAACAGAATATCCTCGGGTTTAGAAAACAAATGGGTGCAACATGGCCTTAACACAGACAATAGTGTTTCCTCGCGATCCATTGCAAAGTTTGTTCCGAGTTAATAAATAACTCTGCTATCAATTCTAGTAGCGCACAATTTGATTCTTCGAAGTGTGTCCTAGCTTGAGTTAAAGAATTGATCCTAAATCTGTAGAGTTTAAATAGGCATATAATAAGGTACTTGTTAAACTTGAGAAATAGACTCCATGAGTCTCTTATTAATTTAGGATTGACTAGATAGAAGATTAATCGCGGAACCATGTGTTTTCATAGACAATAACATGATAGAATATTAATTGTTCATTACATAATTTTGTATAATCCGTTACGAAATCTGAAAGCTTTACTGGATAGTGAATAGAGGTAAGTTGTAATCTTGTTGAATCCGCGATGTTGGGAAATCTACATTAATAATTACCAATTGCACATAGAACTTACAGACAACATTTTCAAATCATAGTATGGACCTTATTTGTTTCGAAAGTAAATTTTTGATTAAGCGAAGTTCTCTATAGCAGTAATTGAGGAATATACAAATAACTGTACCGTTTACTAATAGTAAAAAAAATTGAGTAAAGTTACTTAAATCCACCAAACTTTTTTTCATATCCAAAGTCTCAAATTCCCTTAAGACTTATAAGTCTAAATACTAAGTCATCACTTGGTACTAGGATGATATTTTGCTAATGAGTGAAAGGTAATAAATCAATGAATTTAAAGTTAAAGAACATATTTTAGTTTTTGCTGTCGACCGACAATATGATATAAAATATGTGTTTTATATTTGTAAGCCACTCATTTTGAAAAGCAAAGAATATGAAACAGTTGTTATGAAAGTCGCTTGTTGTAGCCGGAGAAGCGGAATACTGTCTCTGCTATCTTATTACAAACTTTGTTCTGAAAGGAAGTCAAGTTAATGAAAATAGTGTTATCTGCTCCGCCGTAGGTTATTTGATTCTTACGTGAGTTCTTGAGTTGAGAGGATTTTCTCGTGCTCCGTTGGTTGTTTTCCCGATTGTTCAAGGTCTAAGGATGGTAAGATGGGAAAGTCTCTCTAACTTAAAAATGTATCTTTTTACAGCTTGATAAATTGAGTTTCTTGATTTTAGGTTTGGATATTTCTTTGTTAATTGGAATCAAAATTTAATTTTTTTACGTGATTCTATTAGAATTAATTCTTTTTAAAAATACCTTTTGTTATATATTTTTCAATGTCGGGTAAATAAATTTCCTGGAAACTTACATCTTCACTAATGTTATAAATGCGTAAGTAACTCTGTCTGTCTGTCAGTATATTACCATTTCAAGTCTAAACCTCTGAACCTATCGCCATTAAATTTTACATAGAGGTAGCCTGAGACTTGGAGAAGGAAATAGTGTGAAATCCATGCAGACGAAATCCTGGGAAAATTTAGTATGTATAATATATTATTATTTTTGTTTATAGAAAGGTGTAGTTTATAGGCATGTGTTCATGAAAATAACACTCTGATAGGTTGTCAGCGCGTATTACTAACTATACATTTCAGAACGGAATACGGCAGTGCGAATTTTACAGCTTTGCAGTGAAAATAGGTTTTACCTACTACGACTAAACTCCTTATTAAGTTAGTCTTAACTTCTACAGGTAAATAAATAAGGAACACATATTCACATACGGACATTGAATTCGAAACTAAGCAAAGCGGTAACTGAACAGCTGATATACTAAATAATTTTATATACATATTTAGCATCCATACATAGAACTGATAACTATGCTCATCCCACAAATAGTAGGATTACTACCATTGCGTCACTTGCTTTTTCAAAGCAGTAGTAGATAGTGTAATTAACTTTATAAATACCTAGTTCCAAGAAAGCATCATCATCATTATATTAATACGTGGAGCAAAAACTTTGTACCCTTTTTAAGCGTATTGCGTGCACGGAAGACTGTGAGATTTGGCATGGTTAAAGTTTATATGGAGAAGGAGTGCAGAAAGCTAAAATTTATCTATAATATCTGTTACTAATATATTAAATTAAATAAATTAATACTGTGAATCCTAACTGACCGTACCATTGAACTTAGACGCCCCAAAATGTTGACATTGTCACTCCATGAAAAGTGACAGCAAGTGATGTAGATAATACTCATTGTTTAGGTTCATAAATACTGCTAATGTCAAACAGAAAATAGTCTATGATCAAAAAGTCGCTGGTCGAATTTCGACCTTAGGGCCACCGCTAGTAAAAATAAAATGATGTCAGAAAAGCGAACATTCATCTAAATGCAACATATAAAGATATTGTTAAATGAAATTAGCTTGCTTCCCGAAGACAGCAAACGTTCAGACCCCGTTTGATGTATTATAATATTGTATGCGACAGTCCTTTTGTCCCGGTATGGTAAATATAACAAAAAATATAACAACCCTCCAGAAAGGGAACGACCTTTTCAAAGATATTACGTTCCTAACAACTACTTTGACATAGGTATTTTAAGCTTCTTACCGTTATGTACAGTGATCCAGTAGAGCACGTTATTTATAATTTTTAAAAATATTTTTTCTTCAGATCTTATTATATCCGTCATAAATATAATATAATTTTAGGCTTTATTTGTAATTTTTTTAAAGATATACATACATCTTTTGGCGCGTTTAGTATAGGGTGAAATGGAGGGATGCTCGTGTTTCATTTGGCAGAAGTACATGAGAAAGTTAGCCGTCAATTATATTAATATTAATTCGTTTTATTAACTTTTAGTTTTTAAATTATGTAAATGATTGCGGAAACGATATACCAATAAACATCATGTCAATTTGTATTATTTTTACACAATTTTAAAAGTCAGTAAAATGCTGCTGGCTAATTGCTAGGCTAATAACACAAAAAAATCACTCGGCATAGGGTAAACTCAAAATTTATTAAACCCCCGACTCAAGTAACCTATTCATTGAGTCCATTCCCATGAGCGCAAACCAGATATATCATATATGTGCTGTATGTTGGTGAGGATTTAGGTATCCTATAGATTTCAGATGATGTTGAACCATCAGCATCTAATGCAATTAAAGTAACATAATACCAAATCTCGACTCAATCAATTCTCTTGAAGATGCTCGCATCTACATATTTTCAACTAGAAGAGGCCTTAAAAATAGATATATATTAAATGCAATATTCAGCACAGAAAGACAAAGATGAAAAAATATACATACTTCTTAAACATTTAAATACAATTTATTCGTCTAGTTGAGGGATCAAAATCAGAGAATCACATATAAATAAATGAACTTTAAATCGTTTACTATGACAGAAAGAAAGCATACGGTGTGCGGGACAATGTCGGCCTATATTCTTTGTTACTGGTTACTAATTAATAATAATTATAGTATACTTCAAGCAACTAGTTATTTTTACGACAACGATAACAGTCACCGCCTTTCGGTGGTCACCACTATATTTACGTGCGTAGTCATTATTAAGAAACAAAAGTGTCACTGTAGTTAGCGTACATAATGTAAAGTTACTATACTGTTTTGCCTTGTCTATCGCCTCGCCCTCTTTGTGTTCTAGACGTAAGCAATTTTAATATTGGCTTTTCATTGAAAATACCATCTTTATGCTACAATGGGAACGTTTAAAATATAAAATCTCATCAGCTATCAATATTGCGACAGCTTTACGACGTTCACGATCGTTTCGGTATGCAAATTACTTGATTGATCTGTTGGGTGTTAAAACTAAATTTAAAATGCTTCCGTATTATTAATGTCTTCGGTATTTTTTTTAGATTTTGTTTTAACCGTTTCATTAGCTAATTTAGGATGAGTCATAATAAACAAATCAATGTTTTGATGGATGGATCCTTGGGAACGATCATAGGTTACTTTTGATGATGAAGGTATCATATGAATATTATAGTGAAAAATCTTTTGCCATCTTTGTATTATACTTCGACTGTTGCAGATCTTTCTACATTTTGCGTATAACTAATTTCAAACAATATTATAACAATCAGTAACACAGTAAGAAAATAAATGTTCATATCTCTTTGTTATACTTCTTATAAACTAGTTTTAATTTCGTTTGCGGAATGGTGGAAAATGTGACCTATGTAGGTATGTTCTCAACTTCATCGAAGTTGATGCTATTGCCACTTGTAAGATCAGCTGGATGTAAGCATCCAGACTAAAATCTGCTACTGAAAGAAAATAATGTGTGAAACATTTTGTTTTTCTTAGGTTGTAATTTGTTTAGTAAACGTTTACTTTCTATTACAATTTACAGTAACTTTTATTTTATTTGCCTTTCTTTTCCTACTTTTCTTTATATCGTATCTTGGTATTATGCACAGATTTTTAATATCTATATTTTAATAAAACCCTAATCAGAATGTTAGTCATCGGCAATTTGTAACAAAGTTTCTCAAAATTCCAAAACAAGTGTTTATCACATTCACAAGTAAATCTTTTAATAGCTCTTTTTGTTAGAACCTTAGTTAAATTATACAGAATAATTTGTAAATCGTCACAAGATGAAATGATTTGATATAAATGAATATTATAATCAGTGTATTAAAATAATCCATTTGAAATGAAGCGCTTAAAATTTCATCTTTTTTGGTAAATCTATGATAATCTTTGAAATTGAAATTGTGTTTAATGTATACATTAGAAAGCAGATCTATGTTAACTGTTGAATTTAAAGCGATAATACTTCAGTGCTAGCTCTTTCTGATGCCGCCCTTTCAAATTGTTCTATGTACAGAGCTTTCGGTGAAGAAAGGGCATTTGCAGATGTTCCTCTTATTAGTCAGAGTAATCAAATGTTTCATCAACAAACAATGATTGGTTAGTTCTTGCAGCCATATTTAAAATTCAATATCTTTGTTCTTAGTTTAAGTTAGGTACAGTGGTCAGGCGTATTCGTTAAGATATTATTTTCAGTTAATTACTCAGTAAAACTATTCACAAACCCGTGCTATCCAAAACTTGTTAATTATACTGATCCTACAGTTGCCAATCAACAGCCAGCATGTACACAAATACAGGGGAATACCAATCCTGTTATTACATTCAGTTCCTATTTCGGCCGCACATCCGACTCCCTAATTGCGAACACCCCGTATTAACGATCCCGACGCGATGGACCCTACGGTTACGTAATGGATTGTGTCTAGCCGAACCCCTGTTAGGGGGTTTTTAGGATCTAGTCAAATGAAGTTATACTAAGATGGGTAACTGTATTGATAACTCACGTACTAAGCTGAGTGATCATAGCAAAATATCCATTTCACTGTACTGAGGTTCTGTGAATACTTTCACCATTTAATTTGGTAACTCGTGCGTGATTTTAATATTAAGCTTGTATTTTTTTTTTTCTTTTAGACATATCCGAGATCAGTAACAATGCCACAGCTATCTGTCTCGTTCTGTGAAATAAAAAAAGAACGCATATTAAAAAGAATCAGCGGAACTTTTAGCGAGACTTTGATTTGTAATTTAGTAGCTTTTGTTTATTTTAATAATTTTATGTTATTTCACCTGTAATATGTATTCTGGCTGCATTTTAAATGATGCAGTTTGGTTATTGTGCACAAGGTAAGTGGATTTTAAATAATAACTTGACACATTTTGCTGGGGACAGATGAGTAGTTATCGCCTTACAACGAATTATATAAGAAATTTAATGTTTATAAGTTGTGAGTCTATGTTGTCATCCTTGCATTTTTTACGTATAACAAATCAATGTCCTTTATTTCGTGTTTTATGGTTGTTTATTTACTATATCTTTTTATACGTCTTGTTATACACACACCTGATATTTACAAATGGTTACAAATGGTTTTGTCTTATATCGTGTAGACATGTGCTGTTTGTTAGTTATGCATTTAGGAACTTTATGAATGTGTTAGAATGCCTTATAATTAAAGTTACGTCTTTTTTATGTTAGGGTAAGGATTTCATATTCTATAATGTTTTTGTGTGGCTATTTACTTGTTAGGAACTAAGTGTCATGTATTATCAAAATCAAATCAAAATTAGTCAAAAATGCAACATCAAAAATTTATTTAATAAAAAGTATCAATTTAAATCTCATTTTTTCTTCTGATTTATAAAAACGATTCGAAACAACAATTATCGGTCATAATTTAAAAATGTGAGACGAAAAACGATATTATTTCAATATAAATTATTTAATTAAAGTTGATGGTACAATATCAATGTAATTAAATAAAACCACCCTTGATGTATCCCTTATCCAACAATAAAAAAAAACCATAAAAAAATATACATTCAAATTGAGTAAAATCCGTCTTATTTTTTAAGTCCGTTAAAGACAAGAAAAGAAACAACATGAAACTTTCGATGACGTGGCGCTTTGTTTATATACTAACAGTATAGTAGAGGTTCTAGCGTATACATTTATTTATATATTAAAACTAAAAAAAGTTACTTAAACAACAATGGCCATTCGTATGTTGTTATTGCAAAGTAACGCATATTTATTGGCAATTTCAACAGCCCGTACCCCGCGAGCTCCCCCGACAACATATTACGTGCCCTCCGGCACTCTGAAACTAAATTGCCCGACTACTCAGGATAATTTATATGTATGAATTGTTACACAAAGATTCTACGTTCACTTTTATTATTTATTTTTTAATTTGTTCTTTCACGTAAGACTGCTACACGCGAGTGTTGCGATTTACACATGTAAAAGGAGAAATATGTTAAAAGTTTTAGTAGTAACTATTTGGTATATAAAATATGTACACATTGTATATAGAAAAGTAAGGACAATCAAGATATTGTTCTATTTGGTACTTATTATTACAAAAACATTTCAATAATTTTTATTCATAATTTACCAAAATAAAATCCTTCAACATAAGTGGTTGTTCTTTTAAAAAAACGTGTGCGTCTCGGGATGTTCGACAGAAGTGATAAGTTAAACAGCTAATGAAAAAGAAAAAAAAAAAACAAACGAAAGAGAGAAAGGGAAGCCAGATAGAGTGGCGCCGTAACACGTTACTTTACGAAGCAGTTTTCCCTCCCATAAGAAGTTATCACTTCAAAACTTCAATTCTATACGTCTATGTAGATGATAATTGGTACAAAAACGTTGACATTAATATAAAGGGAGTTTGACTTTGATGCAGAGATTATCCTGTACAAATAATTAGCAGCATTACTCGCATTAATATAATAGTTCTACTAAAAAGTAAGCGAAATAGGTAGAACGGAATCTAATGAGATGGATTATTATCGCAAAATACGGAAACTAATAACATAAACATTTATTGTAATAAAAGATGACCTAACCGAAGAGAAAATACACTACAATATGCTGCAAGGAAGCGTATTACAGACAGGGTCATAAAGGGGTGACATGATCAGCAGTAAATATCCTGTTATTTGCAATAACAATTTGCACACTGTTATTACAGTCTGGGATTCAAAACGCGGGATAAAGCCATTGAGCCTTGACTTTATATCGAAACTATAGTTATGGTGCATTTAATTTGGACGTATATCAAAAATGTTTTAGCCATTGGTTGGGGCAATGATAGCACTTAAATTTATGGTAAGTTTTGAATAAAACTTAGCACACTGTTAGAACTCGTAAACATTTTTCTAATGAGAAGTAACTACCATGTTGACTTGTAGTCCATGTTTTGAAGTATAACTAACCTTCAATAGGAGCATTCTTAATGTTTGTTGCTACTCCTGCATACTTTGTTGTTCTTTAACCATTCAAACTTCTTTGCAAATTTTAAATATATCATCACCATTACAAATTAAACTGTCTCTTAAAATCAAGGCTAGTTGTGATCAATCTTTACCCTATAAATAGTTAACAAAATTATATAATAAGACAATTAGTTTTGCTGGTTGAATAGTTTGATCATTGAAATTGCTGTCTCTAATTTCAAATCTGAATATGTACACTTTGCGAAGTTCGCATATAATTAATAACAGTAAGAAAAGCAAGGAAGAGAATTAAAAGTTTAATTTTCCTAGTAACAAATTCGCAGCAAATACTAACATGTCCCAAGACAATAAGCCAATTAAGCTAACCTCAGTCTCGGTGCGACAACAAACTAATGTTGTACAGCGATTATACACGCTAGATTAAATTCTAAACAGTATAATTTGAAACCTCTATTTCTTAACTCGCATATATACTTAGATAATAAGTACCCTTCTTTTTATTTATGTTACATTTCACAAAATATTATCAAAACTATTTATAGGTTTTAGCAATAGACGCGTTATACTCTCACTAAAAGCAATTTGAAAACGTTATAAATTTTATCATCAACATGTTGAAAACAAAAGAGATAGGATATACAGCATAAGGTGGAAATTCTGTTGTCAAAAAAGGATAAGAGTTTCGTCTCGCCCATGCCGGTATCGTCGAAAATGAACTGAGGGCAATTTCTCACCATTCACGATAGCATATAAAGAGAGTTAATGCCGTATCTACTTATAAAATATCATCGTGTTTTAGCGTTTGGCCACAATCTCAAGTTAAGCTTGGTAGAGAAACTGGTTTTCCACTTTATGGGTGGTAGCTAGCCAAGACGAAATTCGAAAATGTCACTGAAAAGCTCAGGCTCATTGTATAGATTCGACCTTACGTTGATCGACGCCATGTCCGTACATGTTACCACTTAGGCCTCACTGCTTTCATCATTAATATTCTTATAATTTGGTACAAAGCACTGAATTTTGGATACTCTTAAAATTTTACCTTTACAACTCGAGGAAATTAATTTTCTGTTCTCTATAAATCTTTCTCTCTAGACGCAAGAGAAAAATTTTATATTTATCACACCGTTTACATACTATTCAAATTTGAGTCTTTCTAAAGTATGTAATATTGCGAATGCTCTGAAGAGTTTTTTCACTTAATTCTGTCTTCTCCCTTCTGTAACATAATCATACGCACTGGATTTAGAAACCACATCTTTATTTAACTTGTATAATATCATTATGTGGTGTCTTTGCCATTAGGTCAAGCGTTACTTGGAGAGACATCTAAATCTGGAACAACAATCGTTGTTTTTAGATCGTATTATACTTAACATCAGACAAGTGCCTGATGTAACTTGGGCATGAGAAAAAGAAGTAAAAGACAATTTTTTAACTGATGTAACCAATAACAATGGACAATATAATATAAAAAAATATGTTGACCCGTATGACTGAATTATAAATTTGTATATAAGAATGAATCCCTTTACCGGGTAAAGGTCTCATCCCTAGGGAAGACGTAGGCGTAATATATACGCGAAACTACGATGGCTACGAAAATTTAGCTATTGTAATTTACAATACCGAACTGTTGTCGTTCAGCAAATAATCCAACACCGCATAAATCTTACACAATGGAAAGATTACGTGGAAACTTACCTACATTTTTTAATAGTCTATCTGGACAATGTTAATTTGTGTTTAAGTTAACCTTTGTAAGTTTTTATATTGACCAAACGCCAATGCAAATCCGCAGGACATTTATTACAATAGAAGTTCCTTTAAAACGACCATGACACGTCGTCTCCCTGGGTCACGTACAAAGATGCGAATGATCTCCTGAACTTATGTGTCCCACGTAAGTTATATTATATACCCTTGCTTAACGTTTGAAAGACGTATATTTACAAAAAAAAACACGTCGTACATGATCGCTATTTTTTTAAATTTAGAACTTTAATATTTTTTAATTTGTCACAAAATACGAGGGTTTTGAGGGTGTGGTAGTGCGCATGCATATCTCATACATATTCAGTTCATTCATAAGTTAATATCAACTTGGATTCTTGTTTATAGGTTTGCAACAGGTGTGCCATATCTTCAATAGATGAGTTCAAACAAGGTCCATCATAATGACAATTAATGTATTAAAAAAAAGCATAAGTGTAAAAACAATTATCCAATAAATTAATACCAATGAAATTAATATCAACTGTATAATATTCATTACGGTATTAACAAACATTACCGAATGGAGGCCGAATCCAGGATTCACCTATTCGTTCATTCGTTCACGCATCGATGAATAATTATTGAATTCATTCAATAAATCAAATTAACATCGTTTAATGTATTATGAGGTTAATTTCATAAGTGTATTAATATCATTTAGCACGTGTGGAAAGAATAAAATACTTTATCTTACTTATCATTATACTATTTGCAATATTTTGAAATCAAAATTGATTTAATCAAATTAACCATTGAATACACGGTGGAATTTTTGATCATCCCAACATTTTCTATGATCTAGTAGTACTCCTTAATTAACATCTCTCCTAATTTTATCCTGGAAATAACAGGGTACAATAGGACTGATATATTCGATGTATTATAAAATCATTCGCTCTAGCCTCTCATTTACGACGTATGATTTAAAGTTACTCTTAAATCAAAAATAACTAAGAAACTGTTTTCAATTTATCCTAATTCCATAAATAAATATCACTTACTGTTAATTTCTCACTTTTTCAAGCAAATAAATTCAATTTGAATACATTTATAAAATAAAACCAAAGCCGAAATATACAAACTAAATATTTTATAACGCATTACTACTAGCACTCGCACTGAAAATTTCATAAATAATTTATAAAGTTATATTGTATATATTAATTTAATTATAGGGATTCAAACTTGAAGAATATTAATAATTATATTCAAATATAATTATATTTTAGAAAAGAAATAAATTATTTAAAATATAAAAGTTATAAAATTACAAAGTATTGCATGAACAATAGCGTTGAATGTACGGAATTGTAGAGAATTGTAGGCGGTTTACTGTTTTTAAAAACAAACCTCTATAACCTTATAGTAGACTAGCGGTGTACCCGCGGCTCCAAACGCGTTTGTTACGCCGTAATTATTTATACCTATAAATTCTTATAGCCCATCAATTAACCTAATAATATAAGCTACCCGTGTACAATAAGTCATAAGAATCGGTCAAGCTGTTTTTGAGTTAAATCGGGATATACAAATAGATACACAAAAATTTTACTAAGGGCATTTTCGTGATCAGTGTTCTTTATTTAGCATGTCTATAAGAAAATTTAGGAATAATATTACATGTACAGACATGACTAAAGATTAATTATTACAGATTGTTTTAAAAATAAATAATATTTATTTTTGTCAGGACTCAAGAAGCAAAAAAAAAAACAAATTTTATTTACTGCAAAATTCTAATGATAATGCAGTGTTCTCAAAACTAGATTTTTATTGAAGATTTTCTGCATTTTTACATGTTTATAAATTTCCACATTTTGGTCATTAATTACTACTATAATATTTATAACACAGAATTCGGCAGCAGGCGGTTTCTTTCATCACTCTACTGGTTCAATCTTAATGAAAATAATCTTTCCATATTGGCCTTGTGACCTGGCATCCCAAACAAAATATGCGCACAACTTGACACATATATGACATTTGCTTTCAGGGTATTGTTAAAAGCAACCGTTGCTCAATATCTTTTCCTCGTTCTACAGCATGGCTAAGTATATCCACCATAGCTTTACCGAAATTTTTTTGAAATGTCATGATCGCGTGGAAAACCAGGACGTAATTACGGTGAAAGTTCCTACATATCGGGGCGAACGGTAACCCTACTGAGGACAGATGAAGATCCCCCAAATAATTTACATTACAAACTTAAGTTGCCGGTGAAACATATTTGCTGTCGATGTTTGTTGGTTTTATTACTACTAAATTACTACATTCGTCTTAATTTCACTATATAGTGAAACTGTGGAATCGTGTCCCCCCGGCTATTGTTGCTTCCGTAGACAGTTCACAACACAGTCGTCCGTCTGTAACTTGTAGTCAGATAATATCATATTATAACAATACAATAACTGGGTAGGCGTATTCATTAGAAATGTTAATTATAGGTTGCCATCATTATTGCAGTAAGTATGAAATCTCACCATGTATTTGGCAGTAATGTCCATTCAACGATCAAATTAGTTGAGATAGTAGTCAAACGTATTAAATAACATTTTTTTTCTATTACACAAATTTAGGGACTCTTGGTGCACACGTTTTTTTAAGTGGGTGCCTTTATAATAGTAAACATTAAAATATTGGCATAAAAAAAGATTGCACTTGCAAATGCAGCTATATACATTAAATAACGTTATATATAGCCGTGTCGATCGACGTTAGTTCGAATCCCTGCAATTAGCATGAGCTTCCGGTGAAGGAAAACATCGTGATGAAAACCATATAAGACTTTTTCTAATGCTCATCTGGCTAGCTATCACCCTCAAGTTAAAAATCTGTCACC
Organism: Saturnia japonica; assembly: GCA_033032175.1. Taxonomy (NCBI): domain Eukaryota; kingdom Metazoa; phylum Arthropoda; class Insecta; order Lepidoptera; family Saturniidae; genus Saturnia; species Saturnia japonica. Next base: position 15,320,512 of record CM065325.1, read on the forward strand.
AAACACCTATAGTTGTATTTCGGCAGCAGCACTTGAGAGCCAGTCTTCCACTAGGCCTAAACGTGCTACCATCTTGGGCCGCGTCGTCACTTAAGATCCGGTGAGATAGTGGTCGTAATGAAAATTATTTATTAGCTCACAAAAGAAAGAACAAAAGACGACAAAATAGAATTCTCTAATTGAAAATGCCGTTCCTCAAAGAAAAACCTCTCGTCCAAGTCGAGAATGATTTACTAAGGGACGTGAGTGTCCGGATAACCGACTAAATGGACCGGCCATTAGTCGGGTCCCTTACCCGATAGTTTTTTCTATATTTTTTCTCGCTCTAAACCAATTCGTTATGGAGTTCTATTTGATTAATTAAGTTGTTAGTAGGTACATTAATGTTTTTATACACAGCATGGATATATTACAATATATTATTAATAAATCATTCTTTAATATAAAATGTATTTTAAAAAAACAGAGGCAGTCATAAGGACTGCTGACAAAAGTAAAAACTCGATTTTAATTTTAAAGTCAATTATAGTCTGAATTATTTACTTGCAGAGCATGTCCGTGACGCGAAATCACAAGATTTTATCCATCCAAAAAGTCAAACTCGCTTATGATACAGTCGAGTATATACAATGTATTAGCGTATATATGCGTATACATCTCCACAGGCAGCTATACTACGCGTCGTTAAACTGACGCTAGCGCAATGCGTTACGAGCATGTCGAGGTCATCGGTCACGCGAAGGTCGCAAAAATCGCGCAACTCGGCTAAAGATGTTTTCACTTCAGAAACTTACATTAAATATGATATTAATGTGAACACAATCTAGCGAGGTTGGGTGGAGGTTCTCTGCAAATTCACGTAAAATGCAATTATTTTGCATAGCGAGTATAAAAAAATGGGTGAAAATTTACATTGTGATGAAGCAAGTAAGATGAAGCAAGCTACCACTTTTAAAAGTAAATATTGTTCGTCAAGCATCAATCTTTATGTACAAACACTTTGACGGGGTGTAAGCATCAAGAGACATTCAAATTTATACCTGTACCAGATCTTGGAGTTTGGTAGAAATAATAGAATATTTTCATTTTTTTAATACCAGTCTAGTCTGCAATAACCCTCAAGTTGAAAATCTGTCGCTAAGCATCTATGAATGTATTTTGGCTTAGCGTGTTACCATCTTGAGCCTAATTGTCATTTATCAAAAGGTAAGAATAAGGCATGAAATTTGAGCGGTAAGATGTCATTATGTATCCGATTGAATCGAAAATGAAAATCTGAGTGAAAATTCAGCTACCAAGTCGCTCCCATAGCGATAGATCTTAGTCTCTAGACAATGACCGCTATACGCCTTCTAAATGTTCAATTCATTTTCCTCCTCTTAGTCTCTAGGCAATGACTGCTATTAGTCTCTAGACAATGACCGTTATTTGTCTCTAAATATTGACCGCTATTAGTCTCTAGACAATGACCGCTATACGCCTTTTAAATGTTCAATTCTTTTTCCTCCTCTTAGTCTCTAGACAATGACTGCTATTAGTCTCTAGACAATGACCGCTATTAGTCTCTAGACAATGACCGCTATACCGCTTTCTAAATGTTCAATTTAATACCCTGCTCTCCCCACCACAAAAAAACCACACGCGCTGTGCTTTGGAGTCACAGTTTTACGTTAATCTTCATCTCGGCACGAACTAAAAATTTAATATTACATAATAAAACTGTAGAACCACCCCGCGATCATTGGACTCTCTCCTTCTTTCGACATTGGTAAGCGTAACGTAAAGAGATATTTATGCAGGCCCGCATGACGGTGGCGATCGTCGACGGATTTTGATCTCTCCGTGGTCGCTGTTGTGTGTGGACCGTACTGTGCTGTCAACGTGCAGAGCTATTATTAATTTAAAAAAAAAACACTAGATTCAGTATAAAAGCATTCCTGACAATCTACCAACATTGTAATAAGTTATAGCGACTAACAAAACTACCCTAACCTATTTCCAAAACATGCGAGGTCAATTGAAACACAAAGGCGAGTTAGCAGTCCCTTACCCACATTATGCGAATTTGAAATTCCCATCCCCGTAACGCATTCGAGAGCGGACCTTTGGTGGGGGTGGCACGATGCCTTTTTCAAGCACGTTTGAACACGTCCGCCATGTTTTCGCACAAAAACTGATATATCCCGTGCGATATTATCGTCTTTTATCACGTAAAGTGTCACGTTTTCCTGTTCTAGTATAGAATACGATGTTCTCGTGCGCTCTGCAAGCGATAAGCGGTTAGCGGATTGTTCATGATATTATTTTTCCCTTGATTGAAGATTAATTATTGCCATTATCGAGTAGAAGAATGTTTTGTTTCTTACAGTATATTCGATAAATGATCAGTAACATAATTAAAGTTCTATCATAAACGCTAAAAACCTTTTTAAAGCAACTTTATATGCGGTTTCTACAAATAGGCCCATTGAACACCAATTTAGGTAAATGAACATGAATAAAATAGACTTGGGATATTATGCCCGATTTTAAAGTTAAACCCACTTAGCCTGGTGCTCAAAGACCCAATGTACGTGAATGTAACTAATAAAATTTTTATCTAAGAAATTTGGTCCTTTTAACATCAAGCCAAAGAATTAGTGTAGTGAAAATAATGCTAAGTTACTATAGAATAAGTTAGAAAAAAATCCTTCCCATTTTCACTGAACACAGGATATTTTGAACTGGTAAAAGAGATTGACTTTCATATGTGCTTTATTATAACCTACATATGATAAAATATTTATGCTTAATGAATCATTAGAACTCAATCGAAGGAGGAACCAGTAATATACAGTATTTTGAATGATCGAGATATTTTCATTTTATTTTAGCTATTGAAGTATTTAGTCAACGCATCTTAGATTGCAGTGCATATTAGCATCATGCCGTTTCTTGGGAAAAATCTCAGAAGTGGGGTATTTTAAAACAAATTAAATATAATGTAGGTTTTCAAAATCGTTAATAACTTATCATTTGTACCACGTCAGTAATGTGTCTCTTTGAGTGAAAATTTTGCGGGAAATGATAAATAAGGGGCAAGACGGGCTCCGAATTTTGATGACGGCCCTTTTGTATGGTATCTTGTTTCAAAGTGGGCTTATCCGCTCAACGCATAATAGTGAGGACGTTTCGGTGTTATCAGTAATGGAAACTGGTCGGTGCGAGGCAAGGCAGACAAGGCAGAGTGAGGCAGGGCGGGGCAGGGAAAGGCGAAACCGATACTCATTATGTGTTTAATAGACACTGTTTGATTGAAAAGACAAAGACTTGATTTTGAAGGTAACTAATATATAGGCCGGGTTTGTACAATAAATAAATAACCGGTTATCCTTTGCGTTGAGAAATTGGTGTGTTTTACATTTAAAGCATAATAAAGAATATTACAATCTGATATACAACTTTTTGGAATTCGAATACTAATGTAGCTATTTAATTCGAATTTAATTATTAATGTGTTGACGGTTGAAAAAAAACACTTTGAGCAGACCTAAACGTTTAAAAATGTCTCTATAAGAGTTTTTTTGTGCATCTTCAAAGATCAAAGTCGATGCCAATTGTATTATAAGGTGGTACATCCTTGAAGTATCCCCCTATCCAACAAAAAAGGAATCATCCATATCGGTTCAAAAACAAATATGGTAGGTATGGCATAACATCCATAAAAAATAATCCAAATCAACCAACCAATAAACAAAAATCAACCAACCAACCAATCAACCAATTGAATTATCTTTTTTAAAGTCGCCTAAAAAAGGAGGAGTGTTCTCAATTAGATTGTATATATTTTTATGAATATTCAACCACAGCTTCTTTGTTTATAAACTGATTTAGTCATCTAAATTCTTTTTCCTTTAGAAAGGAGATACCTTAAGGGTGGTCTCATTTTAATTTCATTGGCATTGAAGTCCAAGGTAGACTCCGAAGATACGGTAGGGAATTTCTCAAAATGTTTGAAGTGGGTTTTAATTCTGTCTGTTAATATGTCATAAGAAAGGTAAAAAAAGAAAAAAAAAATCCAGTTAAAATACATTTTAAATTAGTAATGATAGGTTATCCCAATCATTCGGCATCGTAAATTTTATTGCATCTTAATAATTCCATGCAGACAAAGCCACTAACAAACGCTTATACTAAATACATCATAACTCCGGTGTTTTTGCCTAATCTCGCCTCTTTACCTCAGGAGGGTTCTAATAAGGCGTCTGTAAATGGAGAGGGTATTATAGGTTCTCTCCGAGGACCTTCACTGAGAACCCGCAACAAGGCTTTATTCATTATGAAAATTTTGAAGATATTATTAATAAATACATATTTTTTGTTGTGAAAATATTAGAGAAAATTATATATTATTCTTAGTTAATGTGTTTATAATTGACTAGCTGTGACCCACAGTTTCATTCGTCTTAAATTTATTCGACCAAGTTACTTCCCGTACTTGGTTACAACTTGTCAGGTTACTTGACGTTCATGATTACTGATCCATTCCTAAAGGTCATAGCATGAAGATCTATAGTTTATAACCTGCCTCAATATATCTAATACTATTAAGTGAGAAATTTTTGTATTGAAATAATATTTTACATTCTAAGTTAATATAGATGGGTGTTTTCCTTTATGAGTGCAACTCGATTGCCCAGATAAGAGGCAATTAAATGCAAAAAGAAATTGTCAAATGTCATTGCTAGTTCCAGAGATTAGCGGATTCAAACAAACAGACGAACAAACTTATAGTATAGATTATCAAAGATACAAAAATATTTCATTCAAACTAAACAAAAAAGATAGGCATCTGTGTAACCTATCTCGCTTATCTATCAGTGTTGTGTTCGTATAACGGCCGTTTTCAATAACATATCTGAGTTTACTATCCTCGATTAGTACATATTTGTAGTAAGTACTATCTTTAACTTAAAACACTTATCGGCTTCCCTCTTATCTATTCAAGCTATAGGATATGGATATACATTATGTAGATACGAAAAGCTATCCATTGATAGGTTATTGAAATAAAAAGCAAGAACAAGGTTATATTTTACTATCTTTAGTTACTGAAACAATGGAATAGATAGTTTATTGAAAACGGCCGTAAGATGTGCTGATTGCATTATGCCGTTCGTAATCGTATCGCCGTAATCGTATTTTAAGCGAGACAATTTTTAACGAAAACGAAATCCAAATTCAATGACTTTGAAGAATTCGCTGGTTCATCTTCGAAGTACAAGGTACAGTGCCAATAAAATTAAAATCGGACCCCTTAAAGTATCCCCTTGCCAACGGATAATAATCCTTAAAATTGTAGTCGGTTACAAAGTAACAGAAAGTCTCATTTAAAGTTACTCGTGTGCAAATAAGAGGTGCTATTCATAGATTAGTTATTGGTTTCCGCGTTGCTTCACGGTACAACCAATAATGAATCTATGGTGCTAATATATTCTTTAAACCAGAATACAGCAGCACAATCACAGCATCCTTACACCAGAAAAAGGTGAAACAGTGCCGATTTATCTGGATTTCTATCATCTATATTAATTATAAATGTCATGGTGGCAGGACACCAAGCACCAATATGTGTATTCCGGCAGCTGTACTTGAGACTCAGTCTTCTACCAGGCTTAGCGTGCTACCGATCTTGAGCCACATTGTCTCTTAAAATCAGGTGGGAACGTGACCATAAAGTTAAACCTATAGCAATAAAGAAAGATGTGCCTGCGCAAGTAGAGCGGAACGTTTATCGGAATAGACTTGTCCAGTTTTTGATGTGTAACATCTATAGGCGAGGGTAAACCTGATTGTTGGTCTGGCGATACATCGCCACGCTATATGATGGAATATATGTATAATGAATTATGAAATTATGAATATAAAATAATGAAAATAATCACTGACCCCCTATAAAACCACCAAAGGACCCCTCAAGGGAAATTGTCGGGACACCCTTTGGACCCTCCACTGACCCCCCAAGAGTGTTAATTTTTGTATTTTGTATATAATAAAAATGAATATTTATGTAATAAACAGTTATTATTTTATGGAAAAAATTTGTAATGCTTTAACTTTTTATTATGCCATATCTAATTCCTGTCGAAATCTGTTCTTATAAGCATATAACTTATACAAAATAATTTCCATATTTCACATCTGCCAGGCGCGAGCGTCCCTTGACAGCTTTCTAGAATTTTTTTTTTATCTGCTCTGGTGACTTATGCAATATCAAATAAATCAATTTGTGTGAATAATAAGTACCGTGAAGTGAACAAGAGCTCGTGCCCATACACACTACGACGTCCGTTCGACCTACACAGGTAAACTGCTTCTGTAAGCCGTAGCGTATATGACAGGCGTTAGATACTGAAGCTGGCGACACCTATACTATAATATTATTTAAACAAGACAATTTTTAATAAAAAAGAAAACCATCTTCCCTAGTATATCTCAAAAGTTGAAGATCCAATCTCAATGAAATTAAAATGGGATTACCATGGAGGTATTCCGTATCCAACAGAAAACAATAGTCATTCAAACATCCATTAAAAAAAACATTCCAATTGAGTAACTTCCATCTTTTGTTAAAAAATGTATTCAGAACTTGCAATTCTAAATATTTCATCTATGTGGCACATATTTTGATGCATTTTATAAAAAGGGTCAGGCAGCTTGCGCTTTAATTACAGGAGACGCTATGAAAGGTTTTCTCCCCTTCGCATTTCTTTGAGTCAGGCCCAATAATGTGACCCTCGACACTCTTCGTCCACGAGTTCTACAGAGCAAATGAACAGCGAAGTGGTGATCACAGAAAGAAATACTTTTGTAAATTATGTTCTCTTTTGTTGCAAATATATGTCTGATGTATATCAACTGAGAAGTTGATCATAAATATGATATTACTTAACATCACGAAAAAGTTGAACAGGTTCAGATAAAATATGGCACACAGATAGTTTATAACCGGGATTATCACATAGGATACTCTTTATTGCATTAAAGGCCCAATCCTAGTGGTATATAAAAATATTAATAATTTTTTCAGAAATAATAAAATATTATTTCGAGATATTACGAGAAGAAAAATGTTTCGGGTTACTACGACATGCGGAGCAAGGCATTTTATCAAATTAAAGATTCAGGTGCTGTGAGGAAATAAAAAAATATCGTACAAAAACCCGTAAGCTAAATCCTACCAAAATATTTTATTAAAACACATCGCCGGAATTTGTTTAATTTTCGTCAAAATGAGAATTTGTTGAATTCGTCGAAGTTGTTGGAATCGGTTTTTGTTACTGTCGGCTGGTTACGTCTGAACCGACCCCCGTCCGTTTAAGGTTAATTAAAAATAACAAAGCTTTATACACAAACGTTATTGACTTAAGCGTATTCTCCCAACTACGCGCGAATGTAAACAGAATTTGTGGTATTAGTTGATTAACTAACCCTTGGCCGTTTCGTTAATTTGTTAGTTGGATTTACAATTTCATTGTTTCATCTATTGTTTCAATTTCTCTCTCGTACACACACACACACATACACACAATATAAAACAGAGTCGAATACAATTGAAAAACAAATATTTTCTTGCTAAATCTAAATATTATAAAGCAAACTAGATAATTTTTTAATCGTCTTTGAGACGGAGGTCACTGAATTTCATTGTATTTTTAACTTCTTTGTTTATGAACCGATTTGGATGTTTCTTTTTGTGGTCCCATTTTAATTTTATTGGAATTGGACTTTCAAATTTGAGGATACACAAGAAAACTCTTAAAAATCATTGAAGTTGGTTTACTTCTTTTGTTAAAAATTATCTTTTTAATATTTGAACTCGTTAATCTCTGGAACTATCAGTCAGATATGAAAAATGATTTTTGCATTTTATTACCTACTAGCTGTGCCCGTGGCTTCGCTCACATGGACTACAGAATGCCCGCGTGAATCTTGCTACCCCGCTCCCGGCTATTTTAAAGATAAAAATGTTTATCGTGGGTGTTTCTTAGAAGATAGATGTATACTGTCCCGGACTTATTTGTAGGTCTTTTTAATGGCTATGATTATATGAAACATTAATTTGCTATATCTCTTATGGTTTACTCAGCATAAGCCATTTAATCACCCGCATTGATTCACCATGACCACTTTTTTTGTTATTTGTACGGAACCCTAATTCTTTTTCCTAAATAAAAGTAACTTAAGCGTTTCGGAGATTACTCGGAATAAACAGGCAGACAGACAGACAGATAATAATTTAAAAAATGGGCTTTTTGTTACTGGTATCGTATACACTTTCATATGCATTTAGTAAAAAACTGTTATTTTGACATTACAAACAGACACTTCAATTTTATTTATTGTACAGATATATAGATATAGCTTTATTCTATAGTCTTAAAGAGCAGAGCAGTAACTATGAACCAAGCAATCTCGCAATCTGTAGACTAGTACGGGATTTTTTTTTTTTTAAACTGACTATACTGTTAGCCTTCGGGACCCTAAAGCCGCTGCGGCTTTTACAGCTTCACCGGACTTGGGGGCGAGCGCTTAAGGCACTCAGCCGCGAAGGTTGTACGGGAATTGAGAACATGGATAGGGTTATACAGGCGCGTTGGTGGCGTCTCTGTGGAGAGTGGCTCTAATAAATTTAATACGGGTGAAACTGTGGGGCAAAGCTATTATATAATAATGCTGTTAATAGTGTTCTTCTTCTTTTCTTCTCCTTTTAACTTCTCTGACAAGCCTTTGAGTCTACACTAATAGACGTCAACGAGAATTCTAATAAGTTCCTAGTAATTACTAGCATCGAGAAGAGTGTTATTTGTCTTACTGTCGTTTTTAACCCCCGACGCAAAAAGAGGGGTGTTATATGTTTAACGTGTGTATCTGTGTGTCTGTCTGTAGCTCACAAATGGCTGAACCGGTTTTGATCTAGTTTTTTTTGTTTTTTTGATATGTGACTTAATCGAGAATGTTCTTAGTTATAATTCAAGAAAATCTGTTCAGCCGTTCGAAGATTATCAGCTCTTTTCTAGTTGATAATAGATATGAGCATCTTCAACAGGTCTGATCGAGTCATTGTATTCAGATACTTCAAAGAAATTAGAAATACCTTAACCTGGTGCTGCAACATCATCTGTAATATGTAATATTGGAATGGTCTCAATAAAGAGGTTAATTGTTTGTGTCGGAAGTTTAATAAGTTTTCAATTTTTATACAATCTGTCTATGTTTTTTTTATACTAACGATAGTAATACCTGTCTGTCAACAACGTATCTTCGGATATTTCGTGCTGTGTAATCTTGTCTGGGATAAGTTATTTGAAAATAAACGTCCATATCCATGGATTTTTATTGAATGTCTGTACTTGTAATGTACTGTTCCCGTCGGTGAGTGGTAAGTGTTGAAAAACAGTCAACACTGTCAAAATATAAAGATCTGTTTAAAGTTACCGTTGTTATTCTTGGGGTTAAGGTCGGCAACACCCTACTAATGTCCATGGTCCATGGTATTACTAGCGTTCATAAGCTACGGTAGCCGTTAAACATCATATGTTGGATTGCCAATTTCCTGGACAGGAACAAAATGACATCATTTTCGGAAGGCTTGGAATAATTGCAGTCTAAGTGCACATATGCACATAAACATAAAGTCCATTTTCCGATATAAGGTACTGACGCCTTCCAGCCCTGTCGGCATAATTTGTCAGTAAAATTTATATTATAAATTTTTTATACTTTAAATGGAAACCACACTGACCTATATTCCGTGGTCAGGTTTCGAAATGGAGCGCTCTTAGTCATTTATTTTACGTTCAATACATACATTTTTATGTTACTATTTTCGTTCATGTTTGAGTAACTAATTTACTAATAATAATATATATATATATATTAATACGTCAAGCAAAAGTTTTCGGTACCTTTTAAGCGTATTGCGTGCACGGAAGACTGTGAGACTTGGCATGGTTAAAGTTTATATGCAGAAGAGAGCAGAAAGCAAAAATGTATCTATAATGTCTGTTACTAACATATTATATAAAATAAATTAATACTGCGAATCCTAAACCGACTAGTACCATTGAACTTTGTTAGAACCAAGATATTGGCATTAAGACTCAATCAAAGAAAAGTGACAGCAACTGATGTAGATAATACTAGTTGTTTATGAATACTGCAAATGTCAAACAAAAAATAGTCTATGATCAAAAGGTCGCTGGTCGAATTTCGACCTTAGGGCGATCGCTAGAATTAATAAAAATAGATTTATAATTATATATTCTAATTTTTTTACAGATCGACACAATTATCTCTTCAACGAACATGTAAGTATACCTATATTATAATAATGAATATTAAGTTTTAATAAGCCACTTATGAACGTCAAAACACTACTACCGGTTCGGAAAGAGAGTCACTTCCAGACATCACTACAAATCACATAATGATACATCCTATAAAAACCTTTTGACAGTAAAACCTGCTTGGCGTGGTCCTTGAACTTGTTGTCAGGTAAATCAGTAATGTGCTTCGGGATCTTGTTATAGAACTACTAGTTGTGCCTCGCGGTTTCACCCGCATATAATTTGGAATCGTACGGCTCGTTCGCGCCGCTAACTATTATAGACATAGACCCGAGCCGAGTGTTGAATTATTTTAATTGTGCATTATCTCTCAAACTATGCGTCTAAATAACATGTTGTAAAAGACAAAGTTTATCTTCATTATAAATTGTCTTTATGATGAAGTAACTTTTGTTCGTAAGGATTAATATGCTATGCTTAAAAATAATGCCCATAAACTGTAGCCTAATGTTATATAACTTATACTATTCCTCGTGAGTCGAAATCTTTCGAATCCGACTGGTAGTTCCAGAGATTTGCGTGTTTAAGCAAACAAACAAACAAAAAACTTTTCCACTTTATTATAGTATTAGTATAGATTTTACATGTTTTTTTTTAATATGGAATTATTTGTATAATTTATAACCAAAATGCTCTAGTCCTTACCATTTCAAATTTCGAATTCTACGTCCCTATGAGGCCGTGTCCTAAAAGTGCATAACCTCTTTAAGCTTAGAAACCTTCAAATGAGGTACTAATACAGTACGGTGACTTTCGAGATATTCCGAGTTTTAAGAGTATTTGCTTACGTTTATAAGGGAATCATTTTTTTTTTAATAAAATCGGATTGAGTTTTCAAACATGTGTCAAAATAAAATGTAATTTAAATCACAAGCACTATGGAACATTGATACCAACTTCGAAGCAAATCACCGCCAGAATAACTTGCTACCCCCGTTAGGGGATGAATTTCAATGGAATACGAAACACGTCTTCCATCAATTCTGTTAAAAAAGGTTTATGCAAAATTTGAAGTAGATTGGACCAAGGAATCACGTTGTCCCATAAATTTTGCCTTCCTTATTCACTGCTGTAGAATTTTGGAAAATCCTTTCTTATCGGATGCCTACGTCATACAAAGAACACACCCTTCAAGTTTCAGGTCTCTACGATCAGCGGTTTAAGTCGTCAGTCAGTCGTTCAGGACAAAGCATTTTATATGTATAGATTACTTTAAAAAATCTTTTATTCGTCTTACTAAGTCTAAAACACAGTACGACTAATTTATATATATTTCTAGTATTAACATTATGCTGGTCTTTGACAAAATCTAGTTTGACTAAGTTTCTACGAATGTACATTAAATTATCAAGGATGTATTGGGACGGCAACGTTATGATATTAACTGGCTTAACTGGAGCTTGTTCTTTAGTGATTCGCGAGGTCTCATGTTGTAGTTTGCTCGAACTGCCCGCATTTGTAATATAATTATGGTATCTACCTCAGCTGCTGAACTCCAAAGCAAAATATCGTAAGACAGTAAGCTATGAAAGTAAGCGAAATAGACGAACCTAGCAATCGGCAACCAAAGCTGTATTACTAAGTTTTATATTGTGACTAGCTGTGCCTGCGGCTGCGCTCCCGTATATTACAGAACACCGTCGAACGGGTCACGAACGAATAATGCTACCACGTTTTTCGGTTATAAAAAAAATAATGGTTTGTGATCTTTAGAAGATAGACGCATACTCTTGCTGACTTTTTTGTAGTTCTTTTTAAGTTCTACAATCATTTCCTACATTAATTTGGTATAGCTATTATGGTTTACTCAACGTAAGCCATTTAAACGCCCGAATTGATTCACCATTATCAATTTACTTTATTTTTTGCGTGGAACTCTAATTATTTTACTAAAATAAAAGTAGCCGAAGTTGCTCCTTATAACATCAACTATTTACCAGTGAAAGCTCTATCCAAATCGGTTCAACCGTTTAGGAGATTACCCTGTACTAACATGCAGGTAGTAAAAAAAATCTTTGTTATAAGTACCTTTTATATTTTCATATGCATTTTTTTTATTGACACGTACAAAGTCGCTAGTGGTAGCTAGTATGTCATAAAAGTATGCACGCAAAAGTCCCTGCTTTTAGTTCGCGTCGCCAGTGAAAGCCTTCGTGCTTGCATAAACTAATACAAATCCATATATAATTCACATGAGTGACGCTATTTGACAACTACTGAAATTAGTGTATCTGTGATATGTTAAATATAACTGAGAATAGATTGGTCCAGTTGCCTTGTTTAGAAAAAAATGGAAAACAAGTGATTAAATCTTAAACGGTAAGTAGTTTGTGCGTACGCAATAATACAGTTATTTTTTATAGTAGAACAACAAAGTGACAACTTACCGAATTTCGATCATCATCGGTCATCGCTATCACGGTAGCTGGGTATACTCTGCCTGATTCCGAAACGTGACAATCTGAAAATGTTTATTTATTCTGAGTAATCTCCGAAACGGTTAGACTGATTTTGACGGAACTTTTGCTGGCAAATAGCTGATGTTATAAGGAGTAACCTAGGCTATTTTTATTTTTGAAAACTAATTAGGGTACCGCGCAAATTAAAAAAAAATGCTCTCGGTGAATCAATTCGAGCGCTTAAATGGCTTACGCTGCGTAAATCATATGAGATATATGAAATTAATGTACTACATAATTGTAGATGTTAAAGATACCTACAAAATAGTTAGCAAGAACGTATGTCTATCTTCTAAGGATCACTCACAGTAAGCATTTTTGTAACCGGGAGTGAGGGTAGCAAGTTTCGCGCAGGTACCCCGGTCGGTGGCATTCTGTACTGAACGCGAGCGTAGCCGAGCATTACTAGTGTAATTGAATATATTCTGAATCTGAATTATGTTATAATACATTTGATAATTAAGTATTCTTATTTCTCAAGTACCAATTATTCACTAAATTTATGAAATCTGATATGCTAATTTCAAATTCATTTAATATACCTAATTGTTCGAGAACTATTCCAGTCGTGTAATACGAATTAGAAAGGAAAGGACCTTCACTCATCCGGATCGTCGGTCAACTGTTCAATTGAATGAACCGAACGAGAGCCGAGAGGTAGATAGATACACTCGATCGAATCTTTGCGACCTACCGCGCGATTCGATTGTCCCCTGCCGAATTTTATTCAACTTCTATTACATTAAATAACGACAAAAATAGCCTTTATAATAAGCTAAATAAGGTTTATCTCGTAGTTAGTTGATAGCAAATGTAAATTTTGGTAATAAAGGAAAATTTTGTGATGTGTAAAATTGATTGGACACGATATTTTACGACTTTAATAAGTTTATTATTTATTTTTTAATTATATTGTCGTGTTCTTTTTTAACATTTTCCCTTCTAGGTTTAGCTTTTTAAATATTTTGAACATGCTAGTTTAAAATATTTGATTTTGGTCAAACACGGATCAAGAATGCAGTGGAGTTGTCTTGTGAGATCAAAAATCCTGGCCACTTAGCAAGATTTATCTGTATCAACGACCAAGATAATCCCAATAAGATATTTGTGTAATAAAATAGTGTGTGTATGGGTGTTATCTATGAATTCCATTACGTTAACGTGACTTTAACCTCGGGGCGTAATCAGAGTAATAAAAACAATTAGATTGTGAACGTATTACGGACTTTTTTACTGTTCATCTAATCGAAAGCGAAAAGGAATTTATTTATGAGGTGTTGATTTAAGACGTAATTGTGAATTGATGCATTATCCATTATTTCGTGATGACTGATAAGTAGACCCTGAAACAAAGTTTTTAAAGTTTTGTAGGCCGGTGTATGACAGTGAATGATTTACCTGGACCCTGTGGAACGAATAGCGGCGCGATTATTATGTAGTTGATTATTATTATTGTAAATTCATACAGTCTATCTCTTGAATAAGAAATTTAGTCAAAAACATATGAGAATATCTATTATTTATAAATTAAATATGGACGAATTTCTTCAAAGTTAAATCCAGATAGACAGACCAAAAAATTTTCAGTAACAAGTCCTTGATTAATTTTTTTATTGAGCGAAAGTGTTGTGTAAATAATAACTACATTTTGAGCTGCCACAAAAACTCCCTGGTTAGTTTTGAGAACTCATATTAGAGAATGTTTGTATGTTGAATTTTGAACTTTTCACATATCATTGGTAGTATAACTGTAAACAAACGTTGCTTTTAAAAAAGGAAAAGTGTTATGACACTTAATTTAATGTGTTTCATCTCTATGTATGAAAAAGTGTGTAAATTTTAAAGATAACACCAAAAGTCATTTTTTTTTATTTTCACCCACTTGGTCAATTTTTTACTCAACAAACTTTTCCCATTATTGTCTAATTATTATTTTTTAAAGTTTTAAAACCGTAAAAACTATACACTCACGAAAAAGTATCATCCCTTCTTGCTACGCTAGCGTCATTTTGGTGCGTTTCTGAATTGTAATTTGCTGCGAACAGCTGGACACTCCTACTTATCCGCCGTATAAGATGATTTACGTCTACCCACCATAGTTTCATAAATGCGTCAATACAAATAATCTATTATAGTAAAACTATATCCTCGTGAATAACTATTCTGCAATAGTATGGTTGTCCTATTTAACTAATATTGCAGAATCGAATTAATTGGGTCACGCGGCCCGTTTACCTTCTCGAACTGATTCAGTTAATTTATTTAATAAAAATCATAGATGCGAACCGGAGTCCGCTGGTGACCCGTGTTGCTCTATGTTGTCAGAAGACTTGAAGGAAATGATGTCCTTAATCTATACAATTAATAAATTGAAGTGTATGTTTGTAATGTCAAAATAACAACTTTTTACTAAATGCATATGAAAATATATGCGATACCTGAAGTAAAACAACCGTTACTAAAATATTTGTCTGTCTGTTTGATCCTGGTAATCTCCGAAACGGTTAGGCCGATTTTGATGCGACTTTTACTGATAAATAGCTGATGTTATAGGGAGTAACTTAGGCTACTTTTATTTAGAAAAAGAATAAGGGTTCCGTACAAATAATAATAAAAACTGCTCATGGTGAATCAATTCGGGTGCTTATTGTCTTTAAAATAGCCGGGAGCGGGGAGAAATATTCGCGCTGGCATTCTGTAATTCACGTGAGCAAAGTCACGGGCATATCTAGTTGAAAATAAAATTGGAAATTGACTATGTAACAAAAGATATGTACTATTCGCTATTAAGATAGTTTTACTGTATAGTCACTTTCCTTTTTTAGTAAAGTTGAAAATTGACAAAAACTTTAACGTAGCGAATTTTTCAGGCACATTGACGTATTGTTATTTTATTATGTAAGCTGGAACCCGCAACTTCGTCTGCGTATTATTGGATATACACAGACTGATCTCGGAAAACGACAAAAGAAAAAAAAATCATAGATGGGTATTATATATTTAGGATTACAGTGGTTAAGTTATGATTTTATCAGGATACAAGTACGCTATGTGTTTTTCCAGGTTATAGACTATCTGTGTGACAAATTTCATCTAAATCCTTTCAGCCGTTTTTGCGTGATTCAGTAATAAACATCGAAACATACACACTTTCACATTTATTGTATTAGTAGGATGATATTTGAAAATGTAAATCACTGAAATTTTCAGTCAAATTTGAAAAATTATTTATGAACTTTATAGCATACTTACTAAGGTAGGTTAAAGGCTAAAAACTTAACGCTTAGACCCAAAGGAGTGAACACGAACATCAAGCAATTTGTCAAACTGTGAACAAGTACGTTAATAAATTTAATTTAACACGGGTGAAACCGTAAGGTGCAACTAGTTAACAATAGAAAACAAACCAACACAATTTTATTTGACAACATAATAATCGTTATAATGTATTACTATCAAAAATAGCGTTATAAATAGCTATATTATTTGAAACAGTTATTTATGTCATTATCGTTTCATAAGTGACAGCTTGATGACGTGTTACGCTACTTCTCTGTTGATTATATTTGTTTTTTTTGGACTTAAACAGAATACTATTATACTATTCAAGACTTAGCGATATATAATATTCTATTGAGTGTATTATATTTTGTAGAATACGAAATTGAGTAACACACAGTTTTCGGCTAAATTATAGTATTTTATTTGATTTTAACGTAAAGTGCTTTAAAGATTTAACATTTGAATAATGTCACCTGATGTTACGTAACGGATGTAACTAAAAATGGTAACACAATAAGACTAGAGGGATTGGTTCTCATTAAAAATTCATCTTAAAAACAGAACTCGCGCCCTGACTTAGGTTCTTTAATTAAAAAAAAAAAAACTTTGTATAATATCCTTAAATTCTCTTATTCATAAAGATATAGATAGACCTCAGTATTAGATTTTAATGTTTAACTTCATGCCTCAAACGGTTATCGAGAAAAAAAGGAGAAATAATATTTTTCGCTTAAATTCGACACGGAATTTGAAATTCATTATTTTCGGATTTATTCCACAACATAAGCTAAAAGATCTTTCTTTGTCCCAAATTTTATGACTGTAGATTCATGAGAAGAGTAGGTACTCTATTGGTTTTAATAACGGTCAGTGGATGGGACGTATAGTATGAAAGGCTGTATCTCTTTATTGCGTTAACTTATATATATTTATTTAAAATAGTATGAACCCATAGATCATAGTGTTTCGATATTAATCACAACTTTATATTTCAAGCCGTTTTAAAGAAAAATGAGCTCGACAAACATACAAACAAACAACAGAGTAATTCTTAAAAGGCTTAAGTTTTTTCATTATGAGGTATAAAACTCTTTAGAGATTTCTTTCTACTTGGGGCAGCTCGACTGGTGAAATGCTTTCACCCTATACAAAATCGCAGCCAAGTATCCATGTGGAAAACAAGTTTCTATGCATCTGTAACCATACATATGCTCAAAACTCCATCCTTTACAGTTGTACTACACAATCCAATAAAATCTAAATTATATTGACATTTCCCACCTAAGTCGAATGCAGTTTCCTTAGTCGGTCTCTAAACGGTTAGTTCAGGAGTAATTACAGGAAACCTAAAACACGCATACACTCATATTAATACACATGTTAATTAACACACTCACACACATAAACACACACACGCATACACACACACAACTTAATAAACATCTTTTTAAATAGACTCATACACACTATCGTTATCGTTAGGTATAATTATAAAATGTATTTTAAGTACATACTACTTCTTAATTGGCACTTTAGAGTTATATTCTAATTATTTTACAATTTTTAAAATGTGTTGTGTAGTTTGTATTTTAAATTAATAAATAAACTCTTTGGGGGAAGGGAGTTCTAATGACAGCTATGGTGTTAAATGATGGTTCAATTGGTAGCGTTCATGGACTCTGCGTCGATCAACATGAGTTTGAATCCCTGCAAGAAGCCTGAACTTTCGCTGAAGGAAAACATGCAAGCATGGAACCATGGAAGCATGGTGGTAGGGCTTTTTCTAATGCCCGCCTGCCTAGCTAACTACCCTCAAGTTGTAAATATGTCGCCAAACTTCAATAAGTGTGTTCCAGCAAGCGGCACTTGAGAGCCAGTTTTCCAGTAGGCTTAGCGTGCTACCATCTTGCGCCGTATCATAACTTAAGATCAGGTTAGATTGTGGCATTTCCGCAAATATTATAAACACAAAAAAAAAACGTGAAACTGTGGTACCATCTCCCAGACAGTGCATTACTTGTTACGACATTAGGTCTTTTAAGTCTAACGTGAAGAGTTATTTATGCGGGCTCGCATAACAGCGGTGACCGCCGATGGATTTAGATCTCTCGGTGGTCGCCGTTGTGTTTGGATTGCACTGTGGTTACCATCACGAAAAGTGCCGATATTTGCTAAGCTACTTATTTGTCACCTTAGTGGCAAAAATGGAATCAATTCTGGTCATTAAAAAAACGTCAAGAAATAGCTTACCGCATACAATTCGATATCCAAGCCTCACGTACAAAGCGTACCTATAATCCCGAAAGCAAAAGAATGTAACGGCTAACTTTACGATTTCATTATTCATTTCCGATATCGCAGGAAAACACGAGAACGCGCCGAGCTCGAATATAAATAATTAATGAGAGAACAAAAGATGCGGAAACTGGTTTTTTGCCGCGTCGCGAAACATTTCCACTTGCCGTTCCAAGTAACTAAATTTGTGGATGCTACGGAATTTTCAAATGAAATAAATTAATTTAAGTGGTATAACATCCTTGATGCTTTGTTAGGACTGTGATAGGTCTGGTTTCTGAGTCTAGCAGCTGCTCGTGCCATACAAGTGATACTGCACCTTCAATCATTAGCTACCAACAGACACAATTATACTGCACCCCATTCTCATTTACACCACAGAGGCACATAGGTTCTGTATGGGATATTAATTTCTTTTTTGTACTGTTAGACAAAAATTAACATATGTCCCTTCCTTCCTCCTAGGAAGCAGGGACATGTATATATAGTCAGTTAGCTTGAATTTCTACAGATAGGGAATTTAGCCAGTTCGCGACTTAATTGCAACTACGGCAATAACCCAAGCCGAGGCTCAGCCAGTTTGGCACCCTTGAGCTTGTTGCAGCTGAGTACCTTAAGCGCTCGCCCCTTAAGCCACGGTGAAGATATAAAAGCTGTCTGAGGCGCCAAATCCTATGGCTTCCCTCCCAAAAAGATGTTCCTTAAAACTAACAGCTGTTTAGCTTGTCCTGCTACTCCTGAGGATTCAGTTGTTTTCTAATTTTTAAGGGTTTAGTATTTTGCCACTATTTATATTTCTGTCCTCAGAAAAAAAGTATAATATTCAGTATATAATTCATCGTAAATAATTTATCCAAAATTTCTTTGCTAATTCTGCCTGAAACATAGTAACAGCTGTTTTGTGTTTCTGCAACAAAAGAAAAAAACGTATGTTAATTGTTAATGTGAACCTGAAAATGTTAAATCTAAAGCTAATCGTGGTAAAGAATAAAAAGCAAAAAGAGACACGGTCGCGACTATCCTCAGGTCTAAAATTTCTTGTCAATCAGTTGTTGATTTGTTCCAGCTATTGGTCAACATTACTCGGAACCATAATTAAAAAAAAAAAAACTTGCTAAACCTGTCGTTCACTCCGATTAAATCTGTTACAATAATTACATCACGTTTTACGCATTTATATATTTTATTGCCCTATTTTTATTTGTGACCTTGTGTCGTATATCTCTAGTAGAGAAAAAAAAAACAAAGAAAATTTGTTTATTTGTATGTAGATGAAAAAAAAATATCCGTATAGTTCGTCATGAATCGTGAGCACAAATATGCGTGCGAGATAGTGCGCATATATATACGATCACGCACACTTGTGATTGTCCTATTATTATTATTATTTATAGGTATAATTATCGTTATAAATACCACCGCGATATCACCTGATTATAAATGACTATATGACCCAAGATACGCTAAGCATTTTAGTGGAGTAACTAACTGGATTTCAAGTGCAGCCGCCGAAATACATCTATAGGATTTTTCCGACAGATTTGAGGTTGATAGTTAGCCAGGCTAACATAAGAAAATACCCAATCATCCAGGTATGATTTCATCACGTCGTCTTCCTCCACTGAAAACTCAAGCTCTCTGTAGGGATTTGAACTTACATCATTTCTTTAATTCTTAAACTCTTGACATGATTGAGAGAGTGATGTAATAATAACCAATATTATTTAAACAAGATTATAAAACATGCGAAAAAATTATAGTAAGCACGCGAGTTGAATGCAGTTGGAGCCTGAGATAACGCGCTTTTACTGTACTGTCTTACGTTATTACTAATTATCGTACGCTTTCTGATCGTGTTAATACTCAAGTTGCGGCCCCGTATTTTATCTGTTTTAATAATGACGATCCGAGTCCTTTAACTTCTGTAATAAAATTCATTGTCAAGTGCGGGGAATGGCGAACAATTACCCTGATGATGATTAAATTTCAATGATTTATTTATTCAGTTCGATTTCTCTGTGTAAAATAATTGCTGAAAATTGTTTGATAAATTATTAGCTTATTTTTTTCTCATTATGATAAGAAAACATGTAAATTTTGAATATTAAAAATACGTTGAACGTTATGGACTCCCTGATTAAAGACAGCAAATAACGCTAATTAGGTCACAGCACTATCGGATTCCTTAACTCAGCTTTCAACCTGCGTGTTTACTATAATACCAGTAAATGCAATTTCTAATTTACTCCCATAGTCTTTCAACTCAGACGAAACCACTAACATAATGTGTTAATTTAAAAATGATAATCCAAGTATATTTCCTTATCTAGTATAATTATTGTATTCATGTCTGGTCACCTTTTAAATGCTTGTAGACATTTTTATGGCGTCCGGATGCTTTAATCAGTTGCCTTGTTTGACTTTACATACTTATCTACTTACTTAATTAAAACTTATTATTAATGTTGAACTAAGCTGACCTTGTTATTATAATGAAATGGCAATAACTTCATAAGGTTTAACATAATTTAGTAAATTAATGATAAATTGTCATCTATAAACTGGCGTTTTTCTCAAAATCTCGCTTGTTTTAATATGACGTAGTATGTAGGTACACAGTTACACACTAAGTTAAGAGAAATAGATCAAGCGGAGGGGATTCAAGGTCGGCCACACACTAGTGATATGATAGCCGCTTACCATCAGGTACGCCGTATGCTTGTCTGCTACCATGGTGGTGTATAAAAAAAGTGCGGAAACAGAATACTGCCAAGGCATTTCTTAATAATTTTCTTGCTCACTTCGAAACTAGCTGAAGATATGCCACCAAGCACATAAAGGAGTGTTCTGGTATCTGCATATCAGAACCAAATAGCCTTTTATGCTTAGCGTGTTACAAAAATCGGCAGCATCGTTCATATTACTTTAATAGTTAAAATCATACATAACTTTTTGGGTAAAAACCAACCGGTGTCACAGAATCTTGATTAACGTATTTTAAGTATTTATTATTATAAAGTCGGCCTCTGTTTATATTTTCCATGGTTTTAGTGGTTTATATAAAATAACAGACAAAGATTCTATAAAGCAGCTTGTTCACTCTTTACTAAAAGTTAATTCTCTTAGAACCTTAGATGCATACTACAGTATAAAATTTTCGTTTTCTGTAACTACTGTTATAATTCTTTCGCGTTTTGATAGTAAAAGAAGCAAGGAGAATATACAACATACTATTTACGATTTGATTGGAAGGTTAATTATCTCTATCGTCCTTTTTATGCAATAGAAAGAGATTCAAAGGAGAATGTAGATTACGAGGTATAAGTGAAAGGAGACAATGCACTTAGTAAGACGTGATAAATCTCTAGAAAACTCCAGTGAATTGAGCATTAATTTCTAGCTACACTGCAAATACTAAACAGGTAATGAATAATCTACTTAAGAATTTATTTCTTGCTATTTGCGAACTGTTATAATGTTGCGAAACGAATGTGGTGTGATCAAGAATAAATTAGATTAGGAATTAGTATATTAGAGGAAGTATGATAGTATCACCAGTGACAGAGAAGTTAAGGAGTGATAGGTTAGCGTGGTATGAGAAAGTCATGAAGAGGGATGAAAGTCAAGTGACTAGTAGATTAAGTATAGAGGCAGACGAATATACAAGTAGACGAAGACTGAAGACGTTATGGGGAGATTGTGTGAGTAATGGTATATATATGAAAGGTGTGAATACTGAGATGACAGCTGATAGAGGGAATTACAAGAGGAGAATTTTGCTTAAGTGGGATAGTAGCGAGAAGAAGAAGATATTATGTAGACTGTTATGGCTAGTAATATGTCCATTTACACTGACATTTATATCCGTAGCAAGCACGTGGCTTTCTTTTTCAATGTATGAGTGAACCATCTGTAAGGTCACATATCTATACATAGTCAAACATGTTTTTTAAGTTTAAATGTTTTGTATATTAATTATGTTTAATTTGATGTCGTTTGTGACGAGTTTGGTGTCAACATTTGTTGTTTATTAACCATGTTCAGATAATTATTAATCTTCAACTTTTTTTACAATGAATAAGGCTTGCGTTTGATCACTATCTAACGTGATCGTAAGTGATGGTGTGGTCTATTATGTAGGTGGTAAATAGTGGCCAGCTTCCGATTATTTCCCAAATAATATTCTATTTATTCGTCAAAACTAACATAGTGTAGATATTTCGTATATATTTTAGCTGACTTTGAAATTATGCGAGTTTTTTCATCATAGTGTATTATGATTGCATTCCAGTCTGATACAAATCCTATTACTATGGCCATTTCTATTTATTTTTAACTGACTTCAAAAAAAGACATAAGTTACTCAATTCGAATGAACATTTGTTTTTTTTATAATTGATGTTATGGCTAACGTCATTTTTGTTTATGAACAGATTTGTATGATTATTTTTTGTTGGATAGGGAATACCTCAGGGGTGATCCCATTTTAATTTCATTGGTATTTGATCTTCAACTTCGAAGATACACCAGGGAATTCTTAAAAATCATTGGAGTTTTTTTCTTTTTTGTTAAAATTTTCTTGTTGTATATAGTTATACATTGCATTGCATAGTTGTAGGTATATTTTAATGCCCGCCTGGCCAGCCACCACCCTCAAGTTGAAAACCTGTTGCTATGCATCAATAGGTGTTTTCCGGCAGCTACACTCGAGAGGCAGTCTTCGACTAGGCTTAGCATGCTACCATCTTGGGCCATATCGTCGCTTAACATTAGGTGAGATTATGGTCATAACGCTAAAACTTATAACAATAAAAATACGTCCTCATGCATTTAGTTTATTACATATAAAGATAATTATAATATTATGTTAGAAAAGCTTAATTTTTCTCGGCCCCCTTATCCGCATTTTTTATGAGAGCGGCTTAACATCAAACACAGTTATTGTAAATAGTATATTAGAAAAAACAGTAATGATAAAATAACCTCTTTTGATTTCTGTTTTAACGTCTTTTTCATTTGGCGGTATGTTTAAGTGTCTAATTTAATGTGTTGCGTAACGGTACATGTTAGGTGTTTTTTAAAGATAGTGACGTTTAAAAATGTTTTGAACGTCGCACCATAAGTTTACATAATTAATTCATAGTTTAAATTAAGATACCTTGTAAGTTATGTTGGCCGAATGGTTAAGGAAGTTATATTTATCTGTACGTTCAAACCTCTGCAATCCATATTTTAGAAAGACTGGGCCGCTCTTTGATAAATGCATAACTGGCTCTACGCTACTTACCTTTCCCCAGTTTGTAGGTACATCTTCTGCTCTGCCCAAGCTGCATCTTCATTTACGTGGTCGCCACTCAAAAACTCTTCAGTTTCATCTGCCATTTGTTCAACGATAAACATATCCCGTCCACTGCCACTTAAGTCCAAATATTTCAATTTACATATCTGAATGTATTTAGTATCATTATTAGCTCGTAAGACAACAAGCTGAACACCGCAGAAATGTTCCGTAGAAATACAGGACTGTATGTTTCTGAGCATTTAAGTTGTCGTATGATGGTGTGGTGATTAAGCTCGTTCATTCTCACGGGAAATGACCTGTGGGCATAATGGGACATAGTATCGATTTTTATTATTTTAAAATTATTGTTTATTTTATCTTATAATTATTTAGATCATTCAGCTTCTTGTACTGGAATACACGTTAAGTTATACACAGAATACACTTTTGTGTTGTTTTATTTATTTTATTTTGCTTTACCAAGTTGATTAAAAAATGTACGGTTTCATGACTACTATAATATTGAATTGAAAATATAAAGGTTTCTCTTTGTGTACAGCAAAACTCTCAATACTTTCCACGGCTTTCAAATTTAGTCACTCGCAACAGACGTGATAATCATCAACTATGTAGGTATTCGCAATTTTTATTTGGAAAAGTATTTTTTGTATAACACAAAAAACTAAATACCAAATGGTTATAAATAATTAAATTTAAAACTATCTAGAAAGAAGTTAAATAATTTATATAGCATTCATTACGTTTTTAAAGACAGTTTTATATAAGTAATCTGCATTAATATTAAATTAACTCAATCTAATAATTGTGTAATAAATATTTGTTTAAATAATAATATATAATTACTATTTTGGATATTTATTTATTTTGAAAGGTATATATATATAGTATGTTTCAATAATAAGTTCTTACACATGAAATTGGCGTTTTGTTGAACTGGCCACTTTGATCTCAAATTGGTTAGGAATTCCAAATTCAAATTTTCAAATTAAGGTCCTAAATTAGAGGACCTTTGATTGGAATGTTTTCGACACCCACCATACTCCCCAGATCTTACTACAACAAATTACCATTTTATTCGTAATTTCGATAATTTACTGCAGGGGAAAAAACAATTCCGACGAGGCTGTCCTAACCGCCTTCAAAGATTTTATTGATTCTCACTCCCACAATTTTTCATCAATGGAATCAATGAACCTCCTGTGGCGACATCGACATAGCAACACATAGTGACATCTATCGAGCCACATAAGACACATCCTTACTATCCTAAATTGCGCTATAGAAATTAACTCAATCGTTGAGTGTATATACAAGAACCCGACTACAACCGTTGGGCAGCTGCCCGCCAGACATAACACCCGTCTGGTCGGAGGATCCTCCCTTTACTATAGTTCTTCTACACTCCTATAAAATAGCGAAAGTGCATAGATAATAATGGTAATTACTTCGATTAATGAAATGTATAATTTCATAATATTTCTTCATTTTACTTTTTCCTATATAACGCTAATTTCAAATGTAAGTACCTAATATGTTGGAATGAGTATGCATCTTAAATTTAAAATAATCGCTTATTAATTTGTATAAATGGCAGAATTCAATGGAACTATATTTTAAAATTTAAGACCAGCAATTACCATATTCAGATATTGTATTGTATTGATTCTGAAAAACTTTTACGATTTCAAGTTTTAACTTTTAAAGTAACACAAAATCGACAAAGGGCAAAGGGACTAGGTGCTGCATCATCAAATACAAAAGCCTGTAAGAGCGCAAACTACTGAATATTTCAGTTATCCGACCGCGGAATCGAAGTTCAACAAGAAACGTTCTAATGATAAATTCAAATCTCGATTCCCCCGGAGAACAAAGCAATCAGACGTCGAACAAAGGTTACGGCTCGCGGCCCGGGGCTAAACTTCTGGGTTGTTACAAAACTGAACACCGTACGACATGGTAGCGTTGCTAACTTTCAGTCTATGCATCTATACTAATAAAAACATACTAATAATATAATAAAGCGGAAAATATTTTTTGTTTATCTAGACACGCTAATCTCTAGAATTACTCGTCGGATTTCATATGATAGCCAGACTCACGAGGAATAGTATCGGTTATCTAACATTAGGCTGTAACTCTCAGCCAGCCTTAAATATTGATTTTTGTTAAGTAAGTCGGCCCTCCCGAATTGCTATAACGTGTGCGCTGGCGTAATGGTTAACGATACAATATTCTACAAAAATATTTACCCCCTTAGTATATCTAAAAAAAGTCTTTGATAGCATATACCTATCTCTTAAACATAAGTCACAATAAGGAGTTCTGTGACAAACATTGGTTGAAAATTAAAAAGTGATTTATGAGCATTATTTTTAGGCATCGCATATTAATTCTTACGAGCAAAAGTGATTTCATCATAAAGACAATTTTATGATGTTAAACTTTGCTCTATGAAGCATGTTATTTGGATACATAATTTAGATGATAATGAAAATTTCATATAATTTATACTTACGGGAAGAACAATTATGATAACACGGGTACGTTAGCGGCGCGGTGTTTGTCAGATAGAATTAACACGGGTGAAACCGTGGTGCACAGCTAGTAATGTCTAAATAGTACGACTTGCATCAGTAGCTTCATTTACTCATAGTTTTGCTGTCATAATATCCGTTGTTGTTGCAGTGGAAAAGTTAAAACCAGTAGAATCCGCCAAGCTCGAGCCTTAAATTTATCAAAATGATTTATTAATTACATATACATTACAAAAATATACTGACAATGAATTAAAACATCCTGTTGTATTTACCAATCTCCCTCCATTACCAATTGATGAATAATTATTATTATGCTCTGTAGTTGATGGTAAATAAAGATTTAGCAAAAACATATATACCTAACCCTGATTTATTTGGTCTTATGAGAAACTCTTACTGTGATCTCAGTTTAGCCGCTTATCTAGAACTTTCAAAAGTAGGAGCATTAGTCATTTATTAAATTTCGTTAACATCTGTGGGTGGTACTGCAATGGAGTCCCACCCGGAGTTTGAAAACCCAACACACGGCTCGATCTGATCTAATTTGACAGGACCACCTACTTCATTCCTTAATTAAAGAAATAAACAAATTATTTATAGCATCGTTATCTTCTATTAACGGATATAAATATTGTTTTTTTTTTAATACAATTAAGGTGGCAAACAAGCATATGGCCCGCCTTATAGTACTCGGCTACCTTAGCCTTTTGTTCGCTTGTAATAACTAGTGCGTTTCCGACATTGAACCGCCCTACCCCACAAAGTTAGTTGACTGCGGTCTTTTGTAGGTTGAAGGTATTCCACCAGTCATACTGCCTATAGTAGAGAGAAATATTCATAGAAATTTTGCACCCTACCTCTCTTTAAATATGTATACTGCAACTGATACTACTTCTATCATGGCACCAGAATAGAGTAGGATGAATTCTACTTACGCTTTATATAACTGAGAAAGCAATTTTAAATCTACATCATCTAAGAATACTTAATAGGAGGCTCAGCGCTAAAAATAGGATGATTCCTGAATTATAGTTGCCGAAAGGAAATTCTATCGAGTTCACATGTAATTCTGCAATAAATAAATTCCAATGGAATATTCTAGATGCGAGAACTGTGAATTTTAATGAAAATATTGTTACATAATACTTTACTGTATTATGGACGACTGCTGTTTTATTTTTATTATGATAAAATAATTTTGTAAATTAGCTGATGTATTATATAGTGAATAAGATTTGATATAATTGTTCAGAGCATGACCAAAAGAAAAAAATATGATAGCATCTATTCTTTTGTCTAAGTAACGGATCATGAACCTGGTTGATGTTAGAATATGATTCTTGAAATTATTGCCTAGCAAATCAGTGATGAAGTTTATTGTAGAACCTAACACACTGACTTAAAATTCATTGTTTTTTATTAAGTTTTAAAGATAGGATAGTAAACCTAACTTTCTAACGGCCGTTTTCAATAACCTATATATCTGTTGTTCAGTTACTAAAGATATACAAGTACAAACTTTTGTGCTTACTTTTTTTCAATAACCAATCAATGGATAGATTTTCGTATTTACATATAAATATATCCTTATCCTATAGCATAAATAGATAAGAGGGAAGTCCATATCTGTCTTAAGTTAAAGATAGTACTTACTACAAATATTATGCTGTTATCGAGAATAGTAAACTCAGATATTATGTTATTGAAAAAGGTCGTAAGTAATCAAACTTTTTCACTACTAGTATGCGCTGATCATAATTAAATATATCAATCAGCAGGTAATTTTAGCTTTGGTGTCTCGAGTACAACTAAATTTAAATCAGTATAAGTAAAGGAATTTTGAAAAATACGTTAATAAATGCCGAAGCACGAACAAATAGCTTTTGATTTATTTTAATTTTTTTAATATGGACAGGCTTGCGTTTGACCACTATCTCGCCTGGTCGTAAGTGAAGCACGCTTGCCTGGAAGAATCGATTCACTCGAGACTTGAAGATACCCAAGTTATAATTATCGGGAAATACGAAAGCCGACAAAGTGTTACAACTCTTTAGCGGTGCGCATTATAAACGTGCTAATAAAACGCTTTGCGCGCACTGGTGGAATATCTACCATAAATCGATGTCGCTTCGCCGTGTCTATTGTCGTCCGATGGTGGAAACCCCTTTATCTGTAGCTTCCCTAACCTACAGATGTTACTGTCGAATGGAAGCAACTTTTAGATTAAATAAACATTCTTGTTAATAAATCCATTGCTACCAATGTAAAAGAATATTCTCACGGATGTGCTATAAAACCGGATCAAAAATCGAACCTTTTAGTAATCGGTAGATAATATGTATTATTATCTAAATGACATTATTATGTTTAATCAAGACATTCCAGTTTTAAGAATATTGATTAAGTTGTAAATATTAAAGAATGTAGTTAATTCATTAAATCGATAATTATGTAAAATTTATGGCACTTTATTGTCTTTCTCAATATTTATAAAACACATTGGTTATTACAATAGATTACTCAATTGTAAGTGCTATTACAATATTCATGACTTTTGATATGATACTTTTATATAATCCTTATTAATATAACATTTCTTATCTATATATTATGTTAATACGTGAAGCAAAAACTTTGTACCCTTTTTAATCGTATTACGTGCACGGGAGACTGAGATTTGGCATGGTTAAAGTTTATATGGAGAAGGAGTGAAGAAAGCTAAAATTTATCTACAATATCTATTACTAATATATTAAATTAAATAAATTAATACTGCGAACCCTAAACTGACAAGTGCCATTGAAGTTAGACCCCCCAAAATATTGTCATTGTTTAGGTTCATACTACAAATGTCAAACAGAAAATAGTCTGATTAAAAATTCGCTGCTCGAATTTCGATCATTAGGCGACCGCTAGTTACATTAATTGTATGATAATTGTATTTCAATAATAACTAATAATTATTATTACTACTAGTTATTACTAGTTTGGACATTTTATTATTTTTATTGGTATTAAGTATATTATGCTATATTTTTTTGTAATGAGTATGTATTTTTAATTTTTAATTTAATTGTTTAATAATTCGCAGACCACAAATGGTAAATATGATGCAACCATTTTTATAAATTTAAGACCTGCATTGACCATATTCAGACAAATAAAGACATTATATTGTATTGTAATGCCAGGGTTAGTTTTATTACCACCGTATAGCAACTCCATTTTAGAAGCAAGTATTTTACGAGACTAGCTGTACCCCGCGGTTTCACCCGTGTTAAGTTTATTCGAGCAACTCTGCACAATGCCGCCTCCAACGCGCTCATGTAAAGGTGGCCTCCCACGGTTCATCTCGCATTCTCACGCACGACCGACGGGCATGGAGAGTCACGCACCGTACATTAAGACTACGGACTTCTCAGCGCTACCACAGACGACATTTTTCCCATGGTGCGTCGGTGCGGACTGGTCCGCGTCCGTTCGCTAACACGGACCGTGGGAGGCCTCCTTTACCTATCGTTCTTCCTACGTCCAAAAATAAACGTTAAATACCAACAGATTGCTTGACCTTCATAGATACTGCCTTGACCCATAAGGTCTCACTGCCAAGTTATATATCCTATAATCTTCCTCAATAAATCCAGTTTGCGTCTATTAAATTTCGTGTAACTTTTGAGAGATTTCACCGATTAAGCATCACATATTTGTTTTATTAACGATGGTTCATAGTTGTGTTAAGATCAGGTCGGCGGCGCTGTGATCGAGCTATTAACTACCGGAAAGACCAGAACAAAGTCGGCCGGGTTAGATAGTAGATTATAAAAAGGAAAAATTGGTAGTTTCTCAAATGTAACTGGTACTTCTACAGATTAGCGCATTCTAACATTCAAAGTCTGGAGTTTTATCAATTTACCGATATATAAAGTTTAATTAAATCAGCTTTATAATTTCCTCGTGATTGGGGATAACATAGATATAAAAAATGGGTTGTTTTTAGGCCTCGTATCGTTAACGTTTATCGTTTGTCTCTATCCATAAAAAAGTTTAAAAACTCTTCACAATAAAGTTATGGATAGATTACAATTAAATAAAAATTGTTTCCTCCATTCATTTCTTGGTCCGCTCAACCTTGACCAGTTTTTGTTTTAATTTAGAATTTGCACTACAATTATACCAAGTTTGATATTTGTTTGTGTGTAATAACGTTTTTAAAATGACAATATTTTTTTTTTTGTCAATCTAATTGGATTGAACTCCAAAATGGTTACATCGATTTTTATGAAATGTTAGAAGTTTGTATCATGTTTCAATTGCTAAGTTATAATAACAATAAATAATACTTTTAAACATAGAAAAAAAATAAAACAAACATATATCGAACAGAAGAAATTGTACACTAAGTGCACAGTAAGTATAATATATGTCAATTGGTAAGCTATACGAATTATCAATAACATACAACGAAGAAGATACACAGAGTGTATTGCGATGCATGATGCCGCCCTTAGGGCGGTCTTGAACTAGGGCGGATCCGCCATTATAACGGTTATATCAGGGTAGTTATGATAAGGTACGAATGCATGTAAAGATTTGATTTGAACGACGACTCGAGCAAAAATGCCTTCTGTCTTTCTTTTCTGATTGACAATACTGTTAGATATTATACTTAAGGGCTCTACAAAGAGTTTCTGACGGCTTTTATAGCTTCACTGTGGCGTGAAGGTGTCGGCTGTATTAATATGAACGTCTCCGATTGTAGTTGAGTGTATCCGAACTACGCCAAATATGATATTTCAACATTTTTTAACTACAAAAAAAAACAAAGCAGTTATGAGGATTGCCAACAGAAGTGAAAACTTAAAACTTCAAACAAGCAGTTATTATTTTTGGTTATCCAAATTAATTGTTTTTTTTTTTAAGCTTATATGGTTATATAGACTCCGTTTATCATTAACAAGTCACGTGACCATGTCGATGGCGACTTACATGAATTTACTCTATATCCAAACCTTCCTATAGAAGTTTTCACTTCAAAAAATTATTTTGTGGAAGTTGTTCTATTTTTACCGTAGATGCCCCGATATAGGTATATATAATTTTATTTTCTATATTTAGCACGCCAACAGAACAATTATAAAAAGGTAAAATTACATGTTACCATTTCCGCTGAAAAAACAATGCAATCGCTCAGATAATAGGCCTGGCCAACATTAAAATACATATTAAAATAAGTTTACCTACTAAATTTAAAATCATTTCATATTAAAATTAATATTAAATTATATTTTAATCATTATACAACATTAAAGTAATGACTGCGTAATAAACACTCGCAGAGCCGCGGTGCACCACTACGGCGCTATTTTTCTGTACTACGAGATTCAATATCTCTAATAACATAATAATATTTTTACTCACAGTCACATTCAGTGGCTATATAAATACATATCACATGGAAAACTAGTTATGTTTGTACATCAGGTCGTCAACCGGACTTGAAGACGACCTTAACAGATTTTAAACTTTAATAAAGCATTTAAGTAATGTATGATTTATAACTTTATTCAAGTTTGTTTGCGATTCAATTTATTGATGTTGCAAATGCTTAGAATAAACAGTGCTTTAGTTAAATGGTTAGTTATTCCTTATTAAAATAACTTGGGTGGTTTACTCAAGTCGACGAGATATTATGGAGTCATTTTACTTGCATACATTAATCTTTTGGTTTATTTACTATTTTATATTTTTCTTTGGCAATTTTATAAACAATTTAAATATATTGTTTTAATTACCTATTTAATAATGTGTTATAACTGATTTTGTTTTTTCTGTTTTCATATATTTTTGTCCACAAAAGGCATACATAATTGGCTTAAAAGGCATAATGTATTGAATTCTTCTAAAACAATAAACTTATATTAAATGTAATGACCTAATAAAAGAATAATGATCTTAATAAATATAGAAAAAACCGGCCAAATGCGAGTCAGACTCGCGTACATCCACATTCACCAAAATAATTAGGTAACATTACTGAAGAAAGCACCGAACAATTGTAACGAAAAGATAAACTATATTGAAGGACAAACTTAACTTTCCCGTTGGAAAACTGTTGTCCCGATACATCGATTTATGCCGCGGTCAGCTTACCAGCTTCAAATAAGTTTGTAATCGATTATTTTTTGTGATGTATTTACAGATATATGGTTTTCAGATTTTTTCCTCTACTTATGCTATAAAACATTGCTTCTTGCCAAATTTCATGATTCCAGGTCAACTGGAAGAACCCTACAGGTTTTTATCCCCTTTGCGAGTGTTAAAATATACTGCATAAACGACCGTATCTTGTAATTGCGTTGACTCAGAAGTTTGATTTTTTTATAGCTCCAAGTGATAGAAGACCTGAGTATTTGACATTAATTTCAACTTGATACCTCCCCGCACTCCTCAGAAAAAGTATCTTGACAGACAGACGGACAACGAAGTGATCCTTTAAGGTTTCTTTTTTCCTTTTGAAGTACGGAACCCAAAAATGAGGCGAATACATAAAGGTTCGAAGTTAAATCCAATAAAAATTATAATATATTAAATTACCACATACTAGTTTCAGCGTAGTGAACAAATATAATTCTGTTACATTCAGGCACGATTTCGAAAAGCACACTAATTTTACTGAAAAGTAATGAATATCACAACTTTATAATTACTTGTTAGGGAACATATGGATATTATTTCATTGTAATGGGTATTAAAATGTGCTTTTTTGGGATAAATACAAATTTTTTTTACACGATGTAAATAATATTATAGCTACCTGTTTCATTCTGTCGCTTGGTTAAACGACGCGTGTTAAAAAGAAATGACACGAGATGCTACTTTTAAATGGGATAGTAATTGGTAGTCACCGTGTCGTCATCATTCTAATGTAATGTAAATTATTTACGAAAATGTTAAGATGGAAATAAATAAAAGAAAAAAAAAATTCTATATATTCCTTTGAATATAGTTTGTGATAAGGATAAATATAAATTAAAAAAAAGAAAAAAAAGCAATATTTTCTCAAACCAAAATGCGTCTAACTAATGAGTCTAAGATACTTCAAGACAGATTAATATCTCTCTCATTCTTATAACATGGATTTCTCATTAAATAATGATTTCATAGGATTAATTTTTTTAAATTTTCTAATCCTCGTGCAGCTCAGTTTTCGATGTTTTTAATAAGTTTCTTAGAGTAACATCATCACTGAAGAAAGAATAAGGTTAAAATTTTTAGACCGAACAATATTGAACCCTGAGTTTTTTCAAAATTATAATGATTAATTCTTTCCTAATTAATAAATGTAATTTATAATATAACATACCATCACGCCTGTATCCCAGAAGGATTTGGTAGAGGTGTATGTTTTTTAGGTCCCATGTAATAGGGTTGCGAGTCTATTGCTGTTAATCGGGCATAAAGCCAAACTCCGAGCTGCTACTGAGAATTTTAAAGATAAACCCAATAACAATTTGCTCTACCTGGGAATCGAACCCAGGCCCTTGATCATAGTAGTCGCGCTTACGACCACTAGGCTGATTAGAGAGTAATAATCATTTATATTTGCCGTGGAAATTATTAGCTAGTCCCGGTAAGTATTATAAAAACTTAACAGATGATAGTACCATGATCGAGCAAGATAAAACCTTTTTGCCCAAAAAAGAGTTTTGACTCTAACGTGAAAGAACAAAAAGAAATTCAAAGTAGTATGTTCTAGTTTTAAAAACAAGATCCTTTTGTGCGAAAAATCCACGATTAATATATACGAGCTTTGTAATCCCCTTACTGTAATGCACGTCTGTTTATGTATGGGAGTAAGACCCTCCTATTCTATGGTTCAGACGATTTTCCATTCAGAAATCGAAGGTTAAACGAAGCATTCACGTGCCACGCTCCTTCAGCTTACGTGTGGCCATTAAAATAGCTTCTTTGGTTGTAATTGTTTTTTTAATTTTTTATTATTCATTGAAGAGTGTATTTTAATTATATTAGCAACTAGGCTGTGCCTGAGATTTCGTTCGTGAGAAATGAAATTGGTAGGTGGCGATGGCGGTGAAGAGGAACGCGCGCGTGGGATGCGCGAAGTACTGGACACTGCTACTGCGCGGAACCTAATTGTTTTCCACAAGTAAATGTAGCCTAAGTTTCTCCTTAAAATGTTAAATATCAGCCAATAATAGTCCAGTCAAAATTGGTCCAACCGTTTGGAGATTAGCCCGAAATCTCATACATATACACTAAAATTTGTTTGACAAAAATTCTTTGCTTGTTGTAAATATCGTATAAGCTTTTAATATGCATTTATAAAAGGATGCTATTTTGACATTACAAACAGTCACATCAATTATATTATTTGTATAGATATAGAAGATATTTTATAAATAGCAGACTATACTGGTCATAGATTCAATTATGAGAATTTTTAAAATTCGAATAACGACACGTATAAAGTTCTCTATTTTATTTCAAGATTAGCAAAAAAATTATATTTTCTTTCCAGGTTTTGTGTTACCATTACGATAATGTTACCGATAGATATTCTTTAGTATCATTTAAAGTAGGAAATCCTAGTAAGTAATTATTTTCCTCATCTTCATTTTTTTAAATTGCTATACCGGTTACGTATTTGCGATTCAAATTTGCATAAAACAAAACTAATATATTAAACTTGTCGCATTTAAAGTAGAGTCTGCACAATATTTTTTCTTCCTTCATGTTGTGAATTATTATTCATTTTAGTGTTTTATGATCGATTGCCTAGCTGACGTCATCTCTTTTTAGTATATTCTAGATTGTGTCTAGTGGACGATAGCTAAATAACCTTTATCGTCACC
Organism: Saturnia japonica; assembly: GCA_033032175.1. Taxonomy (NCBI): domain Eukaryota; kingdom Metazoa; phylum Arthropoda; class Insecta; order Lepidoptera; family Saturniidae; genus Saturnia; species Saturnia japonica. The sequence goes on from CM065325.1 coordinate 15,355,648, forward strand.
ACTAAGACCATCCACTTCTGTCTTATGCGTATAAAATTATTTAATCACTAAATATTATATTGAGACTTTTGTGTATTTTGTGTCCTAAATTTTGAAGTCAATATTAGGGAACTAATCATATCACCGTAACTACTGATGTACTGATGTAGATCTACGTATAAGTTGCTACCTGCCTACTCTTAATTGCTTACTCATGCTCTTCACAACAAAAGAAAAGGGTGTATGTATGTGTTTGGTTTAAGGTTTAAATTAAAAAAAACTGAAATATTAACTACGTGTTTTTTAATCTATATAAAGATAATTTTGAAGTCTATCTGTAGTTAATTTTATTCAGTATATTATACAGTTTTGGTAAATATACAAAGTAATTCTTAATAGAAGTTATTTAAAATGTACGTATATCTCCAGTGTTTGATAAACGTGCTATAGACATATTGTTGGAATTGGCTGTAAGCTGACAGAGATGGTGTAAAGCAGACACCTGCTATCCGAAACCTTCTTTAAAACGATGTCATAAAAAGGCGCGGTCGTGCGTTTAACGTCGGTTTATTTTACGTTATCGCCGTTCTTATGGCCCCATTATAATTCCTGTTCGTGAATTTTGTCCCATAACTGTAGAGTGAAGTCGGGAGCTGTGTAATCTTCCTGCGGTGGATCTTAAAGCTCCGTGATTGGATCGTGACGTTTTATCGACTTATTTGACGTTTTTTTCCCATCGACGAAATCTGTGTTTTTTTTTATTCGGATTGCGTTTTCTCAATTGCATTACGATTGACGGATTCGACAATCGTATACGGTGTTGATTTTTTGCGATTATTATTTTATGGTCGTAATATTTTGGTATTGGGATGTAAAATAGATAGCCATCTGCATGTGATGATAGGTTTTACAAATCAACAAATTAGAGAGTGTCGAGTGCAGGGTAATTAGGTATAGGTACATCCTGGCCCGAATAGTAAGACCACTATATAATCACATGCCTGGATCAACCAGTTTCATTATTATATTTAGACGTCCAGTGGCTTTCGCTATAGTAGGTTAATTGTCGATAGATTTTTATTTAAGTCGTGCAATTAAAACTTTTAATATTATATTATTTTGACCAGTCATAACTTCAGTATCATACAAATATAATATGTATTCTCATGCAGTTAAAAATTTGTAGTAAGTTTATAAAATTTGCGAGTAATTATAATCACTGAATATATGTACATATATGTATAACACTGACATGATGTATTTCCTTCTATCTATACTAATATAATAAAGCGGAAGAGTTTTGTTTGTTAAACACGCTAATCTCTGGAAGTACCAGTCGGATTTGAAAAAAATATTTTTGTATATGATAGTCAGACTCTCGAGGAATAGTATAGGCTACAAATCTCAGCTAGCCTTAAATAATGATTTTTGATAAGTAAGTAAATGGCAGCCTTCCCGAACTGCTGTATCCGCGTGCGCTAGCATAATGGTTAATGTTACGTTTCCACAAAAATATTTCTCCTTAGTATATCTAAAAAAAGTCCGCAGTATTATATGCCTATATTTTTTATATAAGTCAAAATAAGCTATTTATGAACATTATTTTTAGACATGTCATATTAATCCTTACGAACAAAAGTTACTTCATAATAGAGACAGTTTTATGAAGTTGAATTTTGTTCATTGTAGTATGTTATTTGAAATATTTATATTTGCGGGAAGAACAATTATGATAGGCTACACGAGTGCGTCGGCGTGGCGGTGTTTGTCGTATAAAACTAACACGGGTGAAACCTTGAGGCACAGCTAGTATTCATATATGGGCGGCGGCCTCTGTCCTACGATGTCTTTCTTAACACCAGATGAAATAACTATCAGGTTTTTTTGTTAATTATTATAAGCTGAATGGTACATACCACTGCCTGTGATGTTGTGTCATATTGAAAGAAAAACTACAAGAATGACTTTAAAAAAAATGTTCAGAATGAGACTAAGCATCAATTTAGACCTATACCAATTTTTGAATTATCTACTGAATACTAATCTCCAATTCATCTACATAAAACATTATTTTTAACAAATCCTTCTAGTAGTAAACTTCTGTGTCTGCGGAACTTATTGTTCAAATTCTACGTGACTTTGACTTTCGCCTTTGTTCTTAATCACTTGTCAGTCGTAAATTCTCGTACTGAATATAACGAAGTGCGTTGAACTAATTTATTTTTAGTTTCTCCAAATATTAACAACTTTAACATCCTCATGACTGACGCAAGATCATCAAACTGAAGATAGGATGGTCCTTACTTAACCAAAAAGTAATATATCTCCTGACAAACTTGACTCTAACACGATTAGTTAAATTTACGATATGCTTTATCTTAAAATAATAATTAACTCGACAATAATTTCTCCGTATGCCACTTTGTACATTTTATGTGAAGAAGGGTAATTAAATTTCTTATAACAATAAAATTTTTATGTCTCGTTAATTTAATGCTCCGTAAGTAATTAATTACGTCAGTTTAATAAAAAATGATTTACAACTTAATTAAGTGAAGTGAAAACAGAACGTCCTGAATTGAAATAAAAATAATCCACGGTGGCGATTAAAATTAACACCGTTGTATTAATATGTTAAATTAATTATGGAATTTTAATAATTATTCAATAGTTAATTAATTGGTTGCGTGATTTTTTTATTTATGAGATAATTAATCTACGCATATTTAATTGTTTTATTCACGCCCTAGAATTTTGATGGACGACGTAAGTTGTGACGAAAGAATACGAAAAATCGAATAACTATCTAATAAATATATTTTTTGTAGGTTAAGTGACCATGTAGCCACAGATATTAACACGTTAAACATAGTAGAGGGATTAGTTTTAAAGTGCACTAAGCCACCGTCGCTTAAAACCATAATATTAGAAGTAACTTTATCGTGAAAGACAAATTTAAGTCTTTCTGTATTATTTTAAAAATTAATAAAATGTTATCAAATTAGTAAAAAAAAAATTGTAACTTAATAGCTATTGTTTGTAAATAGAAACGGATCAGAATTACCACGAGCAAATAAAGGTAAATTTGCAAATCCCGGTTCGAAATTTCGACTGATGACGAGACGAAATGCGCAACTGATAACAATGTATTTGCTAATCAAGTTGACTGCAATCAACACAGCTTGTATCTTTTATCAACCCATAGCTGCAGCGATGATGGCTGTTCTCGAAACACGTGTCGATCCACATAAGCTCAATTCCTCCAATGAGCCCAAGTTTGCAAGAACCATGCATATAGGTAGATCTTATTTACATTTTGATACGAACGTAAGGTATAAATTGCAAATTGCAAATTTATTTGGCCCTAATAAGCCAGTTCCGAGTGAAATAGAATAGAAATTTTCAGGAGCAAACTTAACTCGGGAAGCTCAGGTGTACGAAAACCTTCGATGGATTTTGAAAACAAACTTGTATAAGTATATCTCGTTCACTTTACTTTTGTACAGGGTTGAGGCTGAGAGTTGAATAATAAGGAATTATTTTGATGGCACTTGACGTGCCCGAACAAGCAGTATTAAGTAATTAATAGAATGTTATAAGAAACAAATTTTTTCAAATATTTCTATTTAAATTCGTAAGACAATCTTCAGAACAATATTTAATGTGAACAAATTCGTGTAAATGTTTTAAAGAGATTTGTTTAATGTCTAATAGTTACCCGGACAGAATATACAGGATTTCTGATGGAAATATAAAAATGGATCGCTGTAGAAATACTCCAATAGGCGCTTGGTTATATTTTGAACGATTGTATGGTGTGATCATGTTTTCTTTTAATGTAAGCTGAAAATACGTTTCAGAATCTTACCAAAGATCTATTGTTGCTTCAATAATAGCCCTTACTAGACTATATTTAACAGCAGGTAAAGTTAAACTGGGATACAAAAAAAAAATATCGAAGAAAAATGCGAATTAATGGTGAGAACAGAATTTAACACATCAGCTAAAGGTTGGGTCCGTATTCGTATATTTACCAAAAAATCAATACGAACAGATACAGTTGGGCATGCAACTCGTGAGCGTGGATACGCGCTCTCTAATGAACGTCCGTCAATCAGTCCGTTTGTTCGGCGCCGATACAAATTAGTGACAACTGGTGGACGTTCCGAATCACTATTAATGATCTTGTCAGCGTGCGTATGTTTAATTGATGGTTTCGCTCTTTTGTTTACGCGTTTTAAGTCCGCCCGCGTTGACATTCCGACGGTTTGATATATTGCGGCTGATAGAAAGTTTCACGTAATATATCTAGATATGGTAGTCAAAGTTAAATGGACTTTATAGAATTTAGGTACTGCCAAGGTACTTACTAACTTCAAAACTAATACTAGTTAAAAAATATCCTCAATATCGAGAATAATTATCATTTATATTGATATACTGGCAACACGCTCTGGCTTCGCACAGGTAGCAGAGTAATCATATAGAACTCTACTAGCTGTGCCCGTGGCTTCGCTCACGTGGACTACAGAATGCCCGCGCGAATCTTGCTCCCACGCTCCCGGCTATTTTAAAAATAAAAATGCTTATTGTGGGTGTTCCTTTGAAGATTGATATATACTCTCACGGACTTTTTTATAGGTATTTTTAATGATTATAACTATGTAGTACATTAATTTGCTATTTCTCTTATGGTTTACTCAGTATAAGCCATTTAAGCACCCGAATTGATTCACGATTATCAGTTTTTTTTATTTGTGCGGAACCCTAATTCTTTTTCTAAAATTAAAATACCTAGCCTTCTACCATCTACCAGTGAAAGTCCCGTGAAAATCGGTCCAACCATTTCGGAGAATACCTGGAACAAACAGACAGATAGACAGCCAAAAGTTTTAAAAATGGGCTTTTTGTTATTGCTGTAAAAATTTAGTCAAGTTAGATTTTGTCAAAGATCAGCACAATGTTAATAATACTAGAAATAAACATAAATTAGTCGTACCGTGTTTTAGACTAAGTAGTATCAATAAAAGTTTTTTAGGTAATAATGTCAGGGTTTATAATAAGATCCTGACGTATATTACTGATTTACCGGACAACAAGTTCAAGGACCGTGTCAAGCAGGTTTTGCTGTCAAAAGGTTATTATAGGGTGGATCATTATGTGAATGATAGTGATGTCTGGAAGTGACTCCCTCTCTGCGCATCCACTATATTTATATTATTATACGTGTTATTAACATTTGTACAGTTGACAAAAAAAAGATAAACTCGATCGAGTTTCTTACCGGTTGTTCTCATGTCTGGGACGTTTCCGAACCGGCAATAGTGAATAGTGTTTTGACGTTCATAAATGCCTTCTTAGGACCTAAATTGAGTAAAGATTATTTTTATTTTGGTATAGTATATACTTTCATAAGCATTTATTAAAAAACTGTTATTTTGTCATTACAAATAGACATTTCAATTTTATTAATTGTATAGATTGGTTTAAGCGGCGCATGCAATTATAGCTCCCAGTTAGCATTGTTTTTTCGTCATCTTTAACAATCATTGTCATATTTCAGCAAATTTATACATAACTTTAATGTATTATACACCTAAACATTCCTCATGAATCGCTCTATTAATTGATAGAAATTGTATGAAAATTCCTATGTTAGTTTTTAAGTTTATCGCGTTCAGACAGACAGATAAACGCGGTAGGAAACATTGTTTTATAATATATTATAAATGGTATATAAATGAAATTTATTTATAACTGATTTTCAAAACGTATTTAAATATATTACATCAACAACATGTGTATTTCGCTTAATTTGTTTCTTATATATCTTGCAAATGTAGATACGTTGAGCTTTAAGCCGCACTCCCAATGTGAGAGTACAGATCAATCTAATTAAAATATTAATAAAGACATGTTTTATAATGCTATATTATGTCTATTAAACTATCTTCATATCATCTCAGAGTAGGCAAATATAATAGCATTTAGCAATTAATAGCATCCACGTTGGTTCCAAGTACTTTCTCTACAATTATTACTTCTTAAACAGTACTGATAAGTGCGGTATGAATAGTAAAAAGTAGGGATATAAAAAAATATATATATAAAAATACAACGCGTCCACAAACGAGGCGTTCACGTGATTCTCGGTACCATTATCAACAGAATGTTTCTTCGTAAAGTTCGCGTAACTCTCGTTTCGTAACGAAGTTTGTATCGAATGGATCTGAAACGTGGATTGATGACGTCTTATGCCACGGAACTGTTTACTGTGATCGTCGAACTCGTACATGATCTGGGACATTGTGCGAACTTCGATACATACGAATTTTGAGCAATGTTTATGCATTTAAATTGGAAATAATTCTTTCTTAAATTAACGAGTGTTTGCAATGTGTACCAACTTTACTGGAAACGGAATACATAATGATTATTGTTTGATTGAAACTCAATTTAATACACCTAGTTCAGTTAACTAGGATGCTTTCTTTAAATCTATCACCAGTGAACTTATCTGTTCACTGTTCATTACTGCACGCGTACTGTGGAAACTAGTCCTCTGAATCGTCGACTTCTTGTATCAGTAGACAATTTAGTTAATTTGTAATTTATAACCCGATTAAAGTGTTATAATATCTATTTATAATATTTCTATTTTTAATTTACATATTATGTTCCACGTCCGCCAATAACTCTCAAAACAATTCATAGTCTTCCCAGCTTAGCAAATTAACTTTTGAAATTAAATTTATTTCCCAATAATTTCGCAAGTTGAATTGTAATAACGGGTTATTTCGTAGGTAAAGGATACATTTAAAACATTTCCTGAAACGTGATTCTAAAAAGTTCATAAATTAAACATCGAAACCTTTTAACGATCAACAAGTCAGAGGACGAGGAAGAATGGTATTGCGGAGTTCTTTGAAAAGTTAGAAACTGGAAGTTTTAAAATTAATTCGTGATAACGCGCCCTATTTTAGTTTGCGTTCTAGTGTAAAATTGAGAAATCATTGAATGTTTAAAACCAATATTGTTAACGTTTTTATTAGGAGACTTTGGTGATATAGTTCACCTATTGTGCACAAATTAAGTGAAAACAATATAATGTCAAATGAATTCCGATGTACTCGAAATGTGACGTTTACTTCAACGTGATATGATGACCTTATTTAATATATTTACTCAATGGTTAAGAACGTAAGACTCAATAGCACTTGTGCATTTTATTTTAAATGTAAAAAAAGTGCATTTTAAATGTAAAAAAAAAAATTGTTTTTTTTTGCTTATTTTTTTAATACGAGTACGGCAAAGTTGTTCGAGGACACTTAATGGTGTGTATTTAGAATCCAGAGATAAACAGGGAAATCAAGAGAACAAAGAAAGTGTCAGTCGTAGTTCTTATGGTGATATCTCTTCACGATTGTTTGAAGAACACGATGTCACAAGAAAGGGGGTACAATGACAGAGACGATTTCATAGCTTTACGGTGAGGAGAGGTATTTTAGGACTAGATTAATTATAGTCCGGTGAAGCTGTAAAAGCCGCAGCGGCTTTAGGGCCCCTAAGGCTAACAGTGTAGTCAGTTCTAAAAAAAAAAAAAATTGCTTAAACATACACCCCATTTGTTAACTGAATATCTATCAACAGTGCAATTACTTTTTCTGAAACGTGATGCGTTCATCTATACAACAGTACGGTTTGTAGATAGATATATTCTGCACAATATGAAAACGGAAAAATTTGTAATCGAATAGCAAACATTGTATCTACGTACAGTTACCAGGTGACCATTAAATGATTGTTGCAGACGGTACAATGTAAACACAGGGCCAATATAGCACGTTGTCATTAAGCAGCAAAGTTAATTGTGTGTCGCCGTAAACAAAGATTAAGAGCGCATGTCGCTTTTTTGTTTGCTCGGTCTTTATTGGAAATCGTAATTGGCTGGAAGAATTATGTTTAATCGTGTGTCTATATAATTATCAATACATATTTACCTTACGGTTTTTTTTTAATTTTTCTCATATATCTTCTATGTAGAGACATCGATCAGTTACGTTTTTATTATATGTATAGAAATGCAACTATTAATATCTTTGAAATTATTGAATCTTCGTTTTAATGTGTTATTACTAGTGTTAACATACATTTGGATTTTGAGTCCATTTACACTTAAACTCATTTTATTTAAAACGTCAATTTTACAAGAGGGTTTGCAGATGCAACCCATGAAACGATAATTTAAAAGTTAGTTAGTATTTGTTGATATATATCTGTTCAAAAAATATTACGTATTATTTTTATCAAATTACACCTGATTCGCTAAATTCAATTTAAAATACATGGTCTAACGGCGATTTCGATGACATTGAAAACTTGGATGGTATGACTTATCTTGGATGTACTAATCCGGACTTTTCAAATAGTGTCGCAATTTCATTTTTCTTTTATTGCTTTGTGAAAGTAGATTGTATTGTAACATTTATTACGGCTGTAACAAAATAATGGGATTTCATCTTAGAGAGGTTTAAAACTTTTATTGTTTATTGTAATTAATTTCTAGGTAATTTAAAAGGATTTAAGAAATTTTTTATCCACCGAATTCTATTATAATAATGAAAACGGAATTTAGATAACCAGCAAATACCATAACCGCACAAGCATTCAAATGCACTGACGTTTCAACCCTCAGAAGACAAGGTACAACAAAAATATATCTCGAGATAAGTACAGTCCGACGATCAAAATGAGAATGCCCTGCTTTTTTTTTAGATCTGACTATACTGTTAGCCTTAGGGTCCCTGAAGCCGATGCGGCTTTTACAGCTTCACCGAACTTGGGAATGCCCCTGCTCGTGTACTACGCTTTATATACCCCTGCACTCGGTTCGTGCAGTAAGGTAGTTGTAAATATCCAATTATTCATATACCCCACTCGTCTTAATAAGTGAATTACACTGGTATCGAATGACGTCACCATGGTTACAACATGTATTAATTGTATTGTAGTGAATGAACCACGTTTACCTCTAACGTCTAAAATATTTGTCACAATTGAAAGAAAATTATAGTTTTGAGTAAATATGGAATATTATTTTCAAAATTTCATAGATGATTTTATAAATGTTTTTTTATAAAATACTTAAGATATAACTTTGCCTAGTTCTGGAATTTTAGCGACTCATACAACATAAAAGTGAAACTGCTTATATTTCGTTTATACTTATATTGCATCAATTTTAAGTCATTTTGTCTTTTTCAAAGAAACGTAAAAACTCGCGACATTTTTTTTCAAAGTTTATTTATATTTATTTACAGTACATATGTGCCGTTTTGTTCAATGACTTTCTGCCATTTTGTAGGTACAGACATGATCCCGTTTCTATAGATACTTTGGGAATTCTGATCAAAGCAACGCTACAAATAGTTTTGACAGTCCTCTCGTGATGTTAACCTTACAGAACCTAAAGAATTTTGAAGAGACCGACTCAGGTGAAAATCTGAAGGTGCAAGGTTAGGGCTATATGGTAGATGGAGGTGTTAACCTCCCAGCCAAACTCTCTTAATTTTTGCTGAGTGGCTAAAGATGTGTTACTAAGTCTAGCGTTATCGTGATGAAAGACCACATCCTTCCTGTTGATCAATTTCGGCCTCTTTCGCTCAACTGCATCCTTTTGTTTTGTTTTTTTTTTGTTTTGTTTTTGTTACTTTTGTTTTGCCGGGCGATAAAAGCTCATAATGAACAATGCCCTTCCAGTCCCACCATACACACAGCATCACCTTATTTCGAGTTAGCCCAGGTTTATCCATAGTCTGTGAAGCCTGGCCGACCTTAGACCACGACCTTTTTAGCACGTTCTTATTATACGTGATCCACTTTTCATTGCCAGTTATCAATCTCTTCAAAAACGGCTCGGTTTCATTATGTCTCAATAATGATTCGCAAATGAGTACACGGTTCATTAGGTTTCTTTCAGTGAGCTCGTGTGGCACACAAATATCAGTTTTTGGTTTAGCCAGCTTTCTCCAAATGGGTTTAAACTGTCTTGTGGTCAATTACCAGTTCTTCAGCTACATCGTAACTACTGATATGCCGACCTTGCTCCACTTTTTCAAAAATGGCGTCCATTTTATTCGTAACAGGGTGACCAGAGCGAGGTGCATCTTTAACATCAAAATTTCTGGACTGAAAACGTTTGAACCCACTTTGTACTACTCTTACTGACACTGCATTAGGTCCATAAACATCACAAATGTTTTTCCCTGCTTTAGTTGCATTTTTTGTAATAATATTTTAACATGTATCGAATTTCTTCATTCGATTCACTCATTTTTACAGAAAGAAAAACAAATGAAAAATAGCGGGAAACAACTTTTTTTGTTTTATTTTTAATATAACCTATTTAATGTTACCAAAACCAGCCAGATACAAATAGTACAACCGAAAAAAAATTAATAACAAGTTTTATACCTACGTGCGAAAATAGTTATTCCCCGACCTGTTATTTCTCGGAGCTTATTGAGGTTTAAATTGTTAAAGCGATTTTTTTTTCTACATTTTATATGAACAAAGAATTCTCTACAAGTGGCAGCAACATACGATAGTCCTTGAAACATTAGCCTTTTTAATGACGTCATTGGCCGGTCAATTGTTTTCATCACTTTTAACTGGCCGTTGTGGCGATCTTCGGGGGAATCCTATGCAAACTTCTTATAACTAGTAAAATGCCTGCCATTATCAACATTATATTCCCATCAAATATTTATTTAATACTTATTACATTTTGGTTTACATAGTTATATATGTGTCTTTTAATTATCTATATATTAATACGTGAAGCAAAAGCTTTCGCTACCATTTTAAGCGTATTGTGTGCACGGAAGACTGTGAGATTTGGCATGGTTAAAGTTTATATGGAGAAGGAGTGTAGAAAGCTAAAATTTATCTATAATATCTTTTACTAATATATTAAATAAAATAAATTAATACTGCGAATCTTAACCCGACCAGTGCAATTGAACTTAGACCCCCCCAAACAAATGTCAAGCAGAAAATAGTCTATGATCAAAAAGTCGCAGGTCGAATTTCGAACTAAGGGCGATCACTAGTAAGTAATAAATAAATAACTTTATTAATGTTTTACTGAAAAATAAGTGGTATAATGCTGAGGGTTTTAAAAAATGAAAACAGAAGTGAACAATGCAGTAGTAAAGTTAATAACATGCAATATATCGGATAGAGTAAAGTATTTGTGGAATGCACTGTATTGCATTAAACGCTGGTTTGGTTCGCTTGAAAGCTAGGTAGCCGGGGCATGTTCGTACTTAATTAATTTAGTTTCATACTCCTGTGCCACAATCAATGTTAAAGGCCTTTTGAGCGATTGTATTTTGATCGTTGTTTTACTGCTTTTGAGCTATAACAGGTTGTAGTATGTGTTATATACATTGTAATATTAAATGGAGATTATTTTTATAAATCAATATACTAATACTGTAGCAATTAATAAATGTTTTTATTACATTAGATTAAACCATACTTCACCTAGAGTTACTGGATATTATATATATACTTTATTGCACAAAAAAAAAAGTACACATGGAGGACTTAATGCTAAAAAGCTTTCTCTGCCAGTCTTCCAAGGGAGCAAGGAAAAGGTATATGCAAGGTGTGCATAATGTTAAGTAAAAAAAAAAGAGAAAAAAAACCTATCCAATATTCAATTGCTCCAAGTAAAACCTACGTAGTGAATACTTGAAGGAATTTCGAGAGTTGACCAGTTGGATATTGATAGGAAGCGAATTCCACAGTCGTGCTGCTGTAACGGCGAAGGATTGGTCGCGGAAGTTAGTATGATGATTTGGTATACTGAGAATTAAAGAATCAGAAGACCTTAGCTGTCTATCTTATCTGTCTGTCTTATTATGCGTATCCGCGAGAGATTGAAATAGTGTTTTTAAATATTTAGGGGATTTGGGATAATTAAGTACGGAGAAAAGAAGACAAAGTATTCTTATATTCCTACGTTGCCGAATAGGTAGCCATTTCAACCTGGCTCGGTATTCAGAAACATGATCAAACTTCCGAAGGCGGAAGATGAAACGGATACAGTTATTGAGTAGACGATCAAATTTATTTAAGAGATCTTCTGAGAGGTCTAAGTAAGCAACGTCTGCATAATCCAGAAGTGGTTGAAGAAGAGTATTCACTAGGGAAATCTTAGTATTAACAGGAAGAAAGTTTTTCAAACGCATGAGAGAATGAAGAGAAGCATAAAATATTCTACTAACTTCCTTGACTTGGTCTGCCTAGCATAATTTAGTATCAAAGATGATACCAAGATTTTTCACCGTAGTTGAGTAAGGAATGGTACATTTATTGTATTGAAGAGGAGTCAATGAATTAAAGTCTATTTTAGCAAGCTGTTTTGAGCTACCAATTATAATGGATTGACACTTAGTTGGATTAACATAAATCCCGTAAGATTCAGACCAGGAAAGTAAACTTGAGAGGTCCTTGTTTAAATTATTGATTATAGAAGGAAGATTCTCTATTTCGCAATGCAGACACAATTGCAGGTCATCAGCATAGAGATGGTAGTGGGATTGTAAAATAGGCGTAAGTAAGTTTATAAAAATAGAAAAAAGTAACGGAGATAGAATGCCGCCTTGGGGAACACCAGCTTCTAGAGCACACCAATCTGATTCGCCATCATAGACGCGAACAGCCTGGTGACGATATCGGAGATAAGAAGAAAACCATTCTAGTGCTAAGGGTGAAAACTGAAGACAAGAAAGAGCGGCAATCAGAAGATCGTGGTCAACAGCATTAAATGCATTGCTAAAATCAATAAGGACCAATACTGTGACCATACCTTTTTCCATATTAGATCTAACATCTTCCGTGATCTTAAGCAGAGCAGTAGTAGTACTGTGGGCAGTTCGAAAGCCAGGCTGAAATTGATTTAATAGTTCGTTGTCAGTGAGGAAAGAAGTAACTTGTTTATTGACAATAGATTCCAAAATTTTGGAAAGGAAGGGAAGAATAGAGATAGGTCGAAAATGATTAGAAGCTGTGGGATTGGTAACTTTAGAAAGCGGAACAATATAAGCATTAATATTAGTGTAAGGACTACTTTTTCTAGCATCATGATTTAGTTCACTTAGCTCCAATGGCTCTTCCGAATGAGTGCGATCGATCAATAAATATATCATCTAAGTCCTTTACCTAGCCGGTGACTTCTTTCATGTTCAAATAAACCCTTGGTCTGACATAGTGAAGAACGATCTACGTGAACGTCTGAAAGATTGCGCGGTGTAGAAAAATGAGTTGTTTTTTTGTAGCCCAAGATCCATTCTGTTATGATGTCCCATATTAATTAGTAACAAAAAACTACAAATTTAAGAAATCTTGGAGTTTATATGGTTTGGAGACTTTACTATGATATAGTATAACATTTATTATTTATTTATTTGGTACATATTACTTTACAGCACATATAACACAAAATATACATTTGTTATGTTTATCAATCAAGTGGTGCCAGTTACGAAGCAATTATTATTCAATTTTGCTTGTTATGCAGCGGTTAAGTATTTATATGTATAAAAATATCATTATCAGGTATTATGTGTTTCTGTATCTCAATATGAGTGTTTGTGTGTGATTGTGCGTGTGAGTGTATAGGTGTGGGATCATATGCTCCTGATTGAAAGTATATGTGAATTGTATATGTATGTAAGTTATAAGCAATTGAATAAACTGAGTCCTTCCTTTGTTCCTTTTTCACATCCGTGATGACTATTTCAATGTGCTTTTCAAAAATTAGATCAGAATCTGTAGAAGTTGTAGAGTATACTGTGTAGAATAAAATCATTAACGTTAACCTACTGCAGATTTGTAACGAGTATTAGATTGGAAACTGTGAAAGTTATATTACTTATTTTAGAAATCTTTAGAGGTAAGCTAACTCTTTAACCATAAGGTGCAATATACATGCAATCTAGGCCTACTACTTTTGCTACTAATGAATGTCCGTAGGTATAAAAATGTCTTCTTCTTGTTGAAAAAAGTCCTTCTCATACATAGCGAGATTGTTCCAAATGTAAAGAATCACATTTGGTTTTTGAACCGCATAATTTCCAATTTAGTTACCTAGGTAATATATAGTATCATACTTATGTAGATTTGTATTCATGTGTTTATCTGCGGGGCTGGTGACCTGGATTTAACCACCCTGACCGCGTTTTACCACGGTTAACTGCTTTATCTGACGGATTGATTTGAGTTAGATGTCACGTCGTTTATGTCCAGAATTAGGGAATAAAGTTCTATGGTTTTTTTCTTTTTTAAATATTGATATACAATCATCTAATTTATTCATATATTAAGAGCCATTGAACATAACTTAGTAGATAATGCTCATTTTAAAGAAGACGGTGTTCAGAAAGATAGTAAATAGCTCTAAGGAGCTTGTATGAAAGTTCATATTAGGAATAACGATTTTTTATCAGTATATAACTGGATACATACATACATAAAGCGTGTTGTAAAATTTGATTTTCATCTTACGAGTGCCCATATAAAATTTTGCTGCGTCTTGCATAGTAACGTACACATCATTTTCGTCACTAAGTGTCAGTTAAATCACATCGTCCGTCTGCGCTTTTCATTTAAACTTTTCAATGCGTTGATTTATATACAATAGATTAATTTTGGTATCTATAATACTATAGCTATTGTTGTTGATTTTAGAATTAGCAAAGCAACTATCATCTACTGTTAATTTAGTTAATTGAAATCACGCAACCGGCGCATAATATAAAGTTAATTCAACATACGATGTGTTAACGGTGATTAGAATACTGTCGTTATAACCGCACACCGCATTTGCACAGTTGACCGCATTGTTTGCGGATTGATTAGTGTTTGCTCTCACCGCATCAGTTTTAGAAATTAGTCGTGATTAAACTGTTACATTGCTCATTTATTATCAAAATTCAATTTCCATTTCAGTTCTTCTATAAACTCTCTTGGTTGTAACTGAAAATCAGCGCTGGGTTTACTCAAAACAATTGCATCCAGCTTATACTGAATTGTGCGTCATTTGCAGTAGTACTAATATTAGTTGCACATAAGGTTATTAGATTATATTTTTCTTATTTTATCATTATTTGTTAGTGTTTAACTTATTTGATGTTAATTTCGTCTGTAAAAACTGTGTGCTCCGATATTTTCTGCAATAAATCTATTTTTTTTCTTCTTTCTTTCAAACCCATGAACGTAATTACTATTAATTGATATTGTCCACTTTAAATCGAACAACTAACTGATGATAATAAGTGACAAAATATAAACTAACAAGTTTGAAAATAATAATATGATATTGGTTCATGAACCATTAAATATACTTTGTATAATGAAGATTTGTAGTTATTTACCGAGAAAAACTCCCTTGAGACGACGCTGCGATGCCAAGATGAAATCGAAATGTTTGACGTATTCAAATTGAGACTTATTTCCCGAGTGACTTATTTTACGATAGCGGGGGTCAAAGCATTATTAAGTGATACGTGATGGCTATGTTATTGCGAAACAATTTGGAACCAAAATACGTAACAAAAAATAAATATTTCACTTACCTATAATTTTTGTGGACTTTTTTGCAAGACGCAATTTGCTCAATTGTAAAAGATATCTAAGTATAACTGTAAATATATAGCCATAGTATTTATCAATATGTCTGGTTGGTCGCAAGCAAAGTTTATAGAAATCGTGATCATCTAAGAAAAAAGTTTAAAATAAAGTTAGACGATATATAAATCCGTGGTAAAAAAATGTTTTTAGTGCAATCATGTTTTTCAAATGTTCTTAGATAAGATATAATCTGAATAAAGAGGATTTTAGGGGGATGTAAGTGGTGTCGAATTATATCTTCAAAGCTGAGACGCCCAAACCAAGCTCACCAGCACGTGGTGAACTCTGCTGAGTAACGAACGAGGAAATGGCGGTAGCGGAGTGTTGGGCTGTTTTGTACGATTGGGTCGCGACCAGAATACATGTGGTGAAAAGTCCGTCATAGAGACTCGCTTTTGCTTTATCTGGTTAAATAAATAACAGCGGTGACCGTCGATTGATTACGATCTCTTGGTGGTCGCCGTTGTGTTAGGATTATAAAAAAGAAGAATATTGATTTTTATATGGTTTTGTAATGTAACCACTAATACAGTTTGTGTGTAAATAGTTGAAATACAGCGGCGAATATCATTATGTAACAAAGGTGTAAATGAATCGTAAATATATATCATTACTCGAGTTACAAACAAACGTTTGTCAACTGCGATACGGTACAAATGGAAGAGCAAATAAATTGTCCATTTGATCCCATTTGATCGGCAGTTGTTAATTCTATGAAACAATAAAATCGTTGTATTCTCGTGTCGCGTAAATAACAAATAAATATATGTTATTATTCTATGTGTTTATTAAAGCTTATCTGAATTATCTTTTATTTATAATTAATTAATAGGACCGACTGCATTGTTTTGTAGTATGATTATTTTCGTGATATTGTATTGAATTGGAAATAAACGTGCTTTTGTAGTTAGCTGTGTGGGGTTCGTTCGCATAAGCTTTTTCGCTACAAATTTTTCTATTGATCATTAGTCATAGCTAGAATTATATTGTATTTACTATCAAACAAACAAAAATATTTCAAGTTCGTGTTAAATGGTGGATTTAATTTAATTTATTTATAATAAAAACACCAACAAGATTTATATTTTACAAATTATAAGATTACCAACAAAAAAGACTAAACAAATGCAATCAAATTATTGATTAAAAAGAGCACGAATGAATTTGGAAATGCAATACGATAGAAAACAAATACACTTTTACAAATTAAAATATCAATATATTCTACTTTCAGAGAAATGGGATTTTCTTAAACCTATTTGTTAGTGAAGATGTCTAGATCTGATTTTTGAAGTGATAAATTGTTATGGGAGGGTAAACCACTTCGTAACGTAACGCGTTACGGCGCCATTAATAGTAGCATATTTCAGTCAATCCTAACAATACACTTGTAGCCTAGCGGTCGTAAGCGTGGCTGCTATTGCCGAAGTCCTAGTTTCGAATCCTTACCGGCTTCTCTTTCTTTTCGACTTTTTTTCTTTTTGATTAGTTTAAGTTATCTCTTCTGACGAGCGTCCCGAAACGCACAATTTTTTTTAGATTCAGCATTATAACGTGATACAATTATATTCAACGGAGAAGAAAGCCCCAAGTTTGTTTGGTAATGATTAGTAACTAATATATTAAATTAATTAATTTTTAATTCATAAATAGCTTTTGGTCCTATATTATGTAATTCTGGCAACATTTTACATGATGCAGTTAGGTTATTGTGTGTAAATGATGTGGATTATAAATAATAACTACGAACATGCATTTCAGTTGTCTCAAAAATATCCTGAACATTTTTAAATAGGGTGCCGCCATCTTCTTTGAAGTATATGTAAAGATACAGGTATAATTAGAAAAATGTGTTATCCTTGAGACTTTGGCAAAACAGTGGGTAAGAACAAATAAAAGAAGAGGAAGAAATTTCGTCTTAGGTTATGCTGTTTCGATATTCCATTGGACCAATCTAATGATCGTCAAATGAATATAACAACATAATTGTGATGCTAAACCTCATTGTCTTTTACGATCATTATGAAAAAATATACATATATAACACTCATCAAATGAAACGACCCATTTTAATACCGAGTTATGGGTTTAATCTCGCTTGATCGACGGTACGCTCGTTAATTCGATGATATATGCAAAACTGACAATTTGTCAGGCGGTGTGTCATCATGATAATATAATCACCGATTCAACTCGTTATGAAGTACGAAATGAATATACCTATTTCACAAATCAACATTAAAAAATTTTTTTTTTTCTTATTCATCAGAGTCACCGCAGTAGGTAGGTATATCGGCCACACAAGGTAAATTCAAAATTTAAGAACCTCCATCACAAGTATCCTATTCATTTTTTTAGAACTGTCTACACTGTTAACCTTAGAGGTCTTAAACTAGAGCCGCTTTACCGTGACTTGAACGACGTGGAAAGAACATGTGTATATGTATTTAGTGATCGGAACCTATTCTTTGAAACCATTTCAATGAGTCCAAAAACGATATCGATCTCTGCTGCAATTTGGAGAGGAGTTGGGCAGAATCCGGATCATGCTACAGTATCAGGTTATGGTTGCCATTTTCTTTTAATATCATTGAAGTATCAGAACATCAAATTCCAATTCGATCAGACTTATGGAAGACGTTTACATCCATTTAACAAGGTGAAAACAATACCTTCAAACGGCTGAATATCTCTTATGCAATCATAGCTACGAACACTCTCAATTATGTCACATTCAAACAAAAACAAAAAAACTGAAGTAAATTCAGTTCAGCCGTTTGGAAACTACGATGCTACCAACAGACGTACATACAGACAGATGTTATATTAAAATTATAACATCCCTCTCTTTTGCGTATGGAGTAAAATCCAACAGTAACGGTGACCATCTCGATGATTGTGTCAATGAACGGTTAAAGTCTCCATACGAGACTATGAACATTATAATAAAAAAAGCGAGTTGGAATAAAAACAATACACCACGAATAATTTCTTTTTGATCTAAATTACTTAGTACTTATCTGAACGAGACAGATATTTGTCTTTTAAATAATTAATATTTATTTTAGGGTCGATTATTGAATCAATATGTAATTTTATTTGAGGAATAATTTTAAAATTTTGACAGGTTTTCCATACTATTATCGGTTTATTCTGTCCATTATCTTTAAGTACTTTAAATATTACAACTTTATATTTAAATAACTTTCGAAAACAATTACTCAAATTTAAAATTACAATTTGTGTTTCATTAAAATCAGTATCATGGGGTGTGCTTGGAACAGTGATTGTTCTGAATGCTTCGTTTGATAACCGATACATTAATATTGTAAGGTAACTGATACTAGAGCAAGAAGGGAATTAGTATAACCGACTTGTCACAGTGTATACGGTGGACGCATACTTAATAACAATAACTTAAAAAAACGCATTATATAAACTTCCTAATAGGTGTTCCGGCAGATGCACTTGAGAGCTAGTTTTCCCACAAAATTTAGCGCGTCACCATCTTGTATCACATTGTTACTTCTTCTTCTTGTTTTTGCGCCGCGAAAAGCATTTGCTCCAGTCGTTCGTCGGAGTTGACACACACACACAAACACTGCACTGCAGAGTGAGACAGCTTTAGTATCTGATGGTGAGTACAATACTATCCAATAATTTCGTTGATTAATAAGGAATCCACATTAGAATTATCTTGAGGTCTGCAGCTGCGCTCGCGTGGACTACAGAATACCGAAGATCCGGTACACTTGCGAATTATGCTCTCAGCGTAAACCATTTAAGCGCCCCAAAATCGTTGTTTTTCCAAACTGACTGTTATGTGCGCGGAACTCTAATTATTTTTCTTAATTAAAGAAGCCTATGGTACTCCTTATAACATCAGCTATCTGTCAGTGGATGTTCCGTAAAAATGGGCTCAACCGTTTCGGAGATTAGCAGGAATAAACAGACAGAGACAGACAATAATATTAAAAACGTTTTTTTTTTTTTCTGTTAATTCCGTGTATACTTTCATATGCATTTGGTAAAGAGCTGTTATTTTGACATTACAAATAGACACATCAATTTTATTTATTTGTATAGGTTGAGTACCTACCGTTAAAATATGTAATAGATTTTGTAAACTATAACATAATACAAAATCAATAACATTAGTGACGTCACTAAATATTAAATCCATAACTCGTTATGTACCTAATAATAAATATGACAGAAACTTTTTTAATAATTGAACGGTAAAACTCTTCATGGATCCCTCGGGACCAGGTCTCGACCCTCGCGTATCCCATAACGTTATTCATAATATAACGGAGGAACATGTAAAAGTTAGCGGTAAACAATAAAACTATCGGATTTTATAGCGGTTTTATACCGGGGACAGGTGAGGCTTACGCACTCGATTTTTTACAGTCTAAAACATGTGTTCGTAGACGCGGTACAGTTCGGTGAATAATTCTTTAATATCATTGAATTTGAATAATCTATATCTTAGCTTATTTTTTACAACAGCTTACATTATATTTTACCATAATTTTCAAGAACTCATTGCCTGAACACAGACTAATTATTTGTATTGATATAGAAGTACATAATTTTTTGTAGAACTAAAAAGCAAACAATCATACAGCTTGCCTGATGATAAGGAACTAGCCTACAGTACCTATGGTGTTACTAGCACTTTACTGACCTTGAACCCTCTTCCCCAAGGAGCTCTGGAAACCCTACCCTCTGCTGAAACACCACACAAGGTTACTTGGCTACGATCTTCTACACGGTGGAGATATTCCATCAGTCATATTGCCCGCCAAGTAGAAATAAATCTCCAATTCCTCTGTACCCTACCTCTCTTCAAACGTTCAAACGTTGTAACTTGTAATCCCTGCAACGAGATTGAGTTTTCGGTGATGGAACATCGTTATGAAACCATAGCACGGCGGTAGGGTCTTTTTAATGCTCGTCTGGCTAGCTACCGCACTGAAGTTAAAAATAAGGACTTTTCTATGGCACTAGGCTTAGCTTCGGCATTGTAACTTTAACGCTAAACCACGCTTTTATCTAATCATCCGGACTAATTTAATTATTTATTGATAAAGAAATATATGGATACATGTTAAGAAGTAGAAAACCCCCGAAATGGTTGGACCGATTTTGACGGGACTTTATCTGACAGATAGCTGATGTTACATGGTGTAAATTGAGCTACGAAATAAAACAATTGGCAGGGACTGGATTATAACTAACATACATATGTTGATAAGCCCTTCACCATCATGCATATGGTGACAAGTCTTGCATAGTAACTCTCTTTTAGTTTGTTGCTTTTTGGGATCTATCATTCTATATTCAATAGCCGAGAGACTTACAGGCTGCTGTGACAGCAACCACCAGCGATTTTCGATCTTTCGTTAGTCGCTGTTGTTTCTGTATTGTATTTTGCTTACCATCAAGTACAGTGATTTGGTATTGCTTTGCTACTATAAAAAAAGTCAACGCGCGATTTTACTTTTTCAATTTTTTTTTTATTGAAGTGTGCATTTATTCTTTGTGTTTGTTACATCAGATAACAGATTTTTGTAAGACACAAAGAAAAAAAAAACTTACCATACCACTTTCCACAAATACGAAAATAAATATATTACTTATTTCATTTTTTCCCTTTTTTATATCAATCTTCCGAGGCGCTGTCTTAATTTGGAGGCGACACAATTTCGCGGTCGAGTGTACACGCGCGATACATTTTTACGTTACCCTCGGGTATCCAGCAATAAAATATTGGCTGCGAGCGCTTTATTTACATGACTGTACTGCGCTACTGGGATTATATATCGTTGTATTCATGTAAGGTCATAACATGGCTATTATCGGTGGTTAGATCGATTTGAGTGTACACAAGGAACAAGGGTACAAATGGGTCTCCTCTTATAAATTTTTTTGTGTCTCAGTATAGTTTTAAAAGTGACCTTTATTTCACATTTATAATTTAAGAAATAACTTACTTCAATTATTTATTTTTTATAAAGCATTTTAGAAAATAAATCAGCTATGAATAGTTTAAATGACAAGGGTACAGATGAAAAAATATTTCAATTTATTTTAATAAGAAAAGAAACGGCGGATAATAATTGATATTCACCAGAAGGAAACAGTATAACCCTATTATCTAGTCAGTATTATTATATTTATGCATATGGTTTAATATTTTATCTTTAATTTAGGATTTAGTTTGTTGGTTTATTACAAAGACATTATTTCATGATGAATAACCAAATGTTATACATTTAACAACCAGTACGGTCACAAGGAATTTAATTTAATATCGTATATGGTTTTCCATGCTGTTTAAACATTTATAAATTTTATTATTGGTTTCATATGAGTTATAATGGTACGGAATACATAAACAACTAATTTAAAATCGTCAATGTAAAGTCTAGACTTTTACATATATATTGTGTAGAGGCTTCAATACTACATAAACAATAATATGATACACGTTTCTCGTTTGAGATATCAGTAAACCATTTTACGCAAACATAATCGAACCCATTGAGTAGTTTTTGTTATGTATACCGCGTGTATTTTTAGTTGATAGCAGTTGCTAGTAAAACATATGCATAAATTTTCACTTAATAAAGTAGCTGATACAAACCAGTTATAAAACGTTCGTATTTTAAAACATACATTTATCGACATAGACCTCATAAAACCTCAGATACCGTAAGGTTCGGTAGCTTCGAACACGATCGTATAAAATTGCTAATAAGTCAGTCAATGTAAACTTACATACGAAACGTTTATCATATTTGCTCTATTTATTATCCTTTATCTGTCTTGGATTTTGATTTAATATTTTGTAAAATTGCTAGTAAACACCCGCGACATAATACGCGTTAATCCTACTTATCTATATTAACGAATCTGTAGGTAGTTCTGTCTGTACAGCCATTTTTTTCCAAATTTCTCTATAAGCATACTCTATGAAAGATACGAGGATCACGAATATAACATAACTTTTTTTGTCCGGATTTCATTCAAAAACGGCTTGATCGATTCGTATTTTTTTTTTATGCGGGCTGCTTATTATATCTTTGGTCAATTGATAGCGTATAAGAAATTTCAATTAAATCGTAAAAATAAAAGTTCAAAATTTAAATTTTCATCAATTCTACGAAACGATTTTAATCGAATTTTATACGGAAAACATTTATCATAACTACCATAATTGAGAGGCTTTATGAATCATTAATAATACATTAGAAATTGTAGAATATAATAATAATATTCAACCGATTTTGATGAAAATTGTACACTGGAAATACCTACATTCCACTTCTCTACTAATACGGCATATAAATTGCCAAGAATATGAGTAAAAGAAAATACGGGATATAAAAATCTACTGCTTTGTAACAAAAGCATGCGGAACCGCGAGCATAACGCTAGTAATACTATTAAATTAAAAAAAAAAACAATCTTTATTCAATTTAGGCCCTAAGAAGGCAATTATGAACGTCAAAATACTACTGCCGGTTCGGAAAACATTCCAGACATCGAGAGAGAAAAACCGGTAAGAAATAAGAAATATGAAAGGGTCTATGTTTGTTACTAGGAGAGAGGCGCATTTATCGGGACAGGTTAAAATAACAAGTATTTACGAGTAACAATTCGGAGCTGTTATCTGTAATCTGAAAAAGCTGTTACTAAATACCAGGTACAACCTGATCCACTTACTAGTTAGTACTAGTGTTACGCGTGAAGCGTATTTATCGGAACAGAATAAAAAAACGGGTATTTTAGAGTAACAACTCGGAACTGTTACCTCTAAAACAAACAGGCTGTTCTACGTAGCTGCTTCATTACTGTTTCAGTTTGGAATACGCACTTCTCTGTTCTAACATAAGAATATGTATTTTATTAATATTAATTAATTAATTTAATCTATATTTATTAATATAATATTATAAAGCTCAAGAGTTTATATAGTTGAACGCGCTTCTCAGGAACTACTAGTTCGCATGGAAAAATTATTTTATTGTTGGATAGCCCATTTATTGAGGAAGGCTATAAGCTATAGAGCGCTATGACCAATAGGAGCGGAGCATCAGTAAAAAATGTTGTAAAACGGCGAAAGTATATTCATTTTGAGAGCTTCCATAATATGACGCAGACGAAGATGCGCGGGTCAGCTAGTTTTTTTAATATATTGATTGATTGGCGTTTAAAGTTTTATTTATTCGATTACACCACGGGCAAGTTCAGACTGGCCATAAAGTTTGGCGCGAGTTATATATTATTAAGTCGATAGCGCATACGATGATATAAAAATGGGTTCATGTTCCCATCTCGTTCTAACTCAAGTATATACTGTGTTCTTTCTCTTTCGAGTTTCCAATCTATACTTGTATTAATATAAATAGTTAAAGATTTTACGATATATACCCTGTCCTGATCTTTTGGAATAGGTTACTGAAACTGCTATATATCTGTAACGGGAACAGTAATAACAGGTATCTTATTGTACTTGTTATAGCTCACCCCTATTTGTTATTCACTCACGCAAAATCGGCCGAATGGATTTGGATGAAATTTGGTACACATATTGCTTATAACTTGGATTAATACATAGAATATTTTTTATTGCAATGCAGACCCAATTCTGATTTCCATGCAGACGAAGTTGTAGGCAGAAGCTGGTTATAATATCAAAAAAAAAAAAAAAAAATATATCATTGCCTTCACGCATAGTATGACACTAAGGATAAAGAAACTTCTTATTATTTCATTCATTCTGGGAATTATCTTCCAAACTTCACCTTATTTATAACATTACTATAGATTTCATAATTAAATTTAGTAAAAATCCTACATTTTCTTTTCATAATGATTTGAACTGCACAACGTGTTGCAAAAAGCATGATGACGAAATTTTATCCTGATTTACTATTATTGTTGCTATCATGCTTATTCCATACTAGCTGGTATTCGCGACTTCGTCTGGGTATAGATACATGCGCACAGATAGATCTCGGAACACGACAAACCAAGAGAAAATCATAGATGGGTTTGTCACTGTTTGTATGGTATTGTCATTATAAATCACTATGAATCCAACCACATTAACCGTCCCAATAAAATGTACAACCATACAAACAACGAACATACAAACTTAACATTTATTATATTTGTAGGATAACACTGGTTAAACTATGACTTTTACCGAGATAAATAGTACCCTATGTGTTATTCCAGGTCATAGACTATTTGTCTGCCAAATTTCATTCAAATCCATTTAGCAGTTTTTGCGTGATTGAGTAACAAATATCCAAACATCTAAACATACAAACTTTAACATTTATTATATTAGTAGGATTGTATGTAAAGCAGAAATATACTTATTGCATACTAGAATTTAGCCAATAAGTAAACATAATATCTTGAATAAGCAGTTCCCAAGAAATAATAAAAAAAAAAACTTTTTATTTTACAATAATATGTACAAATACGTTTAGTCATCTGGTTCAAAATGTTTTCTAAAGTACTAGTTTTTACGAACGATTTACATATTTTTTATCTTTACATTTGTAATGATTTTTTTATAGTAATGAAGATTGACTCGGTATTTATAATTGTTTAATATAATAAACATTAAATAACACATAAGCTATTAAAGTCCACTAAAATGTATACAGTGGCACTCGTGTAATATGTCCGTTGGGTGTCAGATAGCCGATTCTAATCGGATCCGACACGATTCTTAATCGTGGCCGCACGCATTTAAAGCGAAAACATAGAGAGCGGAGTTAGCTGCGGGAGCGCGCGTTTTGTGATTCAATTTTAATGATTATGAAGACATTGCGTTATATGAGTCATATAGAATTCAGTGAAAGAGTAAGAATCCACTTTCATTGTATAAAAGTGTAAACATAACTTTTATTCAAAATGTGTGCAACAATTACTAGATATAACAAGCAACAAATAGAGATTAACGATAATATTATTGTCGGGTTTTTAGAACAGAATTCGTGAATATATCTCTGATATTCATAGCAATGGAAATTATTAAATTGATGAAAAAATAGTATGACGCGTTCTTTTCTCTATGACTCTGGTAAAAGCATTAGAATATATATTTGAATGGTATAATATATTAGAATGGGCAGTAAGGTGTATTTTTTTTTACATCAAGTGTTTGATAATATTCATGCTTGTTGTCAATGGAGGAATATGGGCAAATATCGTAAAACGCTAAGCCTACAAAGTAGAGTGTTCTCAAGCACAGAAGCTTCAGCATACTAATAAGTGATTGGCGACAAATTTTCAATTTTACAAATGGCCTTGCTAAGTACTAGAAAATATCCTGCCATTATTTATTTCCACATACAATATGAACTCAGATCGAACGATGAGAAGTTCAGACGTGTTACCACTTACTCATCATCCAATAAAGACCTTGCTACATTGGTTATTTTAAATTCAACTTTATATTATTTCAAATAATAATTCATGCGGATCATAAAATCGAAGATAAATATTGGCGTTAACGTAAAGAATATGCTCCCGTATTAAAACAAACTAACTTTACAATTTAAACTGATTGTATCTTTGTATCTGTTTGTATCTAGCTCGTAGTTAATTACGTTGAATCCTATATTTATAACACGTTCATTTATTTATATTGTCACAATAGATAATATAAACTGTGTTAGAATTATTATTAATGTACTTAAGCAATAGTTAATTTATTGACTACAAATATACTACTTGTACATATTTTAGATTAAATATTCCAAGTATGTAGTAAAACTATGATGGTTTGAATTGTTTTTTGTTGTAAGTATATTTGTCTATCTACACTATGTAATAATACTATAAAGCTTGTTTGTTTGTTTGATCGGTATAAACTCTGAAAGTACCAGTTAGATTTGTAAAATTCTTCCTGCATTTTATAAACATATTCACTGAGAAAGATTTAGGTTATATAATGGAAAGCTGTAGGCTAGTACGTGAAAGAGATAAGCACGTGTGAAACAGTAGGATGTAGGTAGTATTAATTTTTTTTAAGTGAAAACTTATTAAGGCACTCTGAGCAATTTTTGGTAGGAGAAAAATTTATAGGTTCGCGGCACCGATGACCTTGCCGTGATCGATGAACTCAACATGCTCGTGATGTATGGTGCTTGCGTTAGACTTGCGACGCGTAGTTTAGCGACCTGTATACATTTATACGCAAATAAACATTAATAAATAGTATATACTCGACTGTATCATATGCGTGTTTGACTTTTTGGATGGATACAATCTTATAATTTCGCTTCACGAAGCTCTGGTTCAGACTTTAATTGATTTAAAAATTGAAAATTGAGTTTTCACTTCTGTCGGCAGTCCTTATGACTGCCTTGTTTTTATTTATTTATTTATGGTGTTCATAGGATTTTGTTCAGAAGGGCTCTAAGGCAAGGTTAACTAATATTAACATACACCGATACAGTATTACTTTCTCTATATGTATTTGAAACTCCAATGACAATGTTTTTAGTCTGTTCGTTATAAACAGAAACTTATATTTTTCCAACCACAATGTTATTATTATTATTTTATACCAAAGGGCATCAAACAGGTAGACGGCTGGGCCCACCTTAGTAAATGGTTAACGTCGTCTATGGACAACTGCAATAACAGGGGCATTACCGGCATGTTACCGATCTTGGAGACCGTATTTCAATCCCTTTTTGAAGAGCACCATATCATAGACCTAGGGGAAAGTTGTCCTGGGTAACCCATACCACAACTCTAGTGTACGTGTCGGGAAGGTTCTAGAAATCTTCACTGTTATTTACACATAATGCTGGAGTATTTACGATCATTTTTTTTTTTTTAGAACAGTCTATACTGTTAGCTATAAGGGCCCTGAAGCCTCAGACGGCAGCGAGCGCTTAGGGCACTCAGCCACGAAAGCGAGACAACTTTCTCAAGGGTGCCAAAGTGTTTGAATCTCGGCTTGGTCTGTTGGCGATCATGTGAAAAGTCGAGTTATTCAACACTTGTCTTACTCATACTTGCTGTAGAGGTGGGGGCAGCTAGTCCCCTTGTCTATACTTAATTACGTCCTTTTCACTGAACGCTCAGTTCGATGCATTTCAACATGCGTTCTTTCGGGACGGTATTTTTCAGTGTACCGTTGAGCCAAAGTGTTTAAAAACTTTATATTTCACTCGCCCCTCGACTTTATAAGCTTGACAGGGTCTCATCCAAATCTAATTACACTCAAAGTATCCGCCATTTTCTTTTTAAATTAGCACGACTTCGCGCGTAAATGAATTAGGCTTAAATTAGTTGGACACTCGACGAATTTCGTTTCTTGTTTTGTAAATTCGCTGTTTTATTTATCTCGTAAACAAATTGTAAAAAATATACTATTTAATATAACCTGAAGAATTGTGACAATGTGATTATGGAGTCTATACTAATGACTTAATATTCGTACTATTGACTTGGCGCGATAGTAAAAGGTGTACTCTGTAACCTTACGCACTTTATAAGCAGGCAAAGAACGCCTTGAAGAAATTGTCGCTTGAGCTGTGGGATAGTGAAGACCTCAGTGAATAAGTTGACTGCAGTAAACACTGTTTTAAAGTATATTCTCGCTGCGTATAATACACCTACTGTTCGGAACCAGGGTGTGGCAACAGGCGCGCTCGACAGCTGTCAGTTGTCACTTACTTGTGCGAGACCGCGCGCCGTTTTGTAATTGTTCGAGAAGTTATGTTTTTGATTGGATCGCTATATATATTGCATATTGCATTGTTAATTATTGTTAGTTGATTGAATACGCGTTTGTTGGGCTATGGGTCGTGATGTATTATCCCTATATTACAGCCGATTGTGTTTTCTTTAAAATCAGTTTGCCGTTTGAGTTACGCTTACCTTCGTTTGATAACTTGAAGAAAACTTCTTGTAATGATATTACGTTGATATATTGTGTAAACTTGTAATCTCACCACGAGGCGAATTAGTGTGAGGAGCTGGTGACTCTTTCCCTCCTTTCTTTTGACTGATACCGGTGAATTGTACAGCTTCTGCAGTCAGCGTAGACGCCAACAATGGTGAGTAATTAGTGGTACATTTTCATCGCATTTCAATCTTTTTTGTCATCATGGATACGTTAAAAATTCAAGTAATTATGGAATATGAGTACCGTCGTGGCAGCAACGGGGCACAAGCGGCACGCAACATCAACGACGCTTACGGAGCTAACAATACAAACCAACGCACCACCTGTTATTGGTTTGCTCGCATCCGTTCTGGGAATTTCGATCTGAAAAATGAACCTCGCGGTCGTCCGAAGACTTTGGTCGACAATGACGAATTAAAGGCGATTGTCGAAGCTGATGATACACAATCTACGGCTGAATTAGCAGCAGCTTTCGACGTTAGCGTCAAAACAATATTAGTCCATTTGCGTCAAATTGGCAAGGTAAAAAAGCTTGACAAATGGGTGCCCCACGAACTCAATGATCGCCAGCGCGAAGTACGCGTCGAGACGTGCCTTGCACTGCTCAACAGAGACACAAATGAAGGAATTTTGTCCCGCATTTGTTACCTGCGATGAATAATGGATTCTGTTTGATAACCGCAAGCGCTCAGCAAGTTGGTTGGATCCTGGTTCAGCACCTAAACAATGCCCTAAACGAAAACTTACCCCTAGAAAAGTGATGGTCACTGTTTGGTGGTCTAGCGCCGGCGTGATTCATCACAGCTTCTTACCAAACGGAGTGAGCATTACTGCAGATGTCTACTGTGAAGAACTGAACACAATGATGGAGAAGCTGGCACATCTCCAACCAGCATTGGTCAACCGCTCGTCTCCGCTGCTCCTGCACGAAAACGCGCGACCTCATACTGCACAGCAGACGGTCTCCAAGTTGCAAGAACTGGGGTTGGAAGTTCTCCGTCATCCGCCCTACTCACCAGACCTTGCGCCTACAGATTACTACTTTTTCCAGAATTTGGATATCTCCTTGGCGGGAAAAAAATTCAATACCCGAGAGGTAGTACAAAATGCCTTTGAAGAATTTATTGCCTCCCGTCCAGCTGATTTATTTAAGAAGGGCATCAATAAACTGCCACTGCGCTGGCAAAGATGCATTGATTGCACGGGTGATTACTTAGATTAATACAAATAAAAATACATGAAAAAAATTCGTTTCAATTTTTTCATACAAAACGGCAATTTCATAGGTAAAGACCTAATATTTATATTAGTTTACTCCTTATGAATCGATTTACGTATAAGAACCCAGATATGAAAATTTTATGGAGAGTGAAATTTATAAAAGCGTTAACAAAATGCGTTACGTTTTCACGATAAAGTCATGTAAGTATTTGTACGAGAAAGAAAGAAAGTAATTATCTTGTTTTTAGATAAATCATTAACCACTCAATTAGTCCGTCAATCAATTACTTCTTTGACTATTGCATATTCAAAGACAATCGTACTTAAGTAGCAAACTCTAGTCGTACGTCGGAGATGACACACACACACACACACACAAACTTTTTATTTATTTATTTATAATATAACATTAAATTATATTTACACAATTAAAGAATTCAGTAAATTAAATTCGGATAAATCCATCGGGATAACTTCATCAGGTTGCACTTGTACTAACCGCGTTGAAAGCAGGATAACTTCAATTTCAAGATCGTATAGAAAAAGCCGATCCCACAAAACCTGCAATTAAAAAATGAAATTGTATCATATAAAACGCGGTAACTACGGTTGACTAGAACAAGCTTTTAACATAATAACAGCTGACATTGACGAATCTGCGCGATGATATCACTCTCTTCTATGTAATCAACTGTGACTAGCTTAGAATGGATTTTAAATCAGAACGATTTTTAGAATGAAAGGTAATATACAATTGTAATATATAGTTCATCGTTTTTTTAAAAATCAATTTATAATAAGTTTTGTTTGCTTGCACCATTAAAATAAAATAAAATAAAATAAAAAAGCCTTTTATTCCTTGCTATAATACAAAATATAATTATTCTAATAGGTATGTGTTACTGAGTTAGTTAGTTAACTTATATTAACTTAGTTTGTTTGTTCTGTTAGTTTTATTCTATTACTTCAAACTCAAAAGATGCTCATTTGTCTCGGTCTTGTGCTATTTGGCTCCAGTTTGATCCAGCGGTTCTTAAGATCTCGTCTTTCCAACGTGTCAATGGTCTTCCTCTGTTTATTTTTCCTTGTGGGCCTCTCCACATGGTAGTTTTTACCTTCCATCTCTGGTCTGTAAGGCTCGCTACATGGCCTGCCCACAGTTCTAAGGCATTAGTGGCTTTTGTTATAGATTTTAATTTTTGTATGCCGTATTTTGTCTAGTTTTTTTTTTATCTTGAGCATGCTTCGTTCCTTTCCTCGCTGGCAGGTGGTGATTTTTTACTTGTCTTTGGTCGTAATTTTCTACGCCTGACATCGGTATGTCAAACATGGTAAGAGGCTAGCCTAGTGTTCATGAGCTTAGTTTTTATACTAATTGGAATGTTACTTTTAAAAATCTCTTTTAGACTTCAGTATTTATTCCATGCCTGCTGCAGACCTTTCTGTTTCTATATGGTTTATTTTCTTTCAAAACTGATTGTTTTTCCCAAGTATATGTATTTTTCTGTATATTCTAGTGGATTGACATTAACCCTTATCGGTACTTTATAACTACATTTGCACTAGTCGCTTGTAAGGATTTAATCATGAGCTCCAGTTGTGAGCTTTTCTCATAATTATTGAACCCTATAATAAAAATAAAAATAAATAAAATTATAATTCAAAATATTTTTTTTTCAATTTTTAAAATATTGTTTACATTTCGTCAAAGCCTTACGGTCTCTATTGAAATCCACTTGTGTGGTTTTCAGTTTACTTTTTAGTGATTAATATTTTAATACATTAACAATAAAGTGAACTTACATAGAGCGTTCCCAATTTTTTAAACAGACTTGAAAAAATATATAATATATGTATATTTTTTTATTAATCTTCAGCCTTAACTTCTTTGTTTATAAACCGATTTGGATGATTCTTTTTTTGTTGGATGGGGGAAATCTCAAGGGTGGCCCCATTTTAATTTCATTGGCATTAGTCCTTCAACTTCGAAAATAAACCAGGAAACTCTTTAAAATCATTAAAGTTGGTTTTCTTTTTTGGTAAAAATTATCTTGTTAAGATATATTTATTAAAAGTTCTTCTATAATTTCTGAGTTCTAGTATAGTAAAACTATTTTTTTGTATATAGTAAAATAATTAAAGATTATTATATAGGTGTACAGAGCATATAATATGTGTATAATAAATTGTTAACGAACGTCCAACCTATATACGCGCCACATCCCCAAAATGCATACTTTTTCATCAATTAATTCTCAAATGAACTAAATACATATTATACTTATGCATATTATTATATATGTATTATGTGTATGACGTAGTTAGATAGAAATAATAGATTCGATTCGCGTGAAAACTAATACGTAAATTTCCAAAAATAATAATAAAAAACGTATATAGTGCAATACAGTTGCAACTTGCACTTAACACAAAAAACTCCGTACAAATAATATATTATCTTCCATTTGAGATAACGTAAATTGAATTCACGAGTAAAAGTGTTAGTTTGAAATATTTTACGATAAAGTTAAACAGATATGTTTCTACACTTTGTACTGCGATGAATTCGTTTTTTTATATTATTCCGTTTTATTTAAACTTTTTTCAGCAAATTTACTGTATTTAAAACTAATTTATTAGTTTAATATTTTCAAATTTGTTGAGTCTTTGTGATGTAAAATAGACGGCGATTGCTGAGACGAAGGGTCACTTCATTAGGAGACAATCATAATGTCGACCCATAAAACAGAACACAATAGACAAACCGTTAGTTTACGAGATTTATTTCACTAAACATGCTTAATCAATAGATATAAAGATAATAAATATCATAAAAGTGAAATGATTTGATCGTAATGAGCTATGGCTCTCCGATTCCATATATTGTTGTTTATATTTAGATGATATTTAGAAATACAGTAATAAAGCGATTAAGCTCGTGGGAACCGTATTTAAAATGATTGCCCAATCCACATTTTTTCTTTTTTTAATTGTTCACAAGGAAAATGGTTGTAGTTCATCTAATCTTCGTGTTCTTATGCTGTGTCTAATAATTTCCTGTCTTTTGGGATCGACCTTCATAGTTTTAATGCGCCATTCTTGTCGTAATTTTGTCATTTCCGAGTGTAATCTCATCGTTATCTGGTTCCTTTAGATATCGTGTTTCAAGGTCAATAAAAGTTTTTTAGGTAATAGTGTTAGGTTCTATAATAAGATCCCAAACACATTACTAACTTGCCGGACAACACGTTCAAGGACCATGTCAAGCGGGTTTTACTGTCAAAAGGTTAATATAGGGTGTATCATTATATGAATGACAGTGATGTTTGGAGGTGACACTGTCTCTCTTAATCTCTGTGCATTTACAAAATTATAAATTATATTAAATATTACTGTAACATTGTTATTATTAATCTAAAGCGTGTATATACGTAATTCGACGCGCTAAACCGAGGTGTTTAAATCTATTTTGTTATATTGTATAAGTATGTAGTTACATATAGTAAGAGATTCACTAATATTTATGCCTCATCAATTATTAATACTTGTCCATATAAACCAATTAAAAATTCAACGGATGTGAATAGAATGAAAAACGTACGAGCTTAATCCAAAAAAAAAAAATGGTCATCATTACCGACCGGTATCGACATGATCATAAATCTATAAATCAAAGATTATGACGAGATCTTTAGAAAATAAACAAGTTTTGTAAGAAATCACGTTGCTAACTATATCGAGGGATAACTTAGAGCGGTGTCGTTAAAATTTTATTGGTCCATTACTGTTTTATAACAATGGATATCGAGAGGGCACTGGGTGTCTATAAATGTATGTTTCTTGTTGTTATTTGGTGTAAGTTTCGAGTTGATAGCGATTTACAAACGCATTGACAATAACCTTAAAATTAAATGAGTATGTTATATCGTCTGTATTATGAAAGGAAATATAGTATTTATTTATAACAAAGGCATTTGAGACTGGAGACAATTAAAAATATTCAATATAGTTATAAATATTATTTTTATGGTGAGTTTTGAAAAGTTGTTTGAATTTATCCCAAGTTTGCAAATTCTTATTTACTGTGATGTGGAGTCATCTCCTGGTCAGCATATTCCCTCCCACCTTTTGGTCCTATAGGTCCTTTGAACGAGGCGTGAAAGCATAACGGCGATGACTGCCAATGGAATTTGTCACTGATGGACCTCGCTATTTCTGGGGCCACTGTATTTTGCATCAGGCACTGCGCAGTCATTTTGCCGAGCTAGTATAATAATAAAAGGTAAAATTTAAATTATGTACTTTAGCGTGGGTTATTCACTCGGCTACCGATAATACGCGTAAAACAAGAGAAAATAAATGTCATCTGACGAACTATATTTTGAATCATCTTCGTAAACAGAATCATGTAATCAAACAGATATGCTTCAAAAAGTTCATTAAAAATACAGTGTAAACTCTTTATAATGAAACTCAAGGGACTGAGCATTTTTTGTCGTTATAGAAAGTTATCGTTATATGGAGTGAACAAAAAAACAACCAAATTAACAAGAATTTTTAATATGTATGTCTTAGATAATAAATGCTTATAAATTATTGTTTACACATATAGTCTGATAACTTTGTATAACGTTTTTTGCTGTGCCAGTACTTGTTTTGTATTATTTTATGTATTCTATTCATATCTAGATATGTGGTGGATACGTCTTCCTACACATTTCTTCGTAATAGAGAATGGCGTATCGCTATAAAGAGTGTTTCAATATGTGGGTTTTAACGCAAACCAACCAAGTTGGGCTCACTTCAACGTTATAGGAAGTTTATCGTTATAAAGGATAACGTTATAAAGAGTTTACACTGTATGTAAAATGACTCTTAAATCTTCTATTTGTAATAATAGTTCTCATTTCTAATCGTTGACTTGTACCAAACGTAAGCAATTGCTCCAGTACTCTTACTTTCCTATAACTATAAAACTTGGCTTCCTTTGAACGACGTCTCTTTGTGGAACCAATTGAATTAAATAAATAAATAGTACACACTTGAGCGACTCTAATGAAACTCACCAGGAAATACGCTTCCTACGTTCAACATTAATGGCTGACCCATTTTTGAATGACAAATTGAACTTTGCGAAACGGACAGTGGCATGCTGTTTATTTATCTTTGAATTAAGCAATTAAGTCTGTTTGAAAGAATTTTAAGAGGTTTTGAGTTACAGAATATGTTATTGCAAAAATTATGGTATACAAGCTACACTTACGTCATCATTTGCGATGGATTATCCATGAAAAAATACTTAAATCTACCAAACTTAGAGTTGGTGTTGGTCTCCAACCGGTGTTGGAGCTTACTGATTTCATCTATAAAATATCAACATCGATTTGTTTATGAATAGAAGAAATAACATTTAAAGATGAATTAAGTGGATTGGGTAATTTTTCTCTTTTATTTATGATCCTATTTTTGATTTTATTATAATGAAATCCGGTGGTACCAAATAGGATAAAAAGCAAAGTTTATTAAAAAAGGGCTCTCAAGCGAGCAGTAATGCTCATCTAGGTTTCGTCACAACGATTTCTTTCATCATACATTACTTACATATTAGTTTTCTTTTATCTTACATCATTCTGTAGGGGGTCAATTACATCATACACGTTGCTAGTTATATTAACTATGTTTTCTTGCACAGCAATTTGGGATTATAATGTCCGCTCCATCTTGCCTCATTATATACGAATCTTTTTTCGCAGTTTGTTTAAAACCAATTTTGATATAATTCATAATAAAACAACGATAAGGTAACATCAAATACAGCTGAAAATACAAAGTTATCGATATCTTAGTGACTGAAATCATCAGTAAAAACTGATGTAGTTGTTAAGACCGTATCTTCCTTCGACAAGATACTTTTATTCATTTAACATTTACTATTAACATTTACTGTTTGCTGTTAATTATGAAGATGCAACAAAAATGTATTATAGAATTTATCGTATTTTGATAACCAATTTCGTGGAATTAAGTGCCGATTAACCATCGGGAAATGCTCCCTATATCTAGTTCATCGTACGCGTTGCCGAGCAGTGCAGAGTCGTTCTCCGCCGCGTTTCATACTTCATTATTTTTTACGACTGCGAACAGAATAGCACCACGCCGATTTCCGATCTATTGAATATTGATCGAGTGAATAAATTATCTGCAACACCTGTTACGGGTAGGAGATCGTCGGGTTGCCGAAATTGGCAATTTGCATTTGAAATTAGTACCACCATGAAATTCAAGTGATTTGCAATTTATATTAATTAGCATTACCGCTTTGTTTCTCGTATCATATATAAACTAAGGATGCTTTAATGCCTACTTGAATTTGGGTAAGGGTACTTCACTAAACCCAAAAAATTTATGGTACCTACGAAACTGTTACCAATTCAGATATACTAAAATTTAACAATAAACGTTCTTGATTGTATGCATTCAGCACATTGCATAAGTTACCAGAATTTACTGAAGATTTTTTTTTTCTAAAACAATTTATTGAAATTATAAAATAGTTAATCAAATAATGTAATTTTATATAACAACCTGTTTTTAGTTTTTTTTTCTTGATTCTCATTCTAGGGCGACTTTTTTAGTATACGGGTTTTTTTCTTATACTCTCAAACTAGATGCGGATTTTGTTTTTAATAATATAATTTATAGTTTCATTAAAATTTAACAAGTGAGTAAAAAGTAGCCAGAGACAGTGGCTACATTATTTAGCTACTAACTAAAAGATTGGTAGCTGAGAAGATTCAATATTTGGCTCCAGGTAGTTAAAAAGCGGCTGACGTAACAACAGTCCCCATTATTTGATTCTTTATTCTTAATCTATGTTATTTGAATGACCAAATATTTATTCGAATATAAATATGCGTCAATTTTATTGATTAATAGTAACGTTTTGGCTTCCAGGTTGTTTGCATATTTTGTGATCAATAAATTTTACGTTTACATATTCATTAAAATCGAGCCGTGTGAAATAGGTGTTGTTACGTGTGTTCTACTCTTAAATAATTATTATTAACGTCAACAAATTACTCTGATAATCATCCATGTATTTGTAATATAACATTTTTTGTACCTATATTTTAAGAACTTTGTCGTTAAAACGGTCATCACACTCTATTTTGTCTATTGTGGTAAATATATTTCATACCTTTCATAACCATAATATACTACTTCTTCTTCGAGTCAGTGTTTTGAATAAAAATAGCTATGAAAAGATTGATCATTCAGTGAAGTTAGAATACCTACCCAGAGTGTGCCGGACGTACTCGGGTCTCGTCCGTCACGGAGCCACTTTTTACCAATCCACATTTACGTAACATCGTGTTTATCTCTCTACCGATATATTTCATCTTTGCTATGATCTTAGGTTCTTCAGATAAGGTGTGAAAAGACGATTCACTAAGTAAGAGAGAGGATAATAAGTACAGTGCAATTCAACAACTTCAGCGACCAACGAGGGATCTAGAATCCATCACCAGTTCTCGCTGTTTTACCGGACTGTACAATTGTCTCGTTATGTTTGAAGGATTCCATATTGTAGGGAGGCAGAAATACACTAACGGCTGGTGACTAGCCGGTAGACAGTTCCATAGTTTCATGCTACGAGAATGATATGACGAAGAGACTTTTTTTGTTCGTACCGAGATGGACGTTACTGTAAAGCTGCCCATAAGATATATCTTCGGCACCCTTTGCCCTTATGTCATACCGT
Source organism: Saturnia japonica (assembly GCA_033032175.1). Lineage (NCBI taxonomy): Eukaryota > Metazoa > Arthropoda > Insecta > Lepidoptera > Saturniidae > Saturnia > Saturnia japonica. The sequence goes on from CM065325.1 coordinate 15,393,264, forward strand.
ACTTATCATCAAATGATGTAACCCTATTTTAAATTGTTTATCTGATAATTCTTGACATCTTATTTTTTCATGTGACCAAAAATTCTTATTTATTTTCTAGGGTACGTCAAGAATCATAAATTTTACCAATGACGTGAAACGCTATAACGACCTTTTTAATATTTGATGTGATATTATCAAAGTTTCCTTAACCAACAAAGGAAAGTTTAGCTTGTAGGTACAATTTTTACCTTGAATCCGCTAAAGTTGAAAGAAAGTTCTCAGACCTTGGAAACTTTTTCATCGAGAGACATTAATGTAAATAAGATTTAATGATACCAGATTATTACTTTTGACTAGATTTATTGCTGACTCAGATCTTAAAAGAATTTACAAAAGAAAGAAAACTTTAACATTAAAAAGAAACTGATAACGGCCAAAACACGTGATTGGCAACCACCCTAATCCAGGTGCAACACTCACCATAATTGTACGCATGCACTTACTGCTTATCATAATAAAACCGTCACTCTGACTCTCTTTTGGTTTGTTGTTTTTCGGTAGCAGCCAATGCATACCTGCTGATAGGCTTACATGCCAAGTATGGCAGTGATGACCGTCGTTGGATACGTGATTTCTGGATGGTCACCGTTGTTTTTTAATTGTACTGTGCTTACATTGTTTGCGCAAGAACTGGTAAGAAGCCACCAAGGCACACGTTTTATATTATTCTTAACTAGCTGTACTCACAGCTCCGCTTGTGTGGACTACAGAACTATTGTTTATGAAGAAATCGTAATTTGTTTGTTTGATGAGGACCGAATGTCTCAGGAGTAAAACAAAAAAAGTGCGTGATGCGCACATAGCGGCAAACCTCTATCATTTTATTTATTCTATAGACTAGCTGTGCCCACGACTTCACTCGCGTTGTGTTATAATTATCGTTAAGAGCAGTAGTTATGTCAATTTTCTATCAAAAAAATATTGAACTATATTCTTGGTTAAGGTCTACTTTTCCTTGAATTGAATACAAAGGTAAAACTCGTTCCATAACAATAGATCTTGAAATGAGTATCCTCAGAGTGCTTCACGTCACGAAAGCCAGACAATAAAAAATAATAAACGACAGGCAGCCCATCTCAACTCGGTAGACTTATGTCATACTTCTCGAAATCTACGCAGTTCTCAGTTCGAGTTCCTAGTTCACAATGTATATTGATTTTCAGAAGAAATATAATTTTCGAGGCGTTGCTATTTCAGCGATTTATACACACACTTCTGTACAAAAAGGATTCTAGTGGTCTACGAAATTTGGAGTTACTTGATATGATCCACTTTAGTGATGGGCGTTGATAAATATGTAGTATCATAAATATCGATATACAGCTAATTGGTTATTATAGATGAAAGCAAAAAATTAAACGACGTAGTAGTAACTGCGATACCGTTTCTGGTTGTATTTTAACATGAATAAATATTGAAAGTAGGGTAATCAGTTTGTTTAGGCATGAAAATTGCCACAGAATCATGATGCTTTATTGTGTAACAAAAATTGCAAGATTATTATATAAAATTTACGTTGCAGTAGGTGTATGATATGAAAGTGCTGTATATTTTTATGCATCATCCTTAACATATTGTTACCTTATAAAAATATTTTTATCGTTTATTATAAAAATTTTAATAGTGCCAGCTGAATAGTTTTGTTGTGTCCCATTTCAAAACCTTGATCGTGGGCTAGTGCTTCTATCCCTTTAGAACACTCAATACGAAATAAAATACAATGAAGTTGAATTTTATAATAAAATCCTAAATGAAAAGCATTATCTTACAATTACAATATACTGTAAGTGTTATTACTGTGAAGTGTGAACGATATTTTTAGAGAGGTAGAAGAAGCATAGTGAAATTTCTTAGGAGATTTCGCTTTACTTGGAATTCCTCCACTCTACAGAATATCGTAGACAGTGTGTTGTATTCCAGTGGTGAGTGAAGTTTCCAGAGCTCCTTGGGCTAGGGGGGTTTAAGGTCAACAACGCCCTAGTGATAGTAATACGTCACGAGTGACCCTTATTCTGATTCAGTAAATCTCTCCAGACTCATCTGTATCTGGCTTTCTCAGTTTACTAAAAATATCTATAGAAAAGAATCGTAATATATATCATTCTTACGTGGTACAAATACGAGCTTTGATCATAACAGTACATCCCTCAGACAGATGTAATTCCGAGGTTTTCTCTATTGAACTCCTAAATTGCCCTGTCCAGACACATCAAACGCGAGTAATGAATTTTGTTTTATTTGTTCTCAGCGCTGATTCAGGGTTTCGACGTACTGGAACAGTTTATTAAACGAAAGTTGTTTAATAATTTTGACATTACGTGAACTGTGTTTTTGTTTGAGGGCTTTCATTGTTGGACGATATCCAGTTTCATCTTTGTACATATAATTTTGGTGTGGTTACTACAGTACTCTTTATTTTAAGTTCATGATACAGACAACGCACATCTGATATATCTCGAATACAAAGCGATGGTATCTTCGTTTGTTGTTTAGCAGGCAGTATACATGTAAGTGGGGTTGTCTACAACATCTCGAATGTTTTTAGCACCTTACTTCACTGTCACTTGGTACCTTTTTAATCAACATTTCTGAACTTACAGCATCACAGCCCTATCATAACAAGTAGACTCAATATTAATACGTGAAGCAAAAGCTTTCAACCCTATTTTAAGCGTATTGTGTGCACGAAAGACTGAAATTTGGCATGGTTAAAGTTTATATGGAGGAGTGCAGAAAGATAAAATGTATCTATATCTATTACTAATATATTAATTTAAATAAATTATTACTGCAAATCCTAACTCGACCACTGCCATTGAACTTAGACCCCCCAAAATATTTCACTCAATGAAAAGTAACAACAAGTAATATAATATTCATTGTTTAGGTTCATACTGCAAATGTCAAACAGAAAATAGTCTATGATTAAAAAGTCACCGGTCGAATTTCGATCATTAGGCGACCGCTAGTATGCATTAACACAGGAACCGGTGTAACTTATTTACCAAGTTATACCAACCTATGTTAGATAAGAATGTAATCCTGTTTGAGTTAGGTGGTAAATGGATATAGATTGCAAGTGCCATTCAAAATTAGATGGGTAATATTATAACCGTTTGCTACTTAAGTAACATAGAAAAAGAAGTATTCCACCGAATCCAACCACAGAACGTCTTCAATAAGGTTTTTCTTTTAGAGGTTCCCTTTAAAGAACCGAGACTTATTCTTGATTAAATGATAAGGTTCACATAACAAAAAAACATCGTTATTTCTTTTGAATCTTTTAACTATACTAATGATTTCAACGTAGAATATAATTTTCGTAGGAACCATTTTTGTATTTTTTTTTAAGACATATTATTCTTGGCCTACAAATTACTGAGGAATTCTGAGAAATTTAGGACTCTTTGTATTACGCAGCTATAATAGTTTTTAAATAAATTAAAAATATATATTATTAATGTAAGTGTCTGCCTCTGATTGTTATAGCCCACGATACTAAATAAGGACCTGGTGCTTTTTTAATAAAACAACACATATATTAATCGTTACTGCGTATCTTCCTTCTGGAATAGAATCCTACTGGAACAGGCACAAAAGAAGATCTACTTCTGCTTTTGCTTGCAAACCTCTTTGATTCCATCAGATTCATTAATCGACGCTTCCTTATGCAAACTTATCAAGAAATAGGTATCGGTTTCTACTTAGATATACATTCGCACTGTATATATGTTTTTTTGTTTGGTTCATCACTCATACGTTCCACGTAATCCAACCAACGAACTTTACTTTTAAATGTATTAATTAAAAAATTTTTAAGACTGCCTACTAATTTTACCTTTAATATAACACTATATAGGAAAAGAAGTCAGTTTTTTATTGCATTGGTCTTAGTTTTACATTTCATTTGACTGAAATAATAATAATAAGTTTTTATTTATTTCATCTCACACATTGCTAAATTAACTTAATCTAATACAATCAACAATCAATCGACAAATATTGCAAAAAAAAAAAAGAAAATGTGAGGTCTGGATTCTGAAAAAGGTACAATGACCTGAACTACATTTCTCCAAACCTTCGATCTCTTGATTACAAGTTTATTACAAGTAGTTAAATTAAAACAAAAATAAAACACATCAGTAAATATGAGCTATAGTCAATATATACTAAATTATTGCCAAATAAAGCGGAAAAAATGAATTACCCAATACTAACAACAACAAGCAAGAATATGAGCTTTTGGTTAAGTCTCTTAGCAGTTGTTGATGAGCATTTCAGGAGTAATCCAAACTATGAGAGATAGAGAAGTTGCTGAGATTATTAAGAAACAATAGATAATAGATTCTCCATAGTGTTTTGTAAAAATAGTTTTCTTTACTCATTCTCAATCAATTATATTCAACTACCATAAAATAATCTATATAAAATCAGACTTAATTGCTTTTCCAAATAAAATTACGACCCAAATCATTGTTTTATTCAATGTAAAATTCACTTGTTACTCCAACTGAAAAATCGGTTCCTATTCGAAGTATCCGGAGCAGAACAAAGGTCGGTCGAAACAAAAGCGTTCCCCCGCAACTACAATAAAGAGGATCTTTACCGCCTTTTATTGTCCCATAACCTTTTCCCGTTGATCCATTCCTGTTTAATAATCCCTTTTTTGCTCTTTGGATTAGATATAATATGTGTTTTAAGGATACAGAAGATGAAAGTTCAGTTATCGAAACTGTATCATTTTGTATCAGTCAAATAATTAACTCAATTTTTAAATACTATGCCTTCTTTCTTTCTTTCAAAAACAATATATCAGATATTTGCAAGATATCTAGGCCAATCAAATAATTCGCTACAAAAAAGCTAAATCATAAAAATACATTATTCAATTTAGACCCTAAAAAGACAAATTTATGAACGTTAAAGTACTACTAACTACCGGTTCGGAAAACGTTCCAGTCATCGAGAAGAACCGGCAAGAAACTCGATAGGGTATTTATTTTTATAATGTTTAATTAAATCAACTTTTCCAACAATTGAAAATATTTACATTTTATAATCATCTTAATACCTCTGCTCCCGCGGATGAAATATACGCCAATTTCACGTAAATTTTTGTTACAGATGCTAATAACTAGACTAGCTATGCCCGCGACTTCGTCCACGTGGTATATTTCTTGTATGAACACCTGCAACTAAATAAAAACCTCACCTTACGGTATAAGCTTTGAGAATGTTATTTTTCGCGTGGATCGTAACGTCAGTTTAGTTTAATTTCATAAAAATCATCAAACATCTAAATCAGGAGCGGGCAAACTTTTTAAATTGGAGCCCAAAAAAACTAAGGAAATTTATAAAAATGTATTTATAGTATAAAAAAACGGATTTTACTTTTGTTTGAAAGCTCCGCCGTGGTAGGCATGTGTGAAATATAGAACTGTTACTGATTCATTTTTCCTCTATTGTCGACGAGGCTGTTTAAATATATTTCCGAAGCCATACACTTTATGAGGAACATTGGCGGGCCAGATTGAAATGCTTCGCAAGCCGGACTTGGCCCGTGGGCCGTACTTTGCCCACCTCTGATCTAAATGAAATAGAAATGTAGATAGAATAGTTATTCTTAATTATTTAAACATAAAAATAATATTAAAATCTATCTAAAAATATTTAAAAAAATAATAAAAACCCAGCGTTTAAATTTTAATATACGTGCTTACAGAAAATATTTAGTAATAAATATCAAACGTATATCGTGATAATTAAAACCAAACCATACAGTGCCATCTATGAATACTGTTGAAAAATAAAAATACATACGTTTCCACTTATTGATTTTATTGATAATTATAATTATTTAAATTATATTATACATAATGTATATTTATTTAGATAAGTTTAGTATCTTTTCACTTTATTTCAGTAAACATTTTAAATTGAATACAGAGTTACTACATATACATACTTCTCTTTTTAAATGTACATAACTAAAAAACAAATTTATAGACCATACAAATGTCTATCTATACGTGTAAAAAATGCTTTCTAAACGTATATTCTGCCTATAAACTATAAATACTAAATTTCATTAAATTTGGTCTAGTAGTTTTGGCGTGATTGGCGTACAACAGACTGACAGGCAATCAAAAATTTCAAAAAATATCAAAATGCGTATCTATGATTTTAACACCGCCTCCGTAATATTTTTTCTCAAATATCTTCAATTTACAGAGTTTGACTCTTTATTCTTTTATTATAAGTAATATCTGGGCGACTGAGCTGTGCCCGGTGTCATATATAAAAAAAAAAACAATCTAGGTAAACTTGGAATGTAAAACATTATCTAAATTCAAAGCTTCATCGAAATCGTTGGTGGTGTTTCCGAGAAACAAATTACTTATATATATACAAGAATTGCTCACTTAATATAATAAGATAATATATAGATAGATTATTTAGTGGAAGCACAAAGTCGGAGTCACTTCCAGACGTCACTATTATTTATATAATTTTCCACCTACCACCCTATAATAACCTTTTCACGGTAAAACCTGATTAACATGGTCCTTGTAGTAAGCTTGTTATCTGGGAAATCAGTAATGTGCTTGGAGATCTAACATAAATTAGTTTTACTAAGTCACAGACACGATCTATTGGTCTGTATCTATGTAGTATTTAGTGTTGGTCTTTGACAAAATATAGGTTGTAAATAATGACTTGTTTTTGTATATCACATCATCAGGAAGTATAAATCCAGCTATTTGCTTTTGCTTTGGTAGGTATACAATATGTATAAAATTCCCCGTCGAATCAAAAAAGGGTATATACGTACCCCCCAATGACATTACCAAAAAATTATCAAAATTGTATTTGTTATGAAAATAAAAATGTTATTGCGATTTAAAATTAACATATTAAATTTCAGTTTCCCTAAAATTTAGCAAATTTTTAAAACGTGATAACACCATCGCCAGCACCGGCGCGGTGCAGCCGTACATTTCATCGTATGGCGGTACACTGCACCGCGTCGCCTGTATTGCCATGTAAGTTTTCTCATTTAACTTTTTTTACATTTTATTAAAAGTAATTTTTTTTTACTTATTTTCTGAAATAAATAACATTAACAGAATATAATCTTGATACCTAATAATACCTTCACGGATCCGACGAGGTTTTTAATACATATTGTATAGGTCGACATGACTACAGTAACTATCTTTCTAATATCTAATCTTTTCTTGGGCTATAATGTTCCATTTCTTTGTGTAAGGAATTGATGATGTTGGGATTATGGATATGTGACAGTGTATTCTTTATAATGATTGAATATTTTATTCATTGGAAGATTTTTATTTATTGAAATAGAGTTTTCGGAAGTGTGTCTTAACACCATCAAGGATCAGAGAGAACTAACTGCTTACAACTATATTTCTACAGTTGTCCTTTTTACATCGTGTAACATTTGGTGTTTATGCAGTCTATACAATACTCGAATTCTACCTAGTTTTTATGACTCGTAGATCGGGTGCTTTAAACTATCTTTCTCCGAAATAATAAATTAAAACCTTTTTCAAGGGTAAAAATGTGTTCACCAAATGTTACTTAAAAGGAAACTTTTACTTTTTTAATTTTTATTGTTATTTTTATTTTTATTATTATGAGAAGCAATCGATGGCTTAGGCTCGATGTAAGTTCGAATCCCTTTAGTGAGCCTGAGCTTCCGATGAAGAAAAGCATCGTGATCAAACCATAGCTTGGTGGTTCAGCAGTTTCTAATGCCACTCGGGTAGCTACCACCTTCAACTAGAAAATCTGCCGACAAGCACTAATAGGTGTGTTCCGGCAGCTACACTGGAGTCCTTCACTAGGCTTAACGTTTTCCCATCTTTGGCTACATCGTCACTTACAGGTCATCAGGTAAGAATGCGGCCAAATGCTAAACCTATAAACAATGAGAAAAAAATATTATTATCTAGAGAGTCCCTACTGTGTAGTGGAGTTTATGATACTAATCTATAAGATAAATTATTATAAGAACTCATTATTTGCTAACTAAGTCTCTCATTTCATACTTTGCCGCAAAATAATTGGATAGCAAATGCTTATACCACAAATACGTTTCAATGTAGATGGACACCTGTTAGTTAATGAGGTGTAATTACCGTACAATAATAGCCGATTCAAACAAAAGCTACAGCGCAAAAAGGGGCCGAGTATTTCAGCACCCAGAAATTAACGAACCAGATGCGACATATTCTTATTTTAGTTTCTTCACATTTTGTATATTATGCAGTTATACAATTATAGAGGATAATTGGCAATTTTAAGATTTCAATTTTATCTCATAAATTCTTCATCGAATCAAATTAAAATAACATCGTCAAACTAAAATGATATGAATTTTACTAAAGTAGAACCGAAATCTTAGTTTTCTTCAAAATTTATTTTAAACTAGCTATGCCCGTGGCTTCGCTCACGTGGACTACAGAATGCTCGCGCGAATCTTTCTCCCCCGCTCCCGGCTATTTTAAAGACAAAAATGCTTATTGTGGGTCTTCCTTACAAGGTAGATGTATACTCTCCCGGACTTTTTTATAGGTCTTTTTAATTTCTATAATTATACAGTACACTAATCTACTATATCTCTTTTGGTTTACTCAGCATAAGCCATTTAACTGCCCGAATTGATTCACCATAACCAATTTTTTTATGTGTGTGGAACCCTAATTCTTTTTCTAAAATAAAAATAGCCTAAGCTACTCCCTATATTATCAGATATTTATCAGTGAAAGTCCCGTCAAAATCAGTCCAACCGTTTCGGAGATTTCTCGGAACAAACAGACAGACAGAAATTTAAAAATTGGCTTTATGTTATAGGTATCGTATATACTTTCTGTAACTGTTATTTTGACATTACAAACAGACACTTCAATTTTATTAATTGTATAGATATACCAAACCTACTTTATTCAACTATTTTTTTAGATAGGTCTCTATAACTCTGAAGGTGCAATAAGTTACATTGTGACCTTCATCGGGAATTTTATTCCTGTTGTAAAATCTATATGACAATAGAAATAAAATCAGTGTTCATATCTCAAGTACTAAATATTATCGGCGGCGTGAAGCTGCTTTGAGTTTAAGGTTGTTCGATGTGTTGTATTTTACGAGATAACTAGGTTTATTGCGGACGTAAGAGGATCTTAGGAAGAAATATATTGACGTTTTACTGCAAGGGGTTTTGTATTTGTTATAGAATGTAAGAATGAAGATACGTAGAAAATAGGACATTAAAAAGTACATATTTACTATGAATTTTCTAGAATCATATTATTATAACCGTGGGTAGTAAAGATGCCGGTAGATTTTACGTAAATAATTATTCGTACTCAGTGAAACAAAATTCAAACTATTCACATCTCGTGCTTACAGAGTCTCTTGTTTACACTACCCTATGATCCTCTTGCAGATTTCTTCCTTTTATCACTTATTCTTTCCGCTTGGCTGTCCAAAACAGAACTGTCCTGGATCAGAACACAACTCACTTATATACTAAAATAAAGCGAGGAACGAAGTCACTAGAATGGCCGTGAATTTTACGACCTCGTTTAAAGAAGGGGAAGTGTGCTATATTTAGACATTATGTAATTGAACCCATATGGTTTGAATGTTTGTGTAAGCTGCGAATTGTTTTTCATAACTACGAATAGATGCTCGATGTTTCGAGTAGATTCTAGACATTTCCAGATATTTCGAGGATAGTTAATTTTTCAATGAGAACTTGATATTTTTTACTTTCACTTAAGTATATCAATCAGTTAATTACTTATTACATATCACCATGCTAAAGCTACATTACGGTGTTTTCGTTTCCGATAGCTCAAACTTATAGACTTGGAAGATAGCTTTCAAGTGGAACTGAAAAATAACCTGGATAAGGTATTGGAAATGTTCTACATTAGTTTAAAAATAGCTATATTATTTATAGAAAACATTATTAATAAAGCTAAATAAACTAAATTTGTTTATTAATTATTCACTTCAGTTTGCTTCTGAAAATACTTTAGCAGCCATTCTGTATTCACTAACGGGGACGGGTATTTCAAATTAGTTTATAAAATTTCAGCATTCACAATCGACGTAAATAAGACAAATTACAATTTTATTGTATGACTAGCTGTGCCCGTGGCTTCGCTCATGTGGACTACAGAATGCCCGCGCGAATTTTACTCACCCACTCTCGGCTATTTTAAAGACAAAAGTGCTTATTGTGGGTGTTCCATAAAATATAGACGTATAGTCTCTGTGACATTTTTGTAGGTCTTTTTAATGTCTACAATTCTGTAGTACGTTCATTTGCTATCCTCTTATGGTTTACTCAGCGTAAGCCATTTAAGCCCCCGAATTGATTCACTATGACCAGTTTTTTTTATTTGTGCGAAAAAAAAAAAAAAAAAAGTAGCCTAAGTTACTCCCTATAATATCAGCTATTTCTCGGTGAAAGTCCCGTCAAAATCGGTTCAACCGTTTCGGAGATTTCCTGGAACAAACAGACAGACCGACAGACAAAAATTTCAAAATTGTTTTTTTTTTTTTTTAGGTATCGTTTATTCTTTCTAATGCATTTACTAAAAAACTGTTGTTTTGACATTACAAACAGACACTTCAATTTTACTTTATTTTTATAGATCAGTTGATATATCAATAAATCAAATATTTTCATGGCTACTTTTTGTATTGATAAGAGATGGCGCTGTCACGATTTTGTACTGGGTATCGTTTGATTTTTTACATCGTGTATAAGGGTTTGTTTTTATAAACAAATTGTGATTTTATTTATTTGTATAAATGAACACAAACCCCCTACACAAGTAACCTATTCATTGAGATCATTGAAATGAGCCCAAATAAGATAGCTCTGCTGTAAGTTGGTGAGGAGTTAGGTATCCTACATATTTCAGATAACGCTGCAGCATCAGGTCAAGGTTTAACTAATATAATTTAAGCAACATAATACTAAATCTTACTCGATCAGACTTGTGGAAGATGCTCACATCTATTTATCAACTACAAAAGACCTTCAAAAGACGGAACAGATTTTTTTGAATCATAGCCAAGAACACTCTCGATCAAGTAACCTTTCAAACAAACAAAAGACTAGGTTAAAATCGTCAATAGCTACAATGCCACAAACAGACACACAGATATACACGTTAAACTTATAAAACCCCTCTTTTTGCATCGGGGATTAATAAAAGAAACTGTAATGATAAATAATCAATATCAAAGCACAGAGCGTTTGACAATGTGGTTTCACATGATTTTTATTCGAAATAATGATATTTTATAACACATCATATCATGGCGGAGCCTTGAGTTGCCATGTTGTGATTTTTACTTTAATTTATTAAATTACATCATTTGGCCATGTAATATGTAATGTTAGCGATATTTTGCGTGATATAGATTACTTAGTGTACACAAGTGAGTTATAAATATAAACTAAAGACATGAGTTTTAAGTTACCACAAATACTCCCGGGATAGTTTTAATTAAGAAAGCTACCATCCTGCAATCATACCATTTGGAAAGCATTGCTTGAACTCTGAAGGTTAGCGACTTTTTAATCATAAACTATTTTCTGTTTGACATTTGCAGTATGAACCTAAACAATGAATATTATATCACTTGCTGTCACTTTTCATTGAGTGACAATATCAATATTTTAGGGGGTCTAAGTTTAATGGCACTGGTCTAGTTAGGATTCGCAGTATTAATTTGTTTAATTTAATATATTAGTAACAGATATTATAGATACATTTTAGCTTTCTGCACTCCTTCTCCATATAAACTTTAACCATGCCAAATCTCACAGTCTTCCGTGCACGCAATACGCTTAAAAAGGGATAGGAAGCATTTGCTTCACGTATTAATATATAGATATAATACACGTTGCCATTAAACAAGAAAAAGATGTAAAATAAATAAAATATAGGGAAGATGCTTCCACAGCTTCAATATGCGGTAAAGTCCTAAATCTTTAAACATTTTCGTAATATTATTATGATACAAATAGGCAAAAAATTTCTAGTTATTTTGGTCGAAAATTAAGTTGTTTACGAGTATTTGTGTAAAGGATTAATTTGAAACCTTTCAAAAGGGTTTAATCAACCGGCCAGATAACGGAATACCACGGAAGCCGCGGTAAAATTGAATTTCTTAATTGTTCATTCCCTAAAGGAGGGTTTGCTCCAGCACCCGTTTTGGTCAAGAAGCGGTTCACTAGAAATTTCATTAATATTTTTCCCTTGGTCGCGCGCGGTCGTCGAAGTTTTTTAATCTCACAACGCCCGGCCTACGTTTGGTTGGTAAAAAGATACATGCTTACCTCGAGGTAAATTAAGTATCGATTTATTTACTTGTTATCTTGTTATTTTGCTCAAGATTTTCTGATTTACAAATATTATAGTAAAAAAAATTTTTCGAAATTTTATTTATTTAATCTACGTTCACGCAAACACGAGGGCATCTTGATGACAACGTAACCCTCAAAGAGATGAACCAATTTTGATTTCGTGTTGTTTTTAAGGTTTCTTGATCTGGACTGTTCATAGGTATGACTAAAAAATCTGGTCATCCAACTCTTTTCTAAATCATGAAGATATTTGAACTATTTCCACTAGTCTAATATTTGCTGTACTGTTCAATAACATTGCAAGAACATTGTAACCCTGACCTAAATCTGCAGCATCATCTAGCATCTATACGATATGCAACTCCTCACCAAATTACAGTAAAGTTATGGTGTTTGGAATAATTGAAATGGTCTGAAATGGTTTCAACCAGTAGATTATTTGTGTCTGTTTTTTTTTTTTTTAATTTAACTTGTATTATAGTTAGGTTATTATTTTATTTTTGTTCTATCGTGAGGTGCTTGGCGACCGATTTTCTATTTGAGGGTGTTCAAAGTTCAGGCTCATTGTATGCATTTGAACTCAGGTCGATTGAGGCGGTGTCCGTAAATGCCACCACTGAGCCATTATTTCACGACGCAAGAATCGAGAATCGAGTGTTCTTTAGCTTGTATTAACAAATTCGCCTTTGTTTACTAATTTAACCCTATACATAGTGATTGTATTTCTACATAAGAGCTTTTTTATACTTTTCAACACTCATATTTTCCCTTATGAAAATAAAAAAATATTTCATGTATTGGTTAAATTTAATTATTTAATCATCATGAGAAAACTGAATGTATTGAGGAATATTCAGATAGTACCAATACGTACTGGGAAAAGAAACAACTATAGATTTTCTGAACAATACTTCGTGGACTGACGTACCCGTGTCCAAGCTTTCCCTAAGGAAAAGCTTTTGCCTTTAAGCGGGACGTGTACCGGCTGCTATTATTATACCAAGAAATCTTCACATGGAAAACCTATAAACGTCCTGATAAAAACGATAAGGCGGCAAGCATGATATATGTCTATACAAGACCACCCCGTACCCTCCCGGTAAGTGGGGATGTAATTGAAACACTATGATTTATTCGCGCACCCTGAATGCCTTCGGCGTTTACCCAAGACGCAGATAAAATAAATAGTTTTGGGGTAAATAAGTGTTTTCTACTTATTTTCGTATATTGTTTCAGTGTGATATAAATATGACTAGTTGTACCCCACGATTTCACCCGTGTTAATTTTATCCGACACACACCGCGCCGCCAACGCACCCATGTAGTCTTATCTTAATTATTGTTCTTCCCACAAGAACAAATTATTTTAATTTTTCATTATCTCCTAAACTATATGTCCAAATAGCATACTTTAAAGAGGAAAATTTAACTTCATAAAATTATCTTTATGATGAAGTTACTTTTGTTTGTAGGGATTTATTAATGCCATGTCTAAAAATAATGCTTATAAATCAATTTTTAACTTCTAATAAATCTTTGTCACAAAATATATATCTGGATATATGTCTGGATTATATATAAGAGATAGGCATATGCTGTTACTGATTTTTTTTACATATAATAAGGACCAATATTATTGTAAAATATTGTATTTCCGTATCATTAACGATTAACCCAGCGCACGCTGTTAAAGCGGTTGGAGTGAGCCTCGACTTCCGACCTACGTAACTAAAATCAATATTTAAGGCTATCTGAGTATTTTAGCCTACTAGTTTTAGCATATACTATTTCTCGAGTGTCTGTCTATCATATACAAAAATATTTTTTCTAATCCGAATGGTAATTCCAGAGATTAGCGTGTTTAAATAAACAAAAAAATTTTTTTTCGCTTTTTTGTATTAGTATAGATATATAACAATATAATCCAATAAAAAATTATATTGTCAATAGATATTACACTGAATGTAACAAGCAATGTGATCCAGTCACGAGTGGTTCCGAATTAATTAAAAAAATATATATTCAAAAAATTTAGGCCCTAAGAAGGTATTTATGGACGTGTAAATACTACTATGGTTTCGGAAAATATCCCAGTCATCGAGAAGAACCGGTAAGAAGCTCGATTTGGTTTATCAACTTTTTTTACTGTGCAAACAATATTTACTGTTAATAATCGTATTTATAATTTAGTGAATGCACAGAGAAGTCACTTTCAGACCTCACTATCATCCACATAATGATTCATCTATAATAACCTTTTGACTGTAAACCTTGCTTGACATATTCCTTAAACTGATTGTCCGGCAAAGCAGTATAGAAGTCCATAACTTAAAAGACTTTAAACATAGTATATATGCAATATACGTACTTATGAAGGAAAGAAATAGGAAAGGAAAGGATGACAAATCTTTAAATATAAAAAATAAATATTATGGTAAAAAATTTAGACTTCAACTGCGTTAATTATTCGGACCAAAACTCTTAAGTTAGCCTAAATTACAGATAGTTACGAAATTTGAACCAAATCGGTTCAGTCGTTTCGAAGTTTATCCCAAACATATATCGTGACATGAGATTTTTATATAAATAAGATAACATATAAGATAATTAAGTATTTATGCATTTGTGACTTCGTACGCATTAATTACTCTAAAAAATGTAATAATATTAAAAACACCCTATGGTACTCGGAGATAATTTAGCTCCATATTATTGAAATAACTTCCTAAATCTGATTAGTACTTCCGAAGATTAGTTCCTACAATCATATTCACAAATTTTATCATAATATAATATTATGTAAATAAAGCTTGTGGAATTTATTTAATATAATAATAATGTCTGCTTACCCCTTTAAGATATGATAGGGTATAGATTAATAACATCTTTGCCTATTTTATTGCAATTCAAATTGTCACAATCTCGAAAGTCCTTAAATCTGTTCTCGTAATCTTTAGCCACAGTTGAAAAGTATAAGGTGAGCGAAGTCTCCAAAATTTTGTAATTAACTTCTTTTTTACGTGGATATCTTTGAAATTTAATACTTAATTATGAATTTATATGATCAATACTTATCATTTTACTGTGAAAAAGGCGGATTAGGTGAACAATATTGATGTCTCGAAATGACCCCTTTCTGTATTTAAAATAAATATGATAAATCCGTCCCCTAATTACGTATTTCACAAATGCAAAACGATAGTAGGAAATTCTAAATATAT
The DNA here is from genome assembly GCA_033032175.1 of Saturnia japonica. Taxonomy (NCBI): domain Eukaryota; kingdom Metazoa; phylum Arthropoda; class Insecta; order Lepidoptera; family Saturniidae; genus Saturnia; species Saturnia japonica. Next base: position 15,408,942 of record CM065325.1, read on the forward strand.
GCTTTGAAATAGCAAGTTCGTGGTATGTAGCAACCATGATGAACCAAACATAATTCAATTTTGCCATTTAGAAGTAATTATTTAGCAACATTGCTATGGCTTTACTATTGCAAAATACGTAATCAGAGTTACCTATTAGTTTTTCTCGATGCCTGGAATGTTTTCGAAACCAATAGTAGAACTTTAACGTTTATGAGTCCCTTTTTAGTTTTGATTTTGATAGTAACCATGGCCCATATATACTACCCCCAACTATGCTGTGCCTGTTAACACTCAGACTTCTGTAAAATTCATGGACTAAATGTAACTCTTCTTCAAATAAATTCTTATATCACTGACCATATTTATTTGCACTATGACCACAGAAAGGGTTCCTCCCGGGCGCGCTGTGAATTATGTTCTTTTAAAAATCTTTTTCCTTTTGTTATCGCACGGACTCATTCTAACGATAAACGGGATTACGCCATTTATTTCCGAACGGACTTAAAAGTACAGGGGCTATGGGACTTGGGGTGAGTAGACAGGATCGTTAAATTTTATATTATTTCAAAATCTAAATTATAAAATTCTTTATTCAATTTAAGCCTTAAGCAGGCACTTATGAACGTCAAAACACTACTACCGGTTCGAAGAACCAGTAAGAAACTCAATCGGTTTTATCTTTTTCTTTTCAATATTACAATAACGTTAACATAATACAGTAATATATAATTTAATGCAATAATAGATCCATAATAATAATTTATAATTTCGCGATTGCACAGAGAGGGAGAGAGTCACCTCTAAACATCTCTGTCATTCACATAATGATCCACCCTATAATATTCCTTTGACACTAAAACCTACTTGACATGGTCAAATATTAATATCCACTAATAAATATGCTACTAATGATTTTTCCGAGAAATGGTACGGGTATGGTATAGGCGATTGTCTATTGGCGATTTTAAAAGAGATTTAACAGAAATCTATACTCGAGACCCGCGCCGCGGCTTAGTGCTTGAATGCGAGGCAAAGCTGACTATTAAGCGTACCACACTTCGTTTCAGCAATTAGAAAAACTCACAAAGCACGAAACATGGTTAAATCGCTGATGTTGCATTTTAATACACCTACAAAATTATTTGTAAACTCTTTTAACAACTGCTTTTCATACACGAAATTTCAAACTGACGGAGTCGAGGGCACAGGTGATAATAAATATGATCTAATATTTGTCAATTATACAAACATAAACATATTATGAATACGTGAAAACACTCAGTGATTATACACACACATCCAGGGTTGTTTCCTTACCGATAGAATAATATAACCCAGCATAATTACATATAAATTATGTATGAACATGAATAATAAGCTCTCTTTATGTAGATTGCTTTACGGAAATTAAATGGTTGTATTAATAGATATATTTAGTACCTACCTACTCTATTTTCAGCATCTTACTACTGGGCAACGGAAGGTGACATCTTTTTGATGATAATTACAGTAGAATCCGTACAGTTAAGAGAGGTAGGGCACAGATAAAAAAATTTAGGTCCGTTCCTCGGTGTGAAACCCTTGAGTCTGGCAGCCGCCCGCGCGATACAGGTTGTTATGATTTTATTTCAATTTAAGATAGTTATGTATAAATTTCCAGCATACCTTACAATTTTCAGTTAATATATGTTTTACAAATTATTATTACACAATTTAAAAGTCCATAACCGAGACGTTCTTCTTGTTCCGACAGCTCAGCGTAGAGATCCTTGCCTAGGATCTAGAATAGAAGTCAGCACGGTGTAGGCCGTATCAGGATACACTGCTCAAGCAGACGACGCAGCACCAAATATCTTATCTATTGAGATTTCCTCATATGTAAAAGGAAAAGTTATTATTTGTATTATAAATACAAAATCCAGGTGATACTTTCCCGGTAGTGTTCTTTCAATGTTCAGTAGGTATTTGTCGTTTTGACAAAGGGTATTTCACCCATATTAATATTAAAATTATAAATTATAACAATTAAAATAACTTTTCTATATAAATATGTTATAAAATAAACTATCTTTTCGACTCCCAGGTCTGTTGTACAATAATTTGGTTTTTATCAAAACACAGGATAATTATGATATAAACGTTACTACTATTCAAAGGTCTGCCGTACCATGAAAAAACATGATCAGATCCATCCTGAAGAATCTGTCATACTCCCTGTTCTAATTTTCTCTTTTGTTTTCGTTTGAATTCAAAATTTCATCTTACTAGACTTTTCTTATTTTAAAAATTCAAAATAAATCTAATCATAGATTTATTTTGCTAAACTAGAACCTGGATGGAATATTTGTCTATACCTGAGAAACTCCTAACTGCGCATGCTCTATTACTATCAAAGAATTATCAATGACAGAGATTGTCATAATATTGCAATGTAAACAATACGAACCTAAAATATTAACAAAGCTGTTATTAAACCAAAATTATCAAGTTATAAATTATCTAAACGCATCAATACATAAACCTATCATTAATTGGTATCCTGGAAATAAAAGAATAGGTAAACCAAAACAATAATAAGGTAAATCAAATGAACTTATGATGAATAATATAAAGTAGATATTAAATAAGATTATCTTCCAGATAAATAATATAACAAGGTGACACTGTACTTGCAATCACTTAGCTACCCATACACATCATTACAGACAATATATTCATACATACGTGCACACCACACAGGTTCATAGGTTCTGTGAGGAACCTTTTTTTCTTTTTTACGCTAGTTAGTGTAGACCATATTTCAGATCACTAAATACATATACACATGTTCTTTGCTTCCTCCCAGGAGGCAGGGACATGCATATATTAGTTTAGCTCGAATTTTACGGATAGGGAATGAGTCAGATCGCGACTAATCTTCTGAGTGCCTTAAGCGCTCGCCCCCAAGCCCAGTAAAGCTGTAAAAGGCATCAGCGGCTCTGTTTTTGGATAGGGGTTAGGCTAACAGTAAGAATACTTCCACCCTTCAGAAGGTCACAGCTAAATAACATAGTGTTGTGTTCCTGCAGTGAGTAAGTTTTCGAGAATCCCTTGGAGTAGGGAAGTGAATGGTCAGCAGCTACGTGATATGTAATACCTATAGTAAAACAAGCGTCCATAGGTTATTGTGGCCGCTTAACATCAGGCGAGCCGTATGTTTGTTTGCCAACTTTGTAGCAACCACCGAGGGATCAACAGTCCATCGCCAATCGATCTCGTTAGAGGAATTTTTATTACAAGCTTTTTATCATATGCTTAGACTTATGTAGACTAATAATCTATCTAGGCTGAAGGTGTTTGTCTTTGATCATATCGTCTCAAAATTTGATTAAATAAAAATGTCAAAAAAGGGAAAATTCCCTGTTTCGAAGCATCCAATGATCCAATATACATTCGAATTAAGTAACTTCCCGTCTTTTTTTAAGTGAGTTAAAAAGAAAACGAACCTCAGTGATTTTGGAGAGTTCCGTGGTGCATCTTTGAATTTGAAGGTCCAGTGCTAATTAAATTAAAATGGGACCACTATTGAGGTATCCCTTATATAATAAAAAAAATATCATCCAAATCGGTTCATAAACAAAGAAGTCATGGCTGAACATACATAAAAAAATATACATTGGAATTGAGTGTCTTCTGACTTTTTTAAATTAGTTTAAAAACCCCGAGAGGTAACGAAGTTTATTTCGCTGTACATTATGTTATGACCAGACTTTTAAGGACTATTTTATGTACTAAGTATAAGTGGTCGATGTTTCGAGCGAATCGTGAAGATTTAGGTTTTTTTTTTATAAAAACTTATTTGATGTGAATCATCTATAGGCGAGGGTAAACCTGATTGTTGGCGTGGCAATACAGGCCGTGGCGACGCCTCGCCACGCTATATGATGGAATATATGTACTATGAATTATGAAATTATGAATATACAATTATTATTTTTACTTGAGTTGTCGCGATATCAATTTTTTTTTTTTTCTATTTTGTACTTCATAAAAATGAATATTTATGTAATAAACAGTTATTATTTTATGGAAGAAATTTGTAATACTTTAACTTTTCATTATGCCATATGTGATTCATGTCGTAATTTCTATGTTTGACATCTGCCAGGCGTCCCGTGATGGAATTTCATTTTTGTTTTTGTTTATAGCTATGAAAATAAATATTTTAGTATTTAAAAAAAAAAAAAAACACTCAAATCAGTGAGACTTAAACCATCGACCACTCGTACTGTACAAATCAAGTCAAAACACAGCTGGGCCAATTCCAGAACTTTCATAGTTAAAAAAATCCTGTATATATATATTTTCTTATTGTCGATCGGTTTGGACACTTTTATCAGTTTAGGCCCCGTCTTGTGTTAAGTAACTTCGTTACAACAAACCAAGATGAATAAAATACATTCAAGGTTTTATATAATTGTTTCTTTGTTCGCCTCTTCATAAAAATAAATAATAGAAACGTTCGTAGACAACGTGTGTGGTCTCTGATTTAAAAAAAAATGTCGCTTGAATATCGGTAAATACACTTCATACGTATATTTAACTAAGGTCAAATAACCGTGCCGTTCCCAGTTACACTAACACAGAATGTTCTAAACCGGTTTTCCAAACTATTTTAAAAGTATATTAAAGTTACTGTTCCATTTCACTCGATAAACTAATTGTATAGCTTCAGATATATTTTATAATATTTATTCCTTATAGGTTTATTATAGGTCGGGTCTACGGGCTCGACCGCATCTCTACGGGCTCGACCGCATCTCTTTTATCGCTTCAGTTACTAACAATTCAATTTTTGTTTTTTCTTCTTTTTCAAAGTATTTTCAGATTTAAAATTTAAAGATCCACCTTAGCAATCAATAATGAACGTTTTTTTGTTGCAAAATGTTCAACTGTTAATCTATTTCAAGCGTTTGGATTACGTTTATATAAATGAATTGCAATTGATTAATTAAAGTAATATTTTAATCACGTTTATTTATACATCGTTAAGTTACTTTTATACAAAAAAAAAACACTACAATGAATTTACTTTATGGTCCATGAACTTTATTATATAGTTGGCATGCGGGATACAAAATATCTAGTTATTTTTGTTTTGTTCCAAAAAAAATATAAACATAAAATATTACAGTAAAAATAAATACCTATAAATATATTTTTTGTTACAAAATGTTTATCTACAATTTTGTAGAAAATATAAAAGTGCGTGCGTACAAAGTACACATGCCAGAAGTGAAACTTCATTGGCAAACTATTTTTTTTAGAACTGACTATACTGTTAGCCTTGGAAGCCCTGAAGCTGCTGCGACTTTTACAGCTTCACCGAACTTGTAAACTAATTTTTAAATCTTGTTTATATTTATACTAACCTAAAGCTTTACATTTTCGAGACTTAGAGGGAGGAAAAAGGAAGATATTTTAGGAATTTAATGAATTTAATTGTCATTAAAATATTAAGTATATTAAATTCTTAAATGACGACTGGCAAATTAAATGCCACATGTTATTGGTAAATATTAAAACTTCCTAACCTTCAAACGAATTAACATAAAAAATTGTATATTAACAAAAATATAACAAATATATTACTTACTCTGAACAACTGCTTAGTTATAGGACGATTTACAAATTTATCACAATGTTTATTTATAAATTTAACTCACTGTTTACACATTGTCTCCATGGCTTCATGCTACGTTCGCCCTTTCTCACTCTCTCTCAATCGCTCTCCCCCTCTTTTTCTCAAAACGTTTCACATTTTGGTGACGCGTTGTATCATGTTCAACACTTATTAGTGTTAGGAATTAAATGAGCAGAAGTCGTTTATGTTTAGGATTAATTGTGTTCTATAGATGTAGATATTTTCCACGATATACTAGCGGAACCGACTTATTAATAAAAGTCTATTTATTTACTTAATAGTTTAATGTTTTTTTTGTTCTGTGGAAATAATATTATTTTATGTAGAATTTGGGTATGCACCGATGAGGCTAGTTTTCTCACACCAGCTGTAAAATCCACGTTAAATCAAGAGAGATTTTTTTTTTGTGTAATTTTTTTTTTCCTCCCCTTTCAGTCTCGTATAAAAAAACGATCTATTAAGATTTATTCGCTACATCTGTGACGTCACCTTACTCATTCAATTATCACATTGCTAACATTATGCTATCATTAATTTTGAGATTTATTATGTGTTTAGAAAGTCTTCAAACACGCCTATTAAAATGAGTAAATAGACAACATAGAAGTTTTACTTTGAACTGAATCCATAACTAACTTTAACTTGACTTTTAAACAGTCGCATCAAGCTCCAGTTTTAATTGATTTTTAATATTATTAACTTGAGACTTGAAATTAAAATTTTCCAAGTTAAAAATCTCTTAGCAAACAAAGTATCGATTTTTTTCCTAAATTGATTGAAGATCGTACATGCCTATAGCTATAATTAAAGGAACGGCTATGGAACTTGGCACCCGTTAAATTTCATCTCTTTTATCGGTGACAACGACAACCCTGAACGTCGTTTCTACTAAACTTTGGCCCTTTCACATTTATGTTTTTGTTGGGATATCATTACTTTATTGAAGTTGCACAACGCTATCTATTGGTGAGCGAATGGAAGCACTGTTGAAGTTAATCTATACAGTTAATAAAATTGAAGTGTCTTTTTGTAATGTCAAAATAACAGCTTTTTACTAAATGCGTATAAAAGTATATACGAGACCTATAACAAAACACCCATTTTTAAAATTTTTGTCTGTCTGTTTGTTCCGGTCAATCTCCGAAACGGTTGGACCGATTTTGGTGAGACTTTCACTGGTAGATAGCTGAATTTATAGGGAGTAACATAGATTACTTTTATTTTAGTAAAAGAATTAGGGTTCCGCAAAAATATAAAAACTGGTCATGGTGAATATCAATTCGGGCATTTACATGACTTACGCTGAGTAAACCATAAGAGATATGGCAAAATAATGTACTAAACAATTATTGACATTAAAAAGACCTACAAAAAAGTCCAAGAGAGTATAACGTCTATTTTCTAAAGAACACCCACAATAAGCATTTTTGTCTTTAAAATAGCTGGGAGTGGGGAAGCAAGATTCGCACGGGTATTCTGTAGTTCACGTGAGCGAAGCCACGGGCACAGGTAGTGCTATATATAACTATTATTTAATTTAAAATCAATTATACTTTTTTGAAGTACCTTTTTTTTAAATGTTTTTCTTTGTATAATATGCTGATCTAACTTGATGCCTAATTTCAAGATTCTGAGTCACCTAGAAGTGCTCTAGGTTTTGATAAGTGAGCAAGTCGGTGGAAATGGCCAGTACTGAACGGTATGTCACCCGCTGACACATTACCGTGTTTCTAGATTTATAACAAAATGTACCTACATATGTAGTTTTTGTTATATTTACGCGATGTACCTGTTGGCAAATCTCATCCGTGGTCAACAACGTCGTATCAACCTACGGCAAAGCCACCTCACGCCTTGTTTGAAGAATCTAATGTCGTAGTGATCATGCCAGAATATTGTGACGTGAGTCAGATCAAAGTGCAAGGTGGAGCGCACCCTCACGATAGTCTATGGTTCGTCGTTCTTGTTTGTAACAACTGTAAAAAAGGCGATAAAGTTTCTACGAAGTTAACAAAAATATGTGACCCGGCGCCGGCTCTGTGCAGTTTAAAGAAGTGAAGTGTTTAGCTCGGTCACGATCGGCTCATCACCCATCACGCCTTAATCAGCGTAATCAACATATATCACCTCACATCAAGCACCGTTCAGCTCAAAACAAGATTGTTGTCTTTTCCATTTTTACATTATTAATCTGCTTAACATATATCTAATACGACGTGGTTTTAAATTTTAAAATAGCCGCGTAAGAAAGAGGAACCACGCTTCTCGGAAGGCGATTCAACATTTACACAATACGGCAAAAATAAAGAGTTGCAAAATTTGTTGCACTTCTTGTAATGGATGCTACCATTCATCTGTATATGGTTCTGTAGTGACGTGATAAAGTAATAATACCGAGGGTATTTTGTAATTACAGATTTTGATACGTTTATTTTAATACGGGAAATATTATCAGTGACTGTGTTTTATTTAGTGGTTAAATATATATAAATTATACAAATAAGTACAAATGACCTTAACCTTTATTTATCTTAACGGCCACTTATCAATTTTTAACAAAAAAGAAAACCAAGTTCAATTATTTCGAAGAGTTACTTCATTGGTGTATCTCTGAAGTTGAATATTCAATGCTTACCAATTAAATTAAAACAGGACCACGCTTGAGGTATCCCCTATCGAACAAAAAAAAGAGTCATTCAAATTGGTTCATAAAAAAAGAAGTTACCTCTTAACATCCACAAAAAATATAAACATTCGAATTGATTAACCTGTCGTTTTTTTTTGAAGGTAAAAAGAGAATTAAACTCTGTTATAATAGAAAGAAAGAAAGAACATTTATTTGATAATGAAAATACGGACATAATTAATACAACACACATTAAACACGAGATTACAATAAATTATTACTAATTTTATTTATAACATTACAACGTAGTCATACAAATGCCGTACTCAAGACCAAAAAGGAGCTCAGCTCAGCATATTATGCTATAGCAAAGTACTATAGCGTTGGTTCTCAACTGGGCCTACACTACTTACATACTAAAGACCTCAGATTAGACTGGATCATGATTATTATTGCATTATACATTACTGGAATAAGAGAAAGGGGTAGGTCGTGAAAAGAAAGGAAGAAGATGACAAAAGTTTTTTACACCAAAAAGTACATTACCTACAAACAACCAATGTTGGTACATAAAATATTTAAAAAATAAAAAGATGCTTAACTGTAAAGGAGACGGATAATGTTTCATACAGACATCGGACTAGGTAAAAAAGAGATGTAAAAATATGAAAACGGTGTAAATTAAAAGCTAATGTATTATCAAACCGTCACAGAAAAAAGCGGATTTTTTGCAATCTAAAAGGAGAGATTAAGGTATGTATTAAACTTCAATAAAACTGTATTTGAAGTAGGGTTAATATTAAAAAAGGCTTATATTTATTATGTTTTAAAGTTATTAGTTTACTTATTTTGTTAATTGTGAATTTTAATGATATTGTACGGTTATGGAGATGGCATTCTTAATTAAAATGTTTTTTTTTCCGTAATCATTATTTTTAATGAAGAAAAGTAATATATGACGTAGCCACATAAAACACTTTTGATAAAATTTAATATATGTATGTGCATTTCAGTAGAAAAATATATAACTTTGAAAGTGGAGCTATTAATAGAAACTTAATTGATCATACATAGCTTTTAAACTTAATTCCCTACATGTATTATTTATCAATACACTATAAACATAGTGTAATTTTAAGGTATTTCACGTGTTAGGTAAAATAGTATTAGTATTTTAGTTACTATGTACAAGCGAAATTATTTCGCAATAATACCACGGAATGTGAATTGTGTGTTGCCTCAAAATCGCTCTATAAAGTTTTAGTAGGGTAGAATTTGAATATATTTAGGCAAGGGCTTGGATAGCGAAGAGTATAATAATTTAAATAGAGTTATTACAATAGATAGAGAATAAACTATACAGACAGACCGTGTAACCGGGTATTAAATAGCGACAGTGTTAAAATTTTATTTAGTTTCCCTAAAATTTACCATTGTATGTACAGAAAATGTTAATTTACTTTGTTTTTGTTTAAAAAAACCTCGAGAAAACACTCTTAGACCTGGACTATTTTGACAGTTGTGGCTTTTGTAGCACAAAAATGTAAAAAAAAAAACCGAATGAAACAAGAAGACTTGTCTAAAAAAAACAGAGGCGGTCTTTAGGACTACCGACAGAAGTATAAAAGTCAATTATAGTCTGAATTATTGCAGAGCATGTCGGTGACGCGAAATCACAGGATTTAACCCATACAAAAAGTCAAACACGCATATGATACAGTCGAGTATATACAATGTATTAGCGTATATATGCGTATACATCTCCACAGGCAGCTATAGTACACGTCGCTATAGTCGACGCATTTTAAACTGAGTCGTCGGGCAATAAATGTCACTTAAAGTAGGAATGTGCACGCAATGCTTTTTTTTTTTTGAACTGACTACACTGTGTTAGTCTTAGGGGCCCTATCCAAAAACAGAGCCGCTGCGGCTTTTACAGCTTCACCGGACTTGGGGGCGAGCGCTTAGGGCACTCAGCCGCGAAAGTTTGTGACGACCCGCACGAGGGTGCCAGAGTGGCCGAACCTCGGCTCGGGCGGTCGTCGCGAATGCGAAAAGTTCGCGATCTAACTAATTCCCTAATCCTAAGATAATTCGAACTAACTAACATATACTCATATGCACGTTCCTCTCCTCCTGGGAGGATGGAGTGGACCATGCGTATGTGTATTTAATAATCGGAATGGTTTTTCTACACTAACTAGCGCAAAAAAAGAAAAAAAAAGGTTCCGTACAGAACCTATGTACCTTTATGGTGTGCACGTGTGTGTGTTTATACGTGTGTAATGTTGTATGTGGGTAGCTAAGTGTTGCACGTATAGTGTCACTTGTATCGCGCGGGCGGCTGCCTGACCCAAGGGCTTCACACCGAGGAACGAACCTAGGCTTGGGTTGCCGCTAGAGAGGGTGGACGTGACGGGTGTGCGGGAGCGAAGTTAACCGCCCGTCCTCTGCGGAGAGAACGGTGGTTACGCGGGCGTGGGCGGTGGCACGCTCTGTTTGGAGAGACGGTGGCGTAGAACGCGTTAGCTGTTTCAATTTGGTCGAGCGGGTCAGTGAAGATATTACGCGGCCGGCGTTTACTCCGGCAGGCATTGGGTTCGGGAACGTATGAAGTTGCCGCTTTGTTTAAGGGATTCGTGTGGTTCGACGCGGTGTCGAAATAAGTGCGAGAAAGGTGTTTTGCATAGGCATGTATCGAAGGAAGGTCCATATCTCCATGGAGATCCTCCATACGAACATACCAAGGGGCGCCGGTAAGGCGGTGAAGAAACCTATTCTGGATGGTTTGTAAACGATCCCAATTATATCTTGGCATATGTGCGAACACAACGCAGCTATATGTCATAATCGGTCGGATACACATCTTGTAGAGCGTAAGCTTGTGTCTCGTAGACATTTTGCTTGCGGCACATAACAGAGGATGCAATCGGGCGAGGGTCCAGGTGGCCCTTTTCCTAACCAGAGTGATGTGGTGTATAAAGGAGAGTCTACTATCTAGGGTTACACCTAGATATTTGATCTCCTTTACCCAGGGGATTGGATTACCGAGGAGTTCAAGGGGATGATCCTTGAGTTTTTTCGGTATCTGTGAGGCGGTTTGGTCGAAGAGCACTGCTGCGCTCTTCGTGGGGTTGATGGCTATTCGCCAGTCGTTAAACCACTCCCCGAGAGTGGTCACGGCTCTTTGGATTTTACATTTGAGGTTGATCTTTTGCCTTTGAGAGGAGTATATGACTGTATCGTCAGCGTATAACTCTACCTCAACTTTCGCGGGAAGTTTTGGTAGGTCACTGACGTACAGATTGAAAAGGCTAGGAGCCAGGATGGAACCTTAGGGGACGCCTGAGCGTATGGGATGGGGTGTGGATAGTTCACCTTCCATTCTGTAGCGAAAGGTGCGGTCTTTGAGGTAATCACGGATGATTTTAACTAATCTATCGGGGACTTCGCGGGAGTACAGCTTATAGAATAATCCTTCGTGCCAGACCTTATCAAAGGCCTTGGCTACGTCGAAAAAGACTGCCAATGTACGACGGGGCTTATATAACTCGGAAAAGTTAAACAAAATGTGCTCCGTGAGGCGGTGCACTTGATGAGTGCAAGAATGTCTAGCACGAAAACCGAATTGCTCAGGCGGATAGAGGTTTTTCTCCTCTATTACGGACTTGAGACGGTTCAGAAGGAGCCGCTCATAGATTTGCACGCAATGCAACCCGTTATTGATACTTAGCTACCTGAGTAAGCGGGTACCACGCGGGGTCGATGCGTCATCGTGACCTTCATTAACACTCTCGACTCCTGATTGGTCGTTACGAGTAAGGGTTGTTCTCTTTCTATAAATATAAGATTTTTTGTTTTGACGTTACGCAATACGCACAATAGAGAATTTATTTTCTAACGTGGTTTTGAAGAAATTAAATGGTGACATCAACGCTCAAGCTGGGGCTGTAACTCACAACGTTTTCCTGTTTTTAAAAGAATTTAAAATTGACTCTATGATTAAGTCGCAAAAAACATTTTATCTTACAAATTAAAAACTTTTATTTTCAGATAGCAAAAAATTATTCCTATTAATACTTAACATAATTTAGCATATCGATCGTACCTATCCCGTTATCGATATGTACCTCTACAATTCATACGCACAGCACTACACCTCTCCATAAGACCTGTAAGTGCGAGCGAGACAGACAGATAAATATGATTTATGACCCGAAGCCTCAGTTCATAATGCGTCGACTATACTCTGACGCAAGCGCAATACGTCACAAGCATATCGAGGACATCGGTGACGCGAAGGTCACGAGAACCCTTTAAATTTTTCCCCTACCAAAAATCGCTCAACGTGGCTAAAGAAGTTTTCACTCCAAAAAAATTCTATTTTTGCCTTTTATTCGATTTCCAGACGTCGGAATTAAATATTATATTATAGCCTATGTGACACCCACAATTAAGACGAAACTAACCACACCTCTTATGCTAAAATTTTAAATACAGAACGTGCCAAAGAAATATATATACATACATACACTCAAAAAACATAACCCTATTTTTTCGTAGTCGGGTAAAAATAGTGGTTACAGTGATACAGACAGAAAAGGCATGGCCCTATCTCTTTTACTCTACATATTTTTTTAATATATTAACTCTTTCAGTGCAGTAAGAAATATCTCAATCTCTTTTAGTCGTTCCCTCTATGATTACTCATCAGAATCATTCGCAAATGTTTACGCTACGCCGCGCCGCATATAAAAATATGTAAGCGGAAATGTATGATGTAATGAGATCTCGTAAGATTCGTATATTTATATATAGCAATAAATTACTCAGCAATAAAAAAAACTTTATATGATGTATTGACGTAATACACATTCATAAAAATACGTAAATATATAAGAGAAGGCATTAAAAGAAATATACATAGTAAAACGCTTACCTTGGCAAAATTTAATATTTATCTGAAAATATCGTACCCATAATTCATTGAAGGCAATAAAATGAATATGTATGAACACATCCATTATGCGGGCGATCTTACACTGGAAGATAAGCTATAAATAATATTTTGATGCTATTGTAAATTGTGACACGATGATGACGGTAATATTAATGTAGATTTAAAAAAAAATTGTGAAAATTTTGCTTATCCAGATAGTAAGATATTTCAATAAATACAAGATATTGGATGGTCTGCAGTTCGGTTTCAAATCCACCAATGTCACTGGTGCAATGCTATTGAGCTTCCTCTGTCAACACTTCATCTATACAATTAATAAATTTGAATTGTCTGTTTATACTTTAAAATCACCGATGACCTATTTTGACGGGACTTTCACTGGCAGATAGCTGATGTTATAAGGCGTACTGATTTTATTTAAGAAAAATAACTAGGGTTCCGCGCAAATAATTGAAAACTGGTCATGGTGAATCAATTCGAGCGTTAAATGGCTTACGCTGAGTAAACCATACGAGATATTTTAAGCTAATGTAGTATATAATTGCAGACATTAAAAAGATCTATAAAAAGTCAGTGAAAGTATATATCTATCTTCTAAACAACATCCACAATAAGCATTTTTATCCTTAAAATAACCAGGAGCGGAGAAGCAAGAATCGCGCGTGCGCCCGATGGATAGCATTCTGTGGTCCAAGTGAGCAAAGCCGCGGGTACAGCTGGTTTTAAATAAAATACTATTTAATAAGTCGAAGAATCATGTTGAAGTGATTATGGAATCCGCACTAATGACTTATCATTCGAATTATTGGCTTTACTATTGACTGGATGTGATAGCAATAGGTGCGTTCCGTGACTGAGCGCATTTTAAATTTATTTTATGTTATATCAGTTACAATTATTATTATTATTATTTTACTTTAAATATTTATTATTATTAACTTATACTAGTAGATATAAAACACTTCATGCATAGTATTTATTTATTTTAAACACAGCGCAAGACATAACTCTCTGGGCATTGAGTAAAAATCAGCGCTCGAGGACTCACCCTCTCCAGCATATATGGTGACTCGAGGCCCATTTACTGCATACAACATGTATTCCATTAATGGTTAAGTTTTCTTTTTCTTCTTTTTTTTTTCGCCAAGTATCAATAGTTGTATTCCATCTATACAATTAATAAAATTGAAGTGTCTGTTTGTAATGTCAAAACTAACAGTTTTTTTTACTAAATGCATTGACAGTATATACAATACCTATAACGAAACACCCACTTTTAAAATTTTTGTCTGTCTGTCTGTTTGTTCCGGGTAATCTCCGAAACGGTTAGACCGATTTTGACGGGAACTTCCTCTGGTATTTAGCTGAATTTATAGGGATTTATTTAACCTTAGGCTACTTTTATTTTAGAAAAAGCAATAGGGTATCGCACAAATAAAAAAAACTGGTCATGGTGAATCAATACGGGCGCTTAAAAACTTACGCTGAGTAAACCATAAGAGATATAGCAAATTAATGTACAAATCAATTGTAGACATTAAAAAGACCTACAAAAAATCAGGGAGAGTATACGTTTATCTTCTATGGAACACCTACAATAAGCATTTTGTCTTTAAAATAGCCGGGAGCGGAGGAGCAAGATTCTCGCGGGCATTGTGTAGTTCACGTGAGCGAAGTCACGGGCACAGCTAGTCCTAAAATATAAACACATTGATAATATACTCAATAATAAGCATTGTACTTGCAGTGTATTGCGAGCTCTATTAGAAAAGCACCGTGGAAAATTCGCGACCCGACCCTTGAATATGAATGAAGTTTTTGCACCTGAGCTAATGTCGGTTTTATTATGTATTCTGTTTGTTTCTTTAAAGTGAATCGTCGGTTTTTAGTTCAGAAGTGTTTTATTAAAAACTTGAATGTTAAAATAAAATTTGAAATTATTATTATTATTATATAATCTTCATTGCACAAAAAAAGTACAAATGGAGGACTTAATGCTAAAAAGCATTCTCTACCACTCTTCCAGAGGAGCAAGAGAAAGATATGTAGCGACATCTATTTCGCCACATACGACGCATCCTACATCGCGATATTAAAATTAACCCAAGGAATGAAATATATACAAGAACCCGACAACGACCGTTGGGCAGTAGCCCGCCAGACACAACACACGTCTGGTCGGAGGGTCCTCCCTTTTAATGTGGAGGTGGTAATAATAGCCTCCACAAGGTGTGCATAATGTTTAGTAAAGAAAAAAAAAAATCTAGCCAATATCTATAATATTCTTGTAGATAAGATAACACGTTAGAATACAAAACGTAACATACATAAACATAATACCATCACACCTGTAACCTCGAAGGGTTAGACAGAGGTGTACATTATACACCCACAGTTCGCCGAGTATGTATATTAGGTCCTACTGAGAATTTCATAGAAAAACCCAATATCACTTTGCTCGATCTGGGAATCGAAACCCAGGACCTCGATCATAGCAATCTCGCTTACGACCACTAGACTAACGAGGCAGTATCAAATATTCTTAGTATATCTGCCTGTTCTTTTTAACACATTTCGTTTGCTCACGGGACAAAAAAAGAGACAAGTAGCATTTCTCTTGTTTACACCGTTACAATATTATAATTAAATCTATTGTTAATTACGAAACGATTGTTTTGAATGCTTAACTTGACACATATAGAACATTAATATCCTGTTTATCTTTACTTGGGCAGATCGACTCGTAAAGTATATTTCCTTACAGAAGAGCTGCCAAATAACGTGATATCTTGTGCTACTGTGAGGAAGGTCGGCAATGTCATAATCATACGTCCATAAGCTACCGTAACCGTTTACATTCAATTACTCCACAGATTTTGTGTGATATTTCAAAACTATGAAATTAACATTCCAATTTAAAATGTCATCTATTTCACGCTGTTTAAAGCATATTTTTGTTTGTTGTAAATGTTATTAAAATGATAGGTTTCTGTGAAAGTAATTTGTGTAATCAAACCTCAAAACGCGACTACCACAGTTTGACAATATGATCTGTAATTCCTTAATGGGTGTAACAGCGTGGGCTTGTAATTTGTAAAGGATTAAATACCTAAAATGAATGAACGAACAAAATGATTAAATGAAACTGTAGAAAGTATACGATTTTATATAGCAGAGCAATTTTATTATATTGTCACGAGTCACTTATACAAATAACTTTAAGATAGATTAAGAAAGGATAAACATATATTTGTTTTTTTCGCCATGTACGGTGGTCTTTAAAGTTGCGTTTGTTTGGCACCAACATTAGTTTCTAAAGACAGTGCTGTGATTGACGGCCACCCTTGCGTGGTTGAGTACTTTTTGCGTTCACCACAAAGCCCTTAAAACTATCAGCATAGTCAGATTTGTCGTATTAGTTACAATAACCCTTACTAATTAAATAGTCAAATGAATAAAGAACCTCTCTAAAAGAATGACAATTTCTTAAGTTATCCGGGCTACACTATGGCGTGAGATACTTAACTCATAGGAAGCTCTTACACGAAGCTTTCTAACTAAGTCTTCAGGGGGCAATAAATTATTAAAGACTGTCCTCGATAATGATTCCGTTCTTTCTGAAGATGAAAGCGTCTATGCTTTTGTACCCTTAAAATTTATGTATTGCCAAAAAATGTATTAAAGTTAGAAAATATTCTTCTTTCCAGGTAACTGAACCGGTGTAGAGTGATTCAGTGTTTAAGTGTTGCAAGTTTATGTAGGTTTGTGTGCGATGTTAAAGTGAGTCCATAGAGGCGCAGAGGCCATGACAAGGCCGCGGGCTTGTGGCCCCTGCTGTGCTGCGTGGGCCTGCCTTGTAGTCCTCGCGGCTCTAGGACGATCGACTGCTTACACGGACACTGAAGAATTTCTAAGCGATTTGGATAAACCAGGTAAGATTAATTCAGTAGGTACCATCTGTATTCAAATCTTATTCCAATCGACAAATCTATACAATTAATAAAATTGAAGTGTCTGTTTTTAATGTTAAAATAACAGCTTTTCACTAAATATATATGAAAGTATATACGATACCTATAACAAAAACCCTATTTCTTAAATTTTTGTTTGTATTTTCGTCTGTATTGTTCCGAGTAATCTCCAAAAAGGTTGGACCGAATTTGACGAGATTTTCTCTGACATATAGCTGATGTTATAGGGAGTAACTTAGGCTACTATTATTTTGGAAAAATAATTAGGGTTCCGCACAAATTAAAAAAGCTGTTCATGATGAATCAATTCGGGTGCTTAAATGGCTTACGCTGAGTAAACCATAAGAGATATAGCAAATTAATGTACTAAACAATTGCAGACATTAAAAAGACCTACAAAAAGTCAGAGAGACTAATATCTATCTTCTAAGAACCCACAATAATCATTTTTGTCATTAAAAAAGGCGGAAGCGGGGAGCAACATTCGCGCGGACATTCTGTCGTCCACGTGAGCGAAGCCACGGGCACAGCTAGTTAGATATAAATATAGAAATACTATATCTAATTTCTGTAATATTTGATGCTATAATTTTGTGAACGCATGCGTATATCTAAATCTTGATTATTAAACAAATTACCGTAGATTAAATATATCGTGTTACCCCGTAAACTCGCAGCAGCGTCACTTTTGTCAAACGACTGACAGCTGTCACGATAACCTCGTTGTGCACAGATAATAGAAACACGGTATTGGGTAATTAAGGAAAGAAAAATAATTTTAATGCACTTTATTTATTAATCATTATAAATAACTGAATGGTAGATTTTATGAAGTGTTCTCTTAGTACCGTTTTTTCTATTTATCATTATAACTAGCTCTGCCCCCGTGACTTGGTCCACGTAGTATATTTCGTGTATGAAAAACAGCAACTATTAATAAAAACCTCACCTCTCCTCAATCACACCATACGTGATATTTGAACCGTTTCAGCTTTAATAATACCAAAGTAAAATAATTTTAAATTTCAATCCATATCACAGTTTAACAATCATACCGGTATTATCTAAAAAACATGAAGAGTGACGGCTATGCTCGAGGTCCTGGATTCGATACCCAGGTCGAGCAAAGTGTTATTGGGTTTTTCTATGAAATTCTCAGTAGCAGCTCGTAAATTGGCTTTGCGCTAGATTAAATGCAATAGCTCACCTCCTATTATTTACATGGGACCAAAAATATACCCGGTGAACTTTGGGTATACATTAGTACATCTAGTACTGCCTAACCCTTCGAGGAATATATATGCATAAAGGCATATCAAAATGTTGAGTTTTGCAAAACGCTATGTTTCTTTAATAACTTTATTTCTATAAACCATTATTTTCCAGTGTACCTACGATTTATACTATAGAGTTTATACACTCATCAAAAAAGTATAAGCAACATGTACTAATTTAAATTTTAGGATGGTTCTTCACATTATAACGTTGTATTTTATTTTTAAAAGGTAAAAATAACAGCTGTTGTCTTTATAAGTTCTTTTAATTACAGAAATGAACAATATTAGAATATACTGTAGAAACTAAGATACATAAGAAACTAAACTTTTTTCTTACAAAAAGAAATTTCTAAAAAAAATGTATTTATTGTGAAAGAATAGAACAATTTAATACAAAGTATGGGCTCCTCTGCTATTCAGAACTTGTCGACAACGATTATTCATTGAATTAATGAGACTGTTTATGTCATCTGGCGGTATTCGCTCCCAATGGAATTGTAGCAAATCCTTCAGCTGTTGGGTTGTTGTCGCTCCGTCCACGTCCTTCAAAACACGTCTCTGGAGCATGTCCCATGCGTGCTCGATGGGGTTGAGATCTGGCAATTGTGCAGGCCAGGGCAATACCGGGATGTTCTCCGTTGCAAAGTATTCACTGGTTCGCCGAGCTGTATGTGAACGCGCATTGTCATGCATTAACCTAAAATCGGAGCCAAAGGTTTGTGCAAATGGGTAGACATAAGGTCTGAGAATATCCTCAATGTAATTTTCAGCATTCATGTTTCCATTTACAAAAACGAGCTCAGTTCGCCTGTTCTTCATAATACCCGCCCATAACATAACTGTTGAGCCGCTGTATGGATGAACTTCCTGAACGCACGTATGCGTTCTCTACACCATTCATATCGACGAGCGCGATTCCCGTGACGTATCGGTGGGCACCTGATTGGGCGTCGAGCTCGTAGGCCGTACTCATGCAGTCGATTTCGCATAGTTTGAGGACTTACATCAACACCACTTGAAATTTGTAGCCTCAAACTTATCTCTCGAGCGGTTAACATCGGTTGGCGTCTTGCAGTCAGTTGTATGTACCGGTCTTGCCGAGTGGTTGTACTCCTTTTACAGCCTGGATGCTGTTCAGCGGGTTCTCCTCTATTATTGTAGCACTGCCAAAGACGACAAATAACACTTCTATGAATGCCAAAATGTCGAGATACCTGAGAATGATTACTTCCCGCTTGCAACATCCCTACAGCTCTTTGCATTTCATCTGCCATCAAATGACGTCGCTTCATGACGTAAAGAATATCTAACAATTCAATTTTGTCAATAACTTTATATAATGGTTGGTAAAATTATAAAATCAAGACTAAACGTAGCAATTAAAACGCACTTAAATTCAAACAAATTCGCAGTCATTTGAATTTTATGAAAAAACAAAAAATTATCACATTTTTTTTTACAACCAGCCAGTATGTCATTAATAACAAAAAAGTTTACTTACCTGCGCACTTTGTTTGAGTAAATATTTAGAAATTAATTAATATAAATGGAAAAATTTGTAATATCACGCATCTAGCTTAGACTTTTTTGATGTGTGTAGTATGTCTGGTTAGTGTAATTTAATACAATTCTTGGTAGTCAAAAAAACCAAACAACGACATGTATCGTAGAAATGTTGATAAAATACATTTTGTTACTAATTTAATTATTTAAAAATATCCTTAATATTTATCTAAAAAAATATTTTAAAATAATAATAAAAGCCCAGCGTTAAATTTAATATACGTGCTTTCAGAAAATATACTTAAGTGTTTGTATAAATATCCAACCAATTTTGTTATAAACCAAGCCGTACATACAGTGCTATGTATGAATACTGTTGGAAAATAAAAAAAAGGCAAAGCAGTCATGAGGAATGCGGACAGAAGTAAAAATTTAAAACCATAAACAAACAGTTGTTATTTTTGGATATCCAAATAGGGATGAAAGTTTCTATGAACAAAATATGGGAAAACCAAATGCGCATGCGCGATAATAGTGAAATGACATCAGCTGCCATACCAACCAGTTTGTTGATTGTCAAACTGGTGTGTTGATATATTTACATTGTTATACTTAATAAGAAATGTATTGTATTTCTAATAATTACCTATTAAATGATAGTCCAGTATTCTTTTTAAGATTGGCTCATTTGTATATAAACTGTTTAACTATGCAGTTTATATATTCTAAGCGATATACCTATTGTAAATTATTTGGATTATAAAGTTTTGCTAAAAGTGAATCATTTCATTGTGTTATTCCACATAAAATATGGTGAAAATAAAACTTGGGGGAAAGTTTGTTTGAAGAACCCGTCATGTCTCAAATTAGGCATATTCATATTTATGCTTTTGGTAAGAAAGAAATAAAAAGAATTATTTGATGATATTAGTACACGAGAAATACACGCCATTCCTCAATTGATACGGCATATGACTTGTTAACAATATGGGTAAAAATAAAGTTCCTTAACTTTACCGCTCACCGCTAGTAATATAATATAACCGAAACAAAATTTAAAATATTATATTCAAATAGCTGGCATCATATTGATAATGGTATTACTTCGATAACGTTCTAATATAAGATGGTGTATGGCGATTAACCGTGGCATTTTTAATTATTTCTACTAACAACCTAAATAACTTGGCCGGTTAGACTTGTCTGGTCGCGGTGTGATACAAGTTAAAGGTTACATTTCTATACATATTTCTTTGGCTCTTTTCTTTAAAACTTTCCGTCTATAGATACGGCATTGAAGCTCTTTACATGAGATCGTGAATGGTGGATAAATTGTCTTCAGTTTACTTTCGACTCGATATCGACGTGAGCGAGAAGAAACTTTTGTCCCTTTTTGACAACAGAGTTTCCGCCTTACGCTATGATTTCTTATCTCTTTTGTTTTAGCATGCTGGTAACAAAATTTGTGCAAATTGACTTTAGTGAGAGTACAGAGTGTCTATTTATAAAGCGTAATTTTTTTTAATGCTCTCTTGAATTTTCACGGTACAAAAGGTTCGGAAAACAATAGCTATAAGATGTAAGCTAAATAAACTCATTCGAGCAAAGTAATTTTATTATGTTAACAAAAATACTACTTTAAAAGTAACAATATTATCTATATACTAGTTGTGCCCCATGTTTTCACCCGTTGTTCTTTATTACTTGCTGACAGCTTATAAGACTGGTGGATGTTCCGTATGCGTTCCTAAAACAGTAATTCGATCGAAATGAAAATTATGTAAATTGCTGTACGCACATTCGCGAAGTACAACCTGTTTATAATAGATAGCGCGCAAGCCTTATCATAACAAAAACAATTTTTTACAGTAAATAGTCGAATTAGTGCTGGTTTGAAGCAACGATGGCTCAGTGATAGCAAGTACGAACACCGCGTCGATCGATTTGATCGACGTGAGTTCGAATCCCTGCGATCAGCCTGAGCTTTCGCTGAAGGAAAATGTAGTGATAAAACCATAGCATGGTGGTAGGGCTTTTTCTAATGCCCACCTGTCTAGCTACCACCCTCAAGTTGAAAATCTGTCGCCAAGCACCTATAGGTTTGTTCCGGCAGCTGCACCTGAGAGCCAGTAAGCATCAGATGAGATTGAACCCATAACGCCATATAAAGAATTAAAAAAAAAAATGCGTCTTATATACTATATATACTAATATAATAAAGCGGAAGAGTTTTGTTTGTTTAACCTCGCTATTCTCTGGAACTACCAGTCGGATTCGAATTTTTTTTTGTATTCCAGAATCACGAGGAATAGTAAAGGCCATCTAACATAAGGCTGCAACTCTCAGATAGACTTAAATATTAATTTTTATTAAGTAAGTCGGAGGTGAAATCCCTCCCGAGCTGATTTATCCGCGTGCGCTGGCGTAATGGTTAATGATACGTAAGTATAATGTTCTACAGAAATATTGGTCTTTAGTATATCTAAAAAAGTACTTAGATACCTATCTCTTATGCATAAGCCGCAATAAGCTATTCTGTGAAAAACAATTGTTAACAATTAAAAAGTTATTTCTGAATATTATTTTTAGGCATGGCATATTAATTATTACCAACCAAAGTTACTTCATCATAAAGACAATTTTATGAAGTTCAATTTTGCTTTCCGTAGTATGTTATTTTGACAAATAGTTTAGAGATAATACAAATTAAAATAATTTGTACTTGCGCGGAGAACAATTATGATAGGCTATAAAGGTGCGTTGGTGATAATATAAAGATGTGGTGACTTTAAACAATGTTAAAACGTATGTCACGACCATTTATTCTTAAGTGCAGAATTATTTTATTGAAGGGAAAATACAAATAAGTGAGTGCCGGTCAATAGTTACTATTTAGATTGAGATATTTATTTCGATCCAGGTACGAGGATAGAGGCTGTCCCCCTCTTATCCTCTATCAAGAATTTTATTTATCATTCTGAGTTGAAGTATTTTATTACAGTGATATTTAGTTACGCGTACAGTTTAAAGTTATTTGATAGTCTTTAATACCTTTAAATATTTATTATAATATTGATGCGGCGAATTAAAAAAAAAAATTACATTTAGGCGATAACGATTCGAATACTATAATAAGCCTGTAATTCCGACGAGGATTGATCAAAACATAAAAAATATTTTATTCAATCTAGGCCCAAAGAAAGCACTTAAGAATGGTTCATATATTACTACCGATTCGGAGAACCATTCTAGCCATCGAGAAGAACCGCCAAGAAACTTGATCGGGCTTACCAACATTAAAAAAAAACTGTTTTTACACTATTTAAATAGTTTGCAGCTATTATCATGTTCAGTGGAAGTACGGAGATTTAATCAGTTCCAGACATCACCGTCATTCACTTAATGATCCACCCTTTAATAAACTTCCAATAATAAAGCTTGCTTAACATGATTCTTGAAACTATTATACGGAAAAAGATAAAGTTCTTAAAAAGTTTTATATAGAACCTAGCACAATTACTAAAAGAAAACTTTTGTTTGTCTTACGAAGTTAGTTTTAGCTTAAGTATTGAAATTGTGGCTGACATTTACAAGTTCAAAAATAACTCGCGAAGATCGCGAAGTAGCTTTAGGTGTGTCCTGGCAGTTCTAATTTAGAGCCATATTCTTTAGACCAGTATTTTCAATCTTTTTCTTGACGTAACCCCCCTTTATAAGGACAAAAAAATTCGAGACCCCTTACCCTCCGCTATTTGTAAACTGTATTTTATAGCGTCACCATTATCAAATACGTGAAGCAAAAACTTTGTACCCCTTTGTAAGTGTATTGCGTGCACGGAAGACTGTGAGATTTGGCATGGTTAAAGTTTATATGGGAAGGAGTGCAGAAAGCTAAAATTTATCTATAATATCTGTTACTAATATATTAAATAAAATAAATTAATACTGTGAATTCTAACGCGACCAATGCCATTGAACTTAGACCCCCCAAAATATTGACATTGTCACTCAATAAAAAGTGACAGCAAGTGATATAATATTCATTGTTTAGGTTTATATTGCAAATATCAAACAGAAAATAGACTATGATTAAAAAGTTGCTGGTCGAATTTCGATCATTGGGCGACCGCTAGAATTTATAATTAAGTAACGGCTAAATATATAATTAACTACCTATCGTTTATATAACCCAAGCCTATAAACAGACATACTTTTAAAACGCCAGACGCCGATTTGTTTTATTATATTTAATTCAATGTGGAGCAGAAACGAATCCACAAGGGGTAAAAATTAGTTAACGAAAAACAGGCGCAATCTTCACTCATATGTTATTTATAATCCTGTTGATTTCTATTAACCTTCATATTATGCCCTTTGTTAATAAAAATAAATATTAAATGTTTTTTTATTGAGGTTTTGCGACCCACACGTCGATAAATACTGCTCTAGGTTTAGCTTGTTAGCATATTTGGCTACATCGACACTTAGCATCAGGTAAGATTAGAACCAAACGCTAAAACATAAATAATAAAAAAGGAATTTGGTCGCTAACTTCACCTCGGTGTGTTCGGCCATGCGTTGTACTGATACATACATTTCATAAACATTGTCCTATCTCTATGGCACGTATTTAAAATTAAATAATATTAGTAGATTACACAACAAGTGAAAAAAGAGGGAATTTAATTCAAGGGATATATGCAAGGACCGAATTTTTTTTTTTTTACTTTACTTTTTACCATTGACTGCGAGATAACTTCTTAGGCTGTTATACTTTTGGTTTGTAGCGCTTAGAGACCAGTCATTGTAAATGCGGGTATAAATAGGGCTGTAAAGAAAGAAAGAATGAAAGAAAATACATTTATTGCCTTGAAAATACGGGCACACAGTTTTTACAAAGAAAATTAACATTCCATTGAACACTAAAAATTAAAGAAAAAACAGGTAAGATACAGATGATAAAGATCGCGACCACCATACACATAGTAATAAACCCAACAATTCATTTCTATCACGTATACGTGCAATTTTTTCTATTTAATGTTTTTACAATTCGTGCTTGTACTAAATTTAAAACGTTTTTTTTCTCTTGTGCGTAAAAGAGTATTTTATCCATTATTATCGATAAATAAAATGCTCTTTTTCGAATGAAAATGGTAAAAAATAATTTATGTAACTTTTCTCTTGTGTCGTTTTCAAATCTTGCCTCATAAAATTATGACACACAGCATTATTTACATGAATGATCTATCAAAGTGTATGTATGTAGGTGGGCATTGAAATCTACGCTGCCAAGTTTAATATGATGTTATCTGTGATAGACTGATCGATCGGGTTGTTAAGGGACAAATCAAGTATCACTTTATGTAATGGCAACCGTTTGATAATGATTGGAATCGATTCTTGGAATTCTTTACGGGTTTATTATAGTCTATTTGAGAATTATTTCAGCAGTATTGCATGTCTTGCCACATTACTGAGTTATATATTCTACGAAACAGTTGAATTTTTTTTACTTTCCAACTGTTACTTATTTCTTTGTAAGGATCGTTTTATATTTATTATATTTAATATTTCAACACTATTATTTTTAAATTACGCTTGTAATTATATACGGCCACAAAATATATTACGAACATATTTTTATTTTTATTTTGGAATTAAAATAAAAAAGAATGTGAAAATTACCTATGACATTAATTCATTGGTTTCACTCTTTCTCATTGTGAGTGATATAAAAAGAGTAGGTACAAATATTTGTTAGTTACTTTTCTAATTTTTTTACGTAATATCTACACAAGGTAAATTGGAAATTTATTAAGCTACCGCCACAATTATCCCATTCATATAGACCATTCCTATAGACCCAAACACGATATCTCAGCTGTAAATTGGTGAGAAGTTAGGTATCCTATAGATTAAAGATGACACTGCAGTATCAGGTTAAGGGTTTTTAAAATATCATTGAAGTCACAGAATACCAAATCTCGACTCAATCAGACCTGTTGAAGATGCTCACATCTATTTTCAACTAGAAAGGAGCTGATAATCTTCAAACTACTTGAATGAATATTACTTGAATTATATCTAAGAACATTCTCGATGAAGTCACCTATCAAACAAAAGAACTAGATCAAAATCGGTTCAGACACACAGACTCAGACACACGTTAATCTTATAACAACTCTCTTTTTGCGTCAGGGGTTAAAATAGTCCTCGCATATTTGGTTATGGTGTGATTGTAAGAAGACCCTGGGGTCTGTCCAAAAAGGCAACTACAGTATTCAACCGACTGCGAAAAATGAGTTATATATGTATGTATGTATATTTCTTTGTCACGCTCTGTAACCTAAACGGCTTGATAGATTTTAGCATACGACTTGTCGTTAGATTCGTCTTAATTGTAGAAGTGACATAGGCTATATACTATTTAAGTACGACGTATGTGAATCAAATAAATAGCAAAAATATTTTTTTTTAGTCAAATGTTTTTATTGCAGTCGGATTTCTTGTTTCCTTATTATTAATAATTTAGCTTGTTTGTTAAAAATTGTGTTGTCTAGTTGAAAATCTTCACTTAAAGGTACGTTGTAAGGGTTGCATTTAAGATTTAGTTCTATTGTTAGGTTAAGCTGCAACTATAGTTGTCCTCTTGGAAAGATTTTGCAGTCTTTACTACTACATGAGAAAATGTCGGCACTGTACCAGATGGTCAATACAGTACAATACAAACACAATAGCGCTTATTGAAAGACCGGAAATCCATTGCTGATTGTAAACGTCGTGCTGGCCTATAAGCCTCTGAAATACAGTGTCTTATCCCGAAACACGACAAACAAAAAGAGAGTCACTTAACGTGTTTATCAAGTTACATGGGACTAGTGTTCTTGCTTGTTTAATTTTGTTGACATTTAGTGATTTATATTCTTTTTTTTTGTCATTTTTATTTGCATTTGACTTTGATGATTTTTATATTTCATATTTTTAATACTTAACTAGTTAATTGACATAATCTGTAATAATTTTCTGTTTTATGTGAAATTTCTTAAAATGGTCTTATTGTTTGAAATATTCACGTCTACTAAGTAGTGCATGTTGTTATTGCCTCAAAAAGCCTAATGCATTCAATCCTTAAAACTGTATTTTTGTTTGTAATTGTGTTAAATGCATTGACCACTGGCGGTCCAAATAAATAAATGAAGACATGGACTCAGCCAAGTACAGATCCTTGCGATCACGCTTGTATTTATCTGTTGATCCAAACACATGTAAGCGTGCCTCTACGGTGGACGCTATCCCTACCTGGTGTATGGTGGACACTTAGATACATCTATCGTGTTTTGTCCTAGCAATCATAACTCTTAAGATCAGATAGGACTGTAGTAATAATAATATATACGGTATATAAAAAAATATTTTGAAAGCACAACTGTGTTTCACAAAATCTCAAATGAGAATTATACGTTTAGTTATTAGTTAAATAAATTCATAAAAAAATATACAAAAATTGAATTAGTTACCTTTCAAACTACACCACAAATTAAAAACTTTAGATACAACGATCAAACAAACATCGGGCCATTATAACAAATCATATTTCAATTACCATAAAGAAGAAAAAAAACAAAAACACCATAACATCATTAGGAACACGAGCGCGGACAACCCTACAATCGTTATAATGAGTTATGTTTTCAACTGTTATTAGGCAACACAGAGGTTTAGTTATTATTGCCAGTAAAAAATATATATCTACATACTTATAGTTACTACTAGAACAACCAACGGTTTCATCTGTGTTGAAATTATTCGACAAAAACTACACCGCGTCGCCATGCCGCGCCGCCAACGCACCACTGTAGCCTGCCTTGTTTTCAATTCTCATACTTGTCAGATTACTTGATGTACATGGTTTCTGTTCCGCTCCTCACAGTTGTAGCTCGAAGTGATATAGTGATATAGCTTTCTCAATAAATAGGCTATGAATGCAAAAAAATAATTTTCTAATTGGACTTGTAGTTTCAAGGATTAGCGTTTTTAAACAAACAAACGTTCCCATGAGCTCTATAATATTGTAGTGATAACCTATTTATACAATTAATAAAATTAAAGTGTCTATTTGTAATGTCAAAATAGCAGTTTTTTACTAAATGCATGAAATAATATACGGTACTTATATTATAACACCAATAAATAAAAAATAGTCTGGCAGTCTTTCTGTTTGTTCTGAGAAATTTTCGAAATGCTTGGACCGATTTTGACAGGACTCTCACAGGCTGATAGCTGATGTTATAAGGAGTAATTTAGGCTACTTTTATTTTAGAAAAAGAATCGGGGGTATGTGCAAATAAATTAAAAAAAAAAACTGGTCATGGTGAATAAATCCGAGCCCACAAATGGGTTATGCTGAGTAAACCATGAGATAATAAGTGGTAAAATAAATTTTAAGTTTCCACAAAAACTCTTTGTACAGATTTATCAAGGGAGCCGCCATCGTGTTAAATCTATGTTTTGAAGAATACAAGAACAATTACAAAAATATTCTGTCCATGTAACGTTGTCAGAATTGTTCATGAAATATACAAAATAATATTTTTAAATTATTAAGTTAAAAAAAGCAAGTCATCAAAGTTCAAACTCTGACCTTTCGACAGCATCCGTGCCAATACTGAGCCATCATTTTTACATAGTAATGAAAACCATATATTTATGTGTATGTATATTTATAAAGCAGAACTGTACCCCATTGCGACGGTACCCACACGCGTGCTCATACATCCGACTGTCATTGTATGTCGCTTTATGGGGGTTTGTCACGCTCCGTAGTTAACTGTCGTCGACCGCGTATCGGACTTTACATGGTTCTGTATATTATAAATCGATTAAATTCAACATTACATTTTTTTTGTTTTATAACATGGTATTTTCACTGTGTATTGTAGATGTATAGCATACTTATGTATTATAGTATTTTTCTTAGTGGTCGAACACGACAAATGTGTCAAAGTGGATCGCTACCAAAATACATTAAGTGTAATACCTAAATTTATTTATTTGAGGACTGTGTGAAGTATCTTTACAGGTACTGTAAATATACATCTTATTACAATATGCCGCAGCACAACACCAACAAAAACAAAAACAAATTACAAATATCAAGATCGTTACAAATCAAATCAAATAGCGAATGATTCATATAATTTTGAGCGAAAATTCCAGAAAAAGCCATATTAAAGGTGTCAATTTTTTTTTTGTGGTAAAAGGGGGCAAACGGGCAGGTGACGCACCTGATGGAAAGTGATCACCGCCGTCCACAAACATCCGCAACACCCGAGGGCTCGCAGATGCGTTACCGGCCTTTTAGGATCAATATCAAGATTATTTTTATTAACGTCGCTATATAATTCCATAAGTCGATTCAAAGGAGAACAGATATGTTCTGAAATGTGTTTTAGAAAAGGTTCTTTGCATAAGAAATCTTGGTATCTTCCTAGGACATACAGGCACGCTTAAGGTCGTCCACTCATTGTCGATTGGTGAACGCCGCGTGGCTAATTAGTTAACACCATGTGCCAATGAATTAAGGGGTAGTTAGGAAGTGATTTTTATCGTGACGTACGCCAACAACGTATCGCCTTTACGTTAACTACTCGCGGTATCACTCGGAATCGGCGCGTTGATAACTCGCGGTCCTCTTGCCGTCCGCATTTGGTCTGGTTGCGTGTGAGTTGGTACGGTGATGTTACGGAGTTGATGAGTGAGTGCATATATATGGAACTACATATAAAGAAATGTCAACCACACCAGGCGATGCAGCGCTGGTCGGGTGCCGGGTTGATAGATTGTTATATTGTTCGATGTTACTTGTAGTTAGCAGGTCTTTATGGAAACAACGTCATAACTTTTATATGCATTTAATGAGCAGTGACATGACAAAAGATTTGTGTGTACCACGAAATACAAGAGTTCGACCAACGATTATAGAGTAAGTGTTGCTATATATAACATAGATGACTGACGAAATTAAGTATGTCGCATTTCAAGATCTACCGGTATATATCCAGTAATCCAGTGGGATCACCATACACAAGGTGTTACACACGTCACGATAATTCCCTTTTGGTTTGTCGCATTTGTGTTGTGCTTATTAAAATATAGCTCAAGTAATGTAATAATCTTCTAGTTACCTAGAAAAATCATAAATTACTGGCAAAAAAATATAAATGAAAGGTGACAAATCTTTTTGCTTGC
Organism: Saturnia japonica; assembly: GCA_033032175.1. Lineage (NCBI taxonomy): Eukaryota > Metazoa > Arthropoda > Insecta > Lepidoptera > Saturniidae > Saturnia > Saturnia japonica. The sequence goes on from CM065325.1 coordinate 15,439,195, forward strand.
CCGCCGTTGCTCACTTCGCTTGCTCGTCTTACGCTTTGAATAGCTCCTGGAGTGAATGAGCAAATTGTTTTTGTTTGCTCACTTTTAGCTTAAAACTACACATTATAAATGTTTAAAAAATAGTGATATTAGTTTATCCTGCACAATTTACTTAAAGTACGATAAGTTATATACTATTATGTACATTATTTACGACCGCTACATATTTAGGCAGGCCATGTATAATAACAAATGCGTACCTAAGTAATATTATACATTACAGTATTTTTTAATGTTTTTGACAAAAATAAAAACATTTTTTTCCAAAATCATATTAACTACGTTTACTGTTAATAATGATTATTTTTTATAATAGTTCCTTACCGTTTTTTTTTTATTGAACGCTTGAACCCCAGTTAATATCACCATATAGCTTTTATTTCAATGGATAATAATATACCAAAGGTTTAACGTTTCAACCGATCGATAATACGATTCTTAGAGATAACAATCGTGATTCATTGTATACACAATCTAATTTATTACAAGACAATTTTTAACAAAAAAGAAAACCAACTTTAATGATTTTGAAGAGTTTCCTGGTTTATTTTCGAAGTTGAAGGTCCGATGCCAATGAAATTAAAATACCACCCTTGAGGTATCCCCTATCCAAGATAAGAAGAATCATCCAAGTCGGTTCATAAACAAAGAAGGTATGGCTGAAAATCCATTCGAATTGAGTAACCTCCCGTCTTTTGTTAAAGTCAGTTAAAAAAAAAGAAAACTTATCTTAAACTATGTATTGATCGAATAAAATAATTGTGTAAAGCTCTTTTTTTAAATTACATATCCATCTACGGTATTCATTTAAATGATATACTGTAAAGTAACATTTCAATCTTCATTAAATGCCCAAGTTAATTAATACTTTCCCAAAATATTCAATTTTATCTGGATAAAGAGATTGGTACTGAATTGGGGAAATTAGCTTCGCAAATAAACTAAAGTATTAATTATTGTTGAAAATAAAAATATTTACTGTGACTCACCGTTAGAAGATATTCATATACCATCGCGGACTTTCCTCTAGGCTTTTGAAGACCTACCATTCTTAGTCAGAGTAAGCCATGTAAGCACCCGAAGAAAATTTCTTGACCACTTGATTACAAAACATTGAATTTTCTCTACTAGATACAAAAACTTAATTAGAATGTATTTTAAAACCTTCAGTAAAAAAATCTCTAAATGATAGTAAAAACCATATAAAAATCCACTACCTGATTTAGAAGAAGTAAGCGGACATACAGACAGACGTACAGTACAATAATACTTTTGAATACATATAGAAATACTTAAGTAAATTGGACACCATCTATTTTCTTTTAAATCATGTTTGAGTATTATATAACATAACTTGTATATGTTATGGTGTGGTGAGGTGATAGAGCTGCGCAAACAAGTTTGGTCCGAAATAAATGTGTACTTAATTTTCGTGTGATGTAAAGTTCTGAAGACACGAAGCTAATTGGCGTTGATTTGATGTAGCAATTAGCGCTTAATTCCTGAAATACTCTTACCTTGGATGTGTTGCTTTATTGTTAATTAGAATTTTAATACGAAATTAAATCATCTTCAGATTTTAACACGTTTATTAGAGAGCAAAGCTGAGAACAGCGCGCATATCATGTGACGGCAGTACGACGTGATGAATTAACCATAAATGGTAATAATATGAATTCATTGAAGAAATGATGGCTCCGTAGGTAGCGTTTATGGCCTCCGTGACAATCGATGTGAGTTCGAATCCCTGCAAAGAGCCTGACCTATCGGTGAAGGAAAACATCGTGATGAAACCATAGCATGGTTGTAGGGCTTTTTCTAAAACCCGCCTGGTTAACTACCACCCTCAAGTTGAAGATAATAGGTGAGAACCAGACTTCCACTAGGCTTAGTGTGCTACCATCTTGGGCCACATCTTAAGATCAGGTAAGATTGTTCTACAATGCTATAACCCAGGGTTAAGCGGTTCTCTTTACCGTTCTCCGAAACCGAGCAAATCAAAGATCAATGTGGAGCAAGAAATGCTTATCCATCACATTGACTAACTAGATAGCTATTGTATTTTATTTTTGCCTTTCTCATATATCCCTTGAATGTTTTCTGTGTTAATTTTATATTCTTATAAATAAACAGTTTAGAATTTAAATTTATAATATGGATGTTTTAACTTTCCTTACTAGTATCATTATATATATATCTATTTCTACCAGCTAGATAGGTTAGGGTGCCGAGACAAAATATTAAACATGTGTGTCCACAGCAGACTGAAAAAGATTGGGAACCCCTGCTATAACCTATAGCGATGAAAAAACAACCATTAATATTTGTTTTATTACTATATATATTTTTAATCAATCGTCGCCGCAATAACAATTGCCAGTGTCAACATTTACTTTCATGAAAGTATTGTAGAACAGTGGAGTTTATTTCGATCTAAACTGTCTAGACTTAAGTTGGAACACTTTTAAATCACTTTTCCATATCAAGTAAAGTATATCGACAATGTAAAGGCTAATTGACTGACATGCATATTATGATAAACTTCATACGTTGATCAATTCGTTTTTTTACTATAGATATTAATTCAAATATCTGTCATACTTGAATTTAGAAATACTTCAGTGAAATTAGATTCACTTCAGCTGCGAGTACTAACTTCGCTAACTGTGATATATTGTATGAATCATTTTTAATGTTCTAAAGCTGTTTCCCACCACCTCCCTTCCAACACAGAAGCCATGCATGGGACCACAACTACACGCAAAGAAGTACGCAAATTCTTACTTTTACCGTACCGTACAGATGAGGAATATTCTCCAAGCCAACGCGTACCCTCCTTCCCGTGATATTAGGACAAGACGGTAACAGGTATTTGAGTAGTACGTGAGGTGAAAACTGTCACCGTCGGTCGCCGTTCCTTTTGGACTATACCGTACATACCATCAAGTGCTGGTCAGTCGTTTTGTCAAACTAGTATACATACAAATCAAATGAAAATATTTTTTATTCAATTTAGGCCCTAAGAAGGCACTGATAATTGTCAAAACACTACCACCAGTTCAGAAAATATCCCAGTGCTCGAGAAGAACTGTCGAGATTCGATCAGGTTGCATAATAATAGACCCATATTAATAATTTATTATTTCGTGAATGCACAGAGAGAGAGAGAGTAAGAGAGAGAAAGAGAGTTATCTGCAGACATCACTGTCATTAACATAATGATCCAACCTATAAGAACCATTTTACAGTAAAACCTGCTTGACATGGTTCTTGAACTTATTGTCTGGTAAATCAGTAATGTGCTTTGGAATCTTATTATAGAACCTAACACTATTACCTAAAAACTTTTATTGGCCTTACTAAGTCTAAAACACGGTACAACCAATTTATGTTCATTTCTAGTATTTACATTATGTTGGTATTTGACAAAATGTAGGTTGCCAAAGTTTTTACGAACATACAAAAAACAAGTTACCAATATATTATGTAGTGTTGAGATATAACGCATATCTATGGGTCTATCTATAAACAATATACTATAAAATTGATGTGTCTATTTTTAAATTCCTAAAATAACAGCTTTTTTATTAAATGCATTTGAAAATATTTAAGGAATTTATAGCAAAACATCAATTTTGAAAAAAAAAATTCTGATTGTCTGTTTGTTTGTTTGTTTCGGGTAATATCTGAAATGGCTGAACTGAATTTGACGGGATATTCAATGGCAGGTAGTTGATGCTAAGGGAAGCAACTTAGGCTACTTTTATTTTAGAAAAAAATGGAAAAAATATCGATTTTGGTACGCATAAATGACTTCGGTAGCATGAATCGCACGCGAACTCGATCGACAGTATTCTGTAGTTCAAGCGAGCGCAGCCGCGGTTACAGCTAGTTAAAAATACACACTTCATAACGAGTCAATTTCCCGTCGCGAATTATTTTTTACGATCCAATAAATAAATGTAAATGACCCTTGATAGTTGATGACGGACTAGTTTACAGCAACTAGGCCTCTGGCGGGCCCTTTTTGCGTGTCGGGTGGGTTTTTGCTAGTTCAGCCACCCGATGTCCTCCAGTAAAGCCAACAGCTCGCCTATGCCAGCGCAGGCCTCCCTGGTCGTCCTCGGCGTCCCAAGGTGGTGTGCTCGCTGAGACGCCACGCTACTGCACTCCAGGAGCACGTGCGCGGCTGTCTCCTCTGCAGTCAAGCACCCTCTACACAGAGGACTGTCTGTAACACCCAGTATATATAAATGCTTATTAAGTGAGCAGTGACCGCGCAATATTTTTATTGATCCCGACGATCACATCGAAAATTCGAATAAATATTACACATCCGTCTCTCCAAACAGAGCGTGCCAGCGCCCACGCCCGCGTAACCACCGTTCTCTCCGCAGAGGGCGGGCGGTCAATTTCGCTCCAGCACACCCGTCACGTCCACCCTCTCTAGCGGTAACCCAAGCCTAGGTCCGTTCCTCGGTGTGAAACCCTTGGGTCAGGCAACCGCCCGCGCGATACAAGTGACACTGTACGTGCATCACTTAGCTACCTACATACAACACTACACACGTATGAACATACACACGTGCACACCACACAGGTACATAGGTTCTGTGAGGGACCTTTTTTTTTTTCTTTTTTTACGCTAGTTAGTTAGCGCTAGTTAGTGTAGAAACATTCCGATTATTGAATACACATACACACGGTTCCTTCCTTCCTCCCAGGAGGAAGGGAACGTGCCTATGTGTATATTTAGTTAGCTCGAATCGTAGGTGTAGGGATTCGAATAGATCGCGACCTATTTGCGAACGCGACGACCGCCCGAGCCGAGGTCCGGCCACTTTGGCACCCTCGTGCGAGTCGTCCACAAAACTTTCGCGGCTGAGTGCCCTCTGCGCTCGCCCCCAAGTCCGGTGAAGCTGTAAAAGCCGCAGCGGCTTTAGGGCCCCTAAGGCTAACAGTGTAGTCACTCAGAGCCCCCCCTTGCAAGTTTATCCGCTTCGTCATTACTTCTGGATCCACTGTGTCCCTTAATCCATTGGAGAGTGACCCTATTGGTTTTACTTACCTCTTCCAACAGATGGTGACATTGTGTAATTAATCCTGAGTTCTGTTCTCTTCTGTTCAGTGTCAGTAATACTGCCGCACTGTCCGAGAGGATTCTGATGTTGTATCCAGTTACCTCTCTGTGTAGTACTGCAGTAGCAGCTTGGATTATCCCAACACATTCCGCTTGGAAGATGGAGTTGTATTTACCTAGTGCTGTTGTTTTGTGGATATTAAGGTCATCCGAGAAGGTACCAGTATTCGTCTTAGACCCGTCAGTGTATATTCTAATTTCATGTATATTGAAGCTATCAGTCGGCTCCTCGTGCATTTGAATATTAAAGCTTTTCGAACATTGGTGGTTCTTGGGTACTCTATCATAGATGGACAAAAGCAGTGGATTGTACTCCGCATAGTCTTCCATGATAGTAGTTTGATGTACCCGAGCACCATGTTCCCACAGCTGTAAAGCCCAGAGTCTGTAGGCAGCCACAGCTGCCTCTTGTTGCACCTGAAGGTGTAAGGGCATCAGGCCAGTCAGGGCTTCAAGTACTGCCGTAGGGACAGTCCGCATGCATCCTGTTATTGCAACGCATGCCAGTCTCTGGAACTTCTGAAATTTATTAATTGTAGTGATCTGTTTGGTTCTTGTCCACCACACTAGGGCGCCATATGTTAAAGACGGTTTTATTACGCTGTTATAAAGCCACAGGGTAGTTTTTGGGCTGAGGCCCCATGTTTTGCCTATCATTCTGCGGCATTGCCAAAATGATATTGTGGCCTTCTTTATTTTGTTTTCAAGATGTTTCGCCCAATTCAGTTTACTGTCCAAATGTATACCTAAGTATTTGACTTCCTCAGACAGTTTTAGTTGTGTTTCGAACATGAGTGGAAGTCGATACGTTCCTAAGTTTCGTTTGTTTGTAAACACAACTAGTACTGTTTTATTTGGATTTCACGGTTAATCCGTTTTCTATACACCATGTTTCTACGATCTTTAATGCATTATTCATGATATTGCATGCCACACTCGCAAAGTGACCTGAAATGAGTATGGCAAGATCATCTGCATAGCCTATCGTGACGAAGCGTTGGGCGTTAAGCTTGGTGATCAGATCATTTGTCACCAGGTTCCATAGTAGTGGTGACAGGACTCCGCCCTGTGGACAACCTCCTGCCACCACACCCCTGGTCTCACCGCGTACGTCAACCCGTACCGCTCTGTGTTTTAGCATATTAATGATCCAATCAATCAAAGTTGTATCTACTCCATGCTTCTGCAAGGCTACAGTGTTGCTATTAAAATTTGTTTTATCGAACGCCCCCTCAATATCTAAGAAGGCAGCTAGACAGAGTGTTTTGTTAATTATATCTCGTTCTATCGTAGTAATAACTACATGTAGCGCTGATTCGGTAGATTTACCTGCACTATACGCATGTTGTTGTGGATGTAAAGGTAATGTTATGAGTATATTGTCCCTTATGTGCCGATCGCATAGTCTTTCTAGTGTCTTAAGTACAAAAGACGTCAGACTGATCGGCCTATAAGCTTTAGCTTCAGTATAGTCGCTTTTGCCTGGTTTTGGTATAAATATAACCCTGACCTCTCTCCACGTCAATGGTACATAACGGAACGCTAAACATGCCTTGAATATAGCTGTAAGCGTCCCGTTGAGGTGAGGTGCACCCCACCTTAAGAGGCGCGGGAAAATACCATCCATGCCTGGCGACTTGTATGACTGTAACGTGTTTACTGCCCAGTTTACTTTGTTGCCAGTAACAACCTCTTGTGCAATTGACCAGTCTGCTTCCGTGGGCGTAATAGCGTTGGTCAATTGCCAGTCGGCAGTTTTGTCTATGCGACATTCCGGGAAATGTGTTTGTAGTAGAAGTTCGTGTGTTTCTGCTATTGTTGTAGTATAAGTGTTATCAGGCTTTTTTAATGACCCAATTTCCCGGTTTGGTTCAGCAGCTAGAATCTTCCTAACTTTGTTAGCTTTACCGTTTGCTTCTATGTTAGTACAAAAGTTTTTCCACTTAAGATGGTTCTTGCGACGAATACTTTTCCTATATTCGGCTTGCGCCCTCTTTTATTCGTCCCAATCCTTGTCATCATATGTATTCTTAGCTCTGTTAAATAGTCTGCGTACCTTATATTTAAGCCTATCCAATTTATTTGACCAGCCTTGCTTGCCCGTGTCCCTCTCTCTGAACACTGTGAGAGGGCAGGCTTCTTCAAAGCTTTTGGTAAGACTCATTGTTATGTGTTGGACTGCTTCTTCTATTTCAGCTATGTTTGTTAATTTTATTCCCACTGTACCTGTGTTTAGGTGCTGTTTTAAGGATTTTGCAAACAGCGCCTTATCGGTTTTTCGCCGGTTGCGTGAGGGTGTTGGTATTATTTTGTTTAATATTATTTCGTATCTGATCCACCTATGGTCAGAGCAGGAGGATTCATCAGATACCTTCCAATTATGTACGAAATCAGCGCAATTGCTTGTTGCAATGGTTAGATCTATAATAGTGCGGCAGCGCTTCGTTACAAAAGTTGGTGCCGTACCCTTATTTGCTATGGAGAGGCTGGTGGTGAAAAGAAAATTTACCAAATCGTCACCTCTATTGTTCGATTTTAACATACCCCAAATAGGATGATGCGCATTGGTGTAGCTGAGATTATGAGTTTATTATTGTTTAGTTCACATTTACTTACCAAATCCGTGAAATTTTTCGCAGGGATAACCTCATCAGCGGGCATGTAAGCTGATGCTAACATCACGTCTTTGGTGACACCTCCGAGAACGCCTTGGAGTCTAACAGTTGTCAGATCTCTGCAACAGAACTCGGTTAGAGGTAATGCTGATATATTACGTGGTATGTAAATACATGCACGTGGGTTAGAACAAGTGTTGTCATACAGTAACTTGGCGTTTATATTTTTAAGGCCACATACGCGTCCTGCCCTAATCCACAGCTCCTGGATGAAGGCTATGGTCTTGTTGTTTTTCTCCAGCACTCTGCGCAGGTTAGCCGTTGCAGTGAGGCTGTGCTGGAGGTTGCATTGTATGATGCTAAAGTTAAAGGGGTATTGGGTCACCACCATTTTGGCTTCCCTCCTCCTTCTCCTCCGACTCCAAGTCCAAATCCAGGACCTTCTCCAACTCCTCACACGCCTTATCCAGTTCCTTGGAGCAAGGGGATTTTGGCGACGAGTGAGGTATCATTGGGGGCTGGTTAGCGGGACTTTTGTCGGGGACCTTCACACCACTGGGACCTGGTTGTTCACTCGGTCGCAGTCGTATGCCAGTGTAGTGGGGTACATCTTGTAAGGTTCCATCTGCTCCATAGAATCTCACATATATGTTCCCCAAGTTGTAAGCTAGTCTACGTCCTCTCTCCGTTATTAGGGGCACTAGACTTTCTGGAATGCCCAGATTGACGAAGAGGATGTCGTCATCCTGCATTTTGTGTGAATACACCGTCCATGTGCCTATTTCTGCCCATTTGTTTTGGTCTGCTAGTACAAGGCTCGTATCCTCCAAAGAGTTGGTACAGTCGGGGATAAAGATAGCAGCACGGACCTTCTTCGTGAGCTCACCCTGTCTTATGACCTTGAGTTTAGGACATGTTGTTAATGGTAGTTTATCTATTGCTCTTGTTAGCCATTTTAGTGACGCATCATCCTCACACCACAGCTTCAGAGCACCGTCAGCAGTGATCGGTTTACCCATGAAGCGTGGGGAGAAGGTGATGTCTGGATTTTTAACATCTTCCAGGATGCGCCTTTCCAGGTACCTTTTGACTAAGGTGGCCTGTTCATTAGTCAGTTGGTGATTTTCGGTCCTTACCACCGCCACGCAGAGATCGTTTTGCACAATATCTGCATAGCTGGTAGTAGGGGTACGACGTGCGCTTTCTAGTTTCAGTTTCTTGTGATCCCCTCTCGGGGACATAGTCTCGTCCATCCGCGTTCTTTTGGTCGGCTCATTTATGACCGGGGCCTGTGCTGATTTTGAAATCACTATGTCCACACGCTTCCATGTTTAATTCCCAATCATCTACCTCTGCTTCCATCGGACCCGGCAGTCTCTTCGGGCAAGCCCGTCGATCCCGCCAGCGGGGCATGTGGTACTGGATTGGACACCTCTATGCATTTCAATTGTTTTCTTTGTTTGTAGAAGGCGCTTGGACCCGGGGCATTCGTAACAGGGGTGTCAGTTACTGGGGCCACCTGTTGTTCGCCTGCACGTCTTTGCTGCCTCCTTAGTTTCTTCTTAAGCTTTCTAGCGTTCTTACCCTCCGGGACGTTAGCCACCTCGAGGGCTCGAACTTGGGTACTCGAAGTTCCGGCTATTGGCTCGGAGTCTCCTTTCCCAGCTCTTGTGTTTTTATTTTTGCCTTTCGCTTTGACAACCGTCCAGGCAGCAGTATTGGACTGGGGGACTGCGAAGGCCGCCTCCAAGTCCTTTACCGCCTCCCCTACTGAGGGGGGTGTGCTTAAATCTAGATTTTTAAGAGAATTCGCCATATTGTGTTATTTTTTTACTTCATCATTCCGGCTCCCCACCCTTCACGGAGTCCCGCACCACGGGGATGTATTGCTATACACCAGGGCTACCGGTCCGATATAGAAAGGGTGATTGCGTTGTCCACGAGCCTGAACGGCACCACCTAAGCCAATGTTGATACACCCAGCGTTCGGCGTGCACCGCCGACTGCAGACCCCATCAATCCCCCCCTCTAGCCACGGCAGCTGAGGGCCGACCGTCATGCTGGTTTGCCACGGTTGGCTAGACCAGTGGTCTCCCGTTTTGAGGGAAATTTACACCAAAGTGGAGTGTTGCGGAAGAACCGTCTGTCCGCTCAGCCACCAGGTCAGTTGCATCCCCTCTCACGGGCCCCTACGCACAGCATCAAAAGCGTAGGTTGTCCCTCCCCCCACCTGCCATTATTCATTTTATGATGACAGGCCCACGAAGCGGGACCATATTGCTTCGTAGCGGATAGGATTCAGGATATTGGATAGGGTGGGAAGTGGTAGAGTCCCGATAAGATCCAGTCCCCCGCCGGCCACAGATGCCCGCTGATGGAGGAGAGAGCTCTCTGCCTCCGCACACACCAGCACCGACAGAGAAGTGAGTCCCACCAGGACATAGGTCAGGGTACAGGGGGGAATAAGGAAGGAATTTTTGGAGGTTAGGGTGATGAATGGATCGGGTGGGGAAAGGAAAACCCCTCCCTCTTTATCCAGGCTTGGAACTGGCCCAGTAGACAGCTGTTCCATAGCCATATCTGCTACTGGGGCGAGGTTTTAAATTACCCTTTAAACGCATAAATCTAAAAATGGCAGATCGAAATAATCTCTCACTGAATCGTTAAATGAATTTTTTAAGTGATTAAATTGATTTTCATCGCCATTGGATAGTTTCATAACCTTTGAAATAATTATTGAAGGCGGGCATTGAAAATCCATCAAAGTACACTCGAAGTGTTAATTGGTTGCAGGCTAACGATTAAAAGGAGTTGCATGAAAATTACTTTTATTATTAAAGGAAAGCCGTGAACCGTGCTGCAATAAAGGGACAATGTAACTTAGTCGTTTTGTATACAGGTATGTATTTAGGATCGAATATAATACAGACCAATAAATTTAACCGAATTTTCTTTGCTACTTTCGCCTGAAAACAGATTAACTCTTGTTATCGGGTCTACGGACTCGACCACATCTATGTAATCGTTTCAGTCACTAACATTTGTTTTTTTATACATTTCTTCTTTTTCACGATTACTTTTAGATTTAACATTTTCAGATTCATCTCAACAATTAATAACAAACGTTTTTTTGTTGCAGAAAGACAAAAAAATCCGTTAATTTGTATTCAAGCGAAAGTAGCAAAGAAACTTCGGATAAATTAATAATAATGGATTTCCGCAAAGTTAAATACAATAATACAGATCCCCAGTTTGCTTTTATTTATTTGATTATTAGTATAATATAATATAAATTAACAGCAATCATATTTATATAATTTCATTCAATTCAGTCAATTTATGTTCAGATAATGGTATTATGTTTTTTATTTCACGTGCTTTGTTTATTTCTGTGTAAGTATTCTAATGTTCTTATTAAATATTTTATTAGTGATAATAATTCGACAATATAAAAGTGAACTTAATATTTAATATTTTACAATTCATTTCACAACCATAATAATAACGTGATTATACTATAAAAGCTATGGTTTCATAATAAAATTATAATTTTATGTATCTCTATATAAAACCCTTAATGCATCTCTGTCTATAATAAAATACTTTAAATAGATTTTTTATCATAACATTTGCGGGTTTCAATGCGATTTTCTTTTATTTTTAAGGTTCTGTATATCAAAAGGAAAAAAGGAACCTTTATAGGATCGCTTCGTTGACCGTCAGTCTGTCTGTCAAGAACCTTTTTCTCAGGAACGCGTGGAGGTATCAAGTTTAAATTTATGTCAAATACCTGAGTATTTGCTTACCTAATATTCAATTTTTTGGAGCTGTGAAAATAATCAAACTTTAAAGTCAACATTTTAACAATCGCAGAAAGAATCAAAACGTATAGGATACTTTTCGTTGACTTACAATCATGACATTTGGCAAAAAACAATTTCTTATAACACAAGTAAAGGAAAAAATCTTGAAGTCGTGAATTTGTAGTTACATCACAAAAAAAAAACTTTTTTTTTGCTATTATTAACCTTATTTGCACTTAGTAAAGCGCATATGTACCGCGGCACAATATGTCGTTGCCATTGTATGGGGACAACAGTTTTCCAACGGCAAAGTTAAGTTAATCTTTTCGTTAGAATTGTTCAGTATTGTTTCAGTAAAGTTACCTAATTATTTTAGTGAATGTGGCTATACAATTACGGAACCCTTAGTGCACGATTCCGAATCGTACTTAGCCGGTTTTTTTTTTTCTGTAAATTTCAACAAGATTTTGTATATATGGTCTAGAAAAATAGAGCTTAGGTTTTATTATAAGTTAAGCCTGTTATATCTGACCTGGTCTGGACTTGCAATGTAGTTCAAAATAAACGAAATATGATGACTTGGGAACATTTGTGAAAATATTATAGTGTCAATAGCAAGTAATTGGAACTTGCAGATATGGATTTTTTTTTATTTATGAAGTATCAAACAGGTATCCGTTCCTTGTAATCCTGAGGCCAGTCATAAGATTGCTACTCCTGATAACTGAGTTGGAATGCCAACCAAACCTTTCAGCGCAAGCACTACTGCTTTGCGGCCAAAATACACCTATTTTGTATATGTATATATATTTTCGTAGTATAGTCATCATCATCATTATCATTATTTCATCTAAAATCATCTACTGCTAAACGTAGGCCTCTTTCAAAGGTCACTATAATGACCTGCCCTGTGCTGCTCAGCTCATGTTCAGCTGACAAATCATCAGACCACCTTATGGCGTGTCTGCCCACTCTACGCCTTTCGGTAAGTGAACTTTACTAGAAACTCTTCAGTTCCATCAGCTGTCCTTTGTAGCTACGTGCCTCGCCCACTGCCACTTAAGTCTAACATAACGATCAGGCAGAGAAAACCCAAGAATAGCCCTTTCCACCGCCCTTTGACCTTGGATTTTTGTATATGGCGTAATGTTACCGACAACGTATCAGCACCATATGCCAACACTGAAAGCAGATGATCAAATCGGGACGCTCTGAAGAAAAGTCAGGTCAATCAATAGTTCTCTAAACCGACGAGCATACACGAAAAGTTTGATGAATGTTGAAGAAGCGAAAGATGTATACCAGGATCTTAGCAAGTGAATAGACGTGATCGCTGCCTACCCCGTTTTGAAATCGCGTGATTTATGTATGTACGTATGAAAACACAAGATGGTCCAAGACTGGCGTCTTAAGATAATGCGGTACCTTGGACGAGTAAATATTACATAGCTGCCCAAACGCTGCCTATCCAAGTAGATTAGCATCTTCCTCTTAGTATAGTATCACATAACAATTGTTCTAAAAAAAAATTAAAAATATTAGATTTTAGGTTCAACTGATTGACATAATAAAACGTTCAGAGGCATACACATTCGTAAAAGGCGCAGGTCCTTCGAGCCCCCAAACGTTCCAGATGTACTTGACCCGTATAAATCGTCGAGGAAAATCGCTTATTGTTTCACCCGAGAATTAATGGTATGGACTTTTTAGGGTGTTTTATTTTTGTTTGCGTTTCTTTGTGATATAGCTTTTTTTTATAATCTACTGCTAGTGGATTGCATATATTTATAAACGTTAAGGCTTTCTGTCTAAAATGTTGCCATTTGCAAGTTGCATGAATGCTAGAAATGACGATAGTCGTATTTTGTATCTCAGTTCTGTCCACGTAAAATCATACGTTTATGGGGGTGGAATTACACCTTTAAAGCTGAGATACCCAAGTAAACCTCACCTGCAAGTCATGTGGTGATAAGTCCATCATAGTTACTCCCTTTTACGTGTTGTGTTTAATGATCAACTTGTGAATACTCAGTTAAATTTATGCAGGCTAGCATGACAGCAGCGACCGTCAAAATATTATGTTCACTCGGTAGTAGCCATTATGTTTCTACTGTACTGTATTTACCATCAGGAGCAGTAACTTCAATTTGCCGTGCTACTATTAAAAAAAAAAAACACTTTTACAATTATTCTATCTATTAAATTCTACAACAAATAAAAAAGCAACATTCTAGTAAAGAGTTAGAAACTGAAACGTTTGTATTTTTGCTTACGATAAATGTTATGTTTTTAGTTTCTATAGCACTCACTAACAATGATTTACAAGTTTCGTGAATTCTGAACAAAATTTGCAATGCGTATTAACTGCCGCGGTCTCACCCGAAGCAGTATATCACCGGGCTCCCTTTGATATTACTGTGGGATTCTTGCTCAAATATTTTCTATGTAAATTAATATCTTTGAATATTATAATGTCGTGCGATGACCCATTTTCCAAGGATATACATGGAAGCTTAAATATAACTTTAGTGTTTTTTAAATGTAAATTCTTTAAAGGTTTTAGTGTTGTGGCTACAATCTCATCTGTTAAGTGACGATGTAATTAAAAATGGTGATACGCTAAACATAGTTGAAGAACTGGATCGTAAGTTCAGCAGCCGGAAAACACTTAGGTGCTTGGCGACAGATTTTTAACTTGAGAGTGGCATAGAAAATACCCTACCATCTTGCTATGGTTTCATGACGGTGTTTTCCTTCACTGAAAGCTCAGGCTCATTGCAGGGATTCGAACTCACGTCAATCGATGCAGTGTACGTACACGTTACCACTGAGTTACCAATGCTTGCTGTAACCTCGTTCCGTAATTAGAGTTCTTCAAAAGTCAGTCTTCAGGTTCCTCATCAGCGCGTCATAAATAGTAATTTATTAGCCACTTTCTATGCAGTCATGGAGAAGGAGCAACAGACAGCTGTTGAAGCGGATTGGTAGGAATGGAGAATTTGCCAAGTATGTGGCGCGAACTATGTAATTCACTAGATTCACAGACACCTCTATAAATTAGAACGGAATATCGAATTAATTATTGAATGGTACCGAACCTTCTACCGTTTGTATTATGGGTTGTTTTCCGAAAAACTGTTCGACATAATGCCAACGGCTACATTCCACCATCGCACTGCTCGCCATCGGCAGGGTTCATCCTTTACACCTTGGAAGCTAAATTTTTAACGATCCGTTTTCAGCGGAATTTCTTTCTGTGGACGCTCCGTCTGTGGAATGACGTTTTCCCTGGAGACTACAGTATGCTTGTTTGTCACCATTGTGATATTAAAAATATACTCCACCAGCCCGTCTATAAGTTCATAGTAATCCTACGATCGGTCTGTAGCGGTCACCACCTACGTTAACTAGAATCGTTATCTGAGTTAATCTTAACAAGCGAAGTTACATCTTATCTATTGGGCACGTGTTGATATAAAGGAAATTTACTGTATAGCGGATCACACACGACGTTTGCCTTTGATCATAAAGCATGTATTACAGTGAAGCCTTTAGATAGTTCCGAAAATCGTTTCTTAACAACTAAATTTTTTGATATGGAATAGTTGATATAATGACGATATTTTGGAGAAAAAACAGTTAGAGCTTTGGTAGTAACTTTTGAGCCATGCAAATTTAAAACCCGTCTATTTATTGTAAACAAGTGAACAATTAACGGCAAATTCGCGTTAATTATACAATATTAAACCGCAGGCTATGGACTTTTATGGACTATGCGGTGTCATTAGCGCATTCCCGACCTTGAATCTCAAAGAGCTCTGGAAACTCTGCTCACTGCAGTTTTGTTTGACATAAATTATCAAAAATTATGTTTAAATGTATCTAATCAAATTTTGCTTATTCCGAAGCTGTACTCTATTGAGTTTGTTTTGAACATTTTTTTGTTTTTTAACGCTTTTATATAGCTATAGCTTTCGTATCGCTCTGGAACACGAGCATAATCGAGGCTTTTGATAAAGGTACAAGATATAAGATAAGATGTGATACATGTGTCCCATACAGACGCCCAAACGTTCCGGAAGTGGCACCGATAACTAGTTATTGAAATTTTCAAGATTGCCCGATGAGATTTTACATGATAATATTTTTTTTATATAAACCTATTAATCTTCAGTAGAGGGTAACTAGTTTTTGTAACGGTAGGAGGTTGAAACGACCTCATAAATACTTATTGTGCAATGCAATCAAAACACTTACCATTTAAATCGAAGAGTATAAGACGGATAATGATGATGATGAATTTCTAAATATCACGTATAATAATTACAGGGTGTTTAACACGGTAACAGCTTTCTCGTCCTGATTAACAATAATTATATGTGAAACTTTTTTGTGTCAAGTTTTTATATAAGTTTCGCAATTCAATGAATTTAACAGATATACGAAGTGTTTTCGACACCATATAATAGCAGAGAATTATTTACAAAAAATCGATGACTCAGTGAACGTACCTAAAACACGAAGCCAGTAGTTAATTTGAGTATAAGGTGGTTTCAGGGTGGTTTACTCGTTTGAGTTAAGTGTTTTTATAGTTAGGATTTAAATAATATGCAAAAAAAAACGATAAACCAATTAAATCACAGTAGACTCGCTAAATGCTTCGCTTTTTCGGATTATCCAGGATTTTGTCATCCTATGATTTTTTCAGTAAGAATATTAACTGAGCATCACTTTGACAATAAGCATCAATAGATCCTTATTTGTGTAAGCATCTGTAGATATGTTGAGGCACCTACGCTTGAAAGCCAGCCCCTTGAAAGGCATAAAAAGAGAATATTCCCTAAAGGGAATCTCATATTTAGAAATACTTCATCATCGAACTCCTGTTTTTTTTTTAATTAAAAAGATAAGAAAGTAAGTGTGTAAATAAAAAAGATTTACGCAAATCTCCATGTTCAGGCAAAACTCACGGCCATTCGGAACGATAATAAATCGGTTGATCACAAATTAATAAGAACAGATTGTTCA
Source organism: Saturnia japonica (assembly GCA_033032175.1). Taxonomy (NCBI): domain Eukaryota; kingdom Metazoa; phylum Arthropoda; class Insecta; order Lepidoptera; family Saturniidae; genus Saturnia; species Saturnia japonica. The sequence goes on from CM065325.1 coordinate 15,455,820, forward strand.
CTCTACAACGCTTATATAAAGTTGCAAACCAGTTTTCAGCATTGTTTAGCAGTTTAGCTATTTTACTCCGGAGAAAATGTTTATATTTTTATCCTTAAGATTAGCTTTATGACCACAATCTCACCTGATTTTAAGTGACGATATGGTCCAAGATAGTGACACGCTAAGCCTAGTTGAAGGCTGGCTTTCAAGTGCAGCTGCCGGAACACACCTATTGGTGCTTGGCGACAGATTTTCAACTTGAGGGTAGTAGCTAGTCAGGCGGGTAGTAGAAAATATCTTATAACCATGCTTTGGTTTTATCACGGTGTTTTCTTTTACCGAAAGCTCAGTCTCAATGCAGGGATTCGAATTTACGCCGATCGAAGCGGTATCCGTACATACTACCAACTGAGCCATCATTGCTTCAACTAAGTATTTATTGTATTATCAATTCTAAAATATCAAGTAATTATACTGAATATTAAAATTTTCTGTAATTTGCTCGTGTTTTAATAGTAAATATAAAAATAATAATATAAAATAAAAATAAAAATGTAGTAGTGTTTTAATATGATTTTCAGGCACCGTACATAAATATTATATAACCTATGTCACTCCCACAATTAAGAAGAATTTAAGGACATCTCGTATACTAAAATCTATCACGCCATTTAGGCTACAGAGCGTGTCAAACAAATACATATACACATACATACCTCTCTCTTTTTTCGCAGTAATAAATAAACCGTCAATACATCCTTGTAAACATTTTCGTAACTTTGCATATTATAGAATAGTGCCTACGGAGCTGGGTGCCTTAAGTGCTCAGTTCCACGTCACGGTGAAGATGCAAAAGCTGTCTGAGGCTCCAGGGCCCCTATTACTAACAGTATAGTCAGATAGAAAAAAAATTACTACCTATTTGTATTGTAATTACGTATTTCATTGACGTAAGCCAGTCTCAGTATTATTTCGACACTAGTCTTTAAATACTGACTGACGATGCTATATTGAAACTATTTTTGAATAGAAAAACCAACTTTAATGAAGTGAAGAAGCTAATTTGACTTTTCTGTGGTTAAAGATAGAGTAAGACTCGCCGCAGTGCGTCAAAATTCCGCTCGCTCCATTATGCCTATAGTTTCGTAAAAACATATTATATTTTGGGTATATATTTCTTTAATTGAATTATATATTTTTATACAACCAAGTTGCCACAAGCGTACATATAAATGCATGTAATATCAGAGATATCACTAGCGCGTTGCGGAACATGTACCTTCTTGTCCAAGGAGCTCTGAAAACCCCACTAGGAATACGATACAAGGTTATTTAGCTGCGATCTTCTGTAGGCTGGAGGCATTCCACCAGTAGGGCTGTTTCAAGTAGAGAGAAAACTGCAAAGACATTTTTCTGTGCCCTATCTCTATTTCCTGTACCAAAAAAGCAGAGATAAATTATAGTACACTTCGTACTTCCGTCGATTGATTTCGATTGATTGACTGAACTATCTTCTCTTGGTTCACTAGGATCATCATTATTCTTAATCAAAAATGTATCACTGAGAAACAATTTTTAAAAATTTTGTATTTGAACTTTTCCGTTCCCAATACATTTTGGATAATTTGATAAATACTCTGAAAAAAAAATTATAATTTTGAACTTGTAAATAACAGGCACAGTTTCAATGCTAGAAATAAATATAAATTAGTCATGCCATCTTTTAGACTTAGTAAGACAAATAAAAGTGTTTTAAGTAATTGTTGCAAAATAATTAAAAATTAATTTAATTTTTTTTTTTTTTTATTAATTTTAATTCGAAAATTGTTGCATGCTGTGCTCGCCTGTAAGTGGAGTACTACATAGTTATTGAGATGTGTTCGTATAACTAAAATATAATCATGTATCATATGTTGTGGCTCTGTTGGCGCGCCAAATAAATAAATAAATAAATTGTGTTAGGTTCTACAATAAACTTTCTAAGCACATTATTGGTTTGCCGGGCAATAAGTTCAAGAATCATGTTGTTATTATTGAAAGAGTGTTATAGGGAGGAACGATACGTGAATTATGTCTATGTCTGGAAGTGATCTCCTCTCTGTACAACCATTGAAACAATAAATAAACTACTGTAAAAACTCTTAAAAGTTGTGTTAATAAACCCGATCGAGTCTCTTGCCGGTTTTTTTCGATAACTGGGATGTTTTCCGAACCGATAGGTGAATTTTGACATTTATAACTACCTTCTTAGAGCCCAAATTGAATGAAATATTTATGGCTTCATTTGATTTAATCTTCGATATTTTGTTTTTTTCTCATACATACATACATAAATCACGCCTCTTTCCCAATGGAGAAATGATTTTTCATGTTTAACATAAATAAAGGTATTTAGTAATCGCCTAGTATCTGAATTACTGAATATCATGTTGCTTTGTAATATATTTTGCTACTATTATATTCATTGTATTAAGTCAGTGTTTGTTCCATTCTTAGCCTCGTCTGGTCTAACCCTCCACCGAGTCTAGATAACAAGCGAAGTATTAAGGCACTTTGTCGGTGATTAATGTTATGATAAACCATTATCCACACGATGTTAAATTTCGCAACAACGATTTATTTTAGTATCTGCAAGTTAAATTCATGAGATCTGTAAAAAGTTTTTGTGTTATTTACTTTCGATTTTTATATCTTATAGGTTTGCGTTGCGGCTACAATATCACCTGATTTTAAGTGACGATGTGGCCCAAGATAATGACATAAGCTTGGCGACAGATTTTCAACTTAAGAACGGTAGCTAGCCAGGTGGGTACTAGCAAAATTCCTAAAACCATGCTATGGTTTCGTCACGATGTTTTCCTTCATCGGACGCTCAGACTCATTGCACGGATTCGAACTCACGTCATTCGGCGCTGTGTCCGTTTACTCTACCACTGCTTCATTATTGCTTCAATTGGATGTTTACAAAATTTGAGAGGCCTCATGGAACCTAAGAAGCTTATTTGGTGAGCATGATTGTCAGTTCTAAAGTAGGGGGTATTATGTAACATTATGTAGAATAATTATGTATGTATGTCAGCTGTTTGTTTATCATAGTACACCATCCTTGCTTAAAATCAAACGACCGTGTGTGAGATCATCCCATAAATAGTGATTCAAGAAAATGTATCGAAAGCATATAAATATTAGCATGTGTAATAACCTAACCCAACGACAACGATAGTGTGTGTGTGTGTGTGTGTGTGTGTGTGTGTGTGTGTGTGGTGTGTGTGTGTGTGTGTGTGTGTGTGTGTGTTGTGTGTGTGAGAGAGAGTGTGTGTGTTTGTGTATGTGTGCATGCGTGCGAGTGTGCTGTAAAAGTAAAAATGGCTGTAAAATTGGTAGCTACACTAAAAAGTAAATAATATTGGAATTACATTTATTAAAAAGACAATGTAGGAGGTCCAATGCCAATTAAATTACAATGAGACCGCCCATGAGGTATCCCATTAAAAAAACAACCTTCGAATTGAGTCTGTTAAAAAAACACCAAGTATTGGTTCAATACGTCGACACAACAAGAAAAATACCTATTAATACTTTGGTTAAATGGTCGATGTTTATAAAAAATAGGTTTTTTTGGTTGATTATTAACTTATTAATTTCGATTCTCCAATCAGTTATAATAATAAACATTCTTTATACTTTTATCTCTTTGATAATTATAAGCTGGTTTTTTAAGAAGTTAACCTAGTAGGTACATGAAAATTATGACGTCATCGGTGTTAAATTATTTATAAAGGTTTCGTTTAATTCAATAAATTATTATAAATCTGACAAGTGTATAAAAATATACGCCTATCAAAGGCCGTTGCAAATTCATCAATAAACTGTAATAATATCTAATCAATAAATGTCAAGAGTTACTATCATGATTAATTAATTCAACTGTTTATTAATGAGAATGCTGCTAAATACAAAAGGCAAAACATATGGTTAATATAACATAATATTGTTGACATTTAAAATCATTCGGTCGTTTATTGCGAACACGGAGTGGCTAACCAGTGGAACATACATGTGTGAATAATTTTATTTCAAAATACTTATGAATATTTTGATGACGCATGGTGAAAAAAGTCAAGAATGTCAATAACGTTTTTGGCCTGATCTGTCATACTTGAGTGTCATGCCTCTTAGAAGTACAATTAGTTGGAATATGAACGAATTTCAGAACCTGGTTTTTTTTTCGCTGTCCTCTTCACGTAAAAGGCTCCGAATATCACTTTTAATAGCCTTTAAAAAAAGACGGGAGGTTACTCATTTCGAATGTATATAATTATATATTTGAAGTGATAACTTCTTATGGGAGGGTAAACCGCTTCGTAACGTAACGCGTTACGGAGCCACTCTGTCTGGCTTCCCTTTCTCTCACGCATACGGAAACAGTAGACAGGCTCCTCTTCTCTCACTTTAAACCACAACCACCGTTTTTTTTTAATATTTTTTTTTAACTTATCACTTCTGTCGAGCTTCCAAAGACACGTTTTTTTTATGGATATTCAGCCGTAACTTCTTTGTTTATAAACCGATTTTTATGGTTTTTTTTTTTGGTGGATAGTAGATACCTCAAAAGTGGATTACCATTAAATTTCATTGGCATTGGACTTTTAACTTCGAAGATACACCAGGGAACTCTTCAAAATCATAAATATTGGTTTTCTTTCTTGTCAAAAATTGTCTTATACGTGTAGTTTGGTTATTGTGCATATGTGAAATTGATTAAAAATGATATCTAGGAACATACATTTTGAGTTGCCACAAAAACTCCTTCTACATATTTACAAGGGAGCTACCATCCTGTGAAATCTATATTTTAACAGTATAATAATAATTAGAAATATAATCTATTCATGCTATTGTAAAGTTACCTATAACATTTCTTAAAAAAATAATTATATTACAACTTTCGTTTATTAAAATTAATATTTCTTAAAATTAAACGTAAACCAAACTAAGCAAAGCTTATAATTTGTTAACGAATTATCCGATATAAAATAACTATAAGTATAGATATTTAACACTCAAATATACAACTGCGAATACTGCTCTTCACGCAAAAGTCAGTCTTATACTGGGATTGAGCCCATAACCTCATGGTTCATCTGTAGGACTTACTAACACTGCGCCACGAGGCCTGTCAATATTGCTAAGATATTTATTTCTTGACCACTCAAAGTTATAACTCAAGTAATTTATTGATGAGTGTAGGTTTATTTCCGAAAGTTTTTCTTTCCTACGCTGTTCTTCTTTAAATTTGATTTATTCGATATTTGTTTTTTATTAGTATGTTTGTAATTAAAATTAATTGTGTTATCAAGTTATCATTTGCTGACGGCGAAGGGAAACATCGTGAAAATCATCGATGGAAAAACGTTCTTATAATAAGCACCACGGGGGAAATACATCAATTACCAGTACACTGAGGGATGAAGTGCTTGTTAGAGTCCTCAGAAAAAAGTTTTGCCCAACAGTGGGTCACATATAAGCGGGGCCATCATATACAGAACTGCAGTGACAATTTCGCATTAATGTAATGTTCATTTATTACATTAAAATAACGAAAAGATATTATAGGTAACAAAATGAAATTTAAAAGATAAATAAATTTGAGAATTTTTGGAGTTTACTCTTTTTCATATTAGAACCCCGGTTTGGAAGTTTGATGAGGAGTGAAATTTATAAAAGCGTTAACAAAAAGCGTTACGTTTTTCTGCGTAACTTACCTTACGCACCTTTCAGTTTGAAATAATGTATGTGTAAACATACATCATCTTGCTTTTAGATAAATCATTAACCACTCAATCAATCAATTAGTCCGTAGTCAATCAATCCATCAATTGCATATTCTAAGACAATACTTAAGGCGTAAACTCCAGTCATGCGTTGGAGCACACACGCAGTAACTTTTTATTATGCTTTCTGAAAGTAATGTTGTGATTCTTATAACCTATTAATTATGGAATAGCATAAGACTACTTCCTGTGGACAAAATTTCATCAAATTCGTTTAAGGTTTTTTTTGGAACATATTTTTTTACATCAAAAACAACGTTAACCTTTGAAAACGATATAAAATTTTTAATATAAATGTAAGGTGACATTTTGTAAAATACCTTCATCGCCACGGACAACGTGAAAGGAGTAATTTCCGTTGCATTACGTAAAAATAACTCTTTTTTCAAGGTACGCTTCAACGTAAAGGGTTTGCGCTTAAGCAATCGAGTGTCATTACTCGACTATGAATAAATTACAAGAGTTCCCGGACTCGCTGCGACTGATGCTCCAAGTCATAAACTGTTAAAGCTACGTCTTCAATAATTATTAAATTAAAGTAATTTAAATAATAAGTAATAAGGAGACCACATGGCTGGCCCATACCTAGGTCAACGAATAAGCATTGCTATACGAGGTAATGTTGCCAGCCTTCTTGGTACTTTTTCTTCTGGCGGTGATTTAGATGGTATCCAATACTTATAGTAAATAAGTATGTTATCCTAATAAAAATCATATATTATAATATATTTATAAACAAATATATTAAGTAATAAAGTCAATCGAAATTAATGACAATTATTATAATTTTGTAGAACTGCCGAAATACATATTAGGAAAAGATATTTCTCTGAACCTTCTCAAGATTTAGATTATATTCCTACAATATATTAACTTTGTGATAGAAATAGATAGGATTGTGTTGATAACTCGGTTGGTTTTTTCAGGTTTTACTATTAAATATACTTTTATTTTATACTACCTGACCTCGCAGACGTTGCGCGTTGTTTTGCCCTTTCCAGTAGTCAATGACCTGAACATAATGTTGCCGATCGCGTCCAGGGATAGCATTAAGACGTTCTCCATGAACAAACACTTAGATCTACTAACTTTCATGGTCAATGGTTTTTTTAATCAAAAGTATTGTTCGAGAATGTTCGCGTAATATGTGCTGGGCCCTTTATTCAATCAATTGCGAATAAATCCCTCTCGAAGCTATTGCTGCGATACATTGTAATTATTCTAATAACAAACAAAAGCAACTAACCTTGTCAGGAGCGGGCGGTGACTTTGACCTTGTCCCATCGACCTGGTCTGCAGATTGTGAAGTATGTGTGTGTAAAGTGAACTGTGTGTAAATGTGTGTGTAGCCTCAAACCTCACAGGACACTATCACGCAAGCAATCTGTTCATCAAAACCCTCCAGGACACCAACTCAAAGTTATACAATGCAAAAACTTCAACCACCATTAATAACATATATCTCAGCGCTAGATGAACGTCCGGAATGACATAGCGCATACAAAACAAACAAACGTGAGTTCACGGCCAAAGCACGAAGTAGTCCGGTCTACGTGCGAGTACAAGCCGTGGATGAGCTAGGGGGCGGGGCGGGCCGAACGATGCGCCTGCCGTGCAATTCGTCAATCACAGTGATCGTGGCATTGTACGATGCGGCTAATGAATTTGTATTTCAAACAAGTATGTTAAATTAATACCAAGTTTTAAGAATTCTCCAAAAATTGATTCTATAAAAAAATGATAAATAAAGTTTCCTCAAGAAAAATGAAATTGTTAAAAAAATATTTTATTTTATTATCTCGTCACATAATAACTATGATCTACGGTTAACATTATTTGGATTCTGAAATGTTTAAGTTGATCTTCCATTTTAGAGAGGTTGCACACTATTTTTTCATTATTAAAGTTGCGTACACTTATCTGTTTTCCAGAGGAACAAATAAAGCATACTGAAAAGAAAAAATATTAAAATAATTTTTACTGATGTCGTTTTTTTTAAATTGAGCGACCTTTTTTAATCGTGTTGAGTTTTGGTGACCATTATTAAAACGTGTTAAAATAATATATAATAAGATCTTGTGTGAAATTAAAAAAAAAATAATAATTTGGGCCACTATAATATACCTACATTTATATATATATCACCATTTAAATCGCTTATTCCTGTAAAATGGACCAGAAAAAAGTGAACTCGCACCAAGAGCGAAGTAAAATTCGTTATTATATCGCATTTGAGTGAGACCCGAGCGGCGTTAAAATTGTGCGAGGCCATGTTGGTGTGGCTGGTGATAAATTTACTTTGTAACATGCGGACAGGTACGCAATCGAATGATCAAGTGGGGTAGACCACCTAATATATCGATTAAGATTTTTTTTAATTTTTTTCAATATATTTGTTTTGGAGCGATACAATAAGCACTAAGTAAACATAAATTGAATTTAAAATGAGGTATCGAACAAAAAAAAGAGTTATCCAAAAATTAAATTTAGGTTTTATTTTCATAATCCATTTTACTATATTAAATCTGAATAATGTTCATATTTTTAGCATTTTTTTATCTTCTTTTAAGTTATGTAACAAAAAGCAAAATTCTTAAAACATAGAAAGACTATATTTTTAAACCGAGCGGATAAGCAGTTTTTTATTTGTTTATATTTTTCTATAAATACAGACCTGGACATAGCTTTTTCGTGTTTCATAATAATTATTAAGGGTTTAAAGGACTATTCATACTGTTTTAAAGTAATAATGTTTTCACAAAAAGACCTGTTCCTCGTACCCTTTTTATAACCGGGATTTCGTGTCCTCATAAAAGGGGAGCGCGTTGAGAATACAAAGGTTCCGTGTTAAGGGGTTAATCAAACCTTATACTTGATTGTTCTAGTAGGGGGGATTTTCGTCGGATTTACTGTCATTTACATTACAATGAGGTAACACTTGAAATTTTTTTTTGTTTTTCTTAAATTTTACATTAATATCCTGTTATGAATATTGGATAACAATTTTTTGTATAACATATTTTTAACTTAAGAGGTGTTGTAGGACAACTGATAGAAACGAAGTCCCTTTCGCAATATATTATTTTATGACCAGACTTGTACACACTGTGTTTGTTGTATGTACTCTACGAGTAGTGGATGATTCGAGTCACACTGATTTAGAACTTCTTTATAAATAAACCTATTATTTTTTTAGTTTTTCTTTATTAAGTTATGAAAATAAATATCATAATCATAATCATTTATTTTTCTCAATGTTACATCAAGTACGGCTGAATCATGTCACCTGAACTAGGTATAACTTGTGTCTTAGGTAACAGTGTCTTCCCGATATACGATTAAATGATTTCTTGCTCTCAAACTACGAATTAAAAGAACAAAATAATATAACTAATTAGGCAAACTACAGATAAAACATTAAAAATAGCAATGTGTGTGCTTGTGTTTTTATGTATTTGTGTGTGTTTTGTGGTTTTGGGTAATATTGAGTTACTAGTTAGTATTTATAAACATATATAATAGATACCCAAATTATAAATTGAATCAGTTTATTCAATTTTTACATTCAAGTTACAAGTAATTTGGTACTTACTTACTGGTTGGAACTTACAGTTAGGACTTTCTGAATGGTTGGTGCTTATAGTTGGTATTGACTGATTGGTTGGTATTTATAGTTGATACTTATTGATTGATTGGTATTAAAAGTTGGTACATACTGACTGGTTGGTACTTACTTACAGTTAGTACTTACTGATTGGTTAGTTCTTATCGTTGAAACTTACTGATTGGTTAGTACTTACAGTTGATACTTACTGGCTGGTAGGTACTTACTGGTTGGGACTTACTGATGAGAAAAATGTTTTACTAAATAAAACAATTGTAGCTCTCACTTCCAAACCAGTTATTTTGCTAATTTTGATGTAGTATACTGTTTTCACATACACATTTTTTATAGTAGCACAGCAAACTGAAGACTCTTTGCCTTATCCAAAAACAACAGCGACCACCGAGAGATCTGCAATTCATCACCGGTGGCTATCATGTCAGCCTGCAAGCCCCTCTATAGCTAATATATGTATATAATAGCTCATCTCGGAATGCGACAAATCAAAAGAATGTCGCTGAAACCGATTAATCGCCATATACATGGTGGTCGCAATCCAATCGAGTACAGATAACCTACTAACCCGCTTAATTATTGAATGTATATCGACGGATTTCGGAACGTGATACTCCTAGGCGTGTCATTATAACGGGTGTGTTTGACCTTGTGTATGGTTGTCTCGATCCAGTTGGGTTTACCATCTTTGAAAACTTGAATATTAACTATTTAAATTCTAGGCAGATTCATTTTATCATTAAATAAAATGTAAATAAGAGGCACATAATACCGACCCGAACGAGTTCAAAGGCGGACGAGATAAATTAGGTTTTTTCATGCGAGCACTATTCTTAGTTCCAAACAAATTCAGGGGCCTTTGAGACCTAAACGTAATGTATGCCGTGCCCTATCTCATCCTTTGAAGTCCTTTCTTATGTACTAAATTAATGTTGGCAAACTGTGTGTTTTGTTAACGAGTTTACTTTTTATCTGTTTACGTAATCGGATTATGTTTTTTTTTTTAGTTTGTTGGTAATTTTTGAATTAATTTTCGTAGTAATTGCATGAATAAACTCGGAGTCGACTGAATTAGATTGATATGAACACATTAGCACGATAGAAAGATTTGGTTCCACGAATCCAAAAACGGAATACGCTAGTTTGCGTACTATTTGTTTTATTTGTTATACGTGTTACATTCAGTTAACAGTATATGTAACTACAATTAAACATGTCTACTAAAATTAAATTACCCTTTAAAATCGTAGATTTACAAAAATAAGCGGGATTTGTTTTGGTCACGATTTACGTAGCCCAATAGCATAATAATATGTAAATATGTAAAATATGTAAAAATGGTCTCGTATCTCTATCTCGTTCTATCACAAGCATATACTATAAATGCTCTTTCTCTTTCAATGCTGATTTATATAATATATTAAATCTATGGTTACAATATTTGTTGGGTTTTCATAAATGGCAACACGGGGTCACCCGGGTATATGACGCGCCTAGCGCCATCTGCGAGTCGTTGAGAAGCCGTTGCGACAACTGAATCACGCAATTATTCTAAAACACTAAAAAAACTATTATAAAATTGTGTCGGGTGTGGAAAAGGTCCATCTCTGGAGCGAAGCCACGTCCCGGGACACAAGACCCGACTTGCGATAGCCCAAGGTGAGTGGAACCGTGCACATGCCATATTACTTTCAAATTTAAAACAACTATCGAGTCACACAATATTGATCTACACATATAATTTTTTATATGTGTTTACTTAAACATCAATAGATTTAAGTACTTCCAGACATTAGTGCATTTAAACTAACGAGCAGAATGATTAACATTAACGTTTGTTAATTGCGAAGTATTTTAAAGGTTAAAGAAAAGAAATTTTCGACATTTCAACGACGCTTAACAAGGTATTCTACCCTTGATTAGGTGTTATGTTATTTTGTGGTAAGGGAGCGGTTGTTTTAAAAAACCCTTTTTTTTGTTTAATATTTACACTGCAGAAGGGGTCGCTTGAGGAAATTGTCGAAAGAAACGCTCAGTGGATACCACTGTGACTATGTTTTTTAATTATACTGGAAATTTCCATAATTTTTTATAGCATTTTTCTATTATTAAATCGTTTCTTTCATCGTGGTTAAAAATTAAGCTCTTTATAATTAAGTGGAAGTGTTGGAAATCCTTTTACAATCATATTAATTAAATAATGATTTTAATGGAATATTATCTTTTTTATGTTATTTTTCTTCCTTTTATTTAACGGCAACAATGTTCGTCCTTAATTCTGCCAATTTTTTCTAATTATTCTTATAATCTTCAAACAAAGCTCTAACAAGGTTGTGGCCCTTTGTTAAAACTGGAACCAAAATTACATAATATAGGGTCAATTAAAAATGAACACCACATAACATAATACCTAGATCCCGCTAAAAAATCCACATTGTTTTATAATTGAAGATGTTTACGAAGATGGAAAAGCATAAACTGAGAAATGTAATGAGTTTTTAAGTTTCAATTACTGGAATTGATCTTTGCCCGCTTAGCTTTATAATCACGACTTATGGTAATTAGCTATTATCATGTTAATTAAAGTATTCGAACCAGGGGTATTAAAATAGTGAGTTCTAAATGAAGAAAGAAATTTTATTAAATTTTTCGCATACTCTTAGCAGCTAGCGGAATCTTTTGAAGTGGCTTCTTATTGATTTTTTCCTTCTTATTAATGACAGAACCATTGTTTCCCCACTCGCTAACGTTTCCCGGTACGGTTTAACGTCATCACCCCTTTCTCCCTCTCCCAAAGTGTAGGAACCTACATTAATAACAATATTTTGTTCTCGTCCGTCTAAGCCGTCTAAGGTGAGAACGACCCCTTTATTTTGAGGAAATTACATTGTACCCGCTACGAATAAAAATCTGCGGGGTGGGTGATGTGTAATTTTCGTTTGACCCTTTTGTAGCGGCTAGTGATGTTGTTTTTTTTAATGGACGTCAAAAAATGAGGAGGTTCTCAATTCGAATGTATATTTTTTAATGGATATTTAGCCGTTAGGTACTTCTTTGTTTATGAACTGATTTGAATGATTCATTTTGACCACCCTTCTCTATCCAACGAAAAAATAATTATTCAAATAGGTTAATAAACAAAGAAATTATGGCTGAACATCCAAAAAAAATGTATATTCGAATTGAGTAGCCTCTGTATTTTTTTTTAATCGGTTAAAAATAATTTAAATTAATTAAGAATCTTCTAATACAAAAAAAAAAAAAGAATTACATCTGTCTTACAATAGATCGTCTTAGTTTTTTTTGTATTAACTTAATTACCAGGATCATTTTAAAAGTTGTAACATATTATAACATGCGAAGTTGTTCATATATACGTAAGCACTGGTTGGATATATAGTTCGGTGCTCATTCTGAAAAATCAGATATATTTGGCAGATTTAATCCTCAACTTGTATTATTATTGCATAGAGTTAAAACGTGTATGTTTACAGACCTATCGTAAAGGCAGCTGGCGTTTTTCCGAGACCGCGAAGGAACGCGGGTAGTGCCTATTAGCGTGAATGCAATTCTACAAATATTGCATTCAAGTATCTAAGCTGATAATAACTAAAAATATAATCCAGTAATCTGGATGTACTCTGGTAGCTAAAGGATATTATCATTCATTTATGCCCACTCGAAACATAATTACACCTAGTTTAACTGATAAGAACGATTTATGAATTTAGGAGTGGAAAGCACGCGACGTTGATCGATGAGTGAAGCGTTTCTTCCAACGCTACGGTCATTATTTTAAGGAAAAAAATATTATTTAGTGATTATTTTCATTTCATTAATAATATTAAAGTGTAATTTATTTTTAACAAAGGTCAGTCGGTAAGGGTAAAATGAAATCATTACCGTTTTCTGATTACGCGGCCATTAACATAGAGCAAACGATTTATATTATACGATTCACTATGATTTCGTTTCTCTTAAATTTTAAGTCTTTACTGAAAACATGCTCACCTAGTAATAGACCTTAAGTTGGAGTACGCCGACGTCGGCGTAGTTTTGGTTACCACATTTTTCTAGTACCTAGTTGAAATGAAGCGGAGAGTAATTATGAATGTAAAATGAAAGTACACCAGAGGTTCGGAAAATATCTATTCAGAAGAATCAGTAAGAAACTCGATCGTTTTATTGGCTTTTTATTTTAACTGTAGAAGTATTATTTACAGTATAAACAGCAATAACACTCTCCCTCATTCTATCATGGAACTAAACGACATGTGTTGGAAAACAACGGCGACATCGGCGACCGTTAAAATATTTAGGTATCTGGGTGGTCGCCGTTGTGTTCGCATTGCACTTTGCTTACCGTCAGTGGTACCGAGCTTTAATAAAAAAAACACCATTTCGAGACAGTTTTCATTACGTCTTGGCGAAGTACTTCTGTTCTCATTTGTCACGTCCAATAAATCGAACCCTTCTGCTAGCTCACTAATTAGGGTGCAGGCTGTTGCATATAATATTGGTGCGGGAAGGAAATGGCTACTCTACGTATAGTGTTATTAGTTTCTTGTACTTATATTATGTCATCGATCATACATTGTAAATAGTGCATGACGTCATATTACAATTTTTTCGAGTTTACGTACTTAATGTATAAGAAAATTATATGTGGCATAGATGCGGATGGATGGAATAACTAGAATGGATAAAATTAAGTAATATGAAAATAGTACCAGTAGGAAAGAAATTGGGAAGGACTAAGTTAGTGTGGTATAGGTCAGTGGTAGAAAGTTATGTAAGTAGAATAATGTTAAGTATGAAGGTGGAAAGATATAGATTATGTTACATAGGTGACGTTAGTTTAAGGAGCCCAGTCATAATACCAAAACTAAATGGTTTTAAATATATTTGTTTTATATTTTTATAATATCTAGCGATCGCTCTAAGGTCGAAATTCGACCAGCGACTTTTTAATCATAGACTATTTTCTGTGTGACATTTGCAGTATGAACCTAAACAATGAACATTATATCACTTGCTGTCACTTTTCCATGAGTGACAATGTCAATATTTTGGGGGATCTACGTTCAATGGAACTGGTCGTGTCAGGATTCGTAGTTAAACTTAATTTATTATATTAGTAACAGATAATATAGATAAATTTTACCTTCCTGCACTCCTTCTCCATATAAACTTTAACCATAACATTTCTCACAGACGTCCGTGCATGCGATACGCTTAAAAAGGAGTACAGAGTTTTTGCTTCACGTATTAATACAATGATTAAATGTAAAGACAGAAATTGATACACGTCTAATTACTTCCAAGCTAAGGAAAGCTTGTATTATGGTAAGAGAACAAGAAAAATATTATTTAATATATAAAGAGGTCCAAATAAAATATATATGTCAATTTAAAATAAATACATTCGAATACAATCAGTTTTATCATAAAGTAGAAGATACTCATTTACATAAATATAACTAAGTATGTATTACGTATTCATTCTACAATCCTACATTCAGTTGGCAAGTAGGATTTATTTTTCTTTCGAACGCTCATCCGTATTGTTGGCGAAAACTCAAGGGCCAACTCCACGAGCGGGGGTACCGTGTTATGAATAAATTAGAAAAGTTTACGCCCTCGTCGTGGCCATAAAATACGCGACAATTTATACATACATAAAAATCTTGCGTGTGTCTGTTAGTGATTCTATATTTTCTGAACGACTCATTCGATTGAGCTCTTATTTAAATAATATATTTATTTGTTTTATCGAGGCGATGATTTTCAGATATGTTACGAACCGATAGTTGGCGCTATTGTCCAGCCATTAAGTACCGGAAACAACAGAACAGTATCTACTGGTTCAGCTAGTATATGTATATATTTTTTTAATTATGACAATATTTTACTGTGAAAAAATGCAATACCAAATAGATGCTTCATTCAAAGCATATTTAAAATGATACTGAATACATGCAAAGAGACAAATATAAATTTATTATCTTGGAGATTAAAATATGTACTTACCTAACAAAAAGGTTTTTTTTTTCAAATTAAGACCTAATTTCATTATATTTAATTATAAAGAAAAAAACATCTAAACAGTTCATATTTATGTTACAAATAGTTTATTTTGTACCTATTTATATACTTTTTTTTGTTAATTATAAATTAAGAACTATATGCCCACTTAATATTGATGTAATAATTTTAAAGAAATTGTTCGACATTGTTATTATCCGGTAAATTGTTTTAAGATTGAAAATTATTTTGTAAAATCGCTCTTTTCGTGGGTGCAGGCTTATCCGCGTCTCGCGAGGCTACAATGTCGCCCCTATCGTAATGGCTCTATCGCCTACTGTACCGCCTTACTCGCGTTTGTTCTCACTGTACTTTTATGACGCGGACGTTTTCGGTGAAATCCAAAATTTCTAAAAAGTTTTGACATTCGCTCCAAAAGGACTTTTGTATTACTTTGGTGATTGTCATATTTTGTTTATGACTTTTCGAGACAGCGATGCTTAGGCCACGGAGTAAGCAATATACTCGAACAAACTAAATAAATATTTAATTTAAATTGTATGAATTAAGATGAATGTTTAGTCCGGATTGTTCAACAGATGAACAGTGGCCATTTTAAAATGTAACATTATTTACCTTTACTGGTATTTCTTACAACCCAACCGTGGTGTGGAAAAATATTTTAACCTAATCAATAAATTTAAAAAACTCTGTAATCCTTATGATGACGTAACCTAACGTATTGAACTCAGTGGCATGGCAGGGAGAGTCGACATAATACGACATGTTCCCCCAGTGAACCACCCAGATCGTATTAACCTGCTGTCAAATTCTACAACATATTTTTAATTTTATTCTTAAACTAGCTGTGCCCGTGGCGTCGCTCAAGCGGACCACAGAATGCCCGCGCTAAACTTGCTCCTCCGCTTCCGGCTATTTTAAAGATAAAAATGCTTATTGTGGGGTTCCTTAGAAGATAGACGTATATTCTTTCGGACTTTTTGTAGGTATTTTTAATGTCTATAATTATGGTATACATTAATTTGCTATATCTATTATAGTTTACTCAGCATGAGCCATTTAAGCACCCGAATTGATTCACCAAGACTAGTTTTTTTTTTATTTGCGCGAAACCTTAATTTTTTTCTAAAATAAAAGTAGTCTATGATACTCCTTGCTATCTACTCTTGTGTAAAGTTTATGTTCGTATTTTTGTGGTTAAACAATATTGTATATATAACATGCTAATCGTGATGTCAAATAAATAAACTTATTATTATTATTATTAATATCAGTGAAAGTCCCGTAAAAATCAGTCCAACCGTTTCGGAGATTACCCGGAACAGACAGACAGACAAAAATATTATAAATTAGCTTTTTGTTATATGTATCGTATATACTTTCATATGCATTTAGTAAAAAACTGTTATTTTGACATTGCAAACAGACACTTCAATTTTATTAATTGTATAGATGTGTATTTGGAATTTATTGTGAGATTATTGTGTTTTTTTTTATATTAATAATAAGCGCTTTTCCTGAGTCTTAGTTTAATTATTTTTCATTAGATCTGAATTGCTAAATAACAATATTCGTAGATCTATCTTCAAAAACGATGTATTTTCATTCGAAATTTCATTCCCTTTCAATTCTCAAGTTCAATTTCAAAAAATACTTCCTGATATATAACAGTGTAAAAGAAACCTAAATGCAAATATAATACGGTCCTAGCTCCAGTAGTTTGGGCTATGCGTTGATAAGTCAGTCGGTTATGCTTTTATATAAATATATAGATTAAGTAATTATATATACTTGTCGTCTATATAAAAAAAATTAAATCCACCAAGTCGTTTTTTTTTTAATTTAAATTTTAACATACAAACGGATAGATCGAAAAAATATTTTAAATGTCAAATTCGAGATTAGTGACGTATATCCAACAATAAATATGGTATTAAAATACATGCATATACACACCTGTTTGTTATAATTTTTAAATAGATTTTTTATATTTAAATTATAGTTATAAACGTAATCGACCAAAATATAGAGTACCTAATAAATCATCACATCATGATAATAAAATTTAAAAAAATCACATAATTGACAATAGACTAAATTAACAGTAGGATGAAATTTATTATGCACTTTGATAATAAAATTCACAGACACGTTGATGTTTCAAATCAATTGAAATCTGTTACCGCTCGAAATTGTTCAATTACGAACAAACAAGCCAGAATGCAGTCTAAATCAGAGTTGATTTAATCAAGTTCTGCATTGAACTATGTGAATCACAAATATGCATTTAATACAAACGGCACAAAACTTCAACTTTGTCTTGTAGAAAGTCATCTGTAAGTTTATTTTTAAAATCGCCTATTTATCAAAATCAATTAAAAAAATCTAAGATGGTCGATGCTTTCTGTTGTTGATATGAAAAATAATATTCGCAGTTGGTTTTACTGAAGTTGTAAGAAATAATAATGTAAAAATGTTTGGTACTTTTATTTAAAACTAGCGGTGCCCGTAAATAATATTGTATTTTCTTCGTCTTGGTTTTTATTTTTAATTTTTATTAATATTTTATCATTCCTAAACGCATTTTAAATCATTGTTATATCCTATGAATTAAGTAATTAAATAATACAATTAACATAAAGTTATTTAAATAAAAGTGTAATTGATTATTTTTATTATCTATCAAGTATGGGTTCATTAGCTTAGTGGTCGTAAGCACGACTGCTATGATCGAGGTCCTGGATTCGATTCCCAGGTTGAGCAAAGTGTTATTGGGGTTTCTATGAAAATCTTAGTAGCAGCTCGGAGTTTGGCTCTGTGCCCGATTTATGGCAATAAGCTCGCCCCCTATTACATGGGACCTAAAATACATACACGGCGTACTGTGGGTATACATTAGTACACCTCTGCCTAACCCTTCGGGAATACATGTGTGATGGTATATAATGTTATGTAAGTAAGGAATTAAGTATGCTGCCCATGTAAATAAAATCATTAAAATCGGTTAAGTTATTTTGAGCTAAATTCAAAATTATATTTTTTAACTCGACATTTATACAAAACCACGCATCTTAATTTAAAAAAAAATATTTTTTTTAATTTTTCCAACCACACACTAAAGCTATTTCTATTACGAAAGCTTTTCTTATCTAGGTACGATGTAAAACTCTGCAGAGAAAGAGTAAAATATTTTATTTTTGTATTTTATGATTTTTAGAAATATTAATAGCAATATATCTAATAATCTATAATTATTTATGAATTACATGATTGAAAAAAATTCGCATTCGAGTAAAAAATTCCATAAAAATCAATCAAGACGTTATGGGGAAAATCCGGACACACAGACAAACATACACATACAGACAGCCAAAAAAATTATAACGTCATATTCGTGATCCGTGCCCGATGTTTATCAAGAAATTTAGGGAAGAAATACAGACTGAACTATACATTTATTAATATAGATAATATGGAGTGTGTGAAATCAGGTGAGACATATTATAATCGCCATTTTCGTAGCCCGTCTGAGTGTAGTTATTACTGAAACGCGAATGATGTGAAATGATAATTGTGTTGCGACGTGTCGCCGCGTCGCAGCTCGCAACACGTCGCCCTGGATACTTTACAAAATGAACTATATTGTATTTTATGATCACGAAGGCATCGTTACTTACAATGTCTTCTGTTGTTACGATTCCGTTTCATTGTACATAGTATTGAATACATTTTCTATAAATCGAGAATATTGACGATCAGTTTATACCTAGTCACGGTAACTGGTTACACAGTAATCGTTTCGTTTCAACTCGTATTGTTAAAAACTTTTTGAATTTATTTATTTACTTTGTATAGTTATTCATAAAGAACAATTAGGACGGCTTGAATCAAATCCATCTGTCATATTTTAAATCGATTGAAGATTGAAGATTGACTGTTGTATATATTTAACACAACTAAACTGAATTACAATTTTTTTGGTGCAAGTCGCCAGCAAACCAAATTAACTCGCTCTGTCTTTTGTTATTGTTTTCATCCTTCTTTGAACTATAGCCTGTATTCCTTAACATCTCACTCACTCTTTAAAATAATATTGTATGAAACTATGACTAAAACTATAACTAAAACTAAAATATGAGGTAAAATGAGTGTTACTAAAGATTGACCTTGAAGTATTTCTGGTAAGTTTAAAGTATCTGACCGTTTCTCCGTTTGTAATCCTGTCAAATATCCTTACCATCTTAATAAACGACATATCGAATATATTCCAAAGTCTAAATATTTTATATAATATTATTTTGCCTATCGTTCCACCGAAATCACATCTGATTTTAAGTAAAGATGTTAAAGCTAAGCCTAGTAAAAAGGAACGGCTTCCTTCAATGTTACTTAACGTTCGCACGTTCGCGTACTGTGTAATATTATTACACGGGTTTAAAGTTTTCTCACATTGATGACGTGCTACTTCTGGTTATTTAAAGATAACTGTAAAATTATTAATTTTGACAGATTTATCGCAATTTGATCCATTATACCGTTAAATTTATATTCTAAGCAAAACGAAAAAAAAATATTAATAGATAGATGAAGACTGTTCGACCATCCCGATGGCTATGCGATATACAAAGAATACAATATAAAGCAGAAAGTCTTTCGAGTTCAACGTGAGCTGTATATACTAAGGAGAGCTAGAGATCTTCGTAAATGCAAACAAAATAATTTCTTTTATCCCAAAAATTTGCACAGAACGTATTTTAGCGTCTTTAATTATACAAAATACTTGATTCAAAGAGTAATTTGATCAATGATATATATAAAGTTTATCCAAGTTATGTTCTATCTGTGTTCCAATATCATCCAAATTCGTTTAGCAGTTTTTGCATGATCAAAATCCAAATGATGCAAAGCCGTTTTTTATACTACTAAGGTAGCAAAGAAGCGTTTCTGTCTGTCTGACGGTAAGAGGCTACTGTAGCCTAAGGACGCCGGTTTTACTAGAGCTTTACCGACTTTGAACCCTCCTCCCTAATTCAACTTACTGCAGGAACACATCACAAGATTATTTGGCTGCGATCTTCCGTAAAGTATTTTATCTATCTACGTCAACTAGTACTGCAAAACAAACATCAAAAGATCTAACACTTCACATTTATAACATTAGTATGACCACTAATATATTTCGGATAAATAGTGTAATACTTTTATATTTTCTCATGACATTCTAATATATTCTTATATAGTAGTTACCAACATTAAAATAACTTCAGTTATCATGAATCTTGATAAACAGAACTGATAAGCTTAAATAACTCTATTAAAAATATTTTAAATCTACGAAGACAATATTTCTCATGATATAACTCTTGAAATCACTAATATTTACGACAAACAGCGAACAGTCGCGTCTTCAAGAAAAACAGCTTAAAGACATCCTGGAAATGTCAACGTTCAAAGGAAAGTCATTTAAGTTATTTCAAATAGTTTTACTAGCAGTCTGTTTTTGTTTTCATGTTTTTCCTAAGAATCTTAACATTCTTATACCTGGTCTTAGTAGTAGAGAGAAATATTTTAAAGGATTTATTTTGTTAGATTTGTTATTGATGTAAAGATAAGGCGCCATATTATCAATAACTAAAATACATGGGTTTCTAGCTGAACTATACAATAACAGCACTTGACAAGTACATTCAACTACAGACAACTGTGAAACGATAAGGCCTGTCTGTAACAGAAACAATATCCATTCTGCGGAGTGCAGCCTATTGAAATGCAAAAACATTTCTTTGATACGTACAAAACTTCCATTCTAGAAGTATGTAAATTATACCGTGTTTTACCAGAAATAGCATTTATACAATGTTATTTCAGATTTTTACCCATTAGCTTAAGTACTATATAGTCGAAAATGAAAACAACTTTAAGAGACTCATGGCATAATAATCGTATCTTGATATATTGTGTCTTTTATTATAGATTAAACATAAATTGATGTATTTATACAAGATAGAATACATAAGTTATTCTGATTATAGTTATTACTTGCAAAAAAGTTCGGATTGATACAGAACTTCGCACGCCAGGAGTGTTTTGAGTGAGTTGTGACGTTTAAATTGCTTATGAAAGCTATTAGTGGAAGCACGAAAGCTCGCTTGCTGTTTTAAAATTCTTGAAAAACAATTTAACTTACGCTTGATTTTGTATTCTAACTGCGAAAAGATTAATGGGTATCTGAAACACAATTATAAAATTAGTAAAGCATGCAAGAGATTAATTTTAAAATTCTAACACAATAGCCAACAAATTCATATCATTACATCTCCATGATTTTATTGCTTATTACTAATGGTATGAAATGACGCTGAGTGGTAGCGTGTACGGGCACCGTTCCGATTGACGTAAGTTCGAATCTTTACAATAAGCCTGAGCAAGAGCTGGTGAAGGAAAAGATCGCAATGAAACTATAGTATAGTTAGAGGACATTTTCTATTGACTATGTATATCATACAGATGTATCACGGCAACTGCAATTAAGAGCCATTTCATCCACTAGCCTTAGCATATTACTATTTTGAACCACGTCATCACTTAAGATTAAGTGAGATTGTTGGCAATGGCTAAAACTATAGAGAGTAATAAAAATAGATATTGCAATTTCTAAAACCAATCTAAGCGAAACCCATACAATGGTAAACAAGAGAGTTTGCGGTATACTGTGAACATTTGAAATCCGGTTTCGCTTTGTGCTACGACAAATCGAAACTGTCATACCGTATTTAGGAGCTTTGATCTTTTGATATACGATTATAGGCAATCATTGACTTAAATTTGCATTGAGTTCTCTATCAAAAGTATTTAGTTAAGCATTATATAGAATTTAAGGTGATGCTTGAAATTGTTAACAGCATTATCGCGTCGAATCGGTTCAGCTTAAGGAAATTTATTACTCCAAAAAACAGAACACATTATGAGAATAACATATATGTTTGACACAATATAGGTACATATCTTGAAAGATCTATTTAGTGAGTTAAAAAGGAAAATCATTTGAAATAGATTGATTGCAAAATATTAACATTAATGATATAAATTTGTAAGAAAAAGAAAGTACCTACTTGAATAAATAAAATAGTTATGTTATGACTTAAAATAAATAATTATTATTTAAATATATTTTTAAAGTTGCTTTAAATATGTTCAATGATTCAGCTCAGGTGTAGCCACGGTCTGTGAAGCCTGGACGACCTTAAACCACGACCTTTTTCGCACGTTCTTGTCGTACGTGATCCACTTTTCATCGTCAGTTATCAATCTCTTCAAAAACGGCTCGGTGTCATTACGTCTCAATAATGAATCGCAAATGAGTACACAGTTCATTAGGTTTCTTTCAGTGAGCTCGTGTGGCACCCAAATATCGAGCTTTTTGGTATAGCCAGCTATCTTCAAATGGGTTAAAACTGTTTTGTGGTCAATTTCCCGTTCTTTAGCTGTATCGTAACTACTGCTCCAATTTTTCAAAAATGGTGTCCATTGTCAGCGAGGTGCATCTTTAACATCAAAATTTCCGTACCGAAAACGTTTGAACCAACTTTGTGCTACTCTTACTGACACTGCGTTAGGTCCATAAACATCACAATTTTTTTGCGCTGCTTAAGTTGCATTTTTGCCTTTTTTTAAATAATATTTTAAAGTGTATCGAATTTTTTCATTAGATTCACTCATTTTTACAGAATGAAAAACAAATGAAAAATAGCGGGAAACAACTTTTTTTTGTTTTATCTTTTTATTTTTAATGTTACCAAAACCAGCCAGATACAAATAGTACAGCCAAAAAAATTTTATAACAAGTTTATACCTACTTTATGCGAAAACACTTTTTCCTCAACCAAATATATAGTTTAGTTCTCTCAAATTTTATGTTTTGAAGACCATATATTGTTGTTCTTCGTTTAGATACTATTAGTTTGTTTGTGTTTCTTAAATAATATTTTAATGTATTTTTTTAAAGCTTATGTGTGAATGTAGATTATATTTAGGATGTTCTTTGATACATGTCATAAAGACGTCAATTTGCCTTATATTCATAATATTCGTCTTACTATATATATTTTTAGTGCAGAACTTAAACCTCCTCTATGATACGTAATTGTTCTTGGTTCCAGTTTACTTCCTTCAGTTTTGGTAGCTTCTCATGTTATGATCTGGGGGAGCTCTCCACTACTTTTCCCAGAATAAGACTCTTCTTGGAAACCCGTCTACTAGAATTCCTTCTGACTTCTGGCTCCATGGCTAAAATACTAAGGTTGGAAATGTATACGTATCAGTGTGTTCAAGATTTTTCCTCTTAGGCTATATCAGCAATTAACATCAATTACGATTACGAAAATTTATTTGACTTGACCTTTCATTCTCTATTGACTTGCAACAGATCCTATGGTGCATATCAAAATCTTTATTAAAATAACATTCTACAAAGCACTGAATATATCAATAAAGTATTATCGATAACAATTCAGTGAATTCGTTAGCAAAAACATGTAAACAATCTACACCGAGTGATACTCCAACCATTGAGGTTAAATCCTTTGCGCTTTTAATCGACCTATCAGCCGTTCGTTTGGAAAGTGCGACTTTGTGCCGGAGTGTACTTGATAATATGAGTTAGCGCGCGGCGAACATAAAGGAGCGAGTTCAATTATCGTACCATCTCAATTTAATCCGTGTTGATTGCATCTGCTCCGGCCGATTGACTTCCTACAAATCTACGATCATGCAGATTGGAACTATTCTGGATTAATCATTGCCATGCTCAAAGTTCGCAATATCTATTGAAAGTTCTTGTTTTCTGTTCTTTAAATCAAAAATCGACGTGTATAATTCAGTATACGTGACAGAAGTTAAATAATAGGTCTTTACCTATGAAATTGCCGTTCTGCAGTACTGGCCATTTCAAATCAAAATAATATTTGTTTGGCTAAGAATTCTAATTTCAAATTAATTTTATTTTAAAAACATGGAATTCTTTTTCTAAAAGTAGTCATTTGTTTATTGATTAGTGTTACATTTTCATCGCATTTCAATCTTTTTTTGTCATCATGGATACGTTAAAAATTCGAGTAATTATGGAATATGAGTACCGTCGTAGCAGCAACGCGGCACAAGCGGCACACAACATCAACGACGTTTACGGAGCTAACACTATAAACTAACGCACCACCTGTTATTGGTTTGCTCGCTTCCGTTCTGGGAATTTCGACCTGAAAAATGAACCTCGCGGTCGTCCTTAGACTTTGGTCGACAATGACGAATTAAAGGCGATTGTGGAAGCTGATGATACACAATCTACGGCTAAATTAGCAGCAGCTTTCGACGTTAGCGTCAAAACAATATTGGTCCATTTGCGTCAAATTGGCAAGGTAAAAAAGCTTGACAAATGGGTGCCCCACGAACTCAATGATCGCCAGCGCGAAGTACGTGTCGAGACGTGCCTTGCACTGCTCAACAGACACACAAATGAAGGAATTTTGAACCGCATTGTTACCTGCGATGAAAAATTGATTCTGTTTGATAACCGCAAGCGCTCAGCAAGTTGGTTGGATCCTGGTTCAGCACCTAAACAATGCCCTGAACGAAAACTTACCCCTAGAAAAGTGATGGTCACTGTTTGGTGGTCTAGTGCCGGTGTGATTCATCATAGCTTCTTACCAAACGGGGTGAGCATTACTGCAGATGTGTACTGTGAAGAACTGAACACAATGATGGAGAAGCTGGCACATCTCCAACCAGCATTGGTCAATCGCTCGTCTCCGATGCTCCTGCACGACAACGCGCGACCTCATACTGCACAGCAGACGGTCTCCAAGTTGCAAGAACTGGGTTTGGAAGTTCTCCGTTATCCGCCCTACTCACCAGACTTTGCGCCTACTGACTACTACTTTTCCTAGAATTTGGATAACTCCTTGGCGGGAAAAAAATTCAATACCCGAGAGGCAGTACAAAATGCCTTTGAAGAATTTGTTGCCTCCCGTCCAGCTGATTTCTTTAAGAAGGGCACCAATAAACTGCCAATGCGCTGGAAAAGATACATTGATTGCATGGGTGATTACTTCGATTAATACAAATAAAAAATACATGAAAAAAATTAGTTTAAATTTTTTCATACAAAACGGCAATTTCATAGGTAAAAACCTAATATTTGAGTCTTTTCTCATACTTTTCTAGCCTTTGTTACTTGAATTCGCACGTGTTTATGTTTATCTTATTATATCAAGCACACCTATCTCTCTCGAATTAAAGCATTTGTCTACCTTTTTGTCTCTCTGTAGCAAAATACTTATTTTTCGTTGTTTTCTGCGTCAAAAATATTGCATTAAAAACGTACTATGAAATTTTATACTCAATGCTCCTAAAGAAGTTTCACAAAACTAACTAAATGGGTCTTATAATGTAGTCAGATTTATAGGTAATATTTGGATTTAATTTAACCAAGAAAAGGATATACAAAAAGTACATATTATATTTCATAAGCTCTTTTTTAAGGATTGTATTATGTTGTTATACATTTGTTACCTTTGAAGTAAAAGGAAGTTTATAAGGAATCACGAAGGGATTATTTTCGAGAAGCCCTATTATTGGCAAGACATAATTTTTTTTAAATTATAGCTTCAGATACTATATATTAAGTTTTAATTATTACTTATGAATAATGATTATTCCAACCCAATGATTAAATAAAGTTTGTCGCAAGTCAAACAAAAAAAGCCATATTCGTTTGAAAATAAAAATGTGGTATGTGTGAACGGAGTGCCAGTTTAACCTTTCTATTATATTTCGTTCATTCTTTGAATGTATTAAATATATAAAGATTTTTTTTTTATTTACCTATAATAATGCAACATGTAACATGGTTTATGGGTTATATTTTATAGAATTTGAATACTTTTTTCGATAGAATTATATATTATTAAATGTACTTGATTATTTTTGTAACTAAATTCCTTAACTGTAGTTTATAACTGGATTATCAAACGGTATATAAATTTTTCGTATCTTGAAATGGTGTGAATTACTTAAAGTCCATTTGGTACCAACTTATTAAAAAATATTAGATACCGTTGTTTGATTCTAAATAAATTATTTTTGACACAATACAATATTTTTGATATAACATCACCGAAATAACAGACGTACCATAAATTCGAGAAACTATAACAAAAGGGGAATTACCCCTTGTAAATAATCGTTTATGAAATCGTTTTATTTTTTATTAATGTCAATTTACTGTTACCCTATTACATGACTAATGTATACTCACGGAGTATAGGAGTTGTACTTATACAGTACCCAAGATATGATTCTTATACTCTTTTACTTCTTACAATACATCTGCAGTTAACGCAACTTTGCAGTCTTCTACTGTATCGAAACCAAAGTTTTCTTATATATAAGAATTATTTGGTTTGAGTAAAGAAAAAACAATTTTTATCTTGGTTAATTGGTCTATTATTATAGAGTATTGATTATCTATCGACATCTCGCTGTCTATCGCCAAACTAAACAATAAACATACTACGGCAAATACCACTAGGGACCTTGTTGGTACCAAGATAGGAGACGTCGAAGCAAGTCACTCAGATTATTCTTTTATAGTATCTCGGTAATTTAACGGTACTGTCCCTGAAGGTGAGCACAGCATAATCCAAACACAACGACGGTCACCGTAAAGAATGAGAATTATACAAATCAACTTTCATAATTATCTAGGTTTTTGTTAAGCTCTGCATACGACAAGCTACGAAACTGGCTATCAGCAATCCATTTTAAAGTAATATGACAAAATTATAGCATCAAGATATCATTTTTAAAGAAGGTACAACTGATAGGGCGTAGAAAACTTTTGCACCTTGTTCGGCATTCGAAGATTCTGAGACCCCTTACACCATTCTTACTAGATCGATACAATTTAACTAACAACAATCCAGCTGAATCTTATAAAGGGTTACGAACAAAAGGTCCAGGCTAAAGCCATTCAATAAATTTCCCTCCATTGTTAGACTATAAACATTCTAAACACGATCTCGAACGGATTTATAGCTTTTGATTCAGCCTTTAGGTAACAATAACTCGTTGTGAATTGATTTTGACTAATTAAACAGTTTTATTGCCAGTCTAGGTCGGTGGAACTGGAACGGGTGGGACCAATGATTTAAGAATAATTTATTACCTGTCGCCCCGGATTCTAGGGAAATACAAATGTCTTGCAAAGACCGAGAGTCTTAGATATGTTTATTGCAAACGATTCGGTTGCTATCTTTACGTTATTGTTTTCTGTATTTACTCTTCTAAGATATTTTTCTATTTCTATTTAAAGTACGAAAAAATTACGTTTGAGAAAGTAACATATAAATAATATGCTAGCATCACTCCAGACAAAAAATTTACTATGCATGTAAGTAAATCATTATTGGAAACTAATATAAATAATAACTGATCGTATTTATGAATGTTAAGATACTGCGATTTAATATTCACTTAAATATTATTTTATACAACTACGGTAGTAAATACGTAGGTATTACTAGTATCAACCTTTCTGGACCTCTTACCCTTTCTGGAAACTCTACTTACTGTATAACACAATGCTATTTGCCTACGCTGTTCCTTAGGGTGGAGCGTGTTCCAACAGTCGGGCTGTCCCAAGTAAAGATAAATCTTCAAAGAAATTTCTCTGTGCCTTACCTTTCTTCAAAACTTTTCCATCACTTCCTCATAAAGCTCTGGAAATTCTACTCACTGTGGGAACATAAAGCTATTGGGCTGCGCTCTTCTGTAGGGTGGAGGGATATTCTCCAGTCGGGCTCGTCCAAGTAAAGAGAAATCTTTAAAAAAAAATCGAAGAACTTCTCTTTAACTCTCTTTCTCTCTCTCTCTCTCTTAGTATTTTTTTTGCTAAAAATTAAACTTCAATGGAACAAAGTAAAATTAATAAAGGTTTCATCAAATACAGTAACGTCATTAAAGTTAACTGAATTTCTGGTTGATTTAATTCTTTATGACTGCGCGTTTTGGTCATCTACAATTTCATTTCTCGTTGTTTTGCACGTAATTAAAGCAAAAACGAAACAGCAAATGGAAGCAGACTTGCATACAAAGCAAAAAAAAACAACCAATATTTAGCAAAAAATAAATCCAAATCCAATGTCAATGAAATTAAAATGATACCATTCTTGATATATTTCGCTTTTCAACAAAAAAATAATTGTCTAAATCGATTGATAAACAAAAAAGTTATGGCTGAACAGATAAAAAAATATATATTCGAATTTAGAGCCTCTTCCTATTTTTGTATTTGGTTAATAAATGCCACAAAAAAAAAAACTATAATAGTGAGGACTTAAATAGGACTGTAATATTGAAAACCATTTTGTTAATATAATTTCTCAATAACACAATGACGTATTTGAAAGCACTTAATAGAAAATTATTTATGGAAACGTAAATTTGATGAAATAATTTACTCGGCAGCTTTCGTGTGTTCTCCATTATGTTCAGTCGAGTGGTCAAGAGGGGATTGTTCTTGGAAATCAGCTTAGGGCGTACCTACAATATTGTCCTTCATATTTGTATATATTACACATTCTTACATAATGTTGTGAGAAGTAATGTATCTTCTCTCCGTATATTATTAGTGTTTTGATATCTCGAGGAGCACTCATCCGATTTACGTGATTGTTTATTCTCTCTTATTCTCTGAATAGGGTTTTGTATAATATATTTTTGGTATGTTCGTTAAAATACCTTTAATGTTGAATGAAAACAGAAACGAAAAAATATAATCTCTACTGCTTTCACTTCTAGGAATCTTCTAGACAGTTCATTAGGAAGTAATATAAAGCAGTAATTAGTTTTTTCAATAAAAAGGTATCATATTAATTTGCTTTTGCTATATATTATACTAGCGATATGCCTGCGGGTTCGTACGCATTTTTACTGGGCATTAATTATTTACATCCCGTAATTTTATTTTTACTCATATTTTTGACAATTCATATGTCGTATCAATTGAGGGATGGCATGTATTTTTTCGTGTACAATTTTCATCTAAATCGGTTGAAAATGAGTAACTGTATTCTACGATTACTTTTTTTTACTTTTAACGATTTCTACAAGTAATGTTGACAATTATCGAAGTTTATCAAAATCGGTTAAGAATTAATGAATACAATATTTTATGGAAATTTTTTTTTTTTACGATTTTTTAAGAATAATATTGAAATTTTTTATATCCTATCAATTGACCAATGATATAAGTATCCCGTGTCCAAAATTTCATAAGAATCGGGCAAGCCTTTTTTGAGTTAAATCGGGAAATATAAACACAGACAGACAGGCAGAAAAGAAGTGTTATTGATTTTTCAACATTTGAAATCGCTAATTAGTATTTCGATTAGACATTTATTCCTCGTACGATATTTAAAAACTGGTTGTATTATTATGATGTGAATTTGTCATTATCTCCTTTATACTACCTCAACATCGGTAGGATATCCGAAAACAATAAAACGCATGGACGATTTTAATCCTTTAAGGTTTTGCCCTACCGAGCGTTAAGTCTTGTTTTTGCTTCATTAATCTAATACCACATTTGTAATTGTTTGTGGTAGACGCGGTTTTTACGGCTCCGTGAACAGTCCCTTGTTATACGTTCGCAATTGTCTTATTAATGTGTTATTGCGTCATGATACACCAATTTACATGATCCCGCATGATATATAATATTATAGTGTAATAATAATAATATATAGATACATAAGATGTCTAAAAACAGAAATAGAAGAACGAGATTAAAGGTTACGGTTACACTTTCAGAATGTAAGAAGTTAATTTTTTATAGTAACACGGTAAATTGACGATACTGTCTTTAGCGGAGGTGAGGAACAGAGAGTAAAGTTCCTCATCCGCCATAGAAAAGGGAGGATCCTCCGGCCAGACGGGTGCTATGTCTGGCGGGCAGCTGCCCCGACTGTTGTAATCGGGTTCTTGTATATATACTCAACGATAGAGTGAATTTCTATAGCGCAATGTGGGATAGTAGGATGCGTCCTATGTGGCTCGATAGATGTCGCTATGTGTCGCTACGTAGTTGTGTCGATGCGTTGATGCGTCAGTTGTGGCGAGAGATGTCGCTACACTGTCCTTGATGGTAAAGCAGTACAATTCTAAACACAACGGCGACCACCGAGAGATCGTAATTCGATGCCGGCCTGCATAAATTTAACTTGATGTACACAGGCAGATTTCGAAAAGTGTAAAAGCAAACTACCGACTAACCTTACCATCCACGCTATCACCATTTACTCTTTTGTAACTCAACAGAGTGCCCAACGAGCAGGTGAGGTTGACTTGGATGATGTCTTAGTTGTAATTCGATACCCCAAAATGATGTGAACAAATCATACCTAGTTAAGAAGCGGAAGAAAACTGTTTGAGTGTCCTAAGAATCTGTAATGGAGTGTTTTAAAGTGGAGCATGGAACACATACTCCACCCAGCATCGCACTAGAAGGGTCAAATAACTACCCAAACCATCTTTACTTGCATATGGTTAGTACTGCTGAAAAACAAAACAAATTATTAAAAAGGAAACAAAAATTCCGACTGCAACAAAACACGCCTGCCTAAAAATATTTCTCTATATTTGCTTTTTATTTGATTGTCGGATGTCGTACTCAAAAATTATATAGCCTGTGTCACGCTACAATTAAGACGAATCTAACGACACCTCGTATGCTAACATCCATCAAGCCGTTTAGGTTACAGAGCATGCCAAAGAATAGATATACACATACATACATTCATACGTTCGAAAAACCCTGGCCCTCCTTTTTTGCTGTCGGTTAAAATGTGTAGTTGGAATGGAAATGTCTCTTCTCGTTGGATAAAAATTTTCAATAATAATACAATACAATATCTTTAATTATCTGAATATGGACAATACAGGTTTTGAATTAATAAAAAGAGTTGCATCATATTCTGCCATTTGTGGCGTGCAAATTAATAAACAATTAAATGAATATTAAGTTACATACTCATTACAAAAAATTATATCATAATATTAAATATTTTAAAAAATATGTCCAAACTAGTTATTGTTAATAATAATTATTGAAACACATTTATCACACAATTATTACATTAAGAAATGTTCTATTATTTTGAATTATATAAAAATGTAATTTAAAAATTCATTAATGTTGTAATAACACTTACAATTGAGTAAATCCTTTAAATATTTTCTAAATTAGTATAAGTCTAATTGTTTATAAGTATTTAGTATTTTGTTATAGTCTTGTGCTATATAAAAAATACTTTTCTATATAGGAACAGTCCTAGAGCTGCGAATACATAACTGAGAATCATCACGTATGTTACGAGTAACTAAATTTCAAAGCCGCAGAAAGTATTGAAGATTTTGCTGTAGAAAAGAGAAACCTCCAGTATGTAAAGAGACTGCAGTGTTATAGTATTCATATTAGAAATTGAATAACCCCAAGAAAATAATTATTAAGTGAATTAATAATTACCAGAAAATTGAAATTGACGCTATATTTATAATTATCTCTATTGTGAATAAAAGGACGTCCACAATATTTTAATGTGTGCTAAATTAATAGCGCTTGTTTTATTCTTGTTTCTTACAAAGTTACAGTAGTTCGTAGTAACAATGTGGTTTCTTAATAACGTTCTTGACTGTAGTTTGCTTGTAGATTCGCTGCTTGCTGTTGCTGGTGTTGTGGTGTTTCTCGAACTGATCGCTCGCTGCTTGCTGTTGTTGTAGTGTTTCTCGAACTGATCGTAGATTCGCTGCTTGCTGTTGTTGTAGTGTTTCTCGAACTGATCGCAGTACTGCCGCCCTCTCCGCTATATTTAACCTCGCCCTTTGCCTCGCAACCGGTAGTGCGATGGATTCCGTGCGGGGCGTCGCTCAGCCAATGAGCGCGCACGCCCTGTGTGCGCGCTCTCGGCAGTACCATGAGTCACCATGCCAGATGTTCCGAGTCTGGCATGGTTCATCCTTACAACTAGTGAAATTTATACATTTAAACTTACAACTAGCTATATTCTTATTATAATCGTTTTAAAATACACATATTCACACATATTCAGTTCATATTATTATATCTATTTCTAACACGTATTTATAAACCTTATTCCTAACACGTATTATTTCATTTATTTGTTCATTCTATACTATTAGACTATTGTTATTCGCTCGCCCCGCTCGCTGTCCGCAACAGTTCTCCCCCCGGCGTAGCCTGCGCAGCCTCACTCTCCTCTCAGGACGGCGAGCTTCGTCGTCGGGCGCCGGAACACACCGCTCCTCGTCTTCACGTCGGCGCTCCGCACTCCTCCATCTGGTCCGGTGTAGGTTCTCGTGACGATTCCGCGCGGCCAGGTGTTGCGCGGCAAGGCGGAGTCGACAACCACGACCAAGTCCCCGACGTTCAGAGGGCGCGTGCTGTCAGCTGAGTTCCCGCGTGGCGCCAATGTAGGAAGGTACTCCCTTAACCCAGCGCCGCCAGAAATGATCGGCGAGCGCCTGGGTTGCTCGCCAGGTACGCCTGTCCGCCGTGTCGCAGGTCCCCGTCGTAGGCATACCCGTCGAACTCCCAAGCAGAAAATGGTTGGGAGTGATCGCCTCTGGGTCCCGCGGGTCGACGCTCACGTGCATTAGAGGCCGCGCGTTAATCGAATGCTCGACCTCCGCGAGCACGGTTTGGAGCACCTCTTCTTTAGGCGCACGCTCGTTCAAAGTGGCGGCGAGCGCGGTTTTTACCGACCGCACTAGCCGCTCCCATGCACCTCCCTGGTTAGGCGCGCCGGGCGGGATGTAGCACCACTCGACGCTGTACTGTAGCCCCTACCCCCGTAGCGCAGGTGCCCATTCGGCGTAGGCGGCGCGTAGCTCGGTGTCCGCCCCACGGAAGTTGGTCGCGTTATCGCTGTAGTGGCTGAGTAAGCCGAGCGGGTCATAGATTGATATAACCGCACTCAGAGCTTCTCGCTTTGTAGGTGCCCGCTTGCGTGCGCGTACATCGGCTGGTACCCGATGCATGGACGTGTTAAACCCTAGTTCATCTGTAGCTGCATTCCAGTATAGGCCCAGGATCTTTTCTTGTTCATGCCCGCCAAGTTATGTGGGCGATCGTGCGCGTAGCTTGTCCGATGTTCCACTGAGTACGCTCGCTCGGTTGCTGCTCCATCCGCGTAACGTAAAGCCGGCTACTGCGTGGACTTCTTGTATTTCCCTTATAGTGTGGATAGCTGTTTCTTCATCGTCGTAGCTATCCACCAGGTCGTCTGCGTTATTGCCTTGAACACGTCTGGATGCGTTCGTGCATGCTTTTCAGCGTTGCGGTCGCGTACACTGTGTGCTATGAACGGTGAGCTTGCTGCGCCGAATATCAACGATCTCATTTTATATTTCTGTGGCGGCTTGTTCCGGTCGTTGCCTCGCCACAGAAATTGTTGTGCCGGCTGGTCCGCTTCGCGTATTCGTATTCTCAGAAACATTTCCTCTATATCAGCAGTGACGGCGACGGGCTTCTCTCTGAACCGGAATAAAATCCCCTGCAGCGATCGTAGCAGGTCCGGTCCCTCTAATAACTCGTCGTTTAAACTCGTAGTTCCACTGCGTGCTGCGGCATCGAATACTACTCGTAGCTTGCCGACTTTGTTCGGGTTGAATACAGCGAAGTGAGGTAAAACCAGCTGATGTTGCTAGTCTGTTCGTGTCCCTCGCAGCGTACGGCGTAGCCCTTCTTAAACAAGTTTTTGATCTGACTTGTATACGCCGCCGCAAACTCTGTGGAACGATCCATTTTCTTTTCTATCGAGTGAAGTCGTCGTAGCGCCATATTGTAGCTATTAGGTAGTACTACAACGTCGCGGCGCCACGGTAGACCTACTTCGTAGCCTTCACTGCGTTGTTGGATCGTTCCGTCGAGTATTCGCGTCGCGCGCTTGTCGGCGTCGCTGATTCTCGGTTCGCGGGCTACGCCGAGCGCGTCTATTTTGACGTGCAGTTCTACGAGCTCGTGTAGACTTTCGTTCCGGATCTCGCTGCCAGTGTTGCGTTCAGGTGCGTATATGTGTAGCAGGGCTTCGCTGTGGCCGATGATCACGTGTGGTGCGGTTCCGTGCACCACCCAACCCAGTTGAGTTTTCGACGCCGCCGGCTGGTTCGGTTTGCCGACGCGTAACTCTCTGGATACGATCATCTCCCAGTGGTCCGTACCTATCAATATACGCGGCCTCGCCTTCTCATAGCACACCTGCTTCACTTTCAAATTGCGCAAGTGAGCGTGTTGGAGTGTGCTTAGAGACACTGTTTGTTCGCGCAGTCGGAGTCCTTTTATCGTTCGAGCTCGGAACTCGTGCTTCTTGTTGCCGCCCGGTTCGTACAACTTCGCTTGTACAATTTGGCTATTCGTGTACTCTTTGCCCATATTGACGCCTTGTAGTTGCAGTGGATGTGACGGTCCATGCGCTCCGATGTCCTTGGCCAAGTCCTCGTCGATTAGCGATATAGTCGAGCCCTCGTCCAACAAAGCGTACGTGTTCACCGCTTCTTTGGGGCCCGATATAGTCACCGGACAGATTTTTAGTATAATCTGTCTCGGTTCTATAGTTGTTGCGACAGCCATTACCGTCTCGCTCGTTGACGGTGTCACGTTGTTCTGAGTTTGCTCTTCGCTATCGCTTGGTCTGTCGTTGTGAAGCGACGAGTGATGCGGACGACGACAGGAGTTAATACCGCACGGCTTTCCTTTGCAGTACACACGACGATGGCGTTTGTCAATACATTTGAAACAGACGCCTTTGCTCTTCACGTGCTCCCACCGTTGCTCGACGTTCAGTGCTTTGTATTGCGGGCACCAAGACAACGGATGGGGCTTATCGCAGCTAGGACACAGATGTTCGGTTTCTGTGTCCACCGTAGCAAAGACGTTCTGTCTCTTTCTGGCGGCGACTTGCGGTGCGGCAGGCTTCAATACTTCGCGTCTAGAGGTCGCTGTCGAAGCGGTGGCGGGCGCACATGTGTGTTTTAACGCACGGCTCGCTTCACGCATTAGGAAGCGTGATAATACAACGACCTCTGGATCCGTTGTTCCCTCGTTCTCTTCCGCATAGTCGCACCACCGGGACTTCAGGTGTGGGCTAAGTTTTTCTAATACTTCCCGAGCCAGCATCGGGTTGTACAGGTAGCTCCGCTTGTCGAGATTTAGTAAAACACAGACTATGTTTTGTAGTTTTACTGCGAACGCGTTCAGTTCGCTTGCGGTAGCTCCCGGTCGTGGTAATTTCCGCATATCATCCAGCGCCTTGTCTATAATTACTTCCGGCCTGCCAAAACATTGTTCCAGTGTCCGCATGATTTCATCTGGATTGTTCGCGGTGTGTAGTAGCGCTGCCACTGCGTCGCGGGCGTCCCCACGCAGGCTGTTACGTAGGCGCGCTATGTTTTCTATCGGCGAGAAACGATACAGCTGCGTGGAGTCCCTCATAGCTGCTTTGAATGGCAGCCACTCGTTGATCGCTCCAGTGAATACAGGTAAGTCGGCGGCTTGGCGTGGCGGTGGATGAGTATGCGTCATCTTTTCTAGTATCGCGGCGAGCTGTTTAATATCACTGCTCGATTGCGACGGTAATTGCGAACGGGCACGTCGTTCAGGCCTGCGTTCGTCTTGTTGCCGCGCGTCGTTACGGGTACACGGTAATTGTTCCCCCCGTGTAGCTTCGGGCTGTGAGCGGAGCCAGTCATCCACTCGGTGAATACGTTCATCTGGCTCCTCGTTCGTTTGCTCACGTACGTCCTCTGCTTCATCCCGTATCGACGTTAACTCCACGGCGAGGCGTTTCTTTATTAATTCCGCCTCCATACGGAGTTCTTCACGGCGAATTGCGGCTAGTTTCTCTTCCGCTTGTAGCTCGGCGAGGCGTGATCGCATAGTCGCACTCGTCGTCGATCTGTGTGAGCGTGGCGGTGAAACGTGGCCTGTTCTGACGTCAGTGCGAGTAACAGGTACAGAGGGTGTTCCCTTCGGTCGGGGTGTGCCCTCAGCCCTCTGTGTGTCTGGCGATAGCGGCGATTCTTCGAATACTCGGACTGTGTTATTTCTGTTTTGTGATTCCATTGCGTCTCCCTGGCTTCTCGTAACAACCATTGATCTGGGTACGCCGTTCGTGGATACAGATGTCTTGATAACACGTCGTTTCTTCTTCAAGCGTTGTTGTAGATCGGCGAAATGTTCTGTTCTTTTTTCTTTCGATCCGGCTTCCGAAGGACCAGATAATATTGTGAATAAAAGGACGTCCACAATATTTTAATGTGTGCTAAATTAATAGCGCTTGTTTTATTCTTGTTTCTTACAAAGTTACAGTAGTTCGTAGTAACAATGTGGTTTCTTAATAACGTTCTTGACTGTAGTTTGCTTGTAGATTCGCTGCTTGCTGTTGCTGGTGTTGTGGTGTTTCTCGAACTGATCGCTCGCTGCTTGCTGTTGTTGTAGTGTTTCTCGAACTGATCGTAGATTCGCTGCTTGCTGTTGTTGTAGTGTTTCTCGAACTGATCGCAGTACTGCCGCCCTCTCCGCTATATTTAACCTCGCCCTTTGCCTCGCAACCGGTAGTGCGATGGATTCCGTGCGGGGCGTCGCTCAGCCAATGAGCGCGCACGCCCTGTGTGCGCGCTCTCGGCAGTACCATGAGTCACCATGCCAGATGTTCCGAGTCTGGCATGGTTCATCCTTACAACTAGTGAAATTTATACATTTAAACTTACAACTAGCTATATTCTTATTATAATCGTTTTAAAATACACATATTCACACATATTCAGTTCATATTATTATATCTATTTCTAACACGTATTTATAAACCTTATTCCTAACACGTATTATTTCATTTATTTGTTCATTCTATACTATTAGACTATTGTTATTCGCTCGCCCCGCTCGCTGTCCGCAACAATCTCCTTTATGCAGATTTATCTCGTGTTATATAATATATTGTGTACTTTAATAGGCTATGTTTATTAAAGTAAACAAACACGGAAAAATATTTTTTGAAATAATAAAAAAAGTTATAGAGAAAAAACACAAGTATGTTTTTATTTCGTCTAATTGTACGTTATGAATACACGAAACTATATAATTATAGACAATTTAAAGAAATGCTTTCTTTGATTTGATTGATTATGTTTTTCTATTTACCTCATTATTAGATCTATTTATGGTGATGTTGATATATTTCACTAATAACTATATCGACACCTACTCAGTTACTAAGCCCAGCATTTCATATTATACAATTAATTTACTGGAATCACAGTTGTGTTGTTTAATGTTCAATTGTTTTTTTATGACCTAGTACTTGTCTACAAATTTATATGAAGTTAAATTATTACATTAAATCAATCACGCATCTTTCCCAATGGGTAAGGCAGAGACCACTACCTTCCACTTGCTACGATCCTGACATACATCTTTCACTTCTTCAACATTCATCAATCTTTTCACGCATGTTCGTCGGTATAGAGTACTCTTGCTCTGACCTTTCCAACGAACGTTCTTGACCTGATCGTGGAACTTTCGTCTAGATCTTCCTCTTCCAACGTTCTCATTCACGCTCATCTTATAAATCTTTATAAACCTGTCTACTCATTCTTCTTTCATTTATCCTCTCTACATACCCAAACCATCTAAGCATACCTTTCTCAATTCGTGTCACTATATCTTCTTCCACACCACGACGTTCTCTTATCATACTTAAGTGATGATATCGTCAACTTTTTTTATGGTTCAAGAAAATACCAACTCCCCTCTGGTTATCTCCAGATCTTTGAATTCCCGAGGGGCCTTAGTATTGCTTGGTATTAGATTATAAATTATCGACTAACCGAGCAATTCCTTCAGGTAGTCCAGCTATTCGAGTATCCAAGACCATGCGTAAGGTATATGCTGCGGTGAATCTTAAATGATAAGAAACGTAGGTATGAATACAACTGCCCTTTTTTGAAGCACTCGTCCGTAACCATGCTGTTTTCCAAAATAGGTATAAAAAAATCTGCTAGAGTGACAGTTAAATTCCAGACCCATAGTTAACGACCACGTACCATGCTTATTTAAAGCTATTTGAACTCAAAACAGTAATGCTGGTCTATACGAAGGCCAGTATTAATAAAAAGGACGGAACTCCTCAGAACTAAGTTGGAAAACTTTGTATAAAAGATGCGTGTACAACCATACCTCTCAGAATTTTGCTTAAAAGACTGTGTCTTAAAAGATTTATAATCACTCTTTCATATTATGCTAAGCCTAAAAATACGATAGACTCTAAAGCGCATCTGTTGGAAGTGTTGGAGTAAAAATAAGATTTATTTGTAGAATGAGCGGTACAATGTTTTCTACTCAATTTATGCCTTTTACTCCTTTGGAACGATGAATTTAAATATTCAATTATTTCAGAGTGCAAATCGGATGGAAAATAGCAAATATCTTCATTCCTGGATTAAAATTGATACAGAGTGTTTGAGTGTCGGTTCCATCGATCTGCAAAATTACAATTAAACCCGCAATCATCTATGTATGTCTGAATGGACTTTTTACAGTAGACGACACGACAACGACTCATGTGACGTCTGCGTGTCTAAAAACTTTATGTTGTTTTACGGATTTAAGGTTACATTATGTAACCTTTCACATTACCTCCCTGTGTAACTTAATATTTATCA
This sequence comes from Saturnia japonica, assembly GCA_033032175.1. NCBI lineage: Eukaryota > Metazoa > Arthropoda > Insecta > Lepidoptera > Saturniidae > Saturnia > Saturnia japonica. The sequence continues at coordinate 15,495,090 of CM065325.1, forward strand.
AGATATATATAAATTTTTTTAATTGATTTTAAAGCTATCAGTTAAATTTATCCACACATGATAAAATTAAACTTTGATATTACCCATTCTTACCGTTACCATTTACTGATTTTGTAATTAATTATAATACAATATAAGCTTGGAAAAGAAAAATACTTATAGATAAATGCGAATAAATTTTATGTTATACCATCCCATTTGAGTCAGTTTTCAAATTCGTCGTGCCATTTGAAGCTACAGTTCCGGCTTTTTTTTGCTATTAGATTGCCTTATGGGACCTTATTTGGACAAATGTGATCATCGCAGGACATACATACGTCCATTGCCATATTCCAAATAAAAGGTATTAGATAGATATTTCTATAAAGCATATTGACCACGTGTTACATTTATGAAGATCGACGAAGTTTAATATCGTACAGTATAAAACGTCTTAGGCTGACATAATTTATGTATGTAGGTACAAATTTACAAGTATAATTTGCGCTCAAAATGAAATTTACAATTCCGTTCCGATGTTATACAATAATTGAATAACATAGAACGGTTTAGTTAACTAAATAAAGATGTTGTTTAGTCGGATTAATTACAAAACATTTGCTATCATAATAATTTGGATTCGTAATTGTTTAATTTTGATAAGACAAATGTTTATATAAGCCCTTACATGTTAGTTTAACTTTCAAATGCGCTTGTTTTTATATTAATTGAAACATACTTCATGATTTTTAGCTAACTTAAAAAAATAAGGTTCTATTTTCTCCTAGTTTGTTTGTGCGTGCACGCTACTCTACACTAAAACTACTGACCGATTTTTATAATTATATTATTGACGTTATCTCTATACTTATGGGAAGATATTATTAGTATATCAAATATACCATTTTTATTTACAGACATGATTATGTTTAATGTTGATCTTAAACGAAGTCGGATTGTTGCTTATAAACTTCTAAAATATAAATTGGCCTTTCTTGAGCTCTTGATACATCATCATCATCTTGAACCCATAATCGCCCACTACTGAGCATAGGCCTTTCTTCTCGAGCACCACTCATCCTAATCCTGAGCTGATCTTTGACTATAATCAATACCCTAGTAAATATGAAATCAGTGTCCAAAACTTAATACAGTAATAGTATTCAATAAACTTTAAAAAAAAACCTAAGTGTATCAGATAACAGGACAATATGTCCAGTACGTCGTTGGAAGGTAGAAGATACTTAGAAAGATCTCTGAATGGCCGATAAAGTAGAGCCCGTACGGAATGATGGAAGAGGTCTGATAGTAAAGGAATTGGTAAATCAACCATACATTGAGACATGGATTTAGCCAGAAATATGGACAAGACGTAGATGCGAATAGCATTAATAAAGGTTAAATGCTGTGTTTCGGACGGTGTTTATATAAAAAAATAAGCACATAAATGGGCTAATAGCGATGGTATATTTATTTTTCGTCGTAGTACGAGAGTAATCTTTTTTATAATCTTAACTACATTATAAATCAAATAAGAAATTAGTTAGTTTAATTCTACATTGAAAATAAATGCTACCTTTGTAGTATTATATAAATCTTAATAAATAATCTCGGATGAGGTATCGATGTGTAAGTTATAATATTGTAATTTTCGGTTAAAACAACATGTGTTTTAAATATATTTCATATCATAAAAAACGATTATTCAATCTTTTAAAAATAAAAAGTCATGAAATTTCTATTTAATCCAGCATAATAAACAAATGGAGAAAACTCTTAATAAATAAAATAAATACAGCATGCGGACCGCTGCACCACACCCCCAAGCCGCGGCGCTAGATAAATTAAAATAGCGAAAAACAAGAAAGCAACGGTGAAATTCAGCGGCACTTTGTACTGGTAGCAAGTTTATCCGTGTCTGGTCCGGCCCACGAGCTCATAAATTACATCGGTGGGGCCGTTTTTTGTATGCCCGTATTTATACACGTATATCTAAAGTAAATATTTGGCAATATTCGATACCTAAACATGTTTCCCTATGTCGTGATATAAAAATTTTGAATGAAGGTTATTAACGCTGCTTTGACGAGTTTTTTATCTTAGTCTCATGAAATGTTAGAATAACACGAGAGTGTCCTGGAGTTATTAATTACTACTAAGGTCTATTGCCTTTTCTATTCTTTATAGATTTTTAACACAATCGCTTCTGATGTTAGGTGAAGATGCGACCGAAGTTTGTATCATTCTAAAGTTAGTAATGCAACCGTATTGAATGACTCTGTGTCTAAGCGCATCGCCATTAAGGATAATCACGTAAAAATAGTCAAACTGCTTTAAATTGGTCTAACCCAGATGATTACGGTAAGCGTGACATAAGCTCTTTTAGTGGTTCTCTATCTCTAGGCTATCTCGCTTGAGATGAAAAATGCAAAAAGAGCCATAAGGAGACTGTTTTTCTGAGACTTATAAAAAGACAAAAAACAAGGCTCCATTCGAATAGGTTTTTACAAACTATACTTCATAAACTACCAAGAATATCATCTAAATAGTGCCGATTCCGATTACTTCTAAATTTTGCCACAGCCAGCCACCATTTTACATATGCACTACATTTCTGATCCTTTTTCTCATTCATTCATTACCTATTCGTTTCACGGGACCAAATTAACAATTCTCTGCTCCCGGTCCTCATATTAACATATGAGCTTATAAGTATGGCTCAGGTGTGTTCAAAGCCTATACGCCATTTAGACTAGAGCAAGATGGTTGTAAAATTTCATGGCGCCCACGACACCTTCACTTAACGCGAGCTAACTTCAAATTCAATATTCAACACGATATTTCGGTGTAAACATCGCGTGTTGAGCTTTAGTGCTTAGTGTAAGTTAGAAACTTCATGCGAGTATAGTATTTGATTTATTTTAATTTTTTGATAAAACCCTATCTCATACTTAGATCATATTTAATGGAAAATTTAAGGGCAGTTCAATAATCTACCTTTAAGATATTGTACTGTTACATCCGTGGGTATTAAAAATACCGATGATTGACGTGAAGATAATTTATTTGAATTCCACACAGTTACAAATTACACGAACTCACAACACTGTTATTTATTTCCTTCCTTTTATCGCTCGTTGTTATCGCTTTATAATTCAAAACTAAACTGAACTGCTCGGCGCTACGCCTGAGTTGCTTAAATACCTACACTAAACGATCGCAGAAACATCGTGAAGCATCGCGACTTTTCTTGATGTTTACTTTCAATGCCTACTCGATGACGTACTCGATGCGATAAGCGCTATACATGTGTGTGTAAACTGCGATATTTACATAAAAATGCGCCGCGGTTGTTTACGACGCGAACATTATTTTGAAGTCCTGAGAAGTTTGTAGTTGCTTCGAGATATTTCGAGAACAGGATTTTTCTATCTTTTTGATCGGCTTGTAACAGGTTGTAATAGTATCTTATTTCAAAAGGCAAATAATTTTTTGAAATTTAATGATGAGCATGACAATTACGATTTCGTATCAACCAAAGTTAAAATGATGTTACAAAGTCATATTGGTTTAATAGAAGGCCAATCAAATACCACGTCGATTGACGTAACATCGAATAGTACAGTGAGTGGCTTACCTGTTTAGCTAAGACTGTCGGTAACTCCAGAAGATGTATCGCAATATAAGCGATAATTTTTAAATCGATAAAACAAATCGAAATCTTTATCTATATTATAAATTATTTGCTAACTAAATAAGACGCTTAATAATAGAAGCTTAAAAGACACTGTAATAATACAAGCAAATTTTTGAGGTCTTCTATTTATGGCAAATTCAAAACTAAGTCCCTTGAAAATTATACAACTATTTATAAATCATATTCACTGCATATATTATTTAAGAAAAATACGTAAATGTGTTTTATGAAATTAATTTCAATGAATGATACTGAAGTATAAAATATTATTTTGATATTTGGTTAATTTTCTCTATTAGACAGGCGTGTCTGACATCTGTTGAAGATAAGTAATTATTTATTGAAGTTTATGGTATAAAGTGCTTATCGCTACAGCTTATATCTTGCACAACAAGGTTAGGTTTTTGTTGCGTCATCGATCATCTTCAACGTTTTCCGCTCGCAGCGCTGGTGCGGTGTCGAAAATTACTTACGGGACCCAAAGCGGTTGCGTTAGCGAAAATAATCCTTCATATTAGAAACACGCTTTACGATTTCGAATAAAAAGGGCCGACCTTGTTACGATCGATTGGAGTGACATTTAAAGGTTGTATGTTCAAGGTAATAATTACACGGGCAATTCAGCGTGACGCTTACCTTCTGATCCGAGAATTTGGAACCATCTTATATTGTTAGAAATGTAAATATTGTCCTCTTCAACTTGCCTTCTGGGTTGTTCTCTTTTTTCTTAAATCAAAATGAGATGGAAATTATGAGGCCTTTATTTCAAGTTAAAAGGGCTGTTACAGCCAGTCATAGTGATCCACTTGAGCGTCGCGTTTTGTCATCAGTTAGTGCATAACTAGTTTCTAATTACGCAGATTGGCATAATAACAGCGACTGACAGTGGATTGTCAAACAACTATATTTAAACAAATAAGCCTACTGTGGCTCAATGGACGTAGATTCAAATATAATCAATATTCAATATTCAAATATACCATGGTGATAGGGAAATAGCTAGGGTTTATTGAATGGAAAAATATGTGATGTAATAAAATAGTGTATTTAAATTTTTTTACTTGTCTGTTATAGTTAATTGTAACGATACTAAGTGTTAAACGATTCAGGAGTAGATATGAGATTCATGCATTCCTCTTGGTGTTTATGTGGTTTTCAGAACTGCATCATATACATACTTTATTTTTATTTTTTTGTTTGATCTCAATAAAAGATTGTATATTGCTAAAAGACATGAATCTATTAAGAGGTTACAGGTAAAAACTGTCGTTGAAGCAAACAATCGTAATGAAACCATAGCAAGGTGATATACATTTTAAAATGCCAACCTTATTAGCTACGACTCTCAAATTAAAAATATGCTCTAAGCATCCGGTTTCTAAGGTTTCCGGCAGCTATGCTGGAAAATCAGTGACCCCCTAGGCTTACCTTTTTCTACCATCTTACGTGAAATTATAATTTCAGGTAATATAAAATAAAAATAATGAGACCCATTAATAATCTATGTTAACATCCCAACCTCAGCTCAACCCTCTATGAATATGTAACTAGATATAACACTAATTTATTTCGAAATGAGACTTATCATAGCCCATCATAGTAACCGTATGTTATTAAAAGGATCATGTATCAACTATGTTGAAAACCAATAGCTTATATAACTTTTGTATTGGTTGCTATGCAGTCAAATGATAAAATCTTACCACAAATCTCTCAACAAGTGCTCCTTAATTGTCCAGCATCATATACACTTGCAAATAACAATGTCTTTGGACATCTCATGATGGGACAACCTTCACATCCATATTTATTAATAATAGCGATTGCTCTAAGGTCGAAATTCGACCAGCGACTTTTTGATCATAGGCTATTTTCTGTTTGACATTTGCAGTATTCATGAACATAAAAAAATAATGAATATTATCTACATCACTTGCTGCTGTCACTTTTCGTTGAGTGACAATGTCAATATTTTGGCGGGTCTAACTTCAATGGCAATGATCAGGCTAGGATTCGCAGAATTAATTTATTTTATTTAATATATTAGTAACAGATATTATACATATATTTTATCTTTCTGCACTCCTTCTTCATATAAGCTTTAACCGTGCCAAATCTCATAGTCTTCCGTGCACGCAATACGCTTTTAAAGGGGTAGAAAGCTTTTGCTTCACGTATTATTATATAGATGAATATAATAAATACGTAGCTGTATTCATACTTAAAATGATGCTACGAGAAAATCAAAGAGAGGTAATGCACAGAATTTTTTTTTTTTAAGATTTAGCTCTACTTGAAACAGTTTGACTGGTGGAATATACCTCCACCCTGCAGATGATTGTAGACAAATATCCTTATATTGTATTTCTACTCTGAATAGGGTATCTAGGGCTCATGGGGTAGGAGGGGTTCAAGGTGAAGTATTATAGTATTACAAGTGTCTACAGGTTAGTCGCTTACCATTGGCGGTTAGCAAAAAAACATTTTCGTGATAACGCAAAACACTTTTCCCCACGACAGTACCTACGCTCGTCACATAGAACAACAGTGTTTTCATATAGTTATTTACTCCCGTTTATTATCCGTAACGTACTCTCTCGCTGAAGGTCAGCACGTAACGCGTAAACTCTTTTATTTGCCACAACACGACGTCGGGTTTGGGAGGATTAGTGGTCTGTAAGTGCCTTGTTCAAGGAACGTAACGACCGTAAGTCTCGAGAGGTTCCCTGTTTTTCTCCTTTACGACTATGGGAATTTGGGGTGCTTTAGTGTACTTTAACATATTTTTTTATATCTAGTTATCAGGTTACGATGATGAGATGGATAAGATGAAAAATGACAAAATATACCAAATAACAATAACAAATAACACCATGAAGAGGTGGTAGAGTAGTTTCTAATGCCCGCATTACTAGTTACAACACACAAATAAAAAAATCTGTCGCCAAGCAACTGTGTGTTTCCGTGGCTGCATTTGCCCACTAGATTTAGATAGTAGGTCAGGGCCACATCGTCACCTAATATCAGGTGAGATTGTAGCCATAACGTGAAAAACCTATAAACGATAAAAGTTTTCATTCATAGCCAGAGTAGTTTTATAAAAAAATCAAGGTAAGAACCTTCTAAAATAATTCTTATCTATAAATACTTATCTATGTTATTCTCTTTCATTTAAAACATAAATAATTGAAACAGTCCAATCAGGATTCAGGGGGACAAGCTCACTTTAATTAAATAGAATACTCACAGAAATTAGACTCCGATAACTTTTTTGAAAGTGATACCGTTTTCTGCATTGCTGTCCACTCGTAAATGAAAAAGAGTGTAGAAAGTTGGACACGGGTGGCTAATCTCATAGGAAAAGCGATAATAGAGGACATAACTTAACCGCTATATATTGCGAACGAGTAAAATACTAATTGCTTCGCTTTTAATCAAAAACAAACACCATCGCATTTTTTATTTACTGCTTTCTCGGTAGACCTCACGTGCAGGTATGTTTCTCGTATTTAAAATATTGAAATTCCAATAAGCAAGAAATCTTATATTTATATGAGAAATACTCGTAACATGAAAAGAAATACTTTATATAATACGCCTTTGATCCTCGATAGATTAATCCTTTGAAACGAATCCACGATTTTTCGCATTAAGTCAATTTCCTGAAGACGGACGTATATCTTTATTTTTCATTAAATTGAAGATTTTCGAGTTTTGAGATAATTGGGTATCTCGGTAAATTGAAGTATGAAAATATTGTCAATATACATTATTTATGTGTTAATGGCGAAATAAATAAGTTTACTAATTCGCCAAAAGATTAATTCGAAGTTGTAGAGTTGTTGAGTTTTCTGAAGATTAATAATTAGAAATTTAGATGCCGTAACATTTTTGCGATGCTATGCAATACTCTCTTATGATATAAATGTAGAAATTCTATTCGAAAAATTAAGGTTGTACTTGGTATTTCAAAAGGTTAATGTTGCGTATCTGCCAGAGATGTACGAGGTAGTAAGAAGGTTCGCGAAGAAAAAATCCACTAATAAGATTGCTTCATTTTCCTAGTCTCGTTTAGCCTAGCCGAGATAGTTGTTTGTACATACAAAAAAAGAGAGGTGCGAGCTAGGAATGTGCGTGAGTGTTGCAAGCGATAAATGCGTGTAAAACAGAGTGGAGAGCTAGAACTAGAATTGGACTTTTACGCATTATTATATGTGAGTGTACATGTGTATATATACCTTCACTATGCATCCTCGTACCACACAAGGCAATGATAGCTCAGTTGTATCATGCAAAAACATCGCGTCGATCGACATGACTTCGAAAAACTGTAACGATCCTGACCTTTCGATGAAAAAAAATTGTGATGAAACCATGGCATGTTGGTATTGTTTTTTCTAATTCCCGGCTGATTATCAACCACCCTCAAATTAAAAATCTGTCTCCAAGCACCTATAGTTGTGTTCCGGCAGCTGCACTTGTGAGTCAATCTTTCACTAGGCTTGGCGTGTTACTATCTTGGGCCACATCGTCACTTAAATTTAGACGAGTTAGTGGCCACAGCGCTACTAAACCTATAACGATAAAAAAAGCTCCTCGCACAGCTTTACTTCAATTCATCACACCGTTTCAGTGTCACTACACATCCTCGTACCGCCTAGCTACTTCGCACATTTCTGGTGGGTACGCAGCCTTATTGATTAAAGAAGACTAAAAAAGGAATATACAAACGCCTTGATAAGCAAACTAGATTATCAGAATAAGTATTAGAAGTCTGTGAATATCTTGAACCAAACTACAAAAGATTACAAACACAAATGCTAATGAAATCAATTCATAATTAATAGTTTCTAAAATTACTGTAGATACTAAAATAATACATGTGTATATGTATACATAATAGCTATCAACATTCATGATGAAATTATAATTAAGCCCGCTAATAGTCTCGTAGCAATTAGCTTACGAGATATTTGCGTTTCAAAGCATAGAATATTATGGGCAAATAGATTGGTCCGTACTCCACTATATGAGAATTTGGCACATAGAACAGAAGAAAGCGTAGAATATGAAATTAAACTCTCACTATAACAATTATAAAGACTTCATACATCCATCGTACATATTCTGTAAAGATATCTGCATTTTTGCTTAACTGCTTTTCATTTTTCAAATCACTAGTCCCTATTTGAGAATACAACGCAGCACTTCTCCATAAATCGTCATCATTACAGCCAACAAACGTCCACTACAGGACATAAGCCTCCCCGAAATAATTTCCAAAGTTCTCTCAACCTTCACCAAATCGTCGGTCCACCTTATGGGGGGCTTGCCCACGCTTCGTCTTACAGTACGTAGTGGCTCCATATCTATCCATTCTACAAGCAATATATCAACACCCACTGTTACTGAAATACAGCAATTTTATAGCTATGTCAGTAACTTATGTTTTTATGCGGATCTGCTCATTTTAGATTTGATCACGCAAAGAGTCTCTCAGCGTAGCCATTTCCATTGCTCTTTGAGTGACATTGAGCTCTATGAGGCTGAAGGTTGGCAAACACGTTTCCGTTCCTTTCTTAACTTTTCTTTTTGTATGTAGTTTATTTTACAATATTATCAACCAAATTTAAATAAAATAGTTGACTCTACATTTCTTTTTAGTTTTTTACATTAATTGCAAGTAAGTAAGTTATATTAAGATTCGAAACTACATGAACTTCGCTAGCGCTTATAAAGTTGTACCATAAATTTATGAACCGCTAATCAACGCAGATATTAAATGCACGAATAATCCCTCTTTGCATATCTGATGCAGTTTCACCCAAAACTACTAATGTCACCGTGCATCATCACTACGTTGGAATCAAAGTAAACTGTGATATTTAACATTTTAACGTGATTTTAGTTAATTAATTAGTTAACAATAGTCACCGCATAAAGACTAGCTGTGTCCTAGTGTTTCGCCCGCCAACTCATCCATGTAGCCTATCGTTGTTTTCACTTCCCGTATTTACCAGATTACTTGATGCTTTGCTACTTAGAAACTCGTAGCGTGAAGTTGCATAGCCTATAACCTTTCTCAATAATTTGACTATAAAATGTACCAGTTTCACAGTAAAACGTAAAAATAAACTCTTTACGTTTGTAATACACTAGCTGTGTCCACGGTTTCACCCATGTTAAGCTACCTAAAAAAAAAAAAAAAATGTCCCGTACTGGCCTGCAGGATCGATACTGGTTCGTTCTTAACAACATAGTTTAAAGTTATACAGCCTCATCTTTCTCGATAAATAAGCTATAAAATGCAAAATGAATTATTCAAATCTGATTAGTTGGTGGTGGAAACTATTTCCATAGATTGATGTGTTGAATTAAACAAAATACTTCTTGAAATGTATGTTATAAAAAAGTAACATTTTTTTTTTTTGTATATCATAATAGGTGGTATATGTCAGTATAAAACTATAAACTGTACAGTAATGTATTAGATCCTCAAATGAAATTGGCGTTTTATTTAACTAGCCAGTTTGATCTCAAATATCTGACGTTTGGTTAGGAATTCCAAATTCAAATTTATTTCAAATTTAGGCTTGTATATTTGTTTTTCGTATTTAGTGATTCATTTGTTTTCGCACCGTTTGATTTTTCTTTGACATCGTTCTACTCACTGGTGAGTGTTTGGTGGCCAAACGATAACGGCAGATCTGTATTTTCAACACTTGGGAAATATGATGGAAAAGCTAGCCTTTAAATAACCGAGACAGGTCAATGTCTCTAGCCAACTGCTGCTTCAGGATAACGCTAGACCTCATACTTCACGACAGGCGGTCGCTAAAGAATTTCGACAATTTCATGCAAAGGAAAAAACCAATTCCGATGAGGCTGTCCAAACCGCCTTCAAATATTTTATTGACTCTCGCTCCCACAATTTTTTCAGCAATGGAATCAATAAACTATAAAATGGCGAAAATACATACATAATAATGGTACATACTTCGATTGATTAAATGTATAATTTTTTTGTTTTACTTTGTCCATATAAAACGCTAATTTCATATGTAAGGACCTCCTAATATAAACGATTAATGCAAGTTCTGATTTTCAAGACTATGATCGTCGTCAAATTGGCCTAGCTGTGTGACGACCAGATTTATACGCACTGTGGTCGATACTTTGAGCCGTGCTCATTTACGATTTTTTTATATAAAATTTTAAATTCAATTTTATAAAATTGAATGTACTGATTAACTTATGATAATAAAATATTTATTTTCGCAACTTACAAACAAAAACTTACTTTTTAACCTTCGACACAAAAAGAGGTCTGTGTATCCTATTTATCTGTGTGTTGTGTATATGTGTCTCTGGTATCATAGTTTACAAACTGCTTAACCGATTTTGATCTAGATTTCTTTTGTTTCAAATGTTATCTACTTGATCAAGAGTGTTAGCTGTAAATGACAAAAATATATTCAAGCCCTTTGATTATCAGCTCTTTTATAGTTGATAAATAGATGCGAGCATCTTCCATAGGTCTGACTGAGTCGTGATTTGTTATTCTGTTACTTCAATGATATTAGAAAAACGACCTGATGCTGTAGCGTCATCTGGTAGCCTTAGGATACCTAACTCCTCACCAAGTTCAGCAGAAATATCGTATTTGGGCACATCGGAATGGTCTTAATGAATAGGTTACTTGTGTCTGAGGTTTATTAAATTTTACATTTACTTCGCTATTTATTAAATACTTGCTCCGCCCGTGGCTTCGCTCACGTGGACCACAGAATGTCCGCGAGAATCTTGCTCGCCCGCTCCCGGCTATTTTAAAGAAAAAAATGCTTATTGTGGGTGTTCCTTAGAAGATAGATGTATACTTTCTCTGACTTTTTTGTAGGTCTTTTTAATTCCTACAACCATTTAGTACATTAGTTTCTATATCTCTTATGGTTTACTCAGCGTAAACCATATAAGCGTCCGAATTGATTCACCATGACCAGTTTTGTTTATTTGTGCAGAACCATAATTATTTTTCTAAAATAAAAGTAGCCTAAGTTACTACCTATAACATCAGCTATCTATCAGTGAAAGTCTCGTGAAAATCGGTCCAACCGTTTCGGAGATTATCCGGAACAAACAGACAAAAATAAAAATATATATATGTTCTGACATTACAAACAGACACTTCAATTTTATTAATTGTATAGATAATTGTATTACCATTCTATTTAATAATACAATATATACCGAAGTTGGTTTTTAAACTTCAGTGATACTATATTATATAGGTTCGAATCGATTTGAATATTTTACTGATATTGTATTTTCATACTTTATTCATGTAAGAATTGAAACTTTACAACAAAGTTACACGACAAGGAAACTTGTGAAGTACTCGCCCGCCGCCGCAACAAATGTGAATATATTTCATTACTTACTGTGTGCATAATGGGACGGTTTTAGGGTTAAATGGGTAACAATTTCCCTAACCCACCCCCCAGCCAGCCTAAATCAAATGTAATTAAAAATGAAAAGGGTATCAAATACATCTCAAACTACAAACAAGATCCAAGTACACGCGGTAAACTTTTCTGAATAATACTAGTAAACGAAAAAAATTAGGTCCTACTTACACGGACGCTGTTATAACCCAGCGTTAATAAATGACGTAACATTAAACAAAACAATATGCTTATTTTGTGTACGCGCTTAAGAAGTAAGTTACACTTCTAATCATATCATTAATATGTAAATGTGTGTTTATTTTCATGTTACTTATTTTATTAAATTAAAATAAGCTCCGATTATATAATAGGTACAACGTAAAATGATTTTTACAAAAATTAAAAAAAATATTATGTCAGAAAAATGGATTTACATTATTATCATTGTTTGCTACTTAATTTACGTAGCATTATCGTCATAATATGTTGCGCGCTCAACTCTAAATTTTACCCTCTAGTTAAGTTTCGAGAGCGCTTCCGAAGGTATTTAAAAATTAAATACAAGACTGATTCTTAAAAAACTTTCCTATAGAATGAATTTTCAATGGTACATAGCTTTTATATATAACCTCTTATGTTATAAACACCAGGTCGTTGTTTACAAAGACATCTCGCAATCCGTCTAGTCTAACGACCAGAAGCTCATCGCCAATTCGTAGATATAACAAAATGAGTATATGCAACGTTAACATGTTTAACTTATGTATTGATTAACATGACGTAATAAGAGAGAGTACAGACTGTATAACTCCCTCCTAAACGTTCTAAAAGAAGTAGGCATAACTTAAACAACCATACCTTACCCCAAACCTAAATCCGGCACTGGTTTTCAAAACTCGTGGCCCGCACATTATGTTGTATATAAATTCTTGGTTTGAGGTTTTCTTAGGAAGTTCGTTCGTGAGGCGTCGTACATGCTTGTTTCGTATGTTAACAAGAAATTTGTTGCCGGCAACTTTTAGTGCTGTACCTTTGTTTAGGGTTTTGGAGTAAACAATCTTATTTTATGACACTATTATGAAGAATTTAAAAGTTCGACATTTAGCCAGCAGTATATTTGGAACACAGCATATTTTTAATGGGTATTTTTATTTATCGGATGATAAATATAATACTCGCGCTTCTCTGGGCGATAAAGTGGTAATAAAAATATCTTATGTCTTATTTCAAGAAAAAATCGATTTCTATGCCAATTTTCTGCAAATTATATGTCTTTTAATGCCTATAATTATGTAGTACATGAATTTGGTATATCACTTATAGTTTACTCAGAGTAAACCATTTAAGCCCCCGCAATGATTCACCATGGCCAGGTTTTTTTGCGTGGAACTCCAATTCTTTTTCTAAAATTAAAGTGGCCTAAGTTACTCCTTATAACATCCGCTATCTGCCAGTGAAAATTCCGTCAATATCGGTCCAACCATTTCCGAGATTATCCGGGACAAAAATTTCAAAAATGGGTTTTTTGTTTTATGTTTCGATACTTTTATAAACATTTAGTAAAAAGCTGTTATTTTGAAATAACAAACAGACACTTCAGTTTTATTGTAATAAAACATATCATAGTCTGTAGCAGTTTTGGAAACCTAAGAAACATTTTAAACAAGTTACACCAAAATCCTTTAAATAAATTTTAATCTAAATCAGTTGATAAAACAACAGTACAAATCCAAAAATTATTATTTTCTCAATTGAATATTACAAAGTCGTGAAATATACTGAATGTTAAAATATGTCTAGAATGTAACGTATTGTGGATAGTTTCAAAATATATCAAAATCAAAATATCTTTTATTCAATTTAAGCCCCAAGAAGGCACTTATGAATGTCAAAACACTACCACCGGTTCGGAAAACATCCCAGCTATCGTGAAGAACCGGCAAGAAACTCGATCGGGTATCGGTTATCAACATCTTATTGTCTTTTTTTTTTAATTTATATCGGTAGCGGGACTGTATAAATAAAATAAAAAAGTAAATATACGTCATAATGCATATAGTTATCGTAAAAAGCGAACGTTATGTATAATTGTGTTACGAATTACTAAGCATTAATATTATTACAGCGGTCAGTAGTTTTTATATAATTTATAAGTGGGATTAACCCAACTTGTATTTTTTTTGTTTATGTACAAGGTAAGCAAGGACGAATATACATAGGCCGTTTCTGGAACACTGGATGCCTTAGCGTATCACTATAGGGTATACCATACATAATTGTGATCGCGATTCAATCGAACACCAATGTCAATTGTCCTACATTCTGATTTAGTCGCATCGTCTAAGTTTACAAATTACCACATACATAGAATCCCTCTGATCTAATTTAATTTATACTAACATATAAAGACATTAAGTGAATTTAACACGCTTCAAATTTAACGTAATGGCCGCCGTTATCCCGAGATAATCCAACGCGGGTAAGCATGCCACTTATTTCTCTTACGGCATATTGTGTGAGATGCCTCGCATTATTGACCCGGAGCTGTCCGCATATCAAAATATATTATCTGCTTTAATTACTTTAATTCCTCACATTCCTCAGTGGAATGTCAACTCCTCAGGTCTTTTGGCATATTAGTGCCTAAATTACTTAATGTAATAATATGCAGAGATAGGCAGCGAGACGACACTTATGAACAGTGTTTGTTGTAGTTGAGTTATTTTACTGAGGTCTTAATTATTCCAGAGCTCAAGTGAGAATGTCCTCAAAGATGATTTTCTACCTTCTACTAGCCATAACGGTCCGCAAGCCTCAGGCGGCTTTTACAGCTTCTGAAGGCTCTCAGACGGGCCCTTAAGCCAGTCATTGCTTGCTTATAAACTACGTGCGATGACAATGCACGTATGTTTCTAAGTAAGAATAATAAGTCATTAATACAGATTCCATAATCACATAGACACGATTCTCCGAATTATCTATACAATTAATAAAATTCAAGTGTCTGTTTGTAATGTTAAAATAAATTTTTTTTTGATAAATGCATATGAAAGTATAAACGATACCTATAACAAAAATCCCATTTTTTAAATTTTTGTCTGTCTGTTTGTTCTGGGTAATCTCTGAAACGGTTGGACCGATTTTGACGGGACTTTCACTGATAGATAGCTGATGATATATGGAGTAACTTAGGCTACTTTAATTTTAGAAAAAGAATTTGTATTCCGCACAAATAAAAAAAACTGGTCATGGTGAATCAACTCGGGCGCTTAAATGGCTTATGCTGAGTAAACCATAAGAAAAATAGTAAATTCATGTACTACATAATTATAGGCATTAAAAAGATCTACAAAAAAGTTCGGGAGAGTATATATCTATCTTCTAAGCAACACCCACAATTATCATTTTTGTGTTTAAAATAGCCAGGAGCGAGAGCAAGATTCTCGCAGGATTCCGTAGTCCACATGAGTGAAGCCACGGGCACAGCTAGTATTAAATATGATCATATTTAATATGACGTATCTGTAGGGAAAGCCAGTCATTGTAACAGTAAAGTGTGTTCTTTTCAAATATTTGAACTTATCCCATCATGTCCCTTCCACTTCAGAACCATCCGGGCTGGTATACAAAGCAATAGCTACATGGTTCTCTCTATTTCAGCAATAACAATTATTTCCCAAATTCTTACTAATCCCCTTTCGGCCAGCGTGTTCATTCTCACATACGCTATCGGATCCTTTAAACGAGGCGTGAAGTGTTATTTCTGCAGGATTGCATGATGGCGAAGTTGCCGACGGGATTTGTCACCAGCGGTCGACGTTATTTCTAGACTACACCGTATTTTCCATCAGGCACTCTCCAGTCGTTTTGCAGAGCTATTAAAAATAGACTATTGCTATAAGGTTTACCTATCGTATCTCAGTCATTGATACGTCGTCTGAGTACAAACTGGTATAGGTACAATATTAGGAGTAATAATTCGCGTAAGACGATAGGGTTGGCACACAACTTGGACGTAAATTATTTTCTTTAAATATACAAAGGAAGCGATAAAAGTCTTTTGAAGTGCGACTACGTAAACACCACTCCAATCGTCGTTCTTGCACTGCTGACCACCAGTCTATATGTAAGATGTGGCTGGCAACACTTATTTTATACAAATGTATATTATCAATTCTAACTCTGTCCTCAGTGATGGCATCCTATTAGTGACTGATTTCAGGTAAGGAAGAGATTAAACTAATGTGATCAGATATAGATAAACACAGAAGGCAAAATTTCGTTATAAACGCGAAAGGATTTTTTTATTACGGAAATAAAATAGATGGCGTAATTTGCATTATTAACAGCTCTTAAACAAGAGACGTTTAGTGCGGTATACTACTACATACATATCCTACTGTCGGGTTTACGTACGTATCAAGCTAAACTAAGTTCGGACTCAAACAGTTTCCTGCTGAGACGGTATTTATTTGTCGGATTTATGTACTTATTTGATAGAAGGCTGTACTGTTGTAAGCGATCAAACAGAATAATAAATTATATTCGCCATAACTATACACTTAACTTGTTAAGTCATAAATATTCACTTGATAAATATGTTAGATAGATATTTTTAAATTATTCTTACGGTTCAGTGTTCACTTAATGTTAACTTAGTAAATAAATAAAAATAGATTTTTTAAAACGCTTTTTTTTTTAGAAATTAACTCATAATGGAAAGCAAAAATACTTATAGAAGATTTAATAGAGGGTTTCCTACAAAATTAGTAATTTAGTTTTTGAATCATCAATCCGTAAGGGGGTGAATGTAAATGTATTATTTAACATTCAAAATATATCTACATTTTTTGTTTTCAACTACTATCGGGTTGATTGAAGTGGAACTACCACTCCGAGTGGGGTGTTCTACGTCTAGGCATAGGTACGTGGACTGTATTTTAAACTATTAGTGGTCTTGGCTTAGGCTTAGGCTATGTGATATTGTCACCAAGCGCTAACTTACTTTTGTCATCGATACTGCTACCTTTGTTTTTTTATATACAACCAAGGTGGTAAACAAGCGTACGGCCCGCCTGATGGTAAGCGGTTACCGTAGCCTATCGACCTTGAATTCCTCTTCCCCAAGGAGTTCTGGAAACCCTACTCCCCGTAGAAACACAACACAAGTTTATTTGGCTGAGATCTTCTGTATTTCTCCAGTCGGGTTGCCACACATTTTCCTCCGATCAAAAAACCCAAATATAGGCACGCCATCTTGATTCTGAAATTTCTGAAGTTTGTCATTGTCGATTTTAAACCATATATAGTAATTGAAACATATTTTTGCTCATTCCAAGTCATTTATAAGTCCAACCAGTGATCTTTATCCGGGTAAGCACAAGGGCTCGAGAACCTCAACTTAAATTTTTCTTTGTTATTTAATTAGTATTGGTATGGTATTTAATTGTAATTTAATTGTATTTAATATGTCTTGCTCGGCAGAAAATAGTTATTATTAAACTACCTGTTTACCACATTATCTGTATATCTCCTTCATTTTATTTAATGACAACTGTGTGCATCGACGTTTCTGCCAGTGTCAAGTGAATGTAATATTTTTTTATAATTATTCTTGTAACCTCTTTATACATAGCTCTAACAAGATGTCGGCTCCCTTGATAAATGTGTTCAGGCAGTTTTTAGGGTAACTTAAAATCCATGTTCCTATTTACATAATACCTAAACTAAATCAAGTAAAATACAAAATAATTTTAACAAAAAAGAAAACCAATTTCAATGATTTTGAAGAGTTTCTTGGCGTGTCTTTGAAGTTGAAGCTCCAATGGCAATGAAATTAAAATGGGACCGGATCACACGTGGGGTATCACCTATCCAACAAAAAAGAACCATGCAAATCGGAACCGTGCAAGTCGATTAAAAATACTTTCAAAATTACATAATATTATAGATAAAAGATGTTTTTTTAATTAAAACATAAAAACCTCACAAAACCAAGGTTCCGTCAAAAATTCATAGTACCTGTTTTATTATGATAATCTATTTTCACATAATATTCAGTGTACAAAGTGTGCAGCTCCTTGTTCACACACATAATGTGGTCTCACGGAATATCTCAAAGATGTTAGTGCCATTCTATTCTTGTTAGTTTATGTTGGTACAAGTTATAAACTTAGTGCGAAGTTAGTTTCGCGGGCGACGACATTCATTAAAGCGAATTGTTGTTCACAAACTAGTAACTCGTTCGCGATCCGAAGTTATTATATAAAAAAGTTAATTGTTTAAAGAACTGTTACCCGACTACGAAAAAAAGAACTATAATTTAAGATAAAAAGAAAAGAAAATTTATTTTATACTTTCTCATTTTAAATTTTGATGCACGATTGATATTAAGAACTGCCGATAGATAGCGGTAGCTGTAGATATTCATAAACGCTGAAATCTTTACTTATAGTAAAAGAGTAAAGAGTCGAAATCTGTACATTGATGATATTTTTGAAAAAAGAATACGTGGGAGTTTAGAATTAAGGACAGAACATATTTCGATAGTTTTTGAAAATTTTATCTATCTGTCTGTCTGCATGTTTCAATACCAATCACGCAAATCCTACTGGATCGGATTTAATGAAACTTAGTATGGTTGTAGTTTATTATAGTCTGAAGTTACAATTAGGATGCATTTTTATACGTATGGTCATACAAATGGTCTATAAATTGCGTTTAGGTTATGTACGTATAAAAAAAGAATGTATGTAGGTATACGTAATTTTGTAACATATTTGAAATATTTATTGAAACAAGGTGAAAGGATACCAAATTAATCCAAATTATTTTATCTTTACATAACTAAAATAAAAAAACAGTAAATGGAAAGGTATATTTGATTTTCCAGGAGTATTCATAGATGGCACTGTACGGCTTGGTTTAAATTATCATAAAATAGATTTCAATTTTATTGTCACACATAAGTAGTATATTTTCTGTAAGCACTCATGTTAATAATTTAATAATGGAGTTTTGTTATTATTATTAAATGTTTATAATAATTCAAAATATTCTATCTAAAGTTTCTACGATAGATGTCGTTGCTTGGTGTTTGCGCTATCAAGATTTAAATTAAATTACACTAAACAGGCATACTATAAAGCATTATAATTCACTGGTTTTTAAAGGTGTATAAAAATTGAGTTACTAAATAAAATTAGTTTTTCCTAAAGGACGGTTAACATTTACAATGATTTTAGTTCGGTATTCTCAAAGCTTATACGGGTCAAATATCGTAAGGTGAGGGAAGGTTTTTATTAAGTTGCTGTTTTAATACACGAAATATACCACGCGGACGAAGTTGCGGGCACGGCTAATAT
The DNA here is from genome assembly GCA_033032175.1 of Saturnia japonica. Taxonomy (NCBI): domain Eukaryota; kingdom Metazoa; phylum Arthropoda; class Insecta; order Lepidoptera; family Saturniidae; genus Saturnia; species Saturnia japonica. The sequence goes on from CM065325.1 coordinate 15,514,574, forward strand.
AGACTAGCGGTCGCCCAATGATCGAAATTTAACCAGCGACTTTTTAATCATAGACTATTTTTTGTTTGATATTTGCAGTAAGTATGCACATAAACAATGAATATTACATCACTTGCTGTCACTTTTCATTCAGTGACAATGTTCAATATTTAGGGGGTTCTTAGTTCATTGGCAGTGGTCGGGTTAGGATTCGCAGTATTAATTTATTTAATTTAATATATTAGTAACAGATATTATAGATAATTTTTAGCTTTCTGCACTCCTTCCCCATATACATTTTAACCATGACAAATCTCACATACTTCCGTGCACGCAATACGCTTAAAAATGGGTAGAAAGCTTTTGCTTCACGTATTAATATATAGATTCTTGATAGATATTTTTATCAAACAATGAAAAAAATGAGAATTACAAACGTATTATCGTTAAATAAGTTCTCGTCACTTAGACCAATAACTAAGCACATAATATACAGAACAATGTCCGCTATTACACAAGTACGTCTGTAAAAGGAAGGTTTTAGTGCTTTTGTACGAACAAAACATACTGTGGATGAATGCAAATATAGAGCGATGAAGTAGCTCGTCTATTTTAATAATAAAGTAAAAATGTTTTCGAACTTCATGTATGGGCATATTATTTGTATGCAGAATTTAATAACAGTTTGTTAATGAACATAATTATTTTAATAGCGTATATGAAATTTATTAAATATAGTTTCGAGAGACAAACATCTTAGCATTCCATGGATTCACCGTGCGGGTGCCGGGTCCATAGTGTGGTAGAGAGAGGGAAATACGAGCAGCCCCCGGAACTTGTGACACAGGTGTAGGTTTAGCCCCCTTATGATGCACATCAGCCTTTACATTGGCTACTCGCGATAACCTCCCTGCAAAGCTAGATTTGGTAAGAGTCTGTTAATACTGCTTTAGATACCCATTCTAAGACAGGGCGAAGTCTTTTAGCAAATTATAGAGATATTTCACTGGAATACCTGTCGCTCCCACTTTACGGCATGCAAGCCAACCGCATAGCCGTTTTTGGTTATCTCATTACATAGATCGTAATATTTATTCATTTTTATTGCGTGGTTTTATTATTTATGCGTGGCATTATCCCATGGTGCGGTAAGCTCTACAAGTACTATACGCTTGATTTCTCGTGAATAAAGAAATATTTCCGGATTGGATGATGAAACACCCACATCCTCTGGGATTTTATAGTGTTTCGTATGTGTCCGCTAAAATACTCCAATCTGGTGTAGAACTTAGGATTGAGAAGGGCTTACTTTTAGCAATACGTTAGTATTTATACAATTATAATATCAGCCTATAAGTGTTCCACTTCTGGGCGAAAGCCTGTTACTAATGGAAGGAACGGGCTTAATAACCACGCCAGTCCACGATGTATTGGCGATTCCAAACACAGAAAATCGAACAGTTCTATATTTTACCACATACAGTGGTACTAAAAAAATATTTCTTCACAATGTTGTCCTTCACCATAAGCAGATAATATTTTGAATTGTTAAATATACGTGAATTCCGAAAAATAAATTTGTTCTTGCCAGGGTCCCAACCTGTAGACATCCAATCAATATTCCGCCGGTATAAACCACTAGATAACCACGACAATATAAACATATATATGGCATATAATAAATACTACCAAGAAAATTTTTAACAAAAAAAAACTTCAATGATTTTAAAAAGTTGAAGGTCGAATACCAATAAAACTAAAACGAGATCACCCTTGAGGTATCCCCTATCCAACAAAAAAATAATCATACAAATCAGTTTATAAACAAAGGAGTAATGGCTGAACATCCATAAAAATATATTTATTAGAATTGAGTAACCTCCGACTTTTTTTTATGTCAGTTAAAAACTCTCACAATACATCGAGACATAAATTAATCATATTGTTTCAATTCAAAAGTATTAATAGTTTTACATAATTTACTGGGTAAATCATTTCTAAATTGCTTTAAAAAAAAATTGTGTTTTTTTTTAAAACAGTAATTTAGTTCGCTACTTAAATCAAAATAATAAATTTTAAGCGTCTAGAAATTAATGCCCAAGTGATCAAAAATATCCCATTGACGGTCTTTTGCACCAACATGTGTCTTAAAGGTATTGCGAGCGTAGTCATAATACTACGATAACCTTGAAAAGCATCAGTTAACAGGAAAATTTGAACAAAAAAGACCAAGAGGAAAAATGGTGTTCATTTCGCCAAAGATCGTGATCTATGGAAAAAAATTAATAAAATCATTTTACGGGGTTATGACCATCAGTATTGAGGTTTATCGACCATAAGAGTAACAATGGATACTGACTTTATAAGCTCTTATTATTCCAGATTCAAAACTATATCCTCAACTTCCATCTAGTGAAAAATACGTAAGTCATGTATACAAATTCTTTGATCTGTTGAGTGTAAGAAATTTCGAGGAAGATTTGAACCGGTTGAAATATGAAAGGTAATCGAAAATAAATTTTCTAGAAGACGAAGACGTTTCAAACAATTATTCTTTTAGTATCTTTACTAAAACAGCGTGATAAGTGTCAAACAACATGTTTCATTAATATTAATGTATTCATATAATTAAATAACAAGAAACAATCAGTGCTATAATAATAATAATAGGTGTATAAAAATAAATAAAAGTGACGTATCTGTTTGTAATGTCAAAATAACAGATTTTTACTAAATGCATATGAAAGTATAAACAGAACTCATAAAAAAAAAAAATTTTTGTCTGTCAACGTGTTTGTCTCGGGTAATCTCGGAAACGGTTGGATCGATTTGACTGGACTTTCACTGGTAGATAGCTGATGTTATAATGAATCTACCTACTACATAATTGTAAATCTTACAAAGACCTATAAAAAAATCAGCGAATGCACAATATATGTATATCATCTAAGAATCACAAACAATAAGCATTTTTGTCTTTCAAATGACCGGGAGCGAGCGTAGTACGATTCGCGTGTTAGTTAAAAGCCTTAAATAATTTATTTCCTTTAGATATTATAAAGTGAAATAGTTCACAAACTTTGCAAGTCTATATATACTTCGGCAATGAAAAGTTACTTGACATTTTAAAACATTTAAATATATTTATTTTGTCCTAAAAATTGTATTTACTTGACAAGATATCGATTTTTAAGTGTTGGTAACTTGCAAACCCAGATGCATGTTTGTCAGAGCAAATTCTTCTTTTATGATATGATATATTTAGAATAATTAAACCGCTCATATCATATCATATGTAGTTACATGGCAATACTTGAAATGTCATTTCACTCCGTGGGAATAAAAAACGCAATTTAGTTAATTTCTGAGTCACACTGCGGATTTATTTTGAACTACAATTCTGAGGCAATAAAAGTAAAAACGCCAAAGTTCACTTTTGTAATAATTTACCATTGATATTTTAACTCATTAAATTTAGCATTGTATCAACAGATTGTTCCCAATATTATTTTTCTTCTATGGGACAAGTCACTGATAATTGCTCCATTAAATAAAATGCCACCAAAATAAATACATTTATATAACCTCCCTGCATATCATCGACAGTGATATTTTTTGCTTATGAACCCTTCAATTTAATTATTTACTTATAAGAAAGATAATTAAATATATAATCGTTTATAATAAGAGTTTTGAAATACACATCAGACAATCGCAGTTAATCGACTTTCTAGAAAAGACAGTTAAGTGTTGCCACATTGCTTGATATCGATTTGCCTTTTCGGCGTTTTATCTCGAGAATACAGTGACTATTCGAAACGCAAGGAAATGTATGATCATGTTTTAAAATAGGTTCTAAATTGAAATTGACGATTCTGTCACGATTTGAAATATTTTGTTTTGTGCCTATTGATTTTATTTTGGACGGTTTTGTTTAAATATATGCCGTTAAAGTCCATTTTAAATGGCAATAAATACAAAAATAATTTTGTGTAAACAACGATTAAATGTAATCCACCAATAAATTTGACGACTTGTCCACACGATCTCTAATCCGATCCTAATTCATAGATCAATTAGTGTGATCCGGATCATCCTTATGGAATGTAATGATTCTCTTAGTTTCAACTAGTTCAATCATCCTAACAAATCAATTACTTTTTTTTAGATAATTTATTAAGTCATTTGTATTTGTTATAGTGATAATTTGAAATGGTTAGAAGTAAAATGTAGTCTTTAGTTATTAGGGATTTTATCGCGAATTTCAGTTTTTACCTACACACGAATTAAGTATAATTTCGGCAAACGCATATTTCCAATGTCAGCATTTATACTAATATCTGAACCAAAGTTCTAATTTGAACATAATCGAATAAATAAATTGTAAAACAATCAATCACATTGGTAATTAAAATTTGGATTAACTAAAAATCATAGAAGTATTTTATATTAAGAAAATAACCACCTGTTCAAATAAATGATTTTAACTCTGCATATTCTTCTTCTTCTTCCTAACTTGGCAACCGGTCCTCTTTAATGAAGACCATTACTGCCATTATCGAGTGAATCTCTGCATATTATAAACAAACATGTATAATTAAATTTTTTCTTCAATGGTCATAGCAGAAGAATCTGCCAGTGTCAATATTTTATATGCATAGGCTCAGTAAATTCGAATTTGATTCAATATAATTAATATCTTATTCAATGTATTATTTCAATGTTCAACGACATAGTAAAATGGTTGTGCTATTACTAAAACTTTCAAGGTGGTTTTGAAGCTTCTGGAAACTTAAAAAAAATTGAATTCACTTCCCTTGTGTATAATAAACAATGGTGGCTCAGTGGTCAGGCTACCCGGTGGTGGTGGTGTCCGGGTGTGTGATATACGGGAATTCGAATCCCTGCAATCAGCCTGAGCTTTCAGTGAAGGAAAGTTCCCTGATGAAACCATAACATGATGGTAGTGTACCCCCCAGTTGCTGTGTTCCAGCAGCTACACTTGAGAACTATTTGTCCCACTAGGCTTAGAGTGTCACCATTTTGGGCCATATCGTCGCTTAGCATCACGTGGACATTATGACGATAATTTAAATCTATAAACGATAAAAAATAATAATGGTTTAACGAAAAATTGCTACCATATTCACAGAATATAGACAATCACTCTATATTTACTTTAAAATATAATTGTGTGAGATTTTTTAAACACCATATAGTTGACCACAAATAAGAGCATACATTATGTATAACTTCTAATACGGTGCCATATTTTTCACATTTTTGTCAAAAAACCCTTAAGTATAAAAATAAAACCTTATATAATAAACTTATTGTGTTTTTAAAATAGTGATGTCAACATTCCAAAAGAATCGCAAAATCGTACGACATATCATTCTTATTGATAAATTTCTCGAGAACCAACTGAAACATTGTTTTTTTTTTTTGTAAGTTTTTCACCATTTACGCATTTTATAGTCTCCTGAATTATGTAGTGATAATATTAAATTATCGGGTATGCTGAATAACATATTTCAATTAATAATCAAAAACCCTCAATTCAGTATTTATAATCTTACGATTCAAATAATTGTACCGTAAAATATACGGTAGCATAACACTACAAAAATAAATGTGACAACATTATTTTTAACTTTGACATTAATGATTGTCAATTTACTCCGTGGGATTAAAAAACGATATATTTTATAGTTTTACATATAAATCATTTTTCTAACTCTTCGTTCAACTTCAAACCGAACGATCAAGATCGAAAGAGACAGAATTACTGCAGATTCATGTGAAAGAGGCATCAAAATAAACATGTGACAGATTTATCAGGGTTCGCCCTCGCGAGTTAAAAATTCCGACCGGTCTCGTACATCAGTTCCACCGTTTCGATTTATTGCCACCGTATATAAAAATACGGAGTTCGAGACAGGTGATGTATATATCTTTATGAACACGAGTCACAGATTCGATCGAGATACGTCGTTACTTACCGTTTTTTAATCGATAGATTTGTATTTGAATTTGATGATATAAATTTTTTATTTACTGATGAAGATTGCACATCAGTTTGTTTCTCTTTTTGAGGTTTGGCAGAAATTGTGTCGGATGTAGTTTAAGTGTCAAACAATAAACAAGAACATAACAAGAATGGGGTAGTGGAGCATTTGTATCGTGCCATAAATCAATGACATCCTAGGAACGGCTAAGAACCAGTTTTAATGCCACTTTTGTCACAAGATCCTACTCTGTCGCCAATTGCCCATATTCTTGGGCTGGATTCTGCTAACCATGAAGTTAGTTTATGTCATTATACAGAGGTGGAATAACAAATTACTGTTCAGATTTTATTTTCAGCTTGCGGGAAAAATCCGCCTGAAAAAATACCATGGTTAAAATACTATATCTACTAAAAATTATAAATCTATAAATCATAAAGTTTTCTGGTTAAGCATAGTTCATTTTAATCCTTAGTAAACCACGATTCCGACCAATTATCTCGGATTGTAACTATTTCAATTGATTCTCCAATCTGTTTGATTTATGAGTGTTAAACTAAAAACTGAATAAATTCATTCTCATAAATCGGTTGGTGGTCCATTTCGAAATGATATTTGCCACAGCATAAGTTTTCTATAGTGGGATAAGTCTATCTACAAACCGAATGTTAATGGTAATGTATAAACATCCTACAAAATACTGAGATATCATTATCATTATTAATCGGTCCAGTTCTTCTAGCATTCTGCGATTGCCTCTTGCTTTATCTCTATTGCTTGCTAAACCTCTTGTTTTATTTTGACGAGGATAGACACATTCGAATTTTTTTTTAAATACAATTTAAAAAAATATTCTTACATTTTAGAGCTTTAAGATTTTTTATGGCGAAGTCATAGTCGGTGTTATGCGTCAAATAATATCAATAAAAATGTGATAAAATTATTACAATAATTAATAACACAAAGTTTTCACGAAGTTAGTTTTTAATATTGTATATTGCATGACATTATTTTCACAAAGCTAAATAATCACACTGTTCAAGATTATTTTGTACTGTGGCAATTCGAACAAAAAATTATTGCTCGGCCGCTTCACTATTTTTATTAATATTTTTTCCTATTGTTGCAGGTGAGTGATCGAGTTTGGATACCGACATAAAATGTTGAATAATTCTAAATATTACGTTATACTCATAGTAAGTCCATATATTTTTCATTAATTTCAAAAGACATTAACTCGCTTCATCTATCACAGTCTATCTCGTTCTATTCCATGATTCAAATAACACACGGGAAAACATAAGACGAAAGGGGCAAGTTACTGGCTCCCTTAATAAAACTATCCAGAGAGTTTTTTGGCAACTCGAAATACATATTGTTATTGTTTACAATTCACTTCACATGTGAAAAATAACCAATGACCACGTAAAATGCTGCCAAGTTTTTTTTTTAATATAGGGTCATATGACATAAGCTTATGAACAAAAAAACTCTTTATATATTAAAAAGACGTAAAAGGACAAGGTGGTTTAACGAGGTAATATGCATAAACTCGTTAAACAACTACCAACTTGTCACTTATGGAGAATGAAATGTTAAAGCCGCAAACAATAATTCCTGTTTACATTTTATTACACACAAATATCCTTTCTACTGTACAAGAGTGTTGTCATGTAACGGCTTCTCAACTTCCACATTATCTTTACTATATTAACCTTTGGCACAAGTATTGAGTATTTAGCGATTTTTTATTTAATTGCTTAGAGGTTGACATATTGTAAAACAATGATTATTGAGGTATTATGTATTGTTAGGGGAACCATGTCCTAAATATTAATTTCGATGATAATGTCAGACATACATACAGTCTTACCTTTACAAATATAATATCACATTCATGGACTCACGGACTAGACAATCTCAATCTCTCAGTTCTCTTATGCGCTGTATTTTGAAGAGATGTACTCTTGCATTCGCCCGAGTATTAGGGTTGTTAGAAATATCTAACTATAAATATACCCTACTTGTACATTCCTGACTAAAGTAGAGATAAATATCTAAGAAGAACAAATTCCAGGAATATAGTGTATTAACTTTGCCAATACATCCTTGATGACTTAATTTATATTCGCAAAAACTTATTCAAGTTAGATTTTGTCACAGATCAGAACAATGTTAATACTAAAATCTAGAAATAGTAATGTTTTAGACTTAGTAAGTCCTATAAAAGATTTTTAGGTAATAGTGTGAGATTTTATGTTTTTATTATAATATCCCGAAGCACATTACTAATTTGCAGAACAACAAGTTCGAATGACTATGTCAAGCCGATTTTACGGTCAAAATAATATTACAGGGTGGATCATTATGTGAATGACAGTGATGTCTGGAAAGTGACTCCCTCTCTGTGCATCCACTAAATTATTGTTATTGTACTTGTTATATTAACACTTGTATAGTTGATAAAACCGATCGAATTTCTTAACGATTCTTCTCGATGACTGGGATTTTTCCGAACCGACAGTAGTGTTATGACATTCATTAGTAGATATTTATGAAAGAAGAAGGTTCTTAAGGCCTAAATTGAATAAAAAAATTTTTTATTTTTATTTTGATTTTTTTAACGGATTACGTTAAGAAATTTTTTCTCAAGATTCACACAAAACTAATTAGAATTTAATTGGAACAACAATTGGCTGGCTCGGTGGTGACCGTATGTCTCGGAATTATGCCTAAAAGTTCTTAGAAAATGTTCTATAAGTAGCAACGTAATATCGAAATTATAAGATACCTGTAATTTTTTTCGCTCGAAATGACTAATTATGGCTTAAATTGTCGTATTGATTATGCCTGTATCTTTCTTCGAGAAGAGGTCTTTTTCCAATAGTAAAACGCAAAAACCAAGGACTTATAGCCTGGTATTACAATAGAGCCGGAAATAATATAGGTGAAAATTTCGATACCTAAATGTATTATATGTATAATAAAATCGTAAATTCTCCATGTTAAAATGTGCATCTTAAGAAAACTACTAAATCAATTAGAGTATAGCTTTACTTTTAAATATGATTGAAATCAAAATAAAGGATTATACGAGGTCACGAGGTTTCCAAACATCAAAAGTACTTTAACGTGAATTTAGGGGCAAAAGTTAGTAGTAAATAATTTTAAGCTAAAGCTTTTGGAATGCACCACAAATATTTCGACAATCATAAAACTAGGGTGAAAAGACTCGGCTGTGGGATCCCGTGTTATAGGTGTAAAGTTTTAGAAGCGATATCCTTTACGATCCTGATTAGACGGCTATGGGTAGGTTATGACGTATTAAATGAATTTAATGGGGTTCGAGCCGTTAACCTTACAATGATGCGTGATAATTATTTTATTTACGACTACCCGACTTACCTACAGGAACTGTTTATAATAAATTTTAACTTTAATATTTTTGGTCGTCGTTTAATGGTTTAATTCTTCTCCCGCTTTTGTAATCTGTAATACATCTATAGTTCTGTATGCTGTAGTATTACGTCATGGAAATTTGCCTTTTTTTATTTCACTCTGGGTTATCAAACATCGTTCAACAGCGCATGTGAGGTAATAGATCCATAACCCTAAAACTACATAAAATGTAATGTATAAAATGGAAATTAGTTTAACTTAAGTAAGGATTTAGGAATGATGCGATAGGTAGAATAGATGATCTAAAAAAATGAAAGGAATGCTCATTGGCTTATATACGTCACAAAAGAACGATAAAAACGCAAACTGGTTTGAAGTAGGAGCCGGTGCCGAATGATACTAACTTTGAGGATCAAATAGAAATATTACTAATTGTATAAAGAGATTATTAATGAATCTGCAGAAAGCAAGAAAAAAATTAAAGGTAAGAGAAAAGTAGACATAGTGATAGATGGATACTCTATCTATAATTTAGCTGACATCTTTACCATTTGATTATGTTTCAAAATGTGCAATGTGGTATATCGATACATCGATACAGTAGAAATAAAATGGAATACTAACTTTGATGTGCAACCTATATATTGCTTTAGGTATTACAAACTGAACCTAGTTAAACCCGCCCTCGAAACCCGTCAACCGAACTGTTCTTGACATTCACGCAGTAAGATTTACAGCGCGTCGTAAATTTGCCCGATATCCGTTATACAGCTGAATTTGCTGACGCCTGTGGGAACTCGGTGTGAGTAAATCGTAGTAGAAATATTATGTCCAAACAATCCGTTACCGCATTTTTTTTAAACATCAATGGGAAATACAGTTCAAAGAACTGAAATCTCAGAGCGACGAGAATCTATCATTTAATTTCTGACTTCTACGAAGATATTAATTGATTATATTAGTAAGTTGAACTTGACCTCTTAGGGTAATTAAAATTACAACACAACTTTTACTATCACTATTTTTAATGTAAAGGATGTCTTAATAAGACCTTTCCACCATCGGACGACAAGAGACTCGGCGAAGCGTCATCGATTTATGGTAGATATTCCACCAATGTGCACAAAACGTTTCGCTAGCACATTTATAATGCGCAACGCTAAAGAGTGGAATGCTTTGCCGAATTTTGTATATCCCGATAACTAGATGTATCTTCAAGTCTCGACTGAATAAGTACCTTCTAGGCAGGCGTGCTCCATCGTAGACTACATCATCCCTTACGATTAGGCGAGATAGTGGTCAAGCGCAAGCTCCTTTCTTTCATTTCCTATCTTTTCATCCATAGTGAAAAAAGCTACAATCAATTTTATTTTATTAAGATTAAATAAATTTGTATATCTGGTCAATAATATCGTTATATAATGAAGTTCTCACTAAGGTGAAAGTAATTTGAAATAAATAGCTGTTGTTTTATCTTCCTTAAAATAAAAACGTAAGCAAATACAAAAAATTGATTGTGTGGTTTTATGAAACCACGGTAAAAGTGAAACTTTTTTTCACATTATAGATATTTAACTAAAAATTCACAAATGAGTAATGACGTCACCGTCTCGCGACATGCAGCACACAGTCCAAAAATTTTGATACGATCTAATAAAAGTTTCACTTTAAAAATCTTGAAGTAAATAAGAAGCTACGTACAACATTCTACAGACGAGCAAATATGTTAGATTTATGTATATTTTTTGAAAATATATTCTATGATGTATGTCCTATTTTAAATATAAAAATACTAGACCTTTGCACAACTACGTTGGACCCAACAAAGCCAATGTTCTTGACATTCAGACCGCTAGATTTACAGCGCATCGTAAATCTAACAGACGTCGACGTCGGTTATCCAGTTGAATTTGCGGACGGCCGTGAGAACCGGCTGTGGGGAGTAATTAAACTAGTAATTGTTAGGTCAAATGCAGTTGTAATGTTCTGAAAGGCTTTGGAGGTTTGACAATTTAATCAGTTTCAGGAAATCAATAAAGTCACCAATGAACTTTGTTTTTGTAACAATGTACACTGACGATATTTCCTAAATATGATATAAGAATGATGATGGGTAAGTATCAGGGTTTATTTAGAATAGGCTTTTTTATTGTAAATGAATGTTTATAATAGTGTTTACTTTTTAGGAATTAGGCATTTTATTAAGAACATATGTGGCTTTTAAGTGTAATAAGTCACACTTTTTAAAAACGAAAAATATTTTTTTTGGTCTTTATGTACATGATAGCATAAACTTCCTGAAGTGAAATAATATATAAAAACTTTGAATGTGTTCGTATAAATAAACGATTTACAAAATTTAAATTCAACCCAAAAATGTGTCTAAAGCTGACTAAAACTTCCTAGTTCTCGTGTATTTGAAACCTTGCTAGTACTTGCGAATCCACGTGGAGAAAGTATTTTTCATAAACATAATTTCATCGTATTCTATAATGTATGAATCAGGAGCTATTCTCTTTAAGCATTTGGCAATGTAGTAAACGTTTACATCAATAGGTTTATTATTACCAATGAGAAGACACTTAACATCAATAGCTTAAATGTTTGGTTAGTTTGTAGAAACTTTACAATTATAGTACGTTTTAACAAGTACATCAAACTTTTCACAAGTACTCTCTAATTTAACTATCATTCGACTGTACAGAAAAAAATCCTGTGTACGACTTAACATCCCAGCATACATCAGAGAATTTCCAGTTCATGCAAGCATGGTATCAGCATTCAAGATGGTAGCACACGCCATTGCGACCACCAAGTCGACCCTAGACAAGGTGAAACATAAAACATCACCATATTGGCTAGTTTCGATGTATCATGTCCTATACTTTCGATTTGATGTTAGATGGTAACTGTTGATTGATCTTTGTTTATCGTTAGCTGTTGTTGTTCATGAAACATATTCATCATTAGGCTAAAACGATGTGTAAAAGCCTAAATGGTGTACGTTTTAAAATTCATCGTTTACTGCGCTATTACTTTGTATTTAATTATAAGCTTTCTCTATACCACCATCTCATCTAGGATTAAGGAATGATGCTGCTGTAGATCTAATTACGCTAAAACCTAAACATCGGTTCTCAAATATAGCTTTCAATATACACCGATAGATATCTGGTGTTAGTTTTTTAGCTTGAAGTTGACTGATAGCTATTATAAATTAAGAAAAACCTGTAGATGCAGTATTCCTTTAATTAACTTTTTATTAATATACATTTCTAATCTCTATGACTCGATTGCTTTCCACAATTGTGTATCAATTACTAAATGATCTAAAATATTTTTAACCTATTCTTTAAGTATTTCACATACAAGAATAAATAAAATAAAACACAAAAAGTAGACGGCACTCTTTGATGCTGTTAAGAGATTTTTAGTGGGATGCCTAAATAAACATTTCTTAGTGATTTATTACTTTAGTCTTTAAAATTATCTAGGTTTGGGAAAAAAATATTTCTTATATTTTTGTTCTTTTTATGTTTTCGATGACAACATAAAAACATACGAAGTATGTATAGGTACGTGATGAGTACGTCCTATGATCGAACTTACTTAATTGAACTTGTATCAAAACTTGATGACTGTATTTTTTTTTTAATTTGACCTTAAGCGGGAACTTTTAGAGATTAGATTTAGAATCTTAGATAGTTAGGTACTCATTTTCAGTGAGAAATAGTTTTATGAAAATAATCTCTGAGGTATATGAAAAAAGATTAAAATTTATATGAAAGTACGTTCAGTTTTTTAGTTAAATATTAGGTCCTTACATATAAAATTGGCGTTTTGTTGAACTGGCCACTTTGATCTCAAATATCTGGCGCTTGGTTAGGAACTCGAAATTTAAATTTATTCCAAATTTAGGCTTGTGTATTTGTGTTTCGAATTTAGTGATTCATTTGTTTTCGCACCATTTTATTTTCATCAGCTCGAAGGATTAATGATGTGTATGGGAAAGCTACTATAAAAGAAAACACGGTACGTTTTTGGTTCCAAAGTTTTCGTTCTGGAAATTTTGACCTACGAAATAAACCCAGTGGACGGCCGGAGACCCTTGTTGAAAATGAAGAATCAAAGGTGATCGTTGAAGCGGATCATTCGCAAACTACATCATAGTTAGCGGCAGGCTTCGGTGTGAGTGAAAAAGATCGAGAAATGGGTACCGCATGAATTGACTGAATCACGCCAACAAACACCTATTGAGTTCTGCATTACATTACTCAACCGTCACAATAACGAGAGAATTTTGAATCGTATTGTTACTTGTGACGAAAAATGGACCATTGTGACAATTGGAAATGCTCATCACAGTGGTTGAACCCAGGAGAACCCAAGTGAAAGTCGTCTCAGAAAAAGGTACTAGTGAGTGTTTGGTGGACCAGTGCTAGTGTCATACAATACAGCTTCGTAAGATCTGTCCAGACGATAACAACAGATCTGTATTATCAATAATTACAAACCATGATAGAAAAGCTAGCCGTTAAACAACCGAGACTGGTCAATATCTCAAGCCCACTGCTGCTTCAGAACAACGCTGGACCCCATACTTTATGACCGACGGTCGCTAAATTAAAGGAACTGTGGTTGGAATGTCTTCGAAACCCACCATATTCCCTGGACATTGCTCCAAAGGATTACCACTTTATTCGGAATTTGGACAATTACTTGCAACGAAAATAAATTCAATTCCGATGAGGCTGTCCAAACTGCCTTCAAAGATTTTATTGATTCTTGCTCCCACAATTTTTTCAGCAATGGAATCGATGAACTACCTTTAAAATGGCGAAAGTGCATAGATAATAATAGTACATACTTCAATTGATTAAATGTATAATTTCATAATATTTTTTTCATTTTACTTTTACCATATAAAACGCTAATTTCATATGTAAAAAGACCTAATATTAGAATTTATATTTATGGTTTATATATTTAATTTATTTTTTCATTTATTTATTCATTTGCATCATGTATGTATATTTGTTCTTATATCACAATACAATTATTTTTACAATTAATTTTACATACATTAAGCAATTAAGAAATATTTTATTTTTTTTTTTTTTTGGAAATCCTTGTCAAACGGTTAAAAAGGTCTTAAAATAATGAATGAATATTATTTTGAAACGGACGTAACCGCATACACTAGTTGTAATGTAATAAAAACATAAAACAATGACCGGAGGAATAAAAAGGGTGGAATTTCCATCAAAAAGTACCATTCGTTCACATTACAAGCCTCTTTCCGAGGTAGTCCATTAAAAAAAAAACAAACAAAAGTCTTTGTTTCGACGCTTAAAATATGCAATAAACGTTTTTATACACAATAACGCTCTGTTGTGAATTAGAAAAAATATGGATATCCGTATAATCCACCCTGCAGAGCGCCTATTCAGATTGTTATGTGAGATAATGAGTGTTCAGTATGGTAGCTTGACACAATATATAATTTATTAAGAAATATTTACTTGCGGTTAGTCAGATCTATTTATTGCGTATCTTAGCAATCGACTAAAATTTTACCTGATATTATGTGGCGGATGGGTCGAAGATGATAATATTTCTATGCGAAAATGGGGGGTAGTTTTTAAGCGCACGAACTCAATATACTCGTAAGTGACAGTTACAAATTTTTACATAGACCAGATGAGTAATAGAAAAAAAACCCTTCCGCTATGATAATATAGCCGATAATTGTTAATGTAAAATTCACTGTTTAACGGCTTCGAACAAACCTGTAATTTTTTTACAAAAAGTTTTGTCCGCGGCTGCGCTTAAGTAGATTAATTGGCGACAGTCGATCGGGCACACGCGTGAGTCCTACTACCCTCGCTCCAGGTTACTTTAAAGATAAAAATGCTTATTGTGAGTGATCCTTAAAAGGTAGACATATGCTCTTGCTGTCATTTTTATAAGTATTTTTAATATCTACAATTATTTACAGCATTAATTTGATATATTCCACACGGTTTGCTTAGCGTAATCTATGTAAGCGCTCGACTTCACGAAGTCGAGCGGTGAATCCACCGTGGCCAGTTATTTCTAATTTGCACGGAACTCTTATTATTTTCTAAAATAAAAGTAACCTAAGTTACTCCTTAGAATATCAGCTATCTACCAGTGAAAATTCCTTCAAATTGGTCCAACCGTTTCGGAGATTAACTGGAATAAATAGACAGACAGACAGACAAATTTTTAAAGAAATGCTGTTTTTTATAGGTGTCCTATCTATATACTTTTCCCATGCATTTGGTAAAAGATGTAATTTTGACATTACAAACAGACACTTCAATTTTATTAATTGTATATAAAAAATCGATTATACGTTAGTTAATAGGTCGGCATCTTTCGTAGTAAAATAATTGTGATATGATTTTTTTACACTGATTTATTTTATAACTCTTCTTATGGATTTTTTTTTTATTTTTTACTGTTTTACGAAAGATAACTTGTCTTTATACATATATTATTTCTCAAAAATATTTTTATTGCAACGCCATATTTCCATTAATTCTTCATCTAAATTAACAATTCTAATATTATTTTAAAAATTATATTCCCCGATATTTATAAAAAATAGAGTACAATGAATTATCAAGAGTTTGCAGATTTTATTCCATTTCTGTTAAAAAATAAACATTTAAAGTTGATATTCTGTAATTTCCGTATATAGTGGCTATTTCTATAATGACTTCAGCGAAAAAGAGATGCGGATACGACGATAAATTACAATTCAACGAGTCGGTTATAATTCGATGCTAATACTGGACTCTGGAAGCTACTTTGTTTATGGATTTTGATTTCATTAACTACCTGATTGTCCAGTAAAGTGCAATAATATTGTCTCAGTTAGGAGATCGTTTTGGTAACTAAAATATGTAGAATGTATATTATAGCATAATTTTATACTGAATATACTATACGGAGCGAAGTATGTTAAATATAAGGTTAAAAGACCGGTGAACCATTTCAAGAATAAGGAAAATAACAAAGGTAAGCGATGTTTTAAAAAAATTAAGAAATTGAAGTGGAAATGGACGTCAAATAAAGAGACGGGAAGATGATCTACCAATGGGATGGAGAAGGTTAACTCAAGATAGAAATGCGTGGAAGGAACTAGGGGAGGCCTATGTCGGAGAGACATTCTGACAAACAAACTAGTTGCTGAAAATATATGCACTAATTATTTACTTTAGTTTATAAGTCATTTATTAAGGCTATTTATGGTAAACCTATGGTCTGCGAATAAATGCTTTATCTATCTATCTATTACACTAATTGATGGTAAAAATATGGACTTATACTTTTTACTTAATGATAACTGGTTCCTAAGTACACGTGTACATTTTCCACAGACCTGCAACTTCAGAGTTGCACCTATCCAGACGAGTATAAAAATGCTTTAGCACTAAGCTATGGTTTTGTTACGATGTTTTTCTTCAGCACAAACTAATACTCAACGCATTTAAATTACATCCTTGACCGTTGTACCAGATTTCGTTATCACTGAATCATCTTAACATTAAATGTTAGTAACAAGCATCAGAATTGAACATCAGATATCAAATAAACTTCTTTCTGTTTGTATCACGTGGAGGCAGTTTTTAAATCAAAACTACCACCTGTTTTCTTCATACGTTGAGCTGTTCAGTCGTACATCCAACCAACAAGAAATCTGGCAATGAGTAATATACTATTTCTGTGAGACAGAAGTAACAATCATAGAGTATAAATGATGTAAAGTGGTACCACTATTCTCAACGATTGAACTGTAGTAGATACTAATAGTTGCACGATTTATAATGGTATCTTTATATTATCAATTCCTATCCCAATAGGATCTCAACAGAAAATGTAGAGCTGCAAACACTAAAGCGTTGGTTATTTTGGTACCGTCGAAAGTAAATCTACCTTTGTTTATGAAATATGAGCTGACTGAATCATTAATTAATGGTGTAGATATCGCTGAAAATGTTGGCAAGTGGGCGTTATTTAATTCAGTACCCGAACCTCTTAATCTGTCTGGATCTGTTTATAAATAGAAATATCTTTTAATCTACATGGATTTGTTTGGGGGTATTTCGAGAATTACGGCTTTACAAGAATCTGGGGTGTAGGAGGCCTCAAACATCTGCAACACGGAAATATTACGCGAGATTAGAATGTTATTAAGTAATACCCTTATTATGAATTCGTTTCGTCTGATGATAGTTAAAGTATAGGTGAATGGCATCAATGGTTGTTGCTGTGAGGATTTATAGATAGTTATTCATCCCGAATCCCCGATCAAGATCCCGAAGCACATTACTGATTTGCCGGACAACAAGTTCAAGGGCCATCTCAAGCGGGCTTTACTGTCAAAAGGTTTATTATAGGGTGGATCATTATGTGAATGATAGTGATGTCTGGAAGTGACTCCCTCTCTGTGCATCCACTAAATTATTATTATTGTACCTGCTATATTAACATTTGTACAGAAAACAAAAAAAAAGATAAACCCGATCGAGTTTCTTACCGGTTCTTCTCGATGTCTGGGATATTTTCCGAACCGGCAGTAGGGTTTTGACGTTCATAAGTGCCTTCGTAGGGCCGAAATTGAATAAAGATTATTTTGATTTTGATCAATCCGGTAAAAAAATCTGTCATGGTGAGATCACTAGTACTAGTTGAAGACTACGAGTTGGTACAGAAACACTACATTCATCAAGTAGATATTTTACAATGTAAGCGGTTGTTGCGCTCGCTCCATTCGAGCACAAGTGAGCTACCGTTTCTTAATTTCCTGGACGAGTTTTTAGCAGGGGCACGTGTAATTGAGACTAATTTGTTCTTTTGGGCCTTCTTTTATTTAATTCTTATAGATTCTTTGCGATTCTTTTTTTAGTAATTAAATAGAAATTTCAAAGGAAATAAAAGGGTTTCGACAATACGTCTTCTTTTGAGACAACTTAATTTGTATTGCGAAAAAGAAGGGTTATGTTTTTCGAGCGTATATATATATGTATACGTAATATGTATGTATGTATGTCTATTTCTTTGGCACGCTCTGTAACCTAACCGGCTTGATGGATCTTAGCATACGAGGTGTCGTTAGATTCGTCTTAATTGTGGGAGTGACAAAAGCTATATAATATTTAAGTACCACGTCTAGGAATCAAATGAAAAGCAAATATAGAAAAAATATTTTTTAGGTGTTTTTGTTGCAGTCGGGTTTTTTGTTTCCTCTTTAATAATCTATCTTGTTTTAAATATTTATATCAGAGCTGTATTACAATCATTATGCATGTGGTGAAATGCCCGTCATAGTGACTCGCTTTTGCGTGTCGAATTTCGGGATCAGCCTGTGCATATCTAGTTAAATAAATGACAGCGGTGACCGTCGATGGATTACGATCTCTCGGTGGTCGTCGTTATAAATATAAATATATATGAGGACAATTTCACACACGGCCATTTAATTCCAAACTAAGCAAAGCTTGTAATATAGCAACTAAATAGCTGATATACATACATATATAGATATTTAACACCCAGATACACACAACTGATACTTATGCTCAACACACAAAAACAGTCATGGGCGGGGATCGAACCCGCAACCTCTCGGTTCAATAGTAGCGTTTACTACCACTGCGCCACAAGACTCGTGTTAGAAGTGTTCTGTACTTACCATCATCAGGTACAGTAACCGTCAATTTTCCTTGATATTATAAAAAAGGAATGTTATTTTATTTTATCTCTGTCATTATCTTTATATTTTATAAGGTATATTTTAATATGTGGTCACTACAACACGTAACAAATTATGGTCAATTTCAAAAAGAATATTCTTTGCTATACTCTGAGGAATGAGTGGACATAACTGATGTATCAGTGCTGGCATGGCAAAAAAAATGCTTGCATCCAGAGGCTACGGTGTCCTCTTACCATCAGGCCGTATATTTCTTTGCCATCTTAATTGTACAAAAATAACCTTTATTTTGATACAGTAAGACCCGAGTAATGTAAATCAACTTATTAGAGCAAACAATAACTCTTAGTTTCAACAGTTTACTGACAGCACATCTCATCTACACCCGCGTGTTATTTTTGTGTTGTAAGAAAAAAATACTCCCAAAAAGTCTGTGTATCTTTACGAAACAAACCAATTAAGGTAAACGATTAAACCGCTGCCCCTTCGAACAGTCTCAACGCAGAAATAACACCGGATGGTTAACAGCCGGAATGTAAAAAAAAGTGTTCCACAGATGCGCGCGCGCAGTTGCGCTAGGGTTGTAGCATACCTCTAATAATTTGTTAGGTCAATAATGATTTCAATTGTTCGGGTGAACTATATATTATCTACAATAACAGTTATGCAGTTATGTCTGTATATGTAACGTTTTTTTCCAAATTTTGCCTTAGATACCTAGCTATTTTATCTAAACCACTGATATCAAATTTAACAATTTTTATTTTTGTATGGTTAGATTTAATCTAAAATAGCTTACCGATTTTATTAATAAATGGATTTAAGAAAAAAAAAAAATATATAATGTAAACCTATATTGATGAAATATTGTTTGTAGTGACTATATATAATTCCAAAATTATTTACGCTAAAACTTATCAATATTGCCTTAATAAAATCATTAAATATAAGTAAAATAAAACTAAAAGACGTAAACAATGAATGCGCGCGAGTCACTGATAGCGATCTATAACTTTTTAAAATATTACCACTGTCATGAGAATTTATCAATAATTCCATTCAATAATCGATCAACCTGATATTCTTAAATATTTTTAGGAAAAAGTATATTATTGGAAATCCTAAAAAACTCTGAAACATATTTATTTCATTTGTCTCGACTTATCAGTAAGACTATAAAATCTCTTCTTCTTCTCTTGTATATAAAAATGGATGTTTATTCCGTATATACTCCAAAAGGGTACAGCAACACGTGGTCGGGCCTGCTAGTACTATATAAATATTTTTTTGAAATAATAATAATTATGAACAAAAGCGACAACCCTGATAACTGAAACAAAGATCTGTTTATTTTAACACAGCATGTGCGCGGGAGTTTAAGTTAATACGTACCATTTATAACAAAAAGTTTCGGTCCTTTTCTTCTCTTTGGTGTTCATTAAATTGCATCCTAAATTCCATGAGTCCATTAATTATTATGAGAAGCTAATGATATTTTTTTAATCAATAATATTCTCGGAATATTGATTATTACATTTGGGATGTAATTGGTTTTATAATTAATAAGTTAATAATAATAATAAATCCTGTGATGAAACGGAAGATCTCAAAATTTTGGAATAAAACTTAAATTACATAAATGAAATATACTGTTTATAACCTTACAACCTAGATACAGTCACAATACACACTCACAAAAACACACACGCTCACACACACACACACACACACACACACACACACACACGCACACACACACACACACACACACACACACACACACACATACACACACGCGAATACACAAACATATAATACATGCACACTCACACACTTACACATAATTGTAGTTCACCACTAATTACCTTAGGACACCATCAATTGCATAGATTAAACAATTATAAATATGTGTTTATATTATTATTTCTAGTATATATTGTTAGCAGTAGTGTTGGTAGTATTATTATTATTAATATTTTGAATTGATTTTTTAATTTTTTCTTTTATTTTTATTTTAGTGTCTCTGTCTTTTATTATATTAACACGTTAGTAATGGGAACGACAAGTGAATATTTATATTTTAGAGGCAAACCGACTGCCAAGATACAGGTGTCATAGTTTGGCAGTTAGGAGTTCATAAAAGTGTTATTTATGTTTTTTTTATTTGTTTCTAGGTGTATATCAATTGTACTTTTTACATAAATAAATTATTATTATTATTAATTATAATTATTGTACTACTACTGTAATAAATATATAATACTATTAAGGGAGCAATTCTTGTATATTTATATACTAGATGTGCCCGCGGCTTCGCTCACATGGACTACAGAATGCCCGCGCGAATCTTGCTCTCCTATTTTAAAGACAAAAATGCTTATTGTGGGTGTTCCTTAGAAGATAACCGTATACTCTCTGTGGCTTTTTTGTAGGGCTTTTTAATGTCTATAATTGTTTAGTACATTAATTTGGTATATATTTTATGGTTCACTCAGCGTAAGCCATTTAAGCGCCCGAATTGATTCACCAGGACCAGTTTTTCTTTTGTGCGGAACCTAAATTTTTTTTCTAAAATAAAAGTAGCTCAAGTTATTCCCTATAAATTCAGCTATCTACCAGTGAAAGTTCCGTCAAAATCGGTCCAACTGTTTCGGAGATTACCCGTAACAAAAAGACAGACAGACAGATTTTTGTTATAAGTATCGTATCATTTAATTTCATATGTATTTAGTAAAAAACTGTTATTGTGAAATTACAAACAAACACTTCAATTTTATTAATTTTATAGATATGTTTCTTGAAACGGCTCAAAAAGTTGGATGAAGCTTTGCATTTAGATAATGTTTTACATTCGAAGGTTACCTAAACAGGTGGGTTTTTTTTTTTTTTTGTAAGACATCGATCATCCTCTGCCGCCTAGATATTGTAATATAATGTAACATATTTTGAATAATATCAGTCAGCAAAACCAATTAAAAGTTTTTAATTTTTGAAATTTGTTTCTTCATTATAATTAAAAGTTGTTCAAATGACTGCTATTTGATTCATTAAAAGTACAAAAACTTTACAGTTTTTTGTTTTTCTTTTATTATTTACTGTCTAGTGTTTTGTAACAATCTTGTCTACTTTAAAGTTACTATGATGCTTAAGACTTTAATAAGTTAAGCGGTTGGAACTACTTTTAGTGCAGCTGCCAGATTTTTTTAACTTCAGGTTTTTTTTTTATTTTGTAGCTCGGTCAATTGAAGATACTGCCCCTGAAGGGAAGTAAGCAAAGTACAATCCAAATTCAATAGCGACCATCGAATCATTCGCCATTATTATACCGGCCAGCATAAATAATTCTTCATTAATTCCGCTTGAATGACCGGTCTCATGAGGCAAGAAGAAGGGACCACAGTTTCAAGGTACGACAAATATAATACATAGAGAACTTTTTAATTCGTGCCGAGGTTAAAGTTACGGTAGTTATCTTAAAACTATGACTCTAGAGCTCAGCGTGTGTCATTCTGTTGTAGAAAGGAGAGGAACGAATTGGAATTAGGTGTTAACTAGTGAAGCGACTTTAGAAAATGCTCCACTAATCCTATGGTTCTATCAATGAACACTCATATTCTTTGGTGGTCTGCATAATTTTCAGAGATCTGCGTATTTATCATCTTTACATTGATTACAACAGATGGTGTCGGTCTGTCGTACGCTTCCTTAAAAATAAACAAAATGTAAGTTTTCAGGACGATCTCACAGATAATTTAAACATTCCAATTTAGTATACAACCCTGAAGAGTGATGAGTAAGTGATAAATTCTTGTTTAGGTTACCCCATCCATCTTGTTCTTTTTTGTTTAAGTGTGTAACTTCACATCAACTAATGGCGGTTTAATTTACAAGATTTCATCTGATATTTTCTTGGCATATGCTAATGCATTTATCGGGGTCTTTGTAAATTTACTGATTTGGACATAATAAAATTATCGGTTGACGGTGAAAGAAAATATCTTGATGAAATCTGGAGACCTAAAAATTGTCCTAATGTAGTAAAAAAATAAATAACTATTTTTACTTATTATATATGTAACTATGTTATTCACCATTTATTGAAAAAAAAATCACAATAATGTAGTGTTACTTGCTATAATACATTATGACTGTACGTAAGGTAGAATAAAAATTAATCCATAAGTATCTTAAGTAATATTCTTTCTTGGAAGCTTTCATCTCGTACCGCGACATTCATTTGAATTTTTAATATGAGTATATAAATTGTCTCATTAGCCCAGTGGTCTTAAGCGCGACTGCTATGCTCTAAGTCCTGGATTCTATTCCCAGTTCGAGTAAAGTGTTAGTGGGATTTTTTATGTAATTGTCAGTAACAGCTCAGATTTCGACTCTGTGCTCGATTAAAAGCAATAGGCTCGCCCCCTAATACATAGAACCTTGAAACATACCCAGATAATTGTGGGTGTGCATTAGTGCACCTCTGCCTAACCATTCAGGGAAGAGAGTGCACTTATGTCTAAAAACCAACAGTCAGATTGAAAAAAGTCGTTTTAAATTTTTGGCCTGTTTATGGAAAAAGTTTATAGGACATATAAGTTCACGCTACGACTCTAAGGAGCGGAGCAGTAAATATGAACGTCAAGAAATCTGGCAAACTGTAGTGAGAAGAATGACACAATCACGTTGATGGCGGCGCAATGGAGATTCGGTCGAATATATTTATCACTGGTGGCCCTGCACGTGGAGCACTGTGATTCTTTATTGGATGTTGTGTCGATTTGTATTACGTTCAACAAATTATAGTCGAAAACATTTCAATAAATATTTTTATAAACTTTTTTGATCATTATAGGTTCAGCGTTGTGGCCACAATCTCACCTGATCATAAGAGACGATGTACCCTAATATGGTAGCACGCTAAGACTAGTGGAAAACTGTCTCTCAAATGCAGCTGCTGGAACACTTCTATTGGTGCTTGGCGATAAATTTTCAACTTGACCCTCAAGCTAGCCAAGCTAGCTATGGTTTTATCGCGATGTTTTTTTTCACCGAGGGCTCAGGCTTATTGGAGGAGTTCGAACTCACGTCGATCGATGCGATATCCGTACACACTACCAACTGAGCTATCATTACTTTAGATGCTGCACTTCAGTAGATCGCAGCATAGAATCAAATGTTATATACCCGAGAGTAACTCTTCATCGTTATTTGTCTCTCAGCGGTTTCAGGTATAGAGGAAATATGCGCGGTGCTTTTATTATTTTGTCTTACTATAAATTTAATTACAGGCGGCCACGCAAAACCAAAACGAATTTTTGTTACACCTCAGTGATTCAAAGCGATTTAACCTTTTTTGATTTACGCTTATCTTTACGTAAGTCCATTGCATTTTTATGCTTACCGCCTGGTTAGTTCTAACTTGGAGCCAAATTGTAAAACCATAAAATAAAGCAGAATAAACATTAAAAAAGATTATTAAATGGAAACAGAGACCATTTTTCATTTCAACCCTCGAAAGAATGCTTTGAATACCCCTCAGTTACCTTTGACTAATTCTGTAAAGTTTCGTTGTTCTTCGAGGACACCTGCCGACCGTTTCCGTAAACTTTTCAATGAGATCTCCCGGGTTTTTACTACCTTTTGAATCGTTTATCTCGGAGCTACTTCGGGATGAGTGTTCGAAAGTTTCCGATTGACTATTATGCTGTTTTTTTGCTCCAACCGGGGCCAGAACTTTCCTAAATCGATCGTTTGATAAAAGGAAACCGATGATTTCTCTTTATTTTGTTTTGTTTTAGGCCATTTTTTGTGAAATGGCTGTAGTTATATTTTTAGTCGTTTTATTTATTTTATCTTCTTCACTGGTTTTATGGTTTCCGTTAATATTGAGTATTTCTCCCGTTTCCCAACTTTTGCCAAGATCTATTTTTATTTTAAATATAACCAACCAGATAAATTAACAATAATATTTGTATTTTACAAATCATTAATTTTACACGACAGAAGTTACGATTTAAAAACACTGGTGCAAGCTGACCGTCAATCAAGATTTCTTTTACAACGCAATATTATTCATTCTTGTTATTGTAATCCGCACTCAAATTGACAATATCTGACAATTGAGCCAAGCAAGTGTAAACTCGATTTTATGATTAACTACCAATGATATTTTATAAGTTAGAATCTGCATTGACGTCTTAAGCACTGCATCAAAAATAAGTGACAGGGAGATAATCACTTCAAGTTCACTTAGTCGGGCATGGTCTAGTAATATAGTCGGACGCTATTTGCAGGTGTTTTTTATACTAGCTGTAAATGGTAGTACGGTAATGTCCATATAAATATAAGCAGTCATCGATGTTATACTAGACTACAGTGAGACAAATGTATTGATCATAATCGCTTCCAATGAAAGTATTTGGTGAAATTCTTACTTTAAAAAAAAATGGAATTAAAAAAATACCGTAAAGGATACGCACGGCGCTATCTAATGGAACTTGTAATAAAATAGGTACTTAGGTGAGAGTACCTATTGTACTGCACGCTTCGTTGTATCGTGCGTAATTCTTAACTTTCGAACAATGTATACAGGCTTCATAAATGCATTTTTGAGCAAACATGTTCGGATTTAAGACGGATGGTAAGGAATTTTCACTCAATATTGTATAGAATAATACTGTAAGTTAGGGAGTTAATTAATCTCTTTACCCATATTGTCAATCAACTTCATTTACGAAAACCATACAAGATTCTAGAAGTCCATCCTTTATAAAAATATTTATGCTTTAAGGTAAACGGAGGACAGAAAAAAACTACTTTTCCGTTGAAGTAAAATACGCTACTAAATAAATAACGACATGAAACAGTATACGACGGACAACTTTATTAAACCTTTTGAAGTTCCAACGTGGTCGCAATGTAGACATTTTATCTTGACAAAGATGAGATTTTAGCGTCCGTCTCAAAGACCGCGACATCCGAGACTTAATTTCTGAGATCACCGCTACTGTGAAATTTTCAACCAAGTTATATTATAGGAAAGTTTTTTGGACACACTGTCATATTGTTCGGTGACCAAGAAGCTTTTTCTTAGCTACATTTATATTCGAAGAATACTTATGTAAATAAACAGAACAATAGCAATTAATATGTTTGCTAATGTAGTTAAAACACGGCAGACCCTAAAATGTTCTTTTAATAACCAAAGAGTGTGTGATAATTCTCCGAAAGAGATTTCAACCTTTTAGTTTTGTCTTTATCTGTGCATTTATAGTAACATGTGACGCCGTTCTATTTTCGTATTTTTCTCAGCACACCCTTTAATTCGCTATCCATAACATGGGGGTATATAAGAAATAACTGATTCGCCATACTGAATTTAAAATGACGTCAATTACCTAACCATGCATTGTCATCCAAACTAAGCGTGTATACAAGATTTCAGCACAATCGGTTGAAGCTAATTGTTTGAAAAATCAGTTGCAAATATAACTCATACTAACAAGGCAAGTTAAATATATGCTTGTAAAAAGGAATATTATAAATGAAAAAGTCGTGAGAGTTCTCTTATGAATGAACTTAATTTCAGTGTGTCAGGGAAAAACTTTCCCGTAAGAAATATCCTCTTTGCGAAATCCAGGCAGTAATCAAAGACGTAAGGTGCAATCTGTTCAAAGCTCGTTATAATGCGCAGTCGAGCCGGGCTGCCGGCCGTGACTAATGCGATTGGGTTTGCTCTATCGGCAAATTGGTGTGCTTAATACGATGATTTGCATCGATTCATATTACCTAGCCCATACGGGTGTTGTTATCCAGTTTTGCATGGTCGAAGTTAATTTTAAATCAGCAACAAATTTACGGTTAAGTTGTATCTATGTCTCAACATGCGTTACAACGATATGAAATTCTATAGAAAGCTACATAAATTAGTACTCTTTTTTATCTTTTGCTAGATGGCAAATATTTATGTTATTTTACGAATTTTGCTTTTTGAGTATTGTTTGTTCATCATGTCGATGTGTACTTTGTATGGCTACATCTGTATTGGAAACTATTGACATTAAAACCGCGATTAATAATCAAATTATAATTAAACATATGTAAGTTAATGATCGCTTACGTGCTAAAATTGACAAAAACTTACACCACTCGTACTTTAAGGTGGGCCTTAGCTTTTTTGACTCTCTCAAACTCTGGGAACTTTTCTAGTCACATGACCCTTTAATCTATTCATGATATAGATGGCTATGACTAGCACTTTCGGAGTCTAGGTCAAGGTGGCTGATCTTAATTAGGCAAGTTGTTCCTAAATTGTTAATGTAACTGATCGATAAACTTAAAGCAGACTGCACTTGTTTAATTATTATTTCATTCATCTTCTAAATCAGGCTACTATAAATTTATTTCCAATATTTTTTTTATTTGTGACAGATTATCTAATGACTATGATTGTATAACATTATCAACAAACTCATCATACACTAATTCACACCGTCACACGTCACAAACAATAGGGTATCTTCAAAACCATGTTTGAGATAAACGCGTTTTAAAAGTTTGACAATTTATTACTGCTCTAACTAAAAGTACAAATTTTCTAAATTAACTATATTATTGTTTCTTACATATTTATTAAATAATTTTTGAATTTAATGTAGAGAAAGAAGAACAGTCGAGTTCTTTAGAAATTTATTTTAAAATATTCTCAACGTTCCGATCACATGTGATGCAGTCGGCATTCGTTATTTGCGCTTGCACACAACGGAGTTGGAGCTGTCTAAACATGTCCCGGACACGTGTTTGCCGAAACGTTTTGCACCTGCGACTCGAACAAATTTTGTATGCAGCTCCCTTACTACGAGTAGAATATGATAATAGTTTTGAAAGCGTAATCGAATCGTGTACATCATGGTGTCATTAATTTAATAAACTCGGTTTTGAGCCTGATCATCAAACAGTTCTTATTCTCATGAATAAACAAACTTGATTATATTTCGATAGGACTTTATTATAATTAGTAACAGCATTAGTTTAATCAATCATCAAGTAATAATTCTATGTTCATTGATCAATTAATCATCATCATTATCTTATTCTTCGACTTTAGGGCATAGGTGTTCATTCTTTTATCAATCATCTCTGTTTTATGCAAGTTTTATCTATTTTATAAAATAGTTCTCTATGGCTTATCTTTGTCATACCGTGAAGCTGTGGAACCTTCTCCCGGCCAGTGTGTTCCCTCCTTATTTTGACATCGGGTCCTTTAAGCGTAAACAGAACATATATGTATGCAGGTCAGTGGACGCCACTATATTTAGACTGTGCTGTGGATACCATCAGATAAGATATCACAGTTCCTCTTCAACTAATAATAACGCTAAAACAGTAGATGTCAAGTACGAGCGTATAACTTTTTCAAAAATTCCATATATATATATATATTTTTATTATATCACAAACGTTACTACTTTTCCATTTCACCAGGATTTAACTATGATTAGGTCAAAAACTAAGGCGGACCGAAAAGTTTACCCGACCCAACTGTCAAACTATTATAGATGTAGCCTATCTCTCGAGAGTGACCGCTGTTTCTGGTCCTTGAAAACAAACTATGGAAAATTAAGTCTAGTGTAGATATATTGCAAGCTAGAATAAAAATATTTAATTATACTGTATAAGTCTTGGTGGTGGAGTGGTTTAGAATCGATGTCCGTATGTTCAAATACCGGCATTTTAAATTTTATTTTTGTTTTTCCATATATTTACTAATCAATACTGGTAGTACTATCGACTGACGGTGAATTAAATCATCGTGACGTAACCTGAACACTTGAGAATAAAGTTCTTGTACCGCTGTATGTGGAAAAAATTTAGAACTTGTGTGCTGGCGTCCTAATTAAGATCGTGCTCTCCCTCGGAACTTAATGAGACACTTGGAGGCTTGTATTATTATTAACTGTGTCGGTATTTAATGAGTCAATTTGTATCTATTTATTTTTAGGAAGCTAAAATTAACAACTAATCTATATAATACGTGAAGTAAAAGCTTTCGGTACCTTTCTAAACGTATTGCGTGCACGGAAGACTGTGAGATTTGGTATGGTTAAGGTTTATACGGAGAAGGAGTGAAGAAAGCTAAAATTTATCTGTAATATCTGTTACTAATATATTAAATAAAATAAATTAATACTGTGAACC
This sequence comes from Saturnia japonica, assembly GCA_033032175.1. Taxonomy (NCBI): domain Eukaryota; kingdom Metazoa; phylum Arthropoda; class Insecta; order Lepidoptera; family Saturniidae; genus Saturnia; species Saturnia japonica. The sequence goes on from CM065325.1 coordinate 15,543,902, forward strand.
CTAAACTAACCAGTGCTATTGAACTTAGACACCCCAAAATATTGATATTGTCACTCAACGAAGAGTGACAAGCAAGTGATATATTATTCATTGTTTAGGTTCATACTGCAAATGTCAAACAGAAAATAGTCTATGATCAAAAAGTCGCTGGTCGAGTTTCGACCTTAGGGTGATCGCAAGTTCATTTATAAACAAATTGCAAGTCATCACTGATATGTTACAAATTTTAATAATAGTATAAAATTGCGAAATCCGTTTTAAATTCGAATTCGATAACTAATACTCGTAGTACGGGTAGATTTACATGTGAATCTATATGCTCAAGGTGTTGAACGAGTTCCGAGTGGACACTATTGCTTTTTGATTTTATTTAAAAAAACAGTGGTACTCCCTGTGAACTAACCTTTTTTCTTTTTATATCATTTACTATGTTTCTTTTTAAATTAAGTTTATTGTTTTGGGATAAAAATTGTCGGTTTAATAGGTTTTATACCAAAAAAAAATCAGATAAATAGCGAGTAGACTCGCATCCTGATGGTTCCGAAAATACCCATACGTGAAACAATAATACGTACACCACAAACAAGAGGTTATTATCTTTAAAAGCGATGTTTAAAGTAATTGCGTTTTAAATGTTTAATTTATTAATAGATAACTAATTATAGAACATTTGAAATTTTAGTTATGCGGCTTTCAAACTTTTGTTTATGATGTGCGATTATAAATTTTATGCCCAAAAAGTTTGGTTTTGGTTTTTATTTCGCTATTGTTTACTATAAGGTATATGGATATAATTACATGCAATAACTTGTAGGAGGAGTTTCAGAATCGTATGTATCTTGGAACTACCATATGGGTTTTGATAACTCCCAGTGCGACTTTTACACTTTTATTAGGAAGGGCTGTATATGTTTATTGTATTAACCTAGAAACTTGATTTTTCTATAGCAGATAGCATAGTCCTTTTCGAGATAAAAAAAAAAAACAATATAATTTTCTTGCATTATAATTTTACACTGGATTACAATTTTCAGATTTTTCCTTTACTTTTGTTAATAGATCTCAGTTCGTACCAAACTTCAAGACTACAGGCCCGTGGGAAGTAGTACCCTATAGGTTTTGATAATTTTTCCCAGAGTGCTATTTATAGCTGTTACTATGAAGGACTTTATATTTTTTACAGTAGTTTGACGTCATAGATCTTAGTACTCGGTATTAATTTCAACTATTTTTTTTTTATTTTATACATTTAGCACTCCAACAGAATAATTACAAAAAGGTAAAAATACATACATATTATCATTTCTGTTTAAATACAGTGTAATCATTTAGATAATATGCCTGCATGACATTTAAATACACAATATTTCAAAAAGGTTAACTAAAGTTTATTAAATAACAAATAAAATTAAATTTACCCATTAAAATAAAATTGTATTGTATTATTAAACAACTAATGCTTAAATGAAATAAATGCTTGAGAAAATATATCTATGTTGTCTGATCTTTCATTATACAACTTTGCCATACGTGTTAGAGAGCTAGTTTCTACGCTGAATTCAATGTTGCAGTTGTAATGAAAATATATTTACGTTGCGCACCGCACAGGAATAAAATCTGAAGTAGAAGTAATTAATAAGGAACGCATTTATAGACCATTTACAATCTTGTGAAGGATGGGTAAGTCAGTTACATTTCGCTTCTCTCTTAGGCTTATCATAATAAAATATTCCAGTCTATCTTCATACTTAGGGATTAATTTACGAATGCCATTTCTTATGCTTACGTATATAATATAACGAGCCGGGCCAGACTCTATAAGCTCAATGTAGGTGGAATAGTCAGGTGACCATATTACAGAACAATATTCGAGTATACTTTTAACTAAGGTATTATAGAGTAAGATAAGACGGTCATTACTGCGAAATGGTCGTGATGTACGCTTAATGAATCCAAAGCATCTTGATAGCTCAATAACAATATTATATAATTAGTTATATTATACCTCGAGTCAATTTCGGGAAATAAACTTAAAAAAAAATTTGTTACTTTATATCTTCACACGGGATTTATTCCTAAACATTTATTAAAATACCTTCCTTAGTGCGAAACTTCAAAACTGTAGGTCTGCGGGAAGTACAACATAAGTTTTGATAATTGGTTCGTGAGCGTTATTTGAACCATGAAGTGTCGTATCTCTTTAATCCGTTAGCCTAGATTTTTTTTACAGGAGTAATTTTAGATAATGTAAATGGTTTTCGTTAAACTAAATTGCATTACTCGTCTCGTTTTACAATCGTTGGTAATTCTATCATCTTCTATGAAATATTTTAGAGTAATGTCGATGATAATATTCTGAAAAATGGGTTAAGCAACGATAAATTGAAGACCACTAATAAATCAGGTTTAAGTGATTGTGTAGGTCGCTCGGTGACAAGTTGTTAATCGTTTTGATTCAATTTATCAACTGGTCGGTGTAGTCTGTCTGCCCACTATCTTTCACGTTGTTAGTCCAGGGAATTATGGTTTTATTTATACTGACGGGCAAAAAAAAGTTGTGACTTTGGAACACTAATCTTTGTATTTCACAAGCCAGCGTATAGATACCACTATTAGAACATGAGTTATTTCAGTATACATTGGCTTATAATATTTAATAATGTAAGCAGCCCAGCAACACGATTATGCGAAGTATGAATTTGAAGCCATGAACAAAAAAATAATCACCTAAGCCAATAAATTATAATGATTTATTTATTATCTAACATACCATCACGCCTGTATTCCCCGAAGGATTAGGCAAAGGTGCACTAATGTACACCCACATTTCGCCGCGTATGTTTTTAGGTCCCATATAATAGGGGGCGAGCCTATTGCCATCAATCCGGGCACGAAATCAAACTCCGAGCTGCTACTGAGAATTTCATAGGAAAAACCCAATAACACTTTGCTCGACCTGGGATTCGAACCCAGGACCTCGGTCATAGCAGTCGCGCTTACGACCACTAGGCTAACGAGGCAGTTAACGCATAATAGTTTCAAATTATGTGAGTTAAACAATAATTATAAAATTACACAATAATAATTGTTAAGGAATATTAAATAACAGAATTATAGTCACTTAAATTTGTCGTAATGATCTAGAATAACTTTAGCACTTCTGGAAGAAATTAGATTAGGTTAAGTTAATTCTGCGAAATAGATAAATAAAAAAGTAAAAATTGTTACTAACAGATATTCAAGAACAAGTGAAGAAGAAAATATGAAGACATGAAAATTTAACCTTTGGTCTAGATAACACCAACAAAACCAACGTGTTATAGAAAAATGAAAATATCTAAGACAGGCGAAGCTGGTTTAACAAAAGTAAAGCGTCGCGATATCATAATGTTTGAGCTTAACAAGTGACTATTAAACCTTTATAGTAAGCTTCCGATTTGGTTTCTATCTGACGCCCACTTGTTCATCGCACCTATTATTTTTCACTCTTTATCGTAACACGCTGGCATAAGGTTTTAGCATCCAATATCTAAAATAGTGCAAGTAATGGAAATCCAGCGGAATGAGCAAAGTATAGGCAAACATATTTTAAAATTGTGTATAAGAAACGATCAACTATCTAGATGATCTATTCAATAACTACGATCCAAGTTGGAGTAAATTCGTTTTTTAATGACTTTGATAATATGCTAATATTTAAATGTTGGTGTATGAATTTAGAGCTTTATCTTATCTTATACATATTGCAATATACTTCAAAAACCTTTTTTCCAGAATTTATATTTTCCAACCCTCATGCACATTCTTTTTTATGTTGTCTACACATCTTATTTTCGGTCTTTCATTCTATTCTTTTTGAATTTTGTTCTTTGTTATAAATAAGTAAGCTAAATTTTGATTTATGTCTTGCTGTTTCTGGTTAATGTAAGATACAATTTAAACAGTCACAATCACTAATTTTTGTTTTTCATTATCATTGATATAAGTTGTAATCTTTTTTATTTGTACAAGCAAGCAAGTATTGTACTAGCACAGTAACAAAATGAATATGGAGTGTTTGATGTTTTTTTTTTGTGATTTTATCGCTCTCGCGTATGTCGTATACCACCGGCTTTCGACTAATGACTGTCACTGAGCAAGAAGAATCGCTTTATATAAATTTCTCCGGTGTAATTAATTTATGTTACGTCGAACTAGGTATCGGGTTTGTGATTAACCTTTCCTCGGTGTGAACTTAAGCCATTTCATATTGGATCCACGTTATTATTATTCCGGGTTAGCTTTATGAAGTATGTGGTTGATATGGATTTTATAGTTTATTACAGTTACTTCAAAATATAACGTGTGTTTTATGGTTAGGTTAGGTAATTCAATAGTTGTCTATATTTGATGATAAATGATCACTGCAGCCTATAGCTGTATTCAACTAATCTAAACTTTGTCAAAAAAGTATCGGGATAAGATCAATAATACGCAAAATGTTAGTCATTCACCCAACAATATTTTATTGCCTTCAATGTATACTCCTTCAGAAACAATACACTTAAACCAACGAATAATATAATCATGCAAACAATTTTTAAACGCTTTTTCCGGAGTTGAGTTTAATTCTCGTCGCGAATTCTCCATGTCTTCTACCGAATGAAAACGGGTAGCACGAAGTGGTCATATGAGTTAATGAAAAAGAAAGAAGTCGGCTGGAGCCATATCTGGTGAATAAGGTGTTTTTTTTTAATATGTTTTAATTCAATTTCATTTGAATAATTTGGCTGAACCATTTGGACTATTATTTGTGATTAGCAATATCAACTCATATTGTTTATTGCTAGGTTGTTTGTTTTAGAAACTGTTTGTTTCCCTTGAAATAAATAACTCTTATGATAATAAAATATGAGACGTCAGCAATACGACTGTGGAATTCGATTCCTGCCTACACCCAATTAGCCAACTATCGGGATTCCTCCAAGTATTTACTACGTAGGTAGGTTCTACTTAATGCACTTGAATATCTACTAAATTTTGTTTACTAAACGGTTTGCACACCTTGCATATAACTTTCTCTTGCCGGTTAATTTAACAATTAATAATACATTTCCAAAAAATATTCACCAAAGAGTTAATAATACCTGTAGTTAAATAATAATGCATTTAATTAAAAATCATTATTAAATCATATACTCTCCACTGGAACACGATGTGGAGTTATAATTTGTTCACCGTAGTACCCGTTACATATTTCCACGCCTACATTTTAATTTTACCTTGTTATATAACAATAACCATCGGTGCATTTAAATTTACAATACAGTAAGGTTTGAAGCTATGCTGGTTTAGTGGTAACTTGTAGGGATTACGCGTCGATAGTCGTAAGTTTAAATTCTTAAAAGAAGCCACAGCTTTCGGTGAAGAAAAACATCGTGGTAAAACCATCTCATGGTGGTAGGGCATTTTTTAGTGCTCGCCTAGCTAGTAACCACCCTCAAGTTGAAAATCTGTTGCCAAGCTCCTATAGCTACACTTGGAAGCTAGTTCTCCCACTAGGCTTAGCGTGTCACATATCGTGTCTTGGGCCGCAAAGTCTCTTAAAATGAGATGAGATCGTGTCCCTAATGCTAAAGGATTGAGTAAATAAAAAAAACCTTCTTGGATTTCGAATATATATAACTAGCTGACCCGCGCAACTTCGTCTGCGACACATAAGAGAGAGAGGGTTAGAGAGAGTGGGACGTAGAAAGAGAAAAATAACAAGCCGCCCTCCTCCCACATCGTTCCGCTAAAATGCACACGCGGTACTTGATTATTATTTTGCTGCGGAGTTATTTAAAAACTGTGATATCTCCTAAGATATTCATTGAAATCAAATTATGTAAAGGGCAATTTGTCCAACATTAAATACTTGTGTTAAATAAAGTATTTATTTCGATAAGGATTAATACCATGTTTATAAAAACACCTTCGCAAATAATGCACTATTTTAGAACAAATTTTATTACCATAAAAAAGGTTATATTGCGTCAACCTTAAAAGATAAACATATGCTATCGCAGACTTTTTTTTGAACTTTTTAAGAGAAACAATTCTGTCGTACATTTTTGTTATTTAACTTTAAGCATCTAAGCAGCGCACGCAGTGGAAACTTTCAAAGGGAATACATTTTCACCTTTTTTGCAACAATTTTCATTGATGCTCCGCTCCTTTTGGTCGTAGCGTAATGTTATATAGCCTATAGCCTTCCTCGATAAATGGGCTTTCCAACACCAAAATTACTTTTCCATTGCAACTAGTACTTCCTGAGATTAGCGTTTTCAACCAAACAAACAAACTCTTCAGTTTTATAATATTAGTATAGATATGCAAGCCTTGTAATCTACAAAACTTTTGAATGATATACCTTATTTATTATTTCTTTATTTCAAATTATTCCATAGATCCCTTATCCGTTTCGCAAGTATATAGTGATCTTGTTGAATTACTATTGCCAGTCATGTGGTAAAGGTAAGGACCGTAAGGTGTTCCTACTAGGGATTCGGTTTAAGCAATTATCGATAAAAGTTTTTAATAGAATTACTGCGAAATGTTATTATTATATGATAACATGCCAATTTTTAATAAAAAAGAAAATCAATTTCAATTATTTTCTCATATATCTTTGAAGTTGAAGGTCCAGTGCCAATACTCAAACATCCTCCATCTAACAAAAAAAAACATCCAAATCGGTTCATAAACATAAAAGTTACGGCTGAACATCCATAAAAAAGAACACTCGAATTGAGTAACCTCCGTCTTTTTTTAAAGCCGTTAAAAATTTGAATCATATTAGCTCTATAGTCCTTTTGTTAAATCGGGTAGTATTTGGTTGATATACCACGCAGGACTAACTTGTCAATTCTGTGTTTATATCGAGTTTTGTATATATATCTTTATAGAAAAGGATAACTGAATGACTGGCTGACATATCAACGTACAACCTAAACTACTTGAGCTTGCACAGCGAAAATTTGCATGCAGGTTCTTTTGTACTGTGAATGAGCACTGAGGAAGGATTTTTGGAAATTCATGTCCTAAAGTGGTGAAAAGGGGGATTAAAGTTTATGTGAAAACTCGTCATTTTTTAAGATAGATCTGTTAAATTGGTATTTAGTAATTCAGTTTGAAAGTAAAAAAGATGAGATATCTTTCAAATATGATGCGATCGAAGCCACGGGAAAAGTTCTAGTATTTATATATGTATTTCCATTAGTAAACTAGTGTATGCTTGTTTGGAAACAAATAGCTGTGTATGACTTAGTATTATTTGTCAATTAGCCTTGATTCAATTAAGTTTAACGAATTTGTTACTTGGCAAATGGATCTAATATCAGTACTAGAAGATATGGACCATTATATGTGGAGGAACCGAATTGGTAAAGCAAAAGTACCTATTGAATCCTAACTTCATGTAAAACATATTATATGAAAGATTTAGGTTGGTTTTTCTTTAGTTAAAACTTCGGAGTGTGAGAACAACTGAAAACTTTGTTTTGTTTGTTTTATAACAACGCCAAAGCTACTAGTGAAAATTAGTTTTAAATTTAATTACAAGTAATAATAATGATATTAATTATGATTATTCTACGTTGGTCAAACTGCTGGGATAATTAATATGAAGTAAAAAAAAATAAAAAACATTATTAGAAATACAGAAATTGTATCTGTAGATAAAATTAATTTACAGAATGAAATGAAAAAAATTGAAAGTCTCGGAGATAAAAACACTATATTTATAAATTTACATTTTCCTATAAACAAAAAGCGTAAAATTAACTTTTTAATAAAAATCAATCATCTCAGGCGACGGAGCCATTCGACGCGAATGACGATTCGGATATGAAAATAAATTAAATGGTATATAAAACAAATTGTTTTTAATTTGAAACTCACAGATGTTTACGATTTGCGACAATGGACCCTATTTTAAATATTTATACAAATTGGGTAGCCCCTTGTCCGACATTCAGCGACGGGTTTGGGAATTCGGGTCATCATGACATTACTAATTTGTGATTATGAAATTACTAAAACGTCATGGCCTGGAGTCAGTGATTAAGTTCAAACCTTTCTTTAGGAATATAGTTTGAGGAAGTAGTGGGACTTATTTCATAGGATGCTTTCATTGTTACAATTTTTCTCCTTCACTTAAACGATTCATGCAGCATAAACTCGTGCGCAGAGATCTTTTATATGTACGATATTTTCTGAAAAGTTCAGCGTCGATCAGGAAGAACAAAATCTTTTAAATATAAAATATTTTTTCATTTATATTTCCTACATTTTTATCGCAATCGCTATACCATCACAGAACCCTTCTAGGTACCGAGCTGAGTACAGAATCCTGCGTTTTATGTACCTACCTACCGACGGGTTTCAATCTGTGTCACGGAAAACGGCTATTTGCCGGTCTTAGATCTATTAAATTTATGATTCTAGTAGCATTCATTAGCACATTGGTTAGCATTTCTAGCTATAACTAAGAAGATTGCAATAAATTTAAGATTTGTCTTATCTGTCAAGTATGATTAAAGATTCTAAAATTTCTGTTCTACGTTTACCGAAAAAAGGGAGATTGTGGTGTTAACAATTATGGCTCAAACATTATAAAAGGAAATTTTAAATGTAAAAGTGAAATATTGTAGGGACCGTAAGAATATATTATAGTCGGTACAGTTAATGTTGTTACAGGTAAAGTTAATAATGCACTTTCACATAAATTGTTAGAATACCGATAATTACAAATAACATTGAATAGTTTCAAACCGCTTACTGGTCCAATACCTAAATAGGTCAACGATAACGGACAATGTAACGCGGAATACGACAATTATTCAGGGGACCCTTTCGAAATTCCTAAAGTTATAATCGTGTTACTATCAAATTTAAAGTTAACACCTTGTTTTGTGGGTACAAAATACGCAGTCTCGTAGAATGGATTAAATTTCCTCATTGGTTGAACAACTTACATTTCGTTAGGGAATCGAAGCGCATTTACTACAAAGTAAAAATGGAGATTACATTTCGTTGATATACTTCTGACGGACTGAGAAGATCAAGTCAAAACGCATTTCCATGAGAGCTACTTCTAAAATATAAATGAATCAAGTTTACAGGTGCTTGTTATGGGATGTAAAGATTTATAGAAATAGATAGGATAGAAAGAGCTAATTTTCATTTAATTGTAGATTTTTTTTCCAATTACATAACCAATTTTGGTCTTTTACCTTTCAATATGCATGGCTGTCAAATGGGTATAGTATACAGTAAGTTCAATAATCTCTACAATATCTTGTTCTGCTCAATGTTGAGATCGTAATAAAGATAAAAAAAACAATTGATGATTTGAGAATATTCTGCAACTTTATCATATATCGATGTTAGATATGCAACAACACTACGGTTCACATAATGCCGTTGGAATGGGTAACTGGCGTGTAATTGATCGTCGGAGCATTTCATTGCAGGAAAGTGAACATTTGCAATTAGTTATAATACAGCTTCATTGCTTAGTCTGAACGACGCAATCTATCTTGTAGATTATTGCTGCAACATATTCTGTGAAAGTATTAGAACCCAACGCTTTTATTGTCAAATACAACAGGTTCTGGGTGGTAGGACTCCAGAACTTTGTTTGACTGAACTGCGACCACCTTACTCCACTATAGTAGTACTAGCACGCTTAGGCGTGTCACTTTCAGGGATCAACTGGTCTATATACAGTATCAGAGAGTGATAGGAATATAGACATGACTGAGTCGCAACCACCATGTGCATGATAATAAGCCCTTTATTTACAGCGAACTTTCTTTTGGTTCGACGCGTTTCGGAATCAGATAGTCTATTTCCAGCTGCCTAGAGAGTTACAGACCAGTATGACAGCGACCGCCGGCGATGGATTACGAAATTACGGTCGCCGTTGTCCATATATTGTACTGTCAAGCTGCAGCCACTTTACCGTACTACTAAAGCATACGGGACGTTCTAACTAACTCTTTAGAAGTAGTAAACGGTAATAGTCCTAGATTAATTTCCAGTCCTGCTGCAGAATCACTTAAAATTAGATGACTACTCTCTCTACACAATAAAAAAAATGTCATTTAGCGTACTCCAAAAAGTAAAAAATTAATATAGAAAGAATATTAGTAGATAAAAAATACTGTCGAAGTCGCGGTCTTTACCAAGGGTCCAATAAATAAAGATGACATAAGCAAAATCATACAATCGAATGATAAATTCTGTCATCAGTTATTTTGACACGCCTATCAATCTATATGGAGATTATAATATTATTATTTTTTGCAGTAATAAAAAATTACCTAACTGTAATTGTCTGGTCATTACGAAATCTTCTATAGGGTCAGATCTTAAGTGAAGAGGTAGCGGCGTTGGAATAAGTTACAGTGCGATAAGTTATAAATTATTTAAAAAAAAAAAATCATTATATTAAGTCTTCATTGTGTGTATCCAATGCATTTGTATGTTTTGCATTGTTAATCTGCTTCAAAATTAGGCTCACAATTAAAGATTCCATCGCTCATTTATAGTTTTGGGAAACCATCAGCACTAAACCTAAAATTTACAAAGTTACTGTGTACTAATTAATATTGCTTGGCGTTTATATTGAAAAATTTCTTGATTGATTGACTTCGCTATGTATGAAACAGCCAAATAATGCACATTGCGAAAACTTAATTTAAAATGAATATAGTTATTTCGTTTTTACTATTTTATTAGCACTGTATTAAAATTAATATTGTATGTGTATTTTATGCCAATTGTTATTTTAATTTTCTCAAAGTACTAACACAGGTTTTTCTTAGTGGTACAAATAAGTCCAATTTCTTAAAACCTATTTTTGTTACAAAACCAGCTGTGCCTCACGATTTCACCCGAGTGAATTTTATTAAACAAACACCGTGCCGCCTACGTATCCATGTAGTCTATCATAATTGTTCTTCCCGTAAGTACAAATTATTTTAATTTTTCATTATCTCCTAATCTATATGTCCAAATAGCATACTCTACAGAACAAAATTTAACTTTTGTTTGTAGGGATTAATATGCCATGTCTAAAAATAATCCGTGTAAATCACTTTTTAATTTTCAACAAATCTTTGTCACAAAATACCTTATCGTGGCTTATGTATAAGAGATAGGGGCATATGCTATCGCTGACTTTTTTAGATATACTAAAGACCAAAATTAATGTAAAACATTGTATTTCCGTATTATTAACGATTACGCCAGCGCACGCGGTTAAAACAGTTTGGGAGGGCCTCGACTTCCGATATTCGTAACACAAATAAGTATTTAAGACTATTTGAAAGCTGTAGCCTAATCTTAAATAGTCTATATTATTCTTCGAGTGTATTCCTCTGAATTTGACTTGCAGTTCCAGAGATTATCGTGTATAAACAAACAAACAAATAACTTTTCCGCTTTACTAAATTAGTATAGATTTTCGTATATGAAACGAAAGCTTTAATTAAATTTAAATATACGCATTATAAAAATTATTTTATTGGTAGAAAGCTCTATTATTTTTCTAAAGATTTAAAGTGAATGAAATCGTGGACGGTTGATAGGTCTATATCCAACAGGAATTAATCGCTTCTCTTGTGCTAATATAACAGATATACTAAATGGAAACAGGTTAGGAGAGGCAGTACGACACCCGCAATTTGGTGTGGGCGACGCGACGGCCGTGATGAATGACTTTCCGACAATATTACGGTGTGAACTCGTGTGTGGTGGGATTAACAGTACAATTATGATGTATATCGTTAAATTTATAATAGGGCATTATTGTTTTATATTAACCGGTGATTTGAATGGATGAGCTTTATTTTTGGTGGTAGAAAACTATGTACTCGCTATGTAGCTTTCCCGTGGGAATTGGTTTGTTTAGTTTAGAAAATCAAGAGAAATAGGAGCGTTGAATTATATAATATAGGTCAAATATGTAGTCAAGATGTATGGTTCGATAAATGTTCCCGACTGGATAGCGTATACACTATACAATATGGTCAATTTTTAATTATTTGCTTTTGCCGTCATATGAAAACAGTCACCGATGATGGATCTCTCTCAATGCAGTTCAATGAAAACATCTACAGATGCGCTTCATTATGATTATCATATTTATTTTTATGTATCAATATCAATAGACTTTAAACGCTCATGCCAATGGCGATTAGAACGTAGTTTTTGTACTCTTTTATCGATTATTTAATTATGCTTTGTTCATATTCTATAGTAAAATGGTATAATAGAAGATTCAGCCAATTATTTCAATTCGTTAATTTTATTGATTATATGGTCAGAATGAAATCGGACACACCGACATCTTCTGATCTGTGTCCTTCCTAATGCCAATTGACTGACGATGCTGTAGCGTCATACGACGTCACTGTTGGACGGACACCGCTGTCACCCCTTACCAACATTATTGAGATCGGATCGCTCGAGTGCGTTTGACGACAATATATTACTTCGAAATACGCTGACCGATTGTCTCGCGGTTGAACAACCGCGCTGCTCCGTGTGCGAAGAACATTTAGTGAGGTGGAATACGCTTGTATGCAGCGTTGGGATTGCTGACGTATTTAAGCTCCAGGCTGGATTGGGAGAGGAAGCAGTTTCGGAAGTTCAAGGTTAGTGGATGATGTTCCTTCCCATATATTCAATTGGATGTAACAACTGAAATAGTTGTCTGTCGTTCATTGCTCACTGAGCTATATTATCGAAACCCGCACCAGATTAGGAGGCAGGCAACTTAATTTAAAACCGCCGCTCCATGTGGTATGTGAGGGAAGAATAGGGAAGACCGCAAAATTAACTTCTCGCTTATACAATAGAGAAAGCACATTGTAGGCATTCTAAACAATCAAGCATACATTATCGTAAATAAATAAGATAAACGAAAATAGAAAAGGAATCGAAAAGGAATCAAAGAACGTTGCGTTAAAAACCGTTTTCATTAGAAAGTAAATACGGCTTGTTATACAAACGCTTTATGAACGAATATTCAGTCAGTCAGTCAGGTTGAAAGATTTGTAAAATTTTAGGACAGTTAGTAAACAGTTTTTGTAAAACTTCTTGAATGTTGTTGTTGTTGGAGTATCTGCATGCTATGGGATATTAGGATAATGAACTCTATTATACCCTATTGGTATCATATATAATTGTTTTGTGTTATCTTAAAAGATACGAACCAAAGTAAAGTAAAATAGTTCAAATAAATTAAATTACAGAAAAAAGAAACACTCTAAAGAAGAGACCAACTGAACTCGTAAAAAATCTTGTTGAAACTTCGTTAAAGTAATTTACACTTGTTAGCTATTCGGATAGAGTTGAAACTTTGAGCGCTTTTAAATTATATATTTAACTTTTGTTTTAATCTATGATCTCAAACGAATATCGTTATGACTTTAAGTTCAAAGCAAAGATTTTTTATTGTATTGAAATCCTGTTGTTTACTTAATTAGTTGTCCATCATTCAATCTTATACAACAATCAGTATCTTTACTTCATATATTAGGTCCTTGCATATGAAATTAGCGTTTTGTCCACATTCCAAATTCATGTTTATAAATTAATTTAGCTGATACATTTGAGTTTTGGAAACAGTCATTTGTTTTTTCCTCATTATTTTTTTCGTTGGCGTCACTTATTACCGCACAATGGAAAACATGAAATATCGGTATATTTACAAGTACGAGTTCTACCGTGGCACCAGTGCTGCGGAAACAGCTCGAAGGATTAAAAATGTGTACGGCGCTGGTGTCGCAAAAAAAGCACGGTACGTTTTTGGTGTCAACGTTTTCGTTCTGGAAATTTCGACCTTCAGAAGCAACCCCGTGGACAGCCGGAAACCAAAGTAGAAAATGAATAATTAAAGGCTATTGTGGAGGGGGATCCATCACAAAGCACTTCAGAGATAGCTGCAGGCTTCGGGGTAAGTGATAAAACTATTAATCCACTTGAAGCAAATCGGGATGTAAAAAAAAACTTGAACGATGGGTACTTCATGAATAGAGTGAATTGAACTTGCAAACACGCGTCGACTGCTGTGTTACTTTGCTCAACCGACACAATAATGAAGGGATTTTAAATCGAATCATTACTTGTGATGAAAAGTGGATACTGTACGATAATCGGAAGCGCTCCTTGCAATGGCTGAACCCTGGAAACCCAGCCAAATCCTGCCCTAAACGAAAATTGACTCAGAAAAAGTTACTTGTGAGTGTTTGGTGGACTAGCGCCGGTGTCGTTCACCACAGATTTCTAAAATCTGGCCAAACGATTACGGCAGATATCTATTGTTAGCAACTAACTGCAAACCATGAAGGAAGAAATAGCTGCTAAACAACCGAGATTGGTAAATCGCTCTAGGCCACTGCTGCTTTACGACAACGCAAGACCACACACTGCACAACAAACAACCACTAAGTTAGATGAGCTACAATTGGAATGTCTGCGACATCCACCGTACTCCCCGGACCTCGCTCCAACAGATTACCATTTTTTCCGGAATTTGGACAACTTCTTGCAAGGAAAAAATTCAACTCCGATGCTGCTGTCCAAACCGCCTTCAAAGAGTTGATTGATTTTCCCCCTCATGGTTCTTTTAGTAAAAGAATCAATGGAGATAGCAAAAGTGCATAGATAACAACGGTGCATACTTTGATTAATTAAATATATTTTACAAAAAAACATTGACTTTAAATTCCTCCCGTACAAAACACCAATTTCATGTGTAAGGACCTAATATTTTCTATAAATCTTCCTAGACTGATCTAATTTAATCGAAGGCCATTATTATTTATATGGCCAGGCTGAAATCCAGCGCCATGATAATTTGCTATAGCATGTGCTAAGCTGAGGGCCTATTCGAATGCAGTATTTGCTTGGCAACGTTGCAATATTATAAATTATATTAGTAATACATAAATTTATTATAATCGCGTGTTTCAAATTATTTATTTATAAAAAAGCACTGCTACAGAGAACAAACCGAAGTTATACTAATAAAATTTAAAAATAAGTATATCATGATAAAGTTGGCACTTCGATTATAGCAACACAAAATATTTTCTTAATAAATTGGTATAAAGCAGTAACACAATAATAATTTTGCACTTATGTAATGTGCTTTCTTTCTTTCCAACTTGTAAATCTGTTGTAGTTACAAAAAGCATTGATTGCCTAACAAGTGTTTTAAATTTTTAGAGCATTTTATTTTGTTTCTGCACAATGATCGCTCAAAAAACTTGCGCTATGAAGTTATTGGCTGGTTCGAATTTGATATTTTGCGGTTTGTATGTACAATACTAACTCCAGTTTAGTGACGTCATTCTGCCTAAACGACCTTTAAGGGAATGTTGTATTTTGTGACCTTCACATTAAAATCCTTTCTAGTTTTATATTTAAATCACAAGTTTAATCAAATTATTGATATCTCTTTAAGTGATTCGAAAATTGGATTACAATCAGAAACTCAGACAGTTTAGTTGTAAATTTCAAATGGAACAAAATTAAAGCGTCTGCAAACTTTTTACCTAACTATATCAGAATAACAGATTGGTTCGATTTATCTGTATTCTATTTTTTTTTTCGTCTGATAATCAAATTCTACTGATCAGAATCAATTTGTTCGTCTTCTAGTTTAGAGTTTTGGGTATGAGCTTTACCTTTCAGTTCTTTTTCAAATATTTAAATAAGTTTACCGTCTACGTAGACCGATAAATTCTACTATGATTGACACATCTTCGTCTTCTAAAATTTCATTACCAGTAGGCAATGGTTTTATAATACAAGAATTGGATTAATTATTATCTGTATCTTGGAAATATTGCTCCAGAGATTTTATTACTACAGATTATTTAAGACTTTACTGAGGTACAAAGTTATCCATAAAATAGTATTTTTATAGACTGTGTCTAATGGTAAACACAATACAACCCAAAACTAGTGGCAACCAAACGAGACGTCAACAAACCATTGCCAATCGCCGACGGTGTGCCTAATTAAATGCCGCTTTATGTTTCGCTTTACGAATCCGATGTCATATGAAAGAGTAAATATACTGTCTGGAAGGCAACACCACTGACAGCTTCAAGGTTCGGCAAAAAATATGACAGTGCGAAGTATTTTTTTTCATGCACAATGACAGTTACTTATATAAGTGATATGAAACTCATGGGATTGTTTACGTATACGCTCTTTGCATTATTACTCGATCCTTATTAAGCAAACTGCATATTATATCACTACTACTATATAATGGTATGTTATGTAGTATAATGAATAAGTAATGTGTAATGTAATGATTTGAGATGTTATTATGAGTAAGTATAATATGGTAACTCGTATGTAAGGTTCCCAAGACAAAGGCATGCCTAGTTTGGGGCCATTGTTAAAATTTAAGTTGTAAATTTAAGTTGTAATAAATAAATAAATAAAAAATAGAGGGTATAAAAAATTGATAACTCATTTCACAGTTTTTGTGTTATTCGCAGCAGTAAAACACATTTAAATAATCATTGTGATATACCACTTTATCGTGTAACTATGTGCGACTTTTTGTAGAGAGAGAAGGTTCTGAATCGGGTGTTTTTCTTTCATAACAAAGCCATTCTTCATTTAACACCTTTGTCACTCGCAACTGAAAGAAATATACAAAGAGATTCATGTAAATCGCATTCATGACTATTTTTACCTATGATATGGCAAGTATAGGCCAATATAGTTTTTTAATCGAAGTTTTTATTCAGATGGAACTCTAAACTAGACCGAAATTATTAGGTACATATTCATCGTATATTTGGATTATAATAAAAACATACATGTTGTTCTGTTGCATATTTAAATTCATCTAAGTGCAGTTTCACCAAACAATATACATTTGTTTGACCTTCTCGTATCTACAAAGTACACTATAGCTTTAGATTTTAGTACTTTAGCCAAAAATTATTACGTTCAATATTATACTAAATGCTTTCTTACATTGTTAATTAATTAGTTTAGTTGAGGTTGCCTTGTTGAAGCGGAATTATTGATAACTGATATCAGTTCTAGTAAAGATGTTCTATGCTCAATAAAATAACATTTCATAGGAAATTCTGTGTTAATAATTAATTGGAAATAGGTATTACATAATATTAATAGTTCAGCTTTGATTACAATTTATTTCTAATAAACATCCCCTTAGTGTTCAGTTTCTTGGCATAAACCAAACGGTAACAAGGTTATGAAAGCCTCTAGGTAACTGGGTATATACTGAACTCTGAATGGTAAGGTGTATCTCAGTAGAGTGTACCGTGAGTATCTTTCATTACTCTGGGTCGTTTTTGTATGTTTATTGGTACAATTGTTAATTGTGGATTTATTAGATCAACAAAATTACCCTGTATTCGTTTTCTAAATTAGTAGTAATATGATTATAAGTGAACAAATGTAGAGAAACTCCCAATGAAATTCATATTTTCTAATGTTTCTTCATAAGCTCAGTAAACCCGATGGCAAGTAATGTAGAGTTCAAGAAGACAGGGTCAGAAAGATGGGGACCCACGAAAGTTGTTGTTGCTATACCGGTCTACGCAGATGTGATGCAGAGAAACGAATTTATCTTGTACAAGGTGCTCTTAACATAGACGGACACAAGTCCTCTCTTTATATCTTGCTACTTCTATATTTATTTATTGGAATATACATGTTCAAGCTGGCTTGGATTCCTCTAAATGTTATTCTACACCTATTAAAATCCTTCAATCAGTTTCTAATAACTCGACAAACGATATTTGAGTACGTCCTGAGCAATGGCTGGCTGATGAAATGGCAAATCTGGCTAATCTATAAACAATTTATAATCACAGATATTATTCATATAATAATTCCGTTAGCAAAATCTATTTTAAAAATCACATAACAATTTTGGCAATAAACGCAATAATTACCAAGTTTCCAAACATTGAAATCGCTGAATCTTAACAAATTATTCCATATAAAGTCCTGATTCTAAAAAGCAATACCAGATGTTTCGATAATCAATATTAGATTAAATGAAGAAAGTGCTATTTTCTATATCGGAGACTTGACATTGTAATTATTTACAGAAAAGCTCGATTATCTAGTACGCATGTGAACCTCTTTCCACAGTTACTTGACATTCATTTTCTCTATCATTTCCCAGACGTAGATGCAGGTATAGGTAATTTATTTCTCCTACACTATTGATATAGACACATATTCCAGAAGATATGTTGTTTACTAACAAATTAACGTTAATGCTTTACAAATGGCGACAAAAGTTAGTAAAGCCAACAATAAAAGGTCGAGATAAACCCACGGTTCTGTTAAAAAGTCGGGTCGAACATACTTGACCTGCAGTTTAATATAATCCAATCTCGGGCCTTAATTGGATAAAGAAATCTTCATAATGACATAATAGACTAACGACGCAATAATTTAGATAGTATACGAAATCCATTTGAATTTATCTTGTTAAATAGGAGACATTTTTGTCTTTTCTTTTTAAACTTATGTCAAAGACACTAACGTAGTGTTTTAAGATAACACAAGGCCTTTATTTGGACAGTATGTATTTTTTCCACAATTTAGCACATTTTTCTGTTACTTTGATAGGCATTACCACATAATTGTTTAAAAACTTCTTTATTATAACTTCCTATATCGTTTTCGATCAGCTACTATGCCCCAGTTTTATCCTTGTTGGTACGTTGCATGGACCATCTTGCCTTAGTTTCAGGTAAAATTGTAACTAGCTTTCGCCACAATAAAAAGGAATTGTGTACCTATGTTCACAAATAAGAAACTATACTTTTTGGCGTAACATGCATGCCAATAATACCATTAAATTAGCCATCAATTTGTTGGATAGGGGATACCTCAAGGATGGTCAATTTTAATTTCATGGTCACAGGACCTTTATTTTGTACTGTTTTTTTTTTATTTGCGTAAAAGTTTGGATAACTAAAAGGTCACCAAAATGAATTTACATTATTATTTTTGTCAGCTAGCGTCATCATGTCGTACTTTCGTCACATGATGAATGGGCAATTTTTAATTTTAGCCTATAGGTACTAAGCCTGCCAAAAGAAGTGAAACGTCAAACATTATCGATAGTCTAGATCATCGACAAGGCTACATTTTAAACGTTATAACAAAAATTTGTTCAATTAATTCCTCTCTATCAATTCCAAGTTGTTCGATCAGAATACAATAGACATTTCTAATTACGACTATTTTAAGATTCACCCCGAGGTCTCCGACTGGGTAACTCGATTTATGAGAAGTTAAGACCGGGGGGGCTAGAAAGTTACCGGCCCTGGGTACATTTCAGCAAATTCACTCGCAGATTACAATATTCAAATATACAAAAAAAACTTACGAATTTTTCTATTTACATAATATAAATTTTATTCGAGTTGCGTTTTAACCTAATTTATGGGGAACTGAAAGGTTTTAAGAAATAATAATTGTCTTTGGTTCTTTAGCGAGCCAGGATCATCGATATTAAAGAAATAATTTATTTACAACATAATTCTATGTTGTAATTTTATTGAGGACTTAGTGAAAGTAATACCAAATAATATTCTTTTGTTAGCCGGGTCAACTAGCGATTAACCGCCCACGTACGGTTCTGGGATAAACGTAAATACTCTTGATATATAATTTTAAATTAGGCAACATGCACGAAGGTTAAGTATAAAACGTTTTGAAATTGAAATTCATCTCTTATCTAGTAATTTGGGAATACAATAATATCCGGGAATCGTTATAATATTCGTTATTACACCCTTAAAATTATTATAATAATATTTTTTTTTTATTAAAATAAATATATGCCACAAAAGTGCGGCATTATATTCATGTGATCGCGCGTGACGTCATCGTTGAATAAAGAAAACTAAGGTATTAATAATGTACAATGTTGAGTTTAGTACAATTTCAGTTATGAATGATATGAAATTTTTACAGCACCTTTATAATTTTAAAGTCACTATTTCCACAATTTCTAATAATATTACAGTAATTTATCAAAAAATAACCTAATAATAATAACAGTCAATTATGTGTATCTATATATTAATACGTGAAGAGAAAACTTCGGACCCCTTTCAAGCATATTATTACCTGCAAAATTTATATGGAGAAGGAGTGCAGGAAGCTAAAATTTATCTATAATATAATATCTGTTACTAATATATTAAATAAAATAAATTAATACTGCGAATCCTAACTCGACTACTGCCATTGAACTTAGAACCTCCAAAATTTTGACTTTGTCACTCAATGAAAAGTGCCAGCAAGTGATGATCAATTATAATAATAATAAATTTATTTATTTGACCTCGCATTTAGCGTCTTATTTATATACAATATTGTTTGTACACAAAATACGAACATAAATTTTATACAACATTAGGTAATAATAATAATTACATTTAATGTGAGGTCTGAAGTCAGAAGAAGGTACAAATACCTGAACTACAGATTTCCAGACCCTCGTTCTCTAATTTTATCTATATTATTATCGTTTTATGCATAACAATTTTGAATGAGCATAGTTCATATGAATCAAGAGATAATACATTTTCTGTATTACCGTATGAAAGTGTTAATAACCAATTGTAAACAGTACGTTTTGCTCTTTGTTTAGATAAATGATAAATTTGAAGAATAGGGTTAATCTGATTATATATATGATAGGTCATCATATAAAAACAGAAGAATTTATGTGAAATTTGTAGATGGATTGAAAGCGTCTCGCATAAATGATGCTTACGCCTTTTATTGTAGTGATTGATAGGATCATACATTAATTGACAGAGCGTACTAAGAATAGTTTTTAGGATAAAATTATGTCATACAGTAAGGACTTTTGATATGCTATAAATTATAATTGATATGATATAAAACTGCTGTTTGAGCACGCTCTAATTTTATTAATGTAGTTTTAGTGGCCTCACACCAGGATGTGATGCAATATGCAATAATATTCATTGTTTAGGTTCAAACAGAAAATAGTCTATGGTTAGAAAATCGCAGGTCGAATTTCGATCTTTGGGCGATCGCTAGTTAATATTAATCAATGATATTACGTATTATGATTGACGTTTCCAATCACATGACTCTCAGACAAAAATTGTAGTTTTCCCAGGGCAAAAATAAATGAATGAACATTTATTTCCAGATTTGTATTGTTTCAGATGGTTTTAATCATAAAACACTTATGGATTGAATTAAACACTCTAATCTACTATTTACAGTGATATATCTGACTTAGAAGCTTAGGTTGTAATGTAGATCCAGTTCGGTTCGATCTATTGATTACGTCTTAGTTTGTTGATTAAAGGTCATTTTCAATAATCTATCTATCTTTTATTTCAGTTACTAAAGATAGACAAATATAATATAATCTTTTGTCACAACTTTTTTTATCAATAACCCATCAATGGATAGTTTTTTTTTTTAATCGTGGGGAAATCCTGCATTGAATCCGCCTCCCGAGCTGGGCCGCTCAAGGGAGGGGTATGTCGGACTCTTACCGACTAAAACCCCACGGTGTCCTTCTCGCACCTGTTGGCCGGTGAGCGGGAACTGCTTGCACATGCCATCCGCTCGGCTCAACCTCGGGGCCCCGTCACGGTCGGAGACAATCGGCACCTCCAACGAGCCTCGGAGGGCGCACGTACACCAGTGCGCCAAGGAAGCCGATATCTGTCTTAAGTTAAAGATACTTAGTACTTATTACAAATATATACTAATCGAGGATAGTAAACTCAGATATGTTATAGAAAATGGCCGTAAATTATTAAAATCACTGAGATACAGTAAAGTTTACACGCACTAGAAGAGAAGGCACATCGTGGACAGACCCCCCTCCCCACAAGGTGGTCTGATGACCTGGAAAACTCTGGATGTAAGCATCAGAGTTGGTCGTTGTGGTGATCTTTGGGAAGTCCTATCACTGGATTTCTTTCACCCAAATAGATAGATAAATCTTGTTAAATTAAATAACTTGGAATTTAATTTATTTTTATATTTATGGTGTCTAATTCACCGCAAATCGTGGGTAATATATTGTGTGGTACCTTGTATGCTGCTGCTGTAGGATTAAATTAATGATAATTATATGATTAATTCACATACATTCACTAAGTCATTATCACTTAGGTGTCTATATGAGCTGAACAAGGAACTAAGATAACAAAGTTACGCAGGCGCAAACTTTTCATATGTTTCAGATTAGAACAAGTTAAAGGTTTAAAGCTTTACTGACAGCTCAGCTGAGTTTTTTCTTCGGATAAACATTCTTTAAGCATAATCTCGTACTACACTGCTATTACGTTACGTCAGATCAACCGCTGGCGCGATCAATTTATAACTTATATCAATATACAATCTATAAATTTTATCTCTTTGGTAAAAATTAAAGACTTGATAACCTTTTAAAAGGCGTGATAAGATCAGTGATGATATGATCCGCCAAAGAAGTGAAACCATCCGATATACTAAAGGCCAGCAAGTTAAAACAGCTGTACTCTGGTTCAATCTGATGAACAGAATATTATGTACCTTGTTTATTGACTTATTATTCTAAAAATTATGTGTGCTATGTTGTTACAGTCATCATATCCTAGTCTTTTCAGTTTTCCTTTTTTATTAGTGGAAGACTGTCTCTTAAGTGCAGCTACCGGAACACACCTATTGGTGTTTGGCGATAGGTTTTCAACTTGAGGGTGGTAGCTAGCCAGGCGGGCATTATAAAAAGCCCTACCATCATGCTATGGCTTCATCACGATGTTTTCCTTCTCTGAAACCTCAGGCTCATTGCAGGGAGTCGAACTCATGTCGATCAACGAGAATGTTCGTACACGCTACCAGCTAAGCCAACATTGCTTCATAATGACAAAAAAAGAAAACCTTGGGTTACTAGGTTGTCCCTTTGTATGTCCACGTATGAAGGTCTTTTTTCTCTAAAACTTTGAAGGTATAATATCGTATGCTAAAGTATACACACCCACACTGCTGAAAAAATCTAGGTTGATAACATAGAGATACTACCCTTCATACTTAAAAGTCAAACTCACCGGCCAATTATCCAAACTTATAGGCAAGGAACTTCTCGGAGACTTTCCATCAAGATCCTTTGGCACGAGTTATGAAATTAATTCAAAAATATCATATTTATTCCAAACTCTTTCTGCAGTTAATCAATTAAAGTTATAATTGTTATCAATTTGATAACGTGTACTATGCGAGCACTTGCAAAACAAAATTTAGTCACTTAAAACACGCAGCGCACTATCTAAAACGTTGGAGATACATATAATACCACGGAAACCTCAAATAATGAGTTCTACCGCTGTTTACTTTGATTTTTATTTAACGAAGCTTAACAAAATGATAACATTTGACTACATTATTGACTAAGAACAGCAGTCACCATTGAGAGATACACACTTATTTCAACCACATAACAGCGGCGCTTAAGTACGTCGCTTTATCTATACATATAATACTATAAAGCGGAAAAGCTTTTTGTTTGTTTATTTAAACAAGCTAATCTCTAGACTATCAGTCGGATTCGAAAAATTATTTTTGTATATGATATTGATTTTTATTAAGTAAGTCGAAAGAGAAGCCCTCCTGAATCGCTTTATCCGCGTGCACTGGTGTAATGGTTAGTGATACGTAAATACAATGTTTTACAAAAATGTTGGTCCTTAAATTATCTAAAAAAACTCCCGTGATAGTATATGCCTATATCTTATACATATGCCACAAAAATATATTTTGCGATTTTTTTTTGTTGAATATTAAAAATTGACATCATGAGTATTATTTATAGGCATGGCATATTAATCCTTACGAACAAAAATTATTTAATAATAAAGAAAATTTTATTAAGTTAAATTTATCTTTTTATAGCATGTTATTGGGACACACAGTTTAGTAGATAATGAAAAATTAAAATAATTTGTACTTGCGGGAAGAAAAATTACAATAGGCTATACGAGTGCGTCGGTAGTGCGGTGTTACTAGGATAAAAACCCAGAGACATTCCAACTCAGTCCGTAAAAGTACCTAACTATAGGATAAGGTTTAAGGTTGAACTCAGTTAGGATTGTGGTTCTTTTATGGATTAGTCATAAATAGTTCAAAAGATAAGAATCCATCGACAATTACCATCATTATGATGATTGTAAAACTAACACAGAGGAGTCACTTCCTTGAACTTAAATCGAGTGTAGGTAAAAGGGCTATAGAAAATTATTAAAAAGAACTAAAACACGAAAATCGGTTAGTGCGATAAATAATCCAGAAGCGTGGGCTCCGTCGAATTACATGGGTAACGAAAAATATCGGTCGGTGGGTAATTTTGTTCACTGCTCATTTCCTTCTACGTGAGTGAGGCGTGTTCGAAAAGGGAACACACGACGCGTTTTTTTAATTATTAGCAATTGTTTTTACTGAATTTTTATAAGGGCAATATTTTTACGGCTTGAAATCGTAAGTAACCCAAGTCAAACAATATTATTAAAATAACTTCTCGAACAATAATTCTTCAAATGAATCACCACTTCTCCTTTTTTAACTGATTTCAAAAAAAGACTGAGGTTACTCAATTCGAATGTATATTTTTTATGGGTTAATATGAGTAACAATATTTACGTCAAAACGACTCTACTGTTTTGTACTACGTTTTGTATAAGCTATTCAAATCACTTTAAAGCTTATATATTAGAAACATAGAATTTTTGTTATGCTATTCATTTTGACTTACGTGGACTATAGAAATAACGATATGTGTTTCAAGCAATGATATTGTAAGCAATCTTACTTATAATATCATTGGTACCATAATTTACTTCAAATGCAAATGCCCTAATACTGTTTTTTCTTTATATAATAGAATTGTATTGTTATCAATATACTTATTGAAATGGAACTTTGGGCAATAATCTTACAAATCCATGATACTTTTAAGCATCCAATTATATAACATTCGCCTCAGAGCTATAAACAACAATATCTGTAATCGACATTTTAATGTTCAGAGCTATTGTAGAGGCATGATAATCGAACCGATTGTCAATTCAATATATTAATATACATGAATAGAAATATAATCTATAAGATAACTCTAGAAATTAACATGTTCAAACAAAGAATCTCTTGAGCTTTATTAGTATAGATTTAGAATTTATTATACTAAATAAACTTAAGCAAAAAAAAATTGTCGACCTAAGTACATTTATGTACATATATGATGTACCTACATATATATTTTTCTAAAATTATAATCTATAAATACAAGGTAAATATTTAATACAGAGACTTCATGTTTAGCGTTATCGCCACAATCTCATGTGATGTTGAGTGACGGTTTAACCCAAGCTGAACTCAGCGTGGGAACGTGCTCTCAAGTGTAGCTGCCGAAACACACCTGAATAGGTGTTTGGCGAAAGATTTTCAACTTGAGGGTATTAGCTAATCAGGTGGGCACTAGAAAAACCATCATGCTATGTTTTCATCGCGATGTGTTTTTCCCTTTACCTTAAGCTCAGGCTGGTAAGGATTCGAACTTACGTTGATTGAGACGTTGTCCGCACATGCTACCACTTAGCCATAATTGCTTCATGCATTCATTATTCAGTAAACATAAATTTTTCATGAAGCTTCCTCATTTTTTGAGAACCATATTATTATTATTATTTTTCAACCATAAATTCTTTGTTTTTGAACCGATTTGGATGTTTCTTCTCCTATTTGATAGGAAATACCCCAAGGGAAAGTCTTATTTTTATTTCATTTGCCTTGGACTTTTAAATTCGAAGATACGCCACGCAACTTCTTAAAGTAATTGAAGTCTGTTTTCTTTTTTGGTAAAAATTGTCTTATTAATTTTGTTACCGATGACCACTTATTCGGATTATTCATGTTTTTATTATAGTTTGATATATTTTAAGTTTACCAACAGCCTGTCAAGATCACACTGCTGAACAAAGCTCTATTTAAAAAAATTGTATGGTTTAATCACCTCAATACACACACAACACATGACTTTTAGGCTATTTTAATTGCCGAAAAATCTATAGATATTAGTTGTGTTTCCCAGAACATAGTAAGTAGAAAAACTTTGTCAAACATTTGATCGTAGAATATGTACAATATATTTTCTTCACTGTCATGTCACAATGTTAATAATCAAAAACAAATTTGTAATTAAAACTATGTCAATTCTGCCGAATCTTCCGACATCAGTAATATTATACTATTGTTAATCAATCGGCATGCACGGCCTATTTAATAACATTATGAAATATTCCTAATAATTGAACAAGTTTTAAGTTATTTTTAAATACTCATAGATACGCGCTGTTGCTTCTGTATCTAGAAGCTGAGGAAGCATGTCGAAAATTACTTACGATAGAGAAAATACACCCGCGCACGTAAAACGGTTTAAGGGATGAAATGAGCCTTTCTATATAGAGATAAAAAAATTACTAACGATCGACCATTGGCGGTACGTGAGCCGCGTCCGAATCCGCATTGATTGCGGTTAGCGCTTTCATTTGTGCAGTTCGCGTTATGTTTCACAATTTTCTTACTCTTTTTTTTTACATCATTCAAACGTAAGAATTGGTGTTGTAAAATCTTTATTTTATAGATGTCTATACAAATAAATAAAATTGAATTGTCTCTTTGCAATGCCAAAATAGTTTTACTTAAAATGTTTATACGGTACTTAAAACAAAAAGTTTTTTTTTTCTTTTTGTCTGTTTATTTCGGGTAATCCCCGAAACGGTTGAACAGATTTTCAAGGGGCTTTCACTGATAGATAGCTGATATTATAAGGAGTAATTTCAGCTACTTTTATTTTAGAAAAATAATTAATGTTTCGAGTAAATAAAAATCAATTAAGAAAAACGACGATTTTGGTGCACTTAAATAGCTTACGCAGAATATACCGTAAGCGTTATATCAATTTACTTTATTTGAATTAATTTACGTTATATTACATACATAATTATTTACGTTCACTAATTATATATCAAAAATTACAAATAAATTGATTTAACTTCACTAATTAACCATTAAATATTTTTTAAGGCATTGTTCTACTGTCCTGTCATAATATAATAATTAATAAAATCGTATAGTGTGTAGCGATACCATAAAGCACGACTTATTCGATCTGGGTCACTAAAATCTTGCTTTGTTTCTGATTCCATATATAGTTAGTATAATGATGTGTAATTATGAACTAGCTAACGCCTATGTCTTCTCTCGCCTCGTGGTTCCGTGATCTATGTTTTATGTAACAGTTAGTTTTACCATTTGGTTGTAAACGCGTCCCAGCAAAAGCTTTTTTGTTAGTAACAGATAGTCAATTTATTACGTGAGTTCAAATTTCCGGAGGGGTCTGCCAAAGTATTATAATATCTCATTTAAAGTGAGGTGAATCAATTAAAGCTTCACGTCAACTTTTTAATTTACAAATCATAGATATTTATATATATGTACCTAAGGAACACAGTGACCATTATTTATTTTAAAATTACGGGCGAGCGACCAATATGTACTTATTATATAGATAACATTTTGTATTATATAATGTATATGAATTAACCCATAGAAATAACTAAGTATATAGTAGTATGAAAGAAAATATAGAAACTTCAAACACAAGTAATTGCTTAAAACTCACGTCTCCTTACCAAATCTCACCAACTTGAAACGGGTTCCAATTTATTTAAAAAAAAAAAACACCTTACGTACGGGACTTCCCCTTAGATATATTTTTTACTTGTTACTGTCAACAGATCCTCATCAAACGGAGACCACCGTTATTCTTAAAATGGTTAATTAATATTATGGTGACCTTAAGTCAGAATGACATTTATAAAAAAGTTACTTCATCGTCTTAGTAGTATTATTATTTTCATTCAGAAGTCCGTATTTCTACAGAATTTATTATTATGTCATATTATGTTTACGTATAAATAAAACGTATACGTGACTAGGACCATTATGTTGAAGTAACAAGAAATTTTATCGTGTCGTGATACGTGATTTTGTAGAGTGACTATGATTGTTGTTAACCTCTGGGACAAAACAAGTTTTTTTTTACAATTTATATATTTTTTTTTAGGTTTTTACTTATTATGTCGTCAAAAAGGCGCGGTGATAAAATAATTAGAAATAGTTTCAAAGGCCTTACGGCATTTACTATTTGCATACATGTAATACTTTCAGTCGAATTATTAATAACACTATTGGTTGACGGTAAACTTCATGTAGAATAAGTTTATTTACCATATCAAGCGAGTTTTAATATGAGTAGGGCAAATCATTACGCAAATGTAAGTGATGCCTGGAAGTGATACATGAACTCAATATTTATTCATCTACTAAAAATAACGTGATAACGGACCGAGTTCCGGGCCAAGTGTTAGGACTAGTGCTGAGCCACATGGAGGGAGAAGTT
The DNA here is from genome assembly GCA_033032175.1 of Saturnia japonica. NCBI lineage: Eukaryota > Metazoa > Arthropoda > Insecta > Lepidoptera > Saturniidae > Saturnia > Saturnia japonica. The sequence continues at coordinate 15,572,454 of CM065325.1, forward strand.
CGAGAGTTGTTCGACTGTTGTTTATCGGTCCCTCCTAGGGAATGATGACCGCCCGCCAAACTGCCCGTCTGCTTATCGGCCCCTGGTGTCGCTGGATGACACGGGGAAGATGCTCGAGTGCATAGTGGCAGCCAACTACAAAAAAAGTAAGAAAACGAATTCCTAAAGACCTACACACCATTTCGGTGGTTCTTTTACACGTGATTATTCTGCCGGCATAATATAGCAGGAAACGACAGTACGCCGCGGAGCATCAGAGTTTAATCTAGCGCACACGCTAGGAAATAACGTTTGCACCCCAACCCGCGAGCATTCTCCGATGTGGTGGTTCATTTTCTTCGTCAAGCCTGCTAAATATGCTGCAGGTATAACATTTAAAACCTACTGTCAAGTACTAAAATCGTAACACAAACTGCAGTTATTAATAATCGCCTAAAAATATCTAAAATCTTGGTTTACCTACATCGGGGACTTTTTCGTGTCACTAATTTGTGTTCGAGTGCTTGAAGTTTATTCTCCCTCCATAATTCGAATGCCACGCAATTATACGCTTTATTGTTTTGTTGTTTAGGATTGTAAGTTATTTCGTATGATATAATATAAAAACATAATCAGTTTTTTATTACCATTTCATTATTATATGAACGTGTATTTTGTATCGCTGTATTGGGTATCGAATGTATTTTGTTCTATTATTCGATCCTGCTGTATCGATTCTTCCGGGTTTGTGTTATGTATGAATCATTGATAATGATTTATGTATACTGACTATTGTCCACAGACTTGACCCGGATCGATTTTTTTTTATTACTCCTTTAATACGTATTCTTATATTAATAAAAAATGGTGATGAATGAATAGTTAAGGATGAAAATTTAAGCCCCAGCTGTACATTTATAAAATTGAAATTTAAATAGTAACAGCATCGACAGATGAAAGGAAGTCATCATGAAGAAACCTGAGAACTTTAGATTTTTTTAGGTATCACTGTGAACATACACAAAACAAAAAATACGTAATTATGTTTCTTGAAAATTTAATTCGGTCGTGAAATTGCGAGAATATAAAGACAATACAAGACTTCGCTTAAAGTATGGTTTATGCAAAGCCAGTGCACTGGCACCAGTCCTACGGACAAGCCATCGCAATCAAGTTAGCCTGGATTTTTCTTGTGGTTTGCAAACGTTTGACGTAAATAAAAATAATATAGATATTATTAATACATTAGAGAAAGGAATCGTGAAGAAAAAACTATTTTGGACAAGAAAATGGCTAAGCGATAGATCCATAACTGGAGCACCACAGCGCTTATCCCACAAGCATTCGTGCTTTCTATAAAGGTGTACGGATTTTAAAGTATCTTCTTCGTTAAATTTTCTCGGCATTTTATCGCGAAAATTCTAAACGAAAATAAACGCAAACGCATCCTACGAGTCGAACATCCACCAGCGATTGGCTCGATGCGTCTATATGTTTCGACAACGCTGACGCGGGGTTTGAGGAGTATGCGGGCGCTGTCAGCCAGCGCTGGTTTGGCTTGGAAAATTGTTTATACAAGACAAATACCAGGCAATCGCTGGCTGCCAGTCATAATGGTATCCAGCGATGACTTCATATAAATAAGGCTTAATACTTTTTCCAGCAATAGGACATCTACCATTTCAACTTATGAATATAATATACTGTAATAACCAACGCTCCTAACATCATACGAACATGGCATCCGTCATAATGTTACGTTTAGGCGTGTCACGTTCTGGGAAGATTCGATGAATATCCTGTAATCAGGCGTGTGATAGGCTATATACACCCGACTGGGTAATCGTGACTTTTCGTGTGTCGCGTTTCGGGATCAGCCTTTGTATAAACAACTGCTCAGATACTTGCAAGACGACATAACATCGACAAACGGCAACGGTTTTTTATGGGGCAAAGAACATACGGCCTTATGGTAAGCGACTAACGTAGCTTAGAGACGCTTGTACTAACCACAGGTATCACTAGCGCATTGCCGATCTTGAAACCCCGTACCCCAAAGAGCTCTGAAAGCTCTACTTACCACCAGAATACAATACTAAGTTATTTGCCTACAATCTCCTGTATGGTGGATCTATTCCACCAGACATCCTGACCCAAGTAGAAATCTCCAAAGAGTGCTCTTACTCTTTTACGATAAAATATGATAGGATAACTTGGTTTTGTGCAATTGTTTTTAGATTGTACTCTGCTTGCCATCAGGTACAGCATTGTAACTTAGCCGTATCTTTATAAAAAATAAAACGTAATAACAAAAAAACATTATTTATAACATTCAGAATTAGACCAGCAGTTTCAGAGATTAACGTCAACAAACATATTCACAAACTTTAGGTCTTTACAAAGTTAATATAAATAAAAACAAAAAAATTCTCTTTCACAGTTCCTACGTCTGATGTCCAAGGAGTGCTAGGCAAGAAGGCGTCGCTGCCTTGCGATATTCAGCCTCTACACTCTGATGATAACGTCGTCATGGTGCTCTGGTTTAAGGAGTCGGACGGCGACCAACCCTTGTACAGGTATTTTTTCTATCAATAATAACCAATTTAAAAAAATCTTGCCACACTAAAATCTTTGCTAAATTGTTTGGCGTTCATGGATACACTTTTTAGTGTTATAACACATCACCTTTATGTGAGTGAATCCTTTCAACAGCAGTTATACAAAACTAGAAAAAGAAAGGCCCATTCACAGATAAAAATGAATGAGTATATTCACTATAAATAAATTTAACTTATAATTGAAGCAAAGGTTCTTAAAGCATGTTTGGGATGCGGAACTAATCCAGAAAAACTGAAACGTCACTAACAGCAGTTGAAAATGAAACAGAAGTACAAATACGTCAGTCAAAGGATTATTAGGAACAACGTCGTAAAGCCCACTTCATTTTTTATATTTTTTTGTATTTCTAAAAATGTCTAAATAACAATAACTGACTGAATAACTGCTATAGATACTAAACATACATACATACCATCTGGTTGCGCCGAGTAAACACACCATTATATATTCTAAACTTCTCTTTTATCTATCATATATATTTATTCGATTCCTTTTAAATATACCCTACATTCCTTCATATTTCCCCCGCTCTCTTCCCCCGCTCTCATCCCTACCTCAGAAAGTCAGTGAATCTGCCGCTGTGCTCTAAAGCACCACGCGCGCGAGCCATTAAAACGTGCATATGTACAAGTTGTCTCAACCGCTATCATCAGAACCAGCGTCCAAGAAAACGAGGTACCTTCTCATTTTCCTTTCTTTATCCGCCGCTACACCATCACCCCTGTATCCACGAAGGGTTAGGCAGAGGTGTACTAATGTACACCCACGGTTCAGCTGCTACTGAGTTTTTTATAGAAAATCCCAATAACACTTTTTTCAACCTGGGAATCGAACCCAGTACCTCGATCATAGCAGTCGCGCTTACGAGCACTAGGCTAGTGAGACAGTATTTAAAAATGGAGTATATTATTTAAAAATGTGATTATATATACATACAATGCTTACGAATGTACAGTTCTATCAGATATCCCACTACATTTTTCTGTATTTATAGTAATCTAAAAGGTTTATTATTTTATGTACATATAATTAAAAGTAATTTTCGTTACCAGCTACGACATTCGGGGCCGGTCAATAAATCAGCCCAAGCTGTGGTCTTCGCCGTCTGTCTTCGGTAACCGAGCGTTCTTCCGTGGCAGCGCGACTCCAGCAGTGCTGATGCTAGACAAAGTCATAGGATCTGATGCAGGAGTTTACAGATGCCGTGTCGATTTCAGAAATTCACCAACGAGAAACTTGAAAGTCAACTTTACTGTTATAAGTAAGAAAATACTTATTCTTTTTTTTTATTGTAGCTCGGCTAATTGATGGTATTGTATCCGATGATAGGCACATTACAACCCAAACACAACGACGACCACTGAGAAATGTAAATCCATCGGCGGTCCCCACTGTGATGCCGGCCTCCATTAATATCTCTTCACGTTTTACTTGTAGCACCCGATGTCGTAAGAAAGAGGGAAAAAATTGGCCGGGAGATCGTTCCACAACTCCACGGTACGACAAAAATAAGACATAGAGAACATTACTCTGCTGCTAAGCTCCTCACAGTCGAAGCGTGTATTATTTAGACCAGAACCTATAATTTAACTATCTGACGCAAAAATAATTTATCAAATCGGACTGGGATTTGTTGAGGTTAGCGCCTTCAAAGATAAAAAGTATCCAGATTCATAACATAAGAATAGATAGAAGATAGAGGAAGGGTGAAAGAGTTCCAAATAAAAAGTGTAAAGCTCAATGCTGGCCATAGTTTGGTATCGTGAATAAATAAGTTTTTTTTTTCAGTACCACCAAGTCGACCGACAATATACGACGCAAAACGAAGAGACAGAACGAAACTGGTGGAACCGTATAACGAGGGGTCGAATGTGTTGTTGATATGCGAAGTAGAAGGCGGTAAGTCTAAATTTACTTAGTAATAATAATAATAGTAATAATCTATATATTAATAAGTGAAGCAAAAGCTTTATATCCCTTTTTAAGCGTATTGCGTGCACGGAAGACTGTCAGATTTGGCATGGTTAAAGTTTATATGGAGAAGGAGTGTAGAAAGCTAATATTGATTTATATTATCTGTTACTAATATATTAAATTCAATAAATTAATACTGCCAATTCTAACCCGAGCAGTGCCATTGAACTTAGACCCCCTCAAAATATTGACATTGTCACTCAACGAAAAGTGACAGCAAGTAATATAATATTCATTGTTCAGGTTCATGAATACTGCAAATGTCAAACAGAAAATAGTCTATGATTATAAAGTTACTGGTCGAATTTCGAGCATAGTGCGATCGCTAGTAATAGTAATTTATTACTAAGAAAAGTTTACATAAAAATACATTTTAGAAATTAAGGCCACTTAAATACGTTTAGGGTTTTTATTTCCATGTAAATCATAATAATGAAGAAATTTAAGCAATGAGGGTAAAGTTGTAGCGTTTACTGACACCGCTTCGATCGACGTTAGTTGCCTGAAGGAAAGATCGTGAAGAAACCATAACATGGTGGTAGGGCATTTTCTAATGCCAGCTACAATCTTCAAGTTGAAAATCTGTTGCCAAGCACCTATAGGCGTATTATCATAGCTTGCCATAGCATACACTAAGCTTATAGTGTTACCATCTTGGGCCACATAGTTTCTTTACATTAGATAAGTTTTTACCCAAACTCTGAATGAAACGTGAAAAAAATAATTGAATGCTGGTATTTAAACTTTTTTATGGCATGAAGTCACAAAGAGGCAGTCCACCTGATATGAAATGGTTCTGCAGGCTAAAGCTAGAATTAATCATTCTCAAATAGAATTGAGTTCCTCACTGAGACAATTTATAAAGATTGCTTTTCTTAATGACTGAGTTAAAACGACTTATTGTGTCAGAGCATGTTGCTAATCATGGTAGATGTAACAGTGTTGCTTCCACTGTCGAATACACAGATTCTAACGCTCGTAAATACTATGATCTTAAACTTATCAATTGCACTTTTTACCTTTTGTTTATTTTTATTGTGGTTCTGTTGGTTAATAAGCAGGTGAATGGATGATTGTGTTTGGATATTTGTTTGTATGGGACGCGGTTTATTTGAGTAACTTTCTTTCTATATCTTTACTACTTTAACTGGGACTCAAACGTTTCAACTCGTTTCTATATTATAGATATTTATTTTGATGGTAGCGTACGAAAATAGTATATTTTTGCAGTGACAATCACAGAGTCCTGGGTAGGTAAGTATAATCTCAATGTTAAAATATACTGTTCTCATATACGACAATGAAAATCAATATCAACATTATAGAATTCAAATAAATAGCTTTTAATTCTCAATTAACAAACAAGACAATAATCATATAAAAAAGTGAAAACCAACCAACATCCATCAAAACAAATGTCCAAACACAATCATCTTCTCAAGTCTCGAAGACTCTATTAACCCGTCATTCCTAATCAAATTAAGACATGTCCATTAAAGAGCAATAGAAAGGCTATCATAATAATCACTGACCATAATAATTACGTGATCCCCGAACGAGGAAACAATAAAACACTCGTGTTGTGTTGTGTATATCAAACATTCCGACGGGACAATGGATGATGTGATGTACCTAATGAAATGAAATGTGTATTCAATGTAATTGAGATGAATTTGTTTAACAGTTTATTAACGCATTGTAAAGGAAATAACACTTTGATTACAAGGAAGAGACTTGAATTCCATTTACAGTTAGAGCATTGTACTTATTTACATTTGTTATTGTAATTTTTGAGAATAGTGCAAATACAATTAATTCTACATTTTATGAATATTTTGAATTATATGTATATCCTGTGAAGTTTAATAAGGTGTGAATCCTACAATAATTACTAGCTGTGTTTCTTACGTATAATTATTTTCGTCTCATAATTTTGACAGATATTTTATGATTTCTAAATACAATATTATACTATTTTGTCGATGACAATTCTAATTTGATAGTTGTAGTATTGTGACCAAATAAGTAATGATATCCATCGCATATATTTATTATATTTTGAACAAAGACAAATACAACAAAATAAATAAATAAAGATTACCTGTCGTTTTAATTATTTCGTTTCATTCTCTACCTACCTACTTATTTTACAACAGCTTCGAAAATTTTGAAGAAGTTGGCATTATCAATCAAGAATTAATACGTGTAACATCTTGTAATGAAATATAATATTAGTTAATAAATTTGTACAAAAGTATCCGGCAGTAGTTTAGTTTCTTACATTTTGTAAAAAAATATCGAGTCTGTTATCGTGTTACTTTTATCGATATAGCTCCATCCTTATCAGTTTCTCTGACTCTGGTATAACCTTGTACGTGTGTAAACGTCATATTTTTATAAAATAATGCATACATAATGTAAAAAAGACGCTTGTTCAAGTTTTCACAGGAGCTGTCATCGAGAAAATAAAGAAATGGAAATGGTATAATAATTACTACAAGCTACAAAATTTTGGAATGACAAATACTCTCTGTTTACAAAATTTCCTATTAAAGTCGGTTCACAATATCTAAAAGTTTTTTTGATATTTTTTAAAAATTTATTATGATAATTGAATTATGTAAAGACAATCTTAATTATCTTTGTACCAAATTTCATAAAAATTGGACGGGTCGTTTTTGAGTTAAGTCTAGACACTTTTTTGTTTTAATTTTAATGTTCGTTTATTTTCAGTGTCCTTTTTAATAAATGTCTATTATTGTTAAATTTGCAAAATATAAACAAGAAGAGATATAACTATAGATTAATAGTATAAAGTAATTTTTAAATTATTGATATTTAGAATAACATAATTATATTTTTATACAAGGTAACCCAAGGCCTCGTGTAACATGGTATTTAGAAAATACGGTGATCGATGACTCGTTTGAGGTCCGACCTGATGGCGTGACTGTGAACACGCTAACGTTTCCCAGCGTTGGGCGCCAGCATCTCAACGCGAGGCTCGTCTGCCAGGCTTCAAACACCAACCTAGCACCGCCCGAGACCAAAGTCCTCATACTCGATATCAACTGTAAGTAAACATACTCCAGTTTCATTTCAACTCCACATTTAATCCGTTGTTATTGCGTTCAAACGATCCATTCCAGTATATTGAACAACTAGCTGTGCCCGTGGCTTCGCTCACGTGGACTAAAGAATACCCGCGCGAATCTTGCTCCCCCGCTCCCGACTATTTTAAAGGCAAAAATTCTTATTGTGGGTGTTCCTTAGAAGACAGACGTATACCCTCCCTGACTTTTTTGTAGGTATTTTTAATGCCTACAATTATGTAGTATATTAGTTTGCTATATATCTTATGGTTTACTTAGCGTAAGCCATTTAAGCGCCGGAATTGATTCATCATGACCATTTTTTTTATTTGTGCGGAACCCTAATTATTTTTCTAAAATAAAAGTAGCCTAAGTTACTTCCTATAACATCAGCTATCTATCAGTGGAATTCCCGTTAAAATCAGTCCAACCTTTTCGGAGATTATTTGGAACAGACAGAAAGACAGACAAAAATTTTAACAATTGGTGTTTTGTTATATGTATCGTATATACTTTCATATGCAGTTTAAAAAAACTGTTACTTTGACATTACAAACAGACACTTCAACTTTATTTATTGTATAGATGTATGATGTGACATCCACCTTGCATCATCATAATATAATTAAATTAATAGAGGATCATTGAAGAAGGCTTGTGATTTCTCCAAATAAATTATCAAAACAAAAATGACATAACAACTGTACTTTTCAGTTCATTATTCAATTCATTGTATTGAAATAAAACGAAAAATATATCTTAAAACGAATAAACAAACAAACAAATAATTCAAGACCAAATTATTCTTGAAAGTCAAAACGTACAGACATAATCGTTCAAAGCACACGACAATATAATTTTTCACGCCTACGAACTCTCATTAAAAATCCTACTAACTAAAGAATGAATGAAAATAAACAAACTTCAAATAACAAAACCAATTTACTCCGCAGTGAAACCGATATCAGTGAACATCGTGACGAAAGAAAAGCAAGTGTCGGCTGACAAGAGGTACGAAGTGGAATGCAAGACGGCCGGATCCCGTCCGGAGGCGTATGTCACTTGGTGGAAGAACAATAGACAGTTGAAGCGGATGGCAAAAAATGTGAGCACACTCTATGTAGACAGCTATTGGTCTTCAGTGTTGAGCGGTAGCGAGAATCTATTCCTTTGTTTAACTATCACTATCATTTAGTGATCATAATTGTAACACGGCAAGGCCCTTTGGCATAAAAGCAAACGATTTTTGACTTGAATACATCTTTAAATTTGTTTCCTTAGTGGAAGGTAATTAAAAACTATGATGATACATCGCGCGCAAGTTAGCGAGACGCGCCACCGTTTTAAGGACGCTTAACTGCGTCACATAATTTTTTTTGTATAAATTATTACTGGGAGAAGCTACGACACTCGTTTTAATCGACAGCTCTCGTCAAGATTAATCGAAAATAAAATTATAGAAGTAATATACGGCTGCAAAGGGCGTATCAGCAACATAGATACTCATAAAAGAACGTATGATAGAGTGAAGCGGTGCCAGGAATGTAAGAAAGCGTCCGAGTACAGCCACACGCCTGTTTTTTTTTTTAATTTACATATATCGTGATCAAACCTGAACACTCGAGACACTCGTACGCTCATGTATCCAGAGTACTTATCGCAGTTTCTGCAGTTGTATATTATGTAAAATTAGAAAAAAGGTTTTGTAAGTGGATTTAACTTCTATTAATGAAATAAAAATCCACTGATCTATAACAATAACATACAACTTATTAACACAGTTGGTTTAATATGGTTAGTAAAAAAAACCGCTGCATGTTCAACACTGTGCTCACTAGCTTACTATTTTCACAGACTTTTGTCCTATTCATGTTCTTTCCCATTGTGTTTTAATTAATAGATTCTTTTCAGTTTTTTGCGGTTCCCGTCGCGGCTTCGGCTCTGTGTAATGGCTCTTGTTGTTTTATTTTTCATTACCGTAGTGGTCATTACCGGTCTTTGTGTTTCTGTTGTTTTGATTAACCTGTGATTCGGAATTGTATTTTTTTTTTCATTCACATACGTAGATGAAGCAGTACTACTTATATTAGCTTCCGATATTTTGGTTATAATATTAGTTTAAATGCACTAATCATAAATGCAGAAATTTTGCATAACTGACATAAACAATATTTTGATCAGTTCTCCGAGAACAACGAAACTCTTAGTGTGCTGAGTCTGGTACCAGCGGTGGAAGATGATGGCAAGTACCTCACCTGCAGGGCAGAGAATAAACACATACCTGACTCTGCCATAGAAGACAAATGGAGGCTGAATGTTCATTGTGAGTTCTATAATACAAACCTAGTTTAGAATTTAAAAGCTTTGAACTTTTTTCAGATAAATAATGAATTTAGTCACAAATATAGCATTTAATATATTAAAAGTGTATTTTCTTCAAAAATTGTATTATCAAATGAAGGGTAAAGCGCTAGAAACTTGTCGACTAACGAAGACAAATTGTCAATTTCTTACTGACAATCTCTCTATTGTTAGTAATTTTAATAGCACAAGTTATAATTGGACAACTTTTTGTACTAACGTGGAGTTATATCCTAACGTTTGCGATATTCTTTCAGTTTTTATTAGTGATTTTATTTTAGTTTACTTTATATACTTCAAGTACCTACATCAATTGTGATTTGGTGTTATATATATTTGTGTTTTATAATTGAGATTATAATATTTTTTATTCATGAAGCAATGACAGTTCAATGGATTAACTCGATAAAGAAAGCTAAATTTAATAACATTACAAAAAGATTTGGAATTAGTGATTTACTGATTTGCAATAACAAATAGTCGACAATGTCCTTGAACTAAGATTTGTCCGTCGCAGATGTCCCGATAGTGGACCTCAAAATGGGTTCCAGTCTAAATCCCGATGAGATAAAGGAAGGGGACGACGTTTACTTCGAGTGCACCGTCAAAGCTAATCCGAAGACGCATCGCCTTTTTTGGTTTCATGATGTGAGTACAAAATATCTAAAACTTACAATGAACCTTACTGTGGAAGTAATGAAGTCTAATTTAAAATTGAAGTTCTTTGATAACCGCAAAACTTACATCACCCACAAATGATTGAATACGTGATTCTTTTTCTTTGAAAACCAATTAGCTGTCAAAATATATTTTGTTGTGTTAATATTATCTATATATTAATACGTGAAGCAAAAGTTTTCTACCCCTTTTTAAGTATTTTGCGTGTACGGAAGACTGTGAGATTTGGCATGGTTAAAGTTTATATGTATTTATATTTATTTATATAGGCACACGTTACGGATTATAAACAAAATAAGAATTAATTTGAAAATTTTACATGTTTTAACTAGCTTATAATCAAGTTTATCAGCGCACATCAGTTGTAATTATTTCCCAAACGGAAAAAAAACAATAAAGAAATAAATTTGTCACTTGCATGCAGAATTACATTATAAAGAATATATTAAAATAAAGTAAAGTATCTTTGAATTACATATCGCAATCGACTTAGATTCAAGTTAAAGTTATCAATAGGATCCATATTTAGAGCGTTATAATGTTCGATATTATTTTATGAATGACACGTACTTGCTATTGGACAGTTGAAAGATATATTGTTTTTATAAAAAGGGATATGAAATAATTTTGTGCTTCTACTACGGATGTTGATGTTGACGGTTACCATGCTCAGAAGATGAGGACAGTCTATAGTAGAAAGAATAGTTTTATGAAGGTAAATTAATTCACTTGCTTGCCTTCTACTAGAGAGAGGAGATTTTAAAGTGCTTGGCACGTTCTATGTGATTAACCAGTGTTCTTTTCACCCATGTCTAAAGCAAAGTGATTTCAAGAAGCGAGTCTGTTTCCGTTCAATGTTATTTGTATGAATTATATAGTATGGAGACCAAACTACACATGCGTATTCGATTAAGAGCATAATTAAAGTTTTATGTAGTTAAAGCAAAGTATACGTATATAAGTTTATATGGAGAAGGAGTGCAGAAAGCTAAAATTTATCTATAATATATTAAATAAAATAAATTAATACTCCGAATCATAACCCGACCACTGCCATTGAACTTAGACCCCCCAAAATATTGACATTGTCACTAAACGAAAAGTGACAGCAAGTGATATAGATAATACTCATTGTTTAGGTTCATGAATACTACAAATGACAAACAGAAAATAGTATATGATCAAAAAGTCCTTGGTAGAATTTCGAGCATAGGGCGATCACTAGTTACAATAAAGCTATGTTGTTGTCTTTTAATATAAAGCGTTTTTTGGCTTGAAGATTTTTAAATCACTTTTTCCTTTATCTAACTTCTCTGTGTATCTCACCTTTTGTGTTTCATATTTTTCTTGGTGACGTTTAGTTACAAATACTTATTAGGCTAAATCAAAAATTCCCATTTTATATTTATCCGGTCAGCTATCTCAACGAGCCCATGATAATTTATATATAACTATTTATCTATGTCATCGTAATTAATCCAATATATTTTTACGCCCTAATTTTAATTTATTTTGCAATAGGAAGTATATACCTATAGGTACTACATTGATTACGGTTGTATCGCGTGTATTGAATTTATCATTCTCTATTTATTAATCGACGTGTAGAAAGAGTTTATAAAAATATATGACATAACTTTGCAGTATGGTTCTGTGTACTTAAGACTACTTTTCTTTCAGAACAATCAGATATACCACAACGAAGCGGCAGGCGTGATCCTCAGCGCTCAGAGCCTTGTACTGCAAAGCGTCACCAGGGCCGCTGCTGGCGACTATACTTGCATGGCTGCAAATAGTGAAGGCAAGGGTACTAGCAACCCTGTCACTTTACTGGTTAGATGTAAGTGTAAATAGAAGTTAGATTTGATTCAGAATATACACTAGCCCATTAAAAATTGTCAATATATGCCATAGTTTTCTTCCGAAACTCTTTGATTCTGAAACATAGATAAACATTTAGATCTATACAAAGATATGGATTGAAAATGTGTACATAAAAGCAGGTCAGACTAAAATTTACTTATGCGGATCCAATAGAAATAGTAGTAGACTTAGTAGCGTGGCCGAGCAAAAGACACTGTTAACCAATCATTTAATTTTAAAGAAGCGAAAGAGGTTAAAATTATTTAAAAAATGCTCCATCTTTATAGTATTTTTAATACTACAAAGGTGGCAAACAAGCATACGGCCCGTCTGACGGTAAGCGGCTACCGTAGCCTATGGACGCATGTAATACCATAGGTATCAATACCACGTCGCTGATCTTGAACCCCCCCCCCCACACACACCATGGGGCTTTGGATACCCTACTCGCCGCAAGAACACAACATAAGTTTATTTAGCCACGATGTTCCTGCCTCTTAGAAGGAGCATGTGTATATGTATGCATTTAGTGATCTGTCAATTTTTGTCTACAATAACTACTTAGTAAAAAAAAAGAAAAAAGATCCCTTACAAAACCTATTTGTGTGGTGTGAACGAGTGTAGAGTGCAGTGTAATGTATCGCGCTAGACTCAAGGGCTGCACACCGAGGGAACGTACCTAGGCTGCCGCGATCTTCTATGGGAATGGAGTTATTTCACCAGTCGGGCTGCTCCAAGTAAAGAGAAACCTCCAAAGATATTTATCTGTGCCCTATCTCCCCTACAAATATAAATTTGAATAAAAATATTTACATATGGAATATGAATGTCAAAATTCTATTATAGTACCTACCTTAGTACCAAATGTAAGTAAATTCAGTTCAGTCAGCTCGGAGCACGTAGGCTGGATTCTACGTTAGAACTGTGCGAAGATTCATGAATATATTTTCTGCTTCTATAGAGAAAATGAAATAGCAACCCGATGGGGTTTTGAAACGTTCATTACGCGGAAATGTAATAAAGTTTTTACAATTTTTATTTTAGGTCCTTTGTTTCTACTTATAATTCCTTAAGGATACAAGATAAATAATTTCATTGGGGTCTTCTAAACTAATAAATGTGCGGGTCCTTTGTAAATTGCAGTAAGATATTTTTATGTCCATTTTGCAATAGGTATCCCAATTTTCAATACCCAGTCAAATCAGCTACAATTTTGGTTAACCTAAGCGGGAATCTATATTTTTAATATATGTATCTTAGTTATCATCGGATATGAATAAAAATTAAGAATATTTCGTGAAATGTATGTATGCCTTTTCCTCATCTTCAGTTAATAAAAAATATTTTATAGTTCACAATAGGTCTATTGATGGATATAAATGCACTTCTATAAAACTATTATGTAGCAGACAACAGCGATGCAATCGAATATATAATACAAAGCGATGTTTAAAACTAAGATGTATTTTACAATGATTTCAAACTTGATGCCTTGAAAACAAATGACAAAAGTGGAAGCCAACATCTAAAATGTGTAAATAGTTCTAAAAATTGTTTCATATAACCACATTTAAATGCAAAAGATAAAAATTATGAACACATAAAACTAGTTTCAAAGTGCACTTAATTTGTCGGTTACCTCAAAACTGGAGCGTACAATTTTCCCGCAGCAATATTTCACAAAGTTACAGCTCTTTGTCTCCGCTGAGGAGAAAAACTAAGAAAATGCATTTTCACGTCGAAATTGGGTGCGTAATTTATAAGTAGTTAACGGAAAACAGAAACAAATATTGTATATTTGATTTATAAATAACCTTCTTGTAATTAGATTTATATATTGTACGTCTTATAATTTGTATACTGTAAATCAATTATGTCTGAAACTTAGAAGTTTACTCGTTCCATTATCGTACAGATCAACCAAGAGCCTAGTATCGTTATACTTTCAAAGAAACATACATTATCATAGAAAGAAGAAAACGCATCTGAACTACAATTTTTTTATGTTTTTTCTTCTCCTTGCGTAGGTAAAGTTTTATTTAATCTTTTTGCCTGGTAATCGATATAAAAATGCCTAATTATATGTGGTTGTGTTTATTTCCATCAATGGTAAAAATTTAGGTTATACATAATCGATGTAAAGTAAGTCATTCATCAGGATGCATAAGCCCTTACGGAGGATTACATTGCTCCGCGCTTTTCTCAGTATATGTAAATACCCACGCGATACAGTACCTATATAAAAATAACTAGTATAAAATGAATGCAATATAAATCAATCAATAAGAAGTATTTAAATATATCTATAAAAACAGAAATTGATTGTATAGATACAGCTTTAAATGGAGTCGAATATAAAATTATTTAGTAAGTTCAAAAACCGTTCTAAGTCAAGTTTTTCACTCCCAATATCTTTATAGTTTGTTGTTGATCCTCATTAAAAGTATCAAACATCTCGTTGTGTTTCTCGTGCAGTTTGATAACGAGAGGCGCTTGTTATAGACAAAGCTTTTGAGAGCTTTATTGAAGAAAATGTATTTCTGTTATTTAATTCCCTTTTAGAACTTTATTTAGTTAAGATTATAAATATATAGCAATGCAACTGATATAAATCTAAACATGTATATTTTAAATACTAAGGACACAAAGGTTAAAAATAGACACAGTACGCAGATTCTAATACCGGTTTTTTCACCAACTTAAATCACTTGTTTACAATATACACATTTGTTCGTGTGGTTTGATTGACTATACGCATGACACAAGAGATGTTACAACTCAATGCTCAGGAGTTAGCAATTAGGAACCTATTAATAACTGACCTCAGTTAAGATTCGTTGTTTCTAAGATTCAGTTATAGACAGCTATAAGATACAGTGACCTCAATTTGACTGTAACTAAGTTGGCTACTTCTTAAAAATAAAAAATACAATTAATATGCGGCAGTTTCTTTAAATGTGTAGTTATTATAATAATATTATAATTTAAATTATTTCATAACAGATGCACCGATATGTGCTGAAAGAAGAGATGGAGAATTATTTGGCGCATTAAAACACGAGACAGTATCGTTGCACTGCTCCGTTGATGCCAACCCTTCACTTGTTTCCTTCCATTGGACCTTTAATAATTCTGGAGAGCAGACTGAGATCCCACCAAGGTACTAAAGGATGTTTTTCCTATCTATTCGGTTTTCCATTATATTTTAAAAGTTTGTAAAAGTTTCCACATGGTGTTTTGTAGATTTCATTTTCAAGTTTATAGAAAGCCCTTTTTAGGCACATCACAAATTATTTGATATGTTAGGCGGACTATAGTTTGAGTGACTGGGTTTTTTCATATTACATCAAAAATCAATGAAGAACCGTTAAATGTCATAGATAATTCGAATCGTATTAAGATATATTTTGTAGTTAATAATTATATTCAGTTACAAGTCGATGACTTATTTTGTTCAGGTTATACAGTAGCCATGGACATACCTCGACACTTAATTACACTCCTACCACGGACATGGAGTATGGGACCCTGGCGTGCTACGGTGAAAACTCTGTAGGACAGCAGAAGGTGCCTTGTCTCTTCCAACTTGTTGTAGCGGGTGAGTTTTACATTTTACATATTATAAGGATGAATCAAATATGTATAATCTTTAGGAAATAATTCATTAAAAATTACTCATTTAAACAGTTAAAAAGCACTGGTAATTGGTGATTCTGATGGCGAATATTTTATTTTATTAAACCATTATGTATAGAAGGAAGTGAAATTCTAAATGTAG
Source organism: Saturnia japonica (assembly GCA_033032175.1). NCBI lineage: Eukaryota > Metazoa > Arthropoda > Insecta > Lepidoptera > Saturniidae > Saturnia > Saturnia japonica. The sequence goes on from CM065325.1 coordinate 15,588,798, forward strand.
GCTACCTAACAACAATGTTATTAATACAAATACACTTTATCTAGGTCGGCCGTTCCAGCTGCAAAATTGCTCGGTGGCTAACCAAAGCATCGACTCCCTTTACGTGGAATGCATGGAAAACTTTGATGGCGGTTTACCGCAAACTTTTCTAATGGAATTACTAGAACTACCTTCGTTAATTGTAAGTGAAGAGAAGTTTTCTTTTTTATTCTAAGTACATTTTTTACATGCTGGCTGATGCAATTAAATATTTTAGCATTCTCTAATATAAAATACCAAAAAGTATTCAAACTATAGGTTTGTATTTTTTATTTAAAATAATCCTATAACCTAACCTAACCATAAATTATATTTACTAAGCTGCAATAAATAGTTCTTCAACATCGAACTCCACATTAGTCCTAACACGTTTAAACTTCATAACACGTTTTTTCAACGTCCTTTGATAGGTTCGATACAACGTGTCAACGAATAGGACCCCTCCATACTTTGAAGTGAGGGGTCTTCCACCAGGCGTTAGCTACAGGATCGATCTGTACGCTATCAATGCAAAAGGACGCAGTGATGTGTCTACTATAGAAACGGTTACTTTGAAGGGACAAGCAAAGTTTACTGGTGAGTCATAATTTGTTATTTTTAATAACACAAAAGCTTGTATTTAAGATTAGAGAAAAAAATGACATATAAACTACTTGAAAGGTAACAACAAACATAAAAAAAAGACTGGGATAGAATTAAGTATTCAACCTAAAGTGTCTGTTTTTAATGTCAAAATAACAGCTTTTAACTAAATGCATATTAAAATATTTACGATACATATAATAAAGCATCAATTTTTTTTTATATATCCGTCTATTTGTTTCGGGTAATTTCCGAAACGGTGGGACCGATTTTGACGAGATTTTCACTGATAGATAGCTGATATTGTAAGGAGTAACTTACGCTACTTTTATTTTATAAAAAGAATTAGGATTCCGCGCAAATAAAAAAAAATCGTCATAGTGAATTAATTCAGGCGCTTAAATAGCTTACGCTGAGTAAACCATAAGAGATAAAGCAAATTAATGTACTACATGATTGTATGTCTATATTCTAAGGAACACCCACAATACGCATTGTTGTCTTTAAAATAGCCAGGAGCGGGTCAGCAATATAAGCGCGTGTGTCCGAACGATGGATTGCGAGTTCGGTGAAGCTGTAAAAGCCGCAGCGGCTTCAGGGCCCCTAAGGCTAACAGTAAAGTCAGTTCAAAAAAAAACGATGGCACTCTGTAGTCCACATGAGCGAAGCCGCGGGTACAGATAGTTAAATAAAGAAAAAAAAAAAACAAATAAAGAATATAGAATAATTTTAAAATCACAAGTTTGTAAATATTTACTAAAAATTGCAAATAAGCTTTTTATCAAGATTTCATGTAAAGATTCGGAACGTGCAAAACAATTTTGTTTATCAGAACGTACATTACAATTCCGGTAAGTTGGTAAGCGATTTTCATCTAAGTCGGTATAATACCTTATTACCCCCTACTTTAGGGCTATTTATTTCTGCAACCCTATAAGCCGTTTGAATCATATTGCCGCGATAACAAAAATCGCCTAATAAGCAAGCGCAGTCACGCCACGACAAAAGCGGCTGAATTCAAAATGACTTCATTTCAGGCTAATAATAACCTAGCACCACGCTATATTACCTTAATAGTCGAGTCGAGATGTGTATTTGGCAGTTATTATAGCCGATTTGGCTTTGTGTTTAACGAATTACCATAACCCTTCTCCTTTGCGACTTTCGTCGGTGGTTCCACATATCTAAGCGATCGCATCTAGCCTTGGACTACTTTACAAACACCACACTGTATTAATCATCATATCAGGTTTAATTATTTCTTGACATGGATGACTAACAGCTAAATTAGCAATATATAAACAACAAAGAATTTGAACAACTGTGTTAGTATTCTATCACTGCTGCCGATACTAACAATCTGAGATTTACAAAAGATTCCTTATTAAAAATCAAAACTTTATAACCTTCTAGCCGAAAACGCTTTTTGGAAAGGATCAAAATTATGTTGCTTACACAATTCAATGTAACGTTTGCTAGCCCACACCATAAAAGAGTTTTGCCTTTTATTAGAGGAAGCGAATAGATCATGTTATAAAGTATAAAGTCGAGTTAATGTACACGGGACATTACAATAGAACCTTGACAAAAGATCAGATTTGTTTTTAGAACAACTTTTTTATAACAAGACTTTCATTAATTTGATCGAGAAAAAAACTAGTATAAATCGAAAAACCCAGTTCCGCAGTATGCGAGCAAAATTGTAATAATAAATATTAATGGTAGGTATTGTGGGTACTAATTATGTTTGCGTGTTATTTAAAAGCACAAATCGAGCAAACTGTTTAAATTTCAATTGCATATTTTTTACACTATTTTGTATTGGTCACTCATACTAAAATACGCCGTGATTATTTTATAAATATACTTTACCTATCTAGGTAGGAAGAGTACAACTAATGAACAGCTATTACTAACGATAGAAGATGATCTATTGAAAGATGATACTGTCATACCAGCATAAAAAAATTCCAAAGCACGAGCCACTAGATAGGTCGATATTGCACTACATTGAAATGAACCTCTATGCAGGAATTTGTACTATTTATTTGATTGTTCTTTCCCTTATTTAAATAATCACTTCCAATTCTATGTATGGAATATTTAAGTTCAGATTGCAGTACGTTTAAATATAGCACTCATTTATTACCAAATCTGTATGAATAATGTTCGCATGACATTTCCTACACAGGTCATTCATAACTTGCTTAGCGCTTTCAAAGCCTATTTGCATATCGCCTCACAGAGCCCGCTTAGCTTTAATACAAACGTGTGAATTTTAAAACCGCCATTGTAAAATGTCCACTTTATATAAACACCATAAGAGCATTAATCATTTTAACGCTCAAGGTATAATTTATTTGAATATTTAAAAAACGTGTGTTAATCTGATAAATTTAAAAATAATGCGTTTGTTTTCTGGTCGCATTTCTAGTTTTATAGAGGCTTAAATTTTTAATTCAGGAGAAAGCAATACGTTGGGTATGTCACCGGTATTGGCGTCGCTAGCGGCTATGTCTGCTCTGCTGGCGACGTCGGTGTGCGGCGTGTTGGCCGTACTTTACAGGCGTCATGTAAACAGGCATAGACAGTTACCATCCAAGCATGCTCCCTTGAGGTAAGTCTTGATTCACTGCAATGAAGATACAACTCTCTGAACTACTTCATTTAATTTTAATAACTCCAATTATGACTTCATTTATTTACGTCGTGGAAATTTGGGAACTACGGAGACATTTCTTAACTTTATCTTCTTAATATATTAACGTGTCTTCGTAATAAATTAGATAAATCAGCACTTGTAAATGAAAGGCATCATATTAACAAAAGAATTAAAGACAAAGAAGTAATTATGTTATCACTTAGACTTAGCACTAAAAATAAAAGTTATTTAGTAAATAATGCAGTTCTACGAATCGATTCTGGAACATATTAACAATTTGACAAATAGTAACTTGAAAGACCGTTATTGTAAACAAAAGTTTATATTGTACAGTTAATAAACGACTATTAAAATAATAATAAAGATAAACATGATGGAGTTTCATACAGGTTAGTTTTTGATGAGAATAATGTTTTCCTAATCAATGGTATCGTTGACGCACATGAATGCTTTCTTAGGATTTAAATTGAATAAAGTATAATTGATTTTGATTTATTATTGTAATTAAACTAATATTTTCACTCACTAAAACACTTTGTATCTGCACTATTATACAATCTTATAGTACATGTGTATGGTTAATGGTATATGTGTTATGGTATATGTAATGGTGCTAAATAATATATTGTAATTAGAATATTTTCTAAATCTGTGCTATGCGGTAGTCCAATCACGACTATTTTGTCGAAGAGTAACCATTTCATCAATAAAAATTACCCTATTAATTTTTAGTGAGGCTATGTATGTCGAGAGAGCGCCGAGTTGCCCGACTCCCGTGAAAGAAGTGGAATCTCGCGCCAGCAGTGTAGAGTCTCGTGATCGGGATAGAGCGGACGGCCATGGTCCTAGAGGAGCATTACTGCATACACCAGAATCCAGAGAAATTGATGACGCAGACCCTGACATAATTCCCTCTTTATATGGTAAGTGAAACATAAAATGGAAAACTTCAAACGTATTTATTTTTGCAGTCTTACGTTCCTCTCTACACGTATTTATATATACAGCTTCAAGTTACCTAACTTACACTGAACAGTTCGATTGTGCATTATCACGATAAGTTTCAAATAATAATTTCTTACTCATCAGTTATGTAATACAATAATGATAAACCAAAACTAGTCCTATCCCATTATTTTACAAAACATTCGACACTTTTAAACAAAACATAATTTCTGACCCAATTTATAGTCAAGACAAACGAGATTCCTTTTAACTCAATATTTGCAAAGAATACACTTTGTCTAATATTAAATAAAGTACCTACATTTAAAGAATATTAAATGTATTCGAGTGATAAGGATCAACGATAATGACCCAAGAACAGGCGGCAGGAAAACCTGAAACGTGAGGCAAAGAAGAAATTCTTCCTTTTTAGAATGATAGATTTTGCATTGTGTGTATGATGGTGATGAAAAATAATTTCTCTACGTACCCAACAGAGAGAAAACCCGTATCCAATGGTTATATGAGCCTACAAAGGCCTCCGTCTACGAGTAAAATAACGAAGCTTAACAGTGACGATGTCCGCTCTGAGCCAGATGGCGGTGCATACTTCAATGATTATAGGAAGAAAGATTATAGAATACCTATAACTAGTGTAAGTATATGCTTAAATTAAAATCAAATAAGTTCTTATGCATTTCGTGCCCTTAGTCGGACTTTTTCTATTGTCTTCAAGTAGATTTTGCAAGACAATGAGCCATCGCAAACCATGTTTTCTGTATATCCATCGAAATTAGTTGCCTTTTTTATTTTTATGTATTTTAAGTCTTACTACAATTTGAGATGATTTAAAGTTATTATCGATTTTGATAAGTCGATAATTCTTAATGATTTTAAATCACTTTTTTGTTATTTGTAAATGAACAAGAAAAATATAATAACCGTATATTGTTCTTTGCAGTCGTACCATAGTTTAGGTCGTGTGAACAAAGGGGTAAACGCTTGCAGCCCTAGCTCCACTACGGGAGTGACGTCATCACTTACCGCGCACCGGCTTCGACCTGAAGTCGTCACCACATCGCATCGAGTCCAAGAGAGCTGTATATGAACTAGTTTCCATCCACTGTAAATATTTCTTTTTAAACGGTTGTATCTCGATTGTAATTCTTGTGATGTTTACTTTTTATCTTATCGCGGGGATAGGTCCTTACGTTCGCTAATCATTCTAGTTTTCAGTAATCAGTTTTTGCTCGATGTCTAAGCATAGACATACAAATTAATAGAATTGTAAATGGTCCAAGCTAAATCATTATGCTTTTGACCACTTTCTTAATATTGTCTGCAATCATTTATACTATTTCCATTTCTTTATTTTCTCGATGATAGTTGTAGTGTTGTGACCAAATAAGTAATGATATCTATCGCATATATTTACGACAGTGACGATTCATCAGACTTTGATTAAAATAAAAAAATAAAGATTACCTGTCGTTATAATTATTTCGTTTCATTGTCGAGTACCTACCTATACCTACTTATTTTACAACAGCTTCGAAAATTTTGAAAAAGTTGGCATTGTCAATCAAGATTTAATACTTGGAACATCCTGTAATGAAATATAATATTAGTTAATAAATTTCTACAAAAGTATCCGACAGTAGTTTAGTTTCTTATATTTTGTAAAAAAATATCGGTTCTGTTATCGTGTTACGTTTATCGATATAGCTCCATCCCTATCAGTTTCTCCGACTCTGGTATAACCTTGTACGTGTGTAAACGTCATATTTTTATAAAATAATACATACATAATGTAAAAAAGACGCTCGTTCAAGTTTTCACAGCAGCTGTCATCGAGAAAATAAAGAAATTGAAATGGTATAGATGTTAATCATTTGGTTCATCATCATCATTAATCTATTTTTTATCGAAACCAACGATCCATCGTTGTGAGCATTCAAAAGTACTTCTAAATGCCTACTTGAATTACATTTATTGCTACTTTTTTAATATTTCTCAACTTAAGAAACAAATTTTATAGAAAAAAATATTTGAACGGTTTTGTCATTTTTATAGTTTTACCTTTTTAATGTTTATTCTATTAGTATATGACAAGATCCATATTTTATCATTTAGACACTTAAAAAGATATAAAATGTATTTTGTGTTTATGACAAAATATAAAAGTTTGTCATTTTTGTAATAAAATTTTAAAATATGCGCTACCACGTCGTATTAAAATTTATGTTCATCCTAAACCTCTAACTTAAAGTAACACAGTAGTCTGCTGTCTTTATCTATTATTTTTGATGCATAGTGATTCAATTTATATTTATTTGTCTTACATACTTACTTACATCGTTATTTTTTTAATTCTTTCCTCACAAGAATTACGTTTAAGGGATACTTTATATTTAAAAAGCATGACTGTGTTCCTTTCTAGTATTAAACTTTTGTATTTTACGAAATATTATGTAAAATGTTAAAGTTGTAAGTATAATTAATATAATATATTTATTGCGGACAATTCTTGATACTTTTTTGATTTGTAAATGAGATATAGCGGAGGACTTTCTATTATGATACTGGGGGATTCTAATTTGACCTAATGAAAAAATGTACATTTTATTCTAGAATATTCGGTTTTCGTTTCAAACATTTCGTTTGTTTTTTTTTTTTGTTGTTAAATTCGGCACAACAAATTCAAGTGAAATTTATAAGAATCTATTTTGAAACTTATATGGGTATATAATAAAGAAGCCGCGATAAAGTTTCAATAAAATTAGCTCACTAATTATTATTTCGTTTGTGATAATTGTAGTATTTCTAATACCAATTGAAAAATTATGAAAATCGACTTCTGGGAGGTCTAAATATAGTTGGCTCATAGGTTGTACTATATTAAGTGACGTTACGGCACGATTTTTAGAACTTTTGACAGTTTATTAATTTAAAGAAAATACATTTATACACAAAAAAAACAATGACAATTCTGGTCACAAAATCATCAACGCATACGTCAATTTTTTTTAAACTATAGTAATTATATGCCTTGATTTAGTCTAAATATGATGACTTTTAAATGTATCTAATAATAATAGAATGAAAAAGACAATCTAATACTTTTTAATCTTGTATTTTGGCCCTAATGTAACTATAAAAATTCAATCTGGAAATATCTAAGTATTTTAATTATTCCATGGTCAGAGCTTTGCAGCGTAGCCTTCTGCAAAGCCGACAAAATGAAAAAGATTTACACAGGTATTCAGATATACAGGCGTGAATTAAGACCGCAAGCGGGATTATGACCAACTGTCAATTCAGTCGATGTAAAGCTTCTTTAGACTGATTCGGTACAATAAATACCTCCAAACAGTAGTAAAACCACTGAAAAATAAGTATAAAATACTGAAAAAAAAACATTATGAATAATTTCTACTCCCACTAAATAAATTATTACTTGACAGTGGCAAAATTGTCTACATAGGCAGCAAGCCAAAAAAAAAAAACCAGTTATATTATCAAGAATTGTCCTTTGTTACTTTAGATATTAAAATTATTTGAAATTAATAAAGATGTATTTATGAATTTAAAAACGAGTTAAACGAAATTATATTTCGTTATTTGATTTTCACGATTGTAGTTTCGGATTTATTTTGGTTATATGTAAATAAATACTTATAAATTATCTTAACAAAATTGCATAATGACAGAAAATATCACCAAATGATTCGTTCAGTTTTTTTTCTTACCTTCATATACCTGCTAAAGCTAGTCCGAGGTAGAAATTCTAGGTTTAAAATAAACATAAATGTGGCATTTCGTAATAAAAGCAACAATAATTACTCAACCAAAATGTTAGCCGTAAAAGTATTAAAACCACTTAGCTATGAAAATATTTAATGTATTATTATGAGATACAATAAAAAATATTTATACAAGAAACGAGAACAAATATTTATTTTAAAATTTTAAAATGTTTGAAGACGAGATGCCCAAACCTTTTGTCCGTTAATCTGTAACATGCCGTGTTGGGCTATGAAACAGGCGAGAAATAAAAAAAAATGTGTGTGTGTGTACCAGAGTAAACAGGTAAGAAGTGAAACTTCTTTACGACATATCATTTTTCTACTATTTGCAACTTCACGAAAATGGGTAGATAAGGCTTATTAAACCTTAAGAATAAAAAAAGCAACATGGCGCGTAACCGAAAAAATTAGTTGCCTGTAAAGTCGATATACGGGCGAAAGTTTTACGTGACAACGACTTTATGTTTGTCTCTCTCGCTCTTAGGCGGGCTAACCATGCCCGAGTGGAAGGGACGCGTGCCTCTCACTCGCTCTCATCGTGAGCGCATAACGTGAGCGGAGCGTAACGCAGTTTCTTGAAGTGTCACCCGGCAAACCAATTTATAAGACGTTGTCACGTCAAAACGTGACGATTTTTTTTTACATTGCTACAAAATTTCTCCCATACGTCGATAAGAAGTTTCACTTCAAAAATTTGAAATATAGAAAAGAGTTTAATTTTAAGATTATCGATAACAACTAAATTTTTGATGGCATTTATAACTGATATTAAGTAAATTTTGATTGCATAATGAGTTTTGATATACATTATTATAATAATTCAAATTAACGAATCAAGTCATCCATTGGAATTGAAACAAGGCAATTTTTAACAAAAACGAAAACTAACTACAATTACTTCGAAGAGTTTCGTCGTATATCTACGAAGTTGAGATTTAAAATAAGACTACTCTTGAGATATTCTCTATCCAATAAAAAAATCATCCAAATCCGTTCTTAAACAAAGAATTTATGGATTGATATCCATAAAAATATATATACTTTCGAATTGAGTAACATCCGTCTTTTTCTGAAATCCGTTAAAAGGAGAATAATGTTACGCTAACTGGAATCTTTTATTTTAAAATCTTTAGTCATCATCATCAGTTTCTGTTTATTATTTACTCTAATAAAAGTGAATGATCCACAAAATCTTATTATCGTGTTTTTGAACACGTGACTGAATGTATACTACAAATAATGATAACTTATAACTTAAAAATGACAAATTTTAGACAAATTACTCTCAAATATTTTCCTATTATTTCTGATTATTAAGTTGACATGTACGTTCATATGTATAAACGACAAAACCGATCCTTTATCATTTATAATACAATTATTGATCCATAAACTACGTCTAAAAAATAAAAGAGCGAATATTTCGTACTGAAAGACTCTTCGTGCGGCTCACATGCGCTACCAGAACCTAGATTTTTGTTTGAAATAGCTTTTCGAGTACTTCAACAGTGGATGTGAATAAATATCATATTATGAAAAATGCCTGCGTATCGTGTATATATATTCCTTTTTTCATACACACAGAATGGCAATTATTAACAAGCCCTAACCAAACTATATGGCAGTTTTGAGCCTTATGTGATATTGAAACACTTACAGTTCTACTCTGTCATTTCAGCCGCTAGACAACGAAGTGTATAATTAATATAATAAAGCCTTAGACTCGCTGTAACTTTGGTTTCATGGCCCAACCTGGCAATGGCGGCCACACGCGAAGTAACATTAAACTGAACGACAACATTTATCCACACTTAACGCTCCAATATAGTTCTTCATGATGAGAAATCATTTTAAATTGCTCACAAATTTGTATAAACTTATAGACACACTAAACACATCTCACGTTATACCACAAAATACAATGGAAAAAAAAAATGTCCAGAAAAACTTTAAGTTCAGAAACATGTATTAATTGTTATATGGTAAGGAATATAAGGAACTTTTACTTTTTTTAGTTTTACGAGAGTATTAACATTTATTTATAAAAAAATATTACCTATGTATTTTTTATTAAAAATAACATCTCGCTACACTTATGTACTGTCCCTGATCGTAAGCGCAGCACAATTCAAATACAACGGCAATCACCAAGAGACCTAAATCCATCGACGGTCGCTACTGTCATGCATAAATATATCTTCACGTTACGCTTAAAGAATCCGATGTCGTATGAAGGTTTCACAGTTTCACGATACGACAAATATAAGTCATAGAGAACTTTTTATTTATATCTAAATACTACTTTCAACGTGAATGAATTTAAAATTGAATAAATTTATTAAACTTAATTACAGTTAAAGATAAGAACGATAAAGTCTTGTGTCACTAAATAGCATCGTGGCGTGGGATGCGTCTGGTGTACTCAGAAAATAACTCACATAGACTTATGATCTTAAATTTGTTCCATGACATGTAAACATGAGATTCTGTAGGCTATTATATGATTTTATTGTTGGCATGTGATTTTGTTCTCTTCCATTGCTCAAAATTACTATTAATAATACTACATAATTTGAAGTAAGCTTAAATTAATACAGAATTGCATTTAGTAGTATAATTTCAGTATTAATTATAAAAAACTTATCAATTCTCCTCATGGTATATCATGTCTGTATCGAATGGCTTCCTAATGTCGCTTTCTGAGGCAAGCCAGTTTATAATGTCCATCCACTTTACAGGATTTACACAATGATATCACCAAAATAACCACTTCATAGATTACTGGGATTGATACCTACAATAATATATATTATTTCGAAAAATATAGAAATAAGCACATTACAAATTGGCTACATTCATTTGAACAAGATAAATTTAACAAAATAGAGAAACAACTTCAATTATTTTCAGAAGTTCCTTTGTAGCTTCGAAATCGAAGGTCCAATGCCAATGAAATTAAAATGGATTCACCCTTGAGGTATTATGCCCTCTCCAACCAAAAAAGAATCACACAAATCGGTTCATAAACAAAGAAATTATCTTATCAAATTCTATTTATTTTTATTATATAACATATTAAGTCTGATTTTACAAGACATACTGTACGTCCGATGAACAAAATCTTTTAGCACAAACGAAAAGGTAAAGAATAGGTACCTACTTTAAATCATACAATTTAACACAACCCCTCCGGGAACATCATGTAATGTACTGTATTATCGACGCGTGAAAGATTTTTTTTTTTCACTTTACTTTTTTGTTTGTGACGTGTAATTATGTAAATTGTAAATAGGAGAATTAATGAAATCTAGTCTAACTTTAGACCTAACGGTGCTAAGTAATGTAAATAACTTAACATAAAACATAGGTAAATAAGTCAATTGGACGAGCTCATACTAAGTATGGGACAATATTTATTGTTAATGAATTGTTTCATGTAAATGTTTCGTAAATAAAACGTCGAGCATTTATCGATATTGTCGTTTTATTTCTGTGAAAAATCTATATTAAAAAATAGGATTTTTTAGAAGTAGTACCTAGTAAGGGCAAGCACCTGTATCCTACCTACAGGAAAACTTCAAAAAATGTCTTAATTTTTTTGAGACATTTGGACATGTATTTAGTTTTCAAAAAGTATATTATAGTAAGCAATAAAATGGGAATTTTACACTAAAAACGTTTTTCATACCAATCGATTCTGTTTCTTATAAGAATTAACAAATAATTATAAGGTACCTCTACCTATTCGATTGGAGTTTATCAGAAATCTGAAAAAAAAAAAACTTTTCTCATACATTTCGTAGGAAAATATCGCTGGTATGTATATTCAATTAAAATTTTTACTTATGTGTTCTATGATGTAAAGCCCCGTTTTAGCCCATTGATCAAACAGAACCCTTACTGCTCTGTCCAAAAAATCAACCATACAGAATAATGAAAGTTTTTTTTGTTCCCTACACGTTCCTAAACTGAAAGAGTTTGTGCGAACACCTGCGAGGATTCTGTATTAGTACTACCAGTTTACAATAGGTGACATGCAAATCGTTTCATTTCGAAGACACCAGGAACGATGTTTATGCTAGTAAATATTTAACTGTTCAACGGAATCGTAAGGCATTCATCAGCGATATGACTGGTTTTCACAATGTGTATGAGGAGTACCTAGAATCTTGTCTGTTTGTATAGTTCTATAAACCCGTTATCGCTAACTTCTTTTATTAATATTCAGGGTGCAATAATGGCTCAGTAGTAGCAATCCCTGTAATCAGCTTCAACTTTCGGTGAAGGAAAACATCGTGATGAAAGCAGAGCATGGCGGTAGAGTGTTTTCTAATGCCCACCTGGCTAGCTACCACCCTCAATTTATGTTCAAGGTGCATTCCGACAGCTGCACGTGGGAGCCAGTTTCCCCCTAGGCTTAGCGTGTTCACCATCTTAGGCCACGTCTATTAACATGAGGTCAGTTTGTGGACATAACGTTAAACGTATAAAAGATAAAAAAGTACAGGTGAGGTTGGCTTGGGTATCTCAAGTCCTAAGATGTTTTTGACTCCTCACACGACTTATTAATCATAAATATATTTATCTGTATAACTTCTTTTATACAATGATTTAATACTACTAGCGATCGCCCTAAGGTCGAAATTCGATCAGCGACTTTTTGATCATAGACTATTTTCTGTTTGACATTTGCAGTATAAACCTAAACAATGAGTATTATATACATCACTTGCTGTCACTTTTCGTTGAGTGACAATGTCAATGTTTTGGGGGTCCAAGTTCAATGGCAGTGGTCGGTTTAGGATTCGCAGTATTAATTTATTTAATTTAATATATTAGCAACGGATATTATAAATAAATTTTAACTTTCTGCACGCCTTCTCCATATAAACTTTAACCATGCCAAACCTCACAGTCTGCGGTGCACGCAATACGCTTAAAAAGGTGTAGAAAGCTTTTTCTTCACGTATTAATATCTAGATAAAAAGAATAATTCGTTTTCGAGTGAGTACCGATTAAGACGAGCGACCTCGCTTAAGCAAAAGGTAGGTAAACAAAAGGGTATCTGAATATCTTTACTGAAAGTATCTATTTTGAGTTTACGAGTTCCGGGTACACGGCTAACTGAGCAAGGAAAAGTGCCTGGTATAAACACGGAGCGTTACTAATTGTAATCGAATCTAATTTGAAAAAATACGTTCGAGATTAAAGGTTCAATAGTTGTATTCCATTTGTTGATTATTGTACACAATTTGATGTTTGTTTAATTATGATATTCTTTATTTATTATTGAATTTAATTTTTTATTAATTTAAGATTTTCAATATTTATTTATTTTAATTTTGATCTTTTTAGAATCAAATTATCGTAAGTTTTTTCCGTAACGAAGTAGTTGTAAACCATTATTACAATACAAGAAAAAACGATACATCTAAAGACAAAGCGAATTACTTAAAATTATAAAATTGAATAGGAATTCTGGTCAGAATTATCTATTTATTATATCTAAATATTTGTTTATTATACAATTTAGAAATAAAATTAAATTACACATAAATAAACAAATTTTCCGAAAACATACAAATTAATTATCATACATATAAAAAGGAAACAATATTTCGAGATTGAATACTTTTAATGGTTAATTTATAAATTAATTATTAACTTTATTGATGTATAATTTACTTTTTCATTCGAAATGATATCGATAAAACGATTTCGATTCTGGTTTCATTGGTAACTTGACCGTAAAGATCCCTTCTGATAAATTAACATTTTGATCACCCTCTCACAGGCAACAGACTCATTTGCGTAAGCACACGCCGGCATCCTATCAATTTCATGCAAGATTTACTGACTCCATCATAATTAGGATATTCTACGAACCCTTCAGAAATATAGACGGAGTAAAATTATTATTATGGGATCGTAATATTTTATATTCTATTGACAGAATTATCTTAACGTCTTATTTAATAATTAAATAAACGACAAATGTTTTGCAGTGGTGATTTCTTGCGAATTTCATGTGACAGTGAGTGTTGAATGATTATATCAGCGCACTATAATTGTGTCTAAATTAGCGAGGTAATAATTATTGCTGAATATCCATATAACAAGACCATTTTTCCAATAAACTTCAATATATTTCCCTTGAGTATCTTTAAGTTAAAAGTCCAATTGCCAATGAAATTAAAATAACAACTTTGAGGTATGTATCCCCTATCCAACAAAAAAATAATCATCTTGTATACAATTTTTTATATTTACAAAGCAAAATTATGACTTTATATCTATTGGTAAACAGTATATTCAAAAATTTACTGCGACCATCCAGTCATAAGTAATTCATCACCGGTCGTTGTTGTGAATGCAGGTCCGTAAGCCTACAGACAGCTGAATATTATACCAGTTGATCCCGAAACGCGATAAATCGAAAGAGAATTACTATGAAGGATTTATTACTATGTGTATGGTGGCCGCGACCTTATCGGGTACAGATACCTTACCTTTCCGCTTGTTTACTGGATATACACCTGCAGGTCCCGAAACGCGTACCACTGTGCTGTATTACACCTAGTGTATAGTGGTCGCAAACCAGTCGGACACAAGTCTTGTACTCTACCAGCCAGCAAAATATTTCATATTCAAAAGTTAATCAAAATACTTTTTATAAAATTAATATTTGCTACAAAAATAAAACTATGTAAGATAAAAAAAAACAGAATAAACATTATAAATAATATACTATGAAAACAAAACTAAATTTAACGTTCAAATTTCAGTTCGAATTCAGTCTTGTTGCTTTTATGCAGAGTTCAATTTAGTATTGCAGCTCACCTGTCGTTACAACGGTAAATATTTACATGATCCTTAAAAAGAACAAATATTTAGATCAAGCAAAATTATATATTGTATTTTCGGTGTGTTCAATATTGTGGATATTTTAGTATCGCCGCGTCGCGCTGAACGACATGGGTTTGAATTAGATATGGAAATTATACTTGTTTTAATAAAATTGTAGGTATATTAGTGAAATAAATCTTTTGGCAAATGACGTCTCGATAGGCACATACAAGGCTTTAATCGTTACCACTACTTGTAAAACTACTACGCCTTAAAATCACCTATGTACCTGTCCTTGCGATAACACATTTGCGCAAACTTTCGAACATTTGCTTCAGGATTACCGCAGGTTCGATTAAAAGAGATTAAATTACTCGATACTCTGCGAAAACCTTTGGGTTATGTTATGTCGGCTCCATCTTTCTGCACTTAGACTCTTGCTAGGTCTAAAGCGCTAAGATATTCCGACCGGCAATTCCAGCCAATTAAACTCCGACCAGAAGCGCAGAAGCCTCCTGGGGCATTCACAGGCTTCACGAAGTGACCTCGGGTTTTTGAGGATATCTGCCCGTTGGCTTGCAACTCCCATGCATCCCAGGATTACGTTGGTGGCGGTTTCTTCACCCTCCATGCATGCTCTGCACACGGGGCTGTTGGTGACACCTAGAACATAAAAGTGTTTATTAAGTGAATAAAGGCCAGTTATAGTAGCTACCATAACACGTAGATCGCTTAGAGTCTAGGTACCTATGTTGTGGTCAATCTTAAGTTTTTCAAAAGACTTCGAAACGACAACTAAACTTTTTGCGATATTGTAACATTATCATGCGTCGCATTAACACCTCTTTTCCAATATTTTGTTTATTCAAAAGGCGAGATAACATTTAAAAATCGTAAAACTACTAAATTTCATACAATAGTGGAACACTAGTATTCAAGAGTGCTTTAACTAGAGCTCAGCGGTACTCGACGGAATCGATATTTAAACATTTTCCCGGTGCTTTATTCAGATTTGAAAGCGTCGACTGCGATATCGAGTGCACGTAGAATATAAAGAGGCAGAGACGACGGACAATTCATTTTAAAATTGATTAGAAATTGACACCGAAAAATGTTCAAATATGAAACGACTGGCTGAACTATGCGAGAGTTTGGCACATTATACAATACAAAAATTCCAACGGCTCTTATGATAGATTATGAAATTGTTAACAGACGGCACCTTCTACATGTTGAATATATTTTAAGTCTTAACGAAGACATTAATTTTAAACTGTTTGTGTATTTTTCGTCAATAAAGGGAAAGCTGCCAAGAAATTGGGGATCCTCTTCAAGGTTGGGCGGTATTTCACACCGAACCAGCTTCTAAGCTTGTATCAAGCACAGGTACGCTCTTGTGTAGAATATTGCTGTCACCTATGGGATGGATCAGCCAAATATCAGTTGGCCGCTCTCGATTCCATTGAGCGCCGAGCTCGTCGACTTGTTGGCGATGAAGCACTGATGAAGGCGAAATTGCTCAGTCTAGAGCATCGTCGTAAGGTAACTTGTGTCTCAGTATTTTACAGGTTACACTTTGGAGAGTGTGCACTGGAGTTGCACGATTTAATTCCACCCAATCAGTTCCACCATAGGACAACTAGACGCCGTGAGGGATTCCACTCTTATGTCGTGGATATTCCCCTGATTCGAACAAAGCGTTATGCTTCGTCATTCATTATGCAAACGGCAAAGGAGTGGAATTCACTCCCGTCGTCTGTTTTCCCATCCACCTATAACTTGGGAGTCTTCAAGCGAAGAGTGAATAGGCATTTAATAGGTAAGCGTGATACATCGTCGGCCTCATCTTTACTTTCCATCATGTAAGATTGAGGTCAAGCGTATTCCTGTATTGCATAAAAAAAAAGGTTCAAAATGATGTTTGAACTATTAATTTTCACGAACAATAATTAAGAATCATAGGTAGGTGTTATTTAGCAATTAATTAATTATAGATAGATAAACTGTTAATATGTTTACATATGGAAAAAATATTACCATATAATAGTTAAAACATGATATTGGAAAGAATAGGCTGTATCCAAATTAAAGCAAGCTCTATACATTATAAAATAAACATGTTATAATTACTACTTAATACCTACTTTAGAAAGAGAGCGAATGTGTACTTGCAAATCTGCATATGATGTATAACCCAAACAGTCAATGAGACCTTGAGTACATCGCGAGATGCACTTTTTCACACTGGTATTGGCTGTTCGGTCATTCCAACCTTAGTACTATTAATTAACGTCTTTTAAAATGCGTAAACAAGCCCACATTTTGTAGTTACTCTATATGAATTTACACTTTAAAATACTCCTGGCAATCTACTTAATCTTCTTCTTCTTCTTGAACTCCTCCATGGACTCCAAAACAGCTGGAGCGGTTTTGATGAAATTTTCACACAACCTTCATATTAGCCCAGCGGGTGATCCTGTAAAGTTTGACAGTTATCAGATCAATGTTCCTTATGGACTCCAAAACGATACATTAAAGAATGGCCGGGTTTGCTAGATTAGTATAAACAAAGAATACAGAAGAAGAACGTCAACAAGATAAATACTTCACATAGCATCTAACTTAATAATTTCTAAGGGAAACTTTGGAATAATTGTCCAATACATAAAAGACGAAAAGACGAATAGAATACGCACATGAGTAAGTATAAACTGTCTGATAATGTTAACTTAAAATATATTTCAAACTGTATAACATGAACTCTCTGTTTAAGACTACATTTATTTATTCTTGCCTTGTATGGTCCATACAAAAGAATTCAGCGACGAGGAACTACATGTGTATTATCGGTAATTTATTTCACCTGGGTTGTTAAAGTTACTCGGTGGCAGGGGGGCAGGCAGAACAGCTTATTAATTTATTTACATAGATGTTCTATGAAGCGCAGAGAAACTTAGAAAAACAGCAGAATATTCTAGACGGTCTTAAGCAAAACAGTGTTATAGAATAAAAACTTTCTCCACTTCCTAGGATATATTGCTAGCAAAAATTTTTCGCTCCGCTATATCGTTTCACTTTAAATTCTATGACATTCTATTTAGTATACCGAAGGTTTTAGATGACTATATTAATGTAAAATTACTAGTACTTAAGCCAAAGTGACGGTACTATATAAAGAGTACAATCCAAGGACAACGGTGACTGCTGTGAGATCAGCAATTCATCGCCGGTCGTCGCTGTCACTACTTGATCCTGAAATGCAACAAACCGAAAGAGAGACACAGTGACGGATTTATAACCATGTGACATGCCATGTGCCGCGATTTAACCGGGTAAAGACATCCTACCACCTCGCTTAATTACTGTAGTAAATAATAATAATTCACTTCTTGGTTCGTCTTCAACACAATTTATTTTGATCTCTCTAAATTTTATTATTTAAAGTTATTTTCTAACATCTCTTATTAAATTCGAACCACAAAAGTATTAGCAAAAAGAATATATAGTACATGTTGCCAGTACCTATAGAGATAAAACGATATATAGGTGTTATTTTCAATCCAATTACTAAATCTGCCAATAAGGCGAACACAATGATTGTAGTCCTCTATGACCCAGCATTCTTGTTA
The DNA here is from genome assembly GCA_033032175.1 of Saturnia japonica. Taxonomy (NCBI): domain Eukaryota; kingdom Metazoa; phylum Arthropoda; class Insecta; order Lepidoptera; family Saturniidae; genus Saturnia; species Saturnia japonica. Next base: position 15,607,307 of record CM065325.1, read on the forward strand.
AATTAAACAATCTCTTAAAAAGTACGTAAGTAAAATAATATTTAAAAATACATGACTTACTTTTAACTTATATCAAATTGTATCAATCTTTTATGACACTGCAGTTATTACAAAACGCTTTTAAATATAAACTTGACATTAATTGTAGTGTCTATATGTTAAAAAATGTGATCAAGTGTCAAAGACCTTGTCATTTTTTTATATCTTATGTAAATGCATTTAATGATTTTAAATTGTACAGAACTCACATGTACGATAAAACAGTTTAATAATAAACAAATATGAATTAAAAAAAAATAAATTTAAGTGACTTTGTCATTTGAAGGATCTGCCCTTTCAGAAAATACTGTTATAAATCATTCTATATTTTGGTATTTTCATATTCTGTAGTTGATAAAACTAAAGGTAGAACAAATGTCTATTCTGAACAAGAAGTTATAAACGATTTAATAAAAAGTATTTAATATAAATTCATACAAAACTAAGAATACAATTAGGAAACACAAACATGAGCAAATTCATAACGGGAATCGAATGTGTTATTAAAAATATTAATTAAACAAGAGATCCAGGTAATGAATTAATATACTTTCCAATTAATATTCAAGATCAAACAGCAAAAATTGATTTCCGCTTTAAGACAATTGTCTTTTAAAGCAATTAAAGAACTAAGTTTTAAGTAGCTGCTGTACTTTTTAGCGAATTCCAATTAATTGTTTGTTCAAACGATTAACTATAAAAGTACCTAGTAATAAAGTTAAATTAACAAGCGTAATTCAGTGTAAATTGGTTTCCGGATCTGAGTTTAACCATCTCCAATTAACTTTTTATGAGCATCGCATTAAGTTTCTATAAAATTTATCGTTTTACTTTAAAAATAATAAAAGATTATCCTGGGATTAGTTAAATCAAATAGGTTATTGTCTTGCTTTGTCTTGTACAAACATAAAAAATCACTTGCATTACAAACGGTTATTTCATTCAAATTATTTTTAATACTTCAAGCCAGATAATTTCTAACTGTGGTGTATCTTCGCAGTTAAAGGTCCAATGCAAATTAAATTAAAATGGGACCACCTTTGAAGTATTCCAATTCCAACGAAAAAAGAATTATACAAATCGAACTTCTCAATTCGAATGTATATTTTTTATGGATGTTTAGCCATAACTTCTTTGTTTATGAACTGATTTGGACGATTCTTTTTTCATTGGAATCGAGATACTTCGATGGTGGTCCCATTTTTATTATATTGGCATAGCACGTTGGACTTAGTAAAATTAGTAATTAAGGAAAATAAATGTGTGTTAGAAAACAGACAATTTTCAAAATTTACGTCATAAATGTATCTATCACCGGATAATCGTATGAAATGTTAGTCTATGAACAATCTAATGAGATTATAAACTGTCCGATACATTCTTAACTAACAATAAAATTTGTAATGTAACGGTTATATTTTCGTAGTTTTATAACTAACTGAATACAGTACTGCAATTAAATAGTAACAGGATGAAAATGTAATAGAAGTAAGAATGATTTTATTTGATTTATTGTATAAATTTTTAAGTACATAATTAAGAAAATTAAGGTATAAAATCAGTGATGATAACTAAGATGAGAATGATAGGGTGATAATGATAATGATGAATAATAACAATGAAAGAAATTGAATAAATCTAGCATAGTATATGATAGGTTAAGGTAATAACATAACATACCATTAGGCCTGTATTCCCCGAAGGGTTAGGCAGAGGTGTACTAATGTACATCTACAGTTTGACGGGTATGTTTTTAGGTCCCATGTAATTGAGGGCGAACCTATTGCCATTAATCGGGCACGAAACCAAACTCCGAGCTGCTACTGTGAATTTCATAGGAAAAATCCAATAACACTTTGCTCGAACTGGGATTCGAACCCAGGACCTCGCTCATAGCAATCGCGCTTATGACCACTAGGCTAACGAGGTAATGTATTAGATTAAGGAATTCAATTAAACTCGGGGAAACACGGAATTAGGGAACAGATAGAAGGAAAGTCGGAGGAGAGAGACCGGAGATAGGGACAAAAGAATAAATAGTCACAGGCATAAGAAATAAAATTGGAATAAATTATTTAACTCAGATCTGCGTTAGAGAAAACAGGGGACTAATAACAAAAAAGAAAAGTAACTCAATTTGTTAGGTTACGATGAAACAGTGATCAGAAACAAAGCCTAAAAATTCAAATTTTATAATTACTGAATGATTTTTCTTGTTTACCTACCGTAAATGCAAAATACACATCGCTGATTGGGTTCTCTCACTTAATTATGAGGAAACTGAAGATTTAATTAAAACTTAAGATCAATTTCCTTTCAAACTTAAACTTACTAATATTCTTAAATATTGCAGAAAATATAGATTATTTTATTCCCTCTTCAAAACAAGCAAATTCTAACACACACACACACACACATATATACACAAACAATGAACACATGCATGCGCACACACACATACACACACAGTCTTGATGCTTTACAACTATAATTATTGTTCATTTAATGGAAAAATGTTGTTTTTTTTTTTCGTTAAAGGTTTTAGCGTTGTAGCCACTTGAGGATTGTAGCTAGCAAGGGTGGCATTAGAAAAAGCCCTACTATCATAATGTTCATCATGATACCCTTTTATCATGAGGTTTTGCCTCAAATAATACATTGATTCGTTCCCTTCATAGGTGTAGTACTTTTGTTGTATTTTCCAGTATACTATGGAACGCTGACCTTACAGTTATTTATGTGAGTTCGTGAGTTCGAATCCCTGCAATGAGCCTGAGCTTTCGATCTAGGAAAACATCGTGATGAAACTTAGCATGTTGGTAGGGCTTTCTCTAATGCACTCCTGGCTAGCTACCACCCTCAAGTACAAATCTCTCAACAAATACCAATAGATGTGTTCCGGCAGCTGCACTTGAGAGCCAGTCTTCCACTAGTCTTAGCGTGCTGCCATCTTGGACCAAATAGTCACTTAAGATCAGGTGAGATTGTGGCTACAGCGCTAAACCAATAACGACAACAAAAAAAAAAACACTAATTTAGCTAAAATCGTAAATTTTTGTTTTTTGTTGTAACATGATTTATGGTTCCAATCAAATTATGTGTTATTATTGTAACCTTCAAAATTTACATTTATTAGTGTCTATCTCACTAAATTGTTTATACACTAACATAGAATTATGTACAGATACTAGTAATCGCCTGCGACATCGTTTGCGATAAATACAATATAAAATTTAATAATAATTAAAACCTATATTTCTCAGGGATAATGTAGATTCCAGTTAATATTAGGCAATTATATCCTAAGCCTTTTTATTAACACGCTTTTATTAGCTTCACCTGTATGTATGTATGTATGTAACCAACCCCTTTGAGCTCGATTTTGTCCTACTTTGAATGATCAGATTTAATTCAAACTTTGCACACTTGTCAAAAGTCGATGACAATGCAATAATCCGATCAAAGCCTAATTATCCTAATTAGATTCGCCAGGATTAATTAATTTCTTTCCGCATTCTTTGCATGTGAGTAAGAGAGATAGAGCTAGTGCGCGAACTACGCATGGGTGCAGTTCCACACTTACTCTTTCGGGCATGCAAGGTTGTACAGTTGATCATGCAGTCATTTATTTGGGTCCGCGATTGTTTGCTGCTGGACAAGCTTATGTGGCACTTAGTACTGGAAGATCCTTGGACGGTATATGAATTGAAGAACTTGATTGCTCAAAATTAACAGGAAGAACTCCATGTAACAGTGAAGCATTGAATGAAATGATTCGATTACGAGATAAACCATAAAATCTACAACCAGTCACAGAGTGAAAATTCACACTCATCCTCATTCTCAGTGCCGCCAACAGATTCGCTCCTATGATTATAATATTTTGTAGAGTGATTACGGATTGAAAATTCCATACTCAAGCATTAATGTGACTGACTGTATATGTAAATAAGGTTTCACCTCTATGTGTCTCGCTGTTTATATTGGCATCATAGAAATCTTTGAATATGTGTTCTTAACCAAGATACAATCGGAACACATTTGTACATATTAAGGGCGATTGATAGTTAGCAAATCGAACTAAATAATTTATAGTTTAAAAAATGTAACTAAAAAATGAAAAATAAATAATAGTTTAAAAAAACTAAAAAAAACACGCTTTCATAAAAAATCCAACTAAAAAACAGAAAATAAAATTTAATAAATTTGATTAAGTACAGTGTAAAAAAAAATGAATGTACATTATTGTAAAAAAAGCGTGGGGTGCATAGTGTCAATAATTATAAACATTTTATTGACAGATAATGAGTAGAAGAATCATCACTTCGATAATATAATATCTTAAAAAGCGCTTTGAATACACCCCACGCTTTTTTTACAATAATGTACATTAATTTTTTTTTACACTGTACTTAATCAAATTTATTAAATTTTATTTTCTGTTTTTTAGTTGGATTTTTTATGAAAGCGTGTTTTTTTTAGTTTTTTTAAACTATTATTTATTTACTTATAATATCATTGTTATTAGGTATATAGTACCAGACATTACTTCCTACACACATAGAAATTTTACCTCTTTTTAATAGTAGTATAAATATAGATTTAAATTAAGACTCCCAAAATATTTTGACGCCGTTAATTTCCTAATCCAGACCACTGGGACATAACTTATTCAAAACAAATAGAGAGACCAACAAAGACGAAAGCAATTTCATAGATTTATTTTTACAACTGACATCAATCAACATAGTATGAAGATAATTTATACAATTTTATAAACAAAACAAATTGTAAAATGCACCAACACCCTAATAAATAAAGCGCAGCGCCCACACTGCGACATCATTTTTCGATTTATTCCGTCTTATTGAATTGTCGGACTGTGAGCGATGCGATATAAGATACTTATGAAAGGGAAAATAATTTTAGTATAAAAAATAAAAAAAAAACTTTTAATTTTGACTAGCTGAAGTTGAAAATCTGACACCAAGCACTTGTTAGTGTGTTTTGGTATTTGAACTTAAAAGCCAGGCTCTCCAATAATAGGTTTTTTTTACCAACCTGGACTACAATGCCACTTAACATCAGGTGTCATTTTGGTGAAATGCGAAAAAGAAAATTCTAACACCAACTATCTCGCTCTTTCATGTCCACACATGGCACATATTAAAAAAGTAGCACGTATGATATATGTTAGAATTATGCCTAAAATTTCAATATCTATGTATATTAGACCGTATGGTGTAATTGTATGATTGATAACTGTATGTCATATGTGTGAACATACTGCATGTCTCTCTAAACTTCGTGAACACCTAAATGGTCAAGATGAACTGGTAGACCTGAGAAAAAAAAACAGAAGATAAACAAATCATCGCTATCAATATGAGAGCCCTTGAAACGTGTTTAGTCGATCGTCCGGCGACATTCCCAAATAAAATACATCATAAACACAGGCACGCCGGTATGCGGCACTATAAAACACGGAATTGACGGATGTCCATCAAACGTGGCGCTATATGGGAGTAGATTAACTCAATAAATGTAAATAATAGATTAGTATCGGTTTCATGGGAGAAAGTGGAAGGGATTACTTTGTTTTATGTAAGGGAGTAAGTCTTGAATAATTCTCAACAATAGCCACTTTTGTTTTGTATCTTTACCTGTACGTAAAAAAACTTGACCGCCACATGACGCCCGGGAGACGTGAAACTTTTAATGAATATTAAAAAAGAAATACACTGAGTGATCTCGAAATACGACAAACTAAAAGAAACTCACTGTGTAGATGTTTATTTTATTACTATGTGTACGGTGGTCGCGATTCCCACCAACCGCTTTTCATTTATCCATGTTTAACATGAAACTTTGAAATTATCTAGTCTGTCTATTTAACTCGGATCCACACCGCTAACGTTGGGACCAAAGCGTCGCCTCGCCAACACTGGAGCCAACAACAGTTCAGAACCGTCGCATTAGATACTAGCTACCCCGCGGTTTCACCCATATATAATTTAGAATTAATCACTGATTAATGATTTATAATACTTAAATATAGACAATATTTTTATCGAACGGCCAGATGGTCACATCGCGGCATTGCACGGCTCGTTCGCACCACTACACTACTATAGACATAGACCCGAGCAGAATGTTAAATTATATTAATTTGAGATTATATCTTAAAGTATGCGTGCGAATAACATGTTGTAAAAGACAAAGTTTGTCTTTATTAAATTTTCTTTATGTTGGAGTAACTTTCGTTCGTAAGGATTAATATGTCATGCTTAAAAATAATGTTCATAAATTAATTTATAATCTTCAAGATTTCTTTTGCAAAAGACCATACTGTGGCTTATGTATAAGAAATAGATATATATTATCCCGGACTTTTTTTTAAGTATACTAATGGCCAATATTTTCGTAGAATATTGTATTTATGTATCACTCACCATTAAGCCAGCGCACGTGGTTAAAACAGTCCGAGTGGGTTTCGACTTCAACCTTACGTAACAAAAATCAATATTTAAGGCTAGCTAGGAATTGTAGACTGATTTTATATAGCCCATACTATCTGGCTACCATATAAAAAAATAATTTTTCGAACGTGACTGGTAGTTCCAGAGATTAGCTTGTATAGACAAACAAAAAAAAAACGTTTCCGCTTTATTATATTAATATATAGATTTCACATCAAAAACTTGTGTGTGTCTGTTAGTAATTCTATAACGTCTGAACGACTTGACCGATTGAGCTCATATTTACATAATATAATATATATAGTTTTATAAAGACTATGGTTCATAGATATATTAGAATTAACTACCGAAGAAAGCAGAACAACGTTTGCGGGATCAGAAATTGTTAGTATATTTCGTCTTTATAACAAGGCAAAGTGACTATCCCAGATGGTAAGAACAGTACAATCTAAACACAACGGTGACCACCGAGAGATCTAAATTCTTCGGCGGTCACCGCTGTCATGCCAACCTGCATAAACATACCTTCAAGGTTACGCTTCAAGGACTCGATGTCGTAATGTTGGAACACAGAACAGGAGATGGTTCCACAGTTTAGGGTACCTACGGCAATGATGACATTGAGATGTTTTTTTAGTTTTTTCCGTCTTATTGTCTTATAGCTGTGCACGTGGCTTCGCTCAGGTGGACTACAAAATTCCCGCGTGAATCTTGCTACTCCGCTCCCAGTTCCTTTAATGACAAAAATGCTTATTGTGGATGTTTCTTAGAAAATAGGTATATATTATCCTTAACTTTCTTGTAGGTCTTCTTAATGCCTACAATCATGTAGTACATTAGAATACATCTCTTATATGTAGCTTATTCAGCGTAAGACATTTAAGCGCCCGAATTGATTCATCATGATAATTTTTTTATTTGTGCACAACCGTAATTCTTTTTCAAAAATAAAAGCAAAGTTACTCCCTATACTATCAGCTATCTATCAGTGAAAGTCCCGTCAAAATCGGTCCAACCGTTTCGGAGATTACCCGGAACAAACAGATAGACAGATATAATTTTTCATAATTGGTGTTATGTTATATGTATCGTAACATCGTACTTTCATATGAATTTAGGTAAAATACTGTTATTTTGACATTAAAAACAAACACTTCAATTTTATTAATTGTATAGATATCAGGGCTTTTATTTGCCATCCTTGGTTTCATGTATTTTAGTACAGTGCTATTTAGTTACTAGTAATGAATTTGAAGTTCAATATCTCTAACGTGTACTAGTTATACGAAAACATAACGAACAGGGTTCAATGAAAATTATAATATACTAAAATTGTTGCTCGCAATTATTTTCATCAAAACACACAATTCATCAACTTTCCGATGTTATACAAACACAGCTGGCGGGAAGGTGAAATGACACTAGGGTTGTCAAGACTTATAAAAGTCAATGTTACATTTGATTCGAATAATCGTACACAATAAATTAAACTAGCGATCGCCCTATGCTCGAAATTCTACCAGGGACTTTTTGATCATAGACTATTTTCTGTTTGACATTTACAATATTCATAAACCTAAACAATGAGAATTATCTACATCACTTGCTGTCACTTTTCATTGAGTGACAATGTCAATATTTTGGGGGGTCTAAATTCGATGCCAATGGTCAGGTTAAAATTCACAGTAATCATTTATTTAATTTAATATATTAGTAACAGATATTATACTTAGATACATTTTAGCTTTCTGCACTCCTTCTCCCTTCGATCAACTGATCAATTATTCATCGCAGCCTTCTCCATATAAACTTTAACCATGTCAAATCTCCCAGTCTTTTGTGCGCTTAAAAAGGGGTATAAAGTTTTTACGTCGCATATTAATATAATGATTATTTAACTAGAATATGATTTGACGCAATTAGCCATCCGTTCTACGAAGATTTCTTGAGTGGCGATTAATGTACCTGAAAATGTACCATAGGTAGAGTTGCCACAAGAAATCTGCTGAACGTTGTGGGAATTTATTGAATGCACCGCTCGTTATGGCGATCATTGTGGGAGGCATATATATGTAGCCATGGACGTCTTTCGGCCGAGATGAATGAAAGAATTATGATTTGACAAAGAATATCGTAATCGAACAATAATAAAGAGATAAAGATACTTGGAAGCCATTCATTTTTTAAGGTTTACCTTAGAAGCCACGTGTTATTGTTCACATAACCTAAAATGAGTGTACGGATAGTCTCATTTTTTACTCTTGTTTTAATAATTTTTAAGTCACTCAATGGTTTTCACTATTTTCAAGATACATACTGGTGGAAGTAAATCATTGTATCACAGCGACGCAGCATTTACTTAGTATTTAAGCGAACAAGGTACTGTTGAATATCTATCTTAAAATTCATCCAAAAATGCATAAATATTTATGTCTTTTTTCTTATAATAACAGATTTCCAATAACCAGCTAGGAATCGCACAGAAATGTGCTGTCTTTTTAAGCAAGTTAAAACAATGGTGGTTTATTTGTTTAGAGTGTTCGGGCACCACGTCGAATAATATGAGTTCAAATCCTACAATGTGACTGAATTTCTAGTAAAGGGAAACATCCTATTGTAACCATAGTCTGATAGTTGGGTATTTTCTAATGACGTCACACTCATGTTGAAACCTTTCGCCAAGAACCTTAGATGTGTTCAGGCAGCTGCAATGACAGTCAGTCGCTTTCAGTTTAATATGGTATCTTGTACCAACATTTAATAAAACTAACTAGTTTAAATAAATATTAGTATGTGAACGTTGTGAAGAATTTCCAATAGACACATAAGTATATAAATATATTATATAGTTTTTTTAAAATGCAACAAACGTGACAGCCCTAAGTGAGGCCCGCATCGTTGTTTGATCAGCATTAGTTGAGCGCGGTCGATGTTTGCACACTTATCGATTTGCTGATCGCTGCGTAGTGCTTGAGACAAAGTTTACTTCGCACACTTATTTTTAACAATTCTCGTAAAATTATAACACATATATACAAATGATTTACTGAATGACTAACGTGTATTTTACAACTTACTAGCGCCACAACGGTGATGCACCGGAGAAGAAAATGATTGATGAGATCATTACTACAGTTTTATACTAGCTGTGCCCGCGACTTTGTGTGCGTTTTTCCAAAGTAATTATTTTTACTCATACTTTATGGTTTCTGAAAGTATTATTGATAGCCTATCAAATAACCGAAATTATATATAATTCGTATGTACAACATTTGAAATGGTGGCGAATATTTAAAATAAATATTTAGACTTTTTTACGATTACTAAAAAAAGTAGTAGGTATTGATAATTTTTAGATAAATTACGGAATACTTCCCATGTACAACACTTCATAAAAGTCAGTCAAGCCATTTCTCAGTTAATTCCATATTAGTATATAAGAACAGACAGACTGAAATCACAAAAAAGTTTAATTGTGAAATTCAAAAGCAATTTCCTACAAAAGAGCTATTAAGGACAAAGTATTGAAAAATATATAAATTTCAGATGTAAAACAGCCAATGCAATTTTTCTAATTATATTTTTCCAAGGACTCCTTGTGTAATTAAGAATTCATAATACAGTTATTTTTACAACTGAAATAATTACGCAAAAAAATTGTAAGTTCTTTTTTGTAAGGTAATTAAATAGTTAATTAGAAAAAACTTTTACAAGAATGTTCTCAGTTACAAGGAGTGTAGAAAAAATAGTACAAAATGAACTATCCATAAAACAACATTATTTCTTTCATCGCTTTCGCCGTTTTTGTCGTTTCTTGGTCGTATAGATAAGAAAATATAAACAAATCGACATTAATAACTTTAGGCCAATACAAAAAAATTTATAACTATTAAAGCTACTGGTTTTTTTTTTATTTGTCCGTCTTCTTTCTTTATCTGCTAATCAGCACAGCATTTTCTTTTTAAATCATTGACGTGCCGCTGTCATTTTAGCATGCAAGCTTTAAGCTTTCGACAGTGTCTGATCTGTAGACGCGACAAACCAAAAGAGAGGCACTGTGTATGGTGGTCGCGATTCAGTTGGGCACAATTTTCATTTTCTACTACCAGCAAGCAATCTTCACATATATCTGTTTTTATCTTGAAACGTTGAGTTTTGTAATTACTATATTATTTTTCAGCAAAGGCTAGTTTTACAGTAATTTGATTTAACTAAGGCCTTTCTCACACGAGGCCATGTACAAGCTACATACTGAGACGCAACAATTATTTTTATTGGTATTTTAATGAAGCTATTTTTTTTTTTAATGAGTATGTATCTTAACATTTTTTTATTAATTTACACGCCACAAATGGCAGAATATGATGCCATATTAAATGATAATACATGACCATATTTAAACAGATAAAGATATTACATTTTATTGTTATTGTGTTACACAACTATTATATTAGTGTGTGACTGATGTCAAAGTTAGCGTTTGACAGTCAAACGCGTAGTCGACGCGTCGTGAAGTGTGCGGAACAGACCGAAATTGTATGCCAACTACTTACGAGAAACTAGCAGGATGTGAGTATCAAACGCGAGTCGCTTGCAAATAGCCTCGTGGGAGAAGGGCCTTAGATTTCACATAGTAAGTGAATACTGAGAAAAATGACATAACAGTCTAAATATTAAAAAAAAAATCCTATAACGAATAGTATCTTATCTGGATTGAGACATTTGCAAATTATATTATTATCACAAAACTACATAATTATACAGCTTAGTATTTTTTTATCATATCACGGTAAACTGATTTCACTCTACCTGATAGTAAGCACAGTGCATGCAATACAATAACATCGATGACCACCGTGGGATCAACAATCCAACGGTCGTCACTGTCATGCTGGCCTACTCAAATATCTCTTTATGTTATATTTGAAAGATCCATGTGGTTGGAAGGAGGGAACACACTGGGCGTAAAACAGTTCTGCAGCTTCATTTAACGTTTGTTTGTTAATTTATACCGCCAGAAATAATCATATTGTATAAGTAGATACGTCAATGACGATTTTTACGCGCCATCGTGAATGATTGGCAATTGCCCTCGGTTTACTTTCGTAAAAACTTATCCTTTTTCGACAACAGAGATGCTGCGATTTCCTATCTATTTCGTTTCAACACGCTGATAACAAAATTTATAACTTTTACTGGGAGTATATAAAGCGTCTATTTGAATTGAATTGTCAATTGAATGTAACGTGTAGGAACATGTGAAAAATACGCTGTGGAAACCATTGATATTATCTAGTACGTACTAGAGCAGCTAGTACGGACAAAAATTGTATTCCACTTATTGGTAGTAGCTAGTAGTCGATTTTAATAGTACAATCCTAACACAACCGCGACCACGGAGAGATCGTAATTCATCAAAGTTCGACGCTGTCACCCGGCCTGCGTTAATTTAACTAGATATGCACTGGCTGATCCCGAAACGCGACACACAAAAGCCATTCACATTAAATTCAGTAATAAAATATAATTCCTTGACTTTTACCTGTGTTTCTCGAGTTATCTAAACAAAATCTCAGTGCACATGAAGGGATATCTATGTAGTGAAATTTACCACACAAACGTGTAATCGCCACGAGTGCTCGTCACAGACTGTGAGTTCGAGTGTATGCACTCGAACACGTGCTTCAAACAATCTGGTTGAGACGTCGTCTCTAGTACGTAGAGCGTAATAATACCTCAATGGTTTAATTGGCGGAATTGAACACGCTACGATTCGCCTCAGCTATTTAATTGTACACCTGGAATTACAAGTCTTCCTTATAACTCGCTCCTGATTGGATAAACTATATTTAAGAAACATAGGGCGCACTATCCCTTATGAAAGCAATTTATTGTAGTAACAATGTAGTAAATTGTGCAGGTGGTTTTTATAATTTCATGTGTGGGTAAATCGCGATTGGCGATTGGATTAGTAGGTTGGCGGCTAGGTGTGAAGTTTTTTAGGTGGGCTTTCAGGTAAACCTAATTACAATAAATATAATTGTGTTAAATTTAACTTTAGTACGTGTGTGTGGTATTATAGCGGTGCACCGCAAGCAGAAGTCGCAGCGATCAAGGTTTGTGGTTTGCTTCATATGGTTTTATGAAAACACCTGGTTTGGGGGTAACAAGGACATCCTGGTTTGATTTAGTTTTTGGAAACTCGCGGTAACATAGATGCAGAGCTCAATCTATACAAATAAATAAACTTGAAGTGTCTGTTTGTAATTTCAAAATAACGGATTTTTCTACTACACAAATATGAAAGTATAAACAGTAGGTACTTATAACAGATAATTTTTTTGTCAGTCTGTCTGTTTGTTTGTTCTGGGTAATCTACGAAACGTTTGAACTGATTTTGACGGGACTTTCACGTGCACATAGCTTATATTATAAGGACCAACTTAAGCTACCTTTATTTTAGAATTATATTCCGTGCCAATAAAAATAAATTCGGAAAAACGACAATTTAGGGACGCTTAAATAACTTAGACCGAGTAAGCCATAGGAGATATATCAAATTAATGTAAGACATAATAATTGTAGAACTTAAAAGGACCTACAAAAAAAATCAGCGATCGTATAAGTCTTCGCGCATGTGTTTTATCGACGGCATTCTGTGCAATCCACGCGAGCGCAGCTGCGGTGACAGCTAGTTTTAAATAATATAATAAGTAAACGTAATAGAACATTGCAATGCTTAGAATGAATCTACAATGAATTATAATTTTCAACTCAAGCATTTGATATCATTAGCATAATTCCCATCATTCCCTTTGCTAGCGACCAACTTCACATTAATAAGAAGTCTCCAACCTTCTGTTCTGTACTTTCCTATACTATATATATCATCATTTCACATACATTAAGATTTTAAACAGGGCAATATTAACAAATTATTATTGTATCTATCAGAAATAAGACCAAGATTTAACATTTCTCCTTTTACCTTCCATTCATGTTTAGCTATTTTATTAACTACTTCCGTAAATATCTGAACATAACAAACGCTCTAATATGCTGACAGACAATGAAAAGGATCGCTTAAAGTGGCATGTGAACTAAATAAGCAAGGAGAATTATTGCTTGAAAAATTATACATTTATCTTAACTCTCAATCTTAAATCATAACAAGATTTTATTATCGCTAATAAATTACTACCTACTTAAGTTGAACTAAGTTATTTTTCTTTAAACAATATCGCTTATGTATATTTTTAATTTTGCTTGAGTTTTTGACTTCAAGCTTGTCGACTATATCTTTTGGAAACCTATTTAGTGTTCTAGGCAGAATGCATTTCCAAACCCTCTCACCGTACTCGTTGTAACATTTGAGTATATCAAAGATTGGAAGATACACCAAATTACGTAAGGTCACAGGTCCTGTTATCTTATTTAGGTTCCATTCATAGATGTTACTGTATTGAATTACAATTACCAAATCCACCTTATGTCCGACACGCTCAGAACTTTACAATAATGAAACAGATTATGATATGTTATCCTTGTTTCTATACTTAATCTATGGAACAATGGTTTTCAATAACATTATTTGTAGGTTATATATCCTTTAGGTATATTTTAAATGTACGTCCGTAGCCAGCGAGTTCATGATTAATCAAGAATCCGCTAATGACAAATATAGGAGCCTTAATGTAGTGTACGAAACTTTACGTTTAATTATGCACAATTTTGACAATACAGCTGCTGCTTTCACTTGTGTGTACAAAACAAAACTGTCCTGATTCGGAACATGGTTAGTGTCGAAATTATTAGAATGGCCTTGAACACTATACGAAGTGTATGATACCAGCACTGGTCCACCAAACACTCACCAGTACCTTTTACGTAGACGGCTTTCACTTGAGACAGGATTTGGCCGGTTCTCCTAGGTTCAACCATTGTGATGAGCGTTTTCGATTGTCGTAAAGGATAAACTTTTCGTCACAAGTAACAATACGATTCAAATTTCCCTCGTTATTGTGACGGTTGAGTAATGTAATGCAGAACTCAATAGGTGTTTGTTGGCGTGCTTCAGTCAATTCGTGCGGTACCCATTTCTCGAGTTTTTGCACTTTTCCTGTTTGTTTCTCGTAAATTATTATTTTTTATCACTCACACTGAAGCCTGCCGCTAACTCTGATGTGGTTTACGAATGATCTGCTTCAACGATCACCTTTGATTCTTCATTTTCAACTAGGGTCTCCGGCCGTCCACGGGGTTTGTTTCGTAGGTCAAAATTTCCAGAACGAAAACGTTGGAACCAAAAATGTACCGTGTTTTCTTTTACTGTAGCTTTCCCATACACATCATTAATCCTTCCAGCTGATTCTGCAGCGCTGAAACCACAATGGAACTTATATTCTTAAATAAGGTGATATTTTAAATTTTGTGAAAGGAACGATATTAAAGAAAAATAAAATGGTACGAAATCAAATGAATCACTAAATTCGAAACACAAATACACAAGCCTAAATTTGGAATTAATTTGTATTTGGAATTTCTAACTCGACGCCAGATATTTGAGATCAAAATGACCAATTCAACAAAACGCCAATTTCATATGTAAGGAACTAATTTAAGAATTATGTTAGTGCAATAAAGAACCATAATATCGAAGGTGTGAAGCATAAATTGAAACCTGCCGAAATGTGAGGCGCGGGACTTAATAATGTAGATTAATTGGCTAAACTACTTAGAGTAAGTGTGATGTATTATACTAACATGTAAACACTTATATTTACGACTAGCTGTGCCTCGTGAGTTCACCCGCGTGAAATTTATAATATACATGCCTGTTTCATATATATTATTATACCTAATGACCTACAGACTGGCAGATCAATTGACGTTTAAGGTCCTTGCTCTTCTCCTAAGGATCTTAGGGTGATGATATATCTAACGTATAACCTTGCGTAATAAATCATTATGCAATTAATTTGTAGCGTTCTGGGTAATTTCTATAAAACAGATACGACGTTCAAAAACTCGACAGAATTGAAACAAATACAATCCACTCACACATCTTGGACTGCTGCAACACTTGCTATGATCCACCGACACGATTCAGGTTACCACTAGACGATTTAGGATATGATTTTTGCACAGCGATATTATTGCGTGTCTCGCGATCTGAGCATACTGTGATATCCCTAAGACGTACGGCGTGATGCCTACATCATCTAGACCTTGTCCTATCAGCATTTCTTGTTCTAAGGTAGCTTCTTCATGTTCCCGCCCCAGTCGGCTGCCGATCCGCGTTCAAAGCACAAGGTTTGTGCTTTAACTATATCTTTATAATCATATTATTTGTAATTACTATTTCTGTGTAAAACATTTAGTAAATGTATGTCGAAGAGAGAGACCTCAGGATAGACTATCAGAGACTCCAGGATTTTCCTTGATTAATGAAGATTCATTACGGAATTACAACTCTTGTGGGCGTAATAAGGGTTAAGTGCAAGCACTGTATGTACACGGTCCGACAACTCATGTCATGTTTATTTGAGGTTGCCACCACTGGCCTCCAACCTCCCCTAAATAGCCACCCTAAGCCTTGCATGACTAATGTTATCGCTGTCCGTAAGTGACCTGGTAACTAATCTTGATCATCCTCATAATCTGACTAGCTCCAGCCAGAATGATCTTCTCATCGGGTTCCGACTTACTGGGTTGCCTTGAACAATTTGGATCTAATATTTTAACGATATACACGTTGCGATGCGGCTCCAGCAAGTATCATCCTTCATGTCCATCGTTGTCTGTAGTCTCTACATTCTTTTCAATTTATTTTATTTTCCACGTATTTTTAAGTATTTCCGTAAACTATTATCTCGCTATGACACATGTTTTCTTCTTATAAATAATCCCATAGACACGATTCTCTGACAAGTATATCCAAGTGTTTACCTCTAGTGTTACAAGCTTTGATAGACGGGTTTTAAACTTAATATTTGCCAGCTTAGATTTACATGAAGAAGAAAACTATAATTCCACTTTAAGTCGATTCATATATTAAAGAAAAACCAAAGCTCATTAATTTGATAATATTAAATATGAACAAGAAATTTCAATGATTTTGAAGATTTCCCTTGTGTATCTTCGAAGTTGAAGGTCCAATGCCAATGAAACTTGGTCCATCATTGATGTATCCCCTATCCAACAAAAAAAGAATCATTCATATCGGTTCATAAACAAAGAAGTTATAGCTGACTGCTGAACACCCATACAAAAAAAAAATACATTCAAATTGAGAAATCTCCCGTCTTTTGTTAAAGCCGCTTCAAAATAGATTTAATTTTTTTTAGGCGAGGGAATTAAATAAGAATAGTTTACAAGCATAAACAAAGGGGATGTTTTTCGATATTTCTTGGCCGACAGACCACTCAGCAAGTTCACATAAACAATGAACCAGTAACACCTAAAGCACTCAGATGGCCTCGCCCCTGCTAAAACTTGGAACAAGAAACTTACAGCTTTGTTTGCAAGCCAACTTGAGCACGCTTACAACATGAACTCTACAAGCCTTAAGGTATAGGTTCTTGAAGTTAGTGTTATTATGTTTACCGCCTACTTTCGCAAGTAAAACATTTTCTAGACTCTCCAAAAATATTAAATTAACCTTCTGAAAAGGGAATTTATTTATTTATTACTAGCTGTGCCTGCGGCTGCGCTCACATAGAATACAGAATGCAGCCGATCGGGCACACGCGCGAATCGTGTTACCTCCCCCCCTCCCCCCGTCCGCTTCCAATAATTTAAAGAAAAAAATTCGTATTGTGGGTGATCCTTCAAAAGATAGACTTATGCTCTCGCTCATATTTTTGTAGATTTTTTTAAATCTACTTTGGTGTACTACATTAATTTGATACATCATCGAAATCAAAAATATTTGACCTATTTTAAAACAACTTAGTAAAAAACAATACATTACCTACATATAAAATCAGACATATTATTTGTTTTTTTAATAAAAATTCGCGAAACGCTTGAAATTTCCTGTTCCCGTGGATACTTGAGATTAAAAAGTACATAAAATCAATCCTTAATAGAAATGCAACGTTGTGTGATAATTTCAAGTCAATCCATCGACTACTTTTCGAGTTTTGCTGACACAAAAATACGGAATCTAAATTTTTATAACAGATTTTAAAGAACAATTTTTAGGAACACAAATCGATACATTGTTTTTACAATATACAATCGTAACAATAAGAAAACAAATATTATATAACGGGCTTATGTCAAAACATTTTTTTACTATTAACATCAGAAATGGTTATAAAATTATCACAAAAGGAATCAATCAATCAGCTGCTCAAACTAATACGTACTTCTCCTTTCCACAACAGAACCACATACGCTAGGCTCCAGAGTCATAGTTTTAAAACTAAAATTTCTCTATGACTTATCATTGTCGTACCGTGAAGCTGTGGAACCTTTTCCCTCATTCTTACGACAACGGGTCCTATTAACATAACGTTAAGAGATATTTATGCAGGCCAGCATATCAACTGCGACCACCAATGAATTTCGATTTCTCGGTGGTCACCGTTGTATTAGGATTGTACTGTGCTTACCGTCAGAGACAGCACCGTCAATTTGCCGAGCTATTGTAAAAAAGGAATCAAATTGTTTATGTAGTATAATAGGTATTTAATTTTAATTTGAAATACCGGTCTGGTTCTAGTTACGTAGAAATGTTATAAGAAACTAAAATGAATCATAAACATGTTATTGAATCAATTAATTACAGTAACATAAAAATAAATAAATAAAACTTTTTATATTATTAGCATTAACAAGTCGCGTGGCGGGTCGACTTACTCAAGTTAACGGATTAAAAAAACCTACGCCCCGATTGACCAAAGGTGAAGTGAACAATGGCTGCCGTTGAGTATTGCCCAACATTATAATCGCGTACTTCACTTCCCACACTCTACTCGACATTGTAGGAGCACCAACTATTATGTAATACGTGGACACTTTTATAAAATATTTGTATGAAATAAAAATCATTTCATACATTGCCTAAAACATATACAAGAGGTGTAGATAATTATATGATGACTAATAAAGGAGAGTGGATGAAAGAAACATGTTTTGTCGGCTGGGGCAGTGGGATAAGGGTAGGAAGAAATTATCTCTCGTTAGTCAGACTGTTAGGAAATGTGTATAGACTGTAGTTATTTTAGGTCGCTGGTATTTAGATTACTAAAAAAAAAGTTCCACAATAGTTCACTCTCCACCACATCACGATGGCGGTCCAAGAGGAAGAGAAATTTATTTATTAATATTATTATTATTAATAATAAGAAAATAACACACAAAAATTGTATTGTTGGGTTACCAACACACATCTTGTTTGTTTATATATTATACATATAATTTGTACATTTTTTATTCATTTAACTTAATTTAATTAATATGTTGTTTTTCATTTCATTAAATATTTGAAATAAGAAATATTATTTTCAATCCAAACGTTCCCGTCAACTTTCTACCCCTTATGGGTTGAATTTCAAGAAATTCTTACCTTAAAAGATACAATATCTGAGCGACCGAGCTTTGCTCAATGTCTTACAAGAAAAAACACCTATCTAGATATACTTATATAAACATTATCTAAATACAATGTTTCATCTAAATAGTTGGAGCCGTTTCCGAGAAACCAATTACGTATACATACAAGAATTGCTCAATTAATATAATAAGATATAATACATTGTTTACAACTTGTCTAAATTTCAAACTAAAGTTAGTACTTTGGGCTATAACAAGTTAGTTAGGACACTCTGTTAAACAAAAAAAAAATATCATGGTGACCCTTGCCTCCGTATTCGTCCATAAATATTCATCGAACAGTCTCATTGTTATAGCAGAAACCGCGTCGCGTGTGACTCTAACATTGGCATTTTTCATTCAATTTAATATTTTGTATATCACTGAGGTCCCCATATAGTGTACGGTCGGCGGAAACTGTTTATGCTTACACATAAATTATATGAACACCGAGGGGTCAATGGGATTGTTACTCTTGACAATTTTTATGCTTATTTTTTCACTACTGGTTTTATGTTTCAACTGTGGGTTGTTTGTTTATCGATTGAATATGTTATTTATAATTACTTCAACCTATTCTATTTGATACTTAGGGTTTATCTGCAATGCGGGACGTTGGCAGTGGGGACTTTAAAATGTAGTGATTTGTTGCATTATTCGCACTAAATAAGTCCACTAAAAAGTATAAGAGATAGATAAACTAAGTCGTATGTGTACTTTTATTTACGACTCCCCCGTGACGATGCCCCGTGTTTCCACGTATTTTTATTACGCAGTAATTATTTTCGTCTCGTAATTTTTTATTTTTTATTATAGAAAATTAATATACCCTATCAGTCGATGTTATACTCATATACTTCCCGTGTGCAAAATTTCATCTAAATCGGACGAGAGTTATCAATTTTAACGGTTTCTAGAGCTTTTAACATAACTAGTTAACTAACGATCGCTCTAAGGTCGAAATTCGGCCAGCGAATTTTTTATCATAGTCTATATTCTGTTTGACATTTGAAGTATTAATAAACCTAAACAATGAGTATTATCTACATCACTTGCTGTCACTTTTCGTTGAGTGACAATGTCAATATTTTGGTGGGTCTAAGATCAATGGCATTCGGCATGTCAGGATTCGTAGTATTAATTTATTTTATTAGTAACAGATATTATAGATAAATTTTAGCTTTCTGCACTCCTTCTCTATTTAAACTTTAACCATTCCAAATCTCACAGTCTTCCGTGCACGCAATACGCTTAAATAGGAGAAGAATGCTTTTGCTTTACGTAATATATAGACAACAATAATACGTTATTGCCCAAAAAAGGTTTACGAAGTATATTTGAAAGATTAAGCCTACATACATAATTTGAAAATAAGACAGACTCAGCCGATGCTATGTGACGTGGTATCACCCCACCACACATCGTAAAAAGTACGTACTTAAGGCTCGTCACATGTTATCTACTAAACAATTAATAAAATTGAAGTGTCTAATGTAATATCAAAATAAAAGCTACTTACTAAATGAATATAAAAATATATACGGCACTTATAATTAACAAACAATTTTTTTAATTTTTGTCTGTCTGTTTGTTGTGGGTAATCTCCGAAACTTTTCTTTCACTTGTAGATAGCTAATGTTATAAGAAGTAACGAAGTAACTTAGGCTATTTTTATCTTAGAGAAATTATTAAGGTTCCACGCAAATAAAAATAATGGTTATGGTGAATCAATGCGGGTGCTTAAATGCCGTTACGCTGAGTAAACCATAAGAGGTATATCAAATTAATGTAGGTCAAAATGTAGATCTTAAAAAGCCCTACTAAAAATTAGCAAGGGCATGTGTCTATCTTCTAAGGATCAACAACAATAAGCATTTTTCTGGGAGCGGGGGTAGTACGATTCGATTGCATGCCCGATCGATGGCATTAAGTAATCCGCGTGAGAGAATCCACGGGCACAGCTAGTTACAAATAAAAATGTCAATATCAGATAGTAAGAAAAAATTCCTTACACTTCTCTGTATGTATATACTGTCTTGTTTTTGAGTACTAGTATATAAATCTTCTCAAGGACTGCTACCCATTATTGTCGCAATTACACAGAACTGTAGTCCTATTTGAGTTTGAATATTTCCTTTTGTAACACTTGTAACCACTTAACACTTATTGGTCTATATTATATCAATTCGCAAAAAAAAAAAACAATTGACAAAACGTACAATTTTTTATCGACCACAATAAAGTGAACTCCTTTTACGAAGGGTTAGGCCCTAGCGAGGAGTCATGAAAAAATGATAAAGTGTTTTTATTTTTTGTTGACGGTACAATGCTAAATAGATCGGCATTTGCAATAGATAGCGCGTACGTCGAACAATTGAATTGGTTACAATTGGAAACGGGCGTTACCTTGTCAAAATACGATATCAAAATGATTATGTTGTGTATAACAGTTTTATATTAACCTTCATATTGGAACGAAGTTTTTCATTACTACCATTTCAAAGATTAAATTGAATAAAGATAATTTGTTTCCAATTAGAAACTCAATTAACGTAAATAAGAGAGTTATTTCTAATTTCTCAGTGATTTGATTTTGTATTATGCAATTTCTAAAAATATTTTTACGAGTACACGATTGTTATTACAAGAATTGGAATTTTAAATTTCCTGTTTATTGTGCAGTGTAAGAAAATAAATAAATTTGTACAAAATTTTATTAAAGTAACCATCATTTTGCTAAATCATTATTTGTTATAGTTAGTTATATTTTGATAATAATAGAAATAAAATGGTTCATATAATACAAAAAAAGGTAACGTAAATGGATATTACAAAAAAATTGCAAGTAATTGACACTGGCAGATATACAATATTGTAATTACCTCGCCGAAGTAAAATAACAATTACTTATTTATATCGTAGAGGAAACAATTAAAAGAGTTTAGGATATTTCTTACTCTTTCAATACGATTTGAATGAGTGACGGAACGAAAATATGAAAAGCGCAAGAGAAAGAAGAGAGAGGGACATAGAATTTGTTGGCAATAATGCAACAATACTTTTTTAAATAACATAGAGTCTGTTAGTCTGTGGTCTAGTATTCTAATTTTTCCAATATGGCGTCTGTCTCATTCTCGATGTGATTATAATAGTTATATTATGTTTTATATCTCTCAATAAACTGTTTGAATACTATTCTCATATAGCCTTATTTGCCCTTTAAACCCAATTGATTTTTTGTGTCTCTCGCTGTATTCGCTTTTTTGGTGATAAAAGCCTCATAGTATTCAAGATAGAAACAAAAAGGTTGAGCGAGTTTTGTCGTTGTTTTTTAAAGAGTTATTAGAGTAAATTATATTTTATTGTAAATCTGACAAATTATCTAAAATTTGATTACACGATCTGTCTGTCTAGTTCCTTCTCTATCTACGATTTATTCATTTATTTATTAAAGAAGCGCCTACAGCTCGTATATTATACTTGAGCCATTTTTACAATTAATTTTAAGTCTAATACACATAACGAACCTATTATAGGCACCCACTACACTGATAAAATAAAATAACGCAAAAGTAATTTAAAAATAAAATAAAGTTAAGTAAAAGTAAGTTATTACAATGTATGAAAAACTACTAATAATAATTAAAAAAAAAAGTTTATACTAATATAAATAACAGAAAATTAATATAATTAGCATTGTAACATTAAAATAATTCATTGAAAGGACCACTGTGTTTTAATTAATAATGGGAAAGAAAAAAAAACTAGAGAGACCAGCGAGTATGAATATCGATTATTATAAATTAAACTACGTGTCTGAAGTTACATAACTTTTAATCTTAGTAATATTGTTCGGTTTTGTCTATAATGTAATTGTAATATTATTACGCTACGGTTCTATTTATTTAAATTAAGGATTAAAATATTAACGAGGATTCACATGTTTCTCAATTCTCTTTATTTTTCTAACAACAACTGTTGCCAACGCAACCACTTCAAAAAACGAATACATTCGGATTTCACAACATCCTCCGCACACCGAAACAAAGTATATATCCGAATGTTATATTACTGAAGTACAATTATATTATATAAAAATTTAACAATTTACAACTTTCCTCGAAGCTCTATCACAATATGAAAAAATTACAACCATTGCCATTATTAATTATAATAATAGTTTTACAATTATAAATTAATATAATGTATCATATTTGTCTGACAGATAATTAGTAACAAAAAATAAACTAAATATGGAGATTGCTATAAAAGACAGTTTAGAATAAAGAATTTAAACATATAACTTATACTCACTTGGCAGTTTTACCACCCTACCGCTGCGAGTCTTCAACTGTGGTTTCTCAGGACTCATTGATCTTTGTTGATCTGCTGAATTAGAGTTTAATAAACTATCATTACCTGTTGGGCTATTTTGATCATCAGAATCTGTCTTCAAAAAACTAAAATCAGTACATGTGATTTCTAGTTTGTACAGTCTTTGAAAAGGACGAACCTTGTACCCTACAGATGTTCTCACGCGTGCAGATCTGCTAATACCATCTCTTCCAGGGTAAATTTCTTCGATTAATCCTAAAGGCCACTTTATCCTTTTATCTCCGGTTTCAATTAAAACAATATCTCCTACTTTCAGACTATCAGCCTTTTCTCTTCCTCTTTGCACTAACATTGTTAAATATTCAGTTTTGAATCTATGTCTAAATTGCTCTCGAAGATTTTGTAAGTATCTTAGACGTTTATTCATGCCTTTTGCGTCAATCTGATCAATATCAGTTACATCTGTGTTGCTCAAAGGCTGTATGAAATGTGCTGGTGTCAATGGCTCCAATGCTTCAGCTTTATCGTTGTTAACATATGTCAATGGACGGCCATTCATTGTGGCTTCACAGTCACAAAGAATAGTTTGAAGCTCATCGTATGATACAGATGATTTTCCTAAGACACGACGCAGTAAATCTTTCATTATTCTTATCAGACGCTCCCAATACCCTCCCCACCAAGCAGCAGAAGGTACATTCATTTTCCACGTTATGCGTTCTATCATCGAGCGTCTTTGGATTTCATCCCAATCTAACAAGGTAAGTAGATGTTTAATTCCTTGAAAATTAGTGCCTTGGTCTGACATAAGCGTGTCGATGCGACCACGTCGTGCTATAAATCTCCTTAATGTCATTATAAATGATTCTGTGGACAAGGACTTAGTCAATTCTAGATGTACTGCACGATAGACAGCACAAGTGTAAAGCACAATCCAGCATTTCTCTCCATTTTTCAAATAAAGAGGTCCAGCGAGATCAACTCCTGTTGTTTGAAACGGTGCTGAACATGTTACACGTTCTGTAGGTAATGGAGCAGTCGGTGCTTGTACTGGTTGTGATCTATGTCTTATACATATGATGCATTTAGATATAACTGATCTCACTAGGCGACGAATTCCTATTATCCAGAATCTAGACCGGATGTCTGCAATTAGCTGATTGGTGCCTGCATGTTGTAGCTGTACATGTCTTTGTCTCACTAGTGCAGTCACAATAGGATTATTCGCTAAAAGTAGGTAAGGAGTTTTTATTTGTTCAGGAAAATCTGATAGCAGCAATTTTGTTTTAACTCTTAATATTCCTTCTTTATCATAAAACTGTGTCAGACTTCCACTCTTCTTTTCAATCAACTCCATATTTTCATGTTGTATAAATTTTATTATATGCTTTTCAGCCTCGTTAAATTCACTGTATGCTATTTCACCAATCCTCTTATTATTTTTATTACGTATATTATATATAAATCTCATTACCCAGGCCAACGTTCTTACAATCTTTGTATATTTACTGAAATAGTTTTCCAATTGTTTTAATATACTCTCATTTAAACTAATGTTTATATTGCATACAGTTTTCTTAAGTTCGACATGTGCCTCTTTTTCCTCAATCAGCAACTCCGACTTAGGCCACTGATCAGGTTCCAAGTGCAACCACTCTGGACCCTCCCACCAATGCATTTCGGCGAGAACTTTTGCATTGCATCCTCTGGAAGCTATGTCGGCCCAATTCTGCTGACCTGGAATATGATGCCAATTATGTGAATTAGTATTTTCTCTAATTTCCTTTACTCTGTTTCCTACAAATGTATTCCACGCTAGTTCTCTTTTTATCCAGTATAGAACTACACAAGAATCTGACCAGCAATATATATCATACTCAGTAAGCTGGAGACTTTTTTGTACATTTGTAAGTAATCTTGTCCCTATCAAAGCAGCAGTTAACTCCAATCTGGGGATAGTCATATTCTTTGGTGGTGATACTCTAGCCTTCGCGGCTACTAATTGTACTGATATTTTATTATTTTTCTGCGCCCTCAAAAAAACACAAGCTCCATATCCATCTTTACTAGCATCGCAAAACATGTGTAGACCCAGCTTGCATTCTTTAATTAATTCAGTAGTCAAACGTCGAGGAATTTTACAAATATTAAGGTATGTTATATATTTATACCAATCTTGAAATTTATTCAACAAATCTGTGGGTAATTTTTCATCCCACACAAGCTCCCGACGCCAAGTTTCTTTTAGTATCAACTTAGGCGTTAACATAGCTGGACATATGAATCCAATAGGATCAAATATTTTCTGAGTTATTGACAATAGATGTCTCTTTGTGATATTTTTGATATCTTCATATGTAGGCAGATCTTGTGTATTACAGCAAAGTTTGTCTGAAACAGTATCCCACACAAGACCGAGTACTGATATTTCAGATTCATTTGTTTCATTAATATGCATTGGTGCTGTAACCCACTGTCTTAAGTCAAACTTAACCTTATTCATGATTTGTTTAGAGTCATATATAAATTTACATACCTCCGATTTATAGTCTAAGCTGGTTACACAATTATCTACATAGAATGACTTTTTCAGTAATTGTGCTGACTCTGTATATTCATCTGTTACCTGCCTCAAGTGATGCTGAATAGTTGCAGACAATAAAAATGGGCTACATGTTAGTCCAAATACAACTCTGCAATGTCTGTAAGTTAAAACTTCAGTCCTTTTATTATCTTTCCACCACAAAAATCTTAAACACTCTCTATCACTGGGCATAACAACAATTTGTAAAAATGCTTTTGCTATATCAGCTGTTATACCTATGGCTCTTTTTCTGAACTGTGCAATTAATGTAGGAATTTGCTCTAGAAAATTCATCCCTTTCTCTAAACAAGAGTTTAATGACCTTCCGTTAATATCACATGCAGAAGCATCAAATACTGGTCTTATTGTTGTTGTTAAACTCGAGTCTTTAAACACTGGCTTGTGGGGTAAGTAATGTGATTGACTTTTATTCCTTTCAGAATTTAACACAAGCTCAACTATACCTGATTCTTGCCAATTCTTTATTATAGCATCATAACTATCAAAAGTACCATTAGATACTAATTTCTTAGTCATTGACCCTAATCTTTTAAATGCTAAATCATAATTATTTAATAAATTATCATGACCTGGTTTCCAAGGAAGCTGAACTTCATACCTGTTTTCAGAATTAACTTTTATGCTTTCTTCAAACCTCATAATCACCTCAGCCTCTATTTCACTGTTAGATTTTACTTCAACAGGATCTCGAATACCTAATGTCTTCAACAACCAATAACCTGTTAAATCGTTTTTATTATTAATACAGAATAAAGTTGTAGTTATAATATTATTTAATGTAGAACTCACCTGTGTTCCTTGTAAAGTCCAACCTAGTTTAGTTTTTATACCTGTCATACCATTCTCCAATTGTATTACATTTGGTGTCATTAAAACACCTGAAAAATCTGAACCTATCAATAGGCCAATCTCTGTTGAACATTCTACATTATCTGTCAGAGTTATACCATGTTGTTGTAACATATTATAAATCTGTGTGTCACACTTATTGACCCTTGGAATATATTTACAAATACAAGATTGGCTTAAGGCTGTTATATTAAATATAAATGTACTGTCCAAATTCTCAACATTAAAACTATACACTCTGTGTTCCTTAGTGTTAACAGTCACTCCACCAAATAAAGAATGAGTTAAGAACTCCTTACTGATAGCTGGAATTTTCAGTTCTTGTACCACATCTTGTAGTATGTATGATCTCTGAGACCCATTGTCCAAGAGTGCTCTTACTGTTTTCTTCTTTCCATTGTATACAATGTTGACAGTAACAGTTTGTAGTAAAATCTCCTTTTGTCCTGACTGACTCTGTGCTGACAATGATGTTGATAAATCATTATTCTCAGTTTTAGATCTGGTCTTTTGTGTGTAGCATAACACTGATGAGTGTCTTTTTCCACATATAAAACATTTTACAAAAGATTTACATACTTTTGCATAATGTCCAACTTTCAGACAAATGAGACATGCTTTCTTCTTTCTTAGATGTTCCTCTCTTTGTTCAACAGACATTTTCGTCATCTTGTAGCATTCCATATTTGAGTGTGTTTCCTTATCACACCATATACAACTCTTTGATTTCTTCACTGGTGTTTTAGACTGTGCTATTAAACAACTAGCTGTTGGTTCAGAATTATTATTTGTTTCTGTACTAAAGGTGTTCTTGGCCATAGCAATTCTTTGTTCACTTTCCACTTCTTTCTTGAGAAATGATAAAAGATTTGTCAACTCTTCCTCCATATTTATAGTATGTGTTGTAGAACGTTCCCATGCTTTTAATATGTCATGTGGCAATGAAGATTCAACCATTGGTAAAATAAATGCTGAATACTTCTCTTTTGTAACACCTAATATCTCAAGAGCTCTAAGTTGTGCATTTAGCTTGTCATATAATGTTGTAAGATCTAATTTACCTCCTTCAACTTTGAGCAAGATCAGTGACAACAACTCTCTGACATATACTTGTATTAATAGCTCATCTCGGGCATATCTAGATTTTAATTGAGCCATACACTCCTTATAATTATCACCATATGGTGGGTAACTTTCTACTAATGCACGAACCTCTGTATTTTGTGTGATAGATTGCAGTAGATAATAAAATTTGTCATCATTATCCATTGATAGGTCCTCGTCTATCTTTTTAAACTGACCCCAAAAAGATAACCAATTTTTCACATTGCCATCAAATTTCTTTAACTCAATGGGTGGCAATTTTAATTGTTTGATGTTACCTTTCATTTTTATACTGCTGTTATTATAATCCTCGTATTTAGCGTTTAGAAGCAGCCATCTCGTCTGATATTTTTCACAGTCTTCCTCTTCTGACTCTAAATCACTTTCTTTCCAATCTTGTGTAGACAAAAGTAATTTTCTTATTTCTTCATTTTGACACTGAAGCCTCTCATATAATTCTTTTAATTTTATCCAGTGCATTCTCATCTCACATTGTTCCGGTTTTTCTTTATTTGTCTCATAATGCCGGCTCAATGTGGATTCCATATTATTCGCTGCCTTCGTGAATAATCTACGCGTCACAGTTCTCTCCTTAATTTTTGACTCCATATTTAGTATCGTAAATTACCACAGTCACGGTCGCCACAATGTAATATTATTACGCTACGGTTCTATTTATTTAAATTAAGGATTAAAATATTAACGAGGATTCACATGTTTCTCAATTCTCTTTATTTTTCTAACAACAACTGTTGCCAACGCAACCACTTCAAAAAACGAATACATTCGGATTTCACAACAGTAATAATGTATATTTATATTATAATATATTATACAGATATTAATGAAAGGGAACTAATTAATTAGATAAAGCGAACAAATCGCGTGGCATTTAACGTATTACCAGAAAATCTATTCTCTGTTCATTGGATATGTGATCATGAATAAAGAATCAGGAATGAAGGTAATAGATAATACGTACGAGCTACCAATCTCTGAAACTTATATTGTATGCAAGGTCCTATCTGAGATTAATTTCCTTCCTTACAAGGAAGAAAATATAGACACTGTTTTTTTTTTTTTTTTTTTTTTTTTTTTTTTCATCTGCAATCAGTGAAATTTAGAGTACGTCCTCCAGCGAGAACATCTACTCATATTTCTCTACTACACTATAGGATGTCTTTTCTTTTAAGACGTTTAACATAGCTTCGAACTGTGAGCTGTCGTGCAAGAGTATTGGGATAGGCTTCTAGCCGTTTCCTGTATCTAGCATTGACGTTAGTGATTTCTTCTCTCACTGTGAGCATTTCCAGATGTTCATGGATCTCAGCATTAGTCACATACCAAGGGACATTACTGATTGTTCGGAGGATTATGTTCTGCATTCTTTGCATTCGTAAGATGGCGGAGTTACAAGCACTACCCCACAGCTGAAGGCCATACATCCATACAAGTTTTAGGATCGACTTGTACACTAGTAATTTATTGTCTAGTGACAGTTTGCTGTTTCGGCCTAGCAACCACAAGGAGCTTTTGTATCTAATATTTAGTTCCTCTCGTTTCTTCTTGATGTGCTCCTTCCATGTCATACGCCTATCAAGATGAAGACCGAGATATCTGACAGAGTTCTGGTGAGGAAGGGTGGCGTTTTCTAGTTTTACCGAGGGGCAATTTTCTTTGCGTAGGGTATAAGTAACCTGCACAGATTTTGAGGAACTAGCTTTAATCCGCCAGTTTCGAAGCCATTTAGTTGTCTCGTCTAGGCCTTTCTGTAAGATTTTTGAGGCTATTACTGGGTCCTTGTGACTCACCAGGATAGCAGTATCATCAGAGAATGTAGCTGTGATTATGGTATTCGAGCAAGGGAGGTCAGCTGTAAAAATGGTGTAGAGTACAGGGCCCAGCACTGACCCCTGGGGTACACCAGCTTGTATTTCGAAAAATTTTGATGTGGTTTCACCTTCTTTGACCTGAAACAGTCTCCCTGAGAGATATGAACTAAATATTAAAAAATAACTGTGTGGAAGACAACTTTTAATTTTACATAGTAGGCCCTTGTGCCAGACTCTATCGAAAGCCTGTTGTATATCCAAGAAAACTGCAGGGCAGTATTCTTTTTCTTCCAATGCCTTTCTTATTTTGTTACAGACTCTATGAACCTGTTCCACAGTGGAGTGTTTCTGTCTAAAGCCAAATTGATGGCTGGGTATGACGACATTTTCTGTTAGAATAGGAAGGATTCGCCGAAGAAGGAGTTTTTCAAAAATTTTGGATAAGATCGGGAGCAAACTTATTGGTCTATAGGATGTGACGTCACTTGGTGGTTTTCCATCTTTATAAATCATTATTATTTGGGATACTTTCCATATTGCAGGAAAATGTTGGACTCTTAATATCCCATTACATACTGTAGTGATGTAAGTTATAGCTTTTTGCGGCAGTTGCCTAAGAATTTCATTGGTTATCAGGTCAAAACCCGACGCTTTTTTATTCTTTAGCTGCTTTATTATTCCCCACACTTCCCTTACTGTCACAGTTTTTGGCGGTAGGTCAATTTGGAAGGTTTGGTTTAGCGTTGTATCCACTTGGTTATCGAACTCTTCATTCATAGAATTATTTGGGCTGAATACTTTTGCTAAATGTTCAGCAAATAGGTCTGCTTTTGGCTGTGGTTTTCTCACCCATCCTCCTGCACACTTCAAGGGTGATTTAGCAGCTTGCGTCCTGTTAAATCCCTTAGTTATTTTCCAGAGTGAATAGTTTGTAGACTCTGTAGCAGTTAGGTTTTCTAGCTTTTCTTGGAATGAGTTATCATGCCAGTTTTGCAATAGTGACTTCAGATCTTTCACAGCTCTGTTAAGATTAGTTTTATCTTCAGTAAGCCTACTTAAATGCCAAACTCTACGAAGTCGTCTCTTTTCTAGAACAGCCTTTTTTATTTATAGAGGATAGTTATTTATTCCACTACTGTTGCTAGTTTGAATTTCAGGAGTACTTATCCAGCATGCTTCCTGTATAAGCGTCGTTATATATTTAGCTGCTTCATCTATATCTTCAGGTGTTTTAAGGGCCATTTTTAAGTTTATTGATTTCTCAATGTGCTCTCGAAATATGTTCCAGTCTGTAAGTTTATTACACAGCCTTATTGATCTTGACACCTCTATAAGGTTGGTACTAACAGTTAAGAGCACCGGGGTGTGATCTGAGGAACTGTCATAACAAGACTCAGGTTTCATATAGAACTTCGTTAGGCCTTTGGCAATGAAGAAGTCTATGAGGTCTGGCACCTTCCTGGTATCAGTTGGCCAATTGGTAGGTTCTCCTGTGGATATGATGTTTAATCTGTTTTTGTCTACGCTCAATTTCAGCTGTTTGCCTCTGGTATTCGTTAATCTGGAACCCCAGGAAATATGTTTGGCATTCCAATCTCCGCCTACAATATAGCGTTGTCCAAGAGTGTCAAAGAAATCAGAATACATTGACTCAGTCATGTTGTGTTTAGGTGGGCAATACACTGCTGCCACATTGATGTCTCCTGATTTGTCGTGAACAGTTATCGTGGTTGCTTGGATGTGCTCAGTTTCATAGTTAGGCATTTGATGATGTTTAATAGATTTTTTTTATAATGATGGCCGATCCCGCATGGCTTGTGCCGTCTGGGTGGCTTGTAATATAGCAGTGGTAATCTGAAAACCTTACTATGGAATTACTTTTGCAATGGGCCTCAGAGATAAGGAGAATGTCTAGTTTATGTTGAGACATAAACAGTTTCACTTCTTGGTTATTAGTGGTAAGACCATTGATGTTCCAGGTTGCAACCCGTAGCGAAGTCATTTTGTCAGTTTGTCGACGAGTTTAGCTATGAGACTCATAAGAGTGCTCATTTGTTGGAGGATGATATCAAACTTTTCTGTCTGTTTTATAACTCAAACGTCAAACGTCGTAGCGGACGGTCGCTTGTCTCTCAATTGCTCTGAAATAGATACTCTCTGAGTTATTAATTTATTATTTTACGTTATTATTACTCAAGTATATCAGAGTACATAATATAAATTGGTGAATTGTGAATAGTTTGCAACATAATAATAAAATGTCATTGTGTTTGAAGTGTAACGAAACTGTTTCCGATTTTGTGTTATGCAAGGAATGTGAAGGTCGTTACCACTATGTGTGTGCCGGTATCTCTGAAAGTGTCTATCGTAGGATGGGAGGGGAGAAGAAGGCTGCTTGGCGGTGTATTTCCTGCAAGAATCCTTCTGTTGATAATTCAGTGCTGGCAGATTTATTAAGAGAAATCAGAAGTTTCCGAGGAGACTTTAACACAATGAAAACAGAATTTAGTACAGTAAAATCTGATATTCATAATACAAATAAAAATATTCAAGATCTTAATAAAAAATGGAATGATTTAGAATCATGTTTTAAAGGAATGGAAGGTAGACTGATTTTAGTAGAAGAAAAAATTCAAGGGATGACCGTAATACAAAAAGAATTAAATCATGCAAAAGATACAATACTCGAGCTAAGATATGAAAATAGCCTGCAAGACCAGTTCTCCCGACAAAATAATATAGAGTTATCAGGGGTACCCCTTCGCAGTGGTGACAATTTGCATCATATTTTAAATGATTTATGCAGAGTTGTGGATTTTACGCTCTTGGATACAGATCTCGACACGATCCATCGTGTTCGACCTTATAACAACTTTGGAACCGATGGTAATAAGCTAGCTGTACGTCACCCTTCCATTATTGTACGGTTCACACAGCGACACCGTAAGGATCAGCTGATCGCAGCCGTTCGCGCTCGTCGTTGTTTAACGACAGCGGAGATCGGTATACCCGGAGCTGCTTCCAACCTTTACTTGAATGACCACCTTACACCCGCAAATAAGCTGTTATTAAAACGCGCCAGAGAACTCAAAGTCCTATATAACTATTCCTATCTTTGGGTTAGAGACTGTAAAATACTGATGAGGAAAAATGATAAATCAGGTATTATTCGTATTTCTAAAGAATCTGATCTCCAGAAA
The DNA here is from genome assembly GCA_033032175.1 of Saturnia japonica. Lineage (NCBI taxonomy): Eukaryota > Metazoa > Arthropoda > Insecta > Lepidoptera > Saturniidae > Saturnia > Saturnia japonica. Next base: position 15,640,350 of record CM065325.1, read on the forward strand.
ATTAAGTGACTGTTCTGTTTATATTTCTTGTGTAAAAAACTTTGTTACAAAAAGTTAATAAGCTATAATTGCATTCCTATTATTTATTACATTTGTTATAAAAGAAAATCACCTCTTCATAGTATTATCAATAATGTTATTTTCTTGTTAATCATTTTAATAATTTTATGTAGTTTTCATTTTGAAAATATGTCAACTCATGTTCCTTTGAAACATACGTTAGAGTATTATGTATATATAGTCACAAGTCCGTTCATTATATTCAATAAAAATATTGTCAATAATAATGTGTATAAGTATTGTTTGTGTAATTACTATTTTCAAAAGAGCTTAAATTAAATGGCTTAAATATTTATTATCAGAATGTGAGAGGACTGCGTACAAAATCGCATACTTTTCTTTCTAGTGTTTTACAATGTAACTATGACTTGATTTTTTTAACAGAAACATGGTTATCTTCAGATTTCGATAGTGCTGAGTATTTTTACAGCAATTATATTGTATACAGACGAGATCGTTCTAATACAATGAAAGATGTGAGGGGAGGTGGAGTTTTGATAGCGGTACGCCGGGAACTTGTTGCTCGGCGCCGTGACGAGTGGTGTTCGGCGTGCGATTCCGAGGAGCTGTGGTTGAGCATCGAGCTGGGTTCAGCGTCCGCGGCCACGGCTTACCCCCGCTCCCCTACCTTCGCGCCTCCGACCAATAAGCGAGATACATTACGCTCATTGCATATTGTGTGTTGTTATTTCCCGCACAATAATAACCATTTACTATCGTTACAACGATTTTTTGATAATTCATATGAAATAATGCACAATGATAGAAGTGACAGCATCTTTTTATTGTTGGGCGACTATAATATATCTCAGGCGGAATGGGACCGTGACGAATTTTTTAATTTAAAGTTATTAAATACTGCTAACTCTAACAAAGTAACGATCTTATCCGATTTTATGAATTTTAGCAATACTTTACAATACAACAGTTGTTATAATGTTAATAAGCGTATTCTTGACTTAGTGTTAAGTAATAGTAATTGTTATGTCAAAGCTTGTCCTTCACCACTCACTCCTGAGGACATGCATCACAAATCTCTCGAAATAGAAATTAATTTTTCCTCGGTGATATACATTAAAGATGTCGACCGTTTTAAATATATCTATCACTCAGCTAATTTTGAAGAGATAAGTAAGGGTTTGGGAGATATCAATTGGGTTCAATGTCTTAGTGGTTTGAACACTGAAGAAGCTGTTACTTATTTTTATTGCATTTTGCATAAGTTAATTGATCAATTTGTCCCCAGGAAACCAATACATTTAAATAAAAATTATCCACCTTGGTATTCCCGAGCATTACTAAAACTTATTCGTGAAAAGTGAAAAGTTCATGCAAATTGGAAAAATTATAAAAATGATCGAGACTTAGTAGAATTTAAAATCTTACGTAGAAGAGAAAAGTGCCTAGAAGCAGAATGCTATCGAAACTATATTTCGTTTTCTGGGGCTAAAATTACTACATCGCCAAAGTATTTTTGGTCCTTCATTAAATCTAAGTTCTCTGATAACAATATACCGGCTAAAATGATATACGATAATCAATCTTCAACCGATAGTGAAGAAATATGCAATATGTTTAATAATTATTTTAATTCAGTGTTTGTAACCAGTCGTCACGAAGATACTCACCATAGATGATATGATACATCATTATCATTAGTAGATATTGATACTATTAATATTTCCCAAGAAATGGTGTTCGAACTATTAAAACAAACTGACACTAATAAAGGTGCTGGTTTTGATGAGGTTCACCCCATTTTGGTGTCAAGACTTGCAAAAGAATTGTCTTCGCCTCTTTTTATAATTTTTACGAAGTCACTAACTGAAGGATGTTTTCCGAATGTCTGGAAAATGGCACTGATAACTCCAATTCCAAAAGGAGGTGATAAACATAATGTTAAGCATTATAGACCAATCTCAAAACTTTGCGTTTTTGCAAAACTATTTGAAAAGATAATTACTAACGAATTAACAACACAAATTTGTCATCATATTACTGTTGAGCAGCATGGATTCTTTCGCGGTCACAGTGTTGACACTAATTTAGTCGGTTACACTACTTTTATTACAAAAGCTCTCGATTCTGGCTATCAGGTGGACGCAGTGTATACTGATTTCTCTAAAGCATTTGATAAAATAAATCATTCAATATTACTGAACAAGTTATTAAGGGTCGGTATACACGGTAACCTTCTAAGGTGGATTGAGTCGTATATAAGAAACCGCAGTCAAGCTCTAGCACTCAAAGGTTATCGTTCTAGGTTTCTAGCGATTTCTTCCGGTATTCCCCAAGGATCTCATCTTGGGCCTTTCCTATTTACGCTGTATATCAATGATATAGGGGCATGTTTTAAGGAGTCTTGTCATTTACTCTATGCAGACGATACAAAATTTTTTAAAATCGTTCAATCAGAGGCTGACTGTATGCAATTACAAAATGATCTCAATATGTTTAATGAATATTGCTTGTCAAATCAATTATTTATTAACAATGACAAGTGCCACATTATTTCTTTCACACGGAAACGAAATCCTTTAATTTACAACTATGAACTGTCTAGGAATATAATTAAACGTGTTAATGAAGTTCGTGACTTAGGTGTCATTCTGGATTCAGGATTGCATTTCAATCTTCATATAGATACTATCGTCTCTAAAGCTCTTAAGAAACTCGGCTTAATACTACGTTTGGGTAAACCCTTTAAGAAAGTAGAAACTTTAAAAGTCTTATATTACGCCTATGTTCGCAGTATACTGGAGTTTGCAAGTGTAGTTTGGAGCCCACAATATGAAGTGCACATAGCCAGGATTGAGAAAATACAGAACAGATTTTTAAAGTCCCTCGATTATAGAACTAGTCATAATTTTATTGATTTTAAAACAAGTGCTTCTAGGCATAATATGCAATCCTTAAAACATAGGAGGATATATCTTGATGCAATCTTCTTACATAAAATAATTAATTACCATATAGATTCTTCTCCACTTCTGGAACACATTTCTTTAAAAATACCGCGATCAAACGTACGATCAAAGGACACACTTCATGTTCCCTTTTGTCGGACAAATTATTTCAAAAACTCCTTCTTTCAACGTTCTTGTTATTACTATAACAGATTTCTTAGTGATGTTGACATATTTTCAAATAAATTATCATCTTACAAAAGGAAGGTACGTGATTTGTTGAATAAAGACATGTTATGATATAATATAAATTTAACTCTTGTATGTTTTTATTTTAATGTTGATATTTAAATTCTAAATTTATATAGTTCTTTTTTTTAATATGATTGTAACGCTACGATTTTTGAAAAATTATATATAGATATATGTACTTCAATATATGGTACTGTAGGCCTGTTTGTATAAATTATATTTAAACATGTTTATGTTATGGCTGTATGTTACCTTAATTAAATAAATAAATAAATAAATAATAATTTGTTCTAGGGTCGCGTTTATTTGACCTGAGCTGTGCGTATTATCAAAAGTGTTCTGGGGAGTGGTATTTATTTGGGCTGATTTTACAGTTTCTGCGAAAGACAATCTCTCTTCTCGATTCTTTGGCTGTTTACTAGTATTTAGTTCATTTATCGTAGGTGTTTTAGATGCTGTTTTGTTTACTATTGGATGGATATTAATTTTTTGTTTTCTAGCTTGGATTTCCTTGTAAACTTCACATCCCTTGTAATTAGCTGGGTGTGGTCCATTACATAAAGCACACAGTGCTGGAGTGCTGCGGTCACGTTTTTGACATTCGGATGTCTTGTGTGATTGCCCACATTTCACACACCTGTATGGTCTCATACAATAATTCTTGGTATGACCATACTGTTGACATCTCTGGCACTGAACTATTGTTTTCTTTTTTCTTGGTTCTTCTATGGTGACACTTTGGTGATAGATATATTTCAGATCTTGAATAACCTTATTATGGGGACCACTAGCCAGATTAACAAAGAAGGTAGATGTCGGATTCTTGTTTGGTCCATATCTTGCATTTATTATCTCACCAGTTACTATGTTTCCTGTTGCCTCTATGTCTTCTTTGATAATATCCACTGGTGTAGATGGATGTAAATTTTTTATTACAATTCGGAAACATCTATTATCTTTTCTGTTAAAGTGTGCCCTATCAGGCCTTTTTCTCTAACCAGGGAGATAAGTTTTTTGTAGGCATCTATATCTATAGTACTGATCCTAAGTTGCGTTTTGTTAACAATTTTATATGTAAATTGATCTTTATTGATTGCCGTTTCTAAGAGATTTGTTAATTCTTTTAGATCTTCAATTCCATAAAGAATGATTGATGGTGGTTTAGTTTGTTTCGTTGGTTTATCCGTTTCATCAGTTATATCAACAGGTAGCCCATCATAGCGATTTGATGTTTTGGTCGTATCTACAGGAGTGCTGGTGGACAACTTTCTTTTTTTATTCCGATTACCGGGCACTTTCTGCCACGGAGGAGGATGCGGTGAGTATGCAGGTGTCAAGGGCACATCTTTGAGTTTCATGTCCTCAGTAGACGGTTGCGTTGGACTACTTCCAATTGAAGCAGATCTAGGTCTTTGTAGGAATAAGCTAGGATGGAATGCCTGTTGCACAAGAACTTTTCGGCCAGTAGAATTTTCTAACACGGGAGCCTGGTTTCCCACTCCAGTGGACTGTTCTTCCGAGGAAGTTAAAGGTCTATTTAATGTTTCATTTGATTGTTCACTCGTTTTGTTCCCACGAGAAGGGTTGATTTATAAGGTCGCAGATGAGGTTACGCCCATTCTCATCTGAGGGCAATACTCACGATGTTTGCCATGTCCATCGTGGTTGGCGCTAATGGCTGAGATGCCCCCCAGCCATTCATCTCTTCGGCACGGTCCACACCTTGAGATTAGGGGTGATTTATTATTGAGGCTTTCTTCCTCTAGTCCCGGACGGTGAAGCCAAGGACCCCGGCCTCACAGCACAAGTCCGCAGAGTAACGGGTGTTAAAAGGCATTTCCTCCTTCCAACTTGACGAACTGGTTAGGCTCATCTGGTCAGGATATTTAACCGCCGCCCAAGACTCGGCGTTGTTGTTCTTTTGGCACCACCCAGGGGACACGTGTGGGGTAGTTAATAGGTAACTCCCACGGACGCGAACAACTAAGCCCCCCAATATACACACTTGAATATTATTTTTAGGAAGCTATCTCGTGAGAAGAAACTCAAAAATTATTACTGAATGTGGAAATAGTGGTTTTATTTGAGTGCTACAGAAATATCAAAACATTCACACAAATTAAATTCTTTTAAAATTAACTTTGTACATAATTGGTTAAAGACTAATTATCTTTAACCTTAACTTTATTTATTGAACGATGATGTTCTACATAGTCACGTGAACATAATATCACGTTTTTGTGTCTCTTGACCTGATACTGCATTATTATTTGTAATCTACAGCAACAATCGCCTTGCCATCTTAAAGTTTAACCCTTCAATCAGTATTATTTAATCTATGTAAACACGCACAGGAGTCCTAAATAAACAAGCTTATGTGTTAGGTCTAGATGTGTCGGTTTAGGCAAATTTCTTGAGGGCCAGGGAGTAACTAGATTCTGAACTTAGTTTGGACAAAGAGCCAACTTATGTTTACTAGTCTTTATTGACTTATAAAGGTTTTTGTAGTTACATTACAGTTAAGTCGTTCATATTTTATGAGAGAAAGAGATAGCCAAGTATCAAGATTGTTTGTTTATATTGTTTGTAAAAACCTGTCTCTTTCTTACTCGTTTCTGATTGGCTAGCTATATATATAACACACTCAGTACGAGTTTCAAATATGTGAGAGCAGCGTAAACCTTAATTATCTTAGAAATGCGCAGTACAACATTCCCTGAAATAATGATCACAGTTTTTATAAGGGTAGTTAAACGTTTTGATGAGATGTAATTGGACAGTGCAATATTGGCTTCAATGCTTAATATATTTAGATATTATATCTCAAAAGTGTTTTCCTGGCAACGCCATATCTCCCTTAATTTTTCACTAAAATCAATGATTTTTAACATCATTTTAAAGTTTATGTTAAGCACTATTGACAAAATAGATCAAAATTAAGGGTTTTTTTATTACCTTTTTTATTTATTTTTACTTCTTTGTTACTAATATTTTCGTTTTAACAAATTGAATATTTATTTTTGTTATAAAAAATGTATTTTCCTTAATAATGTCATCTGTTGATGGGATTCTTAATGAAAATATATTCTAGTATCATGTAGGAGGCGTCCTCTATTAGCGATCTGTTTAACTACCATCACAGGTGTTAATTTGATTACATTTATTATCGGTAATTTAGGAATTATTCGAACGGGTCTAATAATGTTTATATACATTTTTATTGTACTAGTGAGTTTTGTATCAACTATAATACTTTCAGATTTTAACTTCGGATCAATTCGATGACACTATCAATACTTTATATAAAATGTCTCTACACCTAGTAACCAGTCCCACCGAAATCATCATCATTATATTAATACGTGAAGCAAATACTTTGTTCCCCTTTTTAAGCGTATTGTGTGCAGCCTGTGAAATTTGGCATGGTTAAAGTTTATATGGAGAACGAGTGCAGAAAGCTAAAATTTATCTATACTATCTGTTACTAATATATTAAATAAAATAAATTAATACTGCGAATCCTAACCTGACCATTTCCATCGAACTTAGACCCCCCAAAATATTGACATTGTCACTCAACGAAAAGTGACAGTAAGTGATGTAGATAATACTCATTGTTTAGGTTCATGAATACTACAAATGTCAAACAGAAAATAGTCTATGATCAAAAAGTCCCTGATCGAATTTCGAGCATAGGGCGATCGCTAGTATACATAAAAACCTCACCGACTTCGAGGAAATTAAATCTCTCCTAACTTTTGTATCGTCAAGATCGCGGATTACAAAAGTTCTTACAGCATAAAAGGCCAGAATTTATTAACATGCCTCCCGCTATCCGATGAAGGATTTTCCCTCTGACGAGGGTACAAGTCGTAGGACGCTTGGTCGTCCTAATTGAATGTGGATTTTTTTTGATAGGAGAGTATAATTTCCCTCGATGCTCTATAACGATAGGACCAGAAGCTGACGTCTATAGAGATCATTTTTGATGTTCATAACGAGTTACCTTTGTTGTTATTGACAAAAAAGATATATACGGAATCGTACTGTCATTGGTAAAATCTACTCTTAGATTGAATTTTTGAGATTTACTTTGTGGCGGCTGAACGCATCAAATAGTTTTTACTTCAGCCAAATTCTATTTTGTTTATAAGAGACTATTTGATAAAGTTTGTCTACTACTACACTTGTCATTCCCTTCAAAATCTATAATTTAATCTATTAAGAGCTGCAAATTGCAATCTGTATATTAATACGTGAAGCAAAAGCTTTATATCCCTTTCTAAGCGTATTCCGTGAACGGAAGATTGTGAGATTTGGCATGGTTATTAAAGTTTATATGGAAAAGGAGTGCAGAAAGCTAAAATTTATCTATAATATCTGTTACTAATATATTAAATTAAATTAATTAATACTGCGAATCCTAACCTGACCAGTGCCACTGAACATAGACCCCCCAAAATATGGACATTGTCACTCAATGAATAGTGACAGCAATAGATATATTACTCATTGTTTAGGTTCATACTGCAAATGTCAAACAGAAAATAGCCTATGATTAAAAAATCGCTGGTTGAATTTCGATCATTGGGCGACCGCTATAAATAGTATCAATAATTCTTGTGTCGAGCAGCATTTCCCCACCTTACTACCCACTTGATTACTGGATTAACAACAAGCCTAAACGTGTCACTATAGCATGTGATATACTTGGTGTATGGTGGTCGTCATCCAGTCGGATACAATTATCGTGTCCCACTACCGCATAGATGATATGGTTTAAGATAGTAGTACGTGAAGCCTAGAGGATATGGCTCTCAAAAACAGCTGCTCGTAGGATTTAGGCGACAAATTTTTTATAACAGCAAACCTTTATATAAGTTGTGTAATTTATTAAGGAAGGTTCGTGACTTTCTTCCAATAACTTCCATCAACACACAGTTACTTTATGTGGTAAATTAATTATTTTTATATTTCTTGAAGGGAACTCCAATACTCCGAACTAAGATGCAAAACGGTAATAAAAAGGATATATAAAAAAGATAGAACATGTCCGTACAACCTGGCATTGATTTTTAATGAGTAACATTATTTAAGTGGCTGTAACATTTACTACCGTCGCGTGCCAAAGTAACACGCCGTCGAATTAATACTAACAATTACTACGAAGGCACGCACAAAAAAATGTGTACAAATTGCCACTGTGCGTGATGGAATTAGGCGGTTGCATTGACGTGAGCGGTAGCGGTTTAAAAATAATTTTAACTATATCACATAATTTCACTTAAAGGGTAACACTGAAAAAGCTCAGTAAGAAGTTAACCTAACAAAATATTTGTAAACTATATGAGATTAGAAAGGCAACCAAACTTTATTACAACTCGCTTCTGAATGTTTGATTCCATAATTCACAACAATGAATCATTCAGTATACGAAGCTGACATTAATGTCGGTGATTCCAAGATGGGGTCCTTTCAATAGTACTAGTTATAAGTATATTTGCCGGGTCAATACTTCGGTTAATCGGTCCATAATACAGTTGCTAGGTCAATAGTATTTTGCAATAGTAAATACCCATTCAAAAACAGTTTCCTTGTAATAACATTTAAACAACTATCTGAAACGTGTTCGTTTAATTCCAAACCAAACACAACATGTACTTACTATAGCAACCAAATTAATATATAATTTATATAGATACAGTGATATTAAATATCCAGAAACAGTATTAACTTTCGTGGAACATGTGACAATAAATAATTTTTCTTTCTTCTTTCTTTATAAAATATACAATAAACATGACACTTTTAAAAATTAAAGACTATCGGTTTGGATGCGCATGCTGTATGCTTGATTCTAAATATATTATTAAATCATCTTACAGCTTCAGGTTCCATAACTTATATATGCTTTTTAATAAAAAATAAATTATGTAGACAATGTTTAAAATCTCAACAATTTTTGTTCCTGTAATTTGTATGAGACTGAAATACTGCTTATTTATCGCGTAAGCTTATCACTACGTCATATATTGTTTTCACTTATCGATTCCATATTAATCTTTCCTAAGAGCTTCTCAATTGAAGTAGGTACTTATGTTATCTTTATCTTTCTTAACTTATTTGAGATCTGTGGACCTGTGAATAACACCCATAGCTGAGTAAAGGTCTTTTAGAGAGGTTTAAGTGAACTTTCAGAAAATTATTAAAACTAGCGCTCGCCCAATGATCGACTTTCGCCCAGCGACTTTTTAATCATAGGCTATTTTCTGTTTGACATTTACAGTATGAACCTAAACAATGCATATTATATCACTTGCTGTTTCTTTTCATTAAGTGACGATGTCAATGTTTTAGGGAGTGTAAGTTCAATAGCACTGGTCGACTTAGGATTCGCAGTATTAATTTATTTTATTTAATATATTAGTAACAGATATTGTGATAAATTTTAGCTTTCTTGCACTCCTCCATATAAACTTTAACCATGCCAAGTATCATAGTCTTCCATGCACGCAATACGCTTTAAAAGGGGTAGAAAGTTTTTGCTTCACGTATTAATATAATGATTATGATACTTCAAACTAAGGAAAGTAATTAAAAGCCGCCATACAAAACTAATAATCTAAACTCAACGTCCGTTTTCATACAAACTCGGTACATTCCCGTATACAAAATATTATCGAAATCGGTGAAGAAATAATTAAAAGTTGGTGTTTTGTAAAATAAATTTTACAATTTCTTTAGGTATTATTGAAAGTTCTTAAAATCTATATTAATTGGTAATCTAGCTGTACCGGCGGCTTCGCTCACGTGGACTGCAAAATGCCCGCGTGAATCTTGCTTCTCCGTTCCCGACTATTTTAAAGACAAAATGCTTTTTGTGGGTTTTCCGTAGAAGACTATTATTAGATTGGAAGATAGTATATACTCTCACGGACTTTTTTGTAGGTCTTTTTAATGCCTATAATTATGTTTTACATTCATTTGCTATATTTCTTATGGTTTAATTAGTGTAAGCCATTTTAGAGCACGAATCGTTTTACCATGACCAGTTTTTTTTTATTTGTGCGGAACCCTAATTCTTTTTGTAAAATAAAAGTAGACTAACCTACTCACTATAGTATCAGCTATCTATAGGTAAAAGTTCCGTTAAAATCGGTCCAACCGTTTCGGAGATTACCCGGTACAAACAGACAGACAGACAAAAATTTTAAATATTGGTTTTTCTATATAGTTATCGTATATACTTTCATATCCATTTTGTAAAAAGCTGTTACTTTGACATTACAAACAGACACTTTAATTTTATTAATTGTATTGATTGCAGGACGATTCTCTTGTGTAGAAAATTTCATGAGAATCGGTAAAGTAGTTTTGAGTTTTGTTGTCATGTTCTTAAAAGGTCTATCAGATTTGGAAAAAAAAATGTTCAGATTGAAGTATATATTGACTAATGCTTTTTACTTTTTTCTGCTGGCACGTGACATAACTCGAAGTAGATCATTCCTTATAACATTTTTTATAATTTTTTACTCATGCAACATTGTAATCTACTAATTCTAGTTAGTCTAATTGTACTAGCCCCTACAGGCCGATAATTTAAAAATTTGATATATAAAAAATGTTATAAAATTATAGGTTTAATTTACTAAGGTACAATTTAAAAAAATGTATAAAACATACGTTTAAAAAGGAACTAGGGGTAATCAAGACTGCCCTATTAGCCTGTGTAATATTCTAGAAACGATTTATCAAATGTCGTGTAGAGAACTAGGTATTGTTTTGAGTTAGGTTACCTTTGTGACTGTAGTAATATATAAAAGTCATTAAATATGTCAATTAAATAAATGTAGGCTCTTAGAAAGTATTCGCTACCATTCAAATTACCACAAGTTTGAAAAACAATCGTATCGTGCATTGAAAATAAGCGGGATGTTAGAATACAAACTCATTTTAATGTTTCATTTGGACTGTATTACCTCATAATATAACATAGTTCTAAGTTAATTTGATAGTAAATACATCCTATCAGACATCGCAGATGCGCGATAAAAAGGTTGCCAGCATATTAAACAGAAAATCCCCATACCGGAAAGTGTTTCCACAACAATTTATAGATATATACATTGACCTTCCATTATTTATCATTACAACCTTGGGGGGTCAGAAGTACTTATAGCTTAGATTCCTGGTCCTTTAAGGATTGTAGGAAATGAAACTGCTGATATTTGTGCGAAGAATGCTGCGAGTTATGGATGTGAAGCTCGCTCCAAGACATTATCTCTAGACTTGCGTATTCCTGCGAAACCACAAATTTTTCAATCATTTCAAGATCTTTCGATGAATTGTAAAAGCCTTCAGGTCAAACGTTATTTTCACTATTTAATGAGTATTCTACTTATATAGAAATATTCAGTGCCTTTATTTATCGTAATAAGAAAAAATTGGTAATGTACCCTTTGTTATTTTCTATATAGATTATACTTCTTTTTATTTATATGTATAAATTAGGTAGTTTTATATTATCCCTGCAGTTCTCATAACAAGTATCATGTATTGTGGACTATTTTGTGTTATGTCTATTTATCTTTTTTATGGGTTATTCTACAGTACACCAATTATTTAGCAAATTAAAGGGCTTGGCCGGCGATTTCCGTGAGTAGAAGCGGGGTCACCGCAAAATCGACATTCTGTAGTTCCCGCAAGCGGAGCTGCGGGCACAGCTAGTAGGTTTATAAATGTATTATCTTATTTTACTTTGTTTATTTTAAAACGTTTAAAATAACCTAGTGCTATATAACCATCGAGCACGTCAACACGTCTCTCTAAATAATCAGACAACATCCAAATTATAAAATCTAAATATTATATTTTTAAATCTATTTGTAGTAAATGATTATTAACATTAATATAATATTAATTATTATTATTAATTATTATAATATAATATTAGTACATTAAGTAATTGATTGCTAAGTAAATACTAGGCTCTGCTAGTGTGATATACTTAGAATTTATTGCAATAATATATTAATGTATATCAGAAGATTACCTGTTTACAAATAAACGAATAATATTTGAAAATAATACTATATGTATACGAAAAACGTCGAAATATTCGAGAATTTCAATGCAGACATTCGATTCCTGTGAAATGAAATGTAATGACGGATGTTTAAAAAAATCAATGAAATTATTAAACTACCAAATCCCTACACCGTTTGGGCTCTACAGCTTACAAGTATTTTAGCATATTAGGATCACTTCATATTTATTTTAAAACCAGAATGGCTGTTATATTTGGTCTATGTGATCCGCTTCTATTTATCTTAATATCTCAATACTCTTATTTACCTTGTATTTCACGTATTATTTTCGTGTATATTATGTATTGTTAATTGTTAAATTTCCAGGGCATCGGTTAGGTTAATGTATTCGTCCGTTCAGATATAATTTATAATACGATCCTTTTAGTTTATTAAAGAATGTTTTATATAATAAAATAACTGAAAAGAATGTAGAGTCGCCGCGCGCTAGCAACAGTAATCGTGCTCTGGGAAGCACGAGCTATATAAACAGACAACGATGGGCTCGAAGGATGATACTTGCTGGAGCCGCATCGCAACGTGAATATCGTTAATATTGGATCCAAATTGTTCAAGGCAACCCACTAAGTAGGAACCCGATGAGAAGATCATTCTGGCTGGAGCTAGTCAGATTATGAGGATGATCAAGATTAATTACCAGGTCACTTACGGACAGCGATAACATTAGTCATGCAAGGCTTGGGGTGGCTATTTAGGGGAGGTTGGAGGCCACTGGGGGCAACCCCAAATAAACAGACATACATCATTCTTACATGGGTTGTCGGACCGTGTACATACAGTACTTGCACTTAACCCTGTTTACGCTCATAAGAATTGTAATTCCGTAAGGAAGATATCAAGGAAAATCCTGGAGTCTCCGATAGTCTATCTGATGTCTCTCTCTTCGACATCAGAAGTGGGATAAGAATACACGTCCAAATTTATCACGCTCGAAACAAATCCTGTGCTGATTGATATGATTGCAATTATTGTCGAAAATGAAGGTGCTGAGAATCGTCCAGGCGGGTGTGTCTCTGTAACGACTAGTATGGCTAGTTAGTTTGTCAATGTTTATGCAAGCCTCTTCATCTATATCTGGCAGTCATTGAACGAGTTGTTGATGCTGTAGTGGGTCTGAATCTGAATCTCACTGGGATCGGTGCAGGTATAAAACACGTCACACAACATGTCGCTACTGTTACCAGACTGATGCCTCTATTTGGTGAGCGGTTTTCATTTTGTTTTGAGAGTTTATTAAGATGTTTGTCGTGGTTAAGATAGTGCTATCCATGTTCGCCGATGGGATTCACTAGTTTAGTCCAGAAGTAAAGTTCCATAGTTTATCCTGGTCGAAGGGAATGCCATCCGGGCCAGATCCATTACGAGTTGGTTGAAGGGATGCACTGGACCGATCCAGATGTGATGATAGTTTATCCTAGTCGAAGGGAGTGTCATCCGGGCCAGACTCATTACGGGTTGGTTGAAGGGATCACTGAACCGATCCAGATGTGATGGTAATTTATCTTGGTCAAAGGAACAATATCGAGGCACTCGTCCAGTCTAGATTTTAGTATCCTGATGGTGGGGAAAATATCCTCCTTGCTAGAGCCACCATGAATTCGTTGTATCGCAGCATTCGTAAGTTCCAAGTTACTATGGTTATGATCTTCATGTGATTTGCGTTTGGTATGAATGACGGGAATCCGTGTAGAATAAAATGATGATATTAGCAGGATGAACGAGCGGATATGCGACTGATTGGAAATTGTATGTTTAAGAAGTACGATAACGCCCGAGGACAGTCTTATGTCAGTGAAGCGTGTCTCGAACCTCGAACATCCGATAGTCTATCTGATGTTTCTCTCTTCGAGATATTTAATTATAGGTCAATATTTGTTTACATTTTAGGATTGACAGATATGTCAAATACTATGATAGTTTTAGGATATGCTTAGTTAGGAAAATATATTTTTATCTAACAAGGTTTTATGCAAATTAATAAAACCTTGAGATACATAGTTCGATTTCGAGTACAAATTATTTTGAATTTTATAAGAATTCATATAATTAATAAAAAAATGAGTATTTGAAGAGAATCAGAAAGAACGATTGTCATTGTACGACAGACCTCGTAGTCGTAAAGATTGTTTATTATATAAAATATTAAAAAAATAGTAGAAGTTTTGTGAGACTCCACTTGAATTTTAATAAAAATAATAATTATTTTTAAAAGCTAATATAATATTGGCATAGAAATATCCAATGTAAATTATTGAAATAAACTGAAGATTGAACTAAAATCACTGGAGAAACCTCATATCGGAATTTTGTATTAATATTCAACTACATATTTCCATTTCATAATGACGAAAATCTCGATGTTCAAGATTATTACGCTGAGCCGGCTGCTACAGGCGACGGTTCTTGCTTCGAGTCTGCATTGAACCGGTGGCTTGAGTTGGCAGCTACTGGTGCGAGCTACAATGAGCCGATCGAGCAAGACCGTGGAATAATATGCCATGGTCTCAACAAGGAGCTGCTTATACTGAAAACCTGTCCAGTTAGATTATTGTGTGGTGAAAACTTGGATTGTTGGAACTCTAATAACACTAAGTAATTTGAATCACGATATTGTAAACCTGTATATATTTTTATAAATCAAATTGTGAGATGTCCTGGAATTAAACTTTTATCTAACTATCTGATTTCTCATAATTTTTTTCCCCTCTCGGTTTATCTTTTCCATATTGATTGATTTTCCCATATATCTGATCAACTGTGATTTTATTTTTCTCTAGCAGAAACTTGGCAAAAAATCCCTATTATTTGAGTCAAAAATACAACTATACAGGGATGGGTCGATTAAGTGACGACGGGTTTCTCAGGTATAAGTATTTATGAGTGTCCGAAGCAATGTAGTAGACTATTATTTACCATTAAACTGACACCGGTAACACGAGCATACGAATAGACGATCATCCATATTTATTGGTGCATTTATCCCCTATATCCTCTCGTATCGAAGTATACCGACTCCTCGAAGCAATTCCGATGAGATTATCGGAATGCTGGGTGGAGGTTTAGATTCTTAAGTCGAATAAAATTCGATAATCAAGTTTTAGGCCGCAGCGATCAATTTGTCTGTGGGTGTCGTGTTTACAATTTGTTATCATAATATTAATAAGCGAGAAGAAAATTTCGGACACCTTTTTTATGCGTATTGCGTGCACGGAAGTCTGTGAGATTTGGCATGATTAAAGTTTATATGGAGAAGGAGTGCAGAAAGCTAAAATTTATCTATAATATCTGTTACTAATATATTAAATAAACCAAATTAATAATGAGAATCTTAACACAACCAGTGCCATTGAAGTTAGACCCCACAAAATATTGACATTGTCACTCAATGAAAAGGGACAGCAAGTGATATAATATTCATTGTTTACGTTCATACTGCAAATGTCATACAGAAAATAGTCTATGATGAAAAAGTCGCTGGTTGAATTTCGACCTTAGGGCGATCGCTAGTACATATCTTATTATATTAAGTGAACAATTCTTGTATATATATATGTACTTGGTTTCTCGGAAATAGCTCCAACAATTTCGATGAAACTTTGCATTTAGATAATGTTTCACATTCCATGTTTACCTAGATAGGTGTTTTTCTTTTTTTGTTTATAAGACACCGGGCACAGCTCGGTCGCCCAGATATTAATTATGTTAACTATTAAAATTGCTACGTACTGCAGACTATTAAAAGGAGGAATATTTATTCTGTAAAATTAAATTAAATGACAATTACACGCATTGTGGATATAATTATTGTGCGAAAATAAATCTACTCAAAAACCGCGATATCACAAAATAGATAAGTACAGAGAGGCAGCTCCATAGTTATAGCGAGCGATAACCTCGGTGCACATTTATTGCCAAGGATCTCGAATCAAGTCAATCGATCGCCACAGTCACAATGTCCGCGTTTTGCAGATATAAGTAATTTTATTATTGTTTCGGTGTATGACACTAGGCTCTGAATTGACAATGAATGAACGATCTTGTATTTAGAAAGTATTGTGTATTTGCTTGTATAAAATGCTATATTAAGCCGAGATGAATTTGCATTTATAAGCCATAGTTTAAGACGTTTTTCAGTTACCAATTCATGGATTTTCATATATTAAAAAATGCGCTTAGAATAAGTATAAGAAATAAATGATTTTAATGAAATTTCTCAATTTAAATTTTCATAGAATATTGTAGACCCAGTAAGGCCAGACCTACTATGTGGATCGGAGTACTGGCCGATGAAGAAGACGGTTGAACAGAAAATTCACACCACAGAGATGAAGATGCTACTTTGGTCTGGTGGAGTTTTGAAAAATGACAAAATAAGTAGCAAAAATGCAGAAAAACTAACGGAGGACCGTTTACGCTAGTACGGGCATCTGATGAGGAGATATGATGACCATATGATTAAAAGAGTCAAGAACATAGAAGACGGTAAAAGAGGCCGTGGACAACCACCAATAATCTAACTACGAAAAAGAAAAAAGCAAGCAAAACAAGAAAAGAGGCATCTCACAACCGTACGAGTAAAGCAGAAGTACTAGGAGAGCTGACCTCAATTGATAAAAAATCCTACGGTAAATTTTGTAAAATCAAGGGTAAACGGAAGATAAGATTTATCGATACTAAAATTCTTACATTTTTCCCCAGTGCGTTTTGTGCCTTCAGCCCACAAAAAATAATTCGCGTACAAAATATCGCATGTTGAAAATCCGCAGTGCGTGTTAAGCCTTATTAGTTTTTTTACTAGATAAAATTACATTGTCATCGCATTTTCTTAAGGGGTTCAAATTCAAAAGACAAAGCTTTATCCAATTTTTTTTGTTCAAATATATTAAATTTTATTTGATGAAGATGATATTTTAATTGTTAAGTTACACATGCGTCAAGTCATGAGAAAAATTAATTAATAGATATTAAGTAATGTTTCAAAAATTATTAATTAGTTTTATGTAAATGTACGTTCAACAGTAAGTAAACAGTGATTATGAAAACCACCACAGCTATTTAACAAAATATCGAAATATTTATTATTAAATCACTGTATTAACACTGAATCTGTGTAGATAAGAGAATTAACGATCATAAAATTATTGTGGCATTTTTAATCAACCACCGTATTTTGAACGTAGAAAACAATAGATATCATTCCAAATTTTTGATCGATCGTAGACAGATTTGACATTTTTGTTACCTATATTTTTTTGCCAAAAACAATTTAAATAGTATTAGAATATCTCGTACGTTTTATCCACGTATACTTTTTATACAATACTACCTGTACCCGCGACTTCATTTGCATGGATATCGGAAAACAACACAAATTAATAAAAGTCGTTAAGCTTTGTCATTTACTGGGATAACGACTATCCTATATGTTAATCCAGGTTACAAAAAAATATCTGTGTGCCAAATTTTATCAACATCTGTTCAGCCGTTTTTGCGTGATTGAGTAACAAACATTTGGATGTTTAACCTAGTGACATCTTACCTTTAATATTTTAGAATTACTTTTCATGAGTTACAAATTACTATCTGAACTTGTGGAATGCGGCCCTTTCGATGAATGTATTTTACGTGACATTATCACACATATTATATAACATTATCTTGTTAGTTTGAACAAGGTTGAATTGTTTCGCGGCTGGGCCGAAATTTGAAATTGCCTTGGTCTTATAACAACCTGGAAACCATTCGATTTGTTTTCTCAAAATAACGCAACAGGCAATGAACTAGTTAGACTGATTATAACTGGTATTTTTAGTTGTATGATAAAAAAACCAAAGCTCAAGGGACGTTTCAAAAATATTTAGTAGGTGTATGTTACTGAAATTATTTAGTCATACAAATTTAATTAAGCGTGAACAATCACGTTGCAAATATCAGAACAGTGCAGTAATAGATCCGCATAACTTTGTGCAACATAATATACTTCAGTATGAAGTTAGCTTGTAGTTATTGGCAGTAGTTTGAGACTTGAGAAGTGAGCTGCAGTGTTGTGAGAAATGCCGTATTAATATTATGATTCCAACGCGAACTTCTAAATTATATTAGTCTGCCTAGAAATTATTGTATTTCAATACTCTAATACTGTTAATTAGAATTAAACTTGTTAAAATTAATGAAAAGATGAAAGATTATGTTTAATATATTAAATATTAATTATCAAGCCATAGACTGTTTAGTCATGTACGAAAAACAATTATCGGTAACACTCTTCCAGTTGCCAACTGTCAACTATTCACTCAATCGTTGATTATTGTGTCATAGAGAAAACTTGATTACGAACAATTTTTTGTTTACTAAAACAACTTATATCTAGTGGATTTAGGCATATAATTTCATTTTTAATTAAATAAAACCGATTGGAACATTCTATGTTCATGTGACATGAATTTTTTTGTTGAAAAATATTTTTTTGTGGTCGCTCCATGTATGTACTCGTATGTACACTGTATACCTAGGTATACTTTAATATATTTGTATCAAAGGCAACAATATGGCAAAGTTCAAGATTATTTTAATTCGAATATTTAAAATGTTTTCTATTATTCTTAAATATTGAAATAACTGACTTCATCTTTTTCGGGATCGAGTGCTAAATCTTAAAACAAATAACCAACAGGGTTTTCTATAAAATAAATGTCAACATAAATTGTCTTTCTGATATTATAATTCGATTTTTATTTTCTAATGGTCGTCGGCTTCGAATCAATAATGACTTAGTGGTAGCTTGTACTGACACCACTGCTATAGACGTGAGTTCAATTTCCTACAATGAGCATTACGTACGGGAAAACTTCATTATGAAATCATAGCATATTCTAATAGCTGCCAGCCCAGCTACCACCTTCAGGTTGAAAATAGAGCCACTTACCTTACATAGTCTGAGCGTGTTACTATCTTGGGCCACAGCGTCACTTAGCATCAGGTAAGATTGTGCTAATGTTACAAAGAATTAAAAAAGAAATTGGTGTGTAGTAAAACTGATATTGTATGTTCACCGTGGCCTTCTATCTAGAAACAAGTCTGCTTTTCTGATGCCAAACACGAGGACTTTTGAGGACTGTGTTGGATTACTGCTATTTTGTAGCTAAGATTATTGAAGTAAGCCTGCATTCCCATAGCTTCTGACATTCTTTGCTATACCTAGCAGATACGACTATTTTAACTTTAATAGTATCCATTACGATAATCTTAAAAGTGACAAAGTAAAAACAAAACGGACAGGGCACTGTTTTAAGACGTTTATTACGCATTAATTGATTTCGTCCAGTAATTTTATTTTTACACATATTGTGCCAAATCATTATAGTCTATTAATTGAGGAATGATATGTAAAGTTTTCTTCAAATGAAAAATTAATTGACAAATAATATTTGTTTATGATTTCTAAAAGTATTTTGACGATTCTAACAGCCTATCAATTGACTATAAAGACATATTCTTCATATTCAGTGTGGCCTATAGAAAGGATGTCTATAGAGTTTGCAAAATGTACAGACGTAAGTAAACATTTATTAATATAGATTAACGAACGTAGCCCTCAGTGTATCAGAAGGTAGCGTGACGCACTCTTTCTTCTTGAATTCATTCCATAGTAAAGTGGGGAGCGTTCACTTAATTTACCTCCAGAATTCCATTTCGGTAATTTACTATGAATTTTAGATTTTTATAGTTAATATATTTATTCCACTGCGACTTGAAACTGTTTTAGACGGTTGGGTTGATCGAATAGATTTAGGATACGTTCGATGAGTTTTGATTAACCCAATCTAATGATAAATAATAGATCAAATTAACAGATCGATTCGTTAATAGGGACATGCTAAATACCTATTGACTGTTAAAGTATCAGTTTATTCTTCTGAAAGTCATGAGTTAGAAGCATGAAATTAATTCCAATCCCCGAATCATTGTTTATTAATAAACAATTTATTTTCTGAAACCAAACAACGGTTCCAAATGACTCTATGGTAACGTGTACAGACATGGCGTCGATCGACATCAGTTTGAATTCCTGCAATAAGCCTGAACTTTCGGTGAAGTAAAACATTGTGATGAAACAATATTTTCTAATTCCCGTCTCAAATTTAAAATCTGTTGCCAAGAACCTATCGACGTGTTCCGTTAGCAACACTTGAGAGTCAGTCGCTCCACTAGGCTGAGCGTGTTACCGTCTTCGGCAAATTATTTTAAAGAAGATAATGCTAAGAAATAGATAAAGTTGTATTTAGTGTTAGTACCACGTGAGTTAAAGTGACGTATCTTATACCTGATGGTGGCGGTAGTATCTACAAAAGAAAACAGTGGTGACTGTCGAGAGATCAACAATCTAACTACAATCGCCAAAATAATGCCATTATAAGTAAATAGACACTTGCTATGTGGGGATTGATGAACTGCGACGCACACAAACGAATCACTGAAGGACTTTTCACTTCAAGCAGTCTGGGTGTACAGCATTTATACAGACATAAAATAAAGAGAACGTGCATAAGCAAATATTTTTCTACAATTTTCAAAACGCATAAATGTTTCTGACAATTTAAAATCGTATTCACTGAAGTTTTGAAATCGTCTAGTTACTTGTATTTTTAAGCACTTTGAGACAAATTACCATCAATATAAAAGGTTTTCTTCACTCACGGATAAGAAAGATTAACCACTAAAAGCATTGAAGTCACTTCCAGCAGTTTTCCGGTTCGTGATAAACTCGAGCGTGTTCGCGTGTTGTCGTAGAATCACAGTGAGTATCACGTCGCGCTGCTAGCGACATCTGTAGCGTATTGCCAGATAATATTATGATGCTACCGAGGTTATTAAGACATTTGATAATACCATCGAGATTATCATCCAATTATTATTTAAATAGGGCAAATACAAGCAAGACAAGTTTTAACTAAAAAGAAAACCAGCTTCTATGATTTTAACAGTTTCCTGATGTATCCCCTAGTCAACCAATAAAAGAAGCATCCAAACCGGTTCATAAACAAAGAAGTTACGGCTGAACATCCTTCAAAAAAAAATCTAATTGAGAAGCTTTCGTCTATTCTGAAGTCGGTTAATAATACTGTCTGCATATGTTATTCATCTCTATATATTCGATGTTATATTTATTGTATTGACAAATTATATCAAAACATAGATAGTTCAAGGATACAAGAAGAGAAATTGACATAGAGACGAGAAGGGTAAATAGTGGTCAGCGGGTAATGGTAGTTATGTGTGCGAACAAGTGATGTAAATGTATTGACTTTCATTAACTAATATGAAACCTACCATTACCCTCATAATCACAACGCTTTTAAATTTTACTCGGATATAATACAGGAATTCTTCATTTAAGTAAAAAAAATTGGATTATAAAATACATATCGTATTGATATAATCTCGTTCATCGGAATCGTTTCAAAATATATCAAATGTAGAGGTGGAGGTATACTCTAAGAAAGCTTCCGGTGCGGCGTCCGTTAACAGGAAGCACCAGTCGGTAGACTACAAAGCAATGCAATATTGTATTCACAATATAGATTATACCGAGGGCAGGTTCAAATACACAAAGCAGAGCCAAATTGACTAACTTATATTTGTAACGTTCTTATTTTACGCTAACATTGTGGACAAATATTGTATTAATTTAATGTACTGAAAGGCACTTATAAATGTCAAAGCTGTTTTGTAAAACATTCCAATCATCGAGTAGAGTCGATAAGAAACTCGATCGAATTTGTATTGAATATGCACAAATATCTCATAAGAATTCACATAATGATCTGAGTAGGTACCTTAAATAGCCTAATCATTAGGCTTCTAACCATTTCTCAGCAAAACCTGCTTGTCATGGCTGCTGAAATTATTGTACGGTAAAGTGCCTTAGAATCTTATTATAGAAGATAACCCAATTAAATATTGTAATAAAAATAAGTTTACTTACTATAATACTCAGGCCTAGCCAGGCGCGCGAAACGGATAGGGGTTAACTATACGCCCCTTCCAGCAAGAGTTTGGTAAGCGTGTGGTAGCTGTACGGATGCAGAAAGGTTTACCAGTCAACGTTTACGCTCCGTTTTATAATATTGGGCACATCAAACGAGCCGTGAAGAGGTATTTCTGTAAACATGCATGAACAGCTACGACAGTCGATGGAAGCTGTCACCTATAATTCAACAATAACAACAATCCTAAAATCTGTGTGTTTTGCTATTTGTCAGTCAATTATTGCATATTGCACCACACCCTGGGGCGGGGCCGCTAAAACTACATTAATAAAATTAGAGCGAGCTCAAAGAACAGTTTTAAATCTAAGCTTGTTTTTGCCGTATAGATTTCCCACAGTTGAACTATATAATATATCAAAAGTCCTTACTATAAGACAACTTTTTATCTTAAAAACTAATCTTAGTACACTCTGTCAATTAATGTATGATCCTAACAATCATTACAATAAAAGACGTAAGCATCATGTATGTGCGACGCTTTCACTCCATCTACAAATTTCACAGAATTTCTTCTGTTTTTTAGGTCCTCATAATTATATATAATCAGATTAACGCTATTCTTCAAATTTATCATTTATCTAAACAAAGATCAAAACGTACTATTTACAATTGGTTATTAACATTCTCATACAGTAATACAGAAAATTTATTATCTATTGTTTCATAGAACTATGCTCATTCAAAATTATTGTGTATAAAACGATGATAATATAGGTAAAATTAGAGAACGAGGGTCTGGATATCTGTAGTCCAGGTCTTTGTACCTTCTTCAGACTCCAGACCTCACATTAAATGTAATTATCATTATTACCTACTGTTGTATAAAATTTATGTTCGTATTTTTTTTTACAAACAATATTGTATATAAATAAGATGCTAAATGTGAGGTGAAATAAATAATTATCATTATTATAATTTTGTCGTGTTAGTTTGCTGTTATTATTGGAATATACTGTATGTACCGCTCGGTGCTGTAAGGTGTGTAAATCTGAACATTAGTTTTCCCTCGTTTGCCTCAAGACTAAAGTCTACATCTATGTTTTATCGTTGTATGTTGGTAATCACCATGACTTTGTAAATTTCACATATTTATACATTTATTATTAAATATATTTTATTTACAGACATCAAAAAGGAGTATTCTCATTTCGATTATTTCATTGTTAATTTGTTTATCAACCGATTTCGATGTTTCCTTTTTCGTTGGAAATTAGAATTCGAGGGATCCGCCCTCAACCCATTTTAATTTCATTGGCATTGGATATTTAACTTCGAAGCTACACCAGGGAACTTCTCAAAATCATTGAAGTTGGTATTTTATTCAACCGACTGAGAAAAAGGAAGATTATTTTTCCAGTGTATGTATGTATAATGTATATTATATGTGTGTATATCTATTTCTTTGGCACGCTCTGTAGCCTTAACGGCTTGATGGATTTTAGCACACGAGATGTCGTTAGATTCGTCTTAAATGTGGGAGTGACATAGGCATATAATATTTAAGTACAACGTCTGGGAATCAAATAAAAAACAATAGTAGAATTATTTTTTACTCAAGTGTCTTTGTTTCATTCGGTTTTTTTTTTGTTTCTTTTTAATACCTAATTTAGCTTGTTGATAAAAAAATTCTCTGTCTTTTAAGTATCGTGTACAGAGTAATAGGCTTAATGCTATTGATATACAACTACCAACCCATTAAAACTAGCTTCAAAGAAAGAAGCTATAATATTTTTATAACACGACCAATTCCAGTACATTAAGTTGTAAACTTGGGTCATTTTTTCGTAAAAGTAACAGCCTGGTAAGAGCTAACGACTGTAGTTAACGAGGGAAAGTAAAGTAAAAAAAAACGTATAACAAAATCACAACTAAAACCTAATAGGACTACTATGAGTATTCGAGTTACTGGAGATAATGAAAAAAGTTTGTGGAATGATCACCCCGCCTTCCGGCCGAACCGGGCCGCTTTGTTACGAAATACCTTTCATCTGAATTTATAAAATAAAAAATTCTTGATATAATGTACGAGGTAGCGAATCTTCGGCCGTAACTCAATGTCCATTTCATGCAAGTTTCCGAAATGACGATGTTTTGGTGGATATGCGATAGCCAGACTCGATAAAATACGCAATATATTGTTTTAGCTGTTGTTTAGTACCCAGCATGCGGGGAAGAAATTAGGTAAGATAGGTATGTCGGCCACTCACCTCGGTTTGGCTGATGATGCCTTTGCGTTTCTTCTAGGCACTGCACATCCCACTATGGAACCCAGGGGTTTGTAAATTCCGAGCTCAATGAAGAAAGGAGCTCGATAATTTGATGCGCTTCGTACGGCGACGCGGTTTTTTTGCCAACTGCCACTCGTTGCGCGTAAGTTTTTTTTGCTGTTTGTAGATGGCGCTAGTGTGGCCGAGGTAGACAAGATAAGGAAGGAATATGTTTGCTCTAACACGCCACGAGTACTTTCTCAGCAGTCTGGGAGTACGTAACATCCTCGACAAGCTCCAAGAAGGCAGGCTACACTGGTTTGGGCACATCAAAAGGAGTTCTCCAGATTGTATCGGAAATATAGCGACCAGTCAGAAAATTCCAGGATCTAGAGCCAGAGGATGACCTAAAATCTAATGGATAAATGTAGTCAAAGAGATCTTAGTTTCTGGAATGTTACCGAAGACGATACGTCCGTTATAATGAAATGGAAGCGAAAAACGAGGAAGGCAGACCCCCACAATAAACTCTACGAACAGTTTTCACTGTAATATATTACGCACTATTCAGCCTTCTCTAACTCTTAAATACATACACACAAGACTACGACATATAACACTGTTCAGAAATCTCAATATGCATTTAGCTGCTGTACTTCATTCATGGTTTTCATTTCTTTAATTTTATTCAGTCAGATTAGAACTGAACTTGCTTGATCTTAATCTTAATTTGAGAGGCGTCTCATTGCCTTATTTATCGAATTTATTACTTTGTTTATTGTTCCACTTAATTACTTTACTATAGCCCTCAGCCACCTGCCTATTTCTCCCGGTTCTATCAATTCTTTCGACAACGAAAACTGAACAAATAATTAAAAAATACGCTTGAAAATGGAAGGCTGTCGATCCTTCAAGGTTCCTCCATCGTTTTCGAAACTAACAATAAGAACTCTTATTTTTTTTTTCGTTTATTGCAGGAAATAATAATATATTGTATGGCCACAGTACAAACTTTGGTTAAAATGACTTATATTGCAAAGCTTACAATAGTCTCAATCCTAGGTAAATCATTTAACCAAAAAAAGATATAGACTTCATTACCTCGGCAAGAGTCTGTAGTTTAGTATGTTCCAACTTCACTGCACTATTACTAAAATATTATTCAGCTCAATCGGATTTCCTGGCGATATTCAAATTAGTAAGTTTCATAGAAATTTGTTGGCAATACTGAGGCTCAAACCTAAAGATCAGATCTCACGAATCAAACGACTATCAAAATTTATATTTCATTAGACTAAAATTTAAATATTCGGTTACGATGACTTAAGAAATTAATAAACGCCAATCTGATTCAAATGTATTTTGATAATACGCACCCCAACTTCTTAGCTTCTGATTCTTTACAACTTCCCAGAGATAATTACTTCCTAGATGTAAAAACTGGTGGTTTTTATGTTAGGAAGGAGAAAGAATTCTCGCTTCTTAACTACTTAATAGAGTGGCCGCTGGTAATACCATGCTACAGTGCGTTTTTATTCCCACAGAGTAAAATGACATTCCAGGTGTTGCCAGTTTATTGTGTTTTTAAAATAGTGATGTCAACAGTCCGAAATAATAGTATAATCGTACGAGTTGTCATTCCTTTTCAGAATTATGAAAATAGTAAATTATCGAGTATCTTAGATAGCACCAAATGTTTCAATTAATAAATAAAAACCCTCAATTAATTATTCAAAATATTACAATTCAAATAATTGTACCGTAACATATACGGAGTAGTATATAAATTTATTGATTTTATATTTATAAGTTTATTGTCGTCGTTTTTAGGTTTCCGTATCTCAAAAGGAAAAAGGCACAGTTATAGGATCACTTCGTCGTCCGTCTGTCTGTCTGTCTTTATTTTTAATTGTTGTATATCAAAGTGATTGCAATGTGACTTTTGGTAAGCACATCATTAATAAAATTAAAATCTGTCACGGGACGCCTGGATTTATTGTGCCGAATTTAATATCGCATCAAGTAGTCTATTTCACACCCAGCTATTTCATTCCAAACTAAGCAAAGCTTATATTCTAGTAACTAAACCTCTGATATACTTTAAATATATAAATAAACACCCAGACACACAATTGACAATAATGCTCATCACACAAAAGGAATCTCTCAGCTTAATAGTATGGTTTACTACCATTATTGAGCAATTTACAATATGAGACCCCGCGAATCACTAAAGAACAAGTTCCAGGAATTTAGTATTTTAACTTTGCCCTCCCAAAACATCTTTGATAACATAATGTATGTCCGTAAAAACTTAGACAAGCTGGATTTTATCAAAGATCAGCACAATGTAAATACTAGAAATAAAGATAAATTAGTCGTACCGTGTTTTAGACTTAGTAAGACTAATAAAAGTTTTTTAGGTAATAGTGTTAGGTTTTATAATAAGATTCCGAAGCATATTACTGATTTACTGGACAACAAGTTCAAGGACCATGTCAAGCGGGTTTTACTGTCAAAAGGTTATTATAGGGTGGATCATTATGTGAATGATAGTGATGTCTGGAAGTGACTCCCTCTCTGTGCATCCACTAATATATTATTATTGTACCTGTTATATTTGCAACATTTGTACAGTTAACAAAAAAAAAAGAGATAAACCCGATCGAGTTTCTTACCGGTTCTTCTCGAAGTCTGGGATATTTTCCGAACCGGCAGTAGGGTTTTGACGTTCATAAGTGCCTTTTTAGCGCCTAAATTGAATAAATATTATTTTGATTTTGATTTCGATTATACCAAGGAGACTTTCCTGTCTAAGATTTCACAGCCTCGTTTCACCCTTAAAATATTTATATAATTTTACCCTTGAAGAAAAACAATCAACGTAATTTATAATTTTTAATTAAAAAAACTGAACAACGAACGCGAACAATAGCACAGACACTAAAGAGAATTTAATGAAATGATACACGAAATAATGGCGGGTCCGTTCTCAGTTACAGCGAAATGGGAGATTTCGCGTCCGCAGTACCGCGCCGGCGGAAGTTCACTTAGCCGCTGTGAAACCAACGTCGGTACCCGTCACCTCCGGTCTTTGTTAGACCGTATTCGGACTGGTGAATTTTCTGTGACTATCCCTTTTAATTTTTTTTTCATTTCAGAAAAAAATCGGTGCATTAGAGCGGGTTACCATGAGACAAGCAAAAGTGCCATATTTTAATTCACTTGAACCGCTTGAATTAAGACAGTTACGACAAAAATAATTTTATTTTGATATTTCTCTCTCCTTGGATTAACTGGTGGAATACTTCCAACCTACAGAAGATCGCAGCCATATAACCTTGTATTGGTTTCCAGAGCTCCTTTGGGTAGGGGGGTTCAAAGCCGGCCACACGTCAGTGATACAAACATCCATATGCTACGGTAGCCGCTTACTATCAAACGGGCCGTATGCTTTTTTGCCACTTTATCTGTACTAGCGATCGCCCTAAGCTCGAAATTCGATCAGCGACTTTTTGATCATAGACTATTTTCTGTTTGACATTTGCAGTATTCATGAACCTAAACAAAGAACAAACACTTGCTGTCACTTTTCGTTGAGTGACAATGTCAATATTTTGGGGATCTAAGTTCAATGGCACTGTTTATTTAATGTGATATATTAGTAACAGATATTATATATAAATTTTAGGTTTCTGAACTCCTTCTCCATACAAAGTCATCTAGAAAGCTGTATACAAGTACGAGAAGTGTTTTCAACGATAAGCTATACGTTGGAAGTGACGCGGTGGAGAGTTTAACAAATAAATTTAATGCGAGTGAAACCATGGGATACCGGTAGTGCCAATATATAATACATCAGTTTATTGAACCAATCAGTGAGGTCAGTATGAGGAAAAAAGTCTCAAAATTGTTCGGAAACGTCTCGCACCTGTCGCGGCCAACTAAAATTCGCGTGCGCGAATATAATAGCGCTAAGTGAAACGAACAAAAGACACGATAAGCCCTGGCATTAGCGCATGCCTGCTCGGTAAGGGCATTAACAATGGATTTCCGAGGTCGAGCGAGACTTGGGCTGTGTTTGTGTTATACTAATGTTTTTTTTCCTTAGCGCAGCCACAATTATTACATTTGTAATACATTGAATCAGTTTGACTTCAGTCGTTATTTATTATCTTAACAGCCTTAGTATCAAATTTTGCAGATAAATAAGTATTGTAAAAAGCTTAAAGCTTATTATAGAAATAAATAAATCGTTAATACTTTTAGTATACAAGGTAAGTTAAAACACTGATAACACCCCGACGCAAATAGCCAATACTGGTATACCATTCCTATGAGCCCTAATATGATATCTCTGCTGGAAGTTGTTGAGGTATTGGGACTCCTGCAGACTACATATTATGCTGTGATATCATGACTAGGTTACAATATTATTTTAATATCATTGAAGTAACAGGATACCAAATTTGAAATCGATCAGACCTGTGGAAGTTGTTCACAATTCTTATCAACTAGAAAACGGTTGATGATCTGCAAATGGCTGAACAGATTTTTGTATCATAGTTAAGAACCCTCTCGATCAAGAAACATTTCAAACAAAAAAAAATTAAATCACAATTTGTTCATACGTTTGAGAACTGATACATTTCATATTTAACTCATAAGTAACACTCCTCTGATTGCGTCGAGAGTTTAAAGAGGAACGGCCGAATCGAGAATATTCGTACTGAAAATCGTAATTCTACTAATGAAAGTAAAACTAGTTTTGAAACTCCTTTGATCATAAACCACAAGGCAGAACTTAATTAAACAAAAAAAAATCTTGCGGTTTGCACGGTGTAAATTAAACAAAAAAGTACCAAACGAAATAAAAGAAATAGCAAAGATGTCTGAGTCAGAAATTAAAGGGAACACCCGAAGAGTCGGACCATTTGTCCATCCGTCTGCTTCCCTTAACTCGAGTACCTCATTCCTTTAACGCTCACCTGGGGAACTGATAGAAACACACGCGTTCGCATCGCTCACGGCACCGCTGTAATTTACAAGTCAGTATCTAAA
Organism: Saturnia japonica; assembly: GCA_033032175.1. NCBI lineage: Eukaryota > Metazoa > Arthropoda > Insecta > Lepidoptera > Saturniidae > Saturnia > Saturnia japonica. The sequence continues at coordinate 15,669,992 of CM065325.1, forward strand.
AAGTATTTTATATTTTACTGATTTGTGAAAACTGTAGTGCACCTATATTGTAAGAAACATGTAGACTATCGAGGAACACATATGACAATCACGACCATCGTCAACCAAAAAGCGTTAAAATCTTTTGGTATAACTATAATTTAATCTATACTAATATTAATTTCTGGGCGACCGAGTTGTGCTCGGTTTCTTACAAAAAAAAAATCACCTATCTAGGTATACTTAGAATAAAAAACATTATCTAAATACAAAGTTTCACCCAAATCGTTGGAACCGTTGCCGAGAAACCAATTACATATTTAAATATATAAAAATTGGTCACTTAATATAAATGCTTGGGCAAGCGAGCTGTGCTCGGTGTCTTATAAACAAAAAAAGAAAAACACCTATCTAGGTAAACTTGGAATGTAAAACATTATCTAAATGCAAACTTTTATCGAAATCGTTGGAGCCGTTTCCGAGAAACCTATTACATATACATATATATGCGCTGCGTGAATGGTTAAAATTACGCAACAACAATGTGTGACGAAATTGTTTCTCTTAAAAATTTCTAAAAGAAAGCCCGCGACAGCATATGCCTATCTTTTAAGATTTACGCAATATAACCTTTTTTATGGTAATAAAATTTGTTCTAAAATAATACATTAATTGCGAAGGTGTTTTTATATACATGGTGTTAATTCTTATCAAAATAAATACATTATTCATCACAAGTAATTAATGTTGAAGAATTTTTTTTTTACAGTAATTGATTTAAATGAGTATCTTAGGAGATATTACAGTTTTAAAATAACTCGGCAGCAAAATAATGATCAGATATCGCGAGCGCATTATTAATGAAAAATAATGTGGGAGGCGGGTGGTACCTATAATACAGTAGGTGCCCACGATGAACTCTCTCTCTCTTATATGACGCAGACGAAGTTGCGCGGGTCAGCCAGTAGTATTTAAAACCATTAGCCACAGCTCAATGAAACCATATTCAAAACTACATGAAAGAATTTTATTTCGAAACAACAATTATTTTATTTCATTTAGAAATGCAATCTTTTTAGAGGGCTTATACATAAATATTAATTTTACTTAACAACGATGCTTACATCCTACACCTTAAAAACACATCGCGGGGTAATCATCAGATGCATTTTCTAGTATTTATATGGATAAACTTCCAGTTAGAAATCTGTCGTCAAATATTATATAGTTTTTACTTGTTCGACAGTTTTTCATAATGGCCCAGCGCTAGTGAATATCACAATTCAAATACTGTAGCACAAAACACTTACAGGGTTTTGTTATGAAGTTATATTACTTTTATCGCGTTTAGTAGAAGGTAAATTGAGGTCTGCGCGCGCATCATGTGACATAAGTGCGACACAATGAAGTTAGCCGTCAATTATAATTATGCAGATTAATTTTACTGACTTTTTAAAATGCTTTAAATTAATTTAATGATATATAAATAAACTTTAATTGATAGCTAATTTCACCATATTGTTATAACTTTGGTATGAATATTACGCAATTAATATTTCTTAAATAATTTAATAATCGCAGCGCCCGCCGACGTAATTCAAATCTGTGCTTTTCACAATCCCTAATATCCACTAGCCCTTCTCCCAGTCTCTTAGTGCAGATGAGATTAGATTAAACGTTTTACCCTTAACAATACACACGGGACTATATTTTCTGTGTTTTAAACGGTTTCTGCGAATGTCTGGTAAAGGAGATTTACTGTTTCCAAAACTAAATTGTTTCGCGAAATTAGATTCTTTAGAATATCTTTGTTTAGTTATTATTGTATGGAATGAGAGTTTTTGGAGGAATCTCAATCTGTCAGGTGGTAGTAAAGCTATAATAAGTTAGTGGCAGGTAAACAACGTAGGTAAGAGTTTTTCAATGAGTCTGAGTTATCAGTAGCCCACCATGGCCACCCTCTCCAGCGGCAACTCAAGCCTAAGTCCGTTCCTCTGGCAGGAAGCCTTTGAGCCAAGCAGCCGCTCTTGCCATATGCCGTGACTCTGCACTTGCAATCACAAGCTACCAACCGACATCATTGCACTGCACCACTCAACACAGGCACATAGGTTCTGTAAAGGAAACTTTTTTTTCTTCTTTGGCTAATAAAACAGACCAAATTTCCAGACTACTAAATGCATATACGCATATTTCTCCCTTCTTCCCAGAAGACAGGAACACGCATATATGTATAGTTAGTTAGACCTAATTTTACGGATAGGGAAGTTAGATCGCGACTTATTTGCATGTACGACAATAGGTCGAACCGAGGTTCGGCCACTTTGGCACCTTTGAGCTTGATGCCCCGCTTTCGTGGCTGAGTGCGTTCCGTGCTCGCCCCCAATCCCGGTGAAGCTGTTAAGCCTCTAATAGCTTCAGAGCCTTTAAGGCCAACAGTATAGCCAGTTCAAAAATAGCAGGCCGTTAATAGCGTTTCGTAACTCAAAAGGAATGCTTATAGGATCACTTCGTTATCCGTCTATCTGTCTGTCTGTCAATACCCTTTTTCTTAGAAGCGTGTGGTGTGTATCAAGTTGAAATTAATATCAAAGCTTGCAACTGTGAAAAAATCAAACTTCTTAGTCAACGCATTCAAAAGATACGTCCGTTTGTGCCGCATATTTTAACTCTCGCAAAGAGAATAAAATTTATAGTGTACTTCCAGTTAACCTAGGGAAGTATCTTATAACACAAGTAAAGGAAAAAATCCAAAAAGCACAAATTTGTATTTACATCACAAATTATTAGTACAAACCTATTTGCAGTTGGTAAACTGACCACGGCATAAGTATATCGATGTGTGGGAAGATAAGTTTTTAACGGTAAATTTAAATTTGTCCCTCAATATAGTTTATCTTTTCTAACGACACTTCGTTTGCTAAAATCCATCAAGCCGTTTAGACTAAAGAGAGTGCTAAAGAAATAGACATCGAAAAATATAACCCTCCTTTTTTGCAGTCGGGTAAAAATTAATACATTTTCATTTTCAAACCAATTTAATATTGTCGATCTATTTACTAGATAAAAATCTTATAACAATATTAAAACTCAATCTCGTTAGGTACGTTAGAAATGAAATCTGTTATTTCATTTATTCTCGTATCGTGTTTCATATATCTCGAGAGGCGAGTAGTAAAAAAGCACCGAAGCACCACGCCGCTGCATAAAACAATACTATCGCAATGAAATGAAAACAGCTCCAGATAAATCGAAGGAACCCGATGAATTTTATGTTCCCTTTCGTTTATGATATAGTGGAGTTGTATAAGGATTTGTGGTTATATCAGTTGGTATTTTTACTCTATTTTTACATTCAATTTTTCTAGTACAATCAATGAACGAATGAATACTTTATTGTAATTTTAGTTTGTACACTGGGCGAGCTTAATGCTATGAAGTATCTTTTACCAGTTAACTAGCGGTAATGTGGAAAAAAATATTATTGTCGGTAATGCAATAAGAAATTAAATTTAGAAATAAAACAAACATGAACAAACACAAATATAATAATATACAAATAATAAATAAAATAGAAATAAATATAAATACACACAACAAGATATACATATTTATATTATTAATAAATATCGGTGCAGCTGTGACTTGATTAGAAAAGATGGTGATTGTTTTAGCATCTTGAAGAAAACGCGTCCACTCGTTCCTCAGTCGTATGGCAGTTATCGTAAAGGAATTCGAATAAAGTGTTGATTTGTGCTTTTCTGCGATTTCTTACTTAATTAAATGTATACAATTAATAAAATTTGAATTGTCTGTTTGTACGTGATGTCAAAATAACAGTTTTTTACTAAATTCATATGAAAGTATATAAAGTAAAATAACCAAAAAAATTATTTTTAAAATTTTTGTCTGTATTTTCCCGGTAATCTCCAAAACTATTCAAACGACTTTGACGGGATTTTTACTGTCAGATAGCTGCCGTTATAGAGAGTAACTTAGTTGAATTTTATATTGTTTTAGTGAATTTATTGAATTGAATCAATTCGGGAGCTTAAATGGCTTACGCTGAATAAACCACAAGAGATAATATATCGAATATAGTACGACATAATTGTAGATATTAAGAAGACATTAAAAAAAGTCACCGAGAACATATTATGTCTATCTTGTATCTTTAAAATAACCGGGAGCGGGGGAAGCACGATTAGCGCGTGTGCCCGATCGACAGCATTCTGTAGTCCACGCAAGCGCAGCCACGGGCACGGCTAGTTATAAATATATATATAAAACTAGCGATGCACACATACGTACTAATAAACGTATAAAGAGGAGACCGAGATAAAATGAAACACTGTAAAAAGTATTCGATCTCATTCTCATTCATGAACCTAAACAATGAATATTATATCACTTGCTGTCACTTTTCGTTGAGTGACAATGTCAATATTTGGGGGGGGGGGGGGGTCTAAGTTCGATGGCAATGGTCGAGTTAGGATTCGCAGTATTAATTTATTTTATTTCATATATTAGTAACATTTATTATAGATAAACTTCAGCTTTCTGCGCTCCTTCTCCATATAAACTTTAACCATGCCAAATCTCATAGTCTTCCGTGCACGTAATACGCTTAAAAAGGTACCGAAAGCTTTTGCTTCACGTATTAATATAAAGATAACAAAAATTTACCCCTGTGTTGTAAAATATCTGCTCGTAGTTTTGAAATCGGCGCCTTGCGCTTGTTAACGTGATGCATCGGTACATCGACAGCGCGCCCCCTGAGGGCTCAATTACTGCAAATTGTGATCGTGTGTGTATGTATACTTACACTGAAGATCTTGTGGAAAGTGTTCTTAATACTATAATATGTATACTATTGAAATATTCTTTTGATTTCTTTAATATAAAATCTTTATGTTTATAAAATTAAACTTTAATATATCGAATGAGATCAAGTGTTTATTTATGTACTAACTATATTAAAATAAGCCAGATCATTAAAAAAAAACAAAGACCCGACTGCTACAAAAGAAAAACAGGTGAAGTCACAACACTTTACCCATCCAAAAAGTCAAGCACACATATGATATATGCGTATACATGTACACAGGCTGCTACACTAAGCGTCGCTAGTCTGACGCAAGTGCAATACGTCACGAGCATGTCGAGGCGTCAGTGACGCGAAGGTTACTCGATCCCATAAGTTTTCCCTTACCAAAAATTGCTCAATGTGGCTAAAGAACTTTTCACTTTAAAAAACATACTGTCACGTTTGTATCCGCCCTGGGGTTAGGCAGAAGTACACCTACAGTTCGCCGGGTATGTTTTCAGGTCCCATGTGGTAGAGGGCGAGCCTATTGCCATTAATCGGGCACAAAGCCAAACTCCGAGCTGCTACTGGGAATTTCATAGAAAAACTCAATAACACTTTGCTCGACCTGGGAATCGAATCCATGACCTCGAGCATAGCAGTCGTTTAAAAAACACTTGCCTAAAAAGAATATCTTTATCTTTGCTATTTATTTGATTCCCAAACGTGGTACTTCAATATTATATAGTCTATGTCACTCTCACAATTAAGACAAGTCTAACGACACCTCGTATGCTAAAATCCATCAAACCGTTTAGGCTACAGAGCATGCCTAAGAAATAGTCACACATACATATACCCTAACCCTCCCTTTTCGCAATCGGGTAATTGGACAATTTAAAAAAGTGACAATATTCATGAGGATGGTCAGACGATAAAAAATTAAATTAATGTATTGGAACTGCTAGGTATTTTATAATATATTCAATAGTATATAGTATTGACTACCACAATAATAAATTGCAGCACGGTCTGTACATGCTTTTTTGGAAATTTCTCGACAAATATGACATATTTTTAACAGACTTAAAAAAAGAGGTCACTCAATTTGAATGTATATATTTTTTTAATGGATGTTCAACCATAACTTCGGTGTTTATAAATCGAATTGAATAATCCTTTTTTGTTGGATAGGGGATATCTCAAGGGTAGGTCCCATTTAAGTTTTATTGGCATTGAACCTTCAACTTCGAAGATATACGAGGAATCTATTCAAAATCGTTGAAATTGTTTTTCTTTTTTGTTAAAACATGTCTTGTATTGCGGACCTCTAAATATATCCAGGAGCTTATATATATATATATATATATATTTTTTTTTTTTATTGATGTTCAAACGTAACTTCTTTGTTTATAAACCGATTTCGATAATTCTTTTTTTGTTTGAAAGGGAATGCCTCAAACGTGGTTTCAGTTTATTTTCATTTCGACTTCGAAGATATACCAATGAACTCTTCAAAATCATTAAGGTAGGTTTTCTTTTTTGTTTAAAAATTGTCTTGTTGTCTGCCTGTTTTTAATTCCGGATTTAAATCAAAATCAGGGTTCGATTCTTTGATCGAGCAAAGTGTTAAGTTTTTATCTCAGTAGCAACTCGGAATTTGGCTTAGTGTCCGATTAATAGTTATAGGTGTGCCCCCTATTATATGGCGAACTATAAAAAAATACCTGGCGAACTGTGACTGTACATCTCTGCCTAACCCTTGAGGATACAGTCGTGATAGTAAGTTATGTTCATATGCATAATTGAAATTATCTGAAACTATTGGATATCCGAATTAATTTCAAACCCGCATCTGTAACCGAAATCGATTAAATACTCTTAGTCTACAACCTTATCTAAATCCAAAAGCTCATACACATAACATTCTTGATTTTGACTAGTAAAACGTACCTAAATATAATTGTATCAAGAGAATGTTCGTATAAACACGCCAAATGTATCGTTTTTATCTCGGGTCTGAATATATTAATAATTATTATTTAAGTTACCCTTTAATAATAATTACTTTTATTCTATAAATTGAGTATTAGAATCGGGCGCGAAAAAGTAAAAAACTAAGTTAGATTATATTTTAATTAATCCGCGTGTCCCGGACGAAAATAAAATTGGTTCCGTATCAAAAAGTTTTTCCATTTGAAATTGTTGGAAGAAGCGACGCTAATTTTCTTTTGATTGCCTCTGTCCAGGAAGGAAGGACGACGTCCCACTTGTCACGATAAGATAAGACTTCTTAAAATATTGTTTATTCGTTCTCTTAATTCTTTTTCATAATGTATTTTGTTTAGAGATTTTTGTTTTGTATTTTTTTAAGAGGATTTGGTGAAGTGATAGATTGTACGAACACTGAGTGACGTACATACGAATCTCACAACGTGTTTGAGCTTTCGGTGAAGGAAAACATCGTGATGAAATCATAGCATTGTAGTAAGGCCGTTTCCAATACCCGCCTGGCGAGCTACTACCCTCAAGTTGAAAATCTTTTGCCAAACACCTATGTGTGTGTTCCGACAGCTGCACTTGAGAGCCAGTCTTCCACTAGGCTTACATTTCAAAGTTTAACATCCATAACAAACTTAACATCAAGTTATGAAGATTTAGAAAAAGGGGTTTTCTCAGCATATACTTAACAGCAACTTTAATTAATCCATGTGTCAGATAGATAGATCATCTACTTATTAACTACATATAACTCTCGTGTCAACAATCACGGGAAAATCAAACTTGTCTCACCCGCACAAAAGAAGAATGATAAAGGAAGAAATGCCGTGAACTAAGTAGGTCTCAAAACCACTACCAGTGCTGATGTGCTACGTGCTGAAGTGGATTACGACCACCGTATAATTGATGAAAAGTATGTAATAGTAACTTATAAAGAAGAAAAAAATCCGTCACGGGACGCCTGCGCCTGGCAGATGTGAAATATCGAAATTATTTTGTATAAGTTATATGCAAAATGAAAAGATAAAGTATTACAAATTTGTTCCATAAAATAATAACTGTTTATTACATAAATATTCACTTTTATTAAATACAAAATACAAAAATTAAAAAAAAAATCTAAATCGATAAAACTCAATTATTTTCATAATTGTATATTTATAATTCATAGTACATATATTCCATCATATAGCGTGGCGATGTATCGCCACGCCAACATATCAGGTTTACTTTACATCAAAAAGAAAACTAAATGCACTAAATATAAATCAAGTTATCTTACCAATCTAAAACGGAGTATTGAAAACCCTTATTTTGATTTACGTATACCTATTCCTATAATCCTTAGCAGATAGAAGTTTTTACCAAAGACACCGAGTTAGCGGGCAAAGTTCAATCTGGTCCTGAGCTAAAAAGACGGATGGACTTTGTCTGAAGGTCGCAAGTGGGAACTGAAACAAGTCCAGACTCAACCGCTAACTACCAATTACTCGCAAACTGATGTACAATTTAACGCTACGTTTACACAACTTAAGTAGAATATTTAGTAAAATAATATTTATGCCATTCATCTTGCACTTCAGTTTTTCTTTTAATATGATCTAAAGCGTGATCGTCACTTCTTTCTCTGTCTTATTCAACCTTTGTTTCATATAAGTAAGTCGAAGTGACGGCACTCTGTCTGAGGGTATGAACAATACTATACGATCCAAAACAACGCCGATCACCAAAGACTTGGCCTGCAACCCTCCCAGAAGCTTAATAATCAATGGCTGATCCAGAAATACAACGAAACAAAAGAGTCTTTTCATGCATGTACCAGTCGGGAACAGATTTCTACAACTATTTATTACTGTATGGTTGTATTAGTATTAGTTTGCACTGTTTCCAAGTACATAAAACTCCAAGTCTCTAGTCTTAATGTCAAAAGTCGCTAGAAAGTCGTTAACTGTTTTTACTTAGGGCGGATCCAGAATTTCGGTAATGAGAGAGCCACAAGAAGACAGCGAAAGTCTAAAAAAGAGGGTAGCGGAGGGTTAAGGAGGGACAGGAAATTACTAAAAAAATTGTAAGTAATTAAGGAAAATTTTAGTGTACTTAGAAAATAAAAACGTCAAAAATTGAATTGAAATGGTAACAGATTAACACGACCTGCGTTTTACGTAAACTAATTAAAACAATTGAAAAATTCTACTAAATTCTGAATAGACCTAAACGGAGCCAGTGTAGAACATTCATTTTAATAAATCCCTTTGCTTTCAACTATAACTGATACTACCTATACTATACTATCGTTGAGGGTCGAGGAATTTATGAAAACGAATGCAATATTTACTTGAAAATTTTAAGCTCAATATCTTTTTTCAAGTTATCCATCCTTAGAATTGTCTAAAGCTTATTTCATTTGTACTCTAAAAGTTGTTAGATAAGTCGCAAAACCATTTTTGTCGTTAAATCTTTTTTGTCGTTGAGACTTAAGAAAAGTCATTATTTTTAGCGACACAGTCGCTAAATTGGCAACACTTTAGTGATATGGTGGGTATTACATCTATTGTATTGTTATTGCGTTCACGTTCCAATAGGGCATATTTTTCAAATGTGACACCAAACATGTACCTAATTAAATCTAAGCAAGTATAGTAAACTTTGAAATCCTTTTCAACCAAAGTACTAAAGGAATACGAAATGTCGTACAAGAAAAAACTTTGAAGCACTAAAGAGAAGTACTGTAATAATAAATTCCAACAATAATATAAACATTACGTAAGAGTAAAATAGATTAAGTAATTTTTTTTTTCTCTTTCAAGTGAAAACAACTAACGCCATGTGAAACGAACGTTAGAGTGAAACTTCGTGAACGATCTCAACAGAATACAAGATTTATTGATTCCGTTTGAACAAATGCGAAGAGCGACGTACTAACTCAATACATTTCCCGTAACAGACGTATGTTGTACGAACAGTTTTGAAGTGTGTAGTTGTGGGAGAAATTATTGTTTGAACGATTTTATTGATAATGAATATTTATCTCTTAAATGCTTGCGTTTGATCACACCTTATCCGTCAATGGTGCGGTTTTTGATTTTTTTTATCGTTATAGGTTTAGCGTTGTGGCTATAAACTCACCAGACCTTAAGTGATGATGTGGCCCAAGATGGTAGCACTCTAAGCTTAGCGGAAGACTCAGTTCTCAAGTGCAGCTGCCGGAACACACCTATTGGTGCTTGGTGACAGATTTTTAACTGAAATAGTAACACAAAATAGATAATTAGAGAAAGCAGAGTTTTTAGCTGCATTTTAGCCGTTAGTTAGTTAGGGTCTAAATTATTATAATATTTATTTTATTTTAATTAAACTAATAAAATAACATAGCAAGGAACAATACAATAACACATCGGTGCTCCGATTTTTAACAAGATAAAATATTTGACTATATAATATGTATTAAAACCCCGTCGGATCCTTGGAAGTATTATTAGGTATCAAGATTATATTCTGTTTATGTTATCTATCTCAGATTATAAGTAAAAAATACCCCTAATAAAATGTAAAAAAAAGTTCAATGAGGAAACTTACATAGGCGGCGTGGCACAGGGTACCACCATACTATCAATCGTAACAATGCGCCGCGCCGCGAAGGGGCTGGCGACGGTGTTAACACGTTTTAAAAATTTGCTAAATTTTAGGGAAACTAAAACTAAATATGTTAAGTTTCAATCGCAATAACATTTTTATTTTACTTATAAATAATATTTTGAAATTTTCTTTGGTAATTTCATTGGGGTACCTATATACCCTTTTCGGATTCGACGGGGTTTTTTAAACATATTGTATATCAAAGGACCGTTTTATTTTATGTATAAAAAATTCTACAATAAAAAACAACATCAGAAGGCTTGCTTGCCTGTTGGCTACATTGGAAAGAAAAAGATCACTCTGTTATACTTTTTAAACACTGGAAAAAACCTACAGGTCTCGTTACAATACAAATAACACAATAATATTTTATTTATAAGACATTATTGATGTTTTAAACTTTGTGTAAGGCACACACAAGCATGGCATCGAACCCGTCGCGAAGTTATCCTTGGATATAGAATATAAATAGTTTTTTCTAATCGAATATCTTCAAATACGAAGCTTTGTTGGCACGCCGAGGAACGGCGTCGTCGAGTTTTTCCGAATGGGATACTACGTCCGGTTTCCGAGCGCCGCTCGTACCGGAAGTTTATTCAGGGTGGGCGTATCCGGTGACGTCAGTGCCCTTGGCACTGCGACGAGGGATTCCAATTTTTATTATTATTTCTGAATCGCCTGTGGTAATGAAATAAATGCCATTTTAATTATACCGATATACCTAAAACATTGAAATTTTATGGGGTTTTCACGAAAATTTGTAAATAAAGGTGATATAAAACACATGTCTAGTAGGTGTACTATTAATATCTATATTAATTAATCTGTAGCTCTGCTTGTCAATGGTTTTTTTCCAAAATTTCTGGTAGACGTCCAATAAAAATAAATCTAATCACTAATACGACATTAAATAATTATTTTTCTCCTCCGGGATGAAAAGTTCACTTTTAGTCCCTGTCACGCGGGAGAAAAGTACCCGATTCTCTCCCGGTGAGATGGCAAATGTGCGCATGCGCGTACTTTACTTTATCTCCCGGTAACCTAGCAACTGCGTGTTTATATATAAAATATACAAACTTTTCATCCCGGAGGAGAAAAAAATTGTAAACGCACCTAGGGAGAAAAGTAGGACATCCCCACCCGCGATTGTATTGTATTAATACAATATTGTATTATTTATTATTATTGATTGTATTGTAACCATACGCGCAGGCGTGAATGTCCTACTTTTCTCCCTCGGTGCGTAATATACTATTTTCTGTCGGTCCCCGTTTGTAGGTATACCTGGGCTTTTTATGTAATTGTATTGATGTTGAGATGAGATTTCATACATAATTGATATGCTATAAAAAATTATTGTCAATGCTACTTTTAGAAATTAACTTTTAAAAATTATATATTTCTTTATTATTTCCACCGATTTTTGACGAAACTTTAAACACATGAAGTATATTTTGTTTTCCAAAATTTCAATGAATGATGAAAATAAATTAATCATCAATAATATGAGTAAAAATATTATTACCGTATGAAACTAATTAGGTACTACGTATTAAATGCCGGTGGAGCCGCGGGGCACCACTAGTTATTTTAAAACTGAATTTATTGTAGTACTCAAGTAACATGCGAATCGATTCTCCTTCCCGTAATAGTTCAGTGCTTTAACCGAAAATGTTTTTACCTAAAAGGTCCAAGATTAATATGTACTCGCCAAGTAATGGCCTCGTTTTGTTTTATTGCACAAAGCAGTCTTGACGTGGCCCATTAACCGTTCCCCCCGACCCGCCTCTGCCCCCCCCCCCTCGTCAAGCGAACGGGCACCTGGAGACCTAGAAGGTTTCGGGTAATCTTTGGACATTACTCTATTTCCCTTTTTTTACTTAAGTAAAGTCGACAGTTATAAATTTTGGATTTGTATTTCAAAGCGCGGCTGCTTCAACATTAGGACAAACCCTACAGCATGTCTAAAATTTCTTGAAACATGAAACATAAATTTTTAATCTCAATAATTTAGTATTTAGCAGCGACAGTATTGTACTATTGACCCATACTAATGACTAGCAACTTTGATCTTTGATGGAGGCCAAAATATCTTTGAGGAGGAATGAAATCGTCATTCGAATGGTATAAAAGCGGTTGAGCGAGAATACTGTTCATATTCCAAACCGAGTTTTCAATGTGTTAGCAACTCAAGAAGTAATAACGCATAATGGAAATTGGACTAGACCTTCACGAAAGCGTCGCCATTAAAAATGAGTACGTGTTCTGGCCCGACCAACCCTCTCATAGTATTCCGAATTATACAGTGTATTATTAAGGTATTTTTTTTAATATACCTCATTATCTCACCGTTAAGTCATGCGTCTATTGATATCTACTTTGGGCTACATTAGAAAGTTAAGCGTTCTAAGTCTCGCACATTAGCTTACAAATATAAAGAGATCGTGGTCAAAAAACATAATCAAAAAATTGTGAACATAATTGAACATATAAGTGAAAAACATTTTTTTTTGTCGTAACAATAACATTCGTATGATGAATGATAACCGGACCGATCGGACGACCTATTGTTGATATATCGATAAATGTCGCAATCGACATATATATTAACAATGTATTTTGGAACTTCTTGGTGCTTAATGATTACATTGTTTTACAATTGCCAACTTTAGTATGAAGATATCTGGCTCGGATTTTGATACTTATCGATAAAATTTATTGGTTTTCTTCATACCGATAGCATCACCAATGAAAATGCGATGAAACTAAAATAGCATTATAAAACAGAACGTTTATTGCATTCGTTTACTATGATTCACTGTGGCGCTCTTTTGGATTGTCGCGTTTCAGATTCATCCAGTGTATATTGTGTATCGTTCTTTTTGGATTGTACTCTGTTTACCGTCACGTTGCCATGCTACTATTAAAATAAACTATCAAAATTAACCTTGTTTGGTTCAAAGAATCATAATATATAAATATCGGTTTTCACAAATATGTCGTGGCTGCCGTAATAAAATACTATAATGCGAGTGAAGTACTAATTTGACATTTCAGTGACAATGACGAATGTTTGTGTGAGATTTCTGTCGGTTTCGTCCCCTTTCTGAGGTGGAATTGTTCTAGTGAGGTCAGCGAACCCATCGCTCATCTTATAATATTATATACCTAATATTCCTTCGCTGTCTACAAAGCAACTGATTACATTCTTCGTTATTATAAAACATTAACGAAATAAATTAAATTTCAAATTGTAGGGACAAAAGCGGACACTTTTGTTTTTATATTTTTATAAGCTAATTACAGGTGCTGTTCTGCCATTTGCAGTAGTCAATAATTCGATTACAGGACCACCTATCGTATTCATGGATAGCATCAAAATATTTTCCATAAGAAACACTTAAATCTATCAACCTTCACGGTGATAGCTCCGACGATTTTGCAGTGACAATTTACCATTTGAATTGTCTGTTAGTAGTCTCAGCATAACAGCTTTTTACTAAATGGATATGAAAGTATATACGATAGCAATAACAAAAACCCATTTTTAAAATTTTTGTCCGTCTGTCTGTCTTGTTCTGGGTAATCGCCGAAACGGTTGAACCGATTTTGACGGGAGTTTCACTGATAGATAGCTCATGTTATAAGGAGTAACTTAGATTACTTATATTTTAGAAAAAGAATGAGGAGAATGGGAAACGAATTTTAGGGTTTCACGCAACTAAAAAAAATGTTCATGGTGAATCAATTCGGGAGTTAAATTGCTTACGCTGAGTAAACATCAAATTTATATACCACAAAATTGTGGACATTAAAGGGACCTACAAAAGAATATATCTATCTTCTAAGGAACACCCACAATAATTATTTTTGTCTTTAAAATAGCCGAAAGTGGGGTAGCAAGGTTCGCGCGTGTGCCCGTTCATTGTGATCCTGTAGTCCACGTGAGTGAAACCGCGAGCACAGCTAGTATTTTAGTATTTTTAATTAAATTATCGGTTATTGTTGGTCTTAAATTAAACCTTCCTTTTAAGGTCATCTACTAATATCTTTATCTAATTCTCGGCTACCGCAGTAACCACATAACTAGCAGGGGACACTTTATACTGAGCTTTATCAGTCACGTACTCCATTCATTAGTTACCCTCGTTAGTTATGTGCTCGAAGCTATTTGCTTAAGACTCTATCAGTAACTGGTTGCTTATTACATTATTTAGATTTACAAGAATCATTGAGTTTTATTTTCGATATTCTTTTTATAGTAAATTTAATAAACCTAGCTAGTCAATGTATATTTCTGTTAATAAGTATTTGTAAAGATATAAAGATATGCGGATTTCAAATACTTACGAGTAATGGTTATCTATTACTATTACTCGCGACTTCGTACGCATTAATTACAGTACAGAACTTAATATTTTTCATCATCCTAAGCGTAGATTTCTATTAGCAAAGGTATATTCGGAATCAGGGCAGAAGTTTCAGGGATTAACTTCGAGAAACGTATTCAAAGTTTTCCTCTTGATAATAATAGTATAAAGTTCAGTAGACTAGCTAACTAAATTTAGATAGATTACATATTTTAGTGCTATTATATAAGTCTAATATATAATATGTATTGTAATAGAAATTAGCAAATTCGTCTCTTACAGTTCACTATAAAGGTATATTGGCCTTTTTTAAGAATACAGAGACTGCGTTGAAGATGATAGTTATATTATCTTTTATAGTTGTAATAAAATAGCCAGGAGTCGAAATCTATACATTAAAGTTATTAACGAAGATTCTGAAAAGAAAGATATTGGTAGTTCGCTGCGTCTCAACAATGAGAAACATTCACAGGGTTCCGACTCAAGAATTAGAGAAATTTACAAAGTGGTACGGCTATATCGCCGATGTTTAATTTTAATACTTACACCTACATTTTTTTTGTAATAGTTGTTTTTTATATAAGAAAACCCACGCGGATGGAGTTCCGGACACGGCTAATAGTAAAACATAATTATATTGTAATAAAAACAACGACTCATAGTTCAAATATTAATTTTAAATCACATTTAATCATAACTAAAAACGAATTAATATGAATACACCATTACTTTCCTCGAACACCTTGAACATTGTTGGCTAAAGACAAAACGACTGCGCATTGCCCCAATAAATTTAGAACACGGTCCCAAACCCCTAATTAGGGTGTTGGTCGAATTCTGAATGGTTTAGACTCGGTACAGATAAGCTAATTGCCAATACTGGCTGTTTTACGCGTACGATACGATCTTTATATAATAAATCGTGGGCATTCCAATTAGGTTATAATTGGACATTTTATATGGATTTTAGAGTTATGCAATCTCGTTTAACAGTTTCTGAGTGTCCTCATCTACGTATTATGAACGTGAGGATGCTTTTAAGGTTAAAAAGTTTTAGTTAATTTAATAAGCATTCAAATAAAAACTAAATCGATTCATAACCTGAAACCGTTTCATTTATCTACGGTTTCTCCTTGGTCTTCTTTTTATTGATACTCCTTCGTGTAATGTAGGTATAATAATAATAGTTTCAGTAGATCAACTACGCTAGCTGAAGATTTTTCGTAGAAGGCGTCTGTCAGTCAATCTGCGACCACCAAAGCCTGTAAACCCAGAGTGCGCATGAAATGGAGTGATGAAATGAACCTATTCAACATGCGCTCATATTTTTACATTACCAAACTCGAAACAGATAAGACCATTTACTACTGCAACAGTTCATCATAAAATATCCAGAACTAGAAGTTTCCACACAAAGAATTTTTAACCAAAGACGAGTTATAATCAGAAATAAATTGCTATCTGATGAAGCTATTAACAACTTAAAATGTAAGTTCTTGCAGGCTGAATTTAAAATCGAAAATGAACTCCACTTGACCTAGGTTCGTGGTTTTTATAATTACCGAAACTCTTATAGTATTGAGATAAAGAAAGATTCGCAAATAATAATACAGATCTTTATTTCGAAATAATAACATTTACAACTTAAAATCTAAAACAAAACAAACAGATTATAATGTAATAGAAATAACAGACAGATAAATATAACAGACAGATTATAATATGTCCCTTAGTTCTGTGTGTGTGTTGGATTATATTTATATTATTAATTTCTGTATTTTTATGGTAGTAATTTAGGGAGACCAGTCAGAATACCAGCGCTGCGCTGATTCAGTGTTGCAAACTTTTCTTTTTTTTAACTATAAATGGCGTGTTGTTATTTTAAAATTTTAAAATATTTGTGAACTATCTTAGCCGAATTTTTATTGGAAGATATCGTGAGCAATAAATGAAACAGACGTACAGGGAAAAATAAAAACGCCATGACTAATTATAACGAAGTTAATCAAGGAACATAACAGTACCAGATGGCCTCGCCGAAAGTCGATGGTGGATTAAAACGCTATTTTACAATAATTTTAATTCACTAATGGGTCTCTGCAGGCAGCGAACGAAGAAGATAATTAGCAAATTGGCTAATGATTATTATTTTTAGTATCTTACAAAGGGCGACCCTTAGGTCTGTGGTTTAAGGGAAAAGAATCTAACAAAAGTTATTTTCGATTTTAATTATTATATTTCAAATATAAATTATAATAATTTTAATTTCATGATTTGAAAAATTGATCAAAAACGCGTTAAACTGACTAAAATTAGACCAAACGCCAATTCACAGTTCAAAATATTTTCTATATATTTAGGAAATATTCACAATGTTTAGGAGAACAATTCCTATTAGATATGTTTTTACCTAATTAGCATTGTTTTATTCTGCTGATTAATCAATGCACAAATCACATATTAGATACAAGTTTGACGTGTATTACAATAAAAATTTATCTGGGTGTTCTTTATGCTATTATTTAAGCTCATAAGACAGATTCAACGGCTACTATCGAGAGATGGGTAACTCATCTCTTGTCATCGTTGTCGTGCCTCTCGGCAGTAGGATGATGGATATAAACTGGCTGATCCCGAAATACGACATACTAAAAAAGGGGCACCGTGAAGGGCTTATTGCCATACGTGTGTGTATCCAATACCCTAGCACCTCACTTGGTTATTGGATAAACAACGGCTGATCGCGGACTGTCGTATGCCTAACGTGTCGTCGTATGTCGTACACCTGATGTATGGTGGTCGTAATTCAGTTGGATACAATTATCGTGTCCTGCCAGCAAGCAAACAATATGATTTGTCACCGTCGCCATTTGAAATTGTTCGGTTGTCGCCACTTGCCATGGAAATAATTAATATACAAATGTACTATGTAATATTAGGCAAGAAAAAATTTGTTAATATTTATTTTAAATCGCGGTGTTCTTATTCTTCACGTGTCTTGTTCCTACAGATGTCGAACAGCTATAAAAATTTAATATTTTTTTATTTAATTAGTGGATAATAATTAATGAATATCTCTAAAGTGCCTAATGTGGAAGTGGATGTTCTTTTTAAAGTTCATTAAAACTGAAATGAGCATGCAACCATTGCAATAGATTTAAATATAACGACACTGTGGAGAGTAATGTAAAGTTAAGTTTGATACTTTAACATGGAAGAATTTGGTTATCGTTAAACTGGATGTAACGGAGAAGAAGTGAAAATGCGACGTATAGGTATTGGTAAGACATAAAAAAAATAACATAAATGCTATTTTGTTCTAACTTTTGGCATAAATATATTAATAGGGCAAAAAAGGTTCATAAAACATAACAATGATAATATCATAAAGATTTTAAGGATTTGTAAACAGAAATATTGATTTAATAGTTACATCAGTTATATAAAAATAAATTTTCGAATACCTACGAATTAGATGAAGCAAATATCTTCGTGAAACTTTTAAAGACAATCTATAGAGTACGTAAATAAATGTATAATAATAAATGTGCTTTGTAAGGAAGCAATACTAATAAGTGTTTAAATGCAAGCTGACGCAAAAAAAAAATCAGTGAACTACACATTTCCTAGTATAAATGATTCTTCAAAATTATTTAACTGTATTATAAACCTGAAAAGCTTTTTAAATCACCTTTAAGGGATCTTTGTTCATTAAAAACCTTACGTTAGACTCAGTCGACCTAATTTCAGATAAGTCAGTAAGAATTTATCTGTCGTTAGCAAAAAGGGAACAAAAGATCAAGATACCGGATCTCCAAATTAATTCTCTTGCCCGCATTCTGTTCAGATTTAACCTGACGGTTTTACTACGAGTGTACGTCCTTCAAGAGTTGTACTTAATTATTGAGGTAGTACTTTTTGTAAGAATAAATAGATAAATTTAGAACCAAAACTTGATAACAGTCAAATCAAAAAAGAAATCTAGGTTAAACTCAGATACAGCTTTCCACTTCCATTCTCATCTCTTGTATACTTGCTAGGTCACCTAGGTATATCAGTGTATTGCTTCAAGTATTTCACGACACGATTATCTACCAGCGGGTATTACTGCAGAAGAAAACGTAGATCAAGTAAAGCCGGTGTTCAATGAAGAATCATATTGAAGTGTTGTTGCTGTAACTGTGAAGCCACCTAAGATACCACCTGCATCTCACCTACAAACTGTTGCCGTCTCATAGACTGTAGCTGTACCAGAATTTTATACACAGCAAAATTAGGAAGATGCGTTGAATTCAAAATGTTTGATGATTAATGCAATTTTCTTCATGTACCACTATTTATGGATTTGGCAAAAAATCTCTTTATTTAAGAGGGTTTTACAGTTGGTGTATAGCAGCCCCGTCGGAGCATATCCAAATTCTACAAAATTACATAAATTTCTACATTAAATAAAACTATTTTCTAGATAATAATACCACATACTTATATTTCTTATACCATAACTATTAACAATACAGTTCCACAGCATACATCCAGCCGAACCAAAAGTCGGTCCCGGTAGTATACTGTGGAAAATACCTACATCTAAAGAACATAACCCTAAACCTAAAATTAAACGACTTTTGCTTATTTCATACCTTCTTTAGCAATTTTAAATACAGACAATTATTAGTCGCTAAGAAAACAACCAAGAAATCTGAGATATTTATAATTGATTAATGGAATTTCAACGTTTCATCGTAGAATATTATAAAGACGTTTTGATGTGCATTAAACAATATTGCGTTAGGCTTATTACCTATTCCAAATATAAAGGTTCTCCTTTTCATTATACCAAGGAAAGGTAGTGAATATTACAATAGTTGAACCTCATAGCAGAGTTGTTATTATTTCGTAACAGAACCACACGTGGATACCGGAGCGACAATTTTACGCTAACATCCATCTCGGCACGAATTAACAAATTTGTTACGTCTGATGTTTGCTGTACTATGAAGCTGTGGATCTATCCTGCAGCCAGTGTATTCCCTACTTCCTTCAACATGGAGTCCATTAAACATAACGTGAAAATACATTTCATCAAGCTGGCATGACAGCGATGTTTGACGATGGATTGTAGATTCTACGGTGGTCGCCAATACTGTTGGATTGCATTGTGCTCAACATCTGGTACAGTGTCGCCACTTTGCTTTGCTACTATAAAAAAGAGTCACTTTATATACCTCTCGACCGATGTTCCTAAATGTTGCATATTCTTGGTTGTTATTTACCAATTACCATTATTATTAGATGACTAGCTATGCCCGCGACTTCTTTCGCGTGAACTACAGAATACTGTTGATTTTTTTGTAGGCCTATTTAATATCTAAAATTATGTAGTATATTAATTTGTTATATCTCTTATGGTTTACTCAGCGTAAGCCATTTAAGCGCTCGAATTGATTCACCATTATAATTATTTTTTTTATTTGCGAAGAAACCTAATTCTTTTTTAAAATTAAAGTACCCTAAGTTACTTCATAAAATATCAGCTATCTGCCAGTGAAAGTCCTGTCAAAATCGGTAAAACCGTTTCGGAGATTTACCGGAATAAACAGACAGACAAAAAATTTAAAAAAAATGGTTTTTTTTTTGTTATAGGTTTTGTATGTACTTTCATATGCATTTAGTAAAAAGCTGTTATTTTGACATTACTAACAGGCACTTCAATTTTATTAATTGTATAGATTACAATCTACAAATTCCATAGCATTAGCAACGATACTACGATCGCATTGTGTAAAAACTTTCCCTATCATAGATTGCCAACCCTAGCTAACGTATTATAAATTACATAACACAATTTAATAATCGACTATGAATCGAGAATAAAGAGTAAAATACCACCCACGTCGAGCACGATGCACGACTCGATAAATTTGTCTCTCTCCGCAAATTCGCGGATGTCCATTATTTGACGTCACGAGCGCCACGCCCGCTGCGAATGGAAACCGACATTACCCGTTTGAATTATCGCTTTGGCTATTTTTATTTATGTGTTATGCGTTAACACTGTATTAATTAACGTGTTCATTGCGGCTGGGATGGAAACGTTCTACAGCTTGCTTATAAAGCTGTACGTTAACAAAGGATACAGATACTCTTTCGTACGCCTATGTCTATGTCTATGGGCCTGGGTAAAAAAAGATATGTAAAAATATGAAAACGGTGTAAATTAATAGCTAATGCATTATGAAACAGTCACTGAAAATTAAGCGGCTGTGCATCATTCAAAAGACATATCACAGTATATTAAGGTGGATCATTATATGAATGATAGTAATGTCTGGAAGTGACTGCCTCTCTGTGCAACCACTAAACAGTTATTATTGTACATGGTATATTAACATTTGTACAGTTGACAAAAAAAAAGATAAACCCGATCGAGGTTCTTACCGGTTCTTCTCGATGTCTGGGACAACTTTCGAACCGGCAATAGTGTTTTTACCTTCTTAAGGCATTAATTTGAATAAAGATGATTTTGATTGATTGAGTAATAGTGGATCTTGCGCTGAATGATAACAATTATATTGAACTTTATCGGCTTCATTATCCTGAAATGATCGACGTAATAAACGTTGATTGCTTTAACCTTTTAACTTATTTGTATTTCATGTATTATGTTTTACTTCAATAGCCTTAATAGATAAATATCGCTCCACCTAGTTAAGTTAATGGAGCGCTTTCGAGGGTTTAAAAAAAATACAAGACTGATTCTTAAGGAACTTTATTAAAGAATGAATTACAATTGTACAAAGCTCTATTTATAAACTCTTAGTTTAAAAACATCAGATGGCTGTTTACAGGGAATACAAATGTGGTTATCGCCAATTCGTAGACATAATACAATTACTTAAATAATTAATATGTAATTAATTAATTATGTAACATCTTTAACTTATGTGCTAATTAACAAGACGAAAGAAGAAAGGGTACAGACTGTATTACTACCTACTTTTATTTGTCTTACTAAGTCTAAAACACGGTACGACTAATTTATCTCTATTTCTAGTATTAATATTGCGCTAATCTTTGGCAAATTCTAGTTTGACTAGCTTGGCGTGCTACCACCTTCAAGTTGAAATTCTGTCGCCGAGTATCTATGGGTCTGTTCCGGTAGCTACACTTGCTGCCAATCCCGCCACTAAAGTCAGCATGTTAAACTATAAATAACTAATGAAATAGTTATATTAGAGACTAGATGACCCGCGCAACTTCGTCTGCATTATATAAGAAAGAGAGAGAGAAAGGGTTAGAGAGAGTGGGTCGTAGGCACTGTATTATGGGTACCACCCGCATCCCACATGATTCTGCTTAATAAAAATGCGCTCGCGATACTTGATAATTATTTTGCAGCCGAGTTATTTTAAATCTATTATATCTCCTAAGATATTCATTTAAATCAATTTTACTGTTATGTGCAATTTTGATCAAAATTAAATACTTGTGATGAATAAGGTATTTATTTCTACAATGATAAAAACATATGTGTACACATACATGTGTATAAAAACACCTTCGCAAATAATTCATTATTTTAGAACAAATTTTATTACCATAAAAAGGTTATATTGCGTAAATATTAAAAGATAGGCATAAGCTGTCGCGGGCTTTTTTTATAAATTTTTAAGAGATACAATTTCGTCACACATGATTTTAACTTTAACCATTCACGCAGCGCACGCAATGGAAGTTCTCAAAAGGAATAAATATCCCCGTGCTTACAATACTTTTCATTGATGCCCCGCTCCTATTTGTCGTAGCGTAATGTTATTTATAGCCTATAGCCTTCCTCAATAATTGGGCAATACAACACTAAAACACTTTTTTCATTCGAACCAGTAGTTCTTGAGATTAGCGTATTCAACCAAACAAACAAACTCTTCAGCTTTATAATACATAAAAAAGTGTTCAAAAGCTAAAGATACTCTGCTGACCTCACCTACACGTTACTAGACATGGATGCTGGTTTTGATCAATGTTTATATTACTCGCAGTTGATCTAGGGATTTAATTTAATCAAACCAGTATAAAATCCCAAACCGAGTGAATTAAAAAGGTCTCGCGAATTAGCCAAAAAATCCTATAAAAAAACTCGATCACTTTTTATTCCGAATGATTCTTTGATATATTGCTAGTGGAACATGGAATTTTTTCCTTGCGATCGGTGGAACGTCACGAGATCTGGTTTCGAGATTAATGGCCTTTTTCATAGATATTTTTTAAAGGAATATCCTCTTTCCTTTGCTTCGTGTCCATTATATAATTGTTTTAATCCTTAAAAAATATTTTTAATAGCGATTAATAATTATAGTTGTTTCAAATAAAAAGTTGTGTGTTTTAAGCAAGTAAGAATTTAATTTAAATTTATTAAGTTAACAACAAGGCATACACTTTACTAAAATTAAAAATACAAAACATGCCTAAATTAGAATTTAAGTGTTGCCATAATTAAAGGTTGCACTGACATCCTAAAATTAAGTAGTGTAACTAATTTTGAATATACATAAAATCAAGAGAATATAGATACGAATGAATAAGATAAGAATTTATACTTTTTTGACGTAACAAAACTAAAACTCCAAAAATTATATTGTGTGCCAACAACATTATGAAGCTACCAATCGGGAGTTTTTGGCGGGATCTTGAAGTCACATATTGTGGTTTTTATTTCTAATTCATTAACTTAGGTTTTTAACCCTATATTATGTAATATTACGTTTTGCGTTATATACTTTGGTTATTGTGCTTATTTGAAATGAATTATAAATATAAACTGAAAGTATGCATTTTGAAATGTCACATAAGATCCCTAGATCGTTGTAGGAATGGAGCCACCATCTTGTTAACGCCACTTTGAATAAAATACCTACTACTACGAAGGGTTGAAAACATTGATGCTGTCATGTGCTTTTTACTGTGCCAAAACAAGAAGAAGAAGCTAAGTACCAATCAATGATAATATTGTAAATTGCTGGCTTTCAATTTTTATTATTAACTAGAAAAACTCAAACCACGCGTTGCCGTGGCACAGAATTTTTTTTTGATGCGATCGCTACCATACTTTGCAGGATCACTTCGTGAGTTAATATGAAGAAAAAAACATCAAAATCGCTCCAGCAGTTGTCGCGTAACCGTGGAATATACACAGACACATCTATTTACATATATATTATATAGATTGTATAAAAAAGGTAACGTTTTCTAAATAAACATTTTTGCAAATAAATTATAATAATTTTTATTTACATATAATAAAAGTCAGTAAAATGCAACAAACATTATAATCACTGATGGCTAACTTTTTTATGTCACACTTCCGTAACATGATGAGATTTAACCTCTACCAAGAGCGCTAAAAGAAGTCTAATTAAAAAAAAATTCTGGCCACGTTACGAACAGACACGACAATCTTACATATTATATTTAGGTATATCAGAGCGTGTCGAAAAAGTGCGAATAAAACAGGTAGCCACGATTTATCGTACATCTTAAAATGTATTATGGTTTAAATTTTAATGTCTCACTAGTTACTATAAACTAAGGATTTTCGAAATAATTATACTTTTAAAGAAAAATAAAATTCTTTCAATAACTTATCCAAATATCTTTCAAAGTTATTAATCAAATATTAATTTAATTTAGGCACAGAGGTAGCGTCAAACCTCCCACCCGGTTCGAAAAACATATTTATTATACCGATCAACTTCGTCAACCAAACGTGCGAGAACTTGTAAAAATCTCGATTTTTTTTATACGGAATGGGATTACAATTAAACTTTATTAATTTACAACAACCTACACACATACGTATAATGTATATCTGTAGAATTAAAAAAATTGAAGTGTCTGTTTGTAATGTCAAATTAACAGTTTTTTACTAAATGCATATGAAAGTATAAACGATATCTATAACAAAAAGGGCACTTTAAAATGTTTGTCTGTCTGTCTGTCTGTCTGTTTGTTCCGGATAATCTCCGAAATGGTTGGACCGATTTTGACGGGACATTCACTGATAGATAACTGATGATATAGGGAGTAACTTAAGCTACTTTTATTTTAGAAAAATAATTAATGTTCTGCACAAATAAAAAACTGGTCATGGTGAATCAATTCTGGTGCTTAAATGGCTTATGCGGATTAAACCATAAGAGATATAGCAAATTAATGTACTACATAATTATAAGCATTAAAAAGACCCAAAAAGAAATCCAGGAGAGTATATGTCTATCTTCTAAGGAACACCCACAATAAGCATTTTTGTCTTTAAAATAGCCGGGAGTGGGGGATCAAGTTTCGCGCGGGCATTCTGTAGTCCACGTGAGCGAAGCCATGAGCACAGCTAGTACTTTATATAAACCGCCTTCTTATTTTTATTTAATGCAAATGTTTTTCTTCCACAATTCTGCCAACATTACGTAAGTAGTATATTTTCTAATTATTCTTGTAATCATCAAAAATGTAGCTCAAACGAGATGGTAGCCCATTGTTAAAATTGTTTAAGGCGTTTTTGTGGTACCTAACTGAAAATGCATTCTTCTAGTTATTATTTATAATCCACTTCTCTTCTGCACAATAATCAAACTACATCACGTAAAATACCACCAACATTATAAAATATGGCGTTAAGTAAAATAAGCTTATGAATTAAAACGAAAACTACATTACAGATAAAACTTCCGACAAAAACTTTGTAACATCGTCATTGAATTAAAAGTCCGGTGAAGCTGTAAAAGCCATCAGAGGCTCCAAGGCCCCTAAGGCTGACAGTATAGTCAGTTCAATAACTCATTTAACTAATATTTTAATTTTGATATTTCTTTTTAAGCAAACATGTTACTCTAAAATCATTATATTAATAAGTGAAACAAAAACTGTCTTAGCCTAGTGGTCGTAAGCGCGACTGCTATGACCGAGGTCCTGGATTCGAATCCCAGATCGAGCAAAGTGTTAATGGATTTTTCCTATGAAATTCTCAGTAGCAGCTCGGAGTTTGGTTTCGTGCCCGATTAATGGCAATAGGCTCGCCTTCTATTACATGGGACCTAAAAACATACTCGGCGAATTGTGGGTGTACATTAGTACACCTCTGCCTAACCCTTCGGGAAATACAGGCGTGATGGTATGTTATATTATGTGAAACAAAAACTTTCTACCCCTTTTTAAGCGTATTGCTTGCACGGAAGACTGTGAGATTTGGCATGGTTAAAGTTTATACGGAGAAGGAGATCAGAAAGCTAAAATTTATCTATAATATTTGTTACTAAAATATTAAATAAAATAAATTAATACTGCGAATCTGAACTCGACCAGTGCCATTGAACTTAGACCCCCCAAAATATTGACATTGTCACTCAATGAAAAGTGACCGCAAGTGATATAATATTCATTGTTTAAGTTCAAATTGCTAATATTAAACAGAAAATAGTCTGAGATTAAAAAGTCGCTGGCCGAATATCAATCATTGGGCGATCGCTAGTAATTACTTTATAAATATATTTTTTAATAAATAATTAAAAGGTACCTGTATAATCTGGAAATGTGACGTCATCACCACCGTGCTCTTTTCCTCATAGCACTTTTATTTGATTGTAGTTTGAAACCTTAAGGACATATTCTCATCGTTTCGTTTTATTTTTAAGGGATGCATCCGGACCGGCTGTGATCCAACGTCTTCCGGTCTCGGACCGGAAACCGGATCCCGGCCCGCCGTCCGGCTAATGGATCGAAATGGCGACGATAAATATTGCCAGCAATATTGAAATTTAAATACGTTTTCACACATGTCCGGATCGTATAGACGTATTGAAAAAAAAGTTTATTCGAATTGTGCCGACTACGTTTCAGACTTAATTAGAACACTTGTATAAAAATATTTTGTTTAGTAAAACGGCAAACGTCGATTATTTTATTTATATAAATTAAATAATTACCACATTGAAGGAATGTAATAAAATTGTATTTAATAATTTATAAAAAAGTTAATGTATTGATTAAGTTTATAATTTTAATTCTTTATAATAATAATTAATAACAAAATACTTATGTATATTTATAACTTTTTATGCAACACGGCAATTTTTAACATAAAATAAAACGAAATTCAGTGATTTTGAAGAGTTCCCTAGTATATCTTCGAAGTAGATGGTCTAATACCAATTAAAATAAAAAGAGCACCACCCTTTTGGTATCCTCATTCCAAGGAAAAAAGAATCATCCAAATCGGCTTTTTAACAAAGAAGTTATGTTAAAATATACCTTCGTATTGAAAACTTTCTACTTTTTTTAAGTCAGTTAAAAACCAAAAAAGAATAAAAAACCTAAATCAGCGGGACTTTAGCTATCGCAACTTGTATTGTAAATCCCGTGACAAGCTTTTATATCATAGAAAATGTGCAATGTAATAAATTGATGTGTATTACTTAATTTATTTTTATTTTTTGGTGATTTATCTCAATGTTCTACACCTGTACATATCATTTAATTTAGAATGAAGTTATTCTATTTTTCGTATTCTTTTTAGCAAACGTTTTAATTTGATACCCATATCATGGGGATGCACAAAAAATAACGAGTTCGCAATCTTGGATCGTCCGCGGATTTAAAGTGACGTCACTTAAACCATGTATTGTCATGCAAACTAAATGTGTATGCAAAATTTCATATCAATCGAGTGAGAATAACTACTTCAAAATTCAGTTGATTATACATACAAACATTGCAAGTTAAATAAAAGCTTGTAAAAAAACCTACCACTATGCCATGTTTCATAGTTACATTTTCCTTCACCAAAAGCTAAGGTTTATTTGTTGGGATTCGATCTCACGTCGATCGACGCGATGTTCGTACTTAGATTAAAGTTTTTTTTTTTTCATTCTATTAAGCATGGACGATATAACACTGGATAGATGAAGAGAACGATAGAATTAAGAACACCAAACAAACTGCTAAAAAATAAAACTCAAACAAAATCTACTGCGATGCCATTGGCAGTTCCTTTATTTCACCAAAGATTGAGAAAAAGAAAGACAATATTGTTGACAATTATTATGTCAATAATATTTATTTTTAGTGAAATAAGTTCATTTTTATTATTTGCTTAATGCTTTAAATGTTGCTACACTGAGCCGATGTAATGTGTTGTAATGGCGCTTAACATCGGAAGAACTGGCTACAGTAGAGTTGATTTGAACTGGAGTCACCTTTTTGTTC
The DNA here is from genome assembly GCA_033032175.1 of Saturnia japonica. NCBI lineage: Eukaryota > Metazoa > Arthropoda > Insecta > Lepidoptera > Saturniidae > Saturnia > Saturnia japonica. Next base: position 15,698,036 of record CM065325.1, read on the forward strand.
TATATTAAAGAGACAGTGTTTAGTTACAGAGAGCGCTAAATTTTCATATCGGTCTGATATTTGATTTTTTTCATATTTTTTTTTTATCTTTTATTCGATTCGATATCCGTAGGTTTAAACTCCGCCGTATACCAATGAATTTTCCGGATTTTGCGTAGCTTTTTTTAATTGAAATTGGTTATACTATCAGTTGAGGGTATAGAAAAACTATGTGATATTGAATAGAGGAGAGATATTTGGGGTATTAGGGAAAGAAATCACAGGTTAAATTAAAGAAATAAAAGAATACATGAATTTCTCTGATTTGTGTTATAAGTAAAAGTGACTATTAAGGAGAAAAATTATCCTGTAGAAACATAAACGTTTGAAAATTGTCTTGTAATAAATACCACTGTATATGGAAAAAATATAGAACTCTTGATTTTTGGGAGTTTGAAATCGCCAATACATCGTGGACACTTTCTTCGAAAAGAGACCTTAATGCCCAGCAATAGGACATTTATATGCTGGTAGTATTATTTTAATAAAGCTTATTCTTTAAGGAAGTAATTAAATTTAAGCTTTTACAAAGGTGTCTACTACTATATTATTGCTACTAAAATAAATTGTAATTCTTTCACGAGCCAGTTCATATTATTCGTATATTAATCCCTATTACATGTTAGAGGCGTGCCACAGTTACCCCTCATCCTGGATATCTGCGGACGTGTGGCAGTTCACGCTCCCTTCTTCACAGTCCAACAGTTCGCTCGCAAGTTCCAACTTAGATCCTTTGAACAGTTCTATTATAGTTACTTTGAGATCATACCGTTTGATATTTATTATTCTGCATATGAATTCTACATAACAGTAATCTTTCATTGAAATTCATTGTCTAGTTGGTCATTCCATAAAATAAATCTGAAACAGAAACAAACTCTCCTAAACAGATTCTTATCTATACTAATATTATAAAGCTAAAGAGTTTGTTTGTTTGGTTGAACACGCTAATCTCAGAAACTACTGATTCGAAGGGTAGAAACGTTTTAGTGTTGGATAGCCCATTTATCAAGGAAGACTATAGGCTATATAAAATCACGTTATGATAAGTAGGAACGGAGCATCAATGAAAAATGTTGGATAAACGGGCAAATTGTATTTCTTTTGAGAGCTTCCGTTGCGTTCGCTGCATAAATAGTTAAAGTTACGCAATAATCGTTTGTGATGAAAATGTTTCTCTTAAAAAGTCCGGGACAGCATACGGCTATCTTTTAAGTTTTACTCAAAAAAACCTTTTTTATATTAATAAAATTTGTTCTAAAATAATTAATTATTCGAGAAGGAATTTTTATATATATTTTATATAATCTTTATTGAAATAAATACGTTATTCATCACAAGTACAAAAATCGCCTTTTACAGTAATTGATTTAAATGAATATCTTAGCAGATATCACAGTTTTAAAATAACTCGGCAGCAAAATAATGATCAAGTACCTCGAGCGCATTTTTATTATGCAGAATAATGTGGGAGGCGGTTGGCACCTGTAATACAGTACCTACGACCCACTCTCTCTAACCCTTTCTCTCTCTCTTATATGATGCAGGCGAAGTTGCGCGGATCAGCTAGTTCTGAATAAAACGGTGTACTAATAGTAGTTGATTACTACATTCAGAAAAGCAATGCTTTATTATATGTATTTATATAAGTTAACGTGGTAAATCGATAGCACTGTCTGTATCTGTGTTCTGAAGAGCTGTTCAATATAATTCCCTCCTCTTCTTTTCTCTATAAAAGTTCTCCGCCTTATCGTTGTCATACCGTGAAACTGTAGAACCTCTCCCGGCCAATGTGTTCCCTCCTTCTTATAACATCAGGTCCTTCAAGCGTAACGGGAAGATATATTTTATACAGGCCGATTTGACAGCGGTGACTGCTGATAGATTGTCGATTTTTCGGTGGTCGCCTTTATGTTTGGATCGTATGTGCAGTACTATCAAGTTTCTCGATCTACTATAAAAGAAAATTAATGTATTTACTGAATCTCCAACTTTATAGAAATACAATACGAGTATGAATAATGACAATGCTTTCATCAGTCAATGGACAAAAAATATATCAACAAAATAAAAAAAAACATTTCGTTTTAAATATGCGCAGTATACCTGGCAAAGCCTGTAACGGCTTTATTTAACCTTTCGCTTAAAACATATTGTTATTTCCCTACAAAATGGAAAGAGGCCCTTATAATACCAATGCATAAAAGTGGCACTAAAATGGAAATTAAAAATTATAGACCTATATCTATTTTAAATAATTTAGGCAAAATTTTTGAAAAATTAATTTTTAAATTTGTTAGTCCTCTAATGTATAAATCTATGCCAACTCAGCAACACGGTTTTATGAAAAAGCGTTCCACTATTACTAATTTGTCTCTGTTCACAGATTACATACTAACTGGTATGGATAACAAACAGTAGGTCGATGTCATATATACCGATTTTGAAAAAACGTTTGATCGTGTGGATCATATTATTCTGATGCAAAAACTTTATTTTCTTGGTATACGTGGCAATTTACATAGGTGGTTTGAATCTTATTTAAGAAACAGGATGCAAGCTGTTGTGGTGGGTGGTTCTTGCAGTAATTTTATCAAAATACCCTCTGGGGTCCCGCAAGGATCAATCCTAGGTCCGCTACTTTATAATGCTTATCTTTTTGACATATGTGATTGTTTTAAGCACTCAAAATTTATAATGTTTGCTGACGATAAGAAGATTTATTTAAGGGTTAAATCGGAAACTGACTGCATAAATATCCAACGTGACATTAATACTCTTGAGGAATATTATAAAAAGAATAAAATTACTGTTAACGTAAATAAGTGCGTAAATATCAGCTTTACACGTAAATCTAAAGTTATTAACTTTCAGTATTACATAAATAATGTTCCTATTAGAAAAGTTGACAAGGTTTTATTAGGACTTAGGTGTTATTTTTGATTATAAGATGTCTATGAGTGATCACATAGACATAGTCATCAAACGTATATGCGAACCATTCACAAATATAGAGTGTATTAAAATGCTGTACTTCGCGTACGTAAGAAGTATTCTTGAATATGCTTCAGTCATATGGTCGCCTCAATATAATAAATACATAGACAGTATTGAATCTATTCAGAAAAAATTTGTAAAATTTTTATGCTATAAAGATTTTAAAGAATTTACGAACTATGGTGAACTATGTAAGTATTTTCACCTAGATTCTTTAAAAGTGCGGCGTCGACAACATGAAATGATTTTATTTCACTCTATACTATCGGGCTATATTGATTGTCCCGATCTTTTGGGCTCTGTATCACTGCGAGTACCAAAATACTGTACACGCAAAGCACCGTTGTTTGCTGTCCCATATGCTAAATCTAACTATGCTCAAAATTCAATACTGTGTCGCATTGCCCGATCCTATAATGAAGACGATATACGATACGGTAGACATATTTCGATATACACGGAATACATTTAAGAGTGAAATAATAAAGTTACAACGCGGAATTATACAATTAAAATATAAAAAAGATAAAGCACACAAGTCAGATATACAGACATACGCTCACACACACACATTCCGACACGCGCGCATACACACACGCACACTATACTAAACGCCAGTAAAGATTACATGTTTTTCTTTTGTCTACTTATGTATATTTTTATGTATCACTTCCTGTAATTGTGAAATCCTGTTTTGGCTTTAATTGTTACATAGGTACTATAAGATATAATATAAAATATTGTATGCTGTTGGATTTCCAAATAAATAAATAAATAAATCCCATCGTGTTTTCCTTAAAAATATACATCAGTTATTGGTACACCGCTTGGCAGAATATGTCACAGTTGTCAAGATAAAGCCGTCGAATTCATCCTGAGGACAGGCTCGGAATTTTAAACGAACCACGTCGCGTCGGACACACTAAACTAATAATATTCAGAACTATTGCGGTTGTGGAACGTGATTTTGTTGTTATTAACAAAGGACGAGCCCTGGCTACAGACTTGCGTATAAATAGATCTGAATGGACTTAGAATAAATTATAAACTCGTACAAACACTTTTACATTTTTTTTAAATACTTTCATGTGCAGCTACTGAAACATACTGATAGGTGACCAGTAATAAGTATTGCGAAGTTTTATATTATAGAAATCCCAAATTTATTATAAACAAATTACAAAAGGACGACTGTTTACTATCTTTTTTACTTCAACTTTCTTTAATCACAATTTAAACTTAGTAAAAATAATCTTTTTTTTTGTATAATATTTCGTCATGATTGTTGACAATGTTTTTGATGATGATGAATATTGGTGTTATTGAGGAAAGTTGATTTATAAAATCCCAGAGGATGTGGGTGTTTCGTCATCCAGACCGGACATATTTCTTTATTCTCGAGAAATCAAGCTTATAGTACTTGTAGAGCTTACTGTACCATGGGAAACTAATATACCTAAAACCACGCAATAAAAATGAATAAATATTACGATCTATGTAATGAGCTACCCAAAAACCGCTATGCAGTTAACCTGTATACGGTGGAAGTGGAAGCGAGAGGTATTCCAGCGAAATCCCTCTATAACTTGGTAAAATACCTCGGCCTGTCGATAACTGCAGTAAGTTCTATTTTAGAACGGGTATCTAAAGCAGCATTAACAGGCTCTTACCAAATCTGGCTTGGCAGGGAAGGTATCGCGGGCAGTCAAAGTGAGCGTTGATGTAAATCATAAGGGGGCCCCTTAAACCTACACCTAGGTCGCAAGTCCCGGGGGCTGCTCGTTTTCCCTCTGTCTGTCACACGATGGAGTGTTAAGATGTTTGTCTCTGTTCAGGTGGGTGAGGCCGTAAGAATTTAATCAAAAATTTCGAAAACTAAGAATAAACGTGGTATCAAAAAACTGATAAACTCTTTTTTTAATGGTAAACGGGCAGGTGGCGCACCTGATGGAAAGTGATCACCGCTGCCCACAAACATCCGTAGCACCCGAGGGCTCGCAGATGCGTTGCCAGCCTTTTAGGAAAGAATAAGCTCTCTTCTTAAAGGTCACTAGGCCTTTAAACATAAAATAAACCCTTTTCACTTTTTAAATTGTTACCTTGCGAAGCTGGGGCGGGTCGCTAGTAAAATATAAAGTAAGTTTTCAGTTAAAATAATGACATTTAATATATGAATACAATGGAATTTTCTATCAGATATCACTAAACATTTAAATAATGATCCATAACAATAATAATACCCCACAATTTTACTGATATAAATTATAAAGTTGGAGTAATAAATCTATGAATCACTTACTGTAATTTAAAACAGTACAATCTTCACTAGTTTTAGTTTCATGTGGCAGCCACTATCATATTTCTTTATTAAATAATTTATAAGATTCTCATTGTGTTTCATCGTTCAGCTACACTTGTCAATTACAATCAGTGAGTGAGAGAAAAAGAAATGAATGAAGACCTAGGACCAGAAAGGTTTGAATGATATCGTATTTCTCTTCCACCCTTACCAGGAAATGGTATTTCCCAATCGCAAACGATATTTTTTCAATTGGCGTCGCAAAATAATTTGTCTTTTTACATACTTTATTAACGTTTAATTTACAATTCCAATTAAATTTCAAATTTTTCTTACCCCCTTCAATTTCCAAGTTACTGATCAAATACATATCACGTGAAAGATTTTAAGTCTTCTTTAAATTTAGTATTCGTGCATTTATTATGAAATCAATTACTAGTGAACAATATTAGCCTTTTCTAGTTTGAAGCAAAATTGCCGAAAAAAAAGCCCAAAATGCTGGTTGGACCTAGGTCTGAAAAACTGTAGATTCCTGAAAGCACAGTCCTCCATCATGCCGAAGATCTAGATTAATGACGGTAATTTACTAAAAGGATTATACGGAGTAATCATCTTCAGCATAGCGAAGAAAGAAAATTAGGGTAGAATAATGCAAATTTATACATTAAAAATGCATTATTAGATAAATGAAAATCTAGTCAAAAACTAAACCACTGTATTTAAACCATAAGTCTATATGATACTAAGGTTTTAACCTCCAGACGTTACTCAATTACGCGTTTGTCCCCTGAAACTATGTATTTGATTAACAACCCCACCAAGTTTTATAGAGTCCGTCCGAAATGAAGGGGTCACACTACAACTAAGTTACGCATTCACATTTTGATATTTCATTCGGGGTCGTTACTATGTCTTTATTTATATTTTACATAAACATATCTATTTATGTTAGTGCTTCGCCTTAAAATCAGGTAATACTAAAAGATGATGGGGTTGAAATTGGTATTTGATAACCGACAGTTATTTAGCGATAGATAATATAGATATTATCGGTTTTTATTAGATAGGCGAGTTTTAGTTGCCCTACGACTTTACTATGTTTCTCTTCACTTAATTTTTAAAGTAATTATAGGATATTCTTAGTTACTCAACGCAGCATTCTGAAGATTAATCATTATATTAATTATGTAAAGTAGCTATTACTTAAACAAATGGGGAAATATATATTTAAAAAGAAAATAAAATCTGGCCAAATAAAAAGTTAACAAATGTGATTATGGGGTTTTTCTCTAGTAATAATCTTTTATATGTAGTTCTGTCTGTATATGTAATTTTTTTCCACATTACGCGATAGGCATGTATTATAAACGACATTAATCACGAATATGACTTTTTTTTTGTCTGTCTATCTGTACGTCTGACTATTCGTATGTCCAGATTAAATTCAATGACGGCTTTGTAGATTTTTATAAAATGTTGTAGACTGAAAGCATATGTAATTCATGTAGTTATAATAGTAATCATTGATATATATAAAGGAAGACTTGTCTATAATATTTTTTTAAATCTATACTAATATTATAAAGCTAAAGAGTTTTGTTGAATATTTTATACAAAGGAAGGATATTATATCATTTCTCAATTGATAAACGAATTGTCAATAATATGAGTAAAAATATAAGTACGAAACGAAAATAATTACTGTGACATAAAATTGTGCAGAGCCGCGGGCTACCGCTAGTTTATCATCTAGCTGTTATTTCACAAAGTGATTTCTTTAAAGAACTGTGAGTAAATAGACATCAGTCGCCATTGCGTATTTTTAGTTCTACCCTACAACGGCACAGATAAACGAAACAATGAATGAACGATACGAATAAATAAAATGTAAATGAATCTAGTTTAAAATTGAAATAAACCGGGCAAAGTTACGGTTACCGCTTTTATACCGGTAAAAGATAATTTAATATACTTTTATAATAATGTAATATAATGGAAAAGTTTACCCACCTCAGCTACTCGTTAAAGACTTCTTCCCGAGGGGAGATAGGGGTTTAATCACTGTGCCAGTTACAACGTATTTGAAAATTCTAAAGGCCGGGAGATATCTACTTCTGTATGTTCCTCCTGTATTAATGTTTTTTTTTTCAGCGGTTATGTTCCTTCACAATGCGGTTTCGTGGTCGACTGGTAGATAAGAAAAGTGAACAGTCTAAGAATAGACGTCATATTAAATACGTTTAAAACTACAACCGAACTATGGAAAATATCGTGCTCTGAAAGTAAGATTTATATTTTTCAAATGTACTGATTAAGCCATTTTATTTGGTACCCAACTAGGAACATTAAAAAAAAATGTTCTTTATTACAGGACCTTATGTACTCTACAGGGCGCCATATTAAATTCAGTGTGATGTTTAAATCTTATAAACCAGCGTACAATTAAGACACTTCTAATACAGTCATGCATCATAGTCTGCTGGAATCAGTAACTCTCCTTAGGCTTAAAATAGTCTTAAATTTCAGTAAAATTATAAATGCTTAACCAAAACATTTGTTGTCCTCGTTCTGCGTAAAAGAATATAATAATTATCTTTGAATTTTTCTATGAAATTAAAATGCAATGGGAAAGACACATTTTAATTTGGATTAATTTTTGTTGTCGTTTATGGATTACAAATTGTTGACTTTGGGATGCTTTTTTTGCGTATATTGTTAGACGTGCGATTTCCACAGAATTGTATATTTATACGATATATATTTTTTATTATAGATTTACCTGAATTCTGATGATGCATGTCATTCGACGATTTAAACTTATTATTTCTTTCATCACTAACACTGGAAATATAATGAGCAAATAATTATGATCAACGGATAATCAACCACTATAAATTTACAAGGTGACAGAATTATTCTTTTGCCGAAGCAAAGTGCCTTCCAGTCTGACAGGTAATTGCGTACATGTATTGGTGCAAAAGGTATTTCAACTTTATCTTTAATAATTGTAGACTATCCATTATTAAGCTCTAACTGGACTGCAGTGGTATTTGTGTTTGGATTTGGAGTCCATTTAAAAACAGATGGAATACATATTAATATTTTTTTATATTCAATTTTGGCTCTAAGAAGACTCTTATGAATACCAATACACTATCACCGATTCGAAAAACATCCCAGTCTAAGAAGAGCCGGAAAGATACTCTATCGGGTTTATGAATATTTATTTTAAAATGATTTTTACAGTAATTATTAATTTCAGTGGATGTACAGAGAAGGAATCTCTTCTAGACATCACCGTAATTCACGCATAATCCAGTGCAAAACACCCCTTTGACGATAAATTCGACGATATATAATAAACTTTCTTATAATATAAAAACCATGATCCTTGATCAAATTTTATTGCAAACACGACAATTCGTTTCGACACCGCTAAAAGACCCAATCATACAATTACAGCACAAAAAAGGAATGCCCAGGTCTCCAATTATCGATTAAAAAGGCAACTCAAGAAATAACATTGAAGGCGAGTTCATTTAAGATATTTACGTGAAAATTGCACGCCCCGGGCGATAATAACTCGATGGAGCGACAGTGTTCGCAAATTACTGGCAATTGCTAGTAATAATCTTGATCGCGCAACAGGTCTGGTTTGATTGTAATGGATGTGCGACTGGTGAGTGCAAGATTTTTGTGTCTGGTGCGAGCTGAAATGATCGTTTATTAAAGAGGATTTCTTAAAACTATTATTACTTATATTTAAACACAGATATCGCCATATTTTACAAATTGACTTATTAAGAAGTCATTGAATTGTTAGATTAAGAAGGACCTTTGATTTATTTTTACCAAATTTGCTTAATTCGTTTGTTATTCTGGAAATTATCTCTGATGCCTAAATGACCTGAAGAAATCGGAGTAAGTTGGCAAACTTTCAGTATTATTTGCACTAAGTTGCCGCATTACCTTTGCTTAGTATGTTAAGTACTTGGCACTTTGATGGCAATAAATTTTAATTATTCAGATCCTATAAATGATCCGCATACTTTCCTATGGTCCGTTATATAAGATTTTTGTGCTAGATATAATAAAATTCTTATCTATTGATAGAACTTACCTAGTACAATAAGTGCAGGAGTTGAATCTTACCATTTCGTAACTTGTCTCTCAGTATGAGGTATATCAATCAGTTCTATCTAAGTATATTTTATAGTTCCAATTCTATTTATAAATGCAATTTCTTTCCAAATTTCCTGACAGACGTTTATCATAAAGGACACTGATTACAAATATGAAATTAAAAAAAAAAAAAAAATTATATGACAAACTTATGTAATTCTATAATTAATAGGCGATAAGAATTGTCAATAATACTTTTAGACATCGTACTAAAACAAACAGAACATATTATGTTCTTCCATAACTGATAGGTCAATTAAACTTTCATAAATCTTAAACAATCCTAAAGTGATTTTGATGACTTTTTGTACACGGGAAGTATACATAACTTCTTATTTAATAGCCTACAAGAAGTGCTATTAGTGTGAGTTTAAATAAAATTAGGAGAGGAAAATAATTACTGCTTGCGGAGCCGCCGGTTTTTTTTTAGATCTGACTACACTGTTAGCCCTAGGGGCCCTGAAGCCGCTGCGGCTTTTACAGCTTCACCGAACTTGTCGGAGCCGCCGGTCACCGTTAGTTCCTTAAATACCTTTAGAAAGTGTATGATAAAAATATATAAAATTTTAATTTTGATACTTGTAGCGTAATGTAGCGCATGTAGTTTAACCTTTAATAACTTTCTTGACACTTAGCTGTCGAGGTGTTAACCACTCGAAGTCGTTATAGTTAAACGGCGCATGCGCAACCCTTCGCTGGCTATTACTTGTTTAAACCACATCTAAACTAACTTAAACCGGTTGAACCAAATCGTACTGTCATGTGCATAAAGAGATCGAAACAAATCATGGCTTATGTTTATTGAGGTTTTATGTACTACATACTAGAGACGACGCCTCAATATGATCGTTTGAAACAAGCGTTCGAGTGCGTACGCTCGAACTTACAGTCTGTGTCGGGCACTTGTTGCGATTACATGTCTCAGTACAGCATGCATGTGTACTGAGATACTGTTTAAACGACTCGAGAAACAAGTAAAATTCAAGGAATTACATTTCAACAGTAAGCAGATTGTATTAATGCAGACATGCCCCGCGACCCACGCCCAGCGGTATCAAATGGAGCACAATTTGTCTTCATAATAGCTGCTCTAGTACGTAGTACTTAATACCTCAATGCTAATGTTAGATATGCTTCTATAGAGTACGTCGTAGGCGGTCAGTACAAACATTATTATAAACTAGCTTTGCAAGTGGCTTTGCACACGTGTACTACAGAATCATTTAGTAAAGCCAAGTCAGCTTGGAGACGATTTTGCGTTTGTAGTAGTGTACGGTATAGTATACCTACGTATCGGTAGTGTACAGTATACGTGTGTAGTTAGAGTGCCAGGCACACGGTAGCTACAAGCTAGCGCAAACTGATTTATTCCGGTTTTACTCACTTCAAAGTGAGTAATACTCAAGTATTACACTACTATAAACGCAAAAACGTCTCCAAGCTGAATTACCTGTAGTAAAGTAGCGTAGATTATATTTAAAAATGTTCAAATTGAAGTCTCGTCATTATCGGCGCAGCTGTTTCGAAAAATTGCTCGGACAAATAGATTTTGTGATTTTGCGCTTGGTTAACTTGCAAACAACCGTATGTGTTTAAGAAAAGCCTTTACTTGGAAACCATAGACAGATATGAGCCTTGGTAGCGTGTAGTTATTTAGCCCATATCAATTATATTTTCTAAGTAGATACGGCATAGACGCTCTTTAAACCGAATCGTAAATGTTGGGCAATTTTTCTCACTTCACTTTTGACTTGATATCGGCGTGAGCGGGAAGAAAGTGTTATCCTTTTTTGACAACAGAGTTTCCGCCTTACGATGTGATTACATATCTCTTTTGTTACAACATGCTGATAACAAAATTTGTGGCGTTTTCAAATTGTTTTTATTGAGAATGTAACGCGTCTAATTATATACGTCATTGGGCCATAGATTGTTATGAAACGCAATTATTTATTTTTTTATAATCCAACTGGTAGTCACTAAGATTAGTACGTTCAAACATATAAAAAAATCACTGTAGCTTTAAAATATTATAGTATGGCTTTAAAAATTAGTTGTCGCTCAGTGCAGGTTTTTTTTTAATAATAATAGTGAGCTTGTTTATTAAGAACTCGATCTACATATAGATCTACTAGGTACTAGGAAAATTCTAGACGAATAAATTCATTTGTAGCGATCCTTTCGGATCTTAGAATCAATAAAGTCACCTCCATAAATAAAGAACAAACAAGACAACTTACGCAAAATACACATAAAAAGTATATACTTAAAAGTTGTAATAAAACCCGTTCCGTGAAACCTTCTGAATATTTCATAAGGAAAGCTTTTTCCGCTTTTAACACCAATATTTGCATGTTATGAACCGACTCCCACACCTTGCTTGATCTTTCTTATTGTTTTATATTTATTTCCTCTGAGTATGTCTTACCTCTTTTTTCTATCGAAGTTTCGAGACCTCTTAAAATGACATAACTACCACTTTATCTTTCGCTTGTCGAGAAAAGCTTCGTCTAGAGTCTAGACCTTACTCTCCCTCGCTTACCTTCATTTTTTTTTTCAAAAAATTGCCTTAAAGAACTTTTTGTTTCGTATCACGAGTCCAATCATCTCTGCTCTTCTGTTATCTATTTTTCCCAACAATTGTTTTTCTGCATCTTGTGAAGTGAAGACTAAACTGGTAAATGTGTTGTATAAAAAGGTCAATATAAACGCAAGGGATAAGGAACAGTAGCATTTACTCCATCGACAAGAGCTGAACTCTTAAATTAAAGAAGAAAAAGTCTGAAGAACAGTAGAATCTGTTCAAGATTTCTCTGGGAGACATTTTCTTTCACATCTATAATAAGTACTTGAAGATGGTAGCTAGTCAGGTGGACATTAGAAAATGCCGTACCACTATGCTATGCTTTCATCACGTTTTCCTTCAACGAAAACTCAGGCTCGTTGCAAGTATATATTTATATAGTTCGACGCTGTATTTATATAGCACCTAACATAGTGCCGCCATAATCAACCTGTATAAATCCAGTAATCAATTGGCGTAGTCAGGTGTCTGCTCTCGAATGGGTCGCGGTCACCATACACATAGTAATAAACCTATCACAGTAACTTTCTTTTGGTTCGTTGAGTTTCGGGTTCAGCTGATGATATTCAGCTATCGAGAGTCTTGCAGATCTACCGGTGGCCACCGTTGTTCATATATTGTACTGTTTTAATCATAAGGCATAGTATCGTCAATTTACCGTGCTGATATATATAAAACAAGTAGGTAATGGGTTAAGGCTTTAAACTTAGTAGCTACATATACGTGGCAGCTGCTTAAAAGACTTGTAATTAATTTAGAATCCAATAAGTTAAGTCTTGTTTACAACAAATAATTACATCACAGCACCAATTGAAATCCCATTAGATCGGTGATGAAAATGAAAGGGCCCCCAGACAAAGGAATCAGATGGCAAATAAAATGTGGATCGACCCTTTGTCTTGGCTCCGGGCGGACAAGTAACATTCAATTTATCAGGAATCTGTTATTGGTCCATGTTACAAAAATTAGAGATGTGGCCTTTATGAAATTGCTGATTTTTAACAATGGCTAGTGTGAATCTAATCTAATCTAATCTTTGATTATAATTATAATTACATATTTTGATAAATTTTATAGCAATGGTACTTTTATTTTAAGTCAGTTGTTCATTTGTTTTTTCGCCATTCGATTTTTCTTTAATATCACGTTTGTGTTTGTGTGACCACGGAAAAATCAAAATTGTCCGTTATTCCGTCGTGGCATCAACGTAGCACAGACGCAGTGTTAACGACGTGCATGGACCAGGAACCATAACTGAACGCAAGGTATATTTATGTTTTGATACGATCGTCAACGTTCTAGAAGTTATGATCTCAATAATGGGTGACCGAAGACGAAATCGATAACGTCGAATTGAAAGCCATAGTGGAAACCTGGGTATTTTCTTAAATAATTTTTGGAGTAAAAACTTATTTCGCCACTTTGGCTGATCGTTGGTAGGGGAAAAACTTATGGGTTCGCGTGACCTTGGTGTCACCGATGACCTCGACATGCTCCTAACGTATTGCGCTTGCGTCAGACTGGCGATGCGTAGTACAGAGGCCTGTGTACACATGTATAAGCATGTATACACATATACATTGTATATATGAACGACAGTAGAATATGCGTATTTAACTTTTTGGATAGGTAAAATCTTGTGATTTCGCATCACCAACATGTTCTCCAATAATTCAGACTGTAATTGATTTAAAAATTCAGTATTGAGTTTTCACGTCTGTCGGCAGTCCTTATAACTGCGTCTGTTTTTTTTTTTTATAATGAATAATAATTATTGTTTTAACTTCCTTATTAATTATTACTAGGTTAATATCGATTGGATAAAAAAAAAAAAAAACATTTGTTTGTTGTACAATGACGTAACAACTGCTAATTAGTTACAAACGGGAGTAGCAAAGAAAATTTCACATCAACTTTATTTCCGCAAAGGCCACATGAAACAAATTATTATTATTGCCTTTACATATATAGATATTATCCTTTAAACGCTTGTATCTTATAATTTGTACCAATCAATCGGTGACATGGAGAGGACAGCCTCCGGGGATTCTGGGCTTTTTGTCGCCCGACACCTGCCCGAAAGATCGAATTTCTTGTTTGTGAATTGTTATTGAAGGCAACTGACACGCTGCTACTCCCGCTGCTGTACCATGTTGATCGTGCGTCTGACAGAATTGTGTTACATCCAGATGCAATATCATGTAGAGATTTATTTATAAAATAAATAGTTTTTTTGATGATATCGTCATAGCAACTCCCCTTTGGAGCGGGAAAACAGATTCAAGTTTTATTTTCGTAAGGGTATTTTTATAGGTTAGCATTAGGAGAATAATGGTGATTTTTGTTAGTAACTCCCTCTCTGTAAACCAACTAAAAACTAAATAATAATAAAATTACGTAAACACACAACAACAACAACTAATCGACTAAATATTAATAAAGCCATTTGATTTTTATGCAAGTTCTTTTCAATCACTGAGATTTGTTCCGAACCTGTATTGGTGTTTTGAAATTTATAGAAAAATAAACCGTCTTCCGTAAATTAGTATAAACGAAATGGACATTAATTACCTACCGTCGGCTAATTAATTATAAACCAGTTTAATCACCAAAATATAAGTGTGGATTATCATCATCAAAACCAATAGACCACTATAATAGTTATGTCCACACACGTAAAATTATTATGATGTCCTGTTATTTAATAGACCGCAAAATATTATTCTAATAGGAATAATTAAATATGTATAACAGTGCCATCTAGTAAGATGAAACGGCAACTTCGGATATTGCTTTCATAAAGCACTCGAGATATTGTTATTCATATTTTATACTATGAATCCACTACATATAGCATATTAACTATAGCCATGAAAAGCTTCTTTATCTAAAACAAAAACTTCTTACGATTTTGAACACTAAGAAGTGATTACAGTTGCTTAATCACTGGTGTTTTTTATTAAAAAAAAAGTGTTTATTTATTTTCATGATTACGTAATCATAACCTTTAATGGTTATTACCACCTTAAGCATTTTCTTATACTTTTCATTTTCATGAATTATTTTCTGAGAGTATGAATAAAAATAGAATCCAATAACAAGTATGTAGTCGAATTGTTGGATTAGGTTTCACATTTAACTGTTTAAAATAAAGGACCCACCTGTAATTTAGGTACTTACATATGAAATTGGCGTTTTGTTGAACTGGCCACTTTGATCTTAAATATCTGGTGTTTGGTTAGGAATTACAAATTCATTTTTTTTTCATTCATAAAAAATCATATTTAAGCTTGTTTATTTGTGCTTCGAATTTAGTGATTCATTTGTTTTCGCACCATTTGATTTTTCTTTGAAATCGTTCTTTTCACAAAATGGAAAACTTAAAATATCGCGTTATTTACGAATATGAGTACTTGAAACAAATTGGAAAGTAAAAAAGCTCGAGTAATAGGTACCGCATGAATTTACTTAAGCACGCCAATAAACACGCAGTGAGGGCTGCGTTACATCACTCAATCGTCACAATAACGAGGGAATTTTGTATCGTATTGTTACTTGTGACAAAAATAGATTCTTTACGATAATCGGAAACGCTCATTACAGTAGTTGGACCTAGGAGAACTGGCTAAATTATATCCTAAGGGGAAATTGATTCAGAAAAAGGTACTGGTGAGTGTTTGGTGGACCAGTGCTGATGTCATACACTACAGCTACCAAGATCTGGCCAGACGATAATGGCAAATCTGTATTGTCAACAATTTCAAACCATGATGGAAAAGCTAGCCGTTAAACAACCGAGACTGGTCAATTTCTTTAGACCACTGCTCCTTTAGGGCAACGCTAAAGCCCATACGACACACGACAGACTGTCGCTAAATTAGATGAACTGTGGTTGGAATGTCTCGGACACCCACCATACTCCCCAGACTTTGCTCTAACAGATTACCACTTATTTTGGAATTTAGGCAATGTCTTGTAAGGATAAAAATTAATTTCCCGTTGAGGCTGTACAAACCGGCCTGAAAGATTTTATTGATTCACGCTCTCGCAATTTTTTTAGGAATGGAATTAATGAACTACCTATAAAATGGCGAAAGTACTTAAATAATAAACTATTATTATCTAATTAATCTATTATTAAGTATGTACTACATACTTCGATTGATTAAATGTATGATTTTTTAATACATTTTCGTTTTACTTTTTCCATATAAAATACTAATTTCATATGTAAGGTCCTAATAGTAAAATGTAAAAAAGCTTGAGAATATAAAATGGTTTTTCATTTTAAAATTACTCAGATGTACAATAATACTGAAGCTGACAGTGGGTGCTGTATATATTTCTTTATGACAAGGATCAAGTATCTATGGTGTAAAACCAAATTTTTTTAATCAAAATCTATCCAGTACTTTAGCGTGATGCGCACACAACGGCAAATTTTAATCATTTTATTTATATATAAATAGATAGATTTTCGTATAGTTTAATAATATAGCTCTGATAATACGGTGGAGGGTATACCTATCGCTGCCATTATTTGCGTGGACGATAAAAGTTACGATGGCCTTTAACTAAAGTTCTCATAGTAAATTCCGTGATTTTCCCTTAACTGTAGCCATCATGTGACTTATAATAGATGTCGTTATAACGTAATAAATCCACAGTGTATGAACTTAGGACATAAAATTTTATAACTCCAATATATATATTCGAAATAAAAAAAATATTTATATAGACAGAGTAAAATTATTTTTACACAATTAAAAACTAATTTCAACATAATGAATTCTCTTTATTGCCATTGTTGGCTAACATTTTACTAAAACTACTAACTCTCTACGAAACACGATAAAACAAGTATAACTTCAAAAATTCAAAATCAGGAATATCCTGGTTTACATAGACATAACAGCTTTATTAACTACAAATTTCAAGTCCTTTAATTAAAGTTAAAAAAAAAACCTTATTATACTTTGTATTAAAGGATTCACGTAAAAATTCATAAGGCGTGGAAAGAAGAAAAAGCACACGTTATTAACAAATGTGTATGATTTTAACTATCGCCAAATAAATGCACGTTTAATGACTTAATTTTATTAATAAGGTCTATTAATAAATAATATCAGCCTGTTTGTGTTTGTTTGTTTTATACTACAAGAACATTTCTCTTGGTTTCCTCATGATGTCTTCTTCACCGTCAGCCGATTGTATTACCAATTGAAATTAGTAAACGTACGCGAGTTTCGAAAACATTGTTGGTACCACGATATTCCGCCGATAAACCACTAGACCACCGCGATCTTTTTATAAGGTCCCTATTAGGACTTAATTAGGTGAGATTTGTTCTTAAAATAGTAAATATGTCACTGAGCTCGAATCATATAATAATACCAAAACGTTTACCTAAAACTTGTTCAATATTATTAGCATCTGGCTCTTACCGTCTCCCGCTGTTTCTTATAACAAGTCAAACCTAACCTAACCTAGACACATCTTCCGTTAATGGCACAAGTATTTTGTTGGGAGTAAATAATATAATTAGGGGATATATAATGGTGACGAATATAACCTTTAGCGACAGAAATATCGTTACCATTATAAATGAAACTAAAACGAACCTATTTGAAATTACTGTTAACAAAAATTTCAGCAGAGAGAATCGCTTGAAGCGCTAAAGCCGTGTACTGCGCAAAATACACCTTCATGCGTTGTTGAACAGCACATAAAAGCGTGAAGTAATTGAAAAAGAGTGGGTTGGAAGGGTTTAAACATATCAAGTAAGTATATATAATATATTTAATGAATTTGAAGATTATATAAAGCAGTTTTAACTATCTAAAAGTGGTTTATTTAATTAACTTAGCAAACATCTCTTCCCGAGGGAAGGAACTGGTATAATTATCACGAGTATGTAGTTTATTTACTGCTGGCTGCTCCCGCGGCTGCGCTTGCGTGGACTACAAAATGCCGTCGATCGAGCACACGCGCAAAACGTCCTTTCTCCGTTCCTAGTTATTTTAAAAACAAAAATGCTTTTTCTGGATGATCCTTAGAAGATATAAATATGATATTGTTCACATTTTTGAAGGTTTATTTAAGAATTAGAATTATGTAGTACATTAATTTCCTATACAAATTATAGTTTACTCAGCGTTAGCCATTTAAGCGCCCCGAAATCATCGTTTTCCGGTAAGATTTTTGTATGCGCGGAATCCTAATTCTTTTCATAGAATAAAAGTAGCCTGTATTACTCCGTATAACGTTAGCTATCTGCCAGTGAAATTCTCATTAAATCGGTCAAATCGTTTCGGAAATTAGCCTGAATAATTAGATATGCAGGTAAAAAAAAAAGGATATTCCTTATAAAAACCGTATATACTTTCATATACATTTAGTAATAAAAAGGCACTGTAACCTGCTGCCGGATCACCTTAGTTGTGTAAAAAAACAGAGGCAGTTATAAGGACGTCCGACAGAAATGAAAAATCAATTTTCAATTTATAAACCAATTATAGCCTGAATTATTGCAGAGCATGTCAGTGACGCGAAATCACAAGACTTTAACCATCCAAAAATTCAAACACGAGTCATATATATGTTCACAAGCCACTAATACTAAGCGTCGCTAGTTTGGCGCAAGCGTAATACGTCACGAGCATGTCGAGGTCATTTTATGACACGAAGGTCACGTGAACCCATAAGTTTGGTAATCGCTCAAAGCTACTAAGAAGTTTTCACTTCAAAAATATATAAGTAAATAAAAAAAAAATCTCTACAGAAATCTCCCGTCACGTATAATTTATTATGCTCGCGTCTTTCATAATATTCCCTTAAAACTCAGTCAGTCATTTCGGTAATCTAAAAGGGCGGAGGTGTCACAAGCCAAGGCGCATTAACAATAAATTTCACGAGAGTGTATAATTTTGTTGTTTTCGTTTTTTTTAATATATATTTACTTGCAAGATATCTCGCGTCGGGCTGTCGCTTCGGGAGAAATATGGAAGCTACGCGCCGAGTTAATCCGTCCTCGACGAGACTTGTTGGGGAAACTTGTAAATAATTTTTATGATTCACATTAGAAGCTCGTAAGAGGTATATCTTTTATTTTTTATTTCTTTTATTATTTCAAAGCGTTATTTTTACGATGATAATATTACAGTCAAATAGGCTGAAATGGCTGTAAACACCTTGAACGATGGCTCAATGGTTGCGAGTGCGGATTGCGCGTCGATCGACATGGGTTCGAATCTCTGCAATGAGCGTGAACTTTCGGTGAAGGAAAACATTGTGATAAAAACATAGCATATTGGTAGAATTTTTTTTATTCAAGGCCGTTCAAATATTACGTAACGTAATTTGGGGATTTGGATATTGTAAAAGGTTACTATGATTTACAAGGGTGGAAGGGGGTTCAAACAATGCGTTACGTAACATTGTTTTTTTTTTTTTAATTTAAAGTAAAAACATGGCTATCTAAATTTCACAAGATCGCAACATTTTTCGTTTATGTTTTACAGGGAACCCCTCGATTGTATTGTACGTCATTTTTATTTTATTGTCCCAAATTGGCAACCCTTTTTTGTTTGTTTCACGGGGAATCCCTCGACTGTATTAGTAGCCAGTTTGGTTAAAGTGAGTGAACATACTCTGTAATGTCCTCGAAACAGGGAGATTTGCATCATCAGCTATTCTTGGCCTATAAAAGCACTCACGCAAGGGGCTAGCTACTACCTTCAAATTATAAATGTGTCGCCAAACACCTATAGGTGTATTCCGTCGGCTGTACTTGAGAGCGAGTTCCACAACTAGGTTTAGCGTGTTACCTATATTTCTTTTCATCCCCTTTTTCACTATCTTCAAAAAAAGAGCAGGTTTTTTTATATTCGATCAGCGGTAACTTATTTATTTATGAACACATTTAGATAATTCTTTTGTCCTTGGAAAGGGACTACCTTATGGGTGGTCCCATTTTAATCTCATTAGCATTGGACCTTCGAATTCGAAGATACACATGGGAACGCTTCAAAATCAATTTTTTATTGTGTTTTGTGATAGCTGCACTTGAGTGTTCGACCTCTTAGAAATATCTCTATCTGCAGTCACGTCGTCGTTTAACACCAGGCAAAACTGTTGTAAAACAATAAAGAAGGGCTCAATATCAACAAGAACTCTGAAGAACTAACAGAAAGAAAATCATTTACAAATACAAACGTAGATACGAATCTGAAGAGACAGGTCCTCGTAAAAACGTGGTTCGTCTGAAATACCCTGAGTCAACGGCCCGCATTTTCGTTTCACAAGAGGCCCACTCCTTTCAATCTTGCAATTTGCAACGAAAACACTCCTTTTTGTGACCGAACCGAGTTGCGAGCGCAAAAGAGTTATTCGGCTCCCTACGCGTCCCATTGAGGCGCGCCGACGAATCGGGCCTCCCGTTTTTTTTCTTCTTTCGAGCGCCTTTCAGTCTTCATAAAAGAGGTTGTCAATATTTTGAGCGCCGTGAATGAACCTCTGTAGTACATGTCATTGAAGACTTGAGTGTGTTGTTGTCCATTGCATCAATGTAACTTTTTTTTTTGTAACTATAATTTTTTAGAGTACCGAGTAATTCATGTTCAATCTAGATATATGATATCTAGACGTATAATATCGATGTGTTGGTATGATTTTTCTTTTAGTCTAGTGTCAACAATAATATGGACAACAGCGAGATAGGAGTGCCGTCGGATTAGAAATTACACATTAGTAAGTATGTAAACTAAAAAATAATTATATATTATACATTTATATCAAATTGACCCCCAAAGAAGTAAACCTACAGATAAAAATTGTATACAATGTAAATTAAAAGAATATACTTGGTATCGTGTTTTTAGCGAAATCAACCCTAAGAAACTTTTTTTTGTATTCATATATTTTAAGGGCTTTTATGCAATTCGCACACGTCGTTCCCATCGTAGTATAAACATATAAACACATTATATGCATAATTTAATAATAAAATTCAATAGATTTGAACATACAAAACTGATTTGAAAACCTGTCGCCAAGCACCTATAGGAATGTTCCGGCAGCTGCACTTTAAAGACAGTCTTCCACTAGGCTTAGCGTGTTACCACCATCTTGGTCCACATAGTCACTTAATATCAGGTGAGATTATGGCCAAAGGCTAAACCTATAACGAATATAAGTCGAATGGAGTTTCTCAAGTCGGTCTCTAAAAGGTTAGTTCAGGAGTAATTACAGGCCTAAAAAAACACTCCCATAATAATCAGACGTACGCACACATGTTAATTAACACTCTCACACACATTACTTAATAAACATCTTATTAAATACATTCATACAAACTTAGGTTAGGTATAATTATAAAATATAATTTATGTACATACTACTTCATAATTGGCACTTTAGAATTATATTATAATTATTTTTCAATTTTTAAAATGTGCTGTGAAGTTTGTATATCTAAATAAATAAAAAAATATCAAACGGTTGAACTCGAAAAGCGACGAGCATAAGTGAATCACTGTGAAGGGGTTTTTCACGGTATGCATGGTGGTCACAACTTGCAACCCAGTCGGACTGTACATTCATACCGCCACGATGCTTATTCCTCCTTCGAAACTCATTACTATGCAGATGTGGTCGACTGGAGCATCTCATGTTTTATTAGACCACTTTACACCCCATCGTTATGGACTCCTTATTCGTAAGTAAAAGCTGATTAAAGATACAAATATTCTGACGCGATATCTAATAGCGGACTCACCGATAGTCAGTTTTAAAAGTTTTTTTTTTAGAACTGACTACACTGTTAGCCTGAGAGCTATCTAAAAATAGAGCCGCTGTTGGCTTTTACAACTTTACCGGGCTTAAGGCGGCCGCGGCAACATTTGACAAGGATGCCAAAGTGGCCGGACCTCGGCTTGGGCTGTTGCCGCGATTGCAGTTAAGACACGATCTTACTAATTCCCTATCCCTAAAATTCGAGCTCAACTAACATATTCATACATACATGTCCCTGCTTCCTGGAAACAAGGAATAATATGTATATATGTATTAAGTGATCATATAATCTAAACTAACTAGCGTAAAAAAGAAAAAAAGGTTCCTTACAGAACCTATGTGGTGTGCACAAGTTTTAAAAGTGGTGTCTGTAACGTGTGGCAGTGGAAACACGCACATATCGCGCCTACTCTTTTGAAATAGCTCAAAGCCAATTAGACGCGGCGACACAGCGAGCGCCCCGGCGCGCGGCGCGGCACCCGACAGCTGTTGTATGGCGAATGTTTTCCTTAGACGTAGTCATCCTTTTATGAAACTTTGTTAGACTTCGTTGGTGTATCAGATAGTGCCAGTGAAAAACTACACATTATCTTTACTTGTAACTTGAAATACTCACTTACCTATACGTTAAAGCTTGGGGGAGTTTATGGTGGAAACTCGATTGAACATACTCGTATATTATAATAATGATTTTAATTGGACCTATGTCTTGCGTGATTATATCATATTTTCGGCCATTTTGGCAATGTTTCACGATTTATAATAAAAAAAGTTATAGCAGCATGATGTAACGGAACTATTCGGGATGGTAAACCATTACTAATACAAAAATAATCAAATAAATGTTATGCAGTTAGCTTAAATACATTATTAATTGCGAGATTGTAGGGTTGTACAGCTCGAAATGGACGCGAAGACCATCCGTATGCAAAAAGATTTGTCATAGTGAGCCTTATGTGCGTCGGCTTTCGGGATTATACGATGCATATACCAAAGCCCCATGTAGCCTATCATAACTGTTCTTCCCGCAAGTACTAATTATTTTAATTTTTCTTTATCTCCTAAACTATGTGTACAAATAACATATTATGAAGAGCAAAATTTAACTTCATAAAATTATCTTTATGATGAAGTAACTTTTGTTTGTAAGGATTAATATGACATGTCTAAAAATAATGCTTATTAATCCCTTTTTAATTTTCAATAAATCTCTGACACAAAATACCTTATTGTGGCTTATGTATAAGATATAGGCATATGCAATTGTGTTTTTTTTTTTAATATACTAAGGATAAATATTTTTGTAGAACATTGTATTTCCGTATCATTAACGATTACGGCAGATCACGCAGATAAAGCAGTTCGAAAGGGCCTCGAATTCCGACTTACGTAACAAAAATAAATATTTAAGTCTAGATGAGAGTTGTAGCCTAATTTTATATAGCCTATACTATTCCTCGTGAGTTTAGTTATCATATTTAAAAATAATTTTTTGAATCCAATTGGTAGTTCCAGAGATTAGCGTGTTTAAACAAACAATTAAACTCTTCGGTTCTATTATACATATAAAATATTTTTACCCATTACTCGGGTAAAGTTTAGAAGTTTACAACACCATTCTGTTACGCATACAAGCGTCATTTCAATTAATCACTACACAGTATGTTCTATCCCCCCCAAAGCCTCGGGGGTTATTGCTTTTGGGCAGTGGAAGACTTGATCATACGAACTTTCGGTGGATATATAGATAAAACAATTGCCTGCGTTTTCGCAGGGCTGGACTAAATTTATAACAACTCATCAGCTCACCATTATCGGCGTTCGTGCTAACACGAGAAGATCCACAAGTAATTGTCAAGCGGATAGGAAGGGAACAGCTGTAGTCAAGTCAAAGTTGTGTTCACCTCCAGCTTGTCAAAAACCATTTCGCCCCGTGACCAGGCTTCATGTGTGATCCTTAGAAGATAGACATATGCTCTTGCTAACTTTCTTGTAAGATTTTTTAATGTCTACATTTATGTAGTACATTAATTTATTATATGTGTTATGGTATACTCAGCGTAAGCCATTTAAGCGCCCGAATTGATTTACCATGACCAGTTTCTTTTTATTTGCGCGAAACCCACATTTTTTTTCTAAAATAATAGTATCCTAAGTTACTTCCTAAAAGATCAGCTATCTACTAGAGTGAAAGTGCCGTCAAAATTAATTTAATAATTACGGAGATTACCCGGATAAAACAGGCGACAGACAAAAATTTTAAAAATTGTTTTTGTTCTAGTTACCGTTTATACTTTAATATGCAATTTAGTGAAAGGCTTTTATTTTGACCTTAAAAAAAGACATTTCAAGTTTATTACTTGTATAGATAAATAACTAAACAACACATCGGCTTAAACAGCCTTACTTAACCACATAATTTACAGTAATATATTTATAACAAAACTTTAACAACGGTTAAACGAATTAACCTGCGAATTGAGTTTACACATTAGATAAGTGAGTTATCACAATAAATAAATATACTTTTCAACTGGTTCCAAACTTGTCATATAAAAGTTAGTTAAGCGAGACGACCCAGGAATTCTCACAGCACTCGTAATAACTTAAACTTAGTAGACATCCACTTAAACACGTAGGAAAGCGTCTGTAATGCAAAGACGGAAACTTTGACAGAAAAAGCGAGCTTCTCTATTCTTCTTCTGTTTCTTTCCTCGGTAGATATTTTGATATACTGTTCTAATGAGTAGAAGTACTGAGGACGATGTCGTGCTTTCATATTTGTGACATTGTTTATGATTCATGGAATTATAATATTAATACGTGAAGCAAAAACTTTCTACCCCTTTTTAAGCGTATTGCATGCACGAAAGATTATGAGATTTGGCATGGTTAAAGTTTATATATGGAGAAGGAGTGTAAACAGCTAAAATGTACGTATAATATCTGTTACTAATATATAAAAAAAAAATTAATACTACGACTCCTAACCCGACAAGTGCCATTGAACTTAGACGATTTCCAAAAATATTAACATTGTCACTCAATGATTAGTGACAGCAAGTGATATAATACTCATTGTTTAGGTTCATACTGCAAATGTCAAACAGAAAATAGTCTATGATTAAAAATTCACTGGTCGAATTTCGATCATTGGGCTAGCTAACATATTTATCTGCATCCTTCGAAGAAAGCCGCGATGCTCTTCGACGCGGATTCCTCACGGTTGCCGTGGAGGCTCAAACCTCTGAAACTCTACGGTAATCCGATACCCTTTGTAAGAGAGACCAAATATCTAGGTGTAACCCTAGATAGTATGCTTTCTTTTAGACCCCACGCCCGTACAGGGCCGCTTGGGTCCTGGGCCGTTTACATCCTCTGTTATGTTTGGTAAGTAAAATGTCTACGAGACATAAGCTTACACTTTATAAGATGTGCATCCGTCCGATTATGACGTATAGTAGCGCAGCGTTCATACATATGTCCGAATCGAACTTTAAACGGTTACAAACAATTCAGAATAGGTATCTCTATCGCCTCACCGGGGCCCCTAGGTATATTCGAAGTGAAGATCGCGACCTAATTGTATACGCGACGACCGCCCGAGCCGAGGTCCGGCCACTTTGGCACCCTCGCGCGAGTCGTCCAAACAACTTTCGCAGCTGAGTGCCCTCTGCGCTCGCCCCCAAGTCCGGTGAAGCTGTAAAAGCCGCAGCGGCTTCAGGGCCCCTAAGGCTAATAGTGTAGACAGACAAAAAAAAAAATTATCTGCTGTTCAGTTAGTCTATAAGAGTAAGCATACTCCTCGCTCTTCGTTCGGTCCCCGCGCCCTATTTGCCTTAGTACTTTACTTACTAGGGGTGCGATACCAGGGAACTTAAAAGTGGTGCACCTCAGGCAAATTCGACCAACTTTTGGCCGGCGGCTGATATCCTTACCAGCTACTCACAGACTCTTTTAGTTATCAATAGATGACGGAACAAGAGCTGGATTGGCGTACACACACTGCTGCCCTGTAGGAGAGGAGAGGAGTTTTCTCACTGCTCTCGTTGATTATCTTATAATTCCAGGAGTATGTTTTTCCTCTCCGACTGCGATCGAGAGCCTTGGCTTTATCACCTGGGCCGTGAGGTAGAAAACACCTATAAAAATCACTTGAGAAATTAATATTTGTAACGTGCTGTATACATAGATTTTATTAATATTGTAATACTTACTATCCATACTAATATTATAAATGAGAAAATAACTCTGTCTGTCTGTCTGTTACGTTTACACGTCTACACCGCTAAACCAATTTTGATGAATTTTGGTATAGAGAAAGATTGGACCTTGGGAAAGGACATAGGGTACTTTTTGTAGCAAAAATAAAACTTTAAGGGTGAAAAATAGGAGAGGCAAGTATGTAAGAGGGAAATATCAGCTTCCGTGACAACCGTTTTGTTGATTTGAAGTGACAGTATATATTGTCAAAAAAAAGTTATTCAAAAAGTTTAATTTTCATTATGTAGACGGGAAACATACATCATACTATAATTAAGAGCCTATAAGAATTGTTAATATTGCGCTAAAAATTGTACATTAGAATAATAATTTTCAACCGATTTTGATGAAAATTGTACACGGGAAATAGGTGCCATTCCTCAATTGATACGGCATATGAATTGTCAACACTATGACTAAAAATAAAGGGATTTAAATAGTCGTAGCGTAGTAAGAAACGCGTTCAGAGCCGCGGGCATACTGCTAGTTTATTTATATATTTGTATGTATCTATTTCATAACATATCATACCATCACGCCTATATTCCCCGAAGGGTTAGGCAGAGGTGTACTAATGTAAACCCACATTTCGCCGGGTTTGTTTTTAGGTCCCATGTAATAGGGGGCGAGCCTATTGCCATTGATCGGGCACGAAACCAAACTCCGAGCTGCTACTGAGAATTTCATAGGAAAAACCCAATAACACTTTGCTCGACCTGGAATTCGATACCCAGGACCTCGCTCATAGCAGTCGCGCTTACGACCATTAGGCTAAAGAGGCAGTTAACTTATGTGTCTATTAACCGGTATGATATTGCCGACTGGCGATAGATTGCTGTTGTTTCGGTGGGCGACATGTTTTTGGATTATAGAGTGGGGTACAGTGTGGTCACATTGTCGTCCTAAAATATTTAAAAAAAAAAACTATTTTGTAATGGGCCTGGCGTTGGCGTTGTTCATAATCGACGGTAACCAGTTACCATCAAATGGATCGTCAGTATATGTATCGCAGCTTAGCATAAAAAATATTATTCAACAAAGCATTATATCTTAAAGAAATTGTTTTGTAAATATCCGAAAATGTTTATTCAATATTTCTTTTAGGGTAAAAAAATTAATAAGGGTTGCTGTTGAAACCAATAATTCTAACGTACAAGTATTAAAAGAAAGGAATCACATCTAAAACGTATATATTTTCCACAATAAATGGAATCTTCCGGACGCAGTTCGATCATTAGCACGGAATAGACCACCGGAGTCCGGAGGTGTTGAACCGGGTTTACGTGACAGTTATGTTCATAAGCAAGTGCGGATAAATCTATACTAATTTAAACTATTTAAACTCTTAAGATTGTCGTTGTTAAGCGTTTTCTGATGTTATATAAAAATCGATGGTCTGAAGTACCTGATGTGGAACCCAAAGAGCCTTTAAGGACCATAAGAAAATGCTCATAAGATTGAAAAACGTTTACTAAGGTGACATTTCGATATCTCTAATAGCTTGGCGAGGCCCTTAGAGTTACACATCAGGTACTTAATACCTTCGATTTTTATATTCTTTCATAAAACGCTGACCAGGTTATTATGTAATTTGTACTAAGTCGGTATTTTTATATCTCTAAAAGTTTGAGGGGGCTCTTAGAGTTCCAAATCAAGTAATTTCTAATGTATGTTGTGGAATTTTATATGACTCGGCCGTTGTTGTTTTAAACTTATGCTCAAGAAAACAGAAGTACATAATAGTAACAATGACTGCTACAATATTTTCAACGATACAAGTCATATAAAATTTTATAAGATCTATCTGTATCTATCTGTACCTACAGACTGCCCGCACAAATCTTGTTCCCCACTTCCGGCTATTTTAAAGACAAAAATGCTTATTGTGCGTGTTTTTTAGAAGATAGATGTATACTCTCCGTGACTTTTTTGTAGGTCATTTTAATGCCTACAATTATGCAATACATTAATTTGTTATATCTCTTATAGTTTACTCAGCTTAAGCCATTTCAGAGCCTGAATTGTTTCACCATGACCAACATTTTTTTAACTTGTGCGGAACTCCAATTCTTTTTCTAAATTAAAAGTAGCCTAAGTTACTCCCTATAAAATTAGCTATCTACCAATGAAAGTCCCGTCAAAATCGGTCCAACCGTTTCGGAGATTACCCGGAACAAAGACACAGACAGACAGACAAATATTTAAAAAATCGATTTTTTTGTTATAGGTATCTTATAAACTTCCATATGCATTTAGTAAAAAGCTGTTATATTGACATTACAAACAGACACTTCAATTTTATGAATTATATAGAGTATTTATGATAATAAAAATATTATTAACTGTATTGTCTTGTAATAAATTAAAATGGTTTAAGTACATGTAATTAGGCATAGTAGTTTATAAAAAATGGAATTATACGAATAAAATATAGGCCAGATTTTATCCAAAATTATTGTTTTCGTTAATATTCATCTCCTAGGCTTGATTGTTTATGAGAATTCACTCCGTTTTATAGACAAATCGTCTCAATCGAGACTGGACCCGGTTTTTACAGCATCTGTTTGTTGGGAATGAGTATATAATAAATAATATCAGACAAATATACAGATATAGCTAAAGTATTTCTGATGTAATTTTTTTAGAAAACATCAAAATTTGTCCAGTTTTGGATTAGGAAACAAGACATTACGAAATTATGACTTCGTCTATTATACATAATCAGTCCAATATACTATTGTCTCTTTCGTACTCTATTCAGTCGTTCGGACATAGCGCGACAGCAATAGATTTTTGTTAAACATATTCTTCAAATGTCCTGCCGATCGCATTTCCTCTTAAAAGCGAACTCACCAATAAGTGCTCAGCGACTAATCTTCATATCATCTGCAGTTATGAAAACAAAATCTATTGTAAACCACTGCCTCTGATTTAATATCTACAATTTTGATCAAAAAATTTAAAATCTTCACCAAAACAGGTTTAAAGTTAATAATAGCAAATTCAAAATTACATAGTAAAAGATAACACACATAAAGTCGCATCACGAGAGCTAGATAATACTATATGCAGTTGGCAATCGGCCGATACCCGAATACGGTATTTATCCCCTACTATCGGTTGCAAGTTCGAAAATTTCAAGTTTTTTTCTATACGTAAAGTATAGTGAGAGGTTTGTTAATTGTAACTTTAAGTGTAACTGTAAAGTTTTCGTGTAAATTAGTTTTTGACTATACTGTATAAAATAATATACTTATAATTAAATTTAAAAAATGTGAGGGTAGAAATAAAAAATAAATCACGATGTTTTTTATTCAATATTATCTTATAATATTACGATAATAAATTTCTTGTGTTCCATTATTTGAAAATAAATGTTTATTATACATACATGAAACATTTATATTGTAAATATGTTAGGAGTGACACTGAGTGACAGGATAAGCAATAGTGTGATAAAAGAACATTGTGGTGTGAAAGAAGAATGTTTAGACAGTGTAGTGTCTGTGAGTGAAAGAGAGGGAAGCATTATGTCATCTCTAGTGCACGTGCGGTCGCAACAACAGTCAGTCAGCTGTGAGCGGCGAGAGTGGGTGGGCATGTGCGTCTAAGAGCCGACAATAAAGGAAAAGAAGATATACTATATTTTGGCGACGAGGACTAAAAGTACTACTGTGAGTAATGATTATTAAATTATATATGTAAAACAAAAAAAAAATCACTAGGTACAAATTACGGTGAGGTCTTGTGAAGTAAACGTTGTATTCATCTAGTTACCATGCTTACCTAGTTACCTATGATGTAAGAAGACGAGACCGCGTGATATTTTGTTTGTTAGAACTGTAGGGTAGATATTATTATCAAGCGGGACGTTGGTTTACATTTCTTATTTCTTTAAGTATCCACTTATGGGTCGTTTATTAAATGCATGATTTATTTAGAGAAGGAAAATTCATACTTTTAATGAATATATTTACAAGTTATATTTATATAACAAAATACGGTGAGGTCTTGTGAAGTAAACGTTCTATTCGTCTAGTTACCATACTTAACTAGTTACCTATGATGTAATACGAGACCGCGTGATATTTTATTTGTTAGAACTGTAGGGTAGATATTATTATCAAGCGGGACGTTGGTTAACATTTCTTATTTCTTTAAGTACCCACTTATGGGTCGTTTAATAAATACATGATTTATTTAGAGAAGGAAAGTTCATACTTTTAATGAATATATTTACAAGTTATATTTATATATACTTATATATATAAAAAAAAACATATGATTAGGAGTAAAATGGATAAATGGTCTAGAGACATTACAGAGTGGTAACCAAGACAATACAAAAGAAAGAAAGGGAGACAGCGTCGAAGATGGGAGGATGATGTTACAAAATCAGCTGGTGTTACTTGGAGAAGGCAAGCACAGAACCGCTTACTGTGGCAAAATCTGACATTATACTTATAATTATTATGATTGGCATACGTACCTTTTGAACCTAAACAGTATGAATAGAGGCAAATTATGTTGACGACAATACTAACATTAACTGTATCAGTCTTCAACGCTCCCCAGATTAAATGGCAGGTATAACTTTTTACGACCTTTTACCACCTCAGTACTAACGGTTGAAACAGTGTTTTAAAGCTGACCCACACGAAAAAAAACTGCAATACAATAGTATACTGTACAGATAAAAACTTCGCACACTTCTGAAGGATTTTGGAAAGTTTAAACTCTAAAACGCGCAAGGCGGCCTAGTGAAGTAGCCCTGATGGGATTTAGAAAAATGTTAAACAGAGACAGATTTATATGGTTAAATAAAAACATAAAACACCACTATGTAACTTTATTAAGCATGAATAGAGTTATAAAAAAAAGCATTGAACCGCCAGAAGCATCCGGGTATAACCTCACTTGAATTATTGATCAGCGCAATTCCTTTTGAGATATCAGTTTTGCTTTGTTACGCAATCTCTGTTTAGTTTTTTTTTATAGTTATAAAATCCTAAGGATGACTTCTATTTTTTCAGAATAAACAACATCTAACTCGAGGGCGCACGAGTTAAATTACAGAATAATTTATTTTATTACCTTGTATTTTACAAAATATACCTTTGCGGATAGATAAGCACGTGCCTATAATATTCTGACCTCGATATATGATAAGTTTTGTAATTGGTTGTGCCTTACATCAGAATATGTAGCAACCGAATACCAAAGTGAGGAAGTAGGGAACAGACAAATTTTCTTTTCAGATTTATCTCTACTCGGGGCAGCCAGACTGGTGGAACACCTCCACCATACAGAAGATCCCAGCCAAATAACCTAGTGTTATGTTCCTGATAGAGTAGGGTTTCTGTGATATCTGTGATAATACAAGGGTCCATAGGCTACGGTAGCTGTATGCTTATTTAAAAAAAGTAAATTAAGTAGTTAAAAAAAAACACCATAGTGGGATGCTTAGACATGTCGCATTCCAAAACCAGTCGGTGTATATCCAATAATCAAGTGAAGAGGTAAAGATCTGTACTCAACTGGATCGCGACCCACCATACACATGGTAAAACTCTTCACAGTTAACTCTTTTGATTTGTCGCGTTTCGGGATCAGCCAGTGCATGTCTAGCTGCTGAATGGCTTGCAGGCCGACAATGAATTAAAATAAAAAACCACCACATAGCTGACCAAGCCCCCGTCAAAAACTCCTGGTGTGTTTTAATAACTTCAACTTTATGAAATGGTATCTCTTTTTTAATGCTATAAATGTAGATAGCAAGTATTCGGCCCTATAGCAAACCTGAAAAATAAGCCCTAGGTAAACTAACGCGCTTACCGACCTAGGAACAGGGCCCCAAAGAGCTCTGAAAACCAAGTTCAAGAAAATGATAAATTTGAGAACTGTTTAGTTCGACTAAGTACCTCGAGCTTTAAAATGCTAATTCATGAATATGGAGGACAGTTTAATCGATTGGATAATTGAAAAGTGTTCGTCGGAAGAACTCGGGAAGAAAATACTTCGCGAAGCTGGAACCATTTAGCGTATGATGAGAAGTGCCCAGCTAAAGGAAATATGTAGAGATCAAAGAAGTCGAAACAAAGGGTTGAAAATATAAAGTAGGCGAACGCGATAGAAGATAGAATTGATTACGTTTTAATATTCTCCATAATAATACACTCGCTTGTTTAGTATGTGGAACTGAAGTAGAGATGCTGATTGATTCAGGATGTCAACACAATTTGGTTTTTGTCAAGACATAGTTAGAAATTAATGATGAATAACATCATGTTAGGAGAAAATAAGCATATCTACGGAACAACCAAAGTTAAATTTCGAGGACATGAGTTGTCAGATCAAGGAATTCTACCACTAGATAATTATGTATCGGTTATAAAAGATTTTAGAACCCCGATAAACATTTCGGAACCAGAGAGCTTTTTAGGGCTTATTAACTATATTGGGAAATTGATTCCTAATATGGCCACCCTTACAGAACCATTGAAGCAATTGCTTCGTCGGAAATCAGCCAGAAATGCAGATGTTAAGGATTCTTGGGGGAAAAGTCAACATACAGCCTTTTGTGCTTTAAAGGCTGCATTGAGTGACATACCAAATTTGGGATACTACAACGTGGATGATAAAACTATGGTATTTGCAGATGCAAGCCCAGTCGGACTCGGAGCAGTCTTAGTACAGATAAATGAAAGTGGTCCACGCATTATTGGGTTTGGAAACAAAACTCTTAGTGATTGTGAACGTCGGTATTGCCAAACTGAAAAGGAGGCTTTGGCATTAGTGTGGGCTGTGGAGCACTTCCACATGTTTCTGTATAGCAAGGAATTCGACTTAATTACTGACCATAAACC
Source organism: Saturnia japonica (assembly GCA_033032175.1). Lineage (NCBI taxonomy): Eukaryota > Metazoa > Arthropoda > Insecta > Lepidoptera > Saturniidae > Saturnia > Saturnia japonica. The sequence continues at coordinate 15,731,058 of CM065325.1, forward strand.
TCTTGAGGTCATATTCGGTCCGAAGTCCAAGCCCTGTGCACAGATTGAGCGTTGGATACTGAGACTTCAATCTTATAAATATAATGTCATTTATCGTCCTGGAAAAAATAATATAGCCGATCCCTTGTCTAGATTATGTACCTTTAACCACGATAAGACTCGATACAGAGATTACGTCCAGGATATTATTGACCATGCTAGACCAATAGCCGTATCGCTAAAAGATATTGAAGAACATTCGAAGACTGATATGGGCATACAAAAAGTGAAACAAGGCGAATTTATAAAAATGTGGGATGACGCAGTAAAGGGTTATAAGCTATTCGAGAACGAGCTATGTTTCTTTGGTAACATATTGTTAAGAGGGACCAAAATAGTTATTCCAACACAATTACGACGACTTGTTCTAGATGCTGCTCACGAGGGCCATCCTGGAATGGTCGCGATGAAGTTGAGACTTAGAGCGAAGGTTTGGTGGCCTAACTATGATAAGGACGTGGAAAATTTAGTATGGTCCTGTAAAGGATGCACACTGGTATCGGCACCAAATCCACCACACCCACTGAAGAGAAGATAATTACCTACACAATCCTGGGTTGATATCGCCATAGACCTTCTAGGACTGTTACTGAGTGGTGATTATCTTTTCGTAGTAATCGATTACTATTCTAGGTACAAGGAGATCAAAGCATGTCGAGACATAAGCAGTAAGGAAATGATTCGATTACTTAAAGAGATTTTTAGCCGTTTAGGACATCCGGTTTCCATAACTTCCGATTATGGCAAATAATTCATTAGCGCAGAGTTCAAGACTTATTGCGATGAAAATAATATCAAACGATTTAATACAATACCCTTCTGGCCGCAACAAAATGGGGAGGTAGAGCGACAGAACAGGGATATCATTAAACGGCTCAGAATATGCCAAGTAGAGAGAAAAAGCTGGAAAGAAGCGTTGACGGAGTATTTGACAATGTACAATAGTACTCCACATAGTGTAACTGGGAAAACACCGGCAGAGCTATTCTTTCAAAGGAAGTTTAGGGACAAGATTCCGATGATAGATATTGCAGAACAAAGTTTTGGTGACACGGATGTAAGAGATAAAGACAAAGGACAAAAAGAAAAAGGGAAAGAGTATGCAGATAAAAGACGAAGAGCTCGCGATGTTGACATACAAGTGGGTGATAAAGTGTATGTGAAGAATGCCAATAAAACGAATAGACTTAGTCTGAATTTTGATACAGCCACGCACACGGTTAAGTCTAAAAACGGTGGAGATGTGGGAGTACAGAACGATGAGACAGGGCAGCAGTTAAGACGAAACATATTGCATTTAAAAAAAGTGGAGGGAGAATGGAGACCTATGAATCAAGAAATCGATGGACAAGGTTTAGAAATGGCGGTAGAAGAAAGTTCAGACCAGGAGATGGAAGATAATCAGGATTTAGGGAATCAGAATTAAAAATATACAATTATAGTTGGTTAATCAGTAGTTATGGTGATTACAAATTGTTGAACAATCTGAAAATTGTTTCATTAAATAAAATAAGGAAGGGATGTAGTGTCTGTGAGTGAAAGAGAGGGAAGCATTATGTCATCTCTAGTGCACGTGCGGTCGCAACAACAGTCAGTCAGCTGTGAGCGGCGAGAGTGGGTGGGCATGTGCGTCTAAGAGCCGACAATAAAGGAAAAGAAGATATACTATAGACAGATTTATAAAACGAGCGTGAATTGGAATGTTGGAAAAGAAAGGCCTAGACGAGCCACGATCAAATCGGGGACGTTCTGAAGAAAGGTTAGGTCAAGAATACTCTACGCCGACGAGCATGCATGAAAAGACTGATGAAAGTCGAAAAAGCGAAAGATGTATGCCAGGACCATAGCAATTGGAAGGTCATGGTATCTGCATACCCCGTTGGGAAAGAGGCGTGATTTATGTATGTAAATGTTTGTATGTATATTATAAAGTTTAGTGAACAATAATTCTCCTCGATACATTTGTTGAATACAATGGTACCTCTCAACCAAGATTAGACAGGACCGAGACAGTTTCATTTGGCGTGTCTGCATCAGGACAAGCCCTGAATAGCAAGGAGCAGCTGAAACCGGTTTAAACCGGATCATCCGAACAAAATGGACGCTCGGTTTGTATTAAAACTCTTCCAGCGCTGAACTGTTTTAGACGTTAAGCTGAACTCCCCTAATTGAAAGATTTACTTTTTAAATTGCTTTTGAATCTTTATGAATAAAAAATTCAAACTTCATGGAATTTTTTCTCTCTGTACTATTTCTTTCATCTCGATGTCATGTCGATGGACTGCAGTTTGTATTCGGATCTTTCTAGATTATTATAAAATATGAGATTTATGATAAATGCTTTGAGTTATTTCTTGTAATAAAATAACTTAAATATTTACGGATTACATTTAATAAATAAAAAAAACTTGATGAAGTAAGCTGTGCGTTCCCGGCTTAGAATAAAACCACCCCCCTTTCTTTCCATTGTCGTCGTAGAAGGCGACTAAGAGGCTTTATAGCGACCACTTTATGCCAAAAATAGCATTCCTAAGGAGGATTGACGTCAGGCAGACAGCCGGTCATAAAACTTAAGCCAAAACTATTACAGCATGGAAATGAATATTAAGAAGAAAACGTGCTATGCCGTCCCCACCTAGTCTGGGATAAGGACAGGCAAAAAAAAGTAATGATGAAGTAAGTTAACATTCCACAGTCTGGTCAGTTTTCAGAATGGGTGTCTGTTCAAATACCTCATCAGACATTTTCTTACAACATTATTGTAATGATTTTGACATATATGTACCTATGAATTTATGAAATAAATACAAGTCAGATTCGCTTTACTTTTCTGGTCACCTCGAAGCTTTTTTTGAAATGACGTTCCTAATAATGTTTTATGTTTCGGGACAAAATTGAATTGACTTTGTTTATTACCAAACAGCGAACTGTTAGTACAGGAATCATGATAAATTGTTAAATATATACTTATAAATTTCATTGTAAGGTGAATGTAAAAAGAAAAAACAAAAATAAATATCACAAAATAGTAATTCTTTAAGAGTAACAAAAATAAACATCTTGTGGATTATTGAAATTACATAAACTATTTATTTATAATAAAATAAAAAATCAATATGAATAGATTAATCAAAATTCGAAAATGAAAACTATAAAGTATTAGTGAAAATATGTGCAGAAATTTATCTGTGAAACTACTGATCCGATTCTAAAAATTCCAGTTAAACTAATATAAATTTATATTCAGTCATATACACTTATAGGAACTTTCGGGCGTTTGATAGTTATTATTAAAATAACAAAATTACATGATTAACTTCGCTTGAAATATAAAAGATCAGTCAAGATCTAATGTTGTCATACAAACGAAAACACACGTGTATGGGGATTTTACAAACTGAATTTTGACCATTGATTGTGCACTATACAGTTACTGGATATATTACCCTACTTATGTATTATACATAATATTATTATGTTTTGTATAGTATGAAAAGTAAATGAAGAAACCTGTTCAAGAGAAATAACACTTCCAATGATATGTTCCAAAATAACAGTCCGTTACGTGATGCTATCTATTTCTATTACAAACATTGAAAAGGATGAGCTGTTATAATTCATATTTGTATGTATCTCTCCACAACAAAGTAAATATCCATAAGCTTGAATAAAGAAGAGCCTGTTTCAAACTAAAACAGTTAAGATGTGTGTCATACACCAATTTTTGGAACAGATACGTAATATTTGGTAACAGTTTATAGATTATAGTTCCAAACTGTTACTTGTATAATAAGCTCATGAGTTGAATGCAGAGCTAAGGAATTCGATAGTGCTGTAAGCTAATTAGGATTTTTGCTGTCGATAACTTTCAACATTGTTTTGAAATTAAACATTTACATATTATGTTAACATAGTGAAAATCAAGGCAAATAATTCATCAGACAGTTTTATCATATAAGATTCATTTTTCGCCATTTTCTATGCTTGGCGATGAATAAAAACATGTTTTTTTTATAACATAACTTGACAGAATCGAATCAGTCATTATTAAAAACAACAAAAGAAACGGGGTCGGAACTTGAATATTAACGCGATCTGTAATAGTTAGTCGATAGTTTTATAGGACAGTATTCAATTTACTACTGTAAGGGTGTGTGAGGCGAGGCGTGCGGAAGGCGGGAAGAGATGCTCCCACTGTCCACCTCAGGCCCCGACTGCATTCAACTCGCTCACTTACTATAACTGTTCTTTTAAACTGTTTCGATAAATAAACCTCACTCTTAGTTGTGTAATATTTGTGCAAATATAATATTAAAATTAATGCTTATAAAGTAATGTACAGTAAATAGTTAATTTATATATTTGTAGAAATATTTATTAGACCTTAAGATTTATAGCCAAATGACCTTTCAAATATATAATATAATAGTAGAAAATTGAACTCTCAGTTGCAGTTGCATTGTGAACAGCACGGCGACTTCAACGAGAATTAAGGCAAATATTAACATTACTTTATTTCTAGTTTTACCATCACTGTCCTTTATACAAAGCGTAGTACACAATTTAAATAGACAATAATGGCGATTGCCGCTTTCATGAAAGTCAGTCGTAAGAAAGAAGAAGTACAGTGATCTGGAGATGGTTCCAAGAGACGAGATAATAACTTACCCTACGCTTTAAAATCACTTGGGTGAAAATTTAGCACCTAATGTCATACAGAAAATAATAAATATATCGAGTGAATGCAGACACTTGCGACTGGCGTTCGACTTACTTGCGTTAATGTAAGTGTACGCTGTTATCAATTGTTTTATCAGGATGGCTTTTTGTGGCTTTGGTTTTATTACCATGCCAGTGACCAACTGGTCGGCGATTTCAAACAAAGTAAAAATATATAAGTAATTTTGTATCTTCACACAGTACGGCGTGTTATTAGGAACTTTCTCAATATTTTAAGTTATCTACTTTATAATGTCTTCTTTCACCATCAGCCTATAAATAATGTCACCCAATAAATTTGAATTTAGTAAGATTACGCTTTCTTCTCCTCCTCTCTTCTTGCTAAACGGAGCTGGCTTTCTAAATCAAGAAGCGCCATTTGCATTAGATTTTCATTTGACAGGCCGAGACGCTTAATGCCCTTTTAAATATTTGTTATCGAAGTACTCTGCGTCTTTGAAACTCATTTTCTCTTTCGTTTGCCATGGAATGGCAATTCCTCACAATATGGTCAAGGATCACTGGGATTCCGTGTTCATGCCATCTCGGATATATTTTCAGTAATAAATTTAGTGTTATGTAGTCCATCAAGTGTTCAGGGATTAACATTTAGGCTGGAAAACTTCTCATCTGAACCTTCGATGTAGTATGAAATCTGACACAAAAATGGCCTGCAATTTGTAGGGATAGTTATTTTCCAAACTTTACAATAAGATAAATAAACTGACCACTGACGGAAGAAGCTCCAAAATTCACCGGCAACAGTCAGGGATAGGTGGGAAAAGGTCGAGTCAGTCGTTTGCTGGCTTCTCACACCAATTTGTCTCGTGGCAAGATTACAAGTTTACACAATATAACAAACGGCCGCAATAGGGAGATTATCCATTGCCTCTCACAGTTCAAACAAAATATTACAAAAGGTTTTTTTTCTTCAAGTTATCAAACGGAGGTAGGCGTAACTCAAACCGGCATATTGACCTTCAAGACAATCACGATTGGCCATAATATAGGGAAACTATATTTCGTCTCATTGCCCAGCAAACAGCATTCAATCAACTTCCAATAATTAACAAGGCAATGTACTTTTTATATCGATCTGATCAAAAAACCTAATTTCTCAAAACAATACAAAGCAGCGTGGCGTACGCGTGAAGCAAGAACGGAAAGGTGACAGACAGCTCACAGCTAACTGCGCGATAAACGCCAAGTTACCTGGATAGAGAAAACTAAAGGCAACTTGTGTTGCCAAGCCGTGGTTCCGAACATTTAGTAAGATTAAACGAAATTTCATAAATTCATTGACTTAAGCAGAAGTTTAAACTAACAAACATCGCAATCAATATTGTTCCACGATATTACTATAAAATGAACAACTAACCCTTAACGCTCTCATAATATTATTCCGATATGAAAATAACTAGTTAGGAACAAAGTTCTCTCTCGACAACAAGCTTAACGTAAACTTAAATACGTGTTCAGAACAGTTTTATAATATAATTACCTAGAACCGTTCGTTCATTATATCTGCGGGAAATGTTCGAATAAGATTTTTCTCATATAATTTTTTTTTTTTACTATTTAGGGGAAAATTTTGCAATAGTTCTTAAACTTAAAAAACACTCAAAACAACTCCTTATTACAATTTAACAGTGTTATTAATTCTTCTTTTTCTTCTCATTTTAGAACCGCAAAAACATTCGCCAGAGTCAATGTTTTGAACCTTCATAGTACTTTTTTAATATTTAAAATGAGGTCCACCAAAATGGTGGCTTTCTTATCGGAACTCATAATGTATGTTTACGGTTCATAATCTACTTACGCAAATATCACGCAAAATGCCACCAAAATTACTTAATAGAGGGCTAGAGAACCTATATTAATGAATTTAAATAAAAACTATAAAATGGCAGCCCCAGATTCTGCCAAAATAGCTATGGAATTAATTAATAAACAAAGTAATCTAACAATCAAATAAAAAACTTAACTGATTCGCGGAAACCTGGTTACATTGCTACGGAACTTTTCGGTTCAGCCTGGCACTGTTTAAGAATTGCAGATTTACAGTAACTAGCGATCACCCTAAGCTCAAAATTCGACCAGCGACTTTTTTATCATAGACTATTTACTGTCAGACATTTGCAGTATTCATGAACCTAAACAATGAGTATTATCTACATCATTTGCTATCACTTTTCGTTGAGTGAAAATGTCAATATTTTGGGGGGTCTAAATTAAATGGCACTGGACGTTAAGTATTTGCAGTATTAACTTATTTAATATAATTATTAGTAACAGATACTATAGATAAATTTTAACTTTCTGCACTCCTTCTCTATGTAAACATTAAACCATGCCAAATCTTCACGTATTAATATATAGATGATAACTATTAATATGCGTCGCTATACAGAAAATATCACAATAAATCCTCGATGTAACTATTATATACAAAGATTGACTTCAGAACGAAACGATCTAATTGCTGGAATTTCACCTTATATACGGTTTCTATTCAGACACGTAAAACTTAAGAATCTTCCTATCGGTTTATTCTTATTTGTATGAGATTATCACTTGCAGGATGTGTTGGTTATTTCAACATTATTATAACGTGAAGAGTTTTCTCAATAAAAATTTAGGCAATATTTCATATATTTTTTCAGTCTATATCCATTTCTTTGGCACGCTCTGTAGGCCAAACATCTCGATTAATTTTGGTATAAGCAGTATAAGATTTTAGCATAGCATATGTGTCGTTAGATTCTTCTTAACCGTGGGAGTGGCATAGGCTATATAATATTTAAGTACGACGTCTGGGAATCAAATAATTATATATTTTTTTAGTGAAGTGTTTTTGTTGCAGTCGTATTTTTTGTTTCCTTGTTAAAAATATAACTTGTTAATCTCACTATAGAGCACGGGCCATCTTATACGGGAAATAGCACAAAACAAAACACGAAACAGAACAAAAATAGTCCTAAACAAAATAACAAACAGACAAAATTTTATACAAAATTTGGGTTTTTCATTTTACTAGTTAGCGTATCATATGATAGTATTAAGTTTTATGAATTTTGTATGTGACTGTACAGACGATTCAATTACATCTATCTAACAAAACAGAAAACATAACTACAAAATTACCCGTTCCTATAAACCTATCTGCGCAGTATCTCGTAATCGTCTACAAATAAATTTGAAAGATGCTTCTAAGCCAAACAGCGATAAACTCTGACATAGTGCAATTATACTATAGTAGGTCACGATGTGTTGAAGCAGCGTAATATAAAACCTTTACAAATCAAAGCATGTAGTTCGAATTTAATTATTTTTTCTCGTCGTTAAGAATTATGATATACAGTGGGGTACCCCTTTTGGCTTTTCGATTTGTCGTTGTCACCACCGTCGCGTCCGCGCGGTGCAAACTCGCTCGGCTCGGACTCCTCATTAACCTCGTGCTCCAGAATTGAGTACTATCAAGCCAATACGTATAGAGTGGGTGCTTATAGGTTCAGGAGCTTTGAATATACATAGCTAAACCACGTCGGCACCGACCTAAAATTATCACAAAACACAGCACAGGTGAGTCGGCGTGACATTTTGAATACACTTCTTTCGCTGGATATTCGCATCGTAATTTCGCTATTCGTTTCGTATCGCAGGTTGGTTCCATATTCACGTGAAATAATAATAAATTAATAAAAGGTATTAAGGGGTAAAGATATAAAGCTATATCTCTTAAGAGATTGTAAGGGATGGTTACCTAAATCTAAGTGGTGAAATATTAGTCATTAATAGGATCCGATATGTTATCGTTATGGTCGAGCTATTAATTATCAGAAATAACAATAAAACAGCATATAACCATCAGCTTCACATTACCTTATTACACAGATTAGGTGCTTCATACAAACAGATTCACAAACTTTGCGTCTTTACAACACTGCTGTACACTTTATATCAAGGTGGCCCAATTAATTTTCAGTTATCCCTAGTGCAATAATAATCCGAAATTGTATTATTTTTTAATGCGGGTTTACAACGCTTCTGACTTAATTAATTACTTTCTATTTCGTCTTGATTACACGGTTTTTAAAAAAGTATAACGCGAATGTATCAAAATACTCGATAGTTAAAAAAATTCAATAATCAAAAAGTTTTAAAAGGCACGACGCGAATCGGGTAACTGCTTGGAGGGCTAATTTAAATGCCTTGGTGGGTCATTTTTGGGTAGGTTACTCAGGTTGACTTAATTTAGGTTATTATCATTATAGGTTTAGCTTTGAGGCTACAATCTCACACGATCTTAAGTGACGATGTGACCTAAGATGGTAGCACACTAAGCCTAGTGGAAGACTGGCTCTCAAGTACAGCTGCCTGAACACACCTATTGGTGTTTAACTACTGATTTTCCACTTGAGGGTGGTAGCTAGCCAGGCGGGCATTAGAAAGAGTTCTACCAACATGCTACCATTTCATCACGATGTTTTGTATCACCGAAAGCTTAGGCTCGTTTTAGGGATTGAACTAAGCCATCGTTGCTTCAGATTATAATTTACTATTTATTTTACTTGAATTATAACAATGTATCCTAAATGAATGAATAACTCAAGTTAATATACCGTTTGTTTGTTACTGTAGTAAAGAAATAAACACAAGCCGGTTAGCGCCACCTATCGTACAAATGATACATACACACTGGCATAGATACTCCTTGTTCTTGTTTGCTCGCGTTGCGTATAATAAAGTGTTACTGTTGGATTTTAATATACTTAACTATAAAACTAAAGCTTCTAGCTCTGCTGTTTTATTTCTATAGGTTATGGGCCTATCTCATAATAATTAGAAACAGTATTTAGTAAAAAGTTACAAGTTTAGTTCCGAAAAGTAAAGTACCGCGTGTAATAAAAAGTGAGGTTAAGTAGCCGACTCCGGTTATTAATTTTTGCAGCGTATTTTATATAAAAACCTATCAGTTTCCGAAGCAATGTCGATAAACACCGTGCATATTGATAAACTGACCGGAAGGGACAATTACAATACGTGGAAATTCGCTGTAAAAGCCTACTTAGAGCACGAAGATTTGTGGTCGTGTGTGAATCCTGACAAACAGGAAACCATTGACGCTACCAAGGATGTAAAGGCCAAAAGCAAGATTATTCTCCTGGTTGACCCAAATAATTACCACCACATAGAACAAGCTGTGAGTGCCCGGGATGTGTGGGTCAAACTTAAGTCTGCGTTCGAAGACTCCGGATTGAGCAGGAAAGTAGCTTTATTACGTGATCTTATTAATACAAACCTAGATAGTTGTACCGATATTGAGGATTATGTAAATAAACTAGTAACTACCGCTCATAAGCTGAGAAATATAAGCTTCAAAATTGACGATGAATGGTTGGGTACTTTAATGTTAGCAGGTTTGCCAGATCAGTACAAACCAATGATAATGGGAATAGAAAGCTCTGGTGTTGTAATAAGTGCAGATTTTATCAAAACTAAGTTGCTACAAGAAGTGAAAAAGGAATCTGATACTACTGCATTGTACACAAAGCATAGATACCCAATAAAGAAAAATTATAGTTCCCAGAATAATCAAAATAAACCCCGTGGTCCCCGTTGCTACAATTGTAATAGATATGGGCATCTGAGTAAGAACTGTTTTGCCAACAAAAAGGAAAGTTCTAGTACTAATAAAAATTATGCTGCAGTTTTTTCAGCTTGCACAGCAATGGACGATTATAATTGGTACGTGGATTCTGGTGCATCCATGCACATGACAAGAAGATCTGATTGGTTATATGAAACAAAGACACCTCCGATACAAAGTATAAAGGTGGCCAATAATTCTTCAGTTACCGTACAGAAGATGGGAAATTTGGATCTCAATCTCTGCTGTAGTGATGGTAAAGTAAACCAAATCCAGGTAAGAGACATTTTGTTTATACCAGGACTGAGTACTAACTTATTGTCAGTTAGCCAGTTAGTTAAAAATGGATGTCAAGTTAATTTCCATAGTTGTGGCTGCAATATTTACAACAAAGAAAAAAGATTAGTAGCAACGGCGAGACTAACCAACAACATGTATAAATTGAATACTGTAGGAGGAGGCGCATTTCTTACTGCCACTGATAGCATTGAGAGTTTAGATGTATGGCACCGTAGAATGGGACACCTCAATTATGTTGATGTAAAAAAGTTAGAAACTTGTACTGAAGGGATGAAAATTACAAAAAATGATAGTAAATCATGTATTCCATGTATACAAGGGAAACAAACTAGATTACCATTTAAAAATGAAGGATCAAGAGCAACATCACTTCTTGAGGTTATTCACTCAGACCTCTGTGGCCCCATGGAATCTCCATCAATGGGAGGGGCAAAATATTTTATAACATTTATTGATGATCTTTCTAGAAAAGTGTTTGTATACTTTTTAAAGGACAAATCAAATATAACTTCAGTTTTCCATAACTTCAAATGTGAAGTGGAAAATGAGTTGAATCAAAAGATAAAAATTATCCGGACAGATAATGGCACTGAATATTGTAATAAAGTTTTTTCGAAATATCTTTCAGACTCCGGCATCAAGCATCAAACTACGACGCCTTACACACCTGAACAGAACGGTTTGAGTGAGAGAAAGAACCGATCTCTAGTTGAACGCGCCAAGTGCATGCTCAGTGATGCAAAATTACCAAAAACCTGTTGGGCCGAGGCTGTGTCAACAGCGGCCTACATTATAAATAGATCCCCATCTCGAGTTCTTAATGACATAACACCAGAAGAAAAGTGGTCAAGAACAAAACCTAATATTTGTCACATGAAAATATTTGGATGTAAAGCCATGGTTCATGTACCGAAACAACAGAGACAAAAATGGGACTCAAAATCTACTGAAATGAGGTTTGTTGGCTATTGTGAAAATACAAAAGGATACAGATTATTAGACATAAAAAAAAGAATAATTTTGAAGAGTAGAGATGTTATATTTATAGAAGAAAGTCAAGAAAACTTAAAATCAACACTTACTATGACAAAACCAAACATAGAACCAGTTTCATTAACGTTGGGTGTAAGTACACAGAGTACAGAATTAGAAGTACCAACTCCGGATGAATCTAGTTTGGAAAACAAAACATATGATCAGACACTTAACCAAGACTCTGAAAATCCTACTTCAGAAAGTAGTTTATCTTTATCTTTTTCAGATGCAAATGACTCTATTTATATACCTAGCAGTGGAGAGATAGCCGATAACAGTTCATTTGAACATGATTTTTCCAATGTTACACTAAGACCACAGAACCAGAAGCGTGTACAAAAACACAAAATGACAAAGAAATCTGATGACAAGTTATGTTATGCAAATCTGGCTATATGCAATGATCCGATGAGTTTAGAAGAAGCTTTATCTTGCACAAATTCACAGCAATGGTTACAAGCCATGGAAGTAGAATATAAGTCATTAATTGAAAATAAAACTTGGATATTAGCTAAACTGCCACCTGGTAAGAAAGCAATACCGTGTAAATGGGTGTACAAGACTAAGAAAGATGAGAATGGAACCATAGTCAAGTACAAAGCACGATTAGTTGTGAAAGGATGTGCTCAGAAAAAAGGTATTGACTATGATGAAGTTTACTCACCTGTTATAAGATACACCTCGCTCCGTTACCTACTGGCACTAGCTACGAAATATGACATGGACATAGATCAAATGGACGCTGTTTCAGCATTCTTACAAGGCGACGTTGAAGAAGAGTTATATATGGTACAGGCACCGATGTATGAAAATGGCAATGACACAGATGTCTGTCTATTAAAAAAATCGTTATATGGACTGAAACAAGCCAGCCGTAATTGGAATAAAAAACTAGATGTTACACTCAGAGAAATAGGTCTGAATCGTTCAAGTATCGACCCATGTATTTATTATAAAATATCCAGTGAGAAAGATATTTTATTTTTAGCAATTTATGTTGACGATTTGATTTTATTCACAAATTCAAAATATACAAAAAACCATGTAAAACAAAAGTTATGTGAGAAGTTCTGCATGAAAGACATGGGAGAATTAAAATACTGTATTGGACTTCATGTAACGAGAGACAGGAAAAATGGTATTATGTATATTAACCAAAAGAAATACATACAGGAAGTACTACAGAAATATGGTATGTCAGACTGTAAACCTGTCAAGACACCAATAGATCCACTTACAAAGTTACATTCAACTGGTGAAGAAAATGCAATATTGAGAAATATTCCTTACCAAGAAGTAATTGGATGTATGTTATATTTATCTCAAGGGACGAGACCAGATATCAGCTATGTAGTTAATTACCTAAGCAAATATAACAATAAACCAGAAATGAAACATTGGGTAACTTTAAAACGATTAATGAGATATCTACGAGGCACCGAAAACTACAGTTTGTCTTACAAACAATGTGCAGAAGAAGAAATCGTTCATGCCTATTGTGACGCCGATTGGGCTAACTCTGAAGATGACAGAAGGTCCTGCACAGGATACACTTTTATATTTCAGGGAGGATCTATATCTTGGAGCTCAAAGCGACAACCTACTGTTGCACTGTCAACAACAGAGGCGGAATACATGTCTTTATCAGCCTGCACCCAAGAAGCACTATGGCTAAAACAACTGCAAGAACAGTTTTGGCCACATCTCAAGCATCATACTATACGTATTTATTGCGACAATCAAAGTTGTATTAATCTTTCAGGAAACGATGTTTATAATTTCAGAACCAAGCATATAGATGTCCGGCACCATTTTATCCGGCAGAACATATGTAAAAAGGAGATTGAGGTACAATATGTCAACACTGGAGAGATGGTTGCTGACGTCCTCACCAAAGCGACTCCACAGATCAAGCTAGACTACTTCTCTAGAAAAATGGGCTTATGTTTAAGGGAGGATGTAGTAAAGAAATAAACACAAGCCGGTTAGCGCCACCTATCGTACAAATGATACATACACACTGGCATAGATACTCCTTGTTCTTGTTTGCTCGCGTTGCGTATAATAAAGTGTTACTGTTGGATTTTAATATACTTAACTATAAAACTAAAGCTTCTAGCTCTGCTGTTTTATTTCTACAGTTACACTGTTGCATCTGTACTACGCAGTCGTTGACCGTTTAGTGTCCATACTCGTAGACATGTAGCGCTACGAACACTAAGCGTGTAGCGCGAAGAATAATGAAATAGAATCGAATAGTAACACAATTTTTTTACTAAAACTAAGTTATGGAATATTCTTCGCACCTCTATTGGCCTAGCCAAGTTACCTTTGCAATCGATAAGGCTAACAGAAAACGAAAAAAAATACAGGTAAATCATGCGGTCGATATGTCAATTCCGATTTTTTTTTTGTTCTCTGTTAGCTTTAACGATTTTATAAAGGTAGATTGATGCTCTGGGTAGATTGCAACTACGGGATGCCTCCATTGCCAATTATACAGACTTCATTAAGTACTTACATAGAAGTATGGCACAGAGAAATCTCTTATCCTCTTTAGACATCTCCCTCTACTTGGGGCAGTCTTAGTGGTAAAATTCCTCTACTTTACAGTAACCTTCAGCTAGATAACCTTGCGTTGTGTTTCTGTGGATTTCCAGAGGTCCTGGATGAAGGTAAAAGGATACCTCTGGTGTTGTTTGATACCTTAGTTTTATTACATATGTTGAAGTAAACGAGCTATCTATGATCACAACAACACAAATTCCGCTTAATAACATTGTATCTAGTCAAAACATGTTTGTAACGTGTCGTCGCTCGAAGGCAGTCTAAAAACAAATGTTTTAAATCTACCGCTACATACAACTTCACGTTCGCGCTTGCGCTATATAAACGGAGGAACGGCGTGATGCCACACAGTCCCAAGTTCGGTGAAGCTGTAAAAGCCGCAGCGGCTTCAGAGCCCCTAAAACTAACAGTATAGTCAGATCTAAAAAAAGTGATGCCACACACTGCTTTAGAGAACGTCGTACAATGCGGATGCCTTGGGTGTTCGTATTATTGGGATCAGTCTTTTAAAATAAACCTGTCGTAATGGTTCAAGGGCCGCCCTAGTTGACGTGAGGACCTAGTTGAAGCTTCGCCTTAGATCATATGCCGCCCTAGATCAGGGATCGCCCTGGTCTGTCCGCCGCCCTAATACAAAAGATCGCGCTAAAGGGCGTGTTATGTCCTCTATGTTTTGAAGAGTTATTTGAACTTATAAAATCATTTCTATTGCACTTTAATATGAAGCCACATTACATGGAAGCATTAATTTCCACAAAAACAAAATACTTATGTTTTGTCTTTCAAAAAATGAAAACGTATAATTCGTAATAAAATAATAAATAAGTAATTTTTTTTCTTTTTTGCTTTCGGATAAATTATTTGCGATGGATTTTCGGAAAGTAACGCCTTCGTTAATCAAATATATAATTGTGGAATAAATTTGACGTATTGCCGAATAATGTATGGAAAACATGTGAAATTATATAAATTAATCCTCAAATAATGTGTAGATTATAAAATCGGCCCTTATTAAAATGAAACTAAACCATTTCGATAAAAATTCATGGTCAATAAAATTTACAGGAATTGACCAACGCTTTTGTCATCAAAAGTCTCTTAACATTATGAAAATGTATTTATTCACACATAGATTAATGATTTGTTCCCGCTGTTACTACAACTAGATACCGTCAAGGGCTTATTATAATAAAGCGGGAATCAAAACTACGCCGCAATCGGCGTACTTGATTCAGTGGCATACCAACAATACTGCCTCGTTGACAATTTTCATTTATAATAATTAGTACACACTGCATTGTTTTCACCAAGGATCAACATAAAGAAGCGTTGAATCGTATCCCCTAAAAGTTACAATAACAACATAGAAAACTGCACATACAATTAATATTTTAAAACACTGTTGGAACCTCTTTTAGTTAGATTGTGCCTAGAAAACGTATCCAGTCAGCGGTTACCGAGGGTACATAATATATGTGAACCAACTGCGAGTTACAAATATATTCTTTTCCAACGTAAATGGTCTAAGAGGTTAATTATTTTTTTCGACAAAAAATTTGCTGCGACAGTTTTTATTTTTTTTCCATATGGACAGCGAGGAAGTTTCTACACTGTGCAATACAAAAGGACGAAGATTAATAAAAATCACCATGGCAATCCATCCCCGGCAGGGATGTTAGACAATGTCACAATTTTCCTGGTACAACTGACGCTAAAAGATGGTATTTGAAAAAAAGATGGTACAACTCGTTCGTGTCGCTCTGAACGACCTTTCATTAACTTGTCGGTAAGCAAAACGCCCGTAATCGATATTGATTACGAACCAGCACCAGTGTAACTTTCGTCTGGTACTTGGTACAATACAATTTTTAACAAAAACGATAACCAACTTTAGTTGTTCCCTAGAGTATCTCTAGAAGTCTAATATCCAATGCCAAGAAAAGAATCATCCAAATCGGTCCATAAACAAAGAAGTTATTGTTGAACATCCTTAAAAAAAATCGAATTAATAACCGGCTTTTTTTTTAAATCAGTTAAAAAGCCATAGCTCCTTTTTTATGAACCGATTTGGATGTTTCTTTTTTTCGTTGGAAAGTGGATACTTCGAGGTTGGTTCCATTTTCATTTCATTGGCATTTGACCTTCAACTTCGAAGATACACCAGGGTACTAAAACTTTGGAGTTAATAATATCAAATTCAGCATGGTAGTATTTTATACAAAACTACTCGTCGATTTAGTAGCTCCAAGGACACACTTTGGTTTAAATGTGCTAACAAAATGCGGCACTCGGAACAAAGCGATCCAAAAGAAAATTCACAACGCATCCTAAAGGGAGCTTTATCTACAATTAATTTACAACGAATGGCTAAAACATACTTTTCAGAATAGTATATACAAAGATATGAACTTTGTTTTATGAACCGAATAATGAACTCGGTCGAATGTATAATTCACATATTAACCAAAGCAAGTTTTCAATATTTAGTACAGACTAGCTGTGCCCGCTACTTCTTTCGCGTGGACTAAAGAACGCCGTCGATCGGCCGTATACGCGAAACGTCTTACTCCCGCTCTCGGTTATATGCTTATTGTGGGTGATCCTTGGAAGATAGACATATGATCTCCCTGACTTCTTTGTAGGTCTTTTTAATATCTAAAATTAATTGGATACATATCTTATGGTTTACTCAGCGTAAGCCATTTCATTTCTTGTTCAAAATAAAAGTAGCCTAAGTTACTCCTCATAACATCAGCTATCTGCTAGTAGAAGTCCCGTCAAAATCGGACCAACGGTTTCGGAGATTACCCGGAACGAACAGACAGACAAACAGACAAAAATTTCAAAAATTGATGATTTGTTATAGGTATCTTATATACTTTCATATGCATTTAGTAAAAAACTGTTATTTTGACATTACAAACAAACACTTCAATTTTATTAATTGTATTAGTATTAGTTAGTAATAAGATTAGGGTTTGTTCATTTAAATCCCTACGCCAACACAAGTAAATATGAGAGATTTTCCGTTATACCTATAAATAAATCCTGACACGAGGTTACTCATAGTGTTAACATAACATACCATCACGCCTGTATCCTCAAAGGGTAAGGCAGAGGTGTACTATGTACACCCACGGTTCGCTGGGTATGATTTAGGTCCCGTGTAATAGGGGGCGAGCGTATTGCCATTAATCGGGCACAAGGCCCAATAAAACTTTGCTTGAACTGGGAATCGAACCCACGATCTTGCGTATAGGTGATGATGGTGATAAACCTTTATCACTCCTCTAATTTTAGTGTCTATGATATTATTTCTTCCTAAAACAATAGTATAAGATTTCGTGTCTATTAATACGTGAAGCAAAAACTTTCTACTCATTTTTAAGCGTATTGTGTGCAGAAAGCCAAAATGTATCTATAATATATGTTACTAATATATTAAATAAAATAAATTAATACTGCGAATCCTAACTCGACCAGTGTCATTGAACTTAGATCCTCTAAAATATTGACATTGTCACTCAACGAAAAGTGACAGCAAGTGATGTAGATAATACTCATTGTTTAGGTTCATGAATACTGCAAATGTCAAACAGAAAATAGTCTATGACTATAAAGTCGTCGGTCGAATTTCGATCATTGGGCTACCGCTAGTTCTATTAAATACGTAAATTTCACCTAATAGTGACTGTCCTAATTATGAACCGAGAGAATTGAATCCACTGAAAGTCTCCACCGTTGTATTAGCCCACGTTGCAACCATGTTGAGCACAAAATTCAGAACTCAGCTGATGATGAAACTCTTCACTAACAACCGGTAGCATGTCATCAACCCACGCGTATACAGAACCGTTCCTAATTTGCATAATTGCACTACCCACCCCGCCCTCGAGGGTTGTTCCATAAAAAATATATTAAGGGACACCTGGCCTGTAACTTTTGGCTGTAAAAATTATTTATAACAAACTTCTTTCATAAATCAAGATAAAGTTGTTTACCAAGTAATCTTGGGGACTCGGGATATTTTTTTTTTTTCGCTCGAGAGTTTTACACGCGACCGCGACCGCTCGATGTACCGAACAAAATTTCGTTTCATATTTTTGTGTATAATGAATATATCGGGTTCTTAATTATGATCTTTAGATAATTTTAAAGATAAAAATTATGAAGATATATTTTATTACATTTAGGTATCTCAGTTAATTGAATTGAAATTATTTTAATTGAGATTAATGAAAATCAAGGTGCTTCCAGAGGTTTTGACGGAATCTTGAGCCTTGTTGTGCTTTTTAATTTTAATTCATTATCTTTATTGTCCCTATATTATGTAAATCATTTTGCGCGATATAGTTTGGTTGTTTTGCATACGCGAAGTGTATTATATATGTGGCGTTCAAATGCAAAACCAAAATTTGATAGGAGCGAATCCGCTTCTGTCACAGTCAACCAATCAGAAGCCGCCATTTCAAAATTTCTGAGATGGCGAATTTGTAACTTTTCTTTGGAAATCGACTGCAGATAGTGCGAGATATTTATGTGTTTTCTGGTTAATTGTATGTGTAATGGAAGAAAATATTCAACCTGCTTGTGCAAGACATGCTAGAAAACGTTTCATATATTAACACGAATGGCGGCAAACATGGAAAAGGGTAGAAAGCTAACAAATAATTCACTAATAAATTGTTCGTTATGCTACGGTCTGCAAAAGCGACAATAATTTACTATTAACATTTTCTTTTGCACATTATTTCTTTCATCTACTTTAAAACCGGTACAAGGACTTTTCAACAATATCTCGGACCGCAATGACAGCGCGTCAAGCGCGAAGTTGTCATAGATAATCAAAAACCATAGACAAAGGTTATATGACCACAAAGTACAAAACAGCTGTTATTGATGGAATCGTCAGCCGTTCAGAACAATTAAGGGCAACAAGTCATGTTTATTAATGATAACACACTGGCACATCGAGCTGGATGTGTTAACGTGGTTCGTCATGAATACAACATCGCACAATTAGATTGGTCTTCCGACTCGTCTGATTTAGACTCCATTGAGCATACACAAGATTCTCTTAAGCGGGCGTTTTGGAATCGGCAGCTACCTCTACAAATCCTGTCTGATATCAGGCAAGTCGCAATTCAAGAATGTGACAGGTTACCACAAAAATTTCTGAATAACTTTATCCAAATCATGCCCAAGAGAATTTTAGCATTTTAGCCCGTTGGAGTTATTGTCTATTAATTTAGTAAGATAAGACATTTTAAAATAAATTAATTAATTTCATTTATAAAACTCATTGTTTTCGTTTTAAATGGTTTTTCATAGAAACTAACTGACTTCATTTATACAACCACAACAAAAGGACGGGTATAAATTTATTATTTTCAAATTGTGTTTATATAGTATATTACGCTTCGCCTTCGGCTCGGGTGACAACAATACGCGCGGGCGTGAATGTCCTACTTTTCTCCCCAGGTGCGTTTACAATTTTTTTCTCCTCCGGGATTAAAAGTTTATATATTTTATATATAAACACGCAGTTGCTAGGTTACCGGGAGATAAAGTAAAGTACGCGCATGCGCACATTTGCCATCTAACCGGGAGAGAATCGGGTACTTTTCTCCCGCGTGACAGGGACTAAAAGTGAACTTTTCATCCCGGAGGAGAAAAAAAAATTAATTATATCATACTTTTGTCAAAACCTGTTTTAATTTGCAGTCGGTACCTTACGTCAATGTCATTTTTTGACAGTTGACGAATAAAACAGTGAGATGCAAATTCGCTTCGATCCAAAGCTATGAGAAGCAAACATGCTTCGATCCAATGTTAAAATGCAAAGATACTTTAGTCCGAAATTATTTATGATTTTTTAAACAGTTTATTGTATTTTTTTATATTTAAGGCTATGTTCTTTTAATCATAAGTTCTAGTTAATAAATCTATACAAAAATCTTGCTGTTACATCAATTTCCTATGCCATAGCAGAAAATCATAAAAATCTCAATTCAGGTGTTTTGTGACTGAATCATCTTTGCTTTTTAAACCCTTCATATATAAACTCGAAACATACATTTTGAGATGTCACAAAAACTACCTACAGATTTAAGCACATCAACACTGGCAAGTGATTTTTGCGGCGCCAAATCAAGAAAAAAACAAGATGCTTCTAACGGTACCTCATTTGTTAAACTATCATAGTTTAGAAGATATGTGGAAACAGATAAACATACATACATAAATAGCTTACTGATATATAAATCGCAATAAATATTACGATCTATGTAATAAGCTAACCGGTTAAACGGCTACGTGGATAACTTGTATGGGGTGGAAGTGGGAGCGAGAGGTATTCTAGCGAAATCTTTCTATAACTTGCTAAAATACCTCGGCCTGTCGAGAACTGCAGTAAGTTCTATTTTAGAACCGGTATCTAAAATAGCATTAACATGCTCTTACCAAATCTGACTTGGCAGGGAGGGTATCGCGGGTAGTCAAGGTGAGCGCTGATGTGCATCATAAGGGGGCCCCTTAAACCTACACCTGGGTTGCAAGTCCCGGGGGCTGCTCGTGTTCCCTCTGTCTGCCACACGATGGACCCGGCACCACCAGGGTGTATCCATGGAATGCTAAGATGTTAGTCTTATACCCTCACGTAACAAATGAAAGTTTTCGATTTCAATAATTGAAATATAATAATAATATACCACGAGTGTTCGAACGCAGCATTGTCATCAAGGTAATAACAAATACGAAAGTCTTTCAAACTAACAACACTATATATTCAAAGAGTCGAACGAAGCGTGCTCGTGGGACCGATAATCTGGAATACCTGGAGTCCCATAACGCTTTCTAGTTCAGTTAGTTTTTATACAACCGTAAATTTTCTCATGAAGAGCCATTTTTAAATAATATTACCTCTACCCAAGTCGAGGTTGATATAAAATTGTTGTCGCGGAGTCACGAAGACTCAGTTAAACTTCATGTAACATTTTTTTCATAAGCATAAACTGACATTGTTTGAAGTATGTATTAATTAAGAATATGAAATATTTAGGAGAAGGAACTTTGTTCGGTGTATCATAAAGGGAAGAGTGCAGCAGAACTATTTTAATAGGTATTACCGCAATCGAAATTTCACAATGTCTACTAACCTAATAAGCTAAAAACATTTCACAAATAACAAGTTTTATATCTTCTTTATCATACCCTGAATTTAAATTTTCTGTATCTATTATATCATATTCAATCATTGACAAAACTCTAAATATAAACAGATGTTCTACATAACAAATTCCACTTCTCATTCTTTACTAGCTGTGGCCGGGGCTTTGCTTACGTGAACTCCAGAATACCATCGATTGGGCACACGTGCGCACCTGACTATTTTATAAACAAAAATGCTTGTTGTGGGTGTTCCTTAGAAGATTGACATATACTCTCGCAGTTTTTTTTGTGATTTTTAATGTGTATAATTATGTGGTACATTAATTTGCTATATATCTTATGGTTTATTTCACCATGATCAGTTTTATTTTATTTGCGCAAAACTCTGTCTCGCTGCCCTTTCGGCAGCGTCTTACACTAGCCTCCACCCAATAGTTTTTATGTGTTAAGACTAACCTACAGCTCCGAGACTAAAAATCCAATGTGTTGAGAAAAATACGGTAACATCGCAATTCTTTATAGGTAACTAGTTTCATAAGAAAATTATGAAAATTATTTATGGTAATATAATAAAGTCGACAAAGTGTCGTTAATTTTGAAACTTTGATAATAATTTGAAGTAAAGTTGTTTATGGTAATTTACGTTTACTTTGGTATTTTACTATTTGTAGGCAAACGAATCACTATTTAAATTTAATATTATGAAGGTTAGAGAGACAAACATTTTAGCATTCCATCAGTGCGGGTACCGGGTCCATCGTGTAGCAGACAGAGGTAATAACACGAGCAGCCTCCGGGACTTGCAACCTAGGTGTAGGTTTAAGGGGCTCCCTTATGATGCACATCAGCGCTCACTTTGACTGCTTGCGATACCCTCCCTGCCAAGCCAGATTTGGTAAGAGCATGTTAATGCTACTTTAGATGTCCGTTCTAAAATAGAACTTACTGCAGTTCTCGATAGGCCGAGGTCTTTTAGCAAGTTATAGAGAGATTTCGCTGACCTCTCGCACCCTTTTCCACCGCATACAAGTCAACCGCATAGCTGTTTTTGGGTAGTATTTATTCATTTTTATTGCGTGGTCTTTAGGTATATTAGTTTCCCACGGTACAGTAAGCTCTACAAGTACTATATGATTGATTTCTCGAAAATAAAGAAATATGTCCGGTCTGGATGACGAAACACCCACATCCTCTGGGATTTTATAATGTTTTTCATATGTGTCCACTAAAATAGTCCAATCAAGTGCAAAACCTAGGATTGAGAAGGGCTTGCTTTTAGCAAATTAAATACTTAGTAATATAAAGTAAATACTTTTGAGCCTTCTTTAAAAAAATAATTTATCTCCTGTTAGTGGTTAATCCTTTTCGAGAGACTTACTGCTTCACGTATGAATTAAAGTACGAACTAAACTAAACTGATGTAAGCTAGTCAAAACAATTACTGACATATAAAATCAAAATAAAAGGGCCTAAGAAGCCAGCTACCAATAACACCACTATCGGTTCTGAAAACATCCCAGTCATCGAGAAAGACCGACAAGAAATTCGATCGGGCTTATAAACATCTTTTTCTTAAATTAATTTTTACACTATTTAATTATATGCAGTTATTATTATTTTCAGTAGATGTACAAAGAGGGAATCATATCCAGACATCACCATCATTCACATAATCACTCAATAATGGACAATAAAACTTGTTTAAGATGATTCTCGAACTTATGATCCAGCAAATCGGTAATGTACTTATGAAGTTTATTATAGAACCTAATAGAATGACCTAAAAAACTTTTATTTGTTTTACAAAGACTAAAAGATGGAATAACTATTTTGTATTTATTTCTAGTATTGAAATTTTGCCTGATAGTTACAAGTTCATAATTATCTTCATTTTTCCGAACATAAATTATATTTTTCAAGGCGTATTGGGAAGGCAAAGTTAAGATACTAAATTCTTAGTGAACCTCAGTGATTCGCGTGGTCCCACATCATAACTAGCTCGAACTGCCCGATATCAATATTGTGTATATTAAAGTTTTACATAATTGAAAATTGCGTATTAACAAGATGAAGTTTATTTTAGATTTAGTGTATTTTAAAATGACGTTCCATATAATGCAATATTTATATTTCCGTTTTCCGGATTTATATTTCTAGTAAATTAATCTCACACTGTTGATAACATTGAATATTATTAATATACTGTACAGTTAGGGTTGCCAACATTTTTTGCTTTATCATAATATGCAAAAAATATAGTATTTCGTAAAAACAGTAAATATATAGGAATTTTCGTTAATTATATATTTTTATTAAAACAATATTTTTCTCACTCCTATCATATTTTATAAAAATGTCTTAATAAGTCCAAGTGCAATATAATATTGTTTATCACTAAAAAATCATCAACAGTATATTATACGTAGGAATTACCGCAAAACCCATATACAATACATACACTGCGGTTGGCATTTCTTTTTATTATTGTCTACGTAGTAAACATTCAAATAAATATATTTAAATACTAGACTCCCTTATAATGTTAAGTGACAAAAATGACTGTAACAATTTGAACAACGAAAACAGGTCAAAACTTTTAAAAACTTAACAACTGTGCGAGTTGAAAATAGTTTAAGACTGCATAATTGTAAAACGACAGCGCAGTGAAACGGCAGCGTGTCAACAATCGCCCGTCGCGTCGAGCGCGCTCTAGTACCTACGTAATCTTTAGAACTGTGCATTCGAGCAAATACAAGAGCTACGAATAAATAGACGTAGCAACTATTGCACAACTAATGTATACACTATCAGTTACCTCAGTTCTTTTGGTATAATATGAACGAGAAATAGACATTAGATCTTTTATTATAACAAAGTACAGTTAATTTTGGTTACCTATACTTAAATATTATTATATATACAATTAATAAAATTGAAGTGTCTGTTTTTAATATCAAAATAACAGTTTTTTTACTAAACGCATATAAAGGTTTGTCTGTCTTTATGTTTGTTCCAGGTAATCTCCGAAACGACTGGACCGATTTTGACAGGATTTTCACTGGTAGATAGCTGATGTTATAAGGAATAAATTAGGCTACTGTTATTTTAAGAAAATAATTAGAGTTCCGAGCAAATAAAAAAAAAAACTGGTCATGGTGAATCAATTCAGGCACTTAAATAGCTTATGCTGAGGACTACTATCCATAAAGATATAGCAAATTAATTTACTAAATAATTGTAGAGATTAAAAAGACCTACAAAAAAGACACCAAGAGTATATGTCTATCTTCTAAGAAACACCCATAACAAGCATTGTTGTCTTTAAAATAGCTAGGAACGGGGGAGCAAGATTCGCACGTGTGCTCGGTTAATGGCAATCTGTAGTCGACATGAGTGAAGCCGCGGGCATGGCTAGTGATAATATAAAGTTAAAGAAATTGTTTGTTTGAACTCGCTTATCTCAAGAACTAACAATCAGGTTGAAAAAATTGTATTTGATTTTTATAGCCGATTTATTGAAAAAGGTTATAAATTATATAACTTCACCTTACGACCTTAAAAAACAAAGTAGTAACCATCAACGTCAAGCTATTTGAAAAGCGGTAATCACTTACGAGAAGTTAGAACAAGTTAGGGTGCAGTGTGTTGGAGAATTGGTCAAATAAATTTAACAAGAGTAAAACCTAAAAAAAAACTTAAATATCAAACCTCACAATGGCCGGCGCTACGATATGCACTCGAAAGCGTAATCACCAGAACTACACATTAGAGCACAAACTGAGATTTACCAATTTATATAGACTGTATTTTAAGTAGCTCCTGTTTTGTATTAAAACATAATTTATCTATCTAAAACAGAATCAAAGACAAGCTCACCTGCACGTGGTGTACCTTGTTGAATAATGAACGAGGAAATGGCGACTGTGAAGTGAAAAAACTCCAGGCACAGCCCAACTAGGTTTTTTTGTAGAACTGACTATACTGTTAGCCTGGGGGCCCTAAGCAAATAGAGACGCTAATGGTTTTTACAGCTTTACTGGGCTTGGGGGCGAGAGCTTAAGGCACTCTGCTGCGAAAGTGTAGGCAACAAGCGCGCAAGGGTGCCAAAGTAGCTAGACCTCGGCTTGGGCTGTAGCCGCGATTACAAAGAAGTCGCGATCTGATGAATTCCCTGCCCATAAAATTCTTGCTAAACTAACATATACCTACATATATACATGTCCTTGCCTCCTGAGAAGAAGGAAGGAACATTTATGTATGTATTTAATGATCTGAAATATGGTCTACACTAACTAGCAAAAGTTCCGTAGAGAACCCATGTACCTATGTGGTGTGCACGTAAGTATGAACATATTGTGTGTAATGATGTATGTGGGTAAGTGATTGCAATTGCAGTGTCACCTGTATTGCGCTGGCAGCTGCCACATTCAAGGATTCCATACTGAAGGAACGGACCTAGGCTTGAGTTGCCGCGAGAGAGGGACGTCATGGCGGTGGATGAGCGGGACTGAAGTTATCCTAACTAGGTTGCGGCTACCATGTATATGGTACAAAATCATCATAATAACTCCCGTAAGCGCGTTTTAAGATCAACCGGTACATATGCAGTTTCTATTTATATAAGCTGGCATGACAGTGACAACTGGTCATGAATTATAGATCTCCTCACTGTTTTAACCATCAAACACAGTTTCGTCAATTTACGATATAACATAGGAAAAACAAATTGTGTGTTTCGGGACGCTCGACAGGAGTGTTAACTTAAACTAATCAAAAATAAAAAAAGGCCAAACGAAAGAGCGAAAGGGAAGCTGGCGAGGATTCGAACCTAAGACTTCGGCCATAGTAGTCACACTTATGACCGCTAGGCTACGAGCGTGTTGTTAGGATTAATTGAAACTATGCTACTATTAATGGCACCGTAACGCGTTACGTTATGAAGCGGTTTACCGCTCGATTGTAAGCGGCTACTGTAGCTTATGGGTGGCTTGTATTAGTAGCGCTTTTCCAATTTTGAACCCCCTACTCCAAGGATCTCTGGAAACCCTACTGAGAGCAGAAACACAATACAAGGTCTTTTGGCTACGATTTTCTACAATCGGGCAGCCTCTAGTTGAAAGAAATTTCTAAATAAATTTTACAGTGCCCTATCCCTAGCTTAACTTTATCATATCGCAATTCCGTCACTTTTACACTCTACTAAAGAAGTTAAAGAGACTCTTCTAAGACAGACTTGATACTGGCAGAATTCCTATTTAAGAGATGCCATTTAAAAAAAAATTAAGGTTGAAGGCGTAAAAAAAAAAATTAACGAATCGTTCACCTGTATGTTCATAGCTCTTGGTTCCACTCTCCCGCTGTTATACGGAACAGTTGACCCGCGCATGAAGTGGTAAGCGACGCCGAAACTGTGCGCTCGCTAATTGTACGCGCTATTGTTTGCTAAAACGTCTGCTATGAATAAAAATGCAACATTATTTTAATACTAATGTAGGACAAGTTAAATTATTTTTAAAGATAAAAACACTTAGATACTTTTCAGGGAAGCATTTTAGAATGTTCGGCTTGTATGGATGTTCAAAAAAAGCGAGAACGAGTATGTTACAAGTAAATTTTATTAGTAAACTAGCTGAGCCCGCGGCTTCGCCCACGTGGACTACAGAATTCCATCGATCGGGCACATGCGCGAATCTTGCTCCCCCGCTCCCGGTTACTTTAAAGACAAAAATCCTTATTGTGGGTGTTCCTTACAAAAATTGTATAATATAATATCTACAATTATGTAGTACATTCATTTGCTATATCTCTTAAGGTTTACTCAGTGTAAGACTTTTAAGTAACCAAATTGAGCGGAACCAAAGTATTTTTGTAAAATAAAAGTAGTCTAAGTTACTCCTTATAACATCAGCTATCTACCAGTGAAAATCCCGTCAAATTCATTTCGGAGATTTTCCGGAACTTATAGACAGACACACAAAAAATTAAAAAATGGATTTTTTGTTATAGGTATTGTAAATAGTTTCATATGCATTTAGTAAAAAGCTGTTATTTTGACATTATACACAGACACTTCAATTTTATTAATTGTATAGATAGATATAATTCTCTTTTATAACTTAGAAAAAAATATATAGATAATATAGTATACATTTGGAATAATATATTTTTCTAATTTGCTTACTTATATAATATCTATATACCCAGATTGTCATAACTTCTGCAATGATTTATTGTGTTTTTTAACTTTCAATCGATCTAACGTTCTTTGACTATTGTTATCAACTTTTGAGGACTTTTCAATAACCTTTCAGTCTCACCTTTATTTGATCTTATCGTTTTAGCGATCAGTTTTCCTAGTAATTGTAAAATAAAATAAGTTAAACGCCCTTTTTCTAAACTTAAAATTATTTATCTAATAAACTCCTCACTATGACTTTCTAGGAATTCTTGTACTGTAACCATTATTTCCTCCTGGTTAATTGCTATTTAGGTTCAAAAACACGAGAATTTCCACACAAGTTCCATGTAAATACATGAGGTAGGGATTTTAGAAATAGACTAAGGAGGTTGAAAATAGGATTATTCCTGGGATATTGCCAATGAGAAATACAATCTAGAACACGGATGTATCTAACATATAACCAAAAAATTATAATAAGTAAACAGTGACCAATTAAAAAGTACATTTGGTACTCCATTTTACATTTGATATTTTATCATAAAAATACAATAGGAAACCCGAATACATTGATAATAATACAATTTCATTCACCGTCTACAATGCTAATGTGTATCGATTCCATAAACTGGAGTCTACAGTTTATATATAGTATGCTAACAACGTGTCTAGTAGGTATAGAGTATTGCGAGGTGGCAGGACACACGCTTGGATGGCGAACACCATTGTAGTGGATGTGTTGTAATATTAAGTGACTTGAGTCAGTAATAAAAGATCATTCGTCGTATACGGTTGTATCAGTAACATACTCCCTTCCACACACCATAAACATTGTCAAAACTCGACATAGTATTTCGTATCGGAGCCTCGCATTTATAACTAGTTAGTTATATATTTATAGTGTGATTGTAGATGTATACGCTGTAATTTTAAATTGTACTGAAAGTATTTAAATAAGTATGGGGACACCAACGCGGCCGCTTAATTGCAAAATTACCTTAGCTTGTTTAGTGATAACCAAATAGCTGATATACTATATACATACAAAGGACTATATTCGGACACTCACAATTCAAGTCATGTTCGGATATCGAACCCGCAACTACTCAGAATCCCTATTACTAATACGCCACAAGACCTGTTTATAATATGTTTATCCATAAATAAAGTTTAAAAAAATACAAAAATAATTCGCGAGGATCCTATTAAAAATAATAAAAAAGCTTTGTTGCGTATAATATTAATATTTTAAAAGTTCAACGGGCAATTAGCGGTGTTTCCGCTAGTCGGTAATTCAGCTCGAACGATACTACCGCTGTGAACGCTCCACCAGTGTACATAGTCACGAACGGCAGCATGAGAGGTAGCGGGAAATGTGCGAATTATCTTCCTTCAGTGTACGTGTCCACAAAGCACGAATGCCATTTCTGCTGTGTTTTACTACGAAAGCACACGTGCCGTTCCAACTCAGTTCTCAGAAGTAGCAGATTATTATGACTAGCCTCGGGACTACAGTCCTTTTAGGGTTGCTTGTGTAGGCTGCAGTGATCACTTAACTTCAATTGAAGTACATGTGGTTGCGCCTATTTAATAATGTATTGGTTGGTGAACTCCTAACCCTTCATCCCGCTCCCGCACATATCTTAGCGTCACTTGCAATTAGCATTGACTCGTGGCTGCACGTTTTCGAGCGCTTCGGCTGTCGTAGCAGAAAAGAAATAATTTCTCTTTTGTGTTTGTGTAGTGGATTATGAACAATATCCCGCTTGCAGCAATCTTGCAGAAATGAAGTGAAAATCTTTGTCAGCAAAATAAGGTATTGTACATTTTCCTTTTTTCACGAGCTGCTTCCTTTCTAAAACCCTAGGCAATTTGGTCGTCCATATTTTCATCAACCAATATAGCAAAGTTTAACATTAAGCGCATATAAAACATGTCTGTTGTTTAAATGTCAGTTTGTATAGACTATATCTACAATCAGTCATCCAAGTGAGTTCGCTATAAAAGTAAATAAGAAATTTTTCTAACTATAACAGCCCTATATTTGACAAGGCAATCCTTAAAAGTTTGTTAATTATGATTTCTTTAAATAATTAAAGCATGGACATTTAACATAAATGAATATTGATTACTATCCAATCATTAGAAAATATAGAGATACCTGTATTTAAAGTTACATAATACGAAATCGTGCAAAGAATTAAGACGAAAATCAGATGTATTTAACTATAAATCTATTTGGATTTTTATTTATAATAATCAAACTATAAGTAATGTTTGCGTGAATAGTATTTCAAAACGTAAGCGTAGTTGTTAACGGAAAACGCTAATTCTTAAACGCAATAACTTCACCCTTAAAACACATTAAAAAGACCAACATCATCTGCATTGCAGATAAACGTCATATTAAGTATTTAATTAAATGAACGAGTCCACATCTATTTTGTGCCAGGCAGGCTTTCATTCTCTTGTTTGAAGTCGGCAGCGGTGGCGAGGTTAGGTCATATACCGATGTACTAATGAATACTGGACTATTTATATTTTAAGTAATTATGGCTTCAATTCTTGCAATGATCCTGAGTTTTCGGTGAAGGAAAACATCGTGATGAAACCATAGTATGATTTCAACAGTAACCCTCAAGTTGAAAATCTATCACCGAGTGACTTATAGGTGTGTTCCGGCATCTGCACTTGAGAGCTAATCCTTCAATAGGCTTAGCATGCTATTATATTGTTCTATTAAAAAATGTAATGTATTAGCTGATTCTATTCTATCTTTTATTTGTTTTACTTAAATTAACTTTGCTTTAAGTATCAATTGATTTTAAGTAAAGCCGGATTCCGGGGATTCAGGAAGGTGGAGCCGCTTCATGTCATTCTAACGCCAATGAAGGGAGACGTGTCTGAAATCGGTCACGTTCCACGAACACGCGTCAGTCGCGCGTGATCCTTTTCGTATATTCGAAGCCATAATGCTCGACTTCGTTGTACGTTATACATATTTTTATTTACGAAATTCTTTTGAACTCTAAATTTGCGTACTATTAAGATCTTTTAAATAATATAATATCACCAAAGTACCAATTTATCTTTATTAGTGGTCTTGGGTATACGGTCATAGATCTCATCGACCTAGGAATTGCGCAATGCAGCCTTCGATGCAATGGCATAGATCTGTCGTATTTAGAGTTAGATTTCGTTATTCTGCGACCAAATTTTGGTATAATATTCCACCGCCGATAAGGAACCTGAAATACATTCACGTGTTTAAATTAACGTTGAAAAACTTTCTTTACGAACATCAGAAGAACCAAAAAGACCAAAATCATGACACTAGTGCTCTTTTAAATAAGCGCAACCTAATCTTAATTGTTTAATCATTCTTAATGATTTGTTTGCTGTAAAATAATTTAAAACTTACTTGTCCTGTGTGCACCTGGTTTTCTCATTTTGGTTGTTTCAGCACCAACCCTTTTTTGATTCGAGAATATTTCGCTTCTTGGTTATTTTTGCTTTGAAACTTTTTTAAGTTGCTTTTTTATGGTTTTGTTTATTTATTGAAATTTTATAATAATATATACTGCTGTTTTATATGTCATAAGTCTCACGTTTTTACTTAATTACTTTTACTTTGTAAGACTATTTAAGTTAGAAAGAAAGAAAGAAAAAATTTATTCCTAAGAACAAAACACGACGAAAATAAATTGAGTAATATTAACATTACACAAAAAAAAAAAATATTAAAAGTAATAATATAAATAATCCAGCTACGTATCCTGCCATTAAGAAAAGGCGTTCAGCTCCGCATACGCTGAAGTGCCACAAGGCACTTAGCGCTGATTTTCAGCTGGAACCCCGAAGCAAGTCACGGTGCGTCAACAATAATCAATCAAAATAAAATAATTATAATAACTCACTATTCATGACATAATATTAAAAAAAAATAAGAAATAAATAAATGAATAAAAGGGGCACTCATAAACAAATGGAAAATAATATGTAGGTGCATTATAAAAATATATAAAACTTTATATCTGAGATTATACTAGGTACATAACAAGATATTAAAATATATGCAATCACAAATAAATCCTCAATGCACGAGTCTACTAACACTGCGCCATTAACAAAAATCGTTTGAAATTACTTTTAAGTTAGTATGTCCGTCATGTAACGCCACCGAATAGCTCCAACGGAAAACCAACGCTGGTTATTTACAACCAGCATTATGCTGAGCTGGGGCCGTTTTCTAGCAACTGACATTCGATTTTTAATATGTAATAGGTAGTTGTAAAAATATTTTTTTATTTTTTTACGATGTAAAATGTCTTTTTTACAAATAAATCTTTTTCTTTCTTTCAATTCAGCTGCTCAGGGATATGAGTCTGTTCTATTGCCTGCATCATAGCGAGTATTTTAAAGAGCTGTTCAAACTAATTCCCTCTTCCCCCTTTTATAAGAAAAACCTCAATACTAAATAAGAGATTAAAAAATCAAATGATCATAGGCTTCATTGAGGCGAATGGAATCTATGAAAACAATTTGTTTTATCAACAGAAAACAAACAAAATAAATTCCAATTGGACGATTAAGAGGCACCTTTCTGTAAGACACTAGAAACAGATGGCTGGATTATAGATCTTTAGGGTTGTCATCAGATTCTCTTTATTATATCCGTTATTGTCTGTTGCTTTCTTTACATAGAAATTTATGTTTTTATTATATACAAAATTTATTCTAAAGCGAGATCCAAGTATTATTAGATGAAGAAGATTTTATGGTTTCCCTGAATGCGATAAGTTGCACGATGGGCTCTGTTGTTGAGTTATTTAGTGTAATATACAATAACAGTTGTGACTTTTCTTTACATACTAATAGGTAATGTAATATATTACCGAATTGCATAAAAAAACTATTACCGACTAAACTACTATTGTTTTTATCTAAAATATTAAGCAAATTAATTTAGTTAAAATTTCATATAAGATATATAATTTATTTTTAAATATAGTTTAATTTAAGTTTAAAATAGAAAAAGAGGTTACGTGTTCTTATGCAGTTGCGTTACAAGTTACGAATCCTTTGACTATCTCCACTATAATGTAACAAGAGGTTTAAGTAAGGCACATTATTAAAGTTGATCTTTATCATTTTTTTATATCGCACCTAAAGAAGTAAACTTTCAAATGAAATATAATGTATTTATATAATCAAATAAATCCAACGTAACAGCCCTAAAGATTGACGGTTAGGAAACAGTCTCATTTACGCGCGCGAGTGATCGCTGCCACAGCAACTTTGCATTTCCTTGAACACTGCCCAAATAATCATTTCTTACACGTTATTATAAAAAAGATTGACTTGTGTTTGACTTAAACAAAATACTGATTTTCGTTGATGATGTGGCTCAAAGTAACATACTTGCGGGAACCAATCCACCAGGATTCAATATTACTAGTATCTGGCGCCGCCATTTCCTCTCCTGCTATTTCTGTTCACAAGTCAAACCTAACCCCATCTATCCACATTGTATGATCAAATCCTTAATCTAGATGATCAAGTCAAGGAATATTTAGCTGGGTTAGATTATGTTTCACTTGTGATAAGAAACAATATTGAATCCTGTTGGATTTGTTCCCGCTTGTGCTAAATGGTGTATGAACAAGATGATATTTCATTATTATTTCAGCGGAAAGACGTCCACTACTCGACATAGGCCTGTCCCAAAGATCGTCACAATGATTGGTCCTGTGCTACCTTCATCTAACAGCCTCCCGCAATCTATACCATGTCGTTGGACTACTTTGTGATGGATTTGTCCACGCTGCTTCTTCTGGTACGTAGTAGCCACACGTAAACTCTTATCTCTCATCCGTTCTACGAACTACTTGGCCAGCCCATTGCCACTTAAGTACAATAATAATATTTTAGTAGATGCACAGAGAGGGAGTCACTTTCATATGTCACTATAGTAATTTTTTCACAGTAAAACCTGCTTGACATGATTCTTTATCAGTAATTTGCTTCGGGTTCTTACTATAAAAACTGACACTTATTACCTAAAAAAACTTTTATTGCACGTTGGATTCAACGATCGACCTTATTAATATAAAATATAATAATTAACTTTTATGTATATAATAATAATAAATAAAACATCAAATAATATGGCGAAAATAAAATATATAAAGCAATATCTCGTTATATAATTCGCAAACAAACATATGACGTATGAACCACATTCATTTTTCCACCAGCGCCTAAAACCGTTGCTGTAACATTAATTACGGCGGTGCAATCCACATTTTGTAGAATTAAGCTCGTGACACAATGACACAATAGACGGACAACTAATAGCCTACAACAAGTATGTCTTTGTTAACAACCAGATATTTAAACTTTCACCGCAAGTTAAACGTGATAAATCATATAATATATATTTTAACTGATATCCAGATCATAGTTAAAGTATTTAAATAACTGGATACATGTCAATGGCGACGAGGTTAATATACGAGGTTAATAAGCTAGCTTCCCCTTAAAATATCCATACCCATGCCTAAACCTTCAATAACATTTCTTTTTTTCGAAGTCTTTTTTATCACGTTTGAATTACACTATTTCTTAAAATATCAATACTTTCATCTTTCATGAAGATTGTAGATAATTTCTAATTTATTAACAGACTTTAAAAAAGAAGGCGATTCTCAATTCGATTTGTTTTTATAGATGTTCAGCCATAACTTCTTTGTTTATGAATCGATTTGGATGATTCTTTTTTGTTGGAACAGGAGATACCTCAAGGGTTGTCGCATTTTAATTTCAGTGCCATTGGTCCTTCGACTTTTAAGATACACCAGGGAACTCCTCAAAGTCATTGATGTTGGTTTTCTTTTTGTCAATTTTTTTTAAATAATACCTGACTTGTTCGCACTATACTAAATTTCGAACTTCTCTCAGCAGTTTTTCACCTTTTCTATATATAGCTACATTGCCATTTTAACCATATGAGTGTTATGTTTGTAAACACTGGTTGTTCCCCATTACTTCAGTCATATTAAATTTACTCAAGCAATTTTACACCGTGCCACTGCCGACATACTCGCGTAACCTATCATCATTCTTGGTCCACTACTCCATTTCCTAAGGTCGAATCGTAAAGTTATACAGCCTATAACGTTCCTCGATAAATATTCCATAAAATAAAATCAAAAAAATAGTAGAAGTTCTAGAGATTAGCGCGTTGTAATAAAAAATCTCTTAATTATATTAAATGAATATAAGTATTGATAATTAGTGGTATCAACCCGACGTGCAAGCGTGTAGTCCTTCCCAAGAGTGTGTAGTGCGCGCAAAACCTTTGCCAATGTGGCTCGGCGAGCGGCTCGATGCATTCGCTTGAATTTATGGAGCGCATTTAGTTCGCATACTTTACACGTAGTCCTCTTAACGCGCCACTATATTACTGCAATGTTCCGCGGCTCTTATTATGCGTATTGTTTTGATAATTACAAATTCCTGGTGTTGTTCATTCGAGGAATAATGTTCCCTTGCAGTTATAATTAATTGCAGTATCATAAATACAAAACGATGAATGCGAAGACCAGAGGAGTGTACCAAGCGAAGCCGTGGTTTGTTCATTTGAACAAATTATAAATAACGATTATACTATAAAGTATCCTTAGTTATCTATGTATATTAACACGTGAGGAGAACTAGCTGTGTCCACGGTTGCGCTTGCATAGACTACAGATTGCCATAAACCGGGCACACGCGCGAATCTGGTTCCCCGCTCCCGTCTATTTTAAAGACAAAAATGCTTATTATGTGTGTTCCTTAGAAAATAGAAATATACTCTCGCTAACGTTTTTATATGCCCTTTTAATATCTACAATTATGTAGTACATTAATTTATATATCTCTTATGGTCTACTTAGCGTTAGCCATTTAAGCCCCAGGAATTGATTCACCATGACCAGTCTTTTTTAATTTGTTAGAAATCATTTTTTTTTTTTTTTTCTAAAATAAAAGTAGCCTAAGTTACTCCTTATAACTAAAGTTATTTACAAGTAAAAGTTCACCGTTATCTGTTGTAAACTTCCATATTACAAGCTTTTTAATTCTCTAAGTAAGTACGTATGGGTTGAAACTTGCAATTTAATTTTTACCTACTTTCACTTAACCGTTTGAGCTGAAATTTGGACTACTTTTCTAGCTTCGATGACAATGCAATAATATGATATTACTAAATGATCTGATAATAGACCCGGATGCTGGCCATCAACAAAACAAGATATCCTCGTTTTTCTGAGGTTTGATGGATTCGACTACATAAGTAATAAATGTCCCAGGTTATTAGGGTTTATAGGCTTGATTTAAAAAAAAAACTTGATTATTTCAAGCAGTCATGCTTAGGTATTTTACTGATCTAGTTATAATCTATAAATCCTCCGAATGATGGATAAAGTTACAGTTTGATTTATATATTTCCAGTATATCCTATAAACTTGACTATTTGAAATGTATGCATTGTCATGTAGCAACTGCTGAAATAAATATATATATAGACTTAGACTGACATTTAAAATGCAATAAGCGTCACAATGAAACACGTATGGACTTTTGATGTGAATCCAATTTCAATGCTTAAAGTGAAACAAATTTAAAAAAAAAACATTTGTGAACACGTACGCCAGGCTTCACTGGGGATTGCGTATTTTAAATTTGTATGTCATTTAGCAACATTTCGCTGAAAACATTATTCAAATACAAATGTCATGTTGTCTCAAAAAAGTAATTAATGAAAAAGTTTTTGAAGTGATAACTTCCTATGGGAGGGTAAATCGCTTCGTAACGTAACGCGTTACGGCGCCATTAACATTGCATAGTTTCATTCAATCCTAAGAGTACGCTCGTAGCCTTGCGGTCGCAAGCGTGACTGCTATGGCCGAAGTCCTAGGTTCGAATTCTCGTCGGCTTCCCATTCTCTCTCTTTCATTTGGTCTTACGGCCATAATTTCACTTAATGTTATGGGACATGTTCTAGTGGAAGACCTAGAGGTTATTTAGCGATAGATTTTCACCTCGAAGATGGAACCCAACGCCTGTAAATAAAAAAAAACAAAAACCATGCTATGGTTTCATCAGGATATTTTCCTTCACCTGTCGCTCAGGCTCATTGCAGGGTTTCGAACTCGCATCGATTGACGCGTAATCCGTAGACGCTAGCAATGTGCCATATTTTTTTTAAATTTTAAAAATAATTTTATCACTCATCTATCAGTCAGCAGCTCTGTGTTTATGTGTTAAATATATATAAAAACAATAAAAGAAAAGTGGGAAGAGCAAAAGGGAGGATCAGATGAGATAATCAAGGTAGCTGGTAAATACTGGATTAAAGTAGCTAAGGATAAAGAGGTTTGGATAACAATGGAAAAGGCCTTTTTACTCGTTGGAGGTATTTAATAGTAAATCTGAGAAAATAAATGTTTGTCAATTAATATTGTCACATAAATGTATGCAAAGTAAATTTTCTTTATCAAAGATTTACATTTATTTACTAGCTATGCCCCACGGTTTCACCAGTGTTAATTTTGTACGACAAACACCGCGAAACATATGCACCCGTGTAAACTATCATAATAGTTCCCACTAAGACTTCCCTTAAGTACAAATATGTGTTCAAATAGCTTACTTATAAATGGTGAAATTGAACTTCATAAATTTGTCCTAATTAGGATATAGCTTTTGTTCGTAAGGATTAATATATCATTCCAAAAATAATCCTCATTAATTACTTTTTAATCTTCAAATAAAAATAATCACAAAATGCCTTATTATGGCTAATGTATAAGAGATAGGCATATGCTATTGCATATTCAATTAAATATACTACAGACCTATATTTTCTTAGAACATTTTATTTACGTATCAAGTGGTTAGGGAGGGCTGTTAATTCAGACTTACTTAACAAATATCAATATTTAAGGCTAGCTGAGAGCTCTAGCATAACGTTAGATAGCCTATACTATTCTTCGTAAATCTGGCTCTCATATACAATATATTTTTCGAACCTGACTGATACTTACAGTTTTAAACATGTTTTAACAATAAAATGAAAAAACTTTTCCGCTTTATTATATTAGTACAAATTAGTACAATCATGTTAAACGTGCAAACAGTTTATGTTACAGGATTAAATACATTAATCTCGAGTTAGGATAACGGAAACCGGCTGCGGTCGCACGGAACACATGGCGCACCTGCCTCAGTACCTCTCCACAATAATATTATGTTGCTGATAGAAATTGCATTAAAGAATATACTAATAAATT
Source organism: Saturnia japonica (assembly GCA_033032175.1). Classification (NCBI taxonomy): domain Eukaryota; kingdom Metazoa; phylum Arthropoda; class Insecta; order Lepidoptera; family Saturniidae; genus Saturnia; species Saturnia japonica. The sequence continues at coordinate 15,769,051 of CM065325.1, forward strand.
GCACTGAACAGTTCAGAACCAAAAGCTTTTAATAAATATAAATAGAATTTTAGAAGCTAGATGTCCTAAAAAACCTTGTAACTCGGCTTTCGATAAGAGTTGACTTGTAGAAATTGTCGCATAACGAAAAATCGTTATGCCCCTTGTATGCAGCTTTATCTTTCTATTATATACGAGAGTGTATGTGCGTCCGAGTATAGAGATTCGCAATTCCAGATTGCAAAACCTTGCAAATTAGGCGAGGCCCCTCAGGGTGGACTCGCAAAATAGGCACTTATTCAGTAATTTGTCAGTTATTTTGTATGACTCTCATTATAAATTATAAGACCTACATTGATGTGTCCCTTATGAAAAGGACTTAGTGATTTTTAAATTATTGTTACTTATTTTATTTTTAGTAGTTTCGTTCCTTACAGGCGCACGCGTTTGTTTTTATTTATTATAATTATAGTTACATGGTAAATTGACGGAACTATGGCTGATGGTAAGCACAGTTAAGCCAAATCAGTGGCGACTACTAACAGATCATTAATCCATCGTCTGTGTAAATAGAAACTGTATAATATGCACCGAGTGATCCCGGAGTTTTGTATCAGATTATGAATAAACATGCATTTTATGTTGCTATAAGAGCTTCCTGTGTGATTTTAATAAAGTTAGTACTATTTTCTACACACAGCCATTTATAACATATCTAAAATTAAATGTTACTTAATATCGGTTACGAATATGTACGTATAAGTAATTTAAAATATTCGAAAATTCAGTCCCGATTACAGTTGCTAAGTTTGATTTTGAAATTTGTTTTCTTTGTACATCATTGTGTATAGAGAAACTTTTGTGAATATCTTTTCAATTGAAGGAATTATGATTCAGTAGTAGAATGAACGAAAATCAAATCCGTGCAATGAGCCTCAGGATGCAAAGGAAAACATCGTGATAAAACTATAGCACTGTGGTAGGGTATTTTTTAATGCCTTTCTCACTAGCTACCACCCTCAAGTTGCATTTACACATTATTCAAACGAAAGAAACCGCGGTAACATACTATTATTATTATATTTGGTAAGACACACTAGCAGCTAATTAGCTGATGCTCGCGTATCAAATAGCTTGGAGATATCTTCCTTGTCCAATCTGCTCTTAAAGGAGGTTATAGTAGGAGCCATCACAACTTTTCCTGGAAGTTTGTTCCATGCTGTGACCACTCTGTTAGGCAAGAACTGCTTCATTGGGTTTCTTTTTGCTGGGAATTCCCAAAGTTTCAAGGGATGACCTCGTAGGTGTTTATTTTCATTTGACTTAAACATATCTTTAAGGCTGGGCACATCGTAATAATTAGTGAGGATTTTATAAGTTTCGATTAACCTGCCCCTTTGTCTACGGTGTTCTAGTGTGGTAAGGCCAAGGTTTATGAGGCGCTGTTCATAGGGTAAGTTACGCATTGCATACACCATCTTAGTAGCCCTTCTCTGTACATTTTCAATGAGCTTAATGTCTTTTTTGAAGTAGGGATCCCAGATAATATAAGCATGTTCAAGAAGTGGTCTAATATAGGTCTTGTATAACTTTATAAAAGTTTTAGCTGTTAGGAATTTAAATGCCTTGCGAATGATATAAAGGATCGAATTAGTTTTCTTCACAACCCCAAGCACATGAGTTCCCCATTTAAGATCTTTGGGTACTGTAACTCCCAAGTCCCTTTGTGTTTCAACTGCGGTTAATTGTTCACCACCAAGATAGTATATCTGACAAGGATTATTACTACCAATGTGTAGCGCGGAGCACTTATTCACATTTAAAGTTAGAAGCCAGTCATGAGTCCACTTAAAAATCGAATTAAGGTCATTCTGTATAGCTCGCCAGTTGCTTCGAGGGTTAGCAAAAAATTTGGTATCGTCAGCAAAAAGCGAAAAAGGTAGTTGCAGAGTACTTTTCAAGTCTGAGAGGAACAAGATAAAGAGCAATGGACCAAGCACCGAACCTTGAGGAACGCCACTGAGGACACTTCGCGGATCGGACATGACTTCGCCAATGCGCACCCGAAACGTTCTACCAGAAAGGAAGTCGCATATCCAGGCTAAAATGCTTCCACGTATGCCAAGGTGTTCCAATTTGTGTATGAGGCGTTTCAGAGGAACACGATCAAATGCCTTCTCATAATCCAAGTAAATGATATCTGTTGGCTGTCCATTACTATGGTTCCGTGTCCACTCGTTTAAGCAATTTAGTAAATTGGTTGTAACAGATCGTTTTGGGATGAAACCATGCTGCTCATCCAGGGTAATCTTTTCATGTATTAGAAATTCTCTTATGTGGCAAGCTATCATCATCTCCATGGTTTTGCACAATACACTGGTCAAACTTATGGGCCTATAGTTGACGGGCAGTAGTTTATTTCCTTTTTTATAAATCGGTACTACATTTGCCGTTTTCCAGTCAGCTGGCACTATTCCATCCTTCAGAGATTTGTTCATCATTTTCGCTATTTCGTCGCTTAGAGCTCCTGAGCATTTTTTCAATACCACTGAGGGTATGTCGTCTGGCCCTGATGCTGTAGTATCACTGAAGCTAGATAACTTCTTTCTTACTAAGTCACCAGTAATACTTAAGTCTTGAATAGCGTTTATGACTCTAGGAACGTAGATATTTGGCATCGGTCCATCAGGCTCGTTGACAAAGTTCAATTTAAACTGATCAGCGAAGGCTTCGGCAATTTGTTCAGGCTTCATAACAAGTTCATTTGAGACATTTTTTAATACGTTAGGGATGCAGATTTTAGAGTTCAGTTGTTTTCTTAGAGTTCAGTTGTTTTCTTATGTAACTGTAAAAAGCCTTAGGACCTGAGTCTATAATAGTTGATTCGAAAGTGGTTCTTCTGTTTCTAGATAGACTAATAATTTTGTTATTGACCTTTCTATATTCTTTATATGAGTGTTCATTTTGATCAATTCTATAATTATTCCACAGTATTTTTTTCAGTTTAGTTAACTTGACTATATCTTTTTTAATCCAGGGTTTGTTGGTGCAATGTTTATTATATATTTTCTTTTTTGGTATAAAATTATCTACTGCGTAAAGGAATTGATTTTTAAAAGTGAACCACACATCGTCTACAGATTCTTCTACTATATTCAAATTATTTGCCAGATACAGAGATAATTTATCGTAGTCTGCTTTGAAATAGTCATATTGAATGGTATTTCGATTTTCATTAGTTTTAGTGCTGGTACTGATTACTTGCATTGTAGCAGTGATAACAAAATGATCACTTTTACCTATTGGAGGGTGATATTCAATATCACATATTAATGAGTCATCATTGCATAATATAAGGTCCAAAAGTGACTCTTCCTGGTTTCGTTTCCTGGTAATTTGCGTTATAAGTTGGTTTAAGTTGCTGTTCGAATACATACTAACAAAATTTTCGAAGAGACTGCCATAACCATGTATGTATGTATGTATAACTAGTATTATAAATGTTTACAAATTCTGTAGATATACAGCTCTGTGTGGTCTGTATGAACAACAATATAAATTACTCGGTAATGAAGGATTTCCAAAGAAACACTGAGGTTAGATTGAAGCACCGTAATTTCGTACAAAACAAACACCCTCTAGGAGTAGCCGAGTGATTAATTACAACATCCTCCTCTATTAGTAATTCTAGTGCGGTACTGCCTATGCGTTCAATTAAGCTGCATTATTAGTTTCTAATACACTTTGTATACCTAATTGTTTGTCCACAGTTACGGTTATTGTGTGAGAATTTAATTTACAATGCACGAGTGTTAATTTTCATAACTAGATTTTTTTACTTAATTACAAAAACGGAAATAGAGAAACTGCCGAAAACATTCTTAGAAGCTAAAATTGGAAATAAACCCGTCACAAACACACGCACAAACCGTTGGCTGACAGCCGGTTTGACATTGGTCAAATCAAATAGCGCGCGCTACCTCGGTTTCCTGTTACATACTTCCGTCTCTTTTCACGAAATCACTCCCACAGATTGCAGAAACGCGAAAGGAAAGAATTTACATATCAAAAAATAACTGTGTTTGCTTTTGTACGCACGTAAGAAGTTATACTTCTTTGGCATAACAAAACAAAAACAACTCTAAAAAAATATCTTACGCGCCCACAACACAGTGAAGCTGGCCATAAATAATAATATTTATGTTAATATATTATGTAATGTTAATATAATTTACTGGCCTCTTTTTACTTTGTAAAAAAAAGAACTTCATCATGTCACATTTCTATTACATGATGCGCGCGCAGCGCTCATTTTTACCCTCTACTATTCGCGAAAAAACAAGTATGACTACAAAAATACTTCTTGAATTTGTTGCTTTCTGTGTTACACTATCAACGCTACAATTCCAAATATCTTCTTTTTATTCATAATATGAACAAATAATAGGAATATTTTGCAATTATTAGATTTTATATGTTCTACTGATAGTAAATAATCACATTTTGAATAGCAAGGGCGAGTTAACAGCAATACGGAATACACGAGAACAGTCGCCGGTTGTAATTCGACCATTAATCACGCGATGCGACCGCGGTCTGACGTCACGCCACCAGCGCCACCACGCCGTACCGCCTGCACTACACGTACTGCATCATAAACATGTAAGTTATTACACTACACGACACGTAAAGGATACGATTTATCGTTCGTTTCTTGTAAGGGCTCATTCACACGCTCGTGGATAGTGAAAAATCAGAAATACTTCCAATTGGATCTACATTTATTGCAATTAATAACGAATCGGCGCTGGTAGATATATGTGTAAACGGGTCATTACTTAAGTATTACTGATCACTTTTTACATTAAGAAATATTAAAATTATATTGCATTTTATTTCAAACTAGCTGTGCCCACGGCTTTGCTCACGTGGAGTACAGAAAGCCATCAATCGGGCACACGCGGTAATTTATTTTTAATGACGAAAACGCTTATTGTGGGTGTTCCTTAGAAGATAAATATATACTGTGGCGACTTTTTCATAGGTCTTTTTAAAGTCTACAATTATGTACTACATTAACTTGCTATATTTCTTATGGTTTACTCACTGTAAGCCATTTAAGCGCCTGAATTGATTCGTTGTTTTTTTATTTGTGTGGAATCCTAGTTTTTTTTCTAAAATAAAAGTAGCCTAAGTAACTTTTTCAGTTATCTATTACCAGTGTAAATTCAGGAAAAAAAACGGTCCAATCGTTTCGGAGATTACCCGGAACAAATACATAAAGAGACAGACAAAAATTTTAAAAAATGGAGGATTTTTTGTAGGTATCGTTTATACTTTCATATGGATTTAGTAAAAAGCTGATATTTTGATATTACAAGCAGGCACTTCAATTTTATTATTTGTATATAGATTTGGATTCGAAATCTTGTCGAATGATTGAAAAATATTTATTATTATATGACATGCGAGCCAAAAGATGATTTTCTTAGGAAAAAAAACTACAATTCATAATTATGCTTTATGTTAATTTTAAATTTGTTATATTAAGACTTAAAAACTTAAAAAAGTTACCATTTCGCATACCACCAACAACTAAAGTGTTATGTAAAAATAATGACATGGCAATGTAATGTGCCTACTCAAATCAATGATATTTTATAAGTAGACACTACATTACGCTATGTACATGGCATCGTCAATGAGCTACAATTGCCTTTAGTTCACTTTCAACTTGATACCGGTGTGAGCGAAAATAAACTTTTATCTTTTTTGGACAACAGAGTTTTCGCTTTACGCTATGATTTGCTGTCCCTTTTCTTACAACATATTGATAATAATATTTTGGCCGTTTTCAAATTGCTTTTATTTAGAGTATAACGTGTCTATTTATAAAACGTCATTTACACAAATAGACGGAATTGACAAAGAGCTCTACGCGTCTTTTATAAGTAAACCCCCGTCGCTGTATATCGGGCGATCATACGATATCGCGTGATATTTAATGGGATTTTATCGTCGAGTAAAGTCATTTGAGCATCTTTCAAATGCAGCTTCACAATAAATTCGTGTTACTCACTTTTACTTTTCTTAATTGTGTAAAAAAGTCAATAAACTTAATTCATATTATTATGATTTATGGTTAACTTCATCTTTGTCGCATTATCATCACATGATACGCGCACAGCCTTTAATTTTACTCTATAATAAACGCATTAAAAAAAGTATTACTTCAAAAACTTAAATATTTAATTATAATCTTTACCTATATATACGTGAAGCAAAAGCTTTCGGTACCATTTTGAGCGTATTGCGTGCACGGAAGACTGAGATTTGGCATGGTTAAAGTTTATATGGAGAAGGAGTGCAGAAAGCTAAAATTTATCCATAATATCTGTTACTAATATATTAAATTAAATAAACTAATACTGCGAATTCTAACCTGATCAGTGCCATTGAACTTAGACCCCCCAAACAAATGTCAAACAGAAAGTAGTCTATGATAAAAAATTCGCAGATCGAATTTCGAACTAAGAGCGATCGCTAGTTACAATAATGTTTTTAATATTTTAGTATAAAGCGTGCACTTAAAATTAATTTTAAATAAGTAAATTAATCAGTTAACGGAATACTGTTAACTGTGGATTAATTGTTACGACGTCGTCCGTATAAATCGTCGTGTATAAACATAATACCCTGGGACCTTCATATTTCAACACACATGCACGGTTCACGAGGGTAACATTAGCTAGAAAAATGTTCGAGTAATATATTTGTGTTATGGCACTTGAGATTAAATTAGAATGAAAAATAAACTCCACAGTTATCGTATATTTCTACGTGGAATATATCAGAAAAATTATTTTACGGGCTCACTAGAAAAGAGAAATGTAAAAAAATTGTGAATTGTTTCTAAAATCAACTTATGTGGGATTTATTTTGTAACTTTTATAACTCTTGATCATACTATATACTTGAGATAAATAATATAAGTCTTCTCAGGGGATTACTATTTTTTAAATAAATCTCATAAAAATCTTGTATATAGTGATGAAAATATAATTTTTATTTGTTTGTTTGAACGCGCTTATATCTGGAACTATCAGTCGGTTTTTTCGCAAAAATCGCAAAAGTTTGTGTGTATGGATGGATGTTTGTTACTCTTTCACGCAAAAACTATTAAATGGATTTTAATACAACTTTACAATAATATAGATTATGCAACAAAATAACACATAGACTATAACTAATAAAGATATTGTGAGAATTGTCTAATATATAACGATAAGTGTCAAATAAGAAGAAAAAAATCAGCCATCTGCGAACTATTCTGGCGTGCAAAGCTAAGACCTTTAAAGTTACACATAAATAATGTATGTGGAAATATTTATCTTAATTAGTCCTACAAAAAAGTCCGCGACAATATATATATATATATATATATATATATATATATATATATATATATATATATATATAAGCCATTATCGCCAAAATAGTGAACCATAAGTACAATCAAAATTTATAACTTATTAAATATGATAAAGAAGAAAATAAGCTACTTGAACTACTAATCCTGTGCAGACGAAGTCGCTGGCAGTAGCTAGTAGCATATATATTGAGGAAGGTTATACAATAGGCTATACAATATCACGCAACAACCCTAAGAAGTGAAGTCGTGACCTTGAACGTCAAGTAGTGTGGTAAGCTGTTCAAGAAGTAAGAACAATGGTAGGGTACATGGTTGTGTTGGCGACGCGACGTGTCAACAGTTATTCAGTTATTAATGATTCAGTGAATCAATTTAATGCATGTGAAACCGTTTAGCACAGCTAGTAATGCAATAAAATACATTAGCAGTCACTGACCAATTTATTGAACTAGTGGGAAAACCGTGGAATTATGATCTTGATTTGGTCGATAATATAAACTGCAATTATTAAATAACTATGTAGTTGAAAATCTGTAATAGCTGTGATTCGATAGCTACATTTGAGAGCCAGTCTTCCACTAGGCTTAAAGTGTTACTATCCTGGGCCACATCGTCACTTAAGCTCAGGTCACAAACGGTTTATTGTTTTACACTTTACATAAAGACATATTACACGGATACAGTAACGTTTCTATACACCACTATTATGGGGGTTAGAGAAATAAGGAGAACCATCTTATATTGTTGAAAAAGTATTCACTGTGAGCAGCAACATTACACTCCGAAAACCATCCTGCTTGTGTAGTTAGATGGAATGATACTTTTTAGTGATTTGTATTGTTGTAAAACTTAATAAAATAATTGAACAATATTAGGAAAAGTTTGTGGAGTGAAAATTTGTCCTAGTGGGTGAAATTTAAAAAATAATATCCTTTGGTGGTATCTTTCAAATTTACGCACTTGATTCCGTGGTGCCACCATATTTTAACACTTTTTGACAGACACGTTTTCATTTAGAGATGGTACACCTGTTATCTACTTTCCATAATCACTAAGGCTAGAATACCTGACATCACTCAGCTTCCAGCACTTTATCAGCTGTCATACGACAGTGGCATCATCGTCGAGAGTCAGTTGACAGTCTTCTGTGTTTTATTACACTAAGTATAATTTAGCTGATTCTGAAAACAACGAGCTAGCACGGACCATAATGACAGATTTTACTCAGTCTATAATGTGTATAGAACATAGAACTTCACAATTGATTTTTTTAGGAAAAGTAGAAAAATATTCAACGTTCGTATCAGCTCGCATAATATTGTAAGTTCTAGTATCAATAATACTAGAACTTGTGGTATATCATTGTTTAAATCCATCGATTAACCAGGGTTTATCTGGGATAAATCTTTACATCAAATAGTAGTTAAAAGCCATCATCAGGAGCTACAAATTCGAGGCACTTAACATTTGCATGAACTGTGTTATATACGTATACTCGCCTTACATGACTAGTACGCATGAAACTTTGCAGTTTTAATTATTTCGATTGACAATATACCAAAGAAGAATAATTCCAATGAGTGCACCATAATTCATCATTTTTACTATACACGAGTAATTAAATTGACGTAACCGAAGCATCATAACTGCATGTTAAAATGGTAGCTAGCTTGATCCACTTGGTACATAAACGTATAATATAATATTCTGAGCGTATTTTATCGTCTCTATCATAGCGAGTGTTATGAGGAGCGCTGTTCAACTCAATTCCTTTTTCTCCCTCTCATAACAGTACCACAAACGATAGGTTCTGGAGCCATAGCCTCCATCTAATCTAATCTAAGTAACCTCCATCTTGGCATGATCTAAAAAGCTATCTACTTCATATCTTTGCCGTACTGCGAAAATGAAAGAAAGGTATTTAGGGCACAAATAAATTTATTTTGAGTTATCTCTCTACTTTTGTTCCTGTGGTCAGTAGAGTTTCCTGAGCTCTTTGAGATAGGGGGTCTTAAGGACGGCAATAGCTTTGATATTACTAGCATCCATAGGCTTCGGTAGCCGTTTACCATCAGGTGAACCGTATGCTTTTTGTCACCTTTATTGATTTAAACTGTACTTTTTTATACGCTACTAATTACCGCTTAGTTAACTCAAGAGATCCTTGAGATACTTATCGAGATTTCTTACGAGTCTTAAGTTTTATTATTGTCTTAGTTATAGATTACACCCTCCCATCTATGTAGATATTAATTTTATAATATTTAAAATATATTACAATTAAAAAATGATAATATTTTAATTCAAGTATTTATCTAAGTCTAATAATAGGTATATCTGGTCATCTATATTAATAAATATGCAGTTCGATCTGCAAATGTATTTTTCAAATTCCTAATCTATTTAATATATAGAGCACTAATCAATCAAGAATATATTAAAAAAATCGCATGCTTGTTTGTATGTCGTTAACTCAAAAACGGATTTTTATGAAATTTTCTACATAGAAAGCATATAACCTTGATATGTCATTCCTGAATTGATAGGCTGTAAGAATGATCAATAAAATATAGATAAATAATTACTGCATCGTATTATAAATACAACCAAGCAGTCTTAAAATTAATTCGTAATAGATATTAATCTGAAATTATTACAGGATCTTAAGACAGTATTGCATGCAAAATAAACTGAATAATCTATTATGCGTATGGAACAGTTGATTCACGAGGCAATTTGTCGTGATGCCAAACCGAACGAGAACGCCGTGTGCTGCATTACATTTGAACGTATATCTTCCACTATGCACTCTCCTGCATACGCTATATCCATAACGCTAGATGGTATCCGTAACTTTTATCACATAAAAATGCTTTTGATGTTTCACGTGATATACGAATACGTCTCTTATCTGGCTTAAAAACTAGTTGTCCTCAATTTTGATCTATTAAAATTATATCCCTACTGTTTACTCCCTATAAAAATAAACATATCTAATATAAGTGTAGATACTGGCAATGTTGACGTTACTGCAGGAAATTTGGAAGACTATTATGTGCGTATGTTGATTTTATCATTTACGACTAAAACACCAAACTATCAATAGACAATAAGTTACTTATAAACAATACATAAGCTAGTTGCAAATACCAGTATCACCTTGGACACCACTCATATAAACAACTGACCGGTTGCAGTTATAACAACAGGCTCTTGAAAAGAAAAGACATTATCCAAATAGAGTAATGTATTTGGAATTGAATAAGAAGAAGCTCATAGTGAAGGGTTCACCCACAACGACATAGTCATCATTAACACATCTGCTAATAGTGAAACTAATTTTAGATAAAAACCCAGACAAAAATACATTAAAACAGTAATTATTCTTCAGACCATAAATATAAATAAGTAATTATATTTTTATATTTAATAGTATCCCGTCCGCCTCATTAAATATCACGACAAAAGATAGTCCGCCAACGCGTAAGTCATGTTCGAACCATGTTTTGTCTCAATTATGTGAGATGCGTTAAACTCCGCATTGTATTTGTGAACATAAATCATTTGCTTGGAGCGTATTAGCGCTTGTTCGATTATAGGGATCGTCTTCCAACCCAGTTCAAAATTATTAACGTGGTAGCCTCTGCCCGCTACTTACTAAGAGTGGAGTTATGTATAACTAAGATAGTAGGTAAACGAAAGTAAAATAATGGACCCGGTAAATTTAAAAAATTTAACAACAGTACTTGCATAACTCCCTAAACCCTTAAGAACACCTGGCGACCGAGATACTACTTCCACCTTACGAGTCTCACGTTTAATTGGCTGCTTAGTAGACGGGTGATATGTAAAGCAAGATATAATAGACTTTACGCTGCATTAGCTTAGGATGGCTTTGATGCTACTTACCACGAAAACGAATTATAAGGCGCAGAAAAAAAAAATTTCCAAATACCAAAATCATTAATAGTAGAATGATGTAACCATCACTTTTTTATGGGTTAGTTTCTTTTTAACGCATTGTTTTGGTATTTGACCTGGATTTAGCCATTGGGTTTCACTCTCGGCTATCAGAATAAACCACTTTTTTCTTACGTTACAATTTTTTTCAAAGCTACTATTAATACAAGACAAACCTTAATGCGTGTTCTTCTCTATTGACCATTCAATTCATGCTACACCCATTTCTAAAACTACTTTCTTTACTCATTTGGCGCAATTCATCAGTATTTTAGGTATGCTTCTAATTCTGCAGTAGGCCGGTAAGTATCAGCTGTTACTATGGTTCTAATTCGTCGTAATTAACCTAAGTAGCTAATCGTCTTCTCCTTGATTCGTTTTGTAAGTTAAAATTTCTACTACGACAGCAACTAAGCTTAAAACGCATCTAAATATGGTCTTTCAGAACACCTTCGAACGAATTTCGAATTCTCGATGTAATCCATCTTTGTTTTCAAAGTGAATATAATACTAACCAAATGGAAAACGAATAGCAGAAACTGTGGGGTACTGTTAGTTTAAATAATAATAATCATACTATTAAATTATCGAATTATCTAATTCAAAAGCTTTCATTAAAAATTGATTCCCCTTAGATGCAGTTTCGGAACCACAATTAAATCATACGGACTAATTATTCCACTCATTTAATATGCAGTACTTACATTAATATCGTAGAAATTAAATATAAAATTGCAACAACATACAAAGCTATTCAACTGTCACACGCACGTCGAACGGTGCAACCTCTGAAACTTAATCATTCGTATAAAAAAAATCCGAACGGACGACACAACTCGGTTTAACTGCCAATATCACTGGCGTTTGTCTCCGGCGAGATTTCCAACGTGAAATTTACATTTTACAACCGGCCAGTTACATTTTCCACCTTACGGACCGGTAAGAAAGGCAATTTTTCACTCACACGCATCTTTTATATGCAAATTTGCCAAACAATAACCCGTCCAGTGACATAGAGGCTTGCGTAAGCGTATAGTTTTACGTTTCTTATTTCATTAATTTATTATTTTAAATATTTTTATATATCCGCCGCATATAAATGGTTCATTTTCATTTAAAACTACCAGTGTACCCTTTTTATTAAAAAAAAGCAGTAAATGGGGACTGCCGATAGAACTGAAAATTTAAAATTTTGGAATAAATGTTTTTTTGAATTATTAATTATAGTATTATTAATTAAAATTTCACAATTTGTAAAATTAAATTATTTACATTAATATTGTTTTTCACACTTATTGACACTAAGCAATAATTAACATAGGTCATTTGAGTAGACCACGGATACGATATGCTGTCTTGCTCTATTATACCTAAAAGAATGTTTTATTTCAATTAAACTTTGGCTCCTTGTTACGATCGCGAACGCCCAAAAACGATTTTATGAGTTGTTTAATTTTCATCGTACATTACTCATTTGCAAGAGAAATAACTTTGGAACTTCCAAGTAAAAAGGTAATGTATAATTTAACAATCAATCCAACACGTCATACTTTTAGCTACAGATAAATTGTTACATATCGGTGTCGGTGACGCAAACTCATAAGAGTTACCCCATACAATAATCGCAAACCGTCCCTATCGAAATCTTCACTTTTAAAGTGATTAGGTTTTCTGAACCACTAATAATACATGCATAAGTTATACAATGAGGGCGACTTGCGCAACATTTCATTTCATCATCATCATCATCATTTCAGCCGCAGGACGTCCACTGCTGAACATATATCTCCAGAGCGACCGATCTTGTGCGGCCTGCACCCAACGGCTCCCAGCGACCTTTATTATGTCAACATTTCATTTAACTCACTGCTAAACAAAATTCGTTAATCACAGTTAGCCTATTAAATGTACTTAACATAAACGCATTTAGAGTCATCTTGCACGAGACATACAGTGCGCTGATTTAGTTAAACATAATTAGCGAGTCCGTAAAGCATTCTCAGCGTTCCGTTTCACATTTTGACGAGTTTCTTAACCCAAAAAGCACAATGACTTATAAACTTATGCATATGGTTTATACATAATGAAACGTGCATAGTTGGATGTCATTGTTTGTTATCTGTCAAAATTAAATGAATAACATGAAAATAGTACAATTATCTTCTAATATATACGAGTGAGAAATGTGATAAAACTGTTTACCACACTGATGGCCCTTATGATGTCTCTGTTCTTTTATTCCCATAATTTTCATACATAATTGTTTTTTTTAAATCATAAGCAGTCACTTAAACGTGTTTAGCGGCGCTAAATAGCCTTTTTTGGCTATTTAACTTCGACAGTTCGTTAAACATGTTTAGCAACTAATTTTTCATTGTGCAACACGCTAATTTTGTTCAATCATTTTAAATGTGTTTAGTCTTAATTTAATCACATTTAAAAGTGTTACGCAAGTTGCTCTAAGTAGTTAAAAACCCAGTCCGAATAAAGTTATAATATAATGGTCACACGATCACCTCCATGAAATATTTATTCTCTTTTGTTATTTTAGTGTGTGATTAGTTTTTTTAATAGGTTTTTCAGCTAAACATAACATAATAAACGGACACTCCCATTTGGTTCAAGAGAAATTATTCAAATAAACGTTTGGCTTGCTTTATCTTCTCTCTTTTTCAAAGTGACAAATTTGTCACCCGCAACGATTGACTGTTTGGCGGTTTGTGCTAAAACCGCGAAATTAAACCGGGGCCGAGTGATTGCGCCGCGCCTCGTCGGACAGCCTGGAATTGCAGCGCAATAAAAAAAAAACAATCTAAAACAAACAACGCTTTAGTGTACGTAGTTATAAATATGTATGAACGGTTTAAAAATATGAATAGCATAATGGGAAAACTAAAATCATCAAAGCTTCGACTTCGGCCTCATACTAACTCAGTCAAAAATCCAAAATATTTTTATAACTTTGTGGGGGGTTAGCGGTGTCTAATTACATCTTCAGAACTGAGACGTCCAAGCCAACCTCACCTGCACGTATGCACCCTGCTGAGTAACGAATGAGGAAATGTCCGTCATAGTGACTCGCTTTTGAGTGTCGCATTTCGGGATCAGCCTGCGCATATCCAGTTAAATAAATGAAGGCTGGCATGACAGTGTTAACCGTCGATGGATTTCGATTCCTCGTTGGTCGCCGTTGTGTTAGCCTTATACCGTGCTTACTATCAGGAAAAATACAACAACAGTAAAAAAAATTGTTTTGAAAACGATTTTTTATCTGTAATGACGCAGCTGTGTAATTTTTCCGTTTAATATTTAACAATCGGAATCTGAACAATGGCTCTTATCTGTCAAGACTTGTGAAGGAACTTACGATTGAAGTCCTTAATGGTGTAAATCATCTGGTTTTTAATCAATCAATCAACTTAATCAATGTATCTTTGTCTAATATTATTATGTGCAGAGACCACCCATGTATCTGAGACTTTAAACCATATTATAAAATAATTGTGTTTTTATTTGTTTTATAACTTTTATAAATTAAAACTTCATTAGTCGTGATGAGACTAGAATTCCAAAGTCGAAGATTTTTACACGCAGCGTTATTGCAACACAACGTTTCTGATGTTAAAAAGGGTAGAAAATAGATTATTGGTCAGTGAAAGAAAAAGAAAGAACTATGCTTTATAGCATAGTTTAAAGCATTCAGTGTACTTACACGCGAAATCAGCAAGAAAGAGGAGTTGAATTAGGAAAAGACGACCTCTTCTAGTGTTTAGTTATTGTTTTATACTAAACAGTTATTACATAGACAGTATTTCAAATAAATTTACACATCGTCATAGTCTTACATAACGTTCACGCGCCCCCTCTATAAAAAAACACCGAATACTAAAAAATCCTAATATTTTCATTGTTGGTAACAATTAACAATTAGAGGACAGGAGTCAAAGGAAAAGTTGTTATTAAGCACATTTTAAATCCCGATGCAATATACAAGATTATAACATAAATTTTGATTTTGGCAATTTATTTTTTGGTGATTGTTAAAATATGTATAAAATTTCAAATAATAGAAAAAAACCACATAGTTATAAAACTGTTAGAAATCTCAAACCATTCTTCAGAAATAAGTACCTACCACCAAATTAGTTTGCGTAAAACTTCTTAACTGAAGTAAATAGGTTGTAAATGTAGAAACACGAACTGCCACATAGCGGAATAGAAAATCGGTCAAGTTTTTAACGAGCCAAACACCCGTTAAGGCTCATCTTGCCCTATTCTCTCATAAAACTGACCCCAGAGTACTTAAGTGTCTACCATTTTGTTTAACAACTTAACCGAATGAGGTAGACGGTATACGAACATTCGAATACGAATCTTTTAAAACCCCGTGACGAAGCTCAGAACATTTGTAAGGAAGTTATACGTCTGCTAATTACAAGTTTTTATTTTATTTTACAGTATAGCTTAACAACAACACGAGGATATAAGGAAGTTAACAGACTGTATCGGCAAATATTGGAATTAACCAAATTTTTTCCAAGTACCTAATCATTGAATTTTAATATCAAAGGTGACCTGTCCTATACGTTATAGAAGTACACGCAATAGTTTTAATTTTACAGTATTTAATAAAATATAATTAATAAAAAAATAAAATAAAATGTAATATCTAGGTAAATAAAAACGTTGTAAGACATTCAATAAGTAATTTAATTAACGTAAAAAGGTCCAACTTAGTCAAACGGCGCGGGCGGACAATCGTCGATTTCAGTTTTACTCTACCTACTTGTAGTTTGGGAACTGTTATAATACAAGTTTCATAACTTGTTAACAGTTCACAAAATTAAGTGGATCTTTTGTTGTTAACAAATTTCGTCGTCCCTGAAACTTAAGTGCTTTTCATTAATTATTATTATTCCTTCAAGTGTTCACTACGTAGCTTTTACTTGGAACAATTGAATATTGGCTAGATTTTTCCTTTCTTTTTTTTACTAAATACTATGTACACCTTACATATATTTTTCTCTTGCTGCTCTGTAAGACTGGTAGAGAATGCTTTTTAGCATTAAGTCCTCCAATTGTACTTTTCTGTACAATAAAGAATATATAATAAATACTTTGTTCTGCCCTTCCCAATAGTCAATAATTCAACCAGAACGCCATCTATCCCGTTTTTTCATGATAACTTTTACATAACAAAAATAAAAAAGTTATGATTTTTGGTTAAATTCCGATAGAAACAAGAACGATCATTTTTCCCCCTAATTAGAAAATTTTCCAGGAAACTTTTCCTATTTTCCTTGCTAATTCGCTCTATTACGAATATTTTAAAATAAATAATCAGTCGAATCGGTCTAGCCATTCTCAAATGATGCCCTTACCAAATAACAGCATTAATTATAATATTATTTATTATATTGGTGATAAAGTTAATTTGGTTTTAACCTGTTTTCGTAATTGCAGAGCGACCTATAGAGGTATAATAACTTACCAATTAATAAATTTGTATTGTATCTATTAAATTAACATAAAATTTGTATGTGTATCATCATTTTTATTACTTTATATTAATACCATTTCCAAACTCTAACTCTAACTTTGGTATAAAAGCTACATATACTGCCATCTATCGGTAAACGTTGCAACTTCAAACTAATTTCATAGAACCGCCGCCGCAGGCAGCGCGGCATCGCGATAACAATTTTTATTCCTGTGATAAGCGTGAAGGGTTAGGCAGAGGTGTATATTTGTACGCCCACAGTTCGCCGAATATGTTTTTAGGTCCCATGTGATAGGGGCCGAACCTATTTCCATTAATCGGGCACGAAACCAAACTCCGAGCTGCTACTGAGAATTTCATAGGAAAACCCCAATAACACTTTGCGCGACCTGGGATTCGAACCCAGGACCTCGCTCATAGCAGTCGTGCTTACGACCACTAGGCTAAGTAACTAGATTTGTCACGTTCGTTGTGTATTGTCATTATTTATTAAAATATGATGGTGGAATTTAAAATTCAAGACTCATAATCAGTGACGGATTACTAATTAGGTAATTGGTAGTAAGAATTATTTTCTTTTAATATATCTACGGGAAGAGATTAGCGTTTAAGGTACAGGCTCGGTCTAGTTCATTCGCTGATATTCATTAGTATCTGTAGAACAAATTATTGTATGTCGTAGACATAAGCCTCAAATTAAATAAACTTACTATTATCTTTCAACTAAACGCTAAAGACGATTATCGAGTAAATTACCTGTGAGAATTTTTTACTTCCTTTGAGCGCCGAGAATTCGTAATTTCGATTCAAGCATACTTCTCCTATAAATACATTTATTATGCAAACCTTTTAACAACCTACAATTTCAAGAAAGCTACTTAATAAATTTCTTACAACGGATTGACAGACAATGCACGGCTAAGATAAATAAATCTAAATCAAAGTTGCCCAATTAATTTTTGTATGTGGCCCATAATTTCAAATATACGTTAGCTGGTGGGCCCTACCTAGCAAATGTACGTTAACTGGTTGGCTCCACCTTGCAAATAATATCTGTTTATATCCATGGGAGATTCATATATAAATAGATATTTAAAGCGAAAAAGCGTTAATTGCATTGCATTGAATGTTTCGTGTGGCACTTGAGTCTAACGCAAATTAGCACCTTAAAGCCTAACATTGCGCAGACGGATCTCTCAATCGAAAAATTCATGCCCACTCTACTTTTCCAAGATTCTATTTTACCACTTTTGTCGGCGTAATTAATACCCATTAATATCTTTCTATTACTGAGAATCAAAATCTAAAATACTTTATTTAATTTAGGCCCCAATAAGGTACTTATGACCGGTAGAACACTACTACCTGTTCGGAAAACATCTCAGTCATCGAGAAGAACCGGCAGGAAACTCAATCGGGTTTATCTTATGTTTTTAATGTTTAGGATTACTCGTTGACTACGAAACTCTAATGATACATCTATGTTCATTAACCGTGAAAGCTCATATTAAACTGTCAGTAAATAATGTACGAGTAAAGGTCGTCTCGGGACCCACAACTAGTAGAACTTAATTAGTCGGCTGTTCGAGATCTGAGGCCAGTTTCTGGGCGGCGCAGTTCCACAGCGCCGCGGGCCAGCGCTCAGCCGTCATGTCCAAGTTTCTGTTTGGACACCTCGAGTTTCATTAACCAACGATATCTGTTTACTACTAGACTAGCGATCGCCTACGATTTTGGTCGTATTGTAATATATATCTAAATAGCAATAAGACATAACCTATGACGATTAACCTGTACGTATCTTTGTATCAGTGAAATAATTTTTGGAATCGGATCAATACTTTCAGAAAGTACCTTAACAAACAAACCTATTCTGCAACGTAGGAATGTAAGATTACTTTGTATTTTTTTCTCTACATTAATTATACCAAATCTCTTAAATATATAACAAAAATATATTTAAATCTTTCACGATTACAACAGACAGCTATGATGTTCTGTTTGTTTAATTCACAGTACACCAAGTCGCTATACTAATTTTCACAACCGACCTTTCGCCGTAACAGCAGCACCATCGTAGAATTTGCTTCCTATCAACATTCAGTTAGCCAACTCCAAATACGCGAGTTGGCTGGATGTTTAAAAATTAAAGTAAATTATTGAGTATTTTTGGTACATAGATGAAAAGCCCAGATTTTTTTTTTTTCTGTTAGTCACGTGATTTTAAAACGTGTCGTCACCATTCAGGAATTATGAACGTGAGACTTTTGGGTAAGTTGTCATATTTGTTACTTTTATCGTAAAAGATGAATGATAACGTCACGGAACCATAAAGCCGCGTTTTTGTGGCGTATTGTATATTTATATTTTAAAAAAGTTAATCACTTTTCATGCTGAATTAATGAAAAAAAAATTATTCAAAGGTATTATTGTCAACATAAACAAAGTGTTAAAACAAATTTCCAAAAGTTGTCAAAACCCGGAAAGCACGCAGTACGTAAGGTTCTACTTGAAACATCCGAATATTTACTAGATTTTGTTTGCTAATCAATATGCACACCCTGCATACACTTTTTTATTACACCCCTGGAAAACTGGTGGAGAGCGCTTTTTAGCATTAAGTTCTGTAATTGCGCACTTATGTAAATACAGTAAATAAAACTCACGAACTTCACCTCTTTATAATTGTAGCGCATTAAAGCAAAAATAGAAAAGGAACTAACTTCTTTATGCAGTTGCCGAAACATTCGACTTTTCCATTGAGCCAGAAGCTTAAAAAAATCAATAACAGGCAGAGTTCACTGGTATTAACGCATATCGAATATGTCCAGCAAATTCTAGTTACACGATAATATCACAACATAACTAGGTGTCATTGTAAGCAAAAGATTGATTATTCTAATAGAGATGTGTATTTGTCGATAACTGTTACGGGTATTGCGATAAAAGTAGTTAATAAATTAGGTGATAAAAATGGTTATAGGAAAAAAATGTATTTTAAAATATGTAATTCTATTATTTTACTGCGTTCGCTGATGCATTCGCGTGAACTAGATTTTGGGGCGCTTAAAAAGTGCTTACACTGAATAAACTATAAGAGACATATCAAATTAATGTAACACATAATTGTGTACAATTGTAGATCTTAAAAATACCCACAAAAAAGTCAGCGAGCGCATATGTCTATTTTCTAAGGATCTCCCACAATAAAGACTTTTGTCTTTAAAATAACCAGGAGCAAGGGTAACATGATTCGCGCTTGTAACCGATCAACGGCATTGTGTAGTCCACGCGAGTGTAAAAGACATTATCATTTCTTTGTTTTGCATAGTAACAACTATTATAAAATATCGATATTGATAATTTCGTGTAGCCTCATCTCTAAGCAAGAGCCTTCAAAAGGCGCGTTTGATGAATGAATCGGAGGTGAAATATTCTGTATGAAGTATTGTTCGGTGAACTGACGGAGTACAATCAGGATCGCTAAATTTAAATTAGACTCTAGCAATGACAGAGGTGTAAGCTGCTCTCGTGGCTGACCGTTTTCGATAATCAGTATTATTCCATTTACACGTTTCTATTCCAAATAATTACAATATGATATTATATATCTTAAATCTGTAGTTATGTCTATACATGTATTATAATTTTTAACCGACTTAGAAAATGGACGGATTTTACTCAATTCGAATGTATATTTTTTTTTATGGTCTTCAGCTATAACTTCTTTGTTTATGAACCGATTTTGATGACTCTATTTTTATTGGATAGGAGATAGCTCAAAAGTAACCTCATTTTAATTTCATGGGCATTGGACCTTCCACTTCGGAGAAACACAGGGTACACAAAATTGTCTTGTTCTCTACATTTTGTGTTAGATAGTTACTTTATAGTTCACTGATTGGAATTTGATATTTAAACATTTTCTGTCAACGTGTCTTCATTTTTATGTAAAGTTGAAAGTCTGTCACCAAACACCAATAGGTGTGTTCCGGTAGCTGCACTTTAGAGCTTGTCTTCCAATAGAGTTAGCATGCTACCATCTTGGACCACATCGTCGCTTAAGATCAAGTGAGATTTTGGCCACAACGCTAAACCTATGACGATAAAAATACACTGGGGCGCACCTTATAAGTTATATTTTTTTGAATAGTCACAAGCATAAAATATACTATAGTCTTCACCACAGAATAAGAGGTTTAGCAAGCAAATGCGTTCGTAAAATACTCTAAGTGCGTTATGAAATGAAAAAATTATGAATGAGAATTTATGTATAAATACTAATTTAAATGCTAGGTTCACTTTTGCTGGAAAACGTCTTACAATGTCAATTCTACTACCTTGGTATTTTTCTACAAACCATGACATAAACATATTGTGGAATCGAATTATATTCACTTTGCGCTCGTCGGGGTTGCCAACTCCTTAAATACTGCATAGAAAAAAAAAACTACAGAAATGTAAACGGCGCGGATTAAATTCCCTACACATCTGGCCAAAGATTGTCAGTGTATCTGATTTGTTTATTGTAGGCGTTGCAGCTGTTTGTTTTATTTGACCGAATGGAGAAAATATTACAATAATTATGAGTCTGCGAAACTATTGAAAGCTTTGAAAGGTATAAGAGAAGCACGTATCTATCCAGATAAATATGTTAATGACAATTATGTTCAATATGGGCATATGCCTCGATACAGTGGTAGTTTTAGTGTGGTTGAAGACCGTTACAAAATGGAGAACATTTTTAAAATAAATCTACAGATTAATAAAATTGACACATATTTATTGTTTATTTCCAAATACATGCATATATTTTTTATAAATTTCCAATTATTATGTAGAATGATACTAAAAAAATTGAGTTTTTTTTTTAAATTATGCATGTATATTGTGTATATGTGTCAAAAGGAACTTCGTTATATGAAAATATCTCTGACCGTATCTGATCTAAACTAAGAGAAACCTTTTGGTAAGTAACCAACCGATCATTGGACTATTAGTCTATTACCAGATCTGATTTCCATCCAGTAATTTCACTAGACGTAGCTACGGCCACTGGACCGTAATTTATTACCTATCTTATTGCTTCTACCTACATCTGTTGAATCCGGAATTTCATTAAAGAAACATATGAGCTACAGTCACGTTTCATAAACGACAAAAAAAGACATCTTTAAAAAATAAACTTTCATTATTAAAATTCAAATTTTCCAAAAAAAAAACATTATCTAGCTCATTCATACAAGTTTGATATTAAAAACTTTATATATGTTAGGTTTAGGAGAAAAGTCATCAGTTAGCAACCCTGCCGGCCTTAGGGACGTCCCTTCGTGTCAGTCGCACGTTACACGCTCTGTAGCTGCCACTCGGTAACACTGTTAGTTAGTTTCTGAGAACGCAGAATAGTGACGTTACCATCTAAAATCGATTTATCGTATTTTAAACCCAAATTACTTATGGTATAAATAAATAACTTAACTACGTTAATTAATAGCTCCAAAACATTTTGATGCAAAAATTGTCCGCTATTATTAACATGTTTTTTATTAGTTCGCTTTCTTTTCTGCTTGTCGATTCGATACAATCGTTTTAAACTAACTTATCACAGTATACTTAACAGTGATTACAAAATTAGCATCGTTTTTCTTTTATTGTGTACATTGAAAATAACTCATATTTAACCGTTCGTATTTATTGAGTGTTTTCAGTTTTTTTTTTGTATATTGAAATTAATATCTGGACGAATGATATGTGCGCGGTGTATTATAAATACCTTTACAAAGAACATTAAATCACCTATCTAGATAAACTTGGAATGTAAAACATTAAGTGAATAAAAAATTACATCCAGAATTTTGGAGCCATATCCGAGAAACTAATTACATATATATTTATATGCATATATAAAAGAATTGCTCCTTTAATACATACATACATACATCACGCCTTTCTCCCAACGGGGTATGCAGAGTCCACGCTATCGCTTCTTCAACATTGATCAGTGTATTCATGCACGCTCCTCGGTTCAGAGTACTCTTAACCTGACCTTTTGTTCAGAACGATCCCGATTTGATCGAGGAACATTCGTCTAGGCCTTCCTCTTCCAACGCTCCCATTCACACTCGCCTTATAAATTTGTTTAGTTATTCTTCTTACATTCATCCTCTCAACATGCCCTAACCATCTAAGCATCCCTTTCTCAATCCATGTGACTATATATTCTTTCATAGCACAAAGTTCTATGATCACATTATTTTCTTACCCTGTCACTCAATATTCACTCCTAACATACCTCTTAACGCTCTAATTTCTACTGCATTTATTCTATTTTCATATTTGTTTTTGCCACACTCCATTTTTACTTCTAAACGTGAGTGTTGGAACTGACACTGCTCTATGCATATCCAAACAGACGAGCTTTCGTAAAATTCTGCAACGCCTCATCCACCATGTTACCGGCATTTACTCTCCTTTCTATATCACTTTCACACTTTCCATCCCTAGTAAATATTGATTCCAAGTAAACAAACTCACTCACTTGCTCCAGTTCGTCGCCACCAATCCGAATACATACTTTTGTCATACTCTCTTCCTTCTCAAACACCATAACTTACGTCTTAAATGCGTTCAATTTCAGTCAATTTCTTTACAAAGTTACACTATGGCGTGTAAATCCTTAGCCGACGATGTAAGTAATACTTGAGTATCGGCGTAAAGAAGACATTTGATGAGTTACTCATTTGTTCTGAGTCTTTCAAATCTGTCAGACAATTATCCATGAATAGGTTGAACAGCCATGGAGATGCTGAATATCCCTGTCTAACACTCTTCTGGATGTTGAACAATTTAGTGTAAGCTCTGTTTATTCTGACAGAAGCACTGGAATCCTCATAAAAAGGATTCAATGCTTGTACCAAATCACTGCTCACCCCATGCATAGACAACGCCGACCATAATTCATTCCTCATCACTTAATAGTATTAGATAATTTAAATAATTTGACGTATGCCATATTTAATTTTTAATAACTATGTTTCTCTTATTGCGTTACTGTCGTCAACGCCTTATAAATATAAAATACCACATTTTATTTGTTTGTTTGTTTTCTCTATATTTTTATGTTTTGTATTCTTGTGACCTTTGAAACCATAATTGGTTTATTCGACCTTCTTAAATTCTACACGATATAATGTATTAATTTGTTTATAACATTAGGCAATGTGATACTCTTCCAAATGTTTTCAAACGAGTTTCGTACATACATTATAAATAATATACCTAAACTTATTTTAATCGATTTGTAGAGCAGTACTCGTTAATCAAATGCGATATTGTCCCAACACTATTTCACGCGTCCAACAAACTTTCTGTGTGCACATCGTCACCGCGCGCCAGATCTGGTAACAGAACATACAGTGGTCTATCTCATAGGATACAAACTTTCCAAGTAGTTTGTAAATTGGATGTGAACTTCACGTTACCGTATTTATTGAACTTTAACTACAAGTTTCAACTGTAAATGGTTACATATTCGAATCAAGTCAGAATCCGTTGCCTAATGATATAGCTAAATATTGTTTAATATTATATTAACATATGTGTCAGGATACTTGAGGTAATAAATAATAGCATCTTGAGTAAATATTAAATAAGACTCCTTGGTCTCTAAGTACAGTAAAAAAAAGAACTGTTTGTTTTTTGTTGTCCTATTTTGATGAAATTTTGTACACGGGAAGTATAAGCCATTCCATGATTGATAAGCTATGAGAGTTATCAATAATATTTATAGGAATCTTTAAAAAAAAACATAATTCTCAACTGATTCTGATTAAATTTTGTAGCCGGGAACTACAATACATCATACTATAATTGAGAGGATAGAATCGTTAATAAATCATTAGTTATTTTAGAATTGAATAATCATTTTCAAACGATTTCTATGGAAATTGTACACTCCACTCCACAAAATACACGCCACTCCTCATTTGATACGGCATATGAAATATCAATAATATAAGAATAAATAAAATGACGGGATGTAGTAACAAATGCGTGCGGAGCCGCCGGCATAACGCCTGTAAGCACATAAACTTACTTCAGACCGCCCTAGTGAATTTGAAATAATAACACATGACGTGAATTTAGAGTTGTTTTAAAATTTCTATATAAAAATTTTAGCAAATTATCCACCGCTTTACTAAAACAAGATGATTTTTAACATACAAAAAAAAACTAAAACAAGATGATTTTTAACATACAAAAAAAAACCATTAATTTCTAAGTGAATCTTCGAAGTCGATGGTCCAATGCCAATTAAATTAAAGTTGAACCACCTTCAGGTAAATCTTTCCAATGAAAAAAAAATCATTTAAATCTGCTCATAAACAGGGGTGGGTATGCACATACCCATCCATAAAAAAGTACAAACTAATTGATAATATCCTCCTTTTTTGAAGTTGATTAATAACACTTGAACAAGTTATTTATTCTCACACAATAGTTTGAATAATAAATAATTTAACCACTGAATAAAAACGAATTAAAAGTCTCAGAAATTAAATATCACCAATTACAAAATATTTTAATATTATTAAAATTTTGACACTGGGAAAAGCTTTTGCGTCGCCTTTCGAAGATAAAAGAGCGGGGGTCTATACCGAGACCTATTTGGTGGTAGTATTATAAGTTTTAAAACCCGATGGTGACTGTCGATGTAATTTATCTCTTGTTGGTGCCCGTTATTCTTTGGTTGTAATGTACTTATTTTAACAGTCCACACAGACAGTATTAACGCGGTCTTCTGCTTTTACTAAATATATTTTACATAAAATATAATGACGTCATTAACATAAACGCATGAATTTAACGCAGGCGTGAACTTCTTCACGCTCCTTCCTGAGCAAGTTTAAGCGCCGGCACTTGCGAATAACCCCACCCATTAAGTCCCACATCAGCTCGCAATTTCTAAAGCAATTTACATTTTCGTACACTCTGTATAGTTAATAAGCCGTCGCGTCGCGCGTCGACTGAGCGCCCTGTAATCTGGCTCTAGCTGGCGCTATCCGGATAAGCGCGGCGTGAACCGGTTATAACCGCCCCGGGGCGGTTGCAGCTGAGCCTTTTGTACGCGATAGACTTGCGAACGGGTATTTAAATTGAACTAGCCTTATTATATAAACACACAATTCCATTTTTTTTACATTGATTAATTTAATTGCATTACTAGCTGTACCCGTGGCTACGCTTACGTGGACTACAGAATATCCGCGCGAATATTGCTCCCCTGCTCCCGGCTATTTTAAAGACAAAAATGCTTATTGTAGGTGTTTCTTAGAAGATAGACGTATACTCTCCCAGAATTTTTGTATGTCTTCTTAATGTCTACAATAATTATGCAGTATATTAATTTGCTATATTTCATAAGGTTTACTCAACGTAAGCCATTTAAGCGCCGGAATTGATTCCGTTTTTTATTTTAGTTTTTTTTTTATTTGTGCGAAATCCTAATTCTTTTAAAAAAGAAAAGTAGCCTAAGTTACTCCCTAAAAAGTTCAGCTATCTACCAGTGAAAGTCCCGTCAAAATCAGTCCAACCGTTTCGGAGATTACC
Organism: Saturnia japonica; assembly: GCA_033032175.1. NCBI lineage: Eukaryota > Metazoa > Arthropoda > Insecta > Lepidoptera > Saturniidae > Saturnia > Saturnia japonica. Next base: position 15,795,531 of record CM065325.1, read on the forward strand.
CGGAACAAACAGACAGACAGACAAAAATTAAATAAATGGGTGTTTTTATAGGTATCGTACATACTTTCATATGCATTTAATAAAAAACTCTTATTTTGACATTACAAACAGACACAATTTTATTAATTGTATAGATTTTCATGACAAGCTCTGCTTTATTTATTTATTATTTATTTATTTACACACTATGCGTTAAATACTCAATGGCGGACTTAATGCCTAAGGCATTCTCTGCTAGTCAACCATTAGGTGATGCAGAGATAAATATTGGTAGGTGTAAAAGGTAAGGGGGTTTATTGAAATTATGTTTAACCAATTTAAAATCACAATATATAAATAAAATATCAACACCAAAACATAATATATATAAGACATATATAATACATATATACTACACATATATAATACATATATACTACACATATACAATACATACACATAACAACATCATACATAAATATCAATACAATAACGTTTCCCAAGTTAGATTTATTCGAGTAACTATACACTACCCCAACGCCAACACACTCGGGTAGATTATCATCCTATTTATTTATTTTTTACACTTACCAAAAGGGAACTATAAGTTGATTGGGTAGTTAAATATCGGGAGCGCCTCCGAGGGTTTTTAAAAGTATAAATTATAAACAAGGCTGATTCTTAAGAAACTTTACTAGAGAATGAATTACATGGTACAAAGCACTAATATATAACCTCTTATTTTAAAAACACCAGATGGCTGGTTACGGTGAAATAATCAAAAACATGTCGCAATCCGTCTAGTCTAAATACCAGGTGCTTATCGCCAATTCGGTGTAACAATAATAACAGCAAATATTAGTTCTGTGGCTAAATATTGTATTCCTATATTGTAACACAAAAACCATTCTCTAACAAGAAAATGGTTTTACGTTATGCTCAAAACAACAAAAACGTATTAAACTTATTAGAAACGAGTTTAAAAAATAACTATAAAACTCTCTAAGCTAAAATCCAAGTCTAAACCTAGACATGTCTGTAAACGGCAAATCGAAAAACTTTAAATGGGTTCAATTTTCAACCCCCAGTTCGCTCCGCTACCCTCCCGCATCGTTGAGACGTGGGGCAATTAAAAGAACGGTCCCACGACAATTCAGTCAGTCGATCCTATGAGAAATACGAACGGATATCACGTGCGTTCACGATGCGTTTTATCACGGAGCTGAAACAGAGCTGTTTTGTGCAGATCGTTTAAAGCGAAACCCTTCTCTAAATAGAAAGCATAAATAAACGTTTCAACGCTTAACAGGTAAATTTAATTTTCAGTCTAGAGCATTTAAAAGTCATCACGTTCATTTTACTATTTTTGTATGGGTTACAGTTGTATAATTCCTCTTACTCCTATCGGGTCACCTCAACAAATCTATGAATAAATATTTTATTGAACTTTCAAAATATCGAATATTAGAGAGTTTAATGTCACAAGGATACTTCTTTCAGCTAACCTTCGCTATTATGGGAAAAAAAGTAACGTTATAGGTAGTGCTTAAAGAAGAATTTTTAAAAAATTATTTAAAAAGATACAAAAAATCCTACTGTAACAAAAATTCTTTTCTATTTTGCTTTTTATTTGTTTCCCAGACGTCGTAATTTAATATTATATAGTCACTTCCACAATTAACACGAATCTAACGAAACCTCGTATGCTAAAATCCATCAAGCCGTTTAGGCTACAGAGCGTGTCAAAGAAATAGACATACATACATACACATACGCTCGAAAAACCTAACCCGTCCTTACTTCGCTTAGTTAAAATATATTTTCCTTTTTTGCTTTTTATTTCATTTTCAGGCGTATTTAAACATTATAGAGCCTAAGATACCACTCCCACAATTAAGGCGAATCTAACGATATCACGAATGTTAAAATCCATCAAGCCGTTTAGGCTACAGAGCGTGTCAAAGAAATAGACATACATACATCCACATACGCTCGAAAAACCTAACCCGTCCTTACTCGGCTTAGTTAAAATATATTTTCCTTTTTTGCTTTTTATTTCATTTTCAGGCGTATTTAAACATTATAGAGCCTAAGATACCACTCCCACAATTAAGGCGAATCTAACGATATCACGAATGTTAAAATCCATCAAGCCGTTTAGGCTACAGAGCGTGTCAAAGAAATAGACATACATACATACACATACGCTCGAAAAACCTAACCCGTCCTTACTTCGCTTAGTTAAAATATATTTTCCTTTTTTGCTTTTTATTTCATTTTCAGGCGTATTTAAACATTATAGAGCCTAAGATACCACTCCCACAATTAAGGCGAATCTAACGATATCACGAATGTTAAAATCCATCAAGCCGTTTAGGCTACAGAGCGTGTCAAAGAAATAGACATACATACATACACATACGCTCGAAAAACCTAACCCGTCCTTACTTCGCTTAGTTAAAATATATTTTCCTTTTTTGCTTTTTATTTCATTTTCAGGCGTATTTAAACATTATAGAGCCTAAGATACCACTCCCACAATTAAGGCGAATCTAACGATATCACGAATGTTAAAATCCATCAAGCCGTTTAGGCTACTGAGCGCACTAAAGAAATATAGATATATATATAAATACGCTCGAAAAACAAACCCATCCTTTTTCGCAGTAGCGTAAATACAAACAAAAATGAGCTAGCACTGAATTATAAGCATTTAAATAGTATTAACATATATATAAATCACTGAAATTTATTACATATAAATTTATAAAATGAATGAGTTTCGCCACACTCTTAAAATCAATTTTACTGTATAGAAAAAATGATAATTTATATATTTTACTCTATCAACTTTTTAAAATTATTCGTTGTTCATTACTAGAGGAAGACATGCAAAACTAGTATTTACATTGGCCAATAAAAATTATCATAATCTAGTAGATAAATTCACACATGGCTGTTTAATTCCAAATTATACACAGTTTGTACGAAGTGAACTACAATTAATTTTTATATTATTAATAAACCTAAAAACCTTACAAAATCTCCTTCTTGTTTGGTTCTGCAACCTCTCGGATCAACAACAGTGCCAATAAGTAAAAGATCGGTACTAAGAGTGTTAAAGTAATAAAATATACGAAAATTTAATGTTTTAGGTTTCGTTTCCCGTTATTGAAAATTACCATCTTACGTCTGTCTTAATATCGTAGCTGTCGCGTCCAAAATACCGTCTCTTAAATTTCGCTAAGGAACTCTGTAGATATTTTTTGCGTATATACACAGAGAATTGACTTTAAATGGATGAAACGAAACACCTCCAATTACAACAAAATAATTAGAACAAAAAAAACTATTTAGAACCGCAGTAAATGAGTATCATTTGTATAATATATTTAAAAAGTAAGAATTATAACTCATGCTAATTTATTTTTGTCGAACCACATAAAAGGCAAAATCCATTTAACCATTTGTCTCCTAATTAATTTAGTTTGTTCAGAACCCCTAGTTTGAGACCATAATTTAAATTTGTCATATCATTCTGCGAGAGTGAAGCTTCCCTGGTCGTCTCTTTCCCGTCATCTATAGTATAACTCTTGCTTAAAAAGACATAAAACTGTTTACTTCGCTGATTATATTTGAATACACAAGAAAACAGTTTTATTAAACAACTGACTGCAACATTATATCATTTTTTCCCATTGCATTAACTTCGAACCGAGTAAACGGAGAAAAACAAACTTTTATAACCCTCACAAAAGGAACCATTACTGCAAAACATAAAACCTAACTGAAAGAGCTCCCGCGAAACAGTCATAAAGAGGTAAACGCATTCTTAACAATCGAATTCAGCGAGAATAAAGACAGAATAAAAAAAAATTACATTACTGCAAAACGCAAAGATAATAACTAAAGTTTTCGATCGACAAAAGGGTCGTCTTGTTAAAGTATTTGTATATTATAAAAGTATAGGTGTTTTAACACGTCCTCAGGTATCACTGGAGCGTGTTTTGAGAATGAGAGATGGATTAAAGCGGAAGCGGTAGCGATTTCGAGAGAAAGTAACGCTACTACAAGCTTACAATGTCCGTCCTAATGGGTTACATTTTGAACTGTACTATATTTGTATAGCCTATGAAAATCTTCATACAGAATATGTGTTGTTATGATGGATATCTTAGAAACTCATAAAGATACCAAAAATGTAAATGGGGTATAGTTGTTAATAAAAGAAATGTCTCGCAAGATGCTAGCGGGCGACATGGCTTCGAAATAGTATTTTTGTATATTATGATAGCCAGATTCAAGAAAAATAGTACAGGTAACAACAACATTAGGCTACAACTCTCAGCTTAACTTAAATACTGTGTTAAAAGTAAGTAATAAAATAAAATAAACTCTCGAGCCTTACAGTGGTCGCATGTGATGTGTAACATTTACTTAATATAGTTTACACATGTAAATTAGTTTATATAACAGCACATTTTATACACAACACTTTAGGTTACGCGCACAGCTGATGTGTTTTCCTTCTATATTTTTCTTTCTCTTTCTCGTCACACACACGCACACACTGTAGGCTGACAGTATCAAACTCTCGGAGAAAAGGTTGGTAACATCTGCTGGCGAACCATACCACCGTGCGCGCTCATTGGTCAAATAAAAAAAATAGTACGCGCTTCCCCGGCTTCCTGTCACACACTTTCGTCCCTTTTCATGAAGTCACTCCCATAGATTGCAAAAAAAGAATAGATAAATGTTACTCATCAAAGATAAACAAAGAAATTTATAGTGTACTAGGTAACTCTTAATCAATATATTACGTTCCGGGAACAATTTGTATAGGTGTTTTTTCCTAGTAACTCCCAGTATAGCGTAATTGAGTCATTGTAAATCCTTATTTCCATGCAAATGAACAGAACGGCAGTACGCGACGCAACGTGCCTGTATCCAGCTTCGGCAGCGATGTTATTAAATACTCGTTTGTACCGATCCACGGTTAAGAATTGACGCAGTTTATTGCATCTAATTCCGTTCGCTTTAACTGAACTGTCGCGATGTCCGTGGGAACTTTCTTTAATCAAACTAAATCTGTTTTTATCTTAAAATGTTAATTTGTCGTAATTTTCCGTGATGATTCTTTAAATTTACATACTGTAATATTATCTTTTATATGTTTATTAGTAAAATCTAATTTTCTCTTCTATTCTTATAATATTACATAAATTATACTATTTGGACCATATGAAACAACATTAGTTTTGACTGCGAACAACGGAACGTTAGAGATTTCTGCGTATTCGTGCAATGAACGTTTTAGGATGTAAAGAGTGTCGAATAACATTCTGAGAACTGAAATAGCAAATTCAAAATCAAATAATTCTATATTAAATATAGACCGAAGGCAATACGAACGTCAGAACACTATTACCAGTTTAGAAAACATCTCAGTTATCAAAAACAGCTGGCAATAAGCAAAATTCAGGTTTTTTTTTCAAATGTGTAAATAATATTTACAGTTAATCATTATAATAATAATTTTGTGAATGCACAGAGAGGGTGTCACTTCCAGACATAAATCGTTATTGCTAGAGTTAGCAAACAGAAAGAACAATAAAAGGTACTAAAAGTTAAAAACCAAAACCAAATTAAACATTTGAAAGCTATGAAAACAATATGGATGAAACTAACCGAAACGGGAAAGCACTTTCTGTAATTAAATTCAATGCAATAATTCTATGACATGAGTACACGGACATGGTTAATAAACATTTTGCAATATCTGAAATCGGTAGTGAAGTATTTCCGTAACATTGGGATGAAAGGGTTTTCATATTACAAACAAATAATTAGACAATTAATAAACAAGCCTTACGTGAGATCTATATATTAATACGTGAAGCAAAACCTTTCGGTAACTTTTTAAGCGTATTGCGTGCACGGAAGACTGTGTGATTTGGCATGGTTAAAGTTTATATAAAGAAGAAGGGCAGAAAGCTAAAATTTATCTATAATATATGTTACTAATATATTAAATTATATAAATTAATACTACGAATCCTACCATGACCAGTGCCATTGAACTTAGACCCCCAAAAATATTGACATTGTCACTCAAGGAAAAGTGACAGCACGTGATATAAATAATACTCATTGTTTATGAATACTATAAATGTCAAACCGAAAATAGTCGATCATCAAATAGTCGCTGGTCGAATTTCGACCTTAAGTTGATCACTCGTAGAGATAAATAAGCTTGAAGACGTTTTTGCGTTTATAGTTTTTTAATACTCACAGTGAGTAAAACCTGAGTAAGCCAGTTTGCGCTAGCTTATACCACCTATACGTGTACTATACCGCACATTACAGTAGTATCATTATGGAAATATGAATGACGTACTGGTAAAAATTTCGGACTGAAGATTGATCATATATTCGATAATTATATGGCTTTAAACTAAGTGACTATATTGCTGAAAAAAGCAGCGCATAAATACTAGAAAGTTGATTATTTGTATGTCTATATAGTGTGTATTGAAATAAAGAAAGAAAAATAATTTCTTCGTCACACACACAAGGTACACAATGCAAATAAATAAAAGAAAATAATATTAACGTAAATAAAAATAAAAATGTTACTTGTCATTAATGTTGATAAAATGTTTCTATCTTACTTACGTAAGATCGGCAGAATATATTTTCCATTTCCACTCTTCTCTATCAGCTGTCAATAACCCCTTTTAAACACATAATTTTTCATACGAACCCTCCGTACCTTCTTCGGCATTTCTCTACTCCATTGTCCGTTTTCCTTCATACTTAGGTACTTATAACATACTTCTAGTCAATGATGCTTTATAAAATAGACATATTATACTCTCACTAAAATAAATTTAAAAATGGCACAAATATTGTTATCAGCGTGTTGTAACTAAAGAGATAGAAAATCAGAGCGCAACGCGGAAACTCTGTTGTCAAAAAAAGATAAATTTCCTTCTCGCTTACGCGCCGGTATCAAGTCGAAAGTGAACTGAAGGCAATTGCCGCTCGTTCACGATGCCATATAAAGTGCGTCAATACTGTATCAACTTATAAAATATCATTTCTTGTAGATATAATTCGACCTTTTCCGCTACTAAGGGCGTAACTCCAAATTACATTTTGGCAATGAAGAAAAACTAAAAAAATCAAAATCTTTCTTACATAACTCTTTGGTTTTTATACTTTAATTAATTTTACTTAATAAAATATAATGTTATACCAGTTCGCAATATCATAATTTACAATAATATATAAGATTACGATGACGCTGTAATAGTTTTTTTTTTCATCATTCATTGATCAATAAAATTCTCGGAATCTAGAAAAAATCAAAATATTCTTTCATAAATTGTCACTATTACTATAAAGAAAGTTTCAGAACATTTTCTCTCAAAAACTAAAAAAAGCCGTCCACGAAAAGGGTATTATAGCCGACTACAACGCCCCCTATTGGTGGAACAAGGATGATAACGTTACGATTCAAATAAACGCGATATTTTGCGAGCCCGTCATAAAGAACACGCGTCTGCGTGCGGAGTCAGCGAATGCTTTGTCCGTTTAGACACTACGATACGGCTGTGATACGATTAATCGTGTGATTATATTTTTTTATATTTAATTGCTATTCCATACGCGTTTATAACGAACTAAATATTTTATTAGTACTCATATTATTAACAATTTTAAATTATAAATGAAAAATATTTAATTATTAGTTTTTTTTGGATTTTTTAAGTATTATTTACAATTATTATAGCATATCAATTAAGAAACGCATAAACTGCTCATGTAGAAAACTTTATAAAAAAACCTGTCAAGCGGTTTTTAAGTTAAATTCTGACATACAGACATTGTGCGGGTTATCAAGTGACCAGACGATAGCTCTGGTCTATACTACGGACTATTGATTCCGTTGTTTCCGCACTTTGAAAACTATTACTGGATTGCCGAGTAAAAATACGTCGATGACTATAAATTCAACTTTTATTGATCACTATTTGCGATATTCACTTGTTACTATCTACTTGTTGACAATGTCTTTATCACTATGTAGTTTCTTGCCGATTTCTTGATAACGAATGCACTTGTCGCTATGTAGTTTCTTGCCGACTTCTTGAGAACGAATGCATGATAGTTCTTTTTTTTTTTTTAACTGACTACACTGTTAGCCTTAGGGGCCCTATCCAAAAACAGAGCCGCTGCGGCTTTTACAGCTTCACCGGACTTGAGCATGATAGTTCCGCGGAGCGCGGCCTTTTATGGTTGTCGACGGGGCGGCAAAGCGGGTCTTGTTGGAGGGGCGACAGTGCGGTGCGAGTACGAAGTCCCCTCCATGGCAAAACGTTTTTCTTATTATCTATATCTCTATTGGTTATACAAAACTATATTCGTGTGTTGAAACTAAAAGGTTTTCTAATAATTTAACAATAACTTAAAAATAATACATTTAAAGGTTATAAATACGATAAAAACTAAACATATAGTGCGTCTCGCTCGCACTTGTGACGCGATCTCGCTCTTGTGACAGTCCACGCCTACTGCAGCGTTTACGCTGATTTCCTGCTATCCTGCACAGACATTTTTATGTGATATTTGTAATCGATGTCGTAGTGATATTTGTAATCGATGTCGTATAGCTCTTGTAAAATTTAAAAAAGCCCATATACAAACAGAACTACAGATTTATTAACATAGATATAAAATAGTTTCCGAAGATGTTAAATAAATACACACATATCAGCATTTTCATTTAATATTAGTATTTCTGTAAAAGAAGCATTTTAACGTTAGGTTGTCAACCCCATCTACTCGTAAATACTATAATTCTCAAACTGACCGAAAGAAAATGCTTAAAAATATTTAACTTTTTACAAAATATACTGATATCACGTAGTTTAACACTAAGAAAGAATTTTTGAAAATTAATTCCGGAGTGAGTTATTTACGAGTTAAATTTCCAGAGATGTTCATGATGGGGAACATAAATAAATAATTTAAATAATATTTATAGAGTTTTTAGCTTCCGCACAGTTGTATTGAAAATATCAATGTTTAGATCACTAACCAATTTATTTGCATCATTGCTCACTCGAATTAAACAGGAAATTTGTCTATAAGTAACTTTAACAACAGGTTTGTAAAATACGTTATATTTTCTACAAGCTACGGCTGGTACACTTAGGTTAATTTTGCTCAGTATCTCCGAACAGTCAGCTAAACCATTGAGTATGCACAAAAAATATGACATATTAGCTGCTATTCTCTGTTTAAACCGTTGAATTATTTTTAAAAGTTAGTTTTTTTACTATTTTCTGCGTATTAGTCAAATTATAACCATAAAAGTTATAAAATATATTTTGTCGTCTTCAAATCTGCAAAGTGGCTATTTTTATTATTACCTATATTTCAACTAAGGCTTTCGATCTCACGTATAATATTATAATAATTAATATAATATCTCTAAATTTTTTAAATAAAATATCGTAAAGTATAAAATCGATTTTTGTGAAGAATAATACATACTCAACAAAGTAGCTTCATTCTTTATTGACGTTAAACCGAGCGAAAGTGACAGATAAACCTCTATTATCATGAAGTGTGCGCACTGATGGACATATCTCATTATTATTGAAATTTTATTGTTGTTTTACTACCCTCTTAAAGTCGACGCTGTTTTATTTATGTCGTCTACATTATCGCTACTCATTCACTTGTGTTCTAGATGCGAATGGATTTACTTACTTTATTTTTGTGGCATAAACACTTATGAATTGTTACATTGTATTAAAATATGTAACGTTATCGAAGCTTTTAAATGCAAAATTTTTTCAACGCAATGTTTTAACCTCACCTAGTCAAATATTAGATACTTGGCCAAAAAGAGAGAAATAAAGAACAAAGAAGTTATGACTGAACAACAAATAAAAAACATTCGAATTGAGAACCTATTCTCCTTTTTTAAAGTTGGTTATTAAATAACTTAAATTTAGAGACATACTGCTAACTCGCGGATTACATTCATAAAAACAAATCCATTATAACCACATTATAATGACTCGATAATTTTGGGTCGATATTATACAAACAAACCAAATGGCTGTTGATTATGAAAATGGAATTTACTTTGTTTCCTCATTTGGTCTCAGCATCCTAATAAATTTGAATAATGTCGGTGGTAGATTTGTGTACGTTTTGGTAAAAAATATATAATAGATATGTAACAACTCGTGGTCTGGTTAAGTCGAAATTTTTTTATAACGTAAACCCGAGTAACTCTCATACTTTCTTTATCCGTTCATTTAAGCGTTTACGTTAGCCAAATTCTAAGATTTTAGCATATCTAAGAATGACAGGCCTCGAGATGCACTGCTTTCAAACCCTACTTACTATTAAGAAAAGAGGACGTAGATTCAAACTTTTACTTGATGTTTATTTGTAATAATAATTTATAATAATAATATGTGTAATAATTGATATCTGTAATTATATGTATTTATATCAACTATTTAGTTACGATAGTTCAAGTTATATGTAGCTTGGAATCAAATCGCCAATGAGAGATTTTTATCCTATTATTATTACAATAAATTAACTGATCTATGCAGATATACAATTAAAGGAAGCCACGATATACTATCTTTATTATTTACTAGCTTTAGTTCGGGGCTTCGTTCCCTTTGTTTTTAAAATTCAAGGGCTACCATCACAGAATGAAACATGTATGTTCATATGTATAGGTAAAAGTAATACATAACTTTATCTAACTAAGAAGTTTAAAATTGTGTATAAAAATAAAAGATATAAAGCACTAAGAATTTGAATCTGTTCGAAAGATACAACCCCGTTAAGTCGAAAAACAATATCCCTACTTATCGATTTAAGGCGGTTTCGTTATATTTGAATTTCAAATGCATTCCCAGATACGGCACTCGTCGTATATTTAGCATTTTAAAAAATATATGGGGAAAATACTTCGCGTCCGCTGGAGCTAGGGATTAAAATGTGCTTTGTGCTAAATTAATACTGAATGTGTTTCAGGATATACTGAATTGCCAATAAACGACTGTATTGTCAATTGTTTATTTTTTCGGATAGCGGGCGAAATATGTATTGTTATAGGATGAATGCATAAATTTATTATACCAAACGTCGTGACCGTTTTTTTTACATTTTTGAATTGAAAAATTATATAGACATGTTTTGCGATTTTGTATAGAACTCTCTTGAAATATGTTTTGAATTTAATTCAAAATTCAGTTGACCGGGTGTGAAAAGCCGTCGCACCTTGGTCAGGATTCCGAGTCTCCAAGTTGTAGTAGATAAAGATGACATAAATAATCCCTCGAGTTGAGATCGCTGTGAATATCCATGTCTGGAATATTGAGGCTATCACGCATTGCTAGAGACATTCTGAAGAGTTGGAAGGGGAGAAAACGGAGATTCATTTAGACTTCATTCAGATTTATTAAAATTCAAGACAAAGACTTATTCAGTCTAATATTGGGATGGTTCTCTTTTAAATTCATAGTCACAATTACTACACCAAGAAACTTTTTCAATAACACTTTTCTGAAGTTCAAATATAGTATTAGATCTCTAGAGCTATTTTTTTTTTTTTTTTTTACGTTAGTATTTCATTGTAATCACATCTGATGTCAATTGACGGCACAGCCAAAAAGGTAACACGGTAAAATTGTAGCCACAGGCTCTCAAGTGCCAATTCTCGGTACACACCTACAGTTTTTTGAAGACAGATATTCCATCTTTAAAGTGGTGGCTCGTACAACGTGTAATGGGTTTATCACAATTTTATCTATCACCAACAGCTCAAGCTCATTGCAGGATTCAAATTCACGTGTTTCGATACGTCATACGAGCGCAATTCACCGAGTCATCAATGCTACTAAATATTGTATTTTATGGTTATGTATATTCTTGATTATCCAGTAATCTGGATAAGTATTATATACAGATGGCAGCCGAAGACTTCTTAAGACTCTAGGACAGACTAACTAGATTACTTTAATATACTAATTAGATGACTTCGATATTTTAATTGTAAAGACATCAAAATAATGTAGCTCCGTTGCTACGTAGTAGCACTGTTACGCGTCTACGTCGTAGTTCTACTACGCGTCTATGATTTCAGCTACGGTTGCTAATACTTTTTTATACTACTTCTGAAATATTTTTTAAACCGATTTCAACAAAAGACGGGATTTTATGTACTCAATTCGAATGTATATTGTACTTATGGATGTTCAGCCACAACTTCTTTGTTTATGAACCGATTTGAATGATTATTTTTTTGATGGATATGAGATATCTCCAGGATTGTCCCATTTTAATTTCAATGGCATTAGACCTTCAACTTTAAAGGTATACGAGGAAACTTTTTAAAATCATTTAAGTTTGTTTTTATTTTTTGTTAAAAACTGTCTTGTATAACGACATTTTTCGACGGAATGGAAGCTACGTGTAAAAATGTAAATGAATTATATTAAATGTAATAAATATATTCACTTTTATTTATAATAAAATGTTTATTTAATAACTTTATAAACAAAGTTATTTTTTTATTAAATACACATCTATTACCATTCCACCATTGTGCTAATTACTTCAAAATGCATCATGTTATATTAGCGTATAATGAAGAGCGAAAGGAACTTCCAAACAGCGTTTTTAATTATTGGTAGTTTTTAATTATACAAGTGTATGCACATCGCGACAAACGATTTAAAATCGCCATTCAACCATGCGCGGCACAACACGAGTGACATCTGTCCCTCGGCAGTGCTATCGAGCGGAGCTTGTATCACTACACAACTGTATAGGTTCATTCCTCTGTAAAATGTATTTGTATTGTTCAATATGATTACTGTGTTTTTACATTTTTAACCTTACTAGCGGTTGCCCAATGAACGAAATTCGACCAGCGAATTCTTAATCATAGACTATTTTCTGTTTTACATTTGCAGTATGAACCTAAAAGATTAATATTATATAACTTGCTGTTACTTTTCATTGAGTGACAATGTCAATATTTTGTGGGGTCTAAGTTCAATGGCACTTGTCAGTTTAGGATTCGCCGTATTAGTTTATTTAATTAAATATATTAGTAACATATATTATAGATAAATTTTAGCATTCTGCACTCCTTCTCTATATAAACTTTAACCATGTCAAATCTCAGTATTCCGTGCAAGCAATACGCTTAAAGCTTGAAGCTTTAAGCTTTTTCTTCACGTATATAGATTATAAGTAAAGTATACTTGGAACATTGCTGTTAAAGATGACACTCTAACAACAATTGAATAATAAATAAAAAAATATGTGGATACAATTTCAAAAAAGGCCATTTAATTCCAAACTAAGCAAAGCTTATGCTATGGTAACTTAACGGCTGATATACATACATAATTATGTATAAATCAATGGTATTTTGAATGGTGGACGGTTTACCTCAGTTCACTTTCGACGAGAAGAAACTTTTATCCTTTTTTGATAACAGAGTTTCCGCCTACACTGTGATTTTCTATATGTTTTATTTCAACATGCTGATAACAAAATTTATAACGTGTGCTTTTAGTGAGAGTATAACGTACCTATTTATAAAACGTCATTGGTATTAATAGAGATATTAAACACTCATACACACAATTATATTCATCATATAAAAGTCAGTCTTGTGTGGGGATCGAATCCGCGACTTCTCAGCTCAATAGTAGGGCTTACTTCCACTGCGCCACAAGGTTTGTCGTACAAATATAATTACAGGTAGCATGGGGAATAATTTAGATAACTAAATAAACATTACTTTATCCTGAAACGCTACACAAAAATGTAAGACGCTGTGACGGGATTTCACGATGTAACGGTTCTCATAGTAATCGGTCAGTATCGGTTATAGTCATCGGTCAGTAAATGACAAAGACGATAAAAGATTCGGTGCCTCTACAGAGCCTTAAATCAATTTGGAGAGGAAAACAACATCTAGCATGCGTCTTCGACAAATAACGAACATCGATAATCGAATCGACAATTATTTGTGAACTGACGACGCGGCTCAGCCCAAGCGTTCACTTACCATTTGATCTTATTCTTCACAGTGGCTGTTTATATTATTATGATTATTTACATTTATACCTACGAATTTATCAAAAAAATATTTATATAAGTGATAGAAAATTTTCAGTAAACATATTTTTAGTCATATTTATGTATCTTAAAGTTTAAAAACTGTCTTACCAAACCACGCGGAAACTGATAGCAGTACACTAGAATTTGTGACTCGTACAGAAAATATTCTTTCAGTAAAAAATTTATTTAAAGCTACAAGAAAGACTACTAACTTCATTATGGAAACATCTATACGATTAATAAAATTGAAGTGTCTTTTTGTAACGTCAAAATAACAGCTTTTTGCTAAACGCATATAAAATTATATACGATACCTATATCAGAAAACCTTTTAAATTTTTTTGTCTGTCTTTCTGTCGGTCTGTTTGTTCCGGGTAATCTCCGAAACGGTTTGACCGATTTTGATAGGACTTTCACTGGTTGATACCATATTTTATAGGGAGGAACTTAGGCTACTTTTATTTTAGAAAAAAGGATTTGTGTTCCGCACAAATAAAAAAAAACTAGTCATCGTGAATCAATTCGGGCGCTTAAATGGCTTACGCTGAGTAAACAATAATAGATATAGCAAATTAAATTATGAAATTATTATAGACATTAAAAAAACCTACAAAAAAGTCAGCGAGAGTATATATCTATCCTCTAAGGAACACCCACAATAAGCATTTTTGTCTTTAAAATAGCCGGGAGCGGGGGAGCAAATATCGCGCGGGCATTCTGTAGTCCATGTGAGCGAGGCGGGTACAGCTAGTACTTACTATATTTCTAAGTGATGTTTGCAGATTTTATATTTTCATCTCTTAATTATATTTTTACTCATGTTATCGACTATTCTTGTACCATCTCAAGTAACAAATAACATTTTTCTCAATTAAAAGAATTCATCAAATTCGGTTGAGAATGAAAATATTTTTTTACGATTCTTAAAAGAATTGCTAACAATTCTTATAACCTATAATAATAATAATATTTAATAAAATTAGATAAGTTATGTACCCCATGTACAAAATTTCAACAAAGTCGTTTGCTGTTTTTAATTTAAATCCGGGCATTAAAATAGGGAGACAATTTCTTTTTGTTCGTAATCTGTAAATGATTGTAAATAATTAAGTTTGGAATAAAAATGACATATAAAGACAGATCTATTACTAACACTAATTTGACTAACACATCTTAATACGCGAATCAATCAAATATAAAAAAGACAAACCTCATTGGCCTAGTGGTTGCAAGCGCGGCTGCTATGCTTAAGGTCCTGTGTTCGATTCCAAGGTCGAGCAAAGTGTTATAGGGTTTTTCCTATTAAAATATTCAGTGGCAGCTCGGAGTTTGGCTTTGTGCCCGATTAATGGCAATAGGCTCGCCCCCTATTACTTGGGCTCTAAAAAAACATACTCGGCGACCTGTGGGTGTAAAATTAGTACACATCTGCCTAACCCTTCGGGGAATACAGGCTTGATGGTATGTATGTTATGTTACGACTTGCAGGCAGTACAAACGAGCAAAAAAATCTTTCAAATAATTTGGATAAAAGCTAAAATGTGAGATGACACTCATATTTCTACGTCATTGGCTCTCAGCCGAACATAAATTTGAATAACCGTGGAACAGGATTTGTTCTTAATTTGAAATTCAAATTGTGTAACGGGAAAATGTAGCCTCATCGTGAAAAAATGTTGCTATACAAATTTAATTAACATAGACAAAGGAAGAAAAAATACCGTTCGGCATAAATACTTCGGGAGTTTTCGTGAACGTTTCGGGTGTTTTTTTTTTCGATATCATGGTTTTCACATTTGCATAATTCGACGATTTCTTTTGATTTATATATCCTTCCGATGCTAAATGTTCAATAAAAATATTTTTGTTATTTTAATAATAAATTATTATGTAGTTATCATTGACTTACGTAATAAATTTCTTAGTGATAGGAACCGAGATCAGCTAAAGTACATCTAATAATCATGTAAGGTAATTGGGATCTGTATGGGGTATACGACCACCATTCACAAATTGATAAACCCAATACAGTAACTTTTTATTTTATTTGTTACCATTTAAAATTAGCCAGTAAAATTCGAATACCGAAATACCGAAAAATCGGTAATCCAATGACGGTCATCACTGTCATGCCATCCGGCAAGCCTCTCGGGAGCTGCATATACGCTAGCTGATCCCAAAACGCAATAAAACAAAAAAGAGTCGCATGACGGATTTATCACCGTTAACATATCTCTACCTTAGTGTATGCCTTACTTTGATTATTATAATACGACTCGCCTAAACTTATGTTTAGGAATACTATAGGAAATACATTTGGTGTATGGTGGTTATGTCTTACAAGTCAATGTTTTTTTTTTTGTTCAACTCATTAAAATAAATAACAATTTATAATACATACAACAAATTTACTTCCATTATGCCGACATTCGTCAAGGATACACTGAAACCTCTTTAAAAAAGTTTTTTTTTTATATAAACACATTTAAGAAGTTATATTTATTTGCCGTATATATCTTATCTTATCAAAAAATATATCTTCTGCGCGCCAACAATATGCAGAAGTTAGCCATCAATTGTACCCTTTACTAAACATGCCAAAAGAAAGTTATCTTGAAACACAAAACACGATAAAAATGATATAAATTATGTTTTTTATTCCCAACATCCGTACGCACTCACTTGAAATGCTAAGCTGAGAAAGTCCATTGCCTTCTGAGTTAACGAGCCTCCCGTCCGTTCTTGTGTTGACTCCCATGCAATTAACTCACAAGTTGAAGGAAACGCAGCTTCGTTTGCTCACACTACGCTTGAATTACTTGGGCGTGTTATTTGCTATACAGATATATATTAATATCACTTCACGTCTTGAAGTGTAATTTCGTTTTTGAAGTGATAACTCATACAGTTTACACCAGTAATGAGTTCGCGTCACCTGACGTCACTGACATCGACATGTAGTACGAAGTTTTGAATAGATTGTTAAATTCTACATTATCTTTTTATTTGGAAGTTCCAAAGCTAATTCGCTTGCAAATGAGCAATGTACGATGGAAATTAAAGGACTGATGTAATTGTTCTTGGACGATCGTGATCGTAACGGAGAATCAAAGATTGAGTGAAACAGAACATTACTTTAGTACAACAGATCGTGACGGCATATTGCATGCCTATGCTACTTAACAGTTGATCAATGTTAATTATTATTCGGAGTGCCAATCGATGTGGAAAGAAATACAGTGTAAACTCTTTATAACGTTATCCTTTATAACGATAAACTCCCTATAACGTTGAAGTGAGCCCAACTTGGTTGGTTTGCGTTAAAACCCACATATTGAAACTCCACTCCATATAACGATAACTCTCTATAACGACAAAAAATGCTCAGTCCCTTGAGTATCGTTATAAAGAGTTTACACTGTATGTTAATATTTTTAAATTTACAAATTAAGAATTTTGTTTAATCATTCGTACTACAAATTATTAACAAAAAGGTATTTCAAAGTTTTCAGTTCTGTCGGCAGTTCCCAAAACTGCATTTTTTGTACAATCACCGATAATTTGTTTTTAAAAAAATCCAAAAAAAATATGTTTTTTTACATATTGTTGACACGGGGAATAAAGTTTTTGTATTCATTTTTGTTTTGATACACCACCTTGCGCTTGTGCATGTTTTTTTTTTTAGTTTAGTAAATAGTCCTAAGATTATGTTACGCTCGGGTTATATAATTGAATAGTTTCATTAATAACGTACCGCACTAGATGATCAACGGAAAGAACTTAACAAGGTGTGATTTCGAAACCTACTGTTTAATAAAAAGTAAAATCATTACATGTAATGTAACGCTTGTTGCGTAAATCATTTATATTAGTTATTTTTCGACACTTTGGAGTCGTATTTAAATACCTGATTACAATACACGAACAGGGATAACCTTGCATAAAAGATATTAATTTACAGTCAACTACACATTAAGCCATCTTCATACTTTGACAAGTATTTGTTGTATAACTAGTATTTCTTGAATATCTATTGAAGATCCATAGCAAAGCAGTCAGGTTTGCTAAAAAGCTTTTCTCCTTTACCAATAGCATTACGGATATGTAGATATTGTAGTGTAAGGAGCGTTTATTAATATGATTTCTATATGAGTTTATCACGATATTAGAATCAGTTCTTCATGACCAGCTACGTTTAAAATTTTTAATAAGCTTTGAGGAACAGTTTATCAATATTCACAACAATAACATAAGGTACTAGTATTTAAAGAAGTTATGGTTGAACATCCATAAAAGTTACGCCCGAATAGAGAACCTCCTCCTTTTTTTAGAAGTCGATTAAAAAGTATACAATTCTGAATTGTTCATACAATATTATGCTTTTTGAGAACATTTCACAAAATGTTCAGGTTGCCTCGTTTTCTTCACCATCAAACTCGGACATTAAGACGCTATTTCATTGATTTACACGTTAGTAGCGTATTTTCATAAGCCGTGACAATGCACCACCTTCAAGTTGAAACTCTGTCAACGAGCACCTATATATATGTGTTCCAAAAGCTACATATTAAAGGCATTTTCTTTAGACTTTACGTGTTAACATCTTAGGCCACATCGTTACTTAACATCAGATGAGATTGTAATCAAACACTAAAAGAAGTAAGAAAATATTTAACAATTCACGCACGAAATTAAAAAAATCATAGACTGTTTAAACAATTGACAATTGGCTACTAAGATGACTATTCTATATTCTAAGCTCCATCTGCGACTGTAAAGTATTCTAATCTCTTTGCTCGGGTCACAGCTGGCACATTGAACAATGAAGTGGCTACTGCCGCCAGATGTTTCAAACGGACCCGTTGAACTATATTTTGTTATTCACATATTCAGAATATGTTACTTTTGTAAACTATCCAAAAACATGAAAAATATGAAAAATGCGTATCATACTAACTGACCGTTGAAAATATTTTCCACGTTAAAGATTGCAAACTTCCAGCCGTCATGATAGTTACAAAAATTGATAATAGATGGCGTCTACTGTGTTAGTTGAATATATTATCATTAAGAATTTCATTAAAATATTATGGTATTCCAAATGAAAAAGTGCCTCAATCATTTTTCAAGTGAAACTTCTTTTGGGACGGTGTGAACTGGAGTTTAATGAAACTAAAATGTATAACGAAAAAAAGAGATAGCTATAAATGTATATATAGGTTTTAGGTTGTGAGAGAATGGGATAAAATGCGTTTCTATATAGTTTCCCAATCTTTTGTCTATTCTTAATGTATTCAAAATATTTACAGAGAGAGAAAGAAAGAGAAAGAGAGAAGTTACACTTGTACCGTGTACGAACTCACACTTTGTTAAGAATCATTAATTTTTTTAATCATTTTTCATCAACAGCGGAGAACAAAAACTTTAAAATGATATACGAATAATAAAAAAGGTGAAGAAATGAAGAATATGTGAATTAAAGAGTACGTAATTTAATCTCAGTTGAATTGACAAACAATATTTAGTTCGACTCATAAAAATATACAGTAGAATAGCAAATCGGCAAATAATAATCCATCACTACTGACAGTGTAAAAATCCGTTTGAAATTTAATATTTTATTCCAGCTTTCGTGAGTAGGTATGAAAGTGTTCGCGGACGATATCGCCGCTGAGAAATATAACGCCTTATTCGTTTCGCTTTAATTAAAGTTTTCGATAGCACTGTTCGACGTACGTATGTACGGACGCGTCCCAGTAAGTAACTGGCATTCAAATTTTTCACTAATTTTATAATACAAATTTATGAATGATAATAAAAATAATTTATTCATGCAAAATACGTTTTAATTTTATACTTCAAAAACACATAGAATTAAAACAAAACGTTTTATGAGCTATTGACCGCCAAAGTAGGGGATTTTTTAGAATAGTTTGGCACATAGACAACACTGTCCCAAACAATTTCGAGAGATACGATGTCATGCAGGCCTTCATATATATCCTTTCACGTTACACTTAAAGGACCCCTGTTGTAAGAAGGAGGGAACACACTGGCCGAGAGAAGGTTCCACAGCTTCGCGGTACGACAAAGATAAATCATACAGAATTTTTCAGTTCGTGCCGAGATGGAAGTTACCGTAAAATTGTGACTCCGAAGCCCAGAGCGTGTGGTTCTGTTATGCAAGGGAGAGGGGGGTATTAGATTGAACAACTCATCAGAACCAGGTTACAAACGATAGAAAGAAGCGGTTCGATGTATATGTTAACGTCTGCTCATTAACAATGCGAACAGCCCGTCTCTGCAACCTGTCCAGAGCATCGAGGAGTTATCGGTTCACGTCACCGATGACCTCAACATGCTCGGGACGTATTTAATACTCGACTGTATCCACGGGATTGTTGTGGAGCACGTAAAGACAAGTACAAGAGTTCGGTAACACAAATTTTAAATAGCCCTACCATAAGAAATAAAAGTAGTTTTAGAAAAGAAAAACACTTCTGTTAAAATTAGACCCTACATATATATATATATATATATATATTAGATTGCTTTGAGTTTTCACTTCTGTCGGCAGTCCTTATGACTTACACTGTTCTTTTTTATACTAAGAAGGTGACTAACAAGCATACGGCCCGGTGTAAGCGGTTACCGTAGTCTATGGACATTTCTAATACCATAGTGCCTTGCCGACCTTAAAATCCCCTATCCAAAAGAGTTTCGGAAACCAAACTCACCGCAGGAACACAACATAAGGTCATTTGGCTGTGATCTTCTGTAGGGTGGAGGTTTTTCACCAGACGGACTAGCCCAAGTAGAGAGAAATTTCCTAAGAAATAAAATTATCTGTTCCTCTCCTCTATTACTATTACCAAATTACAGAAAATTGAAAAAATATATAATTTTCCACTGTAACATACCATAATGTATCCCGCCGGAAGCAGTCAACGTCGAAATTGGCAAAGCTTTCAATAACTGAACTGATAAATTATACCTCTCATATCGGACACTTGTGCATTTTATTTCAAATTCCTGTATAATACGAGCTTTGAGTGATTAAAACACAGATTAAAAAAAACTTTTACATTTTTTTTTTTAAATCTCAATTTTATTTAGGGACTTTTTCAAACTTTTACATAATATAGTAATTTTTAATAATTAAATATCTGGGCGACCGAGCTTAGCGTGGTGTGTAACAAAAAAAACACGTATCTAGGTATACTTGGAATGTAAAACATTATCTAAATACGAAATTTCATCGAAATCGTTGGAGCCGTTTCCGAAAAACCAATTACATATATATATATATATATAAGAATTGCTCACTCAATATAATAAGATTTAATGCCGTTATATATCCATACTAATATAATTTATAATTTCGTAAATGCATAGAGAGAGAGGGAATCACCTCCAGACATCTCTGTAATTCACATAATGATCCACCCTACAATAACCCTTTGACACGAACCTGCTTGACATGGTCCTTGAACTTGATGTCCGCCAAATCAGTAATGTGCTTCGATATATTATTATAACTAATTATGGCTTTTTTATATTTATATTTTTAACTTTTATAGGTCTCACTAAGTCGAAAACGCGGTACAATCAATTCATGTTTAAATAAAACATAAAAAATACATATTATATAAAGTTAAAATGTCAGTTGCGTTTTAAGTCAGGGTACTTACTTAGCCAGCCGATAAGTTTCTTTCTTGCTTCGTAAAATGAACAGTCCCTAATTGGAAACTCCTTTTGCACCCTATAGTAAATATGTACAAATAAGTTTATTAATATTATGTTACTACATCAAAAAAATAAATGCATTTTCATTTGTTACAGAAAAATATGGCCTATCTAAGTAATACAGACTTGTAATGTCCAACCAAAAAAGAAAATAATATTTTGTAAACATTACATATGCACATTGTGTACATAAAAAAGGGAGTTAATTTTTTTTAGGGTTGGATGCAAATGACACCGCTGTGGGTCACACAGCGGCCCTACTGTCGTTTGAACTCATTTAAAATAATATGCAAAAGTCTCTCCGGCAAACTGTGACGTGTGTGTATTTTTTTAATACTAGACCTTAATATTATATGTATGCGCAGATTATACAACATTTTTCTGTCTATAATTTTGTTTTTATTTTAATGTATACTCCAACAACATTACACTTTATACAGTATTATTATAATTATGTAGAAGTGGTATACCTGATGCGTAAGTTAATTATAGGAGTCTACAATATTTTCCATAGCTTCGTAGATATATTGAAACATAATAATAATGACAACAGGACTAACAGGAACGAGACAAAATATTATTAGAAGTTAACACAAAAAATTGTAAGAAAAAAACTTTTTTTTTTACCGAAAGCAACAATAAGGAGTAAAGATAAATAACAGGCAACAAGTTCTCTAATAGTATGTAGGTACCTTTATACAAGGTGTCCAGAAAGGGTATCGGGTATTTGTTTTCGCGCCATATTCGAAACGGGACGTCTAAAGGGTGCGGGGAGGGGTTCGTGGCGTCCGCCATTTTGTGGAGTTTTAGTCACGATGGAACAGTACTCGGGGACGCATCGCGCATTTTGCGTACGAGCGTATTATCGTAATGGTGATTCAAAAGTGACTGCTCAACGTCTCTATCGTGCGGAATATCGTACACGCCACGCGCCAAGTGACGATAGCATTAGGAAATGGATCAGGATGTTCGAGAATACTGGTGCGACAGTTAAAATTCAAAACTCTGGTCGTCCTCGTTCAGTTCGCGATGAAGAAACAATTGAAGAAGTTGAGGCGTCGGTTCGTCAAAATCCGTCTTTATCCATCCGATAGCGAAGCCAAGCGTTGCACATCAAAAAATCGTCTTTACATTCGATTTTAAAGAAAGACTTACATCTAAAAGCCTATAAAATTCAATTGGTTCAAGAATTGAAGGATACGGACTATGCTAATCGACTGAATTTTGCGAACGAAATGCTGCAGCGATTTAACAACTTTAACAACATACTGTTCAGTGACGAAGCAAATTTTCACCTGAATGGTCATGTTAATAAGCAGAATTGTCGGTACTGGGCAGTGGAGAATCCGAGAGGAAAGCATCAACGACCCCTGCATAGCCCAAAGGTCGTTGTTTGGGCCGCTATGTCTGCTAAAGGCATAATTGGTCCTTATTTTCATGAAGATCAACGAGGCCGAGCAATTAATGTGAATAGTGACCGTTATTGCGATATGTTGCGAAATTTTTTGGTCCCAGAGTTGCAGGAGTTTGCAGGTTTCAACTCAAGAACATGGTTCCAGCAAGATGGGGCCACTTGCCATACCTCAAATGACTTAATGGAAGTTGTTAACGAATTATTCCCTAATAAAGTCATTTCGCGAAGGGGTAACATCAACTGGCCTCCCAGAAGCCCCGACCTTAGCCCGCTTGACTATTTTGCATGGGGATACCTTAAAAGTAAGGTTTATCAAAACAATCCGACGAATCTAACCCAGTTAAAGCAAAACATCAGGTCAGAAATGGCAGCAATATCGATAGCTATGTGTCAACGTGTTATCGCCAATCTTCGTTCCGTTTAGAAGAGTGCCAGCAACGTAACGGTCATCATTTGGATAACATCATCTTTTCCAAATAATTCTCCAATTCATATGCTAATAATAAACAATACACTTTTTTATTGTATACAAATATTTTTTGTTTCATTGAACTTACAAATACCCGATACCCTTTCTGGACACCTTGTATTATTAAAAAAAAATGTGCTAAAAATGTTTATAATTAATATTATATTACATATTATTAAGAGATGTAGGGCATATAGAGATTTCTTAAGAGATTTTTCTCTACTTGGAGAAGCCGGACTAGTGGAATACTTTCACCTTACGGAAGATCGCAGCCAAATAACCTTGGGTTGTGTTCCTCGGGGAAGGGCTTCAAAGTTAGCAATGCTCTAGTGATATCTATGGTATTACAAGTGTCAAAAAGCTATGGTACCCCTCTTATCATCAAGCTAACGGCTACTTTCCACCATCGCACCACTTGCCATCAGCAGAAATTTTATCTCTACACTTTGGAACCAAAGTGGTAGCGGATAGTCCGATTTCAGAGGAATTTTCTTCTACGAAAGCTCCGTTTGTAGAATGAGCTCCTTGTTGAAGTTTTCCCAGGTGATGACATTATGGAGTTCTTCGAGAAGGTAGTAAATAGGGTTTTAAAGGGACGACCACGCGTGTGTGATACTTCTGGTGTTTCAAGAGTCTATAGGCTGTGATGACCGCTTCCCATCAGGTGGACAAAATCCAAGTGCCAGTTTATAGCAATACGGTTAAGTGAAAGTAATATCCCTGATGTTAAGCACAATTTAATCTAAAAATAACGGTGACTATCGAGAGGTCGGGGATCAATCAGCGGTCACCGCTGTCATGCAAGCCTACAAGCCTATCGGCAGCTGGTTCTAAAATGCAACAAAGGAAGGAGAGTCACGATGACGGCTTTATCACTTGGCATGGTGGTCGTAACCCCAAATATAGTCAATTTTGTAATAACTGGCATACAATGTAGTTGTATATGTTTAAATAATTAATAAAATTGAAATGTCTGTTTGTAACGTCAAAATAACAGTTTTTTACTAAACGAGTATGAAAGTATATAAGATACCTATATCAAAATACCCATTGTTAAAATATTTGTTTTTCTGTGTCTCTGTTTGTTCCGAGTAATCTCCGAAACGCTTGAACCGAATTTAACGGGACTTTCCAGTGATACATACTGTATGTACATAGCTGATTTTAAAGCGAGTAACTTATGCTACTTTTAAGGATTAGGGTTTCACACAAATAACAAAAAAACTGGTCATGGTGAACCAATTCGGGCGCTTAAGTGACTTTCGTTTAGTAAACCATAGGAGATATAACAAATTAATGTACTAAATAGTTGTAGACTTTAAAAAGGCCTATAAAAAAGGTAGCAAGGTTGTTCTAAGGAACAATAACCATTTTTCTCTTTACAATAGCTGGTAGCGGGAAGCAAGATTCGCGCGTGAATTCTGTAGTCCACGTGAGTGAAGCCGCGGTTAAACGAGTATTTACAAATAAATCTTTCTTTCCCTTCATCTTTTTACTATAAGAGAAAAAATCTCTACAACCTCACAAAAGTTTCACTACAATTACCGACACTTTAATATTATAATGTCAATATCGGTTATACAAATTGTGGTCAATAATTGCAGTAGATAGTAATATTCAATCGGAGGATTTGGTTTGGTAAATATTTCTTAAATAATGTCAATATAGAGAGAGATACTACACACTCTATAATATAAAACACGTAAAAACAAAATTGAGACGATTAAAATATGTAGGGTTGAATGCAAATGACCCCCGCGGGGTCACTGCGACCGCATTTAAAATAATACACAGAATTCCCACGAGACCGCAGAGGCGTTGTAGGGTCTTGGAAAATGTTTTTAAATGATATTTATTTTTGTGAACCCATACGATTTCTCGTCTATTCTAAAACTAACTTTTTTTTTGCAAAATGAATTACATTTCCAACAAAATATATGACACCATTTATGTTTTTATTTTTCAAGCGATTGTAATTCATAACAAAATAAAAAAGCTAAGTTGACTTTTAGTAAATTTAGTTGAGTGAGACTCGATAATATCTTTATCCGCAAGTCGCCATATTTTCCATGTTTGTAATATTTTATCGTGCACTTATTGAAGAAAGCTTCCTCTAGGTCTTCTTATTCCTCTCTCTACATCAATTTCTCCTTCCCAAATTGTTTTAAAGAACTTGTTGTACTTTATCGAGTCTCTAATCATCTTTCTTCTTCTGTTATCTATGTTTCTCAACAACTTTTTTTCCTCGTCAACCATTATTAACACTTCCTTATTTGTAATTCTTTCTGTTTAACTGACATTTTCCAACCTCCACCAACAGCACATCTCAAACGCAGCCAACCTTTCTCCGTCCCTTCGATTCATTATCCATATTTCACAGCCATACAAAGCTATGTTCCAGATGAAATGAAAGATAAATTGGAAGTCGTGACATATCAAGAGGTAAAAAGAAAGACAGAGAATAGAGAACAGTGGAAACTGCTCCACCAACAAGAGCTGCGCTCTTAAATTAACAAATTCATTAGATTATTATTAAACAACAATTTATCGCCTTAACGCAAACAACAGCCTGCTCTGTTGATAATGATCTTGTAAAGGTCTAATATTTTACAGTAAAATAAAAATATATATGTCTATATATACCAGAAAGACGTAATTTCAAACAGTTATGCACCAGCATTTGCAAAGGCAGGTGTAAGATTCACAGTATTGTATATTCCATAAATTCTTCGTTTATTACTTAGCGTAAACTATAACATAAACACTACGACAAAGGTGTCTATCTGCAAACAGCTTCGATAGCTGAACCACAAAATAGATAAATACAGAAAGATGGTTCCGGATTTTCGTTACCTACGCTCGACTGTATCGCTAGGACTGACATATACAAAATTGTATGAAAATTTCGATTGGGGTATTTCAATAAACATTTGTTATATATTATTTTTAGCGGGGTGGTAAGGATCCCGACCTTGCACATAGTGATAGATACATCACATCGACTCTCTTTTGGTTTGTCGCATTTCGGGATAAGCCATTGTATATCCAGCTGCTAAGAGACTAGTTGCTCGGCAGGACAGCAACGACCGGCATTGGGATGCTGATTCCTCAGTGGTAACCATCGTTTTGGATTGTACTATGCTTAATATCATGTAAAAAGCTATCAATTTACCGCGCTACAATAAAAATAACGCATTTATTTATAAAAAATATAAATATATAAATTGGTTATTAAAAATTTTTAAAACTTTAAAATTTTCGTTTAGTATAGTTTTTAACCAAGCACTTATACAACAAAGTAATTTTTAACAAAAAAGAAACATAACTTCAATGATTTTGAAGAGTTCCCTTGTGTACCTTCGAAGTTTAAAGTCCAGTGCCAATGAAATTAAAAGGTAATACACTCTTAAGATATTCCATAACCAACACAAAAAGAGTCATCCAAATCGGTCCATAAACAAAGAACTTAAGGCTGAACATCCATTAAAAAAAAAATACATTCGAATTGAGTAAGCTCCCGTCTTTTGTTGAAGTTGGTTAAATGGTTAAAAATGTCTATAATATTAAGTCAGAACCTAGTGTATCGTGTGACCGCGGACACCCTTGATCGGCATTCGTCCGACTTGATCCGAGATCCTCGTACGTACGCATTTGTGTGTGCGTGCACCGTTGTCGCTGAATGGAGCTTTCTCTACTTATCTAGTTTGTGGCGGTGGTCTATCGAACGAGCTTTATTCTGTCGCCGCAATGTATTTGCGAGAAATCGTCGCCGAGACCCTATTGTGGTGTATATCAAGACTAACGTTTTTCCACCAGTTTTATCCGGATATATCTGGAAATTTCTCAAGGAAACTGGATAACGCTTTTGAATTGAATGGAATTAACAGCTATTTTTACCATAATTTTGCCTGTTATATTATATAATGTATACGAGTTTTTGAAGCTAGTTTATATTATAATTATATGAAACAAATGTGTAAAAGTGTGCAAATTGTTCGTGTAAAAAATCTAACCAATAATTATCATGTTAGTTAAACAGATCTTTAGTAGTGTAGCGACATCTATCAAGCCACATACATCGCGCTAGAAAAATTAACTCTTCAATTGAGTATATATATACAAGAACCCGACTACAACCGTTGGGCAGCTGCCCGCCAGACATAACACCCGTCTGGTCGGAGGATACTCTCTTTGCAATAGTTCTTCTACACTGGTGACCCCGAGCATGAATGTCAGCGCAACCTTCTTCGCACGGCTACATCGTGACGTCATCATCACTTCCACAAACTTTCGAGCAGTGAGTCATACAGCCAGCCAGCATCCACGGCTACTTCGGGTATCCTGACCACCAGCATGCAGCGGACGCGCATTCCTGGTCATCACCCACAGCCTTCTCAGCGACCTTGGCACAGCACACTGCACTTTAGCCGGTCAGCAAGCAGAGACGCACTTCTCTCGAGGTCGACGCAGCAGCCAGTCACCTCAATTTACCTTTTTTGACAAATATATTTGTTTAACTTAAGCAGTTTTTTTTCGTCAAAAGCGTCGAACATACACTTTAAAACGATGCTTTAGTAATTTATTTTCATCAAGAATTAATATGGAACTACCACAAAAAAAGTTAAAAAATATATAGCGATTATTTTCTATGGAACTGAACAAGATGCGTAGACTGATTGATAAATTAACTGGAGAATCTGTTACACGCCTTTAACACATATTAGACTAGATAATAGTAAAAAAATAATGATCGTATGATATAAAAATTAATAAAAATGTCGAAAAAGGCGAAACAAAGCTTAAATTGAGATGCGCGCGGCGAACTGCCCGCGACGCCCGCGACCCTGGCGACAGATTAAAGAAATGGGACTGAATACTAACACGTTTTGACCCGACCGCGGTCAAAGATTAATTATAACCCGAACACAGACATGTATGTTTATATTCATGAAATAATGTAATACTGTATTTTAAACGAGCACCATTTTCGAATGAAATTAAAACGAAATGTAGAATTAAATACTTATAAAGGCGGCTTACATATTGTCGAAAGAGTATAGGGTTATACGGCATCGTATACGTGATAGAAATGATACTTCTGAAACGGATAGCCAAAAGTGTGTATTATATATAGAATTTATAGCTGTCTTTCTCTTTCTTTCTACGCTATATGTTTCTTATGTAATGTAATATGCCTAAAAGTAACGTGACCTTGAAATTTCACTCTCAATAATTCTCGTCGAATGATGGAAGAAAATCACAATAAAGATTTGATAAGCCCGATCGAATTTCTTGGCGGTTGTTCTAGATAACTGGGATATTTTCCGAACCGGCAGTAGTGTTTTCACATTCATCAGTGTTTTATTAGTGTCTAAACCAGATAAAGAATTTAAAATTTTGATGGTCACTGAAAACTTATGGTCAAGTTAATAACAAAAACCTGAACTTTCTGTAGAGAAAACATCGTAATAAAATTAAACATAGCACCTGAAGTAGACAATGCTTCGCCTACCAGAAAAGCAGCATCTTTGGCCACATCATTGCTTAACTTGGTAAAGCGTTGGTAATTAAAAATACAACACATTGTACTTTTACTGTGAATAAATTTGTTAAAAAATTGTTTTGTAAATATGTGTTAACAAGATCATACGCGGTACAAGTGAAATCATCAGAAAAAATAAAAATATCTACTTTAAACTCTCTTTTTAAAATCCCTAAACCAGTGCAGCTCAAACTATCGACAACTCCTACTGTTTATACTACAGAGCGTACAAGTCTGGCCGTAACACCGCTAACCCAATTCGACGACAGTCATAGTCGTGGAAATCAGGACTCACATTAACCGTGTATAATGTATTCTATCTTTCGCAGGCCAAATTCTATATATTTATGGGTTTTTCTCTTTTTACTGTTTGTTTTCGTCTCATCACGTTTCAATAACATTGTTTCAAATAACAATGGTATTAAAAAAATTCACTTATAAACTCATTGTCTCTTAGAGACATCCAAATTATTTTATAGTGTTTGACAAACTAAATTTCCTCGAGCACTCACGTCAGCGTCGTCTTCGCGTGGTAAAGAATAAACAGAATTACGCAGACGCCGCTAACGTAGCGTCGTCCGCCATTACAACTAGCTGGCTTGCGAAAACTAAAATTCATTGTTAGAATCTATTCCATTATTACTTCAATAACTAGTCAGGATTTAAATAAACAACTAACTGAAGATAGAACGTCCTAAAACAAACAAAAATAAATGAGCAAAGAGGCGTTAAACAGGCGGGTGACAATATGACATAAGTGACTGTTGTATTTTCTTCTTCTTCTTATTTTGGTGCCGCAAAAAGCACTTGCTGGTGTCAATGTTTTTAAGTCTTCTTAAACTTTTCTAATAATTATATAAAGTGATGGCTCCCTTGTCAGAAGTATCTAGGGAGTTTTTGTGACATCTCACAATGCATACTGGTTCTTTATATTTATAAATCACTTCACTTATGCACAACAACCAAACTACATATATAAATGCCACCAATATTGCATAATATATGATCAAAAAACCTAAGCTAATGAACTAAAAATTTAAAATCACATCATGTTACTCAAGATCCCATCAAAAACTCCGACTGTTGTATTTGAACTGTCGAATTGCGTACAGATTATATTAAACTGATTTATTCTTCCAACTCAGTGGACATCATTATTCCAGTATATGCTTAGCATAAAATGTAGTAAAAATCAATTTCGATGACTATATATAAAAAAATAATTTCTGTAAATTGGAAGTTAAAATATGTTCTTAGTTGAGATACACAAGGATAACGATATTGAGATTTATTGTGTGCTGAGTATGTATGTATATATTTCTTTGGCATGCTTTTTAAACGGCTTAATGGATTACAGCATACGAGGTATCGTTAGATTCTTATAATTGTGGGAGTAACATAGGCTATATAATTTTTAATTGCGACGTTTGGAATCAAATAAATTTCAAGAATAGATTATTTTTTATTGAAGCTGCCTCAGCCTCGAAATGATGTCAACGAGACTGATCCTTTATGTAAGACGATATAAAACCAAAGTCATTAAACGTGCTATAAAAATTAAGATTATCAAGTATTACAAACGACACCCTGCTTGTGTTTTAGTAACACACTTTACCTTAATTAATTATTATTAAAAAGGAGATAAAATA
Source organism: Saturnia japonica (assembly GCA_033032175.1). Lineage (NCBI taxonomy): Eukaryota > Metazoa > Arthropoda > Insecta > Lepidoptera > Saturniidae > Saturnia > Saturnia japonica. The sequence continues at coordinate 15,826,511 of CM065325.1, forward strand.
TTACTCCTCAAAGTTTGAATTACTAATGTTCTTGAAAGTAACTGTCTGGTCTTCGTTGGTCTTTTAGAGATGTTACAAAATTGATTTATTTGAATCTAATTTGAATAAAAGATATTTGAGTTTGCACTTCCCTCATTTCTCGTTCAATTATAAACCAGGAACGGTAATCCTTTGCGTAACACGTTTTATTTTCTGCTCTCTATGTTATGTGCGGTATTAAACGTACGCGAGTACTGTGACTTTAATGGGACGTTGGTTGTCACACCGTAACGTAATGATTGCGTACTCCTGAGTAAACTCTGCCAGAGTGTGTATTTCAGCTGCAACGTGTGGTCACATGTTGGCTTATACAGCTTCGTCTGGAAGGTACGTTCACATAGACACCCATTTGGATAAATTTAATTGACTTAACAGGATTTAATTAACTGATAGATGAATTTCAATTCAGTCTGGCAACAAGTGCAGAAAGTTCAGAATCTCCAATGTACTTGGTCTAATGAGAGCTCTTAACTCCATGCTGTTTGCTGATAGATTCTCTCTTTTGAGGAAACTTTACGCCATACTTTTTCTTTTGATGGTTTCGTAGCATGTGAATTTTTTTTGGCTCGCCTACGCTTATTGTATAACATTGATTTAAAGATAATTTCTTGATCGTAGCTTAATTTACCATCACCTACATAGCTTTTGATACAGGAAAAATATACTTAGTCTCCTTTCTAGAATATTTTAGCATATTTGATTAAACCATCCTTAACTATGTTTATGATTGTGTTGAAATACTGGTTTAGAATACAATGAGATAAAAATAAGACAAATAAGAAAACTGCAGTGAAATCCGAAAACACAACACAACATTTATTTTAAATCGTGCAACTATCGTGGATAAAGTATACACAATGGCTATAATGGCTAATTCTGAAATGTTCAAGGCCAAAGGTCTGCCACTCAAACCGGGCACTTATGTTAAAATTACATTGCAGTGTGACCAGCGGACCTCACGCTGACTCACAAGTGATCTCTCGAGTCGAAGTGTTTGCGAGTGTCGCCTGTATAACAGGTTCTTTGCGAAAGGAAAACCTTTTGAGACAAACGCTTGCCGGCGAACGTTGATGGCCGAGAGGTTTACGCCTGCGATACACTTCAGTTCCGCCAACTCCAGTGCTTTTACTTACAGAATTCTAGCTTTATCATGGCCTACTTTTTCAGAATTACGTGTATTTCAATTTACTCAGGAAACCTATAAATTGTATAATAGATTTATTTCCGTTTAGAATTGTCAAATATGTCATCTGGATTTACTTCTGTTGGATATATAACAGGTTTTGATGAGGTCAGTGTCAGGATACTTAGATTCCACCAGATTCACAGTATTTTTATTTTTATCAATTTTATATCGGCAGCGATGTTGATGTCGGTGCATGCGCGAGCGAAGAGGTGGTTTGAATGGAAAGGGATTGGGGGTGAAAGGAGCAGCAAAATGATTGGCAACTGCGATTCACCAATCAAATCAGCCCATATTGGCACGTGTATGTTTTGTTCCGCTTTGTGCAGACTTTGAATGTACACATTCCTCTGTTAAGCAGTTTTTTCCAACAGTGGGTTGCTTCAAAACAGCATAATAATGACCGTGATTGTCGTATAGTATACTGACCTAAATGTTCTATTACGTAATCACCATTACTAGATCCTTCTTATAAAAAGTCGAAGAAATTATGTCCCAGTGAAGCAATATAGATATGGTGTCTATTAATTTGAATTCGAATCCTTGCAGTAAGTCTGGACTTTTAGTGAAAGAAAACATCGTGATAAAATGAAAAAATCATGAACTCTGTGATCTCTAAGGTTATTCATGATTTCGTACCTACTTTCAATACGGTATCTAATAAGTATCCACCATGGTATAGTAGAAGTCTAGTGAAAATAATTAATGAAAAACTTAAATATCATAAGTTGTGGAAGCATAGTAAAAATCCGCGCGATTATGATACTTTTGTAATACTCAGACGAAGACAAAAGCGAATTCAGGCTGATTGTTGGCGAAATTATTTAATCAGATGCGAGAAGTCTATTATTAGGAATCCAAAATCCTTTTGGCGTTATGCTAAAGAATTAAAAGGTGGTAAAAATATACCGAATAGGGTAACGTTTAAAGGTAAATCTTATTTTGAAACAGGAGAGATATGTGACGCCTTTTTAGAATATTTTGGTTCTGTATATAGAAAACCATGTGATACAAATGACTGCAATTTGCTCATCTCCACACTTAACTGTGCTAGTATTTCTAAAATATTTATTTCCAGGGAAGATGTTTTTAAATACTTACGTTCACTAGACTGTAGTAAAGGCCCAGGTAGCGATGGTATTCCTCCTATCTTCGCGAAAAAATGTGCAGCTATTTTAGCTCATCCTTTAAGCATCATTTTTAACAAATCACTTAGTGAAAGCGTTTTTCCTCAGAAATGGAAGGAAGCCTTGGTCGTTCCGATTCACAAGGGTGGTTCAAGAACGAAAATCGAAACATATAGGCCTGTGTCAATTCTACCAGTCTTTAGTAAGCTTTTTGAATTGATAATTCATAATCAAATATACCCTATATTAAAAAACTGTATGCCCGTCAATCAGCATGGTTTCATGCAAAAAAGATCAGTGGTTACGAATCTCGCTAGCTTCACAGATTATGTAATTGATGCTATGGATGATGGCATGCAAGTTGATACTATTTATACCGATTATGCAAAGTGCTTCGATCGGTTATCTCACTCAGTTCTAATAAAGAAACTTGAAGCAATAGGTATTCATGGTGACCTACTGCGTTGGTTAATATCATATCTTGATAACCGGTCTCAGACAGTTAAAATAGGGATGCAATTATCCAGATTCTTATTTATTGCATCGGGTGTACCCCAAGGCTCTCATCTTGGACCCCTATTATTTAACGTATACGTGAGCGACATTGGTTCCTGCTTTCAATATGCAAATTTCTCTATGTATGCTGATGACACTAAAATATTTATGCCAGTATGTACTGTTGATGATTGTAACAAATTGCAATTAGATTTAGACAGGTTAAGCGAATACTGCTCACTTAATCTTTTGGATCTTAATGTGGCCAAATGCCAGTGCATTACATACACGCGCAAAAAAAAAATCCTTAAATATAATTATAGACTTAATAATACAATAGTTTCCAGAGTAACATGCGTTAGGGATCTGGGAGTATATCTCGATCATAAATTATCATAAGTAGATCACTATAAATACATTACTCAGAAATCTTATAAAATGTTGGGCTTCATAACTAGATTATCAATTCATTTTAAAAATAATTCGTCTATGAAAGTTTTATTTTGTGCTTATGTAAGAAGTATTTTAGAATTTTCATCTCAAATATGGACCCCCTATTATAATATACATAGCCATAGAATTGAAAACATTCAAAATAAATTTTTGAAGATTCTGAAACGTCGTAATATGCTTTTATCAGCGGATATAAATGAGAACTTACGGGAATTGGGTATGTTATCCCTGAAACATAGACGCTTGGTAGCTGATCTGATGTTTTTATATAATTTGATGAACAATAAAATTGATTGTTCATGTTTGTTGGAAAGAATTGGTCTAAGGACTACAACTAAACATATCCGTAAACCCCAGACCTTTCACATTCTTTCAACCAAGACCAATTATGGCCATAATTCAGTATTGATTAGATGTACATAGTTATATAATGCTAAAGCTGAAAATTTCGACATATTTTCTGACAGTAATGCAGCGTTTAGAAGAAAAGCTATTGATTTATTCAAAGTTTGTTAAATATATGTAATTATTACACACACACACACACACACACATTCACGCCAGAAGCACTACATCGTTATTTTTGATGCAATTAATATTTAATTAATAATTTCTTTGGGGTATAGAATTATTATAACTTTATTGTAATACGATTGAAATCATTTTTGGCTAAGCCAATATGTCAACTTAATTATGTATGTAAGTTAGAATTTAATAGCTGTAGATTTCTTGAAATAAATAAATAAAATAAAAATAAAATAAAACCATAACATGGTGGTATGGAATTTTATAATGTTCACCTGGTTAGCTACCACCCTCAAGTTGAAGATTTGTTGCCATATACCTATAGTTGTGTTCCGGCAGCTGCACTTGAGAACCAGTCTACCCACTAGACTTAGCGTACTGACCATCTAGGGCCACATCGCTACTTATGCGAAAGATTATAGCCTACAGGTGTGTTTCGGTAGCTTCCCCTACTAAGCATAGCATCTTAAAATATATCGTTACTTAAGGGTGAGATTGTGAACAAACGCTAACATTTAAGAAGAACTTTAAAACAACATAGAACATTTTCAGTTGCGCTGTTATAATGCCGTGAAAAGACCATTATAAGTGCTGTTCCTACTTTGTCCTCGAAAGTAGTAACCTATTTGTGAAGTTAGATATATTTGTAGTTCTGTTTGAAGAAATAAACTGAATAGAAATAATAAAAGAAGAAAGTTACCAGTCGGTACAATCGTTTAGATAGATCGCCAAGATTCCGAGATAAATCGACGGATCCATTGCAAGTAACACTGATAAACAAATAGCGGATTCAGACTAACATAATACTATTTATATAATGAATCTTTAGAGCTCAGTTTAACAATGGAAATTGCCACATAGAAGGCACGCAGATAACCGACCGAGTACGTGAGCTAAATATGTATTGGTACATAAAAGTAATATGCGTCTATTATGTAAAGAAATTTTGGTTATGTCAATTTACTTTTATATGTCTGTTTAAATTGCTTACGATGACATTATCGTTCACACAAAAACAAGAAAATATCTATACTTCAGATTACAAAAGTAAAAGACAAACACAATTTTTCATGAGACGCAAAATACTAAAATTTAAAATGCTCGACTTTTTTGTAGGTATTTTTAATGTCTACAATTATTTAGTACATTAATTTTCTATATCTCTTATGGTTTACTCAGCGTAAGCGTTTATTTAATCACCAGAATTGATTCACCATGACCAGTTTTCTTTTATTTGTGCGGAACCTTCATTCTTTTTCTAAGATAAAAGTTCTAAGTTACTGCCTATAAAATCAGCTATCTACCAGTGAAAGTCCTATCAAAATCGGTCCAACCATTTCAGAGATTACCCGAAACAAACAGAGAGACAGACAAAAAAATTTAAAATGGGCTTTTTGTTATAGGTATCGTATATACATTCATATGCATTTAGTAAAAAGCTGTTATTTCGATATTACAAACAAAAACTTTAATTTTATGAAATGTATAATATAAATTATTTCAAAATAATTTTATCGAGATTCTGTATTAAAAATAGTTATGCTATAAATTATTTCACGGTCACACATTTTTACATATAAAATACGAGTTGTAAAAGCATCCGGCGGCCTCGGTCCGTCTCGCAAGTTTCATCAAGTCGCATATTGCTGCCCATAAATTTCTCATGCTATCCCTACAGAGTCGTATCCCAGGTGCGTAGTATTAGACATGCGGGGGGCTGACCCCCTTTTTATTTTACCCTTACTTAACCCTTATTTTTCTCCCTTTGTTATGTAATGTGGATTAAAATAAACGTATGTACTTGATATGGCATTATTTTAAATAGTAATAATTATTTATTGTGCCAATTATATCTATCTTTACATCGAGGTGCATTATTTACAGCCCATAACTTCCTCGTTAGCCTAGTGGTTGTAAGCGCTACTACTATGAACGGTTGGACCGATTTTGATGGGACTTTCACTGATATATAGCTGATATTATAGGAAGTAACCATGGCTACTTTTATTTTATAAAAAGGATTAGGGTTCCGCACAATTAAAAAAACTGCTCATGGTGGATCAATTCGGGCGCTTAAATCGTTTACGCTGAGTAAACCATAAGAGATATAGCAAATTAATTTACTACATAATTGTAGAAATTAGAAAGACCTACAAAAATTATAGAGATACTATACATCTATATTTTAAGGAACACCCACAATAAGCACTTTTGTCTTTAAAATAGCTAGGAGCGGGGGAGTAAAATTCGCGTGGGCATTCTGTAGTCCACGAGAGCAAAGCCACGGGCACAGCTAGTATACAATATGAATCGAATGATTACTTTGATATAAAACGGCATGCCTCAACAGTTGTACATAAAATAAGAAGGCAATATAAAAATATATTTAAGTTATTAAGTTAAAAGTAAGAAAGGGATGCTTAGATAGTTTGGGCATGTACAGAGAATGAATGAATGAAGAATGACTTAACAGATTTATAACACGAGTGTGAATTGGAACGTTGGAAGAGGAAAGCCTAGACCATGTTCCGAATGAACATTAATGTGGAAGGATGTGATCTCTGCCTACCCCGTTGGAAAAAAGCGTGATTTATGTGTATAGATGTATTAAGTTACAATTTTGGTATTTTGTCGTTAAACTGGCTTTACCTAAACTGTTTACGCAATACAATAAACCAACAATATTTATGTAAAATACAGCACCCTAAGGGACTCTACTCGATATTTGTCCCTTTTTTGTAATATAGATTAAGTAATCTATACAATTAAACAATACAAACAAACAGTGCGTATGGATCTAGTACAATTAAAACCTTTATATGTATATTTTCTTTGTATTATATTTTATAATGAAAGCTCATAATCAAAATAATCCCTTAATAAGTTATTGAGGTAGTAAAATATAAATTATAGATTTCACGTCCTTTCCTATGAGCAATACATTATAAGCTGGTGTTAAGCAGACTTTATCCTTTAGAAATAAGCATTCCAAAAGTTATATATCTTATAACCGTCATCAAAATAAAGTATAAAATGCAAAAAAAAAATTTTCAAATTGTGAGCTTTACAACATTAGTATAAATTACTATAAAGTTCTTTTACAGCACCTTGCATTAAAAATACATATTTATGAAATTGGGACCAAGGTGCCCCGTTAAATATTACACTACAACAATGAAGTCCCTCCCTGTGTATCGTGTTTGTTGAGTAGGTATTTACCGTGACGAGGCCGGTATATATCAGGGGTAGGCCAATTTCTTGACCGAAAAATTTATAACGGTGATACCCCCGGGTTGATATATGGACGCGAGACATTCTTGCCCTGAAAGCATCGCCGTAAGTGAATTCGGGACGACGCCATCCATATTGAAATTTTTGGTTTCTCTTAGATTTTTTATATATATATTTACATATATTTTTCTTCTCAGGAAAATGTATCTAAACGAAAATAAGTACTTAATATAACCATTTACAAGCTAGGCTTGTACTTTGGTTGAGAAGTTAAAATGTTATATTATTAGTAATATATTTTCCATATAACCCGATTATGGCTTAAAATTAAAAACGAATTCAATTAAGTTTTTAAAATTTGGCAAAATTAATCTATCTTTGATTATCCAAAAATTAAATTATTTTCTACAAATAACATTTCCATCATTTGAAACAAGACATTATTTTTATAGTATAAATAATAATTTCGAGTCTAATTTTGAATGCAATTTAATAAAGAGAAAATTAATACAATTTTACTTCATAAATTATTCACGTTTCATGGAACTGAATAATTATATAAAACTAAATATAATAGCACACTACACGTCTTAAATATTATGTAAATATATGCAAATAATAAAATTTACAATACATACCGTTTAACCTTATTACGTCAAAATTGTGAATTGGGATAAATGAAAAGCAAACAACAAACCAAAAAAAAAACATCACTTCTGTTTATTTACACACTAAAGAAACAATATATATGTAACAATAACATAATGTATTGTGGCACTTTTAGTCTATATACATGATTTGTTATCATTACAAACTATAAAGCAACCGGGAAAACCGTTTCTCTCCTCTTTAATATGCTAATGGAAATATAAATTATATATTTCTGTGTAATATTTATAGAAAATATAATCAGTGAACGCGCAATATTTCAGTCTTGAAATATATGACCGCAGAATAAAGTTTATCTCGTAATATACATATTAGTTGGGTCCAAGTCATAAGCGATCGATGCATTATAATCTAACCTTTGGGAGACCGAACTTTGCTAGATATCTTTAAAAAAATAGACCTATCTAGGTAAGCATGGACAACATTATCTAAATATGAAGTTTCATCTAAATCGTTAGAGCTGGTTCATGGTTGAATTTCATATATGTCGGAGTAAAAGTGCCATCTTTTTTTTAATGGTAAAACGGGGGCAAACGGGCAGGTGGCGCTCCTGATGGAAAGTGATCACCGCCGCCCACAAACATCCGCAACACCCGAGGACTCACTGATGGGTTGTCTACCTTTTAGGAAAGAATCAGCTCTCTTCTTGAAGGTCACCAGGTCATAAAGATCACATTAACAGAACTTCCGCTTTATGACATTGTTGTAGTCAAAACATATTTGTAACGCGTTGGCACTCGCAGGCAGTTTAAAAACAAATGTTTTAAAGCTATTGCCACCTACGATGTCGCGTTCGCGCTCGTGCTATGTAAACAGATGAGTAGCGCAATGCCACACCAAGTTCGGTGAAGCTGTAAAAGCTGCAGCAGCTTCAGGGCCCCTAAGGCTAACAGTGTAATCAGATATAAAAAACAGCAATGCCACACTTTAAAATTGAACATCGTACAATGCGGATGCCTTGTATGTTCGTATTATTGGGATCAGTTTATCAAAATAAACCTGTCGTACAATGTTTCATGGGCTGCCTTAGTTGACGTGCCGCCCTAATTGATAAGCCACCCTAGTTTGTGTGTCGTCGCAGTTCATAGACCGCCCTGGTTCATCCACCGCCCTAGTAAAAAGAACCGCGCTAAAGGCTGTATCTTTGCAAATGAAATACGCCCATACTGTCTACCTGCTCCATCTTATATACAAGAATTGATCACTTAATAGTATTAGGATACATTAAATTTAAACTAAGTACAATAAATAATGAGATTAAATTATTAATTAAATGGATATAGGAGTAGAGGAAGACCGAAGAGAGTGTAGGTGGATTTTGTGAAGAATGATATAAGTATAAAAGGCGTGAATGTTGAGATGATATTTGATAGAGTAGAGTGGAAGAAGAAAACTTGTCGTGCTAACCCTACTTGAGTAGGATAAGAGGTAAGAAAGAGAAGGATGGAAATCCGAAATGGTGTCTCGGAGTTTGTACTAGTTTGTATTCTAGATTAAAATTACTGTTATTTTAATGGATGCTTAGTCTAAAATTTTAACGTACAGCTTCGAATGATTCTTTAAGAAGACTTGGGGAATACGCGGGAAGGTGCTTGGCGTTCTATTTTCAACGTTATAAAGTTTAAATTATAGGTTAGTTATTTCACGCTCATTTTCTCTAAAGCCAGATAGCCAACCAAACGACCGGTTTAAACACTTTTCTGGCACGACAATAGTTATAATTACCGCGTATTACCCAAGTCTTCTTAAAGAATCATTCGAAGCTGTACGTTAAAATTTTAGACTAAGCATCCATTAAAATAACAGTAATTTTAATCTAGAATACAAACTAGTACAAACTCCGAGACACCATTTCGGATTTCCATCCTTCTATTTCTTACCTCTTATCCTACTCAAGTAGGGTTAGCACGACAAGTTTTCTTCTTCCACTCTACTCTATCAAATATCATCTCAACATTCACGCCTTTTATACTTATATCATTCTTCACAAAATCCACCTACACTCTCTTCGGTCTTCCTCTACTCCTATATCCATCCACCTTCATACTTAACATTCTTCTAGTTATATGATTTTCATCCCTCCTCATAACATACCCATACCACGATAGCCTATAACCCCTCAATTTCTCTGTGGATTTCCATCAATTGTTCTTTAAATTATTTTATTTAAACAAGACTTCATAAAAAACGGCTTCTACAGCTTTCTAAAAAGCTGGTAGTAATAAGGATAGACAATAATAAAAAGGAGAAGTACATTATTTTTGTGGAATTCATTCAAATTTTCAAAAATCGCTGATAGCTAACAACTTGCGAGCTCTCCAATCGCGGCCCGCTCTGAGTGCCATCGGTATTTGCATACAAATTAGTCTAACACTCCACTACACTCCCGAACGGTCCTCTTGTATTCACAGATTATAAATCGATGACGTATAGCACTACACTTCACTCTGTCTTACGCTGACAGACACAAAAATTTTACAATCGCAGACGACGTATATTTTCTTTGCATCGAACGATTATTATAAAACTAGCTGATAAAATTTGGGTTGAAGCTGAAGATAGAAAACTTGAAGCGATGATAGTTTAGTTGTAGTATGGTCGGACACCGCTTCGATTGACGTGGGTTCGAATCCACGAGCCAGAATTTTCGGTGAAGGAAAATATCGTGATGTAACGATAGCTTGGTACTGGAATTTTTTTTATTACTTGCTTAGTAACTATCTTCTAGTTCTTCTTCTGCTTCCTAACTTGGCAGCTAGCCCTCTTTATTGAAGACTATTACTGCCATTATCAAGTGAATATAGGGTCCTAAGTTAGAAAGATTTCAGTATCTCAACAAGATGGTGGTTCCCTTTTTAGAAATTTCTAGGGAGTTTTTGTGGCGTCTAAAAATGTATGCTTCCAATTTATATTTAAAATCCACTTCACTTATGCATAATAACCAAACCATAACACGCAAAACGTTACCAATATTAAATGATATAGGGTCAAAAATCTAAGTTAATGAATTAATAATAAAATCCGCAAGATGTCACTTTAAGAAACCTTTAAAAAAGCCATCTACAAGTTGAAAATATGTAGTCAAGTATACGTCAACATACGTTCTAACAGTCGTACTTGAGAAACAGTTGCTTTTCTGGTTCGAACTAATTACTTTCTTTAGCCACAACGTCACTTAACATTAGCTAAGATTTTGGTCAAAACTCACTTACCACATTGTGATCCTTTATAAACCCTCAAATAAATGCGCTTAAATAATTTATAAAACATGATTTTTATTCAAACTCGATTGAAATTTTCATAGAATATTGTAGACTAGCGTTTTTCCCGCGACTTCGCTCACGTCATAATTGACTTTGAGTTGAATTGTTGAGTTGAATTCCTCAATGCCTATTTTCATAGATCTATCTTTAAAAATAACGGATTTTCATACAAACTTTCACCCCCTTTCAACCTAGGGGTTGATTTTCCAAAAATCCTTCCTTAGTACTCACCTGCAGTGAAAAAGGAGCGCGTTCAAATTGTCACGGTCCTAGCCCCAGTTGTTTGGGCTATGCGATGATATGTCAGTCAGTCAGTCAGTTTGTTAGCCTTTTATATATAGTTGATACCAACCCTAGCGCTATAGTCGACGATAGGTAACTAAATTCAAGTTTAACCAGAGCTATCTTTTGTACCTATCTATTTTTAATCTGTTATAACTCAAGCAAAACCGAATGCAACCATCAGTATATATAAAGTAATTAGTGAACTCTCCGACGGCCGATCGGTTCGCCCGTCTATCCATCACGAACTGACTCTGAAACTATTATAGGCTTTAAGGCACCAACCCGAGGGAATACTGTCTTTGTTAAGTACTTCATTGGGGGATACGAAGATTTCCTAACTTGTACCTTATTCTCTAGCATATTTTGGCAAGCATTATATAATAGTTGATTTGGACTTTTCTGATAAATAATAAAAAAATAATTGGTTATGGCTCTGTTTCTAAGAAATAGGGGGGTTTAGGCTAACGCCCGCTTAGCGAGCTACCACCCTCAAGTTGAAAATCTGTCGCCAAGCACCAATAGGTGTGTTCCGGCAGTTCCACTTACACTAGGGTTAGCGTTCTACTATCTTAGACCAGATCGTCACTTAAGATCTGGTGAGATTGTGGCCACAACGCTAAACTTATAAAGATAAAAGAACATAATAATATATACACTAGCGGTCACCGAATAATCGAAATTCGACCGGCGACTTTATAATCATAGACTATGTTCTGTTTGACATTTGCAGTATAAACCTAAACAATGAATATTATATCACCTGCTGTCACTTTTCATTGAGTGACAATGTCAATATTTTGGGGGGTCTAAGTTTAATGGCACTGGACGGGTTAGGATTCGCAGTATTAATTTATTTACTTTAATATATTAGTAACAGATATCATAGATAAATTTTAGCTTTCTGCACTCCTTCTCCATATAGACTTTAACCATGCCGAATTTCATAGTCTTCCCTGCACGCAATACGCTTAAAAAGGGGTACAAAGTTTTTGCTTCACGTATTAATTTAATGAATAATATATATTACATTGATCACTATTCCTATGTTTTACTGGTTTTACTAAAAAGTAACCGGATAAATCATCTTACTTATATTCTGTAGTTATGCAAAAGTCTGGGCCTTCGTATTCGTATCGCTACAGAGTATATCGCGAAAAAATCATCCTTCATAATGTACAGTAATTATAACCTATATATATATATATATATAGGTATATATATATATATATATATATATATATATATATATATGATTTTGTATTTTGTAAAAAATATTGAGTTCCTGGTTTCGATTTCTAAGTCAAGCAAAGTGTTATTGTGTTTTCTATGAAATTCCCAATGCTCAGTTAATGGCAATAGGCTCGTCCCCTATTACATGGGACTTAAAACCATGCCCGGCGAACTGTGGGTGTACATTAGTACACCTCTGCCTAACCCTTCGGGAATACAGGCGTGATGGTATGTTATGTTATTCTATGATAGTAAAGAGTGTAAAGATGCAAATAAAATTATAAGATTTTTTTTTCATTTACAAAAAACTTCTTTATGTATCTTATTATGCATTTAATGGTTATGTGATTATTGCTTAGTAGTAGCGTATTCGGACACCACGTCGATCGACGTGAATTCGAAACCTATAGTTGCCTTGAGCTTTCAGCGAAGGAAACCAAAATGATGAAAACATGGAAGCAGAACAAAATGTACGTACAAAGAAAAATATTAACTAACGAAATGTATAAGAAAGTCCCCAAATAGGTTTGCTAATCGTACATAGTGACGTCACGATGCGGGACCGTTTGTTAACAATATGGCGCGTGATTCGCGACGTTATGACGTCATCACGAGTGCTCACTCGAGCGGCACTCGGGTGATAACGTATACAACATACGGTTACATTATAACGCCGAGCATGTGTCACATCTCATTTTTCTCGATTAGGATAATTCAAAATCGACGTAAAAATAAAATAATAATCGATCATAATATACCTATATGTATAACAATATTATAAAGCTGAAGAGTTTGTTTATTTGGTTGAACGTGCTAATCTCATGAAGTATTGGTTGAAATGGAAAAATTATTTTAGTGTTGGATAGCCCATTTATCGAGAAAGGCTATAGGCTATATAGCATCACGCTACAACCAATAGGAGCGTAGCATCAATAAAAAATGATGCAAAAACGTTGATAAATTATTACTTTTGAGAGCTTCTATTATGCGACGCAGGCGAAGTGCGCAGGTAAGCTAGTAACTATTTGATTGTAATAATGACAAGATTACTTGAATTTATATGTCGTCGAGATTCTCTAGTGTTACTTTATTTTCAATCTACCCACATTCTGAACAGTAAAGAAAATCATATTTAATTTTATTATATTCTAAAATTATTAATATATTGCTAATATATCCTGCTACTGGGTAAATACTTCTTCGCAAGGATTTGTAAAAACTTGGCAATAGCAATTTCATCTATCTGTTCTCTAGACAGGGATATCACGAAAGCATGTTCCATACGTCAAAGTTCCATTATAATGTTATCCTTCATTTTCAGTGAATACTATTTTATTTTATTTCTTGTGGGTCAGCAACATAAAATAGCAATAAACTATTAAAATATTATCAATAATAGTCGAATTACTTTTGATCATGAAACAAAGAACCCGTATCAACATGGGTCTAATGATTCAACCGCTAGGACTTAACTACAAATTAGGAAGAAATATAATATTATCCTAATCAGAAAGAATGAAAGTGATTTATTGTCAGAATTCATAAGAGAAAAAAATAGATACAAAAAAAAACATGAAGTCTTAAAAAGGCCATCGTGAGAAGAAGACTTGATGTCAGTATAGGTATTGCCATTGATGACGGAATTCTACAAACGGCACTTTTTTCCGCCAAACCTCGTACTTTGCCGGTAACCATTGGAAAATATAAAAATTAGAACACATGTTCACTGAAACATGTTCCCGTATGCTAACAAATATAACATACGATCACTAGTGGATAACTAGATACTTAAGTGCTAACAATTTGTTACATTTCTAAGAGTATGCTATCTATCTGTCTTCTACTATTCAGTATTATAGTAGAGAAATGTCCTCATTTTCATAGCGAATATTTACTTTTCATAATATACTCGTATGTAGACAAAAATGACTACTGAATACAATGTGGGACGGCTTATTTTGAGTACATAATTTTATCTACATCTCTTATTGAACCGATTCTAAAGTTTTGGTAAAAAAAGTGTGCGTCTCGGGACGCTCGACAGAAGTGATAACTTAAACTAATCTAAGTTGAACTATTTAATATTGAAATTGTTTAACTTGAGAAAAGCTTAGGTTATTACTTAAACTTTATGTATATTAATATGAGGAAAGTTTATTTATTTATAAAATCTTTTATTGATTATAAAATATATTTTATCCTTAGTTACAATTCTTGAATATATACATTAACACTGAGTAGAGAAGGGAAGCCAGACAGAGTGGCGCCGTAACGCGTTACGTTACGAAGCGGTTTACCCTCCCATAAGAAGTTATCACTTCAATAATACATTTAGTGTGATGGTTATTATACTTATAGGCTATTATATTTTATTAATTTTTATTTTGTATCTAAAGCGTACGAAGTCGCGAGCGGTTGCTAGTATCTAATATTTTGAAAGTATTTTTGCTTAAATGGCTCAACTGATTCTAATGATTGTTTTTTTCTTTATAGGTTTAACGTAGGTGTAATCTAACGTGATTTAAGTGACGATGTGGCCCAAGGTGCAAAGCACGCTAAGCCCTGTGGAAGACTGGCTCTCAGTGCAGCTGCCGGAAAAAACAATTGGTTCTTGATAACAGATTTTCTACTTGAGAATGGTAGCTAGCCAAGCGAGCATTAGTAAAGGCCCTACCACCATGCCATGGTTTCATCGCAATGTTTTCCTTCACCGAAAACTCAGGCTTCTTGCAGGAATTCAAATTATTCGAACTCACGTTGATTGACGCACACGCGGGTGATCGATTTGGCCTAGAAGACGATTATTATTGTGAAATACGACATTATCCTATTTTATCGTATTATGGCTCAGCAAATCGAGTGGTCAACAACGGCTTTTTTTTTCATTTTTTTTTTTATTTCTATGTTTATACTACTGATTTTAAATAGGGTAGAGTCCAACAGCATCCACGATTTTCTCAGTGACGGAGTTCCTATAACGGTGCCCGTCCTTATGCAAGCCAACTTTATTTATTCCTAATACAAAGTATAATAAATAAATATTCCTATGAAGATACCAAGATTTCCTATTCAAAGAACCTTTTCTAAAACATATATCAGAATTAATATCTGTTCACCTTTGAATCGCCTTAAACAATTGTATAGCGATGTTAATAAAAAATAATGTTTATATTGACGTCATTAATTGCTCTTTCTGGAATTTTCCCTCAAAATTATATGAATCATTCGCTATTTAATTTGATTTGTGTCAATCTTGATATTTGTAATTTGCTTTTGTTTTTGTTGGTGTTGCGCTGCGCCATATTGTAATACAATGTATATTTACAGTATCTGTAAAGATACTTCACACAGTCCTCCACTTGTGATGTATTTGTTATTGTAATATTCTTTGAATGTGTCGTTGATGTGACAATAAATAAATAAATAATTAATATACAAACACCCAGCACCGAAGTATGCTATTACAATATATTTTTAACATCTATATGGTGGTCTTTATGAAATGAGACACAAACTAACTAAATTCATTGATTTAGCTAAGCCATCATAAAAAAACTTAAGGGAAAGATGGTTTAGCTAGAAACTTTTCTAACTAATTTAAATTCTTCAAGAAACTTCTAGATCATTAGGTAATTTATGCACTCACATTCATATGTAATTGTTGAAAACGCTCCCATAAATTAAACGATAAAGTTTAAACAATTAGTGCAGACTAATGCACACTACATGAGAAGGAAGTTGTGCAGATGAGGAAAATAACTTTCCAAGTAAAGGAAAACTAACGCTGTAACTCTGGATTCAAAAGTGAAAAAGACAAAGACATTAAACTAATAAATACATTGACAGACAAAATTGTAGCTCACGTACATTTGTTGGTTATCTATGTATACACTGTGGATTGTGTCAAAGCAAAAGTTACAATTAAAATATAAAAATTAATAAGAATAAACAAAATGGCGTATTTTTAACTGACAGTTACTCTAAGCCAGACATCTGAAGGTATGTATGTTCATATTTTTTGTACGTATGTACGTTTGTGTTAATGCGTAATTAATACGTAAAGCAAAAACTTTGTACCCCTTTTTATGCGTATTGCGTACACGGAACATTGTGAGACTTGGCATGATTAAAGTTTATATGGACACGGAGCGCAGAAAGCTAAAATTTATATATAATGTCGGTTACTAATATATTAAATTAAATAAATTAATACTGCGAATTCTATACCGACCAGTGCCATTGAACTTAGACCCCTAAAATATTGACATTGTCACTCAATGAAAAGTTACAGCAAGTGTTATAATATTCATTGTTCAGTTTCATACTGCAAATAGCAAACAGAAAATAGTCTATGATTAAAAAGTCACTGGTCCAATTTCGATCATTGGGTGACCGCTAGTGAAAATAAATATATCCAAGTGGAAAATTATAAATTGTGATCTCTGTAAGGAAAATGTTGTTTTTTATAATTTAATTTATTTGATCTGATATTATAGGGTACTCTGTATTAAAGTTACATGGAAATATATTAGTGGCCTTAAAAAAAGTGATGTGAAGAAATGAATACTTTCCATTCCATTCGGATATTAATATCGAAACAATAAGTCACTAGCTATAAAGTCAACATTTATACTTAAAGCTGCAAATTGTCAAACTTTGTACTTTGCGTGATAAAAACATCATGTTACAATCGTGCTGAGAGTGATTCCGCTTTGACGTTTCTCTTCTTCGTCTTTTTGGTTTGACACAGCAAAAATCACTTGCCAGAGTCAATGTTTTCAAGCGCGGTATGTATTTTATTCGAAGTGTCGTATAACAAGATGGTGGCTCCCTTGTTACAAAAATCCAGGGAGTTTCCGTGAGATTTTGAAAGCATGCCTTCACTTTATATTTACATACCAACCCACTCAAGCACAACAACCAAACTATATAACGCAAACACCACAAATATTACATAATAAAGGGTCAAAAACCTAGGTAATGAATTAGAAGTAAAATCCACAACATGTTACTTCAAAATCCCGCCAAAAACTCCCAGAGTTGACGTTTCTAATTTCTAATCGTTTCCGATAGATACGAGTGCTAGTAGATATATAAACGGAATCCAAGCTTTACATCGTAACAATTTACAGATGCACATTTAGTGCATACGCGCATATTTCATATGTGTACAGTTGGTTAGATTCAACGGATATTTAGTTTAATTTTCGACTACATGCACGGCAATAGTCCAAGCTGAAGTCCATAAGTTCTGTCTTTTCTGCTCGCGTCAAACCCCGGTGAAGCTGACAGACCCCTTCATATACAGAAAAAAATCTTATTCTAAAATAACGAATGTCCCACTTTGAAACTGTAATTAAAGGCAAATTGGAAAAAAAGTCATGTTTTAATTTTAAAGTACCTACTATAGTTAATATGAGTGTTTATTTGTTGTTAAATCATTAAAAAAAATCTATCCACTCCCACCGGTTCGGAAAACATCCCAGTCAAAGAGCAAAGCCGGCCAGAAACTAGATCTCGTTTCTAAATAAAGTTTCATCTATTGTTAATACTTATATTAACTTAGTAGATTTACAGAGAGGGAGTCATTTCCAGACATCGTTATCATTCACATAATGATTCACCCTTTGTCAACTTAATACCCTTTTGACAGTAAAACCTCAAAAATAAACGTACAGAACATTAAGAATTAAAGTGAAGATAAATGGACAATATTTATTTAAAATCCCGTCGGATCCGTGTAGGTGCTATTAGGTATCGAGATTATATTTTGTTTATATTATCTATCTCAGATTATAAGTAAAAATACCCCTAACAAAATGTAAGAAAAAATTATTTAAATGTGAAAACTTACACGGCAATACAGGCGGCGCGGCGCACGGTACCGCCCCGCCATACGATCAAGTGTACCGCTGCACTATCTATTATCACAATATTAACAATATTATCACGGTATTATCACGTTTTTGAAATTAGGGTAACTAAAACTAAATTTGTTAATTTTAAATCTCAATTACATTTTTATTTTCATAATAAATAAATAATTTTTTTTTTGGTAATGTCATTGGGGTACCTATAATATACCCTTCTCGGATTCGACGGGATTTTTTTATAAATATTGTATATTATAGTTCTAAGATATCGAATTAATCCGTTAGAATAGTATGTACCTATATTAGAATAGATATATTTAAGCGATTTGGACGAGGCGAAATATTTCGCAAAAAATTGTCCTCCGTCGTGTCAGTCTACACCGGTATTAATATCGCGTGATAATATTAAACAACACGAACTATGAATAAATTATTTCATAAGTTTCTTAATGTATAACAGGTATTGAATATTCAACGCTCAGCAAAAACATCTTATTTTTCTCGTTTATTTTAACGTTGTTCTGCTAGAGAAAAAAAAACAAAATTATCATTGTTTCCATTTTCTTTCTTGCGCTGAGGAAAAACAATCACCGTTAAGACTTAACTCCTGTACAAGCTAAGATATAAGATAAACTAATATAGCTTTCTTCATTTATATTTATTAATACTAGCGATCGCCCTAAGCTCGAAATTCGACCTGCGACTTGTAGACCATAGACTATTTTCTGTTTGACATTTGTTTGGGGGATCTAATTACAATGGCATGGTCGAGTTAGGATTCGCAGTATTAATTTATTTAATTTAATATATTAGTAACAGATATTATAGATACATTTTACCTTTCTGCACTCCTCCATATAAACTTAAACCATGCCAAATCTCACAGTCTTCCGTGTACGCAATACGCTTAAAATGGTACCGACAGCTTTTGCTTCACGTATAAAATATATAGATAATAATATATAGATAATATTAGATTTTTGTAATAATAGTAAGCATACATACGTTGCACGAAAACAACTCAGCCTAATTTTTTATAATGGTTTTCAAATTTAATTATAATTATTGATATGGTATAAACAACATACCATTTCAATTAATCAAAAACGATTCTATAACCACAATGAATATATTTACAGGGTTGCATAAGTAAGAAATTAAAGTTATAATTAATGTTATAGTTATAAATAGAACCACAGGAATCAAAAGTAACAAAACCAAACCAAAATTATCTAATTTATACAAGCCAATGCTTATCAATATAAGGCGCTCTTGAACGTCATACGTTGACTGAAATACTGACAAAAAGACTCTCTTACTGCTGAAACGATTTTTCGAGGCAACCTTTAGATGGACGAGTTCTAGAAGAAAATTCGGGGATTGAGTGTCAAATGACAGACAGTATCAGAAATCAAGCGACGATATATCGCAGTATAGTTCAACGCTTGCAGTGCAGTGTAGGTTTTATGGTGTCGAAGCATACAAATGAAATATCTAGTTATTATGTACATTTCTATTATTATACAAACAGGGGGAATTTTCTTTATGAAGAAAAAAATAGTCGTGCGGGTATTTAGTAGTTTTGTATATAAGCAATAATAGCTCAGTATTAGCGTATACGGACAAAGCGTAGATGACATGAGTTCAAATCCCTGCAATTAACCCGAGCTTTCGCTGAAGGAAAACATCGTGATAAAAATATAGCATGGTGGAAGGACATTGGGAAATCCACAACCCTCAAGTCGAAATTGTGTCGTCAATTATATTTAAGTGTGTTCTGGTAGCTGCACTTGAGAGCCAATCCTTCCACTAGGCTTTGGCGTGATACCATCTTGGAACACATCGTCACTTATCATCAGATAAGACTGTAACCAAAAGATAAAACTTATTTAGTTTTTTTTTTTAATACATCTGAAGAAGCATTGTGATGAAACCATAGGAACGCTTTAGGAGTTACATCGCCTATCTTTGTGTACAGTTTTACTTACTTCAACGACATTGTCACTTATCATCAAATGAGTTTTCCGAAAGACGGCTATATTCAACATAATTTAGGACGCAAGTTTGAAAAGACGATTAAAAATGCTGCAGATAGATGGCGGTATCGGATGTATTTAATAACGTTAGTTTTAACGAGTTAGCCCCGCGTAATGGGGCATCGTTATCTCGACAATGGTAGGTCGTATACATCATGTATTGATATCGCGACGCTACGAGGCTTCTCTGTTCACGAGCCTATTATATTTTACTATTGTTGCAGGTTTCAATATTCTTGTGTTTATTATACACTAGATGGCAGTAGCTGGTAACCCTTATTTGTTTTGTTATTTGGTATATTTTTTACTTGTTTATAAAAAGTACCCGTGAGAGACTAGAAATCTCTAGAATTCTTTGTTCTTTTTTTTATTTTGGAAACCAATACTCTTGTATGAGAATTATACCCATGTTCATTAAGATCACCGAAATAACGAAAAATAACTTGAGAAAAATAAGTTCGCGAAACAAAAACTGACAAATTATTTATTCACGTCTAGATATCTGTCTATCTGACTGAAATTGCAGTGTCTGTTTGTTATATCAAAATAACAGCTTATTACTATATGCATATAAAAGTTTATAGGATACCTATAAAAAAACATTTTTTTTTGTCTGTCTGTCTGTTTGTTCCGGGTAATCTCCGAAACGGTTGGACCGATTTTGACGGGACTTTCACTGATAGATAGCCAATTATATAGGGAGTAACTTTATATTAGACTTAGGCTAGGTTTATATTAGAAAAAGAATTAGGGTTCCGCACAAATAAAAAAAACTGCTCATGGTGAATCAATTCAGGCACTTATATGGCTCATGCTGAGTAAACTATAAGAGATATGGCAAACTAATGTACTACATAGTCATAGGCATTAAAAAGACCTACAAAAAGAGTCAGGGTAAGTATACATTTATCTTGGAACACTCACAATAAGCATTTTGGTCTTTAAAATAGCCGGGAGCGGGGGAGCAAGATACGTGCGAGCATTCTGTAGTCCACGTGAGCGAAGCCACGGGCACAGCTAGTATTAAATACAATTTGAGTCTAATGAAGTCAGCTTACTAACTATATTACTAAATTAAGAAATCTGTAGTTCTGTCTATACATGTTTCTACATTTCCTGTGAGACATCTATTATGATGGACACTGATTAATGATTATGAATACACCATTATTTTTATTCGTCTGTTTGTTTGTATGTTCGGATCTATCTCAAAAACAGTTATCCGATTTTGATGAAATTTTGTATACAGAAGTCGAGCAAAATGTTATCGGGTTTTTCTATGAAATTCTCAGTAGCAGCTCAGAGTCTGGTTTCGTGACCGATTAATGAGAATAGGCTAGCCCCCTATTACATGGGACCTAAAAGCATACCCGGTGAACTGTGTTTGTACATTAGTACACCTCTGCCTAACCCTTCGGGGATACAGGCGAGATGGTATTTTATGTAAGTCTTATCTCGTTGCTCGGTTGATAGGCCATATGATATTTGTCAATAATATTAGTAAAAATAAAACGACGAGGTGAAAATAATTACTGCGTTATAAACGCGTGCGGAGCCGTGGGTCACCGCTAGTTACTAAATAAAATCATTATATTTAAGAACATTCTCAACAAGTTCTTAATCGGTCTTAAAGGGGTTAAATCTGACAATGTTCATACAAGCTCTCGGCACATCCCATTCATACGAACCGACGGTATTTGCATACAGAGAGATGGGAATGACTCAAAAATGGTGCCAGTAATTGTCGTGGAGTGTCGGAGAACGAACGGTGTACGTGTACAAACAACTATAAAACTTTAGATGTGGTATATAATATAAAGGTATGTATTTTTTATAATCTTAATTTTATTTAGGAACTATATCAATAAGAACGATAAAGTAAAATAAACCTTTAAACAAAACAATTTCAAATTTTTGACAAGAAGACTTAAGCATCCGCTGTTAACGAGGCAATCCTGTAGCCTAGAATACAAGGTGTTCAACATGCAGGAATGCAAGAAATGTATCATAATGATACATTTACTAATCTACTCAATAAATTACTTAGAACTGAATGACAGACAAAGCACACCTTAAACCCTTAGGGTAAAAACATGAAATTAACAACAAGAGTCCTATATTTATAGCGGCTTGGAACAAACAAAGGTTTTATGAAAATTCATCCCCATTCAACTTTTAAATTCAATGAACTGATTAAATTTATAAGTATAAAATAATTTATAAACAAAAACTAAAAAATTAAATAAAAATAGAATATAAATTAACGGGACTCGAACTATCGACCACTCGTACAGTACATACAACAGCGCATACAAGTGTGGTCGTCAGACTGCTAGGCCAATTCAACGACTATAAAATCCTATAGATGTATGTCTTTGTTTATTTTTAGTGTCGGTCGGTCGGACGCTTTTCCCATGTAGATTCATTATGTTCATAAATATCTGGTTATTGGATTAATTTATAAATAATTATTTTGAGCCATTTTTAAGTAGAACTAAAAAGGATTAAAAACAAGAGTATCCATTTTTTAGCGGTCCGCTACCGTGCGGCTCGACACTCATATCGCAGATATAAGTCAATTTATCCGGGTGTAACACTGAATACAACTCACCACACAGCTCCCCACTGCGCTGCGTCTGAACGCGACACACCTATACGCATACATGTTTAGCCATATGTAAGTGAACTTGTAACTAACACGCACAATTTCAATACTAGAAATAAATTTAAAAAGGTTATTCCGTCTTTTAAACTTAGTAAAACAAATAAAAGTTTTTTAGGTAACTGTGTTAGATTATATAATAAACTTCCTAAGCACATTACCGATTTGCCGGATAATAAGTTCAAGAATCATGTCAAGCAAGTTTTATTGTCGAAGGCGTATTATAGGGTGGCTGATTATGTGAATGATGGTGATGTCTGGATGTGATTCCTTCTCTGTATATCTACTGAAAATGATAATGACTGTATATAATTAAATACTGTAAAACCAATTTTTAAAAAAGGATCAAAGGATGTCTATAAACCCGATCGAGTTTCTTGCCGGTTCTTCTCGATGTCTGGGATGTTTTCCGAACCGTCAGTAGTGTTTTGACATTCATAAGTGCCTTCTCGGGGCCTAAATTGAATAAAAGATATTTTGATTTTAAACTTTACAATGCCACATCTTTTCATGTATATGCAAATGTTTTACAATATGAAATTTTCCGTTTTATTTACTTTCAATCTGGCATTGTTACATTTTCCAAATTTTTACTATAGGCCCAAGCTATCTCATTATTTTTGACGAGAAAACTTAGCACCGTTGTTATTTGAAACGCGATGAAACGAAAACGCGACACTAGAAATAAACAAATAAATACATCTATAGGATTTAGCTTGAGAGATAATGAGATAGAATTATAGACGGTTAATGAAAGTTCTGATTTTCACGATTATGATCGTCGTCGAATTGGGCTAGCGGTGTAACGGCCAGACTTGTATGCACTGTTATATGTACAGTAAGAGTTGTCGATAGTTCGAGATCCGCTGATTTAGCATTTTTAAAAGAGATTTAAAACAAGATATTTTTATGTTTTCTGACGGTTTCACTTCTACCGATTGTGAAATGGACGTATTTAAAAAAATATATATAAGAGACTAGCTGTGCCCGCGGCTTCGCTCACGTGGACTACGGAATGCCATCGATCAGAAACACGCGCGAATCTTGCTTGTTCCCCCGATCCCGGATATTTTAATGACAAAAAAATGCTTATTGTGGTTATTCCTTAGAAGATGGATATATACTATCCATGACTTTTTTGTAGATCTTTTAATGTCTACAATTATGTGGCACATTAATTTGCTATAATATATCTTATGGTTTACTCGGCGTACGCCGTTAAAACCCCCGAATTGATTCACCATGACCATTTTTTTTTATTTGTGCGGAACCCTAATTCTTTTTCTAAAATAAAAATAGCCTAATTAACTCCCAATAAAACCAGCTATCTGCCAGTGAAATTCTGGTCAAAATCGCTCCAACTGTTTCGGAGATTACCCGCAATAAATACACATACAGACAGACAAAAGATATAAAAATTAGTTTTTTCTACTAGGTGTCGTATATACTTTTATATGCGTTTAGTAAAAAGTTGTTATTTTGACATTACAAACAGACACAATTTTATTAATTGTATGTATAGAAGATGAAAGGGATAAAGGAAGAGAATATTAGGGAACTCATACTGTTTCGGTAATTATGAATCTAATCTATAATTGTACATTTTATTAGGTAATACAACCATAGTAATATTATAAATGCGAAAGTAACTCTGTCTGTCTGTCTTTACGTTTTCACACCTAGACCGCGGAACCAATTTTGATGAATTTTGGTATAGAGATATATTAGACCTTGGGAAAGGACATAGGGTACTTTTTATAGTGAAAATAAAACTTTAAGGGTATAAAATAGGGCATGAAAGTTTCTATGAACAAAATATGGGAACACCAAATGCGTATGCGTGATAATGGTGAAATGACATCGGCTGCCATACCAACCAGTTTGTTGATTTATTGACATTGTTATACTTAATAATAAATGTATTGTATTTCTAATAGGTAATTACCTATTAAATGAAGTTTGCATGAAGAACCCGTCATGTTTCAGATCGGGGATATTCATATTTATGATTTTGGTAAGAAAGAAATAAAAATAATTATTTGATGAAAATTCTACACGGGAAATACACGTCATTCTTCAATTGATACGGCAGCGTACGAATTGTCAACAATATGGGTAAAAATAAAGTTACGGAATGTAAATAACTACTGTGTAACTATAAGCGCGTGCGGAGCCGCGGGCACATCGCTAGTATATAAATAATAATGGAGGTATACACAAAAACGGAAACCGAATGTGAGTAAAATATTTTTGTAATACCATCAAATAGTGAGAAAGCACAGAAATATCAATCAGTGTTTGCATTTGCCAAGACATCGTTAGTTTGCGTCTTAAATAAACTTCCACATTCCTTCGAGAAGAGGCTTTTAACCAGCAGTAGGACTATTTACAGACTACAGACTTTACCTCTTCAACAATAAAGTATATCAAATATGAAGGAAAACATGTAATGTAGTATTGAATTTAAAAAAAAGCTTTCACACTCATCCATATTAAATACGTCTTATTCAATAACTTCTAGTTGTCTACTAGACTAGCAATTTGAAATAACGGCTATCGACAATATTCAAAACGCTCGGCTGAAGAGAGAGTCGCGAAGCCACGGGCGTCATAATGTGTAGTATAAAGATCCTTCAGAATAGTATTATACGACAATTATGACGATCGCGACCACCATAGCACCCGACATAAAGGCGCGTATAGGTATGTCGCGTTCTGAGATCAGCCGATGTTCATCGAGTAACCAAGCGAGGTGTTAGTAATCGATACTTAACTGGGTCGTGATAAACAAGCTCTTGGTGAAGAAACCGTCACCAGCCTGGCATATCCAGTTATATTTATACAAGCCGGCATAAACGCGGTAACCGTCTATGGATTGGGATCTCTCGGTGGTCGGCGTTGTATTAGGATTGTACTTTGCTTACCATAAGGGACAGTATCGACATTTTGGTAAAATAAACAAAAATTACTTTTTTTTTGTCATGTTTATATTACGTGACAGCGCTTCTAATGTAATATAGAATACATTGGAGTTATGGAGTTTATAGTATCTATAAAAAAATTATCCGTAACATACATAGCCTTGTGGTTTATGTGAGGTTATTTTAATAACCAATATAAGTTGACCTCCTCAACAAAGTTAAAATACGTAACGGATCTCGTATAATTTTTCAATTACTGTTATGTATAGGGTTGTGCTAGGTACAAGCGACTTTTAATCAATTAAATTATGTAGAATTTAAAAAAATGTGTGTATGTTTGCACGTAAGAAGTTATATGACAGGCCTCGTGGCGCATTGGTAGCAAGCCCCTACTATTGAGCCGAGAGGTCGCGGGTTCGATCCCCGCATATGACTGACATTTGTGTGATGAGCATAATTGTTATTTGTATGTCTGGGTGTTATTTATCTATATAAGTATGTATATCAGCTGTTTAGTTTGAAATTAAATGGTATTGTGTAAATTTGTGTCCCAATATACTTATTACTAACTTACTACCAGTAATAAGTCCCACTAATAAGCCCAGGCACAGCCAATAGCATAAGCGCTATGGATAACCGTCAACACTATAGAAAGGGTCGTGACGGAAAACTCTTACACTTTTTTCGCCTAGCCCCCAAACGGTAGTACGCTAAGCCTAGTGGAAGACTGGCTATCAAGTACATCTGACGGAATACACCTATTTGTGTTTGGCAGCAGATTTTTAACTTGAGGGTGATAGCTTGCCAGGCAGACATTAGAAAAATCCCTTGAACCATGATATGGTTTCATCACGATGTTTTTCTTCACCGGGTGCCCTGGCTCATTGTAGGGATTCAAACTCACGTCGATCGTCGTACATACTACCAACTAAGCCATCATTGCTTCACTTCCGTTACATGATGCGCGCACACAGCTCTATTTTATCCTATAATAAATGCGACTAAAGAAGTGTTACTTCAAAAATTCGTATATTCTATCGATTTGTAGTCTATCGATTGATCACAATATCAACTGATTTTATATGATTATGTAGCCATAAGATGACAACTTACAAAGGCTGTCAGATACGGTTGCCAGTCCATCTTGACGGTGGTGACTTACCTGGTGAACACTTAAAAATATCCTACAATCATGGTATAGTTTTTTTAAGATTTTATGCTGAATTCCATTATTGGTGAACACAGCTACAGCTTCACATCTGCATTTGACTAATATTTACGATATGTGTAACTTCTTATTTACATAAATTATAGTTGATGGAACTCCATTACGTACTTAATATCTAGTAACTATGTTTTGACATTTCACGGCAAATAGATTTAAATGTTTTGTTTGTTACTAACAATGTTACTTCAATTGTGTTTTTGATGTGATGCTAACGAATGAAAGAAAAAAACCTTTGATATTATTTAAAAATTATTATATTTCAATCCAGACGCTCAATTATTGAAAAAGTTCCAAATGTATTCTTCTGTGCCCTACCTCTCTTTGAACCTCCCTTTCTCAAGGAACTCTGTTCTGCTCCCTCTCAAATCGTGCAAAACACTACATTTTAGGTACAAAACATGATCATACTACGCAGTAAATATAATAATTTACTGCCAATTTTAAATAAATCCCCATAATGAAATTCAAGTGGAGCAACCTCAGAGGTCATTTTACATTGGTCATCGCTCTACTGGGAAATTCCGCGTACATGTACGGCGCGGCGGTCCTATCCCATATATTAACATTCGTAATTCATATACGCGATATTTTATTATAAATAGTTCTGCTGACAAATAATTATTACGTTTTATACAGCTCTATGCTCCAGTAAAGTTTATGTAAATAATCTTTTTTTAAATATTATATTCAACTACGGTGAAGCATTTTGTTTTTCTTATACATCTACTATCAGCTCCTGAATCTGAAACTTAAAACAAACTTTATACTGCGCAATATCCATGGAGCTCCATCAATTATGGATCACAAACCGTCACTATCAACAAGTCCTGAATTGAAACGGATAAGTTATTTCTTTCATTCACATTACCTATTCTTTCGTTGGCGAATTGCAGACCGTATAAGTCTCTATTGCACTTGAACATCGTCCACGATTCTTTATTCGCAAATCGTTACTCTATCTTGTTTGAGGGTATCTTACACCATGTGAACGTTATTTCCACTGAAAACAAGTTTGCTTCAACGGTCGGCTTATACGTTTGTTTTCATCGAACATTGCATCAATCGACGTAAGTCTGAATGTTTACAATGACCCAGAGCTTTTGGTGAAGTAAACCCATAGCATAGTGTTAGGGCACTTCACAATGCTCGCATGGGTAACTACTATCCTCTAGTTGAAAATCTGTCGCCAAGAATCTATAAATGTGTTCAGGTAGCTGCAAAGCTGAGAGCCAGTTCTTCTAATTAGTTTACCGTGTTATCAGCTTCGGCCGCATCGTGACTTATCTCAACGCTAAACCTATAACAAATAAAAAGATATGACTGGCCCACTGTTACATCGGCTTGCATTCTCTTTGTTATTCTCGTAGTGAATTCCAGCTGCCAACATAATTTATTCAAATTTATACAGATTTAAATAAGGATCAATAAAAAATCTTACACTGACGAAAACTCGCAATTCATAAGACGTCGCCAGTACTCGTAATTACTTGCCTGAGGACCGGTCCGCATAAAAGAACCTTAATTTTGTAGACAATTATCACACAGACGCGCGGAATATCCAAGGAACACTGGTGGTAATTTTTACGCGTCAATTTTCAAGTGACGAGCGATTGTTTATTATGACTGAGTTACTGCATTTTTACATAGAGTAAATTGATTTACCTTTCTTTTTTAACTTGGTCAAACCTTTTAGACATAACATTCAATTCATCATCTGCCTTTTTATATTGTACTTCTTATATTTGTAATAATTTTTACAGGTTTTCTTAGTCTTACTCGTGGTCCTCATCGATGCAAATCATTTCTGGTTATAGTTTTTAGTATTCGTTTCGATGTCCAAATTAGAACTGCCTTAGGCCTGACAGTAGTTCGATTATATATCCGTTCAAAACGTAGAGTGGAAATTTTAAGAACCATTTCATGGAATTTTGATATTTACAGCTAACTTACAATGGTGAGCGCCTTCTCTTTTTTTAGAATTCGTACATATATGGTATTTATTGAATGTTATCATGTTATTTAGCCATCAAAAGAAACAGTTTTTATACAAGTCGTAACAATTACAAAATCATACTCACGCCATTTTGTGTGCATCTCGAATTTTTGCATTTTTTTTTTTATACAGCTAAAGTGGCAAACAGGCGGGCCGATGGTAAGGGACTACCGTAGCATATGGACGTTTGTATATAGGTATCATTAGCGCGCTGACAATCTTGAATACCCTACCCAAAGGAATTTTGGAAACCCTACCTACCGCAGGAATACAAAACAAGGTTATTTGGCTGTGATCTTTTGTTTCGTGATAGGGTAAAGTTATTCCACCAGTTGGGCTGCACCAATTAAAAAGAAATCTCTACAGAAACTTCTCTGTGCACTAACTCTTTTTAGTAGTAGTCACGTTAAATTTGACCATAAATTCCATAATATTGTTATTTATTCGTTTAAAGAGACACTGCAAAAGACATTTATGGCGAGAGAATACAATTTCAGAGAATTCTATCTCTGAAAAACTTACCTACAACAATCGCTTACAACTCTGACCAAAGGCGAAACGTATCTTTAATTTAATTATATAAACTCACGACCACGTCTAGCGCGTTATAAACACTATCTCATGTTCTTCATGAGAATAAAATGAATTTTCTAAAGAACGAACCTTAATTATTCACTCATTTTTACTTAAATATTTTGCCATGATATTTTATTTAAAATTCTCAATTTATTTCACCGCCTTCACTTCGTTCTCAACAACATTCAACTACGATATACAGTAATAGACGGGACACCGAAGACATAAACGTAATCTACGTACTGTTGCCAATTATAAATTATTGCGTAAAGTAAAGTAAATTACCTAATTAACCTAGTAGTCCCGCGCGACTGCTATGCTCGAGGTCCTTCCTGGGTTCGATTCCCAGGTCGAGCAAAGTGTTATTAGGTTTTTCCTTTGAAATTCGCAGTAGCAGCTCGGAGTTTGGCTTTGTGGCCGATTAATGGCAACATTTCGCCCTCTATTACATGGGACCTAAAAACATACCCGTCGAACTGTAGATGTACATTAGTACACCTCTGCCTAACCCTTCGGGGAATACAGGCGTGATGATATGTAAAGTAACATTTGAAATCAAGGAGAATAAGCCATTAGAATACTCTCAAGTTGTTTTTCTCGATAATGACGCTTCTGTCATATACAACGTAACAAACGCGATGCGGTGGCGATGCTCCTATAAAAGGCGTAGGGAGTTGAGAGTAAAGGGCTACGCTAAAAGCCGTCAGAGGCTCTACTTTTAAGGCCCTTCAGGATAACAGTATAGTCAATAAAAAAAAGATGAGGGCATTATAGATCTGTATTTTTAGGGGGACTTTACTCTGTCAGTGTGATCACTCATTATGTGGAGTGTTTTTGAGCAATAAATTCTTCCTTCAAAGTTTGTTGTATAATTAAATACAGTTTAATATGAATTTTAGTAAACATTAATTAACATCTCAAGATGATAAATACATACTGTTTCGTTACAAAAGTATTTAGAATCTGTAATTATATACAACTATTCTATAGAAGTAATTGTAGGGGATAATCACTAGTATTTCTAATTCTATTCTAAAACTTATTTCACTGTTATGAAGCTAAATTATACCTGAGTAATAAAGATTTTTTTTATTCTTATTGTATTGTAACTAGCTGGTGCCCGCGACTTTGTCCCATCCGACCTTTTCCAAGGTCCTATCTATCTTTAATAAATTATTAAATTTTATTATATTTAATGTTCACTATTTAGGCGATAATGGCTTACATATAGAAGATAGATATATGCTGTCGCGGGCTTTTTTGTAGGAATATATAAGATAAAAAAAATATTATACTTCATATATGTGTAAATCTAACGATTTTTGCAGCGCATGCCAGAATAGCTCGTAGATGACAGATTTTTTTTCTACTTACTTGACACTTATCGTTATAAGTATTTATTTATTATAGCCTATGTGTTATTCTGATGTACAAGCTATATTAATGTAAAGTTTGATAAAAATCAATTTAATAGTATTTGCGTGAAAGAGTAACAAACATCCGTCCATACACAAAAACTTTCGCTTTTATTAGTAGGATTAACGCAAATAAAGTCACGACTTTTTGCTAGTATCTCTTAAATAGGCCCTGTATAGCCAGTGAAACCGCTTTGGTTGTTGTTCTATGGAACAGAAAATAATAATACAAATGTAAATAATACTTTTAAAGATAAATTAATTTATTTGTAATGCAGCCGGAAATTTATTTCCAAGTTTGTTTTTGAAAATATAAAGGAAGGTCATTTAAAATGAATAATATATTCAAATCTGTTTTATAAATGCTACTGGTATAAAATGAAGGTGAAGCTTTAGATTATGGTTTCCCAACGCGTTACAGCGAATTCTGTAAAATGGAAATTAAACAGCATAAAATATTAAAACAATAATACAATAAATAACTACATGTATAAATTTAATAAGTTCTAAATGTTGGAACAAACATTTGCAAAGCGAGTTAAACGATTCTAAATTGTACATAAATTAACTAATTGTCTTTAAATTATCATATACGAGATCTAAGAAATGAGAGTTTAATGTCGTTTTGAGTTCCTCGCGGTCCTTTGTTATGTATCACATACATAAATATATATTCAAAATGTTGTGAGTTCCTTTATATATTATATGTGATGTATGTTTAATTGTTCTACTTGTTACTTAATGCCATTGTGGCTTTATAGACAGTTCTGCCAATGTCACTTTACCAGAATATTTTCCTAATTTAAAAAGTACAAACAATTTAACCTTTGCACAGTCATAATCAAAGTACATCACATAAAATATTTATAGGAGATATTTTTGGTTATTTATCAGTATAATTCAGCGTTCAATTATTTGTTAAGCTTTTGTTTCATGCTGATAATATTACTATTATCCGATTAAACAAACTTCGCTCGGTGTCTTACAAAAAATACCTATCGAGGTAAATTGTAAAGTAAAATATTATCTAAATACTTCATCCAAATCATTAAAGCCCTGTTATATTATGACCTTTACTGACATAGCGAACTCTTATGCTGAACTAATTATGACAATATCATTGTCATTTGAAGTCGTGTGTATAAACTTTTTTATTGTTAAAGGTTTAGGACTTATGGTCACAATCTCATCTGATCTTAAGTGACGATGTGGCTCAAGTTGGTAGTACGCTAAGCCTAGTGGAAGACTGACTCTCAAGTGTAGCTGCCGGAACACACCTATTGGTGTTTGACGACGGATTTTCAACATGAAGGTGGTAGCTAGCCAGGTGCTTGGTATCTGCAATTAGCTTCCTAATAGTAATTATATACAAATGTTGATTACCATCTCCACGAACAACATCTTATTTAAACCCAATCTAACTCATGACTCGTTCAATTTCCAAACTCGATCCAAGCCATCTTTATAAAAGTTTATATTAGTTTTTTTTAATGAGTCAGCCACCGCATAGCAGCTATTTCCGAACATCCTTTTACATTAACTGACTTCACAGACGTTTTTTCTATCTCTCCTAGTACTCAATTACTCGAACACAGCGCCACCTATATTAATAATATAAAAACCCTCTCCATATAAACACTTAGATCTACAAAGTCATGTGGATCTGTTTGATCATTCGGTTAGTTTTTATTAAACTTTTATATACCAACATCCGTTTTATCATAACAAAGATAAATATAAAATAATTTCTCACTTATTAGTATTACTTATGTAATACATCACATATGTTTATATTACTTAGTTTATTATATATTTGATACAGGACCATTTCATTTTTTTTTTTACTAATTTAACATACACGGAGAGAGATACAAAGAATCAGTATTTTTCCTTTTTTGACGTGGATGGTAACTATAATAATTGGTTTTCTTGAGTTGTATGCTTATAAAATACTCTACTTCCGTTTCTTTATGAGAAAATTATAAAAAATACATTGTAAATTTAAAAAAAATTACATGAATTTTCATTACCTAACATACCATTCATAACATAATATTGTTGAGTTTAGAATTTACGTGAAATTCTCAAACGTATTTTATATCCATCATAAATACCATGTGATTCTAATTTTTTTTCATAATATAACCATTTATTGAGAAATTATTCGTAATTATAACATTCGTATTACAAGCTACACACTCAATATTAGCTTTTCCGCCGTGTAATGTGACTCCATCTACCGAAAACTTTACGAATTACATAGCCAGGCGTTGTTTATTCGTGTTTATCTGAGCGCGGCGCGGCGCTTCAGCCGTGTTTAGCCCTCGATGCGAATATACGATTTTTCTTATGCACGACAGATGTTTTTTTTTCTTGAGCGCAACTTTATTCATTTATTTTCATTACACATAAGTTAAAATATATTTTTACTATATAATTTACTTAGTAATTTCAATAAATCCGGGTCAAGATCATCGGTCAGCGTCAAGAGATAAGAAAGTATAGTCAGTGGCTATTGTTACTAGAGCGTAAGTTTTTATTCAATTTATTGAAATTTAATTACAGATCTAATTGAACATTCATTATGTGTTAGTACAAAGAGTAAGCTTATTGATGATAAACGTTCTTTTAGGAAACCTTTGGATGGTATATTGCAGAGAAAAATCAGGGGTAGTGTATGGCTGTAATAGAAACAAGATAATTAATTTTAACTTAACTAGCGATAGCCCTAAGGTCGATTTCGACCAACGACTTTTTGATTATAGACTATTTTCTGTTTGACATTTGCAGTATTCATGAACCTAAACAATGAGTATTGTCTACATCACTTGCTGTCACTGTTCGTTGAGTGGCAATGTCAATATTTTGGGGAGTCTTGGCACTGGTCGGGTTAGGATTCGCAGTATTAATTTATTTAATTTAATATATTAGTTATAGATAAATTTTAGTGTTGTGCACTCCTTCTCCATATAAAGTTTAACCATGCCAAATCTCAGTCTTCCGTGCACGCAATACGCTTAAAAAGGTGTAAAAAGCTTTTGCTTCACGTATTAATATATATAGAAGATATTCAATAAAGTTTAACACAAGTAAAGTGTAGAATAACTTAAGTTATTTAAAAAAAATTAAATGTAGTTTAGATTATTAAGTGTTACTGGGTTCCTGACGGAAAACGCGCGGAAATGAGGCACTGTGACAAGTGTTCACAATATGTACTGATCGCATTGGCATGTTGGTACCAGACTGAGTGTCTTAACTATGGTGAAAAATGAAACTACAGAGATATCCAATTGTAAGCGAGCATCGCCTACGGCTGTATATTATTTTTACATTAAATACACAGACCTAAAATTTCTCATAGAAGATACTAGTAACTATTTATGAGGGGGTGAAGTGCGACGTGCGGGGTGGGGTGTATATTTTACAGCATCACCTGTGAGATGCAAATGTCGTGCATTCGCCCAACTCGCGGAACTAACTGATAATGGTATACAGCAGTGACCTATTTATCTCTGCTTATATACCTACTAGAAAGGGTTGAATACGGTATCCATTTTTTTATATTACTATAATATTATTGTACGCGAGTTCTTATGTTCTTTATGACTTCAATAAAGTAATATCTTAACTTTGCCCTCCCAATACATCCTTAATAACTTAATGTATGTTCGTAAAAACTTATTTAAGTTAGATTTTGTCAAAGATCGGCACAATGTTAATACTAGAAATAGAGATAAATTATTCGTACCGTGTTTTAAACTTATTAAGACTAATAAAAGTTTTTTAGGTAATAGTGTTAGGTTTTATAATAAGATTCCGAGGCATATTACTGATTTACCGGACAACAAGTTCAAGGACCATGTCAAGCGGGTTTTACTGTCAAAAAGTTAATATAGGGTGGATCATTATGTGAATGCTAGTGATGTCTGGAAGTGGCTCCCTCTCTGTGCATCAACTGAATTATTGTTATTGTTTTGTATTAACATTTTATAGCTGGAAAAAAAGATAAAAACGATTGAGTTTCTTACCGATTTTTCTCGATGTCTGCAGTCGGCAGTAGTGTTTTGACGTTCTTAAGTGCTTTCTTAGTGCCTAAATTGAATAAACATTTTTTTTTATTTTGATTATTAATTTTGAGTCAATAAACTTGTCTTAGTTTCCGCTTGACACAATTAATATCTATATATCTCAATATAAATATCATCGAGCTGACAATTGGATACTGAAAGATTTTTTACTATTTTGTTTTCTATGTCACGTTTATGATTTGAAATTGAATAAAGAGAGTCCTACCTCCATTAATACTTCCACCCTAGAAAAGATCACAGCCAAATAACCTTGTATTTTATTCCTACAGTGAAGAGGATTTTGTGGACTCCATTGGATAGAGAGGTTCAAGGTCGGCAGTGCGCTGGTGAAATAGGTCACGGTAGCCACTTAGCATCAAGCGGGCCGTATGCTTGTCTGCCAAATTAGTTGTATATAAAAAAAATCACTTGGATATAGAAGTTTAATGTTTTTACACAAATCATTATTTGAATTTCAAAAGCATAATATGTGTTGCACACGATTGGTCCATATTGGTCTGTTGGTCCATAGTGACTAGCTATGCTTAGTAAATGCTAGCTAATAGTAGCTTATGCTAAAAGGAGCGAAGAGTTCTTCACTGTCGCAATTCAATTTCAGAATGATCCAAAGCTTATGGTGAAGAATTATATCGTGAGGAAATTATAGCTCTGATAAATAAATATCCATTTCTGCTTACATCGTTAAAAAGTAACCTGGCATTAAGGTAAATGAACCAAAGTATAATTGAGTTAGTAATTCCTCTCGAGTTCTATGAGTTACCACTTTGGAGATTCCTTATGGAAAATTAAGGCTTTTCAGGTGAAAATTGCAAGGCACCGTTGGACAGATAGTGACGCAAATTTAATCACGAATAATATAAAAGTAAGTATTTTATACTATACGACATTATTTCGTGACGGTGTCGTGTCGTAACCGAATTATTATTAGTTTATGTTTGAATCGAACGCTAATTTTACGTTACAACTATATAACTTAATTGAGGTGTCTCTCTCAATGCCTAATGATGTGCAAAATTTATAACAAAACAATTTTTAACAATTTTTTGTTAAAAAAAACTTCGACTTCATTTGTTTTGAGGAGTTCCTTGGTGTATCTTTGAATTTGAAGGTCAAATGTCAATGAAATCAAAGTGGAATAAACCTCGAGTCATTTTCATTCCAACAAAAAAAGAATCATCTTACGGCTCATAAACAAAGACGTTATGGCTGAAGGTCCATTAAAAATATATACATTTAAATTGAGAACATCCCCCTTGTCTTGGGGTCGGTTAAAAATATGAGAACTAGATAAATCAATACTCATTTATTGTTTGATTATTCAAAATTCAACTATTTTTAATTTATGTTAAAACTCTTTCTTCATTTTATTTAAGCAATGGATCAACTGTATTCAAAGATGTGTAAGGAACGGGCGAGTAATAAATATACTTAAAGAATTAAACTGTTAAAATTAATATATACAATGAATAAAATTGAAGTGTCTGTTTGTAATGTTAAAATACCAGCTTTTTACTAAATGCATATGAAAGTATATACGATACCTATAACAAAAAGTCCAATTTTATCATTTTTGTCTGTCTGTGTGTTTGTTCCAAGTAATCTTCGAAACGGTTGGACCGATTTTGACGGGACTTTTTTTGATAGATAGCTGATGTTATAGGGTACTACTTAGGCTACTTTTATTTTAGAAAAATAAATAGGGTTCCGCACAAATAATAAAACTGGTCATGGTGAATCAATTCAGGCGTTTAAATGGCTTACGCTGAGTAAGCCATTAAAGCAAATTAATGTACTACATAATTATAGGCATTAAAGAGAACTACAAAAAAGTTAAGGAACACCCACAATAAGCATTTTTGTCTTTGAAATAGCCGAGAGCGGGGAGCAAGACTCTCACGGGCATTCTGTAATCCACGTGAGGGAAGCCACAGGGACAGCTAGTCAATAAATAAAATGTTCAGCAGTCCCTTCTTTATTTACTGGTGCAGTAAAATAATTGTACTGAATTTAGTGTCAGATACATTATTACTCTAAAATAACAGTATTCAATCTATAAGCAACTATACGTAATTGCATTGCAGTAATCCACTAAGATGTAGTTTTCTCCGTGTTTGTAATTATGATCCCTATTATATAACCGACGTAACTAATCAAATCTATAGAAATATTATCCTTTTTTACATATAAGACAGTCAAATATTTGCTCAAGAGCATTTATGAAGGCAGTTTTGAATACTAACAATCATAAAGGGATAAAATTTCTGAGTTTTTTTTTACAAGAAGTAATATCTAGGAACTATTAATCTGATTCTAAAAATTATTTTACTGATAGAAAGCGACATTCAGGCTAAAGGTTACGTTTAGTTAAGTTATATATCGAAAATAATTCATACAAAATCACTGACAGTAACCAGTTTACAAATAAATATAAATATCGAATCGGAAACGCATCGTCCCAACTAAAAAAGTTTATTTGAGGGAAAATGAACGCGGGAAAATAATGACTTTCCACGAAGTAAATCTTAAATTAAATTTATTTGAGTTTTGAAGAGTAGATACTGGATAGTGAAGAGTAATGGCTTAAATCGTGGCGGCGCGGAGTGTCGCTCGACATTATGCAAAATTACTTCTATAGAACAAACTTTGACGGTTTAAAAGGGTACACAGCCTACTAAATGTACCAGAAACACCTACCGCAAAAGTAGTGATATCGATTTTTATGTTTGGTATGGTAATTCCTTTTGCTTGTCATTAGTTTCTACGATATTTTGTAGCACGTTCTATTTGGTAAATATCAATTGATGAAGGTATTTTACAGTAAGCTTTCTCGGTAAGACAACCGTACAAAATAACGTCGACTATAAAGAGATGAATTTTCATTGAACTCTAAATACCATGACACTGTTTTTGGATTTTTATCCATAGATCACCCAATGCTAGTAATTTTTAACATATGTGGTGTGAACCATGTCATAAGGGAAGCAATGTAGTAAGACACTTATTGGTTATGAACACTATGCATACTGTGAAAAATCGTTATGAACACGCATTGCAATATAATGTTTCGAGATCAATGGATGTTAGTCGAAGAACTAGCTTTCACCGTGATAGCTTGCTCGAGGACGGTGTTTCTTGATAGATTCTCATTTCATGGTGGTCGCTACTTTTCTGAGATCCTACTTACGATTAGATAAGTGCTGTATTTTTTTTACTTATATAAATATGTCGAAATGTTCGATTTGAAAGGAATAATTACTATTAATATTTTGTCACATGTATTGTTGTTGCAATGGTGACAATCCAACTACTCACAAAACCCTTACTACCCTATAACCCTTATATATCCATTGCTTATATAGTTTAGTTTTCATATTTTTAATTTAACTGTAAACAATGATAAAGATATCGAAACATTTAGCACTCGGTTACGCAATTAAAATTTCACTTAAAAACCGGTTGACGTTAAAACCACAAAATCCGGTCTCGTCTGTAAACCGCGGGGAGTAAAGCGCTTAACACCCGGTTTTTATATAACAAAATAAAATGGTTTCGCAGCCGGTTTCGGTATTCCATTACAAAGTTTGTTGCGTCGTGCTTCGTGCAGCACCTCGTGTCATAAAGTTAATGTAAAAACTTCGCAGACATAGTGGAGAGTGTGCTTATATATTGAATTTTTGTATTAGCTCTTTCGGTAGTATTTTTTGTCTTATAAAAGCAAGGCAAAATTGACTGCACAATGATGGTACGCACAATACAATCCAAAACGACAACCGAGAGATTATTAGCTGGATATACATTGGCAATAATTCAAAAGTGATTCGAGGGGTTGATCACCTTTTGCATTTTGC
The DNA here is from genome assembly GCA_033032175.1 of Saturnia japonica. NCBI lineage: Eukaryota > Metazoa > Arthropoda > Insecta > Lepidoptera > Saturniidae > Saturnia > Saturnia japonica. The sequence goes on from CM065325.1 coordinate 15,865,651, forward strand.
ATGATGGTCGCGATCCCGAAATACAATATGCCTAAGCATGTCACTATTGCGGGTCGCGATCCAGTCGCATACAATTATCATGTTCTATCACATAAAGCAACTGGAGCTTTTAAGTTGAAGGCTTGCAAACGGGCCAGAGACTAAATAAAGTTAAGAAGGTCAATCAATAGACTTTCTATGCTTGAACAAACAGGCGCATATGTTCATAGAACCCGTAATTGTAAACCGATATTTTTAATACACGACTCTGCAACAAAACTGTTGTAAAAAGCTCCCTGTTAAAATAATGTTGAAAAGAAGAATCAGTTTGCCAAGTACTTCAAGACTGCGAAGAACTGGTTCAATTCCGAGTTAGATAAATTGACAAACGAGAGATTCTTCCAGGAGTTTTAAAAAATATCGGCCGATTGATAGATTTCATAGAATAGTTGTACGACTGTGAAGACAGGAGTAGCCATCAAAATAGACGCTTATAGACGTCGAGTTACGGAAACCTAACCTGTGAAAACTTGATACCCCAAGTTGAAGGTTCGTAAATCGATATCTACTCGGAATCAAAACAAGAATTTGTTGTTTAACTCGCTTAGGAAATACAAAATTAATAAATCAATACCTTATACAGATATTATCTATTCAAAGTCAATAAGAGATTGTATTTATGATTTCCCCGGAGGTAAAGTTTCGAATCATTTATTTTGTAATAACTAAACTCATTTTATTACATCGCCCGAAGGTTTCAATTCAATTTGTTGTCTCGAACAGCTTTAAAAACAAATTAATAATATTTTTTTGTTTGTTTATTCAGACTGTAATTGAAACTTGTGCGTGGAGCTGAAAGTATTTACATATTGGTAAATATAAAATAAACTGCATTTACAATATTTATTCAACCGATTGAGTTACATCTCTATCGAAATATATCATGTCGAAAACTTTAAATCAATTCAGCAGCTTCATTGCTTTGGGAAATGTATTCTGCATTAACAGAAATTATCTCATCGAGAAACCAAAACAGAAGTTAATCTGTAATTGTATATTTGTCACCTCAGCTATCAGCGTATTTGGCGCTTTAATATATGACATAGCGTCATCAAACAACCAAAATGTATATGCAAGTGCTTTCTATTTAATGTTGTTAGCTGAAGTGGCATTATTAGCGTTTGAAGCAAAATATAAGAAGACATCATTCGAAGCTATAAAGAGATTGGATGAGAAATGCGATATAAATGATGAACAGTATCACGTCAAAATCAAGAGTAAAGTTACAAGAATTACCCTTTTGACTATTGCTTCCATTGCAATAGATGTTTTAGGATTAGTCTTCTTAGAAACTAAAGCCGCAGTAGTTTTTATGTTGACTGCTTTATTTGCTGCCCATGATTCGGAAATGTCTTTCTATTCAACGCTCGTTGAAATAATTAATATAAGATTATCTAATCTGAAAGAAGTTAATTTTAATTATGGATCAAAAGTTTATAGACACGTTTTAATGGCATCGTCACATTTAAATGAAGAATTTACTCTAAGGGTGAGTTGAAATCTTAATAATCTTAAATCGACTAAGTTCGTGTCGCTGTAATATATATATACAGTATGTACATTAGCTTTGTAGCTGGGATAACTCTAATGAAAGTAAGACCTAAATACAAAAAGCTACAAAGACCGTTAGGTAACCTTAAAATAACATTGTTATATTGATTTTATACACTAAAAATATTTTTTCAATGCAAACAAAAGTTTGTAAATATTTTATATAATATACTAGCGACCCGCCTCAGCTCCTCATTAGTCTAGTTGTCCTAAACGCGACTGCTATTCTCGAGGTCCTAGGTTCGATTCGCAGGTCGCGCAAAGTACTGTTGGGTTTTTATATAAAATTGTCATGAGCAGCTTGTAGTTTGGCTTTGTGCCCGATTAATGGCAATAGGCAATAATTAATACGTAATGACCTATTACATGGAACCTAAAGCCTACTCGGCGAATTGTTGATGTACACCACTGCCTAACACTTCGGGGATACAGGCGTGATGGTATGTTATGTAACTCCATATTTACGAATAGTGCGCTTAGCTCGCGTTGCGCAATTTATCATAGATTTTTTAGGTAAAATTTCTTTGGTCGCGAATAATTTAAATAGAAAACTGTAAAAGACAAATTTAATCTACATAAAATGCCTAAGTTACGTATCACACTTATCTGAATAAAGATTAAGTGGCTGTGCTCGGTGTCTTATAAACAAAACAAAAAAAATACCTATATAGGTAAACATGGAATGTAAAACATTATCTAAATGCAAAGTTTCATCGAAATCGTTGGAGCCGTTTCCGAGAAAACAATTACCTATATGTATATAAACATACAAGAATTACTAACTTCATATAGTAAGATACTGAATTGGTAAAAATAGCTTCGCAAATAAAACAATATTTTTAATTATTACGTTGAAAATAAAAATGGTTACTGTGAGTCAACTTTAAGAACTATACATATGCCTTCGTGGACTCTTTTCAAGGCTTTTTGAAGAACTACAATTCATTAGAATATTACTTTAATGTATATCTGATAAGGTTTAGCTAGCGGAAACCATGTAGGCTCCCAATAATCATTATTTGATGACTTGATGAGAGATAATTGAATTTTCTTACAAAAACTTAAACCGAATGTATTGTTTAAATAAACCATTCATAAACATACAGATATCTTAATGTTAGTGAAAAACGTATCACAATTCGTTTCGTAGTTTAAAAGATCTAAGCGTGCATAGGGAAAGAGAGCGGGAAGTGACTTCACTATATACTATGTATAGACTAACGTTTGTTACACAGTACCTAATTATTTTCACCCCGTAATAATTTTTTTCTTATATTATTGATATAAATACAAATTTAATATAATTCATATAGTCTATATAGGCATGAGATGGACTTCCCGTGTACACTTTTCATCGAATTCAGTAGAGAATTAATAAAAACGTACCATTTTTTGCAATTCTTAAAAAACTTATTGAACACTCTATAATAATGCTTATGCCTGTTCTATAGCCTATCGATTATGGAATGACTTATACTCTCCGTGTACAAAATTTCATCAAAATCGGCTAAGAAGTAAAAATAATAATTATTTTTGGTTATGTTTTTAGGATTTTTTAAAGTATTATTGAAAATTCATATACCCTATTAATTGACCAATGCCATAAGCTCTCCGTGCACAAAATTTCATAAAAAGCAGTCTAGCTATTTTTGAGCTAAATCCGGACATAGAAACATATTAAAAAAAATTAAATACATGTTCATGATCAGTGTCATTTATATATGTTGTCTGTCGGAAAATTTGGTAAAAATTACATGTTCAGACAGAACTTAACCACATTCTCAAATGAGTTGTATACCAAAGATAGATAGACCTAAACAGGCTTCCAAGTGCTGTTGCCGGAAAACTCAGATAGAAGCTTTACGACAGATTTACATTTTGGTGGTACCTAGTCAGGCGAGCACAACAAAATGCTTTACGATAATACTAAAGCTTTATCACGCTATTTTATTACACGGAAATGTCAGACTCCAACTAACACCGAGTCATGAGTCAAGTTAGCTTTTTTGATTATTTTTTTCAGATTCTTGTTATGTTGGGTACAACAGTCATAACTACTGTGTTATATTCAATGAAGGTCTTCCTGGTAGATCCTAACTTGGTAAGTTCAATAATAATAACTTTTTTAATGAGGTACATGAAGTGAACAGTATACGGAGAATGACGTACGCTATAGTTGAGATAATAGGAATATGTTCGAATGAGTTTACCAGCAATTATTCAGACCCAAGAAGTTTGGAAAGCAATTCACTTTCATCGAGGATGCTGTCTAGATCCCTAGCCAGATTGAGCCGTTCCTATTCTCCAAGTACGAGCTTAGGCATGTACCAATAAATTTTTCGCATTTCTAGTAGATTTACTAATTAATTAACAACGCTACGAAATGAGTGAGGAAAATAACCTGAATACTTATTCCTAAATATAAATACTTAATCCCAGTACCTCCAGATAGTAGAATAATATAAAAAGGTGTATTTTTCAGCCTTTGAAATAGACAATACAGCTTAATCTGCCACAGTGATTAAACCAGTGCCTTCTCTAGCAATAGGACACATAACAGAATTGTTTTGACAATTTTTTTCATCTTTCTAGAAAGTCAGTTTAACTTTGTATTTGATATGGCGCGAACTGAAGTCCCTGTACTCGGTCTGGTTGGTTTGCTACTCTGCAGCAAGAACCGAGACTATATGTAACAACCTTACATTCTACCTAGCTACAAGATTAACTCTCGATCCTTCTGTTAATAAAGGTAATAATAATATTAAGTACAAAGCAAGCATTTTTACATAAGTAGTGATGATGATATTGATAATTTTTAACTTAGCAAATTTAAGGTAGAAAAGGGACTGACTCTCAAGCGGATTTATGGGGTGGCATCAATGGATGCTGATAATCGATTTTCTGCATAAAAATAATTACTGGTTACGTTCTAGAAGCTTTTAAAAGGATATAATCGCAGTTCGTTGTTTCTGCATCTTATAGCTATCTGTAACATAAAACAACAATGAAGCAAATGGAAGCAACTTCTCTTCGATCATCAAGTTCGAATCCGTGCAATGAGTCTGAGCTTTCGGTGAAGGAAAACATCGTGATGAAACCAAAGCATGATGGTAGGGCTTTTTCTAATGCCCGCCGGGCTAGGAACCTCCCCTAAAGTTGAAAATCTGTTGCCAAACACCAATGGGTGTGTTCTACCAGCTGCACTTATGAGCCAGTCTTCCACTAGGCTTAGCGTACTACCATCTTGGTCCACACCGTCACTTAAGATCAGGTGAATTGTGGTCACAAACTTAAACCTACTTATAACGATTAAAAAACAGGACGAAGTGATGCAAGTCACTGGTCAATTGGAACACACCTTGCTACAGTGTTCTCTTTTAGTAAAGTAAAGATTTGAACCGAAGGAGTGCGACGCGAAGACCAAATGGAGTATTATGAATATAATCATTTAAAAGTAGCAATGGAATTAATATTGCAGTAACATTATGAAGATTTGACTTTAACTATGTTTTTTTACAGCAAACAATCCAAAGCAAAACAAAATTTTAAAACAATGGTACAATACAATGTTAAGCTTTCGGCCTCGCTTCATAAACTCGTCAGTACTATCCATAGGATTAAGTGTACCCTTAAACCTAATCGACATAAGTATTAATTACTTACTTATCGTCGTCCAGGTAAATATCTTCACGACTCTCTTTTAATGTAAGTTAAAGAAATAGTGTAATTGTTGGCTTTTGCTTTTCAGTTCTACATGGCGTATAAGTGAGGTATAATGGTGATACTCATAATAAACTTATACACGTAGTTATAGTATCTAAGGCCATTTGTTAATATCCTTTTTTTTTTCATTTCTTTTATATTGTTAAATATTTTATTCAAAATTGTTATAACACTATGAACGCAAACAAAACAATAGTCTCGCCTCTGGACTTACTTAATCACCACTCCGACCATTTTGGTACTGGAGACTTCAGACGTCAAGAAGTCTATAAATACTGTAATTTCTCACAAAAATGAGTACATTTTTAAGCGTCTACTTTCTTTAGTGAGATTTGGTATTACGATTAATATTTTCCAATGAATGTTTCTCAATTTTTTTTTATATCACTGGATGTTGCTAATTAAAGTATGCTTCGATGAATTGTTATTTACTAATTATCATTAAATGAATTATGTTTTGCAAAGTATTAAAATTGCTTTAAATCGAAATGTATATTACTATTAATTTTTAAATAAGGTGTGTTTTTGCGTGCTCATATTGCTTATAATAAAAATTACATTTCATGAGCTTTTTATTACATACTAGCTGTGCCCGCGGCTCCGCTCGCGTGAACTACAGAATGGTGACCCTGCTTGCACAGACAAGGGTCGCCCGCCACGCCAGTTATTTTAAAGATTTTTTTTATTATTATTTTTTGGCCGGAAACATAATTATTTTTCTGAAATAAAAGTAGTCTAAGTGACTTCTTATAATATCAGCTGGCTACCTGTGAAAGACCGGTCAAAATCAGTCCAACCGCTTCGGAGATTAACCAGATAAAACACACGGGCAGACAATTTTTTATTTTTTTTGTTATTCGTACCGTATACATTTTCATATGTTTTTAGTAATAAGCTATATTATAAACTGACACACACAATATAGGGTTTTATTTGACAATACTTAACCATTTATACTGGCATGCAATATTATTTAAAAATCTCAAAATACATTCAAAGAGAAGTTCATATCATTTCATTACCAAAGTATTTAGATTTGTGACTCAGATGATAATAAAAGCTATATTATAAGAACAAACACAAAATTGTATCGCTGCAAAATTATTGTATCAACTGAAATAACTCGAATATTTATTTATGTTTCTAATAAGCATTAAGATGGAAAACAAAACATCTATTTGTATGTATTGCCGCGAAAGTTCTTTTACAATGCTGTAATTTATTCAGCGAATTGATCACAGGGGAGCCGTTTCGTAGGTCAATGGTGGAATTGATGTTTCCGCTGACGATACAAACAAGCCTTGTTTAAGTCGAAAATCTCTTTATTCATCGAAAGAACTACTTCAATTCCTTTTTTCGATAGGTATTACTTATAAAGAAACAGACTTTGATAATTGGTAATCACGATATGCAAATTTTAAGATTTCAAATCTCGAGGTTTCTGTCCAAATACATATATTATTAATTTTAGACCTTAATAAAGTACTTAGGATGTTAAAAAAACTACAAAACCTTTCATACGATACCTCGATAGTACGATTGTGAACATAGAGTTCATTGTGAAAGCTTAACAAAAACAGCTCCAATGTCGACCCTCCATGCATTAAGAGCTTATTCTCCTATTTTTCTACATTTCAAGTAATATATTATTTTCCTTGACGCCGAGACCGGTCATTTGTCATGTGCCTTTGTCGCAGATGCGGGATCCTCACGCCTGTTTCACATTGAAGCGTTAAGGCAGAGTTCATCATATAATTTTTTTATAATTATTACTATTAGCATCTGAGCGTACAGTTTATTGTACTGACAATCTTGTTTCGTAGAAGTATGTCGAAGTAAAGGTATTCCGTCTGATTTGTAGCATCAGTTCAATCCAAACACAACTGCGACCACCGAGAGATCGTAATTCGTCGACGGTCGCCACTATCAATTTAACTTCAGTCACTATGACAGATTTATTACCACATGCATGGTGGTCGCGACTCAGTCAGGCAAAACAACCTTACAATCCCGAAAAAAATCCTTTAGGTGGCTGGGTAAACAAAAGCTACTCGCAAATACGACAAACAAGAGAATTTTTAACGAAAAAGAAATCCAAGCCAAGCCCTGGTGTATCTTTAAAGTCGAAGGTCCAATACCAATGAAATTGAACCATTAACGTATCTTCTTTCTAACGAAAAATAATCACGTAAATCGGATCATAAACAAAGAAGTTATGCCAAAATATCCTTAACATATACCTATGTATGTCTTTTTTGAAGTCGCCAAAAAAGAGAGTTCTAGTACTCAGCTTAATTACTGGTAATACATCGGTTGATCCCTGAATGCGAGATGCCTAGGCGTTGCAAAATACGGGGTGGGGTACACTTGGTACGGTGGTCGGAATCAAATAGGACAAAATTTATACAAATGTCTTATCACCAGTCAGTTTTCTTGGAAATGGTAATAAGTTAATCCTTGAAAGGAGTTCACCAAGGATCACTTGGGAATGTGTGGCTGATGGAATACATAGACAGTTTTGTTTTAGAACTGACTACACTGTTAGCCTGAGTGGCCCTAAAACTAGTTATTAACGCACGCTTATTAACGAGTTCTTAAAGCACTTAGATGCGAAAGCGTGAGCAACATGCGTGCAAGGGTGCCAAAGTGGCCGGACCTCGGCTTGGGCTGTTGCTGCGATTGCAAAGAAGTCACGATCTGACTAATTTAGGCACACAGACAGACTTTCGTCTACTTGAAGATGGTAACTAGACCGGTAGATATATAATTAAACACAAACAGATCAATTATTGGAATGTGAGATTATTTTAAATGTTTGAATGTTAGTGGTATTTTCAAAACGTAAAAACCACAATATTTCCCCGAAACAAATAGCGGCGAGGAACGACATTTTAAAGGGGAAATAGCTCGTTAGTGAGGTGCGGAGCCCGCGGCTCCAGAGCGACTACGAGACCGCTCTGGGTGACTGACGAATGGAAATTAACCCTTGATTGAGCCCGGCGAAAAATTAACGAAAGTAACTTATGGATACGACAAAAATATTTATTACCCGTTCTATGGAAACTTAGTAATTCATTGATAACTAATTTATTGATTGAAATTACGACATGAGGCAGATCATGACTTATTAAAAATGGTATACTTTGTATTACCGCAGTCTACCCTATCTTATTGTGTTACTTCATGGGGTGGAGCAAAAAAGACCCATGTAATTAAACTGGAAAGAGCCCAACGAATATACCTAAAAGTAATGGCATTCAAACCGTTCTGATACCCTACAATTAATTTATACATTGAATGGGATGTTTTATCAGTCAGAAAACTATTTATTAAATATGTCATAAATGAACAACACCATAAAGTTCCTTATAGACCTGATGTATTAACAAGTAGACGGAAAAATACGGTTTGTGCTACTAACCAATACAAAACTTTTTTTGTAAAGAAATTTCAGTGCTATCTTGGCCTTACTTACCTATACAATAAACTAACTACAATTATTGACATATATACTCTTAATAATGATACATGTAATGAAGAAGTAATATCCCAGCAAAAAACATAGAGCTATGAAGATATAGAAAACTTGTTTGTAATTGTTGGGTTGTGTGACGCTTCCCGATTTGGACGAGCGTTATTGTTACGCCGGATGCCCGTCTCGTAGACGCCGCGCCGCGGTACGGATGCCAGTGGGGCGAGATGGTAGTGAGGGGTCCGGGGGGTGTAAAATAATGCACGACCGCTTGAGGTACCGGGTCTTCACTGAAACTCGAACTCTTGTTTACTGCTTGCAGGACGACCGCCGCTCCATACGGTGCCTCTTCGAGCTTAAGTAGTTCGGAGAGTGACCGTAAGGAGAGCCCCGATTTAATTCGTACTTTTATGTTTGTTTTTGCTTTGGTCGCCCTGTTAATTGCTCTATATTTATTTCTCTATATAAATTGTGTATACATGTCATATATCAAAATATTCCGTATATAAGCCAAAAACAATGTAATTTACGGGCGGCATCACCGCTTTCCGTTCGTAAACTTACTGTAACATTGAATATGCCTACTGTATCGACTTATTGTATACATTTACTTATTCTATAATAATTCTATTTCCATATATGTAACACACAATACATAAGCATTTATATACAACTTAATATATAACATGTAACTTATAATGTAGCGTAGTCGCTAACATTTCTCTATAATTTTATCTATATCAATCTATTCTATCATGACACTTAGTACACAACACATAAACACAATAATATAACATAATAACCTAACACAAGACACGAAAGTAACAGTTCTGTCGCCAACAGTAATCATAAAATAAAGTAAAGTAATAGAATCGTCATAGTTGTTTAAAACACTGTATTTCACATGTCAACAAATATATATTTTTTTTACATAAACATGTAACGCAACCTCATGTCTACATTTGTGCGTGTACCATTTTTTTGAGTTAAGTTCACAATATTGTAGTCTAACTTGCTACGTTATGAATGTAAGGTAGGATAAGGTTTCATTAATTAAGAACAAAACTAATTGTATTTCCTAGAAATAAGCCTCATATTTTATTATCTTATTATGGTCAAATAAAGATATTATTATTATTATTGATTAAAATTTGTGTCACTGACGATCGTCGTTGTTTTGTAGACTGTTGTACGGTACTTACAATTAGTTGCTGCAGCTACATTAATTTTACCAAGCTTAAGAGCCAAAAATTTCAAAGGTAGTTTAGACGGTAGTTTAGTAATCTAGATCTGATATTATGTCGTGGTTTATATTGTAACCCATAAAATTTACGTTATATTACCCTTATATTATGTTATATTGATAGCGTTTTGCGTTATACATTGCCCTTATTGTGCACAAGTGAAATGAATTAAATAACTAAGAGCATAAGTTTTCTGTTCCTACAAATATATCCTTGACAGTTTTAACAAGAAAGCCAGAATCCTGTTAAAGAGTTCTCCGAACTTTGAAGATTGAGCAAATATTTTTTCCGCTTGACATCGTATATACGAACGATGCCATTAATTTCACTATCGTAACAGGATGCACGGAGAAAAGTATATTGAAAGTTAAAATAATTCATTAAATTATCAGAAAAAACGCAAATGTTTCTGATGTTACCGTAAAATCTGAAGTGGCGTTGGGCTGGTCAAATAGATCGGCTGACAGACAATCAATGGACTCATAGAATGACATCATGGAACGGACCATGAGGCACTAGAAAGAGAGCTAGACCAACTGTCTCGTGGACATATGACATTTTATGAGTGGCTGGCGAACGGTGGGTAACTATAGCAAACAACAGAGACAACTGAAAATCTCTAGAGTAGATTTTCACCTTCGATTTAGGAGAACATCTTACTTGCTAGCGTACAAATTTAATTCAAGTTAGTTTTAAAGGATTATGTCTTTTTATCATTTATTTTATAAGTAAACCTCCGTGATGACAATGGCATCTGTTGATGGAATTTATCTGAATAAAGTAATAATCAAGAGATTTTAAAGTGAATCTGTCATATCCACACTATCTCATCGAAGGCCGTCAGAGCCGTTTTCGCATTTTATAAATGAGAGCTTAATGACGACATTTTTGTTTCCATCTCTTTTCACTCACCTGTAAATATTACGAGCGGTAATTGAGACGAAAAAATATTAACAGCTCCCCTTGTAGGTAACGGTACAAGTATTAGGGAAACACCGTGTCTTTCTTTGAATTATCGACACATTTTTTACTTTATAGACTGTAAAACACTTGAGTGCATCCAGTGCTTGCCAGAGCGTCCCACTATTTAGTCATAAATATGTCCTTATAAAATAATATACGGTTCAAACCACACCAGGATATAAAATAAAAGTCGAGAAGTAATTTCTTATCATTATGCTCAACACCTACTGCATCGAACATTGTTTACAAAAAGTCTTTAATTTATTTAGTAGTGGCCGTAACTACTTCATAAAATATACATAATGCTTAAAGACAATGAATTTATTACATTATTATGAATAAATATTTACGTATAAGTTTTTTAAATTCTTATCTTATTTATTTAAATGTAAATAGCCTTATCATAGGTAAATAAACTACGGTTCAAAAATTAATTGTATAATGTAGCAAAAGTAGAATATACTAGCGGTGTGCCCGCGGCTCCGCACGCGTTTATAACACTATAATTATTTTCTTATTATTATTTATCGTGTAATTTTATTTTGACTCTTCGTTTTGACAATTCTTATAACCAACCTATCATTTAAGGAATGACATGTAGTTACTTACCTTGTACAAAATTTCACTAAAATCTGTTATGAACTATTTTTTACGATTCCTAAATGTGTAATTGGCGATTCTTATAGATGGAATGGCGTATGTTTCACTTCTACAAAATTTGATCAAAATCAGTTTCACAGTTTTTTTAAATTATATTGACAATTCTTATAGTCCATCAATAATTATGGAATGGCTTATAAGTATAATTCCAGTATCAAAATTTCATAAAAATCGGTTAAGATTGATTTTTTTCGATTTCTAAAAGTATTATTTAAAAGTAATATAGCCTATTGATAGACCGATGACATAAGCTTCCCGTGTACAAAGTTTTATGAAAATCGGTCTAGCCGTTTTTTAGTTAAACCTGACTATTTTCGTGATCAGTGTCCTTTTTAAAGCATGTTTATTGGGAAATATTGAAAACAATTACATGTAAAGACACAATTACAGATTTATTATTATAGATTTATAGATGTATTATATGACAAGCCCGGATAATTTATTTAGTCTCGTAATCTCCTAAATTAAAAACTAATATCTACTAAGTATCTACTAAATAGACTTCTTCTATGACGGGTGGCAAAGTCATCAGGGATGTACAGAATCGTCGAGACAAAAAAAAAGAAACGAAGTACACTGAAAGACCTTATTAAGTGTTTTTGTTTTTGCTCGAAGCCTTTTTGTAATAATTATTTAGTATACAGTAAAGTATTTGTTAATTATTTTTCCATCTAACTGCTCCCGTGCGCCATTCATAGGTAAGTACTTTGGAAAACATTTTTCTTATTACTTAAAATATTTGGCCTTTTCGTCGGCCACTTGTTTTCGCGGACTTTTGTTACCAGCTTATTATATATTATTACTAGCGTCTCGACCCGGTTTCGCACGTGTGCAGTTTACCTACTAAAAACGAAAAGAAATAGGAATGGAAAAGTAATATGGAGACTTATAGTTTAAAATTGTTTTTAAAAATATTGAGGATGGGTGTAGGAAATTAAAAATGTAAGTATTTTTAGATGAGTAATCTTTAAAAAATAAAAACTTTCGTCAAAAAAGATTTAAAAAAATTATATCTTGACTACTGCGCCACCTAACAGGACCAAAACTATCCTATCACTCAAGCCAGAACCAACCATATACATTGACATTATTTCATTGAAATCGGTTGGCTGGTTTCGGTGATTAGCGTAAATAAACATCAAACAAAACACAAAGTTGATATCAAGATATTATATTATTATGTTAGCTCTTTGCGATCTTGATAATTAGCACAAAAGACTCAAAAAAAGTTAAAAAAAAACAATTGATTTATCTTAGCATAAATAAAAAGAATATTAGCTCTGTATTAAATAAAAGCATCGTTTGATTTAGTTTAGTTTTACTAGAATTTTAATCGATCAAGTTGTTTCTAAGCTTTGCTTTGCTGACTGATGTTACTTCTTAGGCTGGAATCTATAAAGTGTACTCAGACTATGCTCAGACTTATCTCAGCCGTAAGTTCCGAATTTGAAATTTATAGTCGCAAGCTTAGCATTAGCTCAGCTCTAACTGAGTAAAGTTCAAGTCATCGAATTAGAAGACTTACGGAAAACTTGGGTATTATACGAATAAAAATTTGTATGGAATAATAGTGACGTAACAGTCATTTTATATACTTTTTAAATTATTTGTATTGCTTAATTGTCATTTGCCTATAATTTCTCGTTATTGGTTTGAAACTTTAACCTTTTTTTTTTTATTTACAAATAATGTGTAATTTTTAATTCAAAGCAATTTGAATATTATACAATTACACAAATTAAATTCTATTTTAAGTAGCTTTTCAATTTTCTATACATAATTTGTGATTAATATATTTATTTGAGTTGAAGAAATGTTCCAATCCCGATGTTGTATCGAAACGTTAATTGACAGTTACCAGACACTTCCTCAGTTAAAGCTAAGTTTAAACTTACGAAAGTTAAGATTGCACTGAGTAAATACTTAGCGAAGTTTGAGCTAAGCTAAGGTTGATCTAAGGCTGAGTACGCTCTATAGATTTCAGCCTTAGACTTTGCTTTTAAATCCCTGTTTATAGTAACTTACGATAACCAATTTACTAAATTGATTACTAAACTGAGTTTTGATTGAATATTGATTGATAACCTCGTTGTTACGTTCCAAACCTCGTCTAAGCTTCTTTTCACTAATTTAGTTCATCAAAATATGATAACTATAAACAATATAAGCGCATCAGAATGTTTCTAGTAAGAGACATGGATTTTTTCCCATAACGATAGTACTTTTTTTTCTAGGATTATACTGTAATATAAATATGTATTATAATTAAAAAGGTAATGAGAGAGGAATATATTCCGAACTATTTGTAATTTTAAAGTTCACGGATGTCTTGTGAAGTTTTGAAGAGTATATTTTAGTTGAATACCCTAGTCGTAAATCTCTGGGAAAAGCTTTGAGAGTAAGCCACCGACTACACAACTCGAATTATGTGAGGTCGGCGAGAGAGCAAAGTGAAAAGCGATACGCAGAACCTGAGATTAAATGCTCTGTTTCTCAGGAACTGTACACTTATGTAGGCGATATGTAGGGCTGGCTCAGAGTACCTACCCTATGCATAATATGCTATTTTACACGGAGGCAACATATGCTATAAGAAATTGCTACTATCGGAATAGAATATACAGTTAATCATAAGCTTCATACTGCCCATGTTACGATAAAACTGCACAGTTATTCATTTCGTTCTACGATGGCTTCGACAGAAGACTTAATAACAGATGTTGAATTATCTTCCCATCATCATCTCCTTACCTCTTATCCTACTCAAGTAGGGTCAACACAAAATGTTTTCTTCTTCTTCCACTCTATTAAATATCATCTCAGTATTCACACTTTTTATACGCATATCATTCTTCACACAATCCATCCATATCTTCTTTGGTCTTCCTCTACTCCCATTTCTACCTACATACTTAACATTCTTTTAGTTGTATAACTTTCATCCCTTCTCATGACATGCTCATACCACGCTAGCCTATAGCCCCTCAACTTCTCTGTAACTGGTGATATTTTAAGATTTCCTCTAATAAACTCATTTCTGATCTTATCCATTCTAGTTACTCCACACATCCATTTTAAAATTCGCATCTCTGCCACATGAATTAAAGTATCCGTAATGTCAAAATAACAGCTTTTACTAAAGGCACACGACCTATAACCAAAAACCCATTTTTTTTTTTATCTTTCTCTTTGTTCTGGATAATCTCCGAAACGGTTGAACCGATTTTGACGGGACTTTCACTGGCGAATAGCTGATGTTATAAGGAGTAACTTATGCTACTTATATTATAGAGAATGAATTAGTGTTCCGCGCAAATAAAAAAAAACTGGTCATGGTGAATCGATTCGAGCGCTTTAACGACTTACGCAGAGTGAATCATAAGAGATATATTAAATGAATGTACCATTATAGACATTAAAGATTCCTTCAAAAAAGTCACAAGAATATATGTATATCTTCTAAGGCACACCCATAATAAGCATTTTTGTCTTTAAAATAGCCGGGAGCGGGGAAGCAAGATTCGCGCGGAGCATTCTGTAGTCCACGTGAGCGAAGCCGCGGGCTCAGAAAGAAAGAAAAATCATTTATTTGACAATAACACTACACAAAACACATTGTATACATTTTTAAATAAAAAACTAAACAAACAAATTGATACAATAAATGAAGTGTTGCATGGGGTCGAATAGGTTCCTGTCTCAGCATTATGCTGCAGACCTACAAGCACAAGCACTACAGCGCTGATATTTTGACAGGGTCTGTAGGCATGTATAACCTTACGGACGAATTAACACAACAACAATTTTAATTAATTAAACTAAATAATCGTAACTTCATGATAATAAGCAACAAATGTGCTAAAATATATAAATCTCGTAACTATATGTTGCATATCATAGCTAATTTATTATAAAATATAAGGAGAGGTAGAGCACAGAGACATTTAATTGAAGTTTTCTCTTTACTTCGGGCAGTCCGACTGGTGGGATACCTTCATCCTTCAGAAGATGGCATGCAAATATATTTGTATTGTTTTCCTGAGGAATCCAAAGCTCGGTAGGGGGTTTCAAGGTTGGCAAGGTTTTAGTGGTATCTGTGATGGTATTACTAGCATTCATAGGCCACGGTAGCCGCTTACCATCAGGCGGGCCGTATGCTTGCCGTTACTCATGGACCACAACCCAGTTTTAAAATAATTATACTCTCATTAGTACTTACGGATTATAATCAGCGTTATAAATACAGCGATAAATAATCGTTTGCTGCCAGCCCTCATAATTCTGTTCGTGTCAGTGTTATTGTGGCATTTTACCTAATTAATGTAGTATTTACCTCTTCAATATTTGAAAATTTTCGTCATAAATTTTCATATATAATGTATGGTTATTACACCTTGGAACTTAAGGATTTTTCTTCGAACACATTTTAAAGCAGGTATATATCAGTCAATAATAAGATTTTGAAATTAAGTTAGGGGTTAAATCTTATAAATTTAATAAATAAATTTTAAATGCATGTTTTTTAATGAAGACCATTACAGCCATTATCAAGTAAATATAGTGTCATGTCTTATGACTAATTCAGTGGTGGTTCCCTATTTACAACTTTCTAGGAAGTTTTTGTGGGATCCCAGAATGCATGCTTTCAGTTTATATTTATAATCCACTTCTCATATGCACAAAAACCTAAGTATGTCACGAAAAACGCCACCAATATAAATTAATATACAGTCAAAAACTGTATAAATTAAATATAAATTCAAATTAATATACAGTTAAAATGAATTAAAAATAAAAACCACAACCAAAATAAAATGTTTACTTTTTGACGTAGAAACACACCATAATGTTAAGGTTCAATTTATTATATATTTCATCCACATGCTCAATGTTCTCTCAACTTCCGCGTTGATGGTACTGAATTCGATTCCCGGCCGGAAACAGGAATTCGAGGGTGGTCTTAAACTTTGCTTTTCGTGATTTAGTTGTTAGTGAACGTTCGTTCAATCACTGTCACCAAACTAGTTTATAATATAATTGTTCCACGGTTGTAGGGTTCTATGATTACCATATTATATGCTATTCTTATTACAGAACAAAAAAACAACTATTTTTATTCTACCCTCCTCGTATTATTTTTAGAAGATTTTGGCGATTATGAATGATTTACATAATTGAGATATTTCGATTATGAAGGATAATTCATAATCGAAGTACGAATATGAATGATCATTTATAATGGAGTCTTTGATGTATTTTACCCAGAGATGGGCGAGAGTGAAAGTTAAAAAAAGGTCGCGCAGTCGTAAATTTTAGCTAATTAGGTGTTTTTAAAAAGAACTTTGTTTACGACTGCGCGGCCTCTTTTTTTAGGTTTCCTCTTTGCCCCCCTCTGGGTAATACATCAAAGACATCCATTGTGAATGTACATTATTCGTAATTCGATTATGAATTATCACTCATAATCAAACTACTAATATTAGTAATTACTAATGGCTATAATCGAGATATCTTCGTGATCAAATGATTACATTAGTGTATCTCATAATCGCCCACCTCTAATTATTTAATTTTTCATTAAAAATCTGAGTCCTGAAGTTATCGATGTTTGTATTTACATCGAACAACTATTCAGCTTCTAGAAAGAAAGCAATCATCGAATCCGGCGGCGACGTAACTCCTCGTCTAGTCCAAGATATCACAATGTCTTAAGACCAATGTGTTATTACTGATGGCATAATTATAGTATAGAGATGTGGACGCTAACTATGGTCCCATAAGATCGAAGCAAAGATGAGTAGAAAAAGAATTAAAGAACCAAAGTCATTAACATAGCGTTAAGAGTTGTTAGATTTATGAGAGCGGGTTGTTGAATCAATCCTGATTTAAGAACTAATGGCCGATAGGACCGCAAACTTTAAGAATGATGATCTGATGACGTCACTATCTATCTATATTTCATATGGAGACTTGTTATTACTAGCGATCGCTCTAAGGTCGAAATTCGAACAGCGGCTTTTTGATCATAGACTATTTTCTGTTTGACATTTGCAGTATTCATGAACCTAAACCAAGGATAATTTTTTCTGTCATTCTCATAAGACGCAAAACATCAGAATTCTAGAAGGTCCTTTTGATGGATCGTCAGAATATAGATGTAGCCCGCAGCTCCACTCAAGTGATAATTGTATTCCTTACCGATTTTATGATTTAGAGGTAATATTTTGGATGTCAAATAAAAGTAAACACAATTCAGTAACATTGACATATAATTATCAATATTGTTTCGTATATGAAACCTTTTGGACAAATTGTCATGATACATTATGTCATTAATCTGTGCATGTTTATACAAGACAGTGAAATTCATTTACAAATCCCTCCAGTACACACCGGAGCAAAAACCCAAGCATTTTGTCATACATATTTTTAAACATATTTATTATTCCCTTTTTTTACAAACTAAACATTGCATTACTTTTGTACAAAATACCACACTTTAGAAATATTTACAACTTATTAAAACTATCATAGTTTATTTAAGTTCTATAAATAGTAACTGAAATCGTTTTATTCATTCTTATAAAGTAATAATTAAAAACTATTTACATTGTACTTCCTCCTTAAATATAGGATTCATTTTGAGTTAATATTCAATAATATTATTATAATTTTATAAGTCTAAACCTAATTTTTTAAACTGAAAAACTATATATATACCTTAGACATTTTTGACATTTCGTATAAAATGTCCTCATTACAAAATCTAGATCAAAATATACAACGTCATTAAAATTTAGCATTTTTGGAACGCAAATTGTTTTTAAAACTATTTTATCATCTGCAGTTTACACAAAATGACACTAGGTATGTAATATACCTAGTACTAATATTTTAAAGAGCTTACCTTTAAATAGAAAATTAAAATCTTCATACAAAATACATATGAGTAAATTAGTAAAATATAGTTAGATATATACAAAGTTATGTTAACGAGTTTATTATAAAGTGCAAATAACTAATTCACAAAGTTTACACAGATATGAAAGATAGGTAACTGAATAATTAAATGTAAGATTTAATATAAAGACGAGGTTTGAAATCTTGAAACAAGGCGACAGAGTTGTAACTAATAATTATTACTTTACATGTGTATTTAAAAATAAAGTTTGTTTATAGCGTACAACTTTATTTAATTACCTCCTTAAATTGGCACGCTTAACTTTTAACAGCCCGAGGATTTTTATGGGAATCTGCTAAAGAAAAAATAAAGCGCGTAATTTGACGTTTAAAAAGCTGGCATTGTAAATGAGTGAAATCGTGTCGTGATTATTTTGCAACTCTTTGTTCAAATATAGTGGCAATATTAGAAATTCAGTGATTCTTTTCCCTCCCGCTGTTTTTTATCGCAATGCCGAACTAACTGAATCTAGCATGCTGATGGATAAGCGTCATAAGGCGAAGGCAAATCATCCAGTGCATTCGTGGTAGAACTCAAAACTCGTCACAGTTTTTCTTCATTAGCAGTGCAATATTTAGTGACCTTTATTTTTTCATTGTAAGATGTAAAATATAATTCATAAAATATTCTTGTTTATTTGTACCAATGTTGCACATTTCATTTTCTGTTTTTATCTGCACCAGACTAGCTCAATAATTACATTGTATTAATTTTCCCATTTCCTAATGAAGCAATAAATTTCTAATATTGGCACTGCATACTTATAGTTTCACTAAATTAAAACTTATAATACAACGCTAGCTTTCCAGTCGTCTTGATTTAGAATTACCTAATCCGCCGTGACTAAGATGGTCTTCACTGTCTTCAGTATTTATATTATATAAGTACCTATAAATCTAAATATTCAGATCATAAAAATATTACTTTGAAATTTGATGAAATATAATATAACAATTATTATATCTTTAAAAGGCCATGTTTTTATCTAGTTATCCTCCAGGGATCCTTCATTTTCCCGTTTTAATCAAGCTCAATAAAAAGTAGGCAATCCTCACGAGTCACGCGATTAGCTCTTAAAGTGACTCGCAGATAAAAGCCTATAGAATTATTTGCGTGATCTTTATTTTTTGTACTTCAAACACATTATTTCGATATAGACTTGTGAATATCAACTTTTTAACAATTTTCGAAGTTTTTGTTACAACATATTTGCCTTAATATTACATTGAAAACAGTTCTACAGTCAAAACCGTAGAACAAATTTTACGGCAACTGTGAAAAATATCTAAAATGGAATCTCTATGTACAAAGTTCATTAAAATTTAACTTAACGGCAATATTCTGTTAGACAAACTTCTTTTCAATTTCTTTAGTTTCTTATTTACTAGATAGTTTTCAAACAGTCTAAAATGGCTTTAATATGTTTTTAAAAGATTCATCCCATAATCATTCGCAGAATTAAAAAAAAAAAGCTTCAAAAACATCACAGAAGTTCCTTTACGTCACCCAGAATTAGAACCACGTCACTTTCTAGTATCAGCGTGTTGCCATCTTGTACCATATCGTTGACAAAATAGTAAATTGTTGATCGAGCAGCATGCTGCCAATCGGTCGCTCACCTTTCTGCGTTTATACTATAACATTTATTACAAACAGGCATTTTATATGACTTCTTCTCTAGTACTTGTAAATATAGCTAATAAACATTTAAAATAGTAGAAGAAGACTGTCAAACCGCCATCTTGCTTCACATGTCTCACGCAAGTTTCAAATGTACGATCAGAAAAACAATAGCACGTGCAAATTTTGGTGTAATATAGACATCACACTACCGGCTATAAATTTATAAAATACAAAGACTTTTTAATTGAATTGAATGTAAATCTCCATTTTCGCAGAAATTCATTAACAAAGAGAAATAACTCGTGCGATGCAAAACTTCATAGAATTTAGAATTCTTAGCACATTTTCTAAATTTATAACCCTCTAATTCGCTGCAGTCGATTTTCTGTCTGAGAAATCCAAGTCTCATCTTATCATACCAAATAGTTTGTTCAGCGTAGGCATTTCAAATAAAATCATTTTTTATATTATATGTTTTCGGTGCTGGCTGTACAAGTTTGACAAGTTGTGAGTGAATTTACCGCGACGGGATTGGTTTCTCATTTGAAACGCATAATATTATTGTACAATGTATCGTACACATTAGTTCAGTCGTTATCGACAGTTCAATTCATTTGTGCGCTTGGCCCTATGAGTGCATAAATCGTGTATAGATACAGTAACTACGTGTGCGTGTCGAGAGGTACAGTCAAGTACACAAGATAATTCTATTACTCATTTAACTCATATCATCGAATTTACATTATTACATCTTATTTGTTCAAGTTGAATATAAATCAACAGCTCAACTAAGTAAATGCATTTTTATTGAACTTATTAAATAAAGGAATACCAAGTAATCAACTTTTCGTATTCTTTCCGTCCCGTTCTGCTCAATGGTATGTGTTAAGCAATTTTTTTTTATTCCCTAAATATTTTCTATAGTGTTTAGGATGATATAATGGTAGACGAAGAATTTTTATACCATATTGCTGAGGATAAAGTATAATTACTGGTTAAATGAAACGTTTTCTTCGTGACGAAACGGACATTTTTATTACTAACTATACCCGTAGAACAAAGCAATAAAAACACGTGTTGTTCGGAAGACGACTTATGCGTTACAGTCAAACAAATAAAAACTGCATGTTTACTAGCTCACGCACACATAGGGCCGCACGAAAAGATGAGTTGAAGTCTCTTTACCAAACTGTGAAGTGTACTAAATTATGAAGACGTTTAGATATATAACCTATGGCTGTCTTTCTCCTTCTTTCTATTATTCTGTCTATTATATTATTATCTCTCATGTAACGAAATGGGCCTAAACGTGACGCGTCCTTGAAATTTCACTCTCAATTCTCCTCCAGTTATCGAATCGAAGCCTAAGAAGTTTCATAAAAAAAAGCAATGAAGATAATCGACGAGCCGTATTTAAAAAAACCACTTAGATTGTTTCAAAATCTTTTACACTTAAAGTATTGTAAATTTTCAGTCGTTATAATATAATAGGTTATTTATATACACTGACAAAGAGCTTTTTATTTGTGTAAATAGTTTGTCTTTCATCACAAGTACGTAGAACGGAAGGACAATAAATTATCAAGTCGTCTGCTACAGCCCTTTTCCTTTATACAAAATATACGGGCTCGTAAGCGGTGTCAAATAATATTTTAGCCTTTCAAAACAGCCTCAAGTAAACGTACTATTATTACTCGTTGAAAAACAAAAACGAGGAAAATGTTACAGCGATAAGCAATTCTTTTATACCGGTTTATCGAATAAATAAAACCAAATTAAGAAATACAGGTAACTACATGAAGAGCAAAGGTCGTTTAGCAAACCTACTCATATTAAGATGAGACGATCTTAAGTAAAACCAATTAATTAGTAAATTAAATTTGTTTTAAAACCGCAATCATAATATTATGTGGATAGTACAACTGACTAACGTACATACAACAAACTTTTAGCAACCAATAGTCAATCAGTCTTTCCACCGTCGAGATAATAATTATGTAAATGCCTAATCAGACCTTAAGACCGAAAAATTAGATGTTTCCTTACTTATAATTAATCATCTTAACCTCACAACAGTCAATCTTGGGTAATGACTCAGTTTGAGTAGAGGCGGGTTACAAAACCAATTCTATCTACGACTAGATCATTATATGCAGCTCTCCCGGACCTTCCTGGCGGTGGTAAGTGATTCCCGGGACGTGACAGCGGAACCACTCGCCGCGATGTCAGCGCTACGAGCGGTCACTCCGCGATTCACCACCGTTATGCTGACCGATGACTGTACAACAAAAATAAACGTAGTTTTCAAATCATAAGAAAACCGTCGTCCTGGCCTGCGTTTTTGTCATTAAAATTGGGCCTTCAAAGGCTTCATCAAAGCGCCCATAAGTTGAAAAACATTAAATAGCAGTTCCAAATGTTCACGCAGCTTTAGAAATATGTAGTGTCATCACGCCAAGCGATGGCCTTCTTATTGATCTACAGCTGACCTGCAGTATATTTTATGATTATTCCAAATCTGAACTCAAGCACATTCGAATGATGACAAGAAAAAAAAAACGACATGAGTTCGAATCACTGCCATGGACCACCTGAGTTTTGGTGAAGGAAAACATCGTAATGAAACCTTCGCACGCTGGTAAGGCAGTTTTTAATACCCACCTTTCCAGTTACCACCCTCAAGTAGAAAGTCGCCAAGCACCTATAAATGTGCTTCGACATTTGCACTTAAAATCAGTTCCCAAACCAACTGAGATCATGGCCAAACGCTTAACCTATAAATATTGAAAAATAAGTCGATGAAATTATTTTTTAACAAAATACGATATATCCAACTGTTGCTTGGAAATATAATACCAAAAACATTTCAATGGATATGACACACAAAGTAAAATGTCAAACATCACAAGCGCTGTGAAAAATCTTAAAGATTTTTCGTCTCCTTGCGTATGTTAGGCACAGAAATATTTCGTTTCACCTGGCTACATATTGCATGCGTTACTCATTGTAATACCCACGAAATGAGGTCGCGGGGCGTAGCATTAAAACATAAAAATACCCACGCGGCTTCAATGCTCCAGGACAACCGTTCTTAACCCTGATTTTTTTCCTTTATTTTGCTTTAGGAAAATAAACGCAAATTTTCCTCTACTTCACCTCGACTGACATTTTATTTATTCTCCCAGGTAGTATTCTCTGGTACATAACTAGAATATTGTAATTTCTATTAGGTATTCAAATATTTATATTACTTTTTGTATTTGTCAAGAGACTAATAAAGGTTAGAAACGTGAATAAAATAAATAATAGTAAGCTGTAAAATTGGAGTGGAATTTGAACATCCCAAACAACGACGTTTTGATATTGGGATGAGAGGATTATAAAAAGTCAGGGCAGCTAATAGCAAAAATTATTTGATATTTATATGAAAATAATGAGAGTGAATTTTTACACATTTTAACAAAAAGTGTACGCCATTAAGTTGTTTAATAAATATCTATGTTTTATTGTACTTATGTTTCGATGTTGTTTTTAAAGGCTATATCATTGTTTACATCTTTTTTTGTTTTGATCCCGCAAAAAGCACTTGCCAGTGTCAAAGTTTCAGCCTTCGTAGTATTTTCTAATATTCAAATTGGGATTTAACAAAACGGCTGCTCCCTTGTTATACTTATCTAGGAGTATAAAACTACATGTTTCCAGTTTATATTCATAATTTACTTCATATATACACAATAAACGAAATATATATTGCAATATTAATTAACATAGGGTCTAAGAACCTAAGTTAAATAATTAAATTGAAAACCACAACTTGGCAGTTCAAGATCCAATAACAAAAAATCACAGCTTCTAGAAATAAATTACAAATGTTGAAATTAAAAAAAAATGAATGTCAGAGATATTTAAAACTCATACAAAATATCCGAGCAAAGTAGACGATTGACAAATGTGACGTCACTCGTTTCATTTACGGATTACAATAAAATACAAATGTATCCGTATATATATTTATCAAGTTAATATGTGCACCTATTTTATTTTTTGACAATTATAACTAATTTAAGATTTAGTTATCCGTTTTTGTGATACTTTTTATATTGACAAGAATTCCATTCGTCCATCTAGTTGGCTAGGGACCCATTGTATAAATGAACACAATTTCTTTAAGAAGTATACGATGATATATTCGAACCCTAAACTCTGGAAAAAACACATTCAAAATACGAGTATATTTTTATTATATAATACTTACAGCACTAGCGGGTAAATTACTAAATCGATCATTGTACAATCCGGGATCGTATTCTAAACCCAAAGATGATAATTTGCTATAATCTGGTACCGGCTTTTTATCTGCAATTAATTTGCTCAGATTAAAACAGCTACATTCTACAGCTAGGTTCATCTTGTTAAGTACCTCATAATCATATAGTACTTTTTGTCCATATAATCACGCTCACATAATATATCTAAAAGTGAGCTCCATTCAAGAATTGACTTCTCCGTTGCTAATCGTATCTGCAGCAACCTAACTTAAGATTAACTATTCTCAAAATTGCTCCATATTTAAGTACTTAAAACATCAAAGAGACTCGATAAGAAACTCGACGGGGCTTATCAAAATTATGATTTTTACACATATTTTTTTTTAAATAACGCTACGTTGTACGATCCATTTTGCTGATATATTTATCTATTGTGTCATCAAATTTTCAATCAATTTATTTGACATTTTAAGAGTCTAAGTTACAGAGCAATTTGACTCAAAAATTGCAAGCAACATTGACGGTTGCTACATTGCTTTTGCTTTACCACTGCGTTGCATACTTTGTAAAGCATTTTAAAGCAATATTTATTTATGAAAATAAATTACAAGACAATTAATTTTAGTCGAAATAAGACTTTACAGAGTAGGTCACCAGATTTTAAATCGTGAGGGTTTTGAAGTCAAGTGCTATTTATTTTAAATCTCACCGTAATGACAGGGTATTATATCAGGATCGGCATCTTCCCCGCTGCCATCCTTCAGCTCGTACTGCGTGCAGTAGTCAAGTTTTGGCGAGGCACAATACGTATTTATATTGTCCTGCTTTGAGAGAGACTCGACGCTTTGTTCCATGTACAGAGCACTCCTGTTAGAAGAAGTAAAAATACGGTGATGCGGTGCAACAATTCTTTAAAATAATTTGCATCAGTTTCCTTTTTTTTCAACGACAAATATTGTGTTTTGTGTATTCGTAATACTTACTACCAAATTAAATATTTATATATTTTCTATAATTGTTAGTTTTATACTAAAGTTTTTCTCGTAGAAAAAGTAAAAGAATCTCTTAAGGAATCCTAATGGAATGAAAAGGAAAAGTGGATATATTTCCTTTCTATTTAATCCTTGAGAAACATAGCGTGATGGTAATCATATAGACAGAAGTAGCATATTTGAAATATCCTGATGAGTTTGCGAAAGATGATTCTCAAAGACAAAAAGAAATAGATGTAAGTAACAATGTTGCTGCACTTTCAATAACCGATGACGATCACAACTAATCAACCTCTTCGCAATAATATGATTAATAAATTACTCCCTATATAATCACCTAAATCGACTATTTCACCATGAAGAAAACAAAACAGGCCAGAAAGTGACTCACGCCGATGGTTGGTGTTTATCAAAACCATGTCTCCTGGCAGCATGTCTCCTATACAGGGCTGTGATGACACCGCAGATTCCGGTGCAGAGCAGGGCCGTCACGCCGAGTAGAGACACCAGCATCGGAGACAACGGGATTGCTGTGCTCACCCCTGGGACGTTATTAGAACTGTGTGTTCCTTCACCAATGCATAAGTGAACCTTCTTTAATATATTGATTACTACATCATGAAACATCGCAGATGCTCTTTAAACTTTACGTATTACGTACGTGCTATTTATTGTATTTGAGACTAAAATTGCTAAAAACCATGTTTTGCTACAATCTTCTTCATATTTAACCGACATGAAAAAGGTAGGTTCTCAATTCTATTGTACTTTTTTTATCGATGTTCAGGCATAGCTTCTTTATTTATGAACCAAATTAGATGATTCTTTTTTCGTTGGAAAGGAGAGGTACCTCGAGGGTGGTCTCATTGTAATTTCATTGCCATTGGGCCTTCGACTTCGAAGATATATCAGGGAACTCCTCTAAATTATTAAAATTGGTTTTCTTCTTTGTTATTACTTCATTAATCGCTAAATAATTAGACATTAGCATTGCTTCGAATATATCAGATAAATGAATGTCTAATTGATTATTAATTTTAAGAGTATTTAAAAAAAAATTTACTCACCAGTATATTTATCTGGAGGTCTAATAGCAACGGTGTATAAATTGATTTCCTCAGATCTGCCCTTAGCGTTGGCCGAATACAGGACCAGGGTGTAGCTAGCTCGACTATCCAGATCGTGAACTTCGAAGGTAGGAGTATGTTTCGTAGTTATATTAGCTCGAGCCTAAATGATATACGTATTTTTTTTATCAACGTTGGCTCAATTACTGCGCTATATAATTTCCACCGCGAGTTATAATTACAGCGTTGACCTTCGCAATGATCGAAGAATGGAATTATATATCAGCAACAGTGAAAATTTTGCACAATCCAGACATCTCATACTAATACGGTTTATTTTTGACGGATTTTTTTTACAGCAAATCATGCGTGCTTCCTATTCTAGCTCACTCACCATATCAGAAACTATAACCCTGTTCTGCCTAATCAAAAATCTATTGCATCATTTAAATTAATAAACACATTAACTGAATGACGCGGTGAAATATTTTTAACAGTATAGAAATGTTTACTAAGACACATTACTTAAATATCATCAGAGTCAATATTATATATTCGGATTTAACTCGATCACTTAAGATAAGCTCATAAGATGATTTTATTGTTTCATGTTCTTTTTTTTTTCAATGTAAAGATAACGAAAAGTTAGGTGTTATTATGAATTTAAAAAAATCGGTCGTCTGTAAAGTTGTTTTACTGACGATAGTTGCACTTGACAACGTCATAAGAAAATACTGACGGAATGGTATAATTAAAAAAAAAAAATTGTAATTTATTTGTTTGATAGATATTTTGTATGGATATAGAGAAGGAGGTAAATGGAAATGACAATTGAATTGATAAAGTTACTTGACGAAAACATGTAAATGTGTTATTGTATAGCAGCTGTCCACGCGGACGCATCGCTCACTCAAGTAGGAGAGAGACAGATGTCGAACGCTGCCGAACGCGGAGGCCGATTGTACCTCTTTGTCGCTCGTTCCGTGCTCTTGCTTGCACTTCAAGCCTTAAATGGAACGCCTCAGAGCGAGGTAACGCCACATGAGTCATGTTTTTTCGTGCGTGCAGCTGGCTCCATCGAATTATAAGACGTTGTCACGTCAAAAATGATAAAGTTACTTGTAACCGAAAATATTTGGACAGAATATAATAGAGTCAAAACGAAAAGGCCCTATAAAATATTGTTTTACTTAGTTTTATACTTAACTCATAAATGTTTCTAACGGTAATATATTCGGAATTGCGGATCGTAATGATTTATTCAACAGTATGTAAAAAGCTTTTGATAACATTAATAAAATGAATTTATGTTTTGTTAAATTATATATACAACAGTATAATTATTTCTTATTCTTTAGATGAAAAAAAAAACGAATAAACTATTACATTTATTAAAAACCAAAAAGAAAAAGGTTTAAGATTTTATAACAACTCAATCAAACATAAACAAGGTAAAAACCTCGTTTTAGATTTTAAAAAAGAACAGTTATTAATCTATATTAGGATTGCAAGGAAAATTTTCACGGTACTAGATTACACTATCTATTAAAAGACACTAAAAATACTACATTCCCTTAAATGGCCTTTGAGTCATGATATAGCTGTTTTAGTAAACCTAAATACAAATTACTACAAATGCTTACCGTCAACAACGGCAGCTCGAAAACTTCCATATGAAATAATTGAGGAAGACCTCCGTCGAAACCCTCAATGCATTCAACCTGGAGGCTATTAGAGCTGTGATTCACGACTGAACAATTTTGCAGAGGCATTGGACGACCTATGAAGTGATTGAAATATATAATAAAATTAGTGATATTAAATTAAATTATTCAATAGTTTTAGAATTTAGTAAAAAATCTCGACCTGCCGTAACAAGTTTGTAAAGACAAGGCATTGGTTGCTTCCCCACAGAGTTTGCAGCGACACAGAGAATCGTACCAAAGTCCATATCAGAAGTCGGCGTGTAACGTAGCGTTGACGTGTAGCCACTGAATGTGTATGAGCTGGTGGAAAATAAGACATTGTTTAAATACCTATCATCATTATGAATAAAGGTTAACGCAATCATAGTTGACAAGTGTCGAAGTGTATAACGAAATAAATAACCATGTCCAGAAAGTGGGTTGGCCCTAATATGCAGCTATCAGAACATGTATACCCCCAGTATTAGCAAATTAAACGAACACAAAAAAATGACGTCGAGTATTGAAAAAAGGCAAATGAAAAATTTTATACAACGGTTGTCTCGATGTTCACCTTAAGTTGTGATCTTAAACTGGCCGGTATATTTAAAACAACGACCGTTAAAGATACATTTGAAAGCGTTATCACTAAATAAGCAAAGGTTTGAAGTGTCAATTAAAAGGCAAATTACAGAAATATGAATCTGTTATAGAAAAATGGGTATCAAATATTTTTTACGTACGTAGTATTTGCGGCATATACAGTGTTTTATTATGGATCATTTTAAATTTAATATATAATGATTTTTTTTAAATACGACCATATTTTTATGAAGAACGTTAAATAAAGCATATCTCCCTCCGTTCATTATGTTCCAAATAAAAAATAGTAAATGCCTGAAAAGGATATATGGCATAAAAATATTAAACTGCAAACCAAAAAAAAGTATGAAAATAAATACAAGGACCTATGTGCATGTAACTTATACAAGTTACAGATATACTCACTTAGCAGCCAATTCTGTCTGCTCGCCAGAACTATTGAAGATCCACGTGAAGCTAGTCGGCGGTGGACTCGAGTCCACTGCACAGTGCAGAGTCACAGTTTCCTGTTTAAGAGCTCCGAAGACCTCACCTTCGTTGGTTGTTTTGCATAGAGGAGCATCTGATTCAACATGAAATACAATGATCAATTCATATGAGTAGGTATATAGGTACATAATAACTAATGCTAAGTGTAAGTACTTCAGAATCGACAGAGGTTCATGCGTCATAAAAACAAAACTGTGCCTTTCATGAAAAAAAAATACATTTTTATTACAACCTGCATTTAATGGCAAATAATCTATATTAATAAATTGTCTGTAAATATTTTTTTCCAAATTCACAGAAAGAGATCAATTTTTTATCATTATTACCTGACATTTTTATTATCGACTGTACCCGTGAATCAAAGCGACAAAAATACGTGTCGATCGGAAGACGCCTGCCGCGTCACTGATACACGAATACAAACTGCGCGTTGACTAGCTTACGCAACATAGGACCGGGCGCAAAGATGAGATGAAGTCTTTATACCTACTTTAAAAAATAGTCATTATTCAAAATTAATTCTAAACCGATTTAGATGAAATTTTATGTACGGGAACTATATACCATTAACAAAAATACGAGATGAAAATAATTTGTTTCGTACTCATATAAAACCTTATTATCAATACTCGATGGGACTGGCAAACGCAGCTGACAGCTGTCATGCTTTATGTACTCGTCGAATATTGGAGCTCTTATCGAGAGGCACGCAACAAGAATCGCTGTGCAAAACCGAATCTGAATTCGTATGGTGACCTGAATCGTGTCGGTGGATATCATCGCAAGTGTTGGAGCAGTCCAAGGTACGTGAGAGCATTGTATTTGTTCCAGCGCTATCTAGTTTTTGAACATCGTTTTTTACCGTATCGAAATTACCCAGTGTAGCTAAGCCACCGCTATTTCGGTTCGGTGCGGATGCTACATAATTACTGCGTAATAAACGCGTGCGGAGCCGAGGGGCATCGTTTGTACATTATATAGTTTTACTAAGAAACTTTGTCTATCAGGGAGAGATTGAAGTTATATTTAATCAGGGTTTCGCCCGCGCCGACTTCATTAGTAGTTTCGTTAGTATGATTCTGGACAAATAAATCTTCCATTGCATTAAAAATTTGAACTACTCAAACAATTATATTCATTTAGTAAATATACACAATATGTATAACTTGAAGCCACGGTGAAGCTGTTAAAGCCGTCTGGGGCTCCATGGCCCTTACAGCCAATTTAAGGCATATGGCTAAGCTAATATATATTATTCATCGTTAGTGTATAGTTTTCCTTAATTTTCGGGATACTTCACATTTATATTTTTAAAATAGACTAGTTGTGCCCGCGGCTGCGCTCACGTTGTCTACAGAATGCCATCGATAGTGCACACACGCAAATCGTGTTACTTCCGTTCTCGGTTATTTTAAAAGACAAAAACGTTTAATGTGGGTGATCCTTAGAAGATATATATATATATATGCTTTCGATGATTTTTATGTAGGTCTTTTTGAGATCAACAATTACGTACAACATTAATTTGATATATCTCTTACGGTTTACTCAGCGTAAGTCGATTAAGCGTCCTAAAATCGTCCTTTTTCAGAATTAATTTTTATTTGCGCAAAACCATAATTCCTTTTCTTAAATTAAATAAAAGTATAAAGATAACATCAGCTATCTGCCAGTGAAAGTCTCGTCAAAATCAGTCAAACCGTTTCGGAAATTACCCGGAAGAAACAGACAGACAAACATTAAAAAGTATCGTTTTTTCTGTTCTATATACCGTACCTCTATAAATTTTCATATGCATTTAGTAAAAAACTTTTATTATGTTATTACAAACGGACACTGCAAGTTTATTTATTTGTATGTATAGAAGACAGCTGCATGCAGACAGCTGGGTACTGTTATTATTTTAATTCCTAAACTAACACTATTTGGCCCTACATTATGTATTATTGGTGGGCATAACATACCATCACGCCTATATTCCCGATGGATTAGGCAGAAGTGTACCAATATACACCCACAGTTCGCCGGGTATGTTTTTTAGATCCCATGTAATAGGGGGCGAAACTATTGCCATTAATCGGGCACAAAGCTAAACTCCGAGTTGCTACTGAGAATTTCATAGAAAAACTCAATGACACTTTGCTCAACCTGAGAATCGAATCCAGGACCTCGATCATAGCAGTCGCGCTTACGACCGCTGGGCTAATGAGGCAGTTGGTGGGCTTTTTCGTGATACACTTGGAATGAAGTGAATTATAAATAATAACTAGATGCATACATTTCAAGTTGCCACAAAAACACCCTGGGCAGTTTTAACAAGAGAGTCGCCATCTTGTCAAAGTTTTACTTGAACTCTGAAGATTATTCAATTTAGGCCCTAAGAAAGCACTTATGAACGTCAAAACACTATCGCCGGTTCGGAAATTGTCCCAAACATTGAGAAGAACCAGTAAGAAACTCAATCGGGTTTATCTTTTTTTGTCAACTGTACAAATGTTAATATAACATGTACGATAACAATAATTTAGTAGATACACAGAGAGAGAGAGTCACTTCCAGACATCACTATCATTCACATAATGATCCACCCTATAATATAACCTTTTGACAGTAAAGCCCGCTTGATATGGTCCTTGAACTTGTTGTCCGGTAAATCAGTAATATGCTTCGGGATCTTATTATAAAACCTGACACTATTACCTAAACAACTTTACTAACAACATACATCGAATCTGCAAGGAGACAGCGTTACTCGTTGCACTGCCCTCGCTGTTGTGAGCGAGGCAGCTGTAGTCCCCAGCGGCGGCTCTGGAGACGCTTTGCAGCACCAGGCTCTGGTCGCTGAGTATCACGCCAGTGTTTGAATTCTGCTGAATCTCCTTTACCTAGAGAACGAACGAGATATGACTTAAAAAATTTCTAGCATATTCTGTCCTGGCTGCTAACATTCTACAAATATTATAAAAGCGAAAGTTTGTGTATGGATGGATGTTTGTTACTCTTTCACGCAAAAACTATTAAATAGATGTTAGTGAAACTTTACAATAATATAGCTTATACATCAGAATATCACATAGGCTCTAATTTATACAGATATTGTGTGAATTGTACAAAATATTACGATAAGTGTCAAGTAAGTAGGAAAAATTAGTGCTATTCTGGCGTGCGCTGCAAAAACCGTTAGAGTTACACGTATATAATGTAGAATGGAAATATTTATCTTAAATAGACTTATAAAAAAGCCTGCGGCAGCATATATCTGTCTTTTATGTGTAAGCCATTATCGCCAAAATAGTGAACCATATATACAATACAAATTGATAATGTAAATCGTTCAGGGTACAAATACAAAATCGCGCTAATTAAAATCAACGAGCGTGCGTCTGCGACCGTAACGCAAAAAAAGTGCCCCGCGCACCGCGCCTTCGAGAGCTCTGCACCCCCTACGCTCGCGGATCCCCCCTTGCGTTTCCCCATCCCTGTCACATCTATGACGCATAACTAACAGATAATTTATTTTTAATGCACATTTGGTGGTAACAAATTGATCCTTATCCTACTAAATTTTGTGTGGATGGATAAGCTACTCGAAGTATTAATCCTGCGCAGACGAAGTCGCGGGCACCAGCTAGTACATCATAAATTTCATACTGCCAGCTTTTAAATTTTTTTTTTCTTTCTTTAATAATGGACTTTATCGCTTTGCGACTATGACGCCCCATAAATACCTCACAAACATTATACAATTTTCTAATAAATTTGAAACATAATTATTAATTCTTATGAGCTAATTTTGCGATTCTATATAATATTTTCGCACTCAGAGACAGAAGGTTTGACAGCATCGAATTACAAATACCCACTTCCATGGATCGCGTCATTTTAAGTAACTTTCTACAATTTTCATACTTAACACATTCCACTAAAATGTTATGTACATCCTCAATCACACCACATATCGTGCAATTAGGTGATGCTACTTTTTTTATTAAATGTAAAAACTTATTTGATGGAATATGCCCTGAGCGATCTCGGAGAGCTACTACTAAGTCCGATCTACTCAACATTGTTTGATCGATCCATGGAAAATCAAAATGAGGCTGTGGTTGTATAGTCTTATACTAGATTCCTTTTTCTTGCGATCTCTTATCAAAGTACACTTTCCACATATCTTCACAATAAGATTTCACTTCAGACAAGTACTCACTATGAATAGGAGTGATCTGTATAGGAATACCGTCATATGCAGCTTGGTAAGCCAATAAATTAGCTTGTTCATTACCATCTAATTCAATGTGAGACGGAATCCATTGAAATATTATTGTTTTACCACTATATTGGAACCTAAAAATTCATTTTAATATCGAATAGGCAATCGGAATATCTCGTATGGACGAGGTGCACCGAGCCACATGCTGTAAAGCGCTTTTTGAATCCGTCAAAACTACAAACTTTTGACATTATAAAGATTCAATATAAGATAAGGCTTCATTAATTGCTATTAACTCCAAACGCATTGTTGATATAAGCCCAAACGGTAGGTATACTATTTCCATTTCTTTATTTTGTCGATGACAGTTCTAATTTGATAGTTGTATTGTTGTGACCAAATAAGTAAAGATATCGATCCCATATATTTATTATATTTTGATCAAAGACAAATAAAACAAAAATATTCAAATATATTTTTTCAAACTGGGAAAAAATTGTGAGAAGAACCCAAAACATTATAGCGTCGGATTAGGAAATTCATGTGGCATTCGATAATATACAAGTACAGGAACTTATAATAAATGTTGGGCAGAGCTCATCGAGTGACAGTGACGATTCATCAGATTTTGATTAAAATAAATAAATAAAGATTACCTGTCGTTATAATTATTTCGTTTCATTGTCGAGTACCTACCTATACCTACTTATTTTACAACGGCTTCGAAAATTTTGTAGAATTTGGCATTGTCAATCAAGAATTAATACGTGTAACATCTTGTAATGAAATATAATATTAGTTAATAAATTTTTACAAAAGTATCCGGCAGTAGTTTAGTTTCTTGCATTTTGTAAAAAAATATCGGGTCTGTTATCGTGTCACGTTTATCGATATAGCTCCATCCCTATCAGTTTCTCCGTCTCTGGTATAAATAACCTTGTATGTGTGTAAACGTCATATTTTTATAAAATAATGCATACAAAATGTAAAAAAGACGCTCGTTCAAATTTTCACAGAAGCTGTCATCGAGAAAATAAAGAAATGGAAATGGTAAGTATAGTTTCAGAGAAAAAACAAAGATAAAAACGTGTGAATCATTCTTTCTAAAAAAACTATAATAATACTTTTAGATTAATGACTGTTATAAAAATACACATTATTAAAACCTATTTCCGTGCGTCAAATAAGGTCTTAATTATTCAGAAAACTACTTCGAAGTATTTATAAAACAATTTTTATTTATTTAGCTAAGCATTTTAACTATTTATGCAGCAAATATTATATACCACTTAAGGGCTAAAAAAGTTTTTATAACTCTGGAACTATTAGGTCCTTACATATGAAATTGGCGTTTTGTACGGGAGGAATATAAATTAGTTTTTTTTTTTTTGTAATATATATTTAATTAATCAAAGTATGCACCGTTGTTATCTATGCACTTTTGCCATCTCATAGGTAATTCATTGATCCCTTTACTAAAAAAACCATGGGGGGCGAGAATCAATAAACTTTTTGAAGGCAGTTTGGCCTGCCGCATCGGAGTTGAATTTTTTTCCTTGTAAGAAGTTGTCCAAATACCGGAAAATATGGTAATCTGTTGGAGTAAGGTCCGGGGAATACGGTGGATGTCGCAGACATTCCAATTATAGCTCATCTAACTTAGTGGTTGTTTGTTGTGCAGTGTCTGGTCTTGAGTTGTCGTGAAGCAGAAGTGGCCTAGAGCGATTGACCAATCTCGGATGTTTAGCAGCTAGTTCTTCCTTCATGGTTAGCAGTTAGTTGCTAACAATAGATATCTGCGGTAATCGTTTGGCCAGATTTTAGAAAGCTGTAGTGAACGACACCGGCGCTAGTCCACCAAACACTCACAAGTAACTTTTTCTGAATCGATTTTCGTTTAGGGCAGGATTTGGCTGGGTCTCCAAGGTTCAGCCATTGCGACGAGCGCTTCCAATTATCGTACGGTATCCACTTTTCATCACAAGTAATGATTCGATTTAAAATCCCTTCATTATTGTGTCGGCTGAGCAAAGAAAGCACAGCAGTCGACGCGTGTTTGCAAGTTCGATTCATTCAATTCATGAGGTACCCCCATCGTTCAAGTTTTTTTTACTTTCCCGATTTGCTTCAAGTGGATTAATACAGTTTTATCACTTATCCTGAAGCCTGCAGCTATCTCTGAAGTGCTTTGTGATGGATCCGCTTCCACAATATCCTTTAATTCTTCATTTTCCTTTTTGGTCTCCGGGCGTTCACGAGGTTGGTTCTGAAAGTTGAAATTTCCAGAACGAAAACGTTGAAACCAAAAAAGTACCGAGCTTTCTTTTGCGACACCAGCGCCGTACACATCATTAATCCTTCGAGCTGTTTCCGCAGCACTGGTGCCACGGTAGAACTCGCACTCATTAATATACCGATATGTCATGTTTTCCATTTTGCGGTATTAAGCGACGCCAAAGAAAAAAATAATGAGGAAAAAACAAATGAATGACTGTTTTCAAAACTCAAATGTACCAGCTAAATGAATTTATAAATCTGAATTTGGAATTCTTAACCAAAGAGGAGATATTTCAGATCAAAGTGGTCAGTACGACAAAACGCTAATTTCATATAACCTTTGCACTAAAAGGTCAAAATTGACTATTTTAGGGTTAACGGCTTTCAAAATCAAAATATTTTTTATTCATTTTAGGCGCCAAGAAGGCACTTATGAAGGCCAAAACACAACCACCGGTTCGGAAAACATCCCAGCCATCGAGAAGAACCGACAAGTTACTCGATCGGGTTTATCAACATGTTTTTTTTTATTTTATTACTTTTTACAGTATTAAATTATATACAGTTATTATCATTTTCAGTAGAAGTACAGAGAGAGAATCACATCATTCTAGTTAAAGGACGGCAGCTTGGCGATTCGTTTCGATATCATTGCAGGCGTTGGGTGCAGGCCGCACAAGATCGGTCGCTCTGGAGATCTATGGGGGAGGCCTATGTTCAGCAGTGGACGTCCTGCGGCTGAAATTATGATGATGTAGTTCGCATGTGGGCAAATAGTGACCAGCATACAACTACCTCCCAGTGAGTATGTCAACTTAGTTTGACATAATATTTACATAAATTTTACAAGTGTGATGTATAATTGATGTCAAATATAGGTAATTATGTGTCTACTGGGCTGTAAACAATCTCGAACAGGACAATAGTTCTGATTCAATCTTGAGGATTAAGTTGTTTTTAATTCTTAATAGGTTTAACGTTTGCCCACAATCTCATCTGATGTTAAGTGACGATGTAGCCTAAGATGGTAACAAGCTAAGCCTAGTGGGAGGACCGTCTCTCAATTGCAGCTGCCGGAATACGCCTATAAGTGCTTGGCGACAGATCTGAAGATGGTAGCTAGGCAGGCGGACATTATAAAAAATCCCTACAACCATGCTATGGTTTCATTACGTTTTCTGCTTTCATAGCACACAACCTTGGCCGCGCGAACAACGTATACACTGTTGCTATTCGGGAGGTACGGGGGGTTTCTCCAGTTGAACCTTATAAAGGTACGGCCGAGGTGTATATCCAATTACACGATAGTAGTAGTAGTTCGTAGTCCGTAAATAGTCATTATTTTTGGACAGTATTTACACCACTCACTTACTGAACGAGATAATTAAGTAATCCAGGTTGGTAGAGCACTCGTATTTGACTGGATAGCGACCACTAGATAAATGGAAGAAACACGTAACTGTGAATCACTTCGATGTGCGACTCAGGATAGGCCAGACAAAAATACGTCCTATACACCGAAACAAACATAATAACAAGACAATTTTTAATAAAAAAACAAAGGCAATTTCAATGATTTTGAAGAGTACCCTAGTGTATCTCCGAAGTTAACAGTCCAATGCCAATGAAATTAAAATGGAACCACCCTTGAGATATATCCTATCGAACAAAAAGAAACATATAAGTCGGTTCATTAAAAAATTAAATTAAAATCGTTTAAAAATACATGCTGTAGACGGAAACATCCATAATAAAATTAAAATAAATAAATATAACCATTCTCATTTAAAAATTTCATAGAAATCATTGGAAGCGTTTCCAAGAAACCAATTACACATATATATATATACATATACAAGAATTGCTCACTTAATATAATAAGATATCGTATTTCAAAATCTTTCAATGTTGAATGTCAACTTCTACGCTTGTTGCTCAGAATTATGCATAAGGAACCTCATAACTCAACTTGATAATTCTCCTTTACGTTAAATAAATAAAAAGCTTCAAGTCGTCTTTTAAATGTTAGTCATTCTGATGTTTGTGAACACGAAATGGCAATAAGAAATTCCGCACTATCGTTTTCGGGACCCTCGAGAGCGGTGTCAACCGCTATCGCATACCCAGGCCCTTCTTATTTATTCTTTTTACAAGGACTTTATAAAAGAGACTCATTTAATCGTTTTCGTTATTTAAAATCTAGGTACAACTAATAACGTTGGTGAATATTCTTTTTGGATATTTGAGACAGTTTATTGTCCCAACATAAAAGTATAATCCCATGACGATAGTGATAATGTTGATTTTTTTTGACGTACAGACAATCGGTATATAAATTAGGTACTTTGACAACAAGCATCTTGTAAAATGTGAA
Organism: Saturnia japonica; assembly: GCA_033032175.1. Lineage (NCBI taxonomy): Eukaryota > Metazoa > Arthropoda > Insecta > Lepidoptera > Saturniidae > Saturnia > Saturnia japonica. Next base: position 15,903,852 of record CM065325.1, read on the forward strand.
TTAATATAAACTAGTGTTCGCCCAATGATGCCCATCGACTTTTTAATCATTGACTATTTTCAGTTTCACATTTGCAGTATGAACCTAAACAATTAATATTATAACACTTGCTGTCACTTTTAATTGAGTGACAATGTCAATATTTTGGGGGGTCTAAGTTCAATGGCTAATCTAATTCAATCCCGTTAAAATCTGTCCAACCCTTTCGGAGATTTTCGGGAACAAAAAAGACAGATAAAAAAAAATGGATTTTTGTTGTAGGTATCGTATATACTTTCATATACATTTAGCTATTATTTTGATATTACAAACAGACACTTCAATTTTATTAATTATATAGATTAATCGACTTACCCCTTTATACCAAGTGAGTTTGTGCATCCTCGGATTCGCTTTGACGCTGCACTCGAAATAAACGTCGTCGCCTTCCTTTATATGCGACGGGTTCAGTGTCGGACCAAGTTTTAGAGCCACTATCGGAACGTCTGTCATAAAAAAAGAACATATTAATCGCTTAAAAGATGGCGATCAAGAAAAACATTGCAGGTATTCCTAAATACTAAACAAACGTTCAATATACAATACAAGCGCTATGTAATTTAAAAAATAATAATGCACAGGTTTCTTAAAACTTGACATCGTCGATAAATTGTATAATATCATCAGAGTAAATCTGTTACTTAATCTCTATATTAATCTGAAAAGTACATTCGAATTGGTTCAGTCATTTCCACGTGATGTTTGTTTACATTAATTGACAACAGAACAAAAATTCCAAAGTGATCTTTATATATTTATGTCACTTGTTTCTTTATCCCTCTTTTTTGCATTATTATCAATGAACATAAACTAAAAATTCGCAAACTAATTAGGTACCTACATGTATAAATATACATAACGGTAAGTTTTTCTATTAATTAATTCGGGAGTTGAAAACTTTTGTAAAATTGTTTTGAATACTTTATATGTTGAAAATAACACCACTTTTCCCTTTAATACACCATAATAAGTAATTTAAAAAACTTTTTTATTTAGATAAAAAACGTACAAAAAAAATGGGGCATTATGGACCTGTGACGTCACAATTAACTTTTTATGTAATTTTATATGATAACAGTGACAAATGTGACAACTTACGCAAGAGTATAACATTAATATTTCATGAATGGTGACGTCACTTTTGCTAATCCGTGTTTTAAATTAATCACATGGCTCACAGACGAAAAATATTCTTATTCCAAAGTAAAAATTATATAAGTAAACAATTATTATTTTCAAAATTGTATTGTTTTAGGATTTTTATCTATACACCAATATTACTCAATAATTTACTTTAATTTTTTTAAACATACAGTCAACTCGCGGATTGGTGTTTAATTAGAATTTGAATCCATAATATCATTCTCGCCTTCTTCAATGTCCAAGGATAACAATGTCTTCCAGTTATATTAAAGTACAATGGACGCTTCTTCATTAAAATTTTGTAAAAAGATGTTAGGAGAAAGCGGATTTCAGTTTTCATATTTCTATTCCGAACTTACTGCGACTGCACAATAACCAAACTGTATCACTTAAAATGCCATCAGAATTAAACGATAGAATTCTGTATTAAAATTAAAGTTTCAAACGACCAATTAAGCTCTCGCCAAATACGTAAAGTGACTATAACAATTCTCGAGAGAGGTGTGAGGAATACAAGTAGTTGGCACGAGTGGCGCTCAAATTGCAAACCGTGAACAAGCAATAAAACATCTCCTAACATTCCTGCATCGACACGTTACGTGTTAGAACAGCAAGCAATGTATGATTTAACACTTTACTTCACCACCCAGTTATTTCTAATTTACATATTTATTAATTACATATCGACGCGACGGTGATAAAGCTAAATTTACTAAGGTAAAAGTTTAATTAACCATTCCACCGTCGATATGATTAAAATAATGTATACAGTAATACCCCGCTTTACGCGAGGGATACGTTCCGAAAAAAATCGCGTTAACTGAAATTCGCGTATATCGAGGTTTATGATTATACATAGTCAAAATTTAATACAAAAAAATACAAATCATTTTAATCAATCACTTTAATTCAAAGAACACTTTATGCAATACATACTCTTATTTTTTACGGAAAAATACATCTATTGTCTTTTGGGTAGCGTTTTGTTTACGTTCTTGTAAAATACGTTCATAACACCCAACACTGTTTTTAATTGTTTGACACACGGTCAAGACACGGTAATCATTATTGTCTATACTCTGCAATAAGTCCAAACCTGAATAAATTTTTGAAAGAGCATTTTGTGTTTCCTCTGAAGATAAAACTTTATCTTCTACTTGTTCTTCCTCATCGTAGATAGGATTATTCTGTAACTCGATCAGATCTTCATTGCTGATAGGATCGTCGTGCGTTGCTACAAGTTCTACGAGATCTTCTACCGTGACATCTTCAAGTTCAGACCCCTCAATCATTGCAGCAATGTCTTCAAGCACTTGTCTCTGCGTCTGGACAATTCTTCTAGGTGCTTCCACTACATCTGGCCAAAGATTACGCCATACAACTCATTTTAACTTCCTTCCAAGCCTCTTCTATGTTGTGAATAGACTTCATAATGTTGTATGACTTCCACCACTCTCGCATAGACTGTCTTCCTTCCCCGTCAGTTTCATGAATTAGTTGGCTAAAAGTGCGGCGATGGTAATAAGCTTTGAAGTTTGCTATTGCTCCCTGGTCCATGGGTTGTAATATTGACGTAGTGTTTGGTGGAAGGAACTTTACGTACACTTTTAAGTCTCTGGGCGTATCAAGTGAGGTTGGATATCCTGGGGCATTGTCTAAGAGTAATATAACTTTAGGTTCAAGCCCATTTCTGTCACAGTATGATTTGACTGATAGGCAAAAACTATTAGAATACCATTCTTGAAAATTTTTCCGTGTAACCCACGCCTTTCTGTTTGATCGCCACACAACTGATAAACTTGTCTTGTCTGTGCCTCGCATTGCACCGGGTGTTTCTGAATGGTACACTAGTAAAGGTTTCAGTTTGAAATCACCAGTGGCATTACTACCCAGCAGAAGTGTTAGTCGATCTTTCGCAGCTTTGAAACCACTGGCTTGACGTTCTTCCATAAAAATGAATGTTCGAGATGGCATTTTTTTCCAGTAAAGTGCGGTCTCATCAACATTGAAGATGAGCAAGCAGGAATTTTCTCTCGTCTAACGAACTCTTGAAATTTGTCTGGAAACTCAGCTGCAGCTTGAATGTCCGCGCTGGCCGCCTCGCCTGTTATATGGATATTGTGAAGATTAGAACGCTGCTTGAACTGATGGAACCGGCCTCTGCTGGCCGCAAAAGTCGGAGTGGCACTCCCTTCTCCTTCTTTTGTTTTCAGCATCTCATACAAAGATTTTGCTTTTGTGCATATGAGATCTTGACTTAGTGGTGATCTTCGATCCAGACTGACACTAATTTCTCCATTCTTTCTAAGATAGATGATCTCGAACGAGAAAGTTTTGTTGCACTTATAGGTGTTGAACTTTCGCTGAAGATTTTAATTTTTTCCCGATTTTTATAAATCGTTCTCACAGTCGATTCTGAGAGTCCAAAATCTCTCCCAACAATTGTTGCTTTACCTCCATTTTCCATTCTTCTTAACACTTTCATCTTCAATTCCAAAATGACGCTTTTATGCTCTTTTTTCTTTACAGGCGGCATTTTTAACGTAGGGTTAAATTATGTATGTATTTCCAATAAATGTTAAAACAAAACTGCCAGCCGACCGAACTAACATTACGGAACAAATGAACACACGAAACGAACGAGGAAATCCCCATAGAACAAAGTCGAAGGACAGGGAATTCCCAATTCTTCAAAGAGAATATTCAAAGAAAGCGGGGATCCCGCGACCATAGACAAGTTAATGACTACATTATGTTTATACGCACTCTTTCGCGTAATACGAGGTATTTGAGCGCGAAATTTGAAATTCGCCTTATAGTGAAACCGCGCGTAACGGGGTCGCGCTAAGGGGGGTATTACTGTAGTAAAAAGAACGGAGTAGAAGTATTATTTTTAAATTATAATATACATAAGAAAATTGTACGAACGCACGTAAAAAGTTATTCTTATTTGGCGTAAAAAAAAAAAAAAAAAAAAAAACATATATCCCACGTCCAACAACATCGTGAAGTTAGGCATGATATAAAACCCATCACAGACGGTGAAGAGACTAAAATATTTTATATTAAAATAAAATATCACTCACCATACAATCCAATAAACTATCTATCATACACGACGAAGATAATATATATTTTCATCTTACTGTATCTTAAGACATCGAGTGATATGATTATTTTATCTTGAAATGACAGGTTGTAACGAAATTGCTTCTCTAGACTCTTTAAAATATATTTGAAACTTCTTTAAAGAGAGATCTTTGTTTTGATTGGAAATGAATTCGTATAAAATATCATCAACGTATCCCTTAGCCGTCTGTGATACCTAGATACTATACGATATAAAATATCAAAGCATATTAACCGTCTGTGACGAGCTTTTATATAAATTAATTTTATTGACTTTCTTTTTGTGTAATTTTACTGCGTATAAATAAATGTTATTTAAAAAAAGTTAATATAATGTTAATTTAAACAACACAACGTTAAAATATTTCGATCAACTAAAAAAATTAAATTTCAATAAAATTACACTACCGCCACGGCAAGCTGCGCGCAGTCCTTAATTTGACCTCTACTATTCGTACCAAAAAAACAAGGTATAGATTAAAAATAAAGACAACAAAAAAAACTTCGATAACAGATAAATTGCAGGCGAAAAAACTGTTTCAAGTTAAAACGAAAATACGGTGCAAAAACCTCCTTACACATTCCGCTTTCATCCTCACTAGACGGAGTACGTACTACGTATCTACAACAAGATTACAAATTCGATCTAGATTTATTGGAAAATGCGTTGAATTCTAAACACGCGAACATATTTCGTACTTCATTCGATAGAAACATATTTTTTTCATGAGAAAAAATTTAGTATAAAACGTGATCTTCACCCTAGTCGTGTCTGGAAACATCTGTTTACCTACAAACGAATATATTTATAACTAGCTGTGCCCCACGGTTTCACCCGTGTTACATTTATTCGAAAAAATTTCGAGAAACCGCGCCGCCATGAATGCACCCGTGTAATCTATGATCGTTCTCACTTTTCGTACGTAAATACATCTTGCCAGGTCGCTTGACATTCATGGTTACTGCTCCCCTCATTAAGGTCGTAGCGTGAAGTTATATAGCCTATAACTTTTCCCAATAAATAGGCTATAAGATACAAAAAGATTTTTTGAAATCTGACCTGTAGTTCCAGAGATTAAAATGTTCAAACAAAAAATCAAGCAATCTCTTGAGCCTTATACCTAACAAGAAAATTTTTGACAAAAAAAAATTCAACTCAAAGAATTTTGAAGAGTTCCCTTGTGTATCTTCGAAGTTGAAGGTCGAATCCCAATGAAATTAAAATGGGACCCTACTTGAAGTATCCCGTATTAAAAAGAAAAGAATCATCGAAATCGGTTCATAAACAAAGAAGTTACGGCTGAACATACATTCAAAAATAACAAATATACATTCGAATTGAGGTCGGTAACCTAACCTGAGACCTAAGACCTAAGAGAAAAATGTAATGATATGTAGCCTAGATCCTTCGTTGGCTTCAGTCCAGGTGGCTAGATTCTATGAAAATTATGTGAAATACATTAATTTATTGAATGAACTCGGGCACCATCGTACGTAGATAATACTATGTTACTACAACCCCTAATATATATATATATATATATATATATATATATATATATGTGTGTGTGTTTTATGTTCTCAAATGTTTGTAAATAAATTCTGTATTGTTATATAATAAAGGCATGCAGAGCCATAGGCAAAACTAGTAAACTTATTTCCTTTGCAGTCTGGTTTAAATCTATATAACACGGTCGGTTATATGTGTCTATACCATACGTTACGTGCAGAGCAGAACAATCAAAATGTCAGTAAATGTTTGTAATTAAACTAATTAATAAGAGTATTGTAACTGGTTTCGTATTTTGTAATGTTATTAGTTCAGACGTATTTAAGCGCGAACTTAAAATAAATTGGCAGTATGACTGTACATACAATCTGTACATACTTTTAAACTGTCCTGTATTAAAAAATATTGAACTACCGGCCATTGACGCAGATGCGGCATACAAGCAAAACTTGTAATCCACTTCAAGTTGTAAATCGTCATCTATTTCATACAAATTTAAATCACAAAGGCTTAATCATCTTGGAAATTAATGTATCGAAAATCTGGTTACGCTGAAATAGATTTAAAGACTTATATTCCCTATCGTAATTTTTTTATTTTTAAGTAACGCGCTAATTAAATTCATAGGAGTGGAATATTCTAGTAGATTCGGTTGACATGAAAATATTTGTAGTGTAATTTTTGTACCTAAGTATTTATTCATGTGTGCTTTGTATACTTTAATCTTTGTGACTTTATGTATTTAACAAGAGATAAGTATTGGAAACGTATTTATGAAATTTAAAGAAAAAACAGTAATACAAAATTAATTAACTGTTAATATATTTTAAATTCGGAAAAAGCTTTATTTCTATAAAAGTAACGCTATACTCACAATGCACGTTAAGCTTCCAACGGTCTTCTATTGCAGATTCGTCTACGCTGGGGTTTTCTGCGCGACACGCCAAATATTTTTCGTGATCTTCAGCCACGGGTACCAGGGTCAGGATGCTCGTGGTTGAATTATTATCGGAGAACTGCAGCAATAACTTCAACGTCAGAAATACACCTTTGACCAGTATTACGTGTGGTATTAAAGACAATATATTCGAAATATAACGGGACTTGTTCTGGAACTCAGCTGGCGAATTTCACTTCTAACAGGTTTTTTCGTTAATAGGTTTAGCATTATGACCATAACTTATGTCGCTCAAGATAGTAGGACGCTAAGCCTAATGGAAGACCTGCTCTCAAGTGAAGCTGCCGGAACACACCAATTGATACTTCACGACAGATTTTCAACTTAAGTGTGGTAGCTAGCCAGCCCCACCTTCATCACAATGTTTTCACCGAAAGCTCGGTTTCATTGTAGGGATTCGAACTCACGTCGATCGACACAATACTCGTACACGCACCATTGTGTCATCAATTGCTATCTAAACTATAAACAAAAAACATGTTGCTTTATAGGTATTGAATATATGGATGTCATAGATTAGCCATGGCTAGACATTTTGATTTCCGTGTTCAAACCATACTGTGATTTAGTCGACTTCGGCAATATGATCACAGATTCATTGTAAAATTTAAACATCCAACGTCCGAACATGCTACCACGAGGCACGAACTATCGTCTCCTCAATGCAAATCTGTTCATTAAACGATATCATTATTACAATAGTATACCAGTAGGTACAATAGCATACTGTAGAATACAAATGTTTTGTGATGAAACACTTTACGGAAGATTCTAACTGTGTCTATATTTCCGAATTAGTGAGTGTGAACATAACAAAAATTAAAAATAATATATTAAATTTTATATCATTCTAGTAACCGCTCGGGACTTCGTACGATATGCAACGTAGCTTTCTATCAGTAAAATAATTTCAAAAACTTGATCAATAGTTCCAGAGAATACATCCTACAAACATATCTCTTTATAAAAGTAGTACAGACGTAAAAAAACAATAATCCTAACAACAAAACCATTAATTCATTTGATAAAGTAAAACAAACTTATGTAATAGCTCCATCCAACGAACAACAAAACCCAAACAATACGTCAAATTATGAAAACAAATCAGCCGCGTTTGTCGACTGCTTTGTTGTGTTAGCGTTGATCGAACGATCCCTGAACATTATCCCTCATTGATTTCTTAATTAAATCAAGTAATGTTTGCCCGGTTCTATTCTAAAACACCCACGTCCGTTATTGATAATTAAGATATTGTTGGGATAAACATGATCACAAAATGTTTATTTAAAAATAGGATTTAGTCATAATCAAATAATGCTTCATTAGAAACTTAACCGTTCTTTTTGTACAATAAAAATAGTATCAGATTAACAGCTAATGTAATGGTTACATCAACAGCAAGACAATAAATGTTTTGTATACATTGACTGATGAACACACACAAAAGAAATACACTGTGTATAACATAGTTCCTAATAAGGAAAGTTTGTTGAACCTTGACTTGCCGGGCAATGATTTTACTAAATACCAAGAAGTGTCGGCAATGCCAGCATTTTGAACATGCAAGAGCAAACACGAAGTCCAAAGGAATTTTATAGAAACCACAAGACCAGTTAGAAATAACAAGAATCAGATCTACAGACACTACTAGATGACGATGCAGACATTATTTCTCACCCAACATTTGTCAATGACAAATTATACAAAAACATCCCTTTGTCCCCTCAAACTTGACATTACACTAAGCAATTAATAAACGAAACCAAACAATAATTCACATGACAAAAGAGTTCTTTTTTTTCAGCATAGCAGCATCTTTTATTAATTGTGTTTCATAATGAATAAAACTCATTCAAAGGAACTAATAATGAATTGTTTGAAGTGAGCGAGGGAAATCGGATAACTTTATTAAGAACAATATAAGCAGAAAATTTCAGAGACGAACGTTTTGTTGACGTCATCGTAAGCAAAGGCCTCCAGGTTGATTAAGTTCGGGGGTAAGTATTTATATAATGTTCACAAATTTCTGATCAAGGCCTTTGTTTGTTTTACTTTCAATATTATCTTGAAACTCAAGGTAGCTTAGCGGAGAAGTAAATGTGGCTTGCTGTTGGCTCTAAATTTTAATTAAACAAATACGATCTGTTGTTTTTGGAATTATTTTGTTATTAATGTTTTTAAATAACCGGGAACCTACCAAATTTTAATATTGAGAGCCAGAAGCTCATGTTGGAATGGGACCAGAAATTGAGATAAGTGATACTGATGCAAATGGAAGTGTTATCTTTATTTTTAAAGACAAATACTTTTATAAAGATACGGGAATATATCTGAGATATAAGCGGGCTTAGTATCAAAATAGGCTTATAGCTTAAATAATTGTAATAAAATCATGACATGTACCTAGCTACCAGTTAATTACCGCTTTCTGTCTAAGCATATCTTACGCAGCGAGATTTGGTGTAGCTCTAGTAATAATTTGAACACGGCACAGTACCAATTATATTGTACCAACGCGCACGATTTATTGGATTGTTAAAAATAGGTGAATATTTTTCACTGACAGACTGCACTTAAAGTTGAGACCAGCCTCCAGCTTCGAATCCTATAATGATCCTGAGCTTTTGCTGAGTTTCTAAAATCTGCCTGGCTAGCTACACTTAAGTTTTAAAATCCATTACCAAGCACCATAGCTGCAGCTGTACTTTAGATCTAGACCCTCTTTCCACATAGCTTGTTACCATCTTGAACCACATAGCCCTTTATCATTAAATAAGACCAAAGATAAAACCATAAAGCTTCAAAAAAATCTTGACGAGATTTTGCTCAGAAACGGAATATACAACTCCACCTTATTGCAGCAGCAAAATAATATCTTAATTTGTCGATAATAGCGTGCTTAACTGAATTTAATAATTTCGATACACATTCAGGTCAATTATTACAGTTAAACCACATAGGAACAGCTTCATTTTATTATGCTTGTGTGTAAATTAAAACTCCTCAAAACTTCACGACCATTAATTAATTTAACTACAAAAAATCAATCAACGAGAGATTCATTGTTGTGGAAAGCGAATACCTTTTTTATTCATTTTGTATTAAATACAAAATACAAAAATGAAAAAAAAAAAAATTATTTCAAAACGCGACAAATGAATTATTTTCATAATTGTATATTCATAATTTCATAATTCATAGTACATGTATTCCATCATATAGCGTGGCGATTTGTCGCCTTGGCCTGTATCGCTACTCTAACAATCAGGTTTATCCCTCGCCTATAGAGGTTTCACATCAAAAATATTTTTTTCTAATTTTTGTCTATCTGTCTGTCACCTGTCTGTTGGACTAGACTAGCACTAGGCTAGACTGGCAGATAGCTAATATTATAAGGAGTAACTTAGGCTTCTTTTTTATTTAAGAAAAGAATTAGGGGTCGGCTCAAATAAAACAAACTGGTCATGGTGAATTCATTTGGGCACTTAAATGTGTTTCGCTGAGTAAACCATAAGAAATATATCAAATTAATTGAGTGCTTACATAATTGTAGATCCTAAAAAGCCCCACAAAACAGTCGACTAGAGTATATGTCTATATCTTAACGATCACCCACAATAAACATTTTTATCTTTAAAATAACTGGGAGGGGGTAGTACGATTCGCGCATGTGCCCGATCGATGGTATTCTGTGATCCATGCTAGCGCAGCCGCGGGCACATCAAGCAATTTAATACAATTACTTAACTAAAGAAATAAATATAGACCTTTTTAATACTTAGGAATGGAAACTCAAGACGATTACTTAATTCTTAAATTACTTTTCATAATATTTATTGTTGTTACGTGCATGTTCGCCCTTCTACTTTGTACTGTATACTTGAATGTTTAGATTTTCTTTTTTAATATTTGTGAAAACTTTTAATTGGTCTTCTGATATGTTATTATATTTTTAGTAAAATATTAGATTTTAGTTTTCCTAATACAACATAGATAATATTTTCATATTAACTAATAAAAGCATTAAATATTCCGGTGATTGGTCTAAATAAAACTCGTCTTAGATAAATCGTGCATAAGTTATATATATATATATAGTTAGTTATATTATAAACACTTACATTTTTCGCATAACTCCTTTTAATCTGCCTGCCTCCCTTCCACCAGGTCACATGGGCTTCGGGTCGCGATCCAACAGTCCTGCACTCCACTTCGTAAGTCCTGTCCGCCGAGAACTGGTTTCTTTTGTTCACTATTTGGACACTGAGTGGTCGTACTGCAACAAACTGGACGATTTACTCTTTACCTAGTCTGTAGAAATGTTTAGTTTAGATATCATTAAACCGCTTCTTCTGATGTTTCAGCTTCTTTTAATTTTTCTTTATATTAGCTGTGCAAAGTGACTGTGATCTGATTGATGACTTGATTTTAAGTAGAGTCTACAAACAACGGCGGTCCTCGATGTCATGCCGACCTACTGGAATGCCTCTTTGCGCTTCGTTGGAAGGAGCCAATATTTTAGAAAGGGAGGAACAATTTCATCCTGTTTTTAGGATCCTCGGTGAGATTATTAGCAATTACAATCATCACGGAAAAATTTCTTTGGCAGATTTTGTGTTCCAATTTGCCTTTGGATAAGTAAGTAATTTAAGAGAAACAAAATCCTTGAATTTTTCAGCCATCCGATCTAATTAGGTTAATAAGATTACGAATCCGGCACAGAATGGTCTAATAACTTATTTCTTCGTTTCAGATACCCTTTCAATTATTGATTTATTTTTTTAAGGTGTATTTTTCGTATGGTGATTATTCTACAATGAGTTGCTAAGACTAGTTGTAAGGAGAGTTTTTGTAGGGAACTTGATCTGCAGTGTTGTGGCTTTTATTGTAATTCATAAACTTATGTTATATTATGTAACTTTGGTGGCATTTTGCAAGAGATAGTTTGTTTATAGTGCACAAGTGAACATAATTAAAAAAAAATGGGCGCGTTTAACAATAGTCGCATATGATGTGTAAAATCTGACTTAATGTAGATTAAAGATACATGAAGATAATAAAGATACTAAAGATACAAATAAAAAAGTTTTTGTAATTATTTTAATTGTTAGTTACGACTAATGTCCATTAATCCAAATAATTTAATGGCAATGTGAAACTAATGGTTAAATTGCGATTAAATTAATTGCAATTGATTTTTTTGTCAAATAACAAGTCTAATGATAAGTTAATTGATTACGCCTAACACTGGTTGGTACCACCTGATGGCCAACTCTACCACTGCGCGCGCTCATTATTCAATTCAAATATCGCGGGCTATCCCAGCTTCCCGTTACAAAATCCAGTCCCTTTTCACAAAATCTCTCTCGCAGATTGCGGGAAAACGAGAGGAAAGATTTTACGAATCATAACTAAAAGCATGAATTTTGAGTTACCACAAAAACTTTCTAGACTGTTTTAACAATATTACACAAATATTCCATCTAAGTGACATTGGCATAATTGTGTATATAGATACGTTGCCATTAAATAAAGAGAAAGAATAGTAAAGTGGCTCGTTTCCGAATGGAGCATTCGTATTCAAAAATACTAATACTAGAAGATGCTCTGACCACATGCAATGGCATCTTAAAATCTTATCCTATTTAAATTCCTCATATTATACAAAATTTGTACTCACAATTTATATCTAGAATGAGGACTTTGGTCTCCGGCGGAGCAAGATTAGTATTGGAGGCCTGGCAAACGAGCCTCGAGTTGAGATGCTGGCGCCCAACGCTGGGAAATGTTAGCGTGTTCACAGTCACGCCATCAGGTCGCGCCTCAAACGAGTCGTCGATCACCGTATTTTCTAAATACCATGTTACACGAGGTCGAGGATCACCTGTTACAAAGACAAAAACAATTGCTTTATAAATAATCATTGGCCAGGTCCAAGACCACTGAGGAAGGCTGTCAAGCCAATTAAAGCTGTGGCCGTTACAAATACGCGATACTCCTTATTTACAACAAGGAATGGTGGCTCGACTTGCATCGTAAGGTCCGTCTTTGTCGTAACTCGTTCATCTTGTCTTGGCAGATGTAGCCCGCGAACTACAAGCCGTAGCGTAGCTAAGTCATGCACGACTGTGCTCGGTTGGTCTGTACCCGGCTATTACTAATTATTACCTTAATTAACTACTAACTATTGAAAATTTCTTTTGTGTTAAAAAGAAAAACCTCTAAATTTATACCCGACTGCGAAACAGGAGGGATATGTTTTCGAGAATATGTATGTATTAAATCTCTGAGCAAAATAATCAATCAACGGAAGATGTGACGGGGTATATATGTATGTCTATTTCTTTGGCACGCTTTGTAGCCTAAACGTTTTGATGGATTTTAGCATATGAGGTGTAGTTAGATTCGTCTTACTTGTGGGAGTGACATAGGCTATATAATATAACATTTATGTAATACGTCTGGTAATGAAATAAAAATAAGAATTTAGTCAAGTGTTTTTGTTGCAGTCGGGTCTTTCGATTCCTTTTTAATAATTTAGCTTTTTAATATTCATCATCTTACTAATATTTTCTAAATTCAGCAATTACAAATTAATACACGATATTAACAAACTATGAATCGTATGGCATTAATTGTCTTACCTCCAAATGTCTCGCAGGTTAGTTCCAAAGTATCTCCCTCGTTGTAGGGCTCCGTTAGACGCGTGTAGCTTCTGGTTTTCGCGTCCATGATGCTTGGCCGGTTGGGTGGAGCTGTTTAACAGAAGTTTAGTAGTTAGATTAACTAGAAAGGATAACGGGTAATTCCATATGAAATCATGGAATCTAGCCTATTTTGTATTTAGTTTAAACTATGTGAGAATGTTCTTTAGGGAACCACAGTGACTTTTATTTTCGTATATAGCTTTAACATTTTGTAAACATTTTGTAACAGATATTTACAAAAGAAACATGTTTAGAGCCAAAAATGTTAAAAACGAAAGTAAAGACTCTTCAATTGCCTTATTTTGGTTAAACCGTTATGTTATAAATAGAGATAAAAGTCATATAACTAGAAGAATGTTGAGTATGCGTATGGCTGCATATACGAGTAGAAGAATACCGAAGAAGATATGGATGGACTCTGCGATGTATGATATTATGTATAGATATACTGAAATGACAACTAGTAGAAAAGAGTGGTCAAGGAAAACACAGTTTTGTAGACCTCAAATACTTTAATTATAAGGTTAACAAAAAGGAAAAAAGCAATGTATATAGATTATTAAAAAAAAAATTATGAATCGGAAACACTAACTCATACCAGAATGAACCTACTGATATTACTGTCACGAGATATTACTCGGTTGAGTGGAAAATTGAAATGAACACATCCGGGAAAACAAAAGGAAATTAATCCAAAATCTCCGTTTACCCACAAACACGTATAAATACGTGACACGACAACGTTCGAGCCTTGTAGTTAACGAGTTGTAAATTGTTTAATTTGCTCTCGCGTTATGTGGGAATAACAATTAACTAGGGATCCTGGAAACAGAGTATAAGATAACTGAAGCATTTTTATTTATGAGTCTTTTATATTATTATTATATTTAAAAAAACCTTGACATATTCAAGGCGAAAAGATGAATAAGTGTTGCATGGCGTAAATATAGGTCTCTGTCTCAGCACGAGTCTGCGTGTAAATACATAATTCATACATTACAATAAATATAGTATCCATAATACTTTAATACTATAATATTATTACATAAATTATTATTTTCTTTTATTACAATACAATAAAGCCGAAGCTTTTTGTTTGTTGGTTTAAACACGCTAATTATATTGCTAAATACATAAATAAAGTGCATGTAATAAAAAAAAAATATATATTATATAACCCAAGTGTTAGTGAATAAATGTAAATTATTTCAAGTAAATCAGTCAAGTTTTTATATTACAGGTACCTAAATGAATTCAAGTCCGAGAAAATTCGTGACCTCAGCGACTTTCAAAAGTTAAATTTAATTATATACGCATCTAGTTAGGAATTTCTTTCGGACGAGACCCGCTTTCTTATTATCCAGCCTCTCCGATACACAATTATGCTTATTTTGAACCTCACATTACCCCACGACCTAATTTCCTCATTAAAAGGGGCATATTGATTTCCACCTCCTTTTGTTTATTTACATATAATGGCAACGTGTATTTTAGGAACACATAGCAAACTCAATCTGATTGGTTGAATGACATAAAAATTTACCTCAAATAGAACTGGAATACTGCATGAAGTCAATCATAGCTAGGTTACTACTGAAGGCTTCGTAAGAAGGTCGCGTGTACCGTTACAATTTTAAATACGAAAACAAACGGCGCTTCTGTTTTATGATGGAAATTATATGACGTTGATATCAAAGTCCAACCAAGTTTACCTTTACGGCATTAATCAAATTAATATTTTTCTCGTGATCTCACATAAATAATAGTGAATTTAATGTTTTAAGAATTCTCACTAAAAATTAAATCGATAAAAAAAATTCAAAGGTCTCTCAAAAAGGTATTTTCATGTGAGATCACGAAAAAATAATATTTCTTTTTTTTTGATAAAGTATGCAAGTATTTTAACAAAACATTAACTAAACTCAGACCCTTTGCTAAGCTCAGAAACTCTTATGGTTTTATTGAAACAATTTAACTTCTAGTTTATGAAGATATCTTCTCCCTTTGTGAACCCACCACGTCTTAGTAGTTGCGGTTGTGTAGGAGACAAGGTAAAGTCGCAGTAGACTTTGCAGAGAACCGACACCGCGAAATTAAAGGTATTTAGTGTTAAAATACGTGAAGGGCGAAGAGCTGGGAAGAGCGGAGGGGGAAGAATTAATTACCGAACAAATTTCGCTGTCAACGGGGACGAAAAATTTATCCGTATCCCTCCAAAACATAGAAACGGGATTCAGTCGGACACAACTTCTCTGTGTCAGAACTTTTTTTATTACAAACAATTCAGACTTACAAAACAATTCAAAGTACTCTATAAAAAAGACGATGACGTGGCCAATGAAATTTGAATGTCTGTCTAAAAAATATGTTTATTTTTACTCACTACCAAAACACTCGGCAGGTGCGTATTAAGGTACAATTTGGGCACAAAATTAGATTCTGCGATTATGTAATACAAATGAGGGTCGCTTTTGTCTCAGCGTTAGTGCTTGCCGGCTCGCTCTTTGTTTGTAACAATATTATTAGCGTTAACAATAACTTCAACGTAACTTACGTGAGTTACTAACAAAAAGGTAATCTCGTATCTACCAAACGTATGTACGGTATATTTATGTGGGATGTGTGTCAAAAGTGCTCAGAATAAAGATCATGTAATTCTTTTAATCTTATTTTTTTTATTATTTATAAATTATAATCGAAATCGTAAAAACACATATTCATTGTTCAACCAACTTGACAGATCTCTTTTGTTGCCAGGAAAAAATTAAAAATACCTATATTACTCAAATGTTGCTGTGTTAGAATGTTCTATTCTCCCACACGGCCATCCTGCTCCTCGTCCGACCCGGGCGAGCTTGAGTCATCATCCAGGCACCACATCTTCATCATGTCACTGCTAGTAGTTGTCTGCAAAGGACCCTCTCCACTTAGCTTGCTGACAGTGTACCGGTCATTCTTATTAACTTTTGTTACTTCATAAGGGCCTAAAAATCTTGAGCCAATCTTAGTTCTTCCAAATTGTGTTCTCTGAATAGCTACTATGTCTCTCAACTTATAAGAAGTTCTAACTTTTCTGTGTTTGTTATAATTTCCTTTGTTCTCTTCTTGTACCTTGGCTATTTGCTCCTTAGCGCTAGATCTCAAAGATTTTCTTTGACTGTCAAAGTATTCAATTGATTCCTCTCTCAAAATTTCTTGCATCTGGATATCTTCTGTATCATGAAGTTGTACACCAGTCATCAGTTGAAACGGTGAAGTTCCAATACTTCTATGATATGTACCGTTAATACATCTTTGTACCTTGGAAACATGTTTGTACCACTGGGCAGAATTATGTACAGTGAGTTTAGCCAGTAAGTTAATAATAATTTGGTGTATACGTTCCACTTGCCCATTGGCTCTAGGTTGGCCAGTCGTTATAACGTGATGTATAATATTTTCTTCTTCACAGTACTTTTTAAAATTTTCTGATGTGAATGCTGTTCCTCTGTCTGATATTATTACTTTAGGAGAGCCAAATATAGCCTGCTGTTGCTTTAGCTTCTGCAGAACTTCTTCAGCCGTTAGTGTCTTCGTCGGGTAGATCCAGGTAAATTTGGTAAATGCATCAACAATAGTAAGTATATACTTGTAACTTTTAGCAGTAGACGTCATAGGGCCCACATGGTCAATATGGTAAGTCTCTAGTGGTCTGTCTCCTTTATTTAATGGGTGTAAAAATCCTTCTTTCTTGCCAGTCTTTCTTGACACCAGTATGCATTTTATACAGTTGTTAATATGAGCTTTTATCTTTTCATGTAGATTCTCTATGTAAAATTCTCTTAGAATTAGATGCTCTGTTTTCTTAGCTCCAAAATGACCATTATCATGATTTCTTCTTATTATTTCGCTCTGCATCTTCTTTGGTACTACAATAAGAGATCTATCACCAATTTCTTTATATAAAATATTGTTCATCATACTATAGTTTTCATATGGTTCTGTTTCTAATATTTTGATAATTAATTTTAATCGTTCATCTTCTTTCTGTGCCTTTTGTAATTTTGTAGTAATTTCTGTGATCATTAGCACTGGGTGGCGGCTGAGAGCGTCTGCGTGCTTCATCGATGAACCTGGTCTATGTTCAATTGTGTAATCATACTCTTCAAGGAAGAGTGCCCACCGGGCTACTCTGGGTGGTAAGTCCTTCTTTTTAAGTGTTAATGTTAGAGCTGAACAGTCAGTTAAAATCTTAAATTTTATTCCTAGGAGATAAACTCTAAACTTCTTTAGTGCTTCTACAATAGCTAATATTTCTAGAAAGTAACTGTCATATTTTCTTTCAGAGTCTGAAGTCTTTCTACTCATGTAGTAGACAGGATGCAATTTATCATCTGAATTGTTCTTCTGCATTAAGACTGCTCCATAGCAATCAATGCTTGCATCAGTATGCACCTCTGTCTCGGCGTCCGGATTGTATATTTGTAGAACAGGTTGACTACACAATTTTTCCTTCAATGTTTCAAATGAGTTGTAACAGTCCTGATCAAAATTAAATTCTTTATCTTTCCTTAGTAAATTAGTTAAGGGTCTTGCTATTAGAGAGTAGTTCTCAATAAACTTTCTGAAGTATCCTGAAAATCCGAGGAAGGATTGAACTTCTTTTACTGTCTTTGGAACTCTAAAATTGGTTACGGCTTTAATTTTCACTTCTGAGGGTCTGACTTCATTATTCCCAATATGGTAGCCTAAATACTCAACTTCTTTCTTCAAAAATTGACATTTTTTCCAGTTTATTTGTAGTCCATATTCTTCAGCTCGCTTCATTACAATTTTTAATTTCTGTAGCCCTTCTTCTTCTGTTTTACTTGGAATATTGACATCATCAACAAATGTTAATATTGTTCTATCTAAAATCAGGTCTCTGAAGATCCAGTATACATAGCGCTGGAATACTGAGGGAGCGGTAGATAATCCAAATGGCATTTTACAAAATTCATATTGTCCCCTCGGTGTCACAAATGATGTGTACTTTCTACTTTATTTTTTAACATTTACATGATTAAATCCATTCTTCATATCAAGTGTTGTGAAGTATTTAGCACCTTGTAGTTGATCTATTTGTTCTTCTATCAGTGGAAGGGGAAATCTATCTTTAATAATATTTTTGTTTACTTTTCGATAATCTATACATAAGCGATATGAGCCATCTTTCTTTCTGGCTAACACAACTGGACTTGCAAAATCTGAACAACTTGGCCTTATTATTTCATCTCTTAGCCATTCTTCAATTTGGTGATCAATTACATTCATCTCAGCAGGAGCAACACGTCTTGGATTTTGAAAAACCGGCGTTTCATCTGACATAATTATATTCATCTCAACGGGACACTTCTTCTTATAAGTTGGTATATAATCATCTTCTTAATAGTGTTTGTGTATTTAGTACTTCCAATATCATAATCATTTTGTTTATATTCCACAGGTAGACATATAGTTGTTATTGGAGAAACTTGGATTTCATCTTTTGTAATATTCAGGTTCACATGCGCCAGTATGTGTCTTCCTAACAGAACTTCTATTGGTATATCATTATTATTCACAATATGGAATTGAGCTGGAAAACTGTAGCCTTGAATCTTAATAAAAGTTGTAAAAGTACCTGTAGTCTCCATTCCTTTATTTCCTAGTCCAGTCAACTTTATTGTATTACTCCCATCATATTCAGTTATTTGTAGTTCTTGAAACTGCTTGTTTGTTATTAAATTAACATCACTCCCAGTGTCAATCATAGCTTTTATAATTTTATTACCAATAGTGATGTCACTGTAACACATGTTATTATTAAGACCTTTTACAGCCATGTTTGTATTATGATGAGGTATATTAGTGCACTTCGATGAAATATGTCCAAATTCATTACACTTGAAACACTTAGTTCCTTTCTCTTTATGTTTGCAATCAGGCAATAGATGGTCGGTTTCACCACAGTTGTAGCATCGTTTCTTCGGTATCTGTCTACGGTCTTTAAATGAATTAGGTAAAGACATAGGCTTAGGTATGTACTGTGTTTTAAATGAAGACTTATTCTTAATTTCAGCATACAAATCTAATTTTTTCTTGAAATCTTTGATGTTAGCAGCCCCATACAACATTGCTTTGTTTAATTCTATATCTCTAATACCGTCAATAACGTATTCCATTAAAGCAGCATCTTCTACTGTACTATTCATAGCCAATTCCTTCATGTGCAAAAAATATTGTTGGCATGTTTCACTGTTTCTCATCTTACGTGCCGCTAGCTTTTTATGAACAGCAGCACTATTTAACGTTCGTTGAAATTCTTCTTTAAGGGCATTTTTCAAATCACTCCAAGTTTTTATGTCACGTAAAGATCTTAGGAATAATTTTGCAGTACCGACGAGAAGACGTTTTGCATAAATTAATTGTTCTATATCACACCACTGCATTAAAAGGCCTGTTTCTTCGATATCACATATCCAGGATTCGATCCCATAAGTATCGTCTCCACTAAACGGTGTCATTGATTTTTCCAGATCGTTAAACGAGATACGTGGCGGTATTACAGTTGATAATTGAGCATTTTCTTCTTCTATGATTTTTTTAGGCAGCATTTTCGGTGTTTACTCTCTTACTATCACTAAACAGGTAAATCTTTCTCATAAAATGGAAAACACTTTCAACTTCTTTCGTAGTTAGTTATACTTCGTTGTTATTTTTCTTGTTCTTCGAGAAAGTTCTTCCGAATCCGAATTGTCGGTAGGTAAGTCATAAATTTGTAATCTTCGTTCGTAATGCTTCTTCAAACTTCACACTTTTCACCATCCCGGACGAGCCCCCAAATTTTGGGATGTGTGTCAAAAGTGCTCAGAATAAAGATCATGTAATTCTTTTAATCTTCTTTTATTTATTATTTATAAATTATAATCGAAATCGTAAAAACACATATTCATTCAACAAACTTGACAGATCTCTTTTGTTGCCAGGAAAAAATTAAAAATACCTATATTACTCAAATGTTGCTGTGTTAGAATGTTCTATTCTCCCACATTTATAATGATATAGGAAGTTTATTATTAAGAAAATGTTAAAAAACCTGTAGCCCGACTACGGAAATTAAATATAGTATAAAATAGTTTTCTTGTCGCTTGGTATCTTTTATTTATTTTTAATACTGTACTATATTAATATTTACTTATGAACTCAAAGTTTTCTCCTCTTTCATTTGACATCCCACTCGATACGGGACCCCCTTTTTTGATGTAACATGCGTCATATTCATTATGTTCATATAAAATGTAGTCTATATCACCCGCACTATAACAACAAATCGATTGAGACCGCATTCATCAAAATCGCATTAGTATTTTAGGCGCTACGGTGGAAAATACTTAAATACATAACCTTTCCTTTTGGCTTTGCTTTAGTAGAAAGAACTTGCAACTTTAAAATTGACTAATTGGTGCTATTATTAATAACATATATTAAAATGGATGATTAAAAAGTAGTACAACTATTTGTCTACAAAAATTATAACACACGAATCATAAAAAAGATTGCACGGGGGTCACCACTTAAAGCATTTTTCCAATCCAAACCTGTTTGAAGAAATAATTTAATTTGAAAACATTATTGAAAACGGTGTCTTCAACATTGAATGTACGCTTTTAAATAAAATAGAAA
This sequence comes from Saturnia japonica, assembly GCA_033032175.1. NCBI lineage: Eukaryota > Metazoa > Arthropoda > Insecta > Lepidoptera > Saturniidae > Saturnia > Saturnia japonica. Next base: position 15,925,021 of record CM065325.1, read on the forward strand.
AGGTACTTTATGAAATTGTGAAAGAAAAAGCGAGACCTCGGCACTGGATTGGTTCCTTTCTGCTCAATTATTGAAGGCATTTTGTTCTTAATACCCAGATGAAAGGCAACTGTGTTATAATTTTAAGACAATTTATATTTCATTATTAGAATATGAATCACATCTAAAATTGAAAAACACGTTTGTGTTAGGTGAATACCTATCAACCTTTGTCAACTTTATTCCTGATAAAGTAAATTTTGATTAAACTAATCGAGTTTCTTTAGTAGTTTAGTAGTAGTGTTTGATACCTTCTTAGTTCTTAGTTAATTTGAATAAAGTATTTTTGATTTGAATTTTGTGAGCAAAACTTTTATAAAGTTTAAATGACTAACACTCCTTTGAACGTTTTAACTCTTTTCGTAAGTACTATAAAAGCTGCTTATTCGCGGATAAAAAACTAACGACGCATAATATTAGGTCCTTACATATGAAATTGGCGTTTTATATGGAAAAAGTAAAAATATTATGAAATGATACATTTAATGAACCGAAGTATGTACCATTATTATCTATGCACTTTCATTTTGTAGGTATGTAGTTCATTTATTTCATTGCTGAAAAAATGCATTGCTTTGAAGGCGGTTTGGATAGCCTGATCTGTATTGAATCTTCTTCCTTGCAAGAAATTGTCTAAATTCCGAAAAAAAAGTGGTAATGTGGCATGATCTGGAGAGTATTGTGGTGTCGGAGACATTCTAACAGCAGTTCCTCTAATCTAGCGTCCGTCTGTCGTGAAGTATGGTGTCTTGTGTTATCCTGAAGCAGCAGTGGGCTAGAGAGATTGACCACTGTCGGCTGTTTAACGGCTAGCTTTTCTATCATGGTTTGTGTGCGGGTTATCAAGTGACCAGACGATAGCTCTGGTCTATACTAACGGACTATTGATTCCGTGGTTTCCGCACTTTGAAAACTATTACTGGATTGTGTTATGATTATAATTTAATTTAGGATAGTTATGTATAATTTTCCAGCATACCTTACAATTTTCAAATAATATGGTTTTACAATTTATTAGTACACAATTTAAATGTCCATAACTGAGACGTTCTTCTTGCTCCGACAGCTCAGCGTAGAGATCCTTGCCTAGGATCTAGAATAGAAGTCAGCACGGTGTAGGCCGTATCAGGATACACTGCTCAAGCAGACGACGCAGCACCAAATATCTTATCTATTGTGATTTCCTCATATGTAAAAGGAAAAGTTATTATTTGTATTATAAATACAAAATCCAGGTGATCCTTTCCCGGTAGTGTTCTTTCAATGTTCAGTAGGTATTTGTCGTTTTGACAAAGGGTATTTCACCCATATTAATATTAAAATTATAAATTATAACAATTAAAATAACTTTTCTATATAAATATGTTATAAAATAAACTATCTTTTCGACTCCCAGGTCTGTTGTACAATAATTTGGTTTCTATTAATACATTTGATAAATATTATATAAACGTTACTAAGATTCAAAAGTCTGCCGTACAATGAATTCCATGATCAGATCGGTCCTGAAAAATCTGTCATACTCTCTGTTCTAATTTTCTCTTTTGTTTGAATTCAAAATTTCATCTTACTAGACTTTTCTCATTTTAAAAATTCAAAATAAATCTAATCATAGATTTATTTTGCTAAACTAGAACCTGGATAGAATATTTGTCTATACCTGAGAAATTCCTAACTGCGCATGCTCTATTACTATCAAAGAATTATCAATGACAGAGATTGTCATAATATTGCAATGTAAACAATACGAACCTAAAATATTAACAAAGCTGTTATTAAACCAAAATTATCAAGTTATAAATTATCTAAACGCATCAATACATAAACCTATCATTAATTGGTATCCTGGAAATAAAAGAATAGGTACACCAAAACAATAATAAGGTAAATCAAATGAACTTATGATGAATAATATAAAGTAGATATTAAATAAGATAAATAAGATTATCTTCCAGATAAATAATATAACAATTGCCGAGTAAAAATACGTCGATGACTATAAATTCAACTTTTATTGATCACTATTTACAATATTCACTTGTTACTATCTACTTGCTGACAATGTCTTTATCACTATTTATTTTCTTGCTGACTTCTTGAGAACGGATGCACTTGTCGCTATGTTGTTTCTTGCAGACTTCTTAAGAATGACTGAATTGGTACCTTTTTTTTGAACTGACAGCCGCGAAAGTTTGTGACGACCCGCACGAGGGTGCCAGAGTGGCCGAACCTCGGCTCGGGCGGTCGTCGCGATCTAACTAATTCCCTAATACTATGAGAATTCGAGCTAACTAATATATACTCATATGCACGTTCCCCTCCTCCTGGGAGGAAGGAGTGGACCATGCGTATGTGTATTTGATAATCGGAATGGTTTTTCTACACTAACTAGCGCAATAGTCTAACTAGCGCAAAAAAAAGAAAAAAAAGGTCCCTTACAGAACCTATGTACCTGTGTGGTGTGCACGTGTATGTGTTCATACGTGTGTAATGTTGTGTGTGGGTAACTAAGTGTTGCACGTATAGTGTCACTTTGTATCGCGCGGGCGGCTGCCTGACCCAAGGGCTTCACACCGAGGAACGGACCTAGGCTTGGGTTGCCGCTAGAGAGGGTGGACGTGACGGGTGTGCGGGAGCAAAGTTGACCGCCCGTCCTCTGCGGAGAGAACGATGGTTACGCGGGCGTGGGCGGTGGCACGCTCTGTTTGGAGAGACGGTGTTGGCGTAGAACGCGTTAGCTTTTTCGGTTTGGTCGGGCGGGTCAGTGAATATATTACGCGGCCGGCGTTTTCTCCGGCAGGCGTTGGGGTCGGGAACATAAGAGGCTGCCGCTTTTATTAAGGGATTCGCGTGGTTCGACGCGGTGTCGAAATACGAGCGAGAAAGGTGTTTGGCATATGCATGTATCGAGGGAAGGTCTATATCTCTATGGAGATCCTCCATACGAACAAACCAGGGGGCACCGGTAAGGCGGTGAAGAAACTTGTTCTGGATGGCTTGTAAGCGTTCCCAGTTATAACTTGACATATGTGCGAACGCAACGCAGCTATATGTCATGATCGGACGGAGAATTGGTACCGCGGAGCGCGGCCTTTTATGGCGCTCTACGGGGCGGCTAAGCGGGTCTTGTTGGAGGGGCGACAGTGCGGCGTGAGTACGAAGTCCCCTCCATGGCAAAATGTGTTTCTTATTATCTATATCTCTATTGGTTATACAAAACTATATTCGTGTGTTGAAACTAAAAGGTTTTCTAATAATTTAACAATAACCTAAAAACAATACATATAAAGGCTATAAATATGATATAAACTAAACATATAGTGCGTCTCGCTCGCACTTGTGACGCGATCTTGCTCTTGTGGCAGGCCACGCCTACTGCAGCGTTTGCGCTGTTTTCCTGCTCATTTCTCCCGCCGTACGTCGTCCGTTCCCGACGACGTAACTTCCAGCGGTGCAGGATTCTTGGCTTCTATTAAGATGATCTTTTTTGCGGGACGTTGCAGGATACCGTTCATGGTCGCGACATCCACTGTCCTTACTGTTCCATCGGGTCCGGGGTATGTGGCGCAGATGCGTCCTCGGACCCACACGTTCCGAGGCAGGTTTCCGTCGACGATGAGTACTACGTCGTCCATTTTAAGCTCGGGCCCTCGTCCTCGTGGTTCCCGTCGGTTGCGCAGCTCGGGGAGGTATTCTTTAAGCCAGCGTGCCCAAAATACGTCCGCTAGTCGCTGTGAGCTGCGCCAGCTTTTTCGTAGGTCGAGATCTCTTTCGGCGAATTCTCCTGGTGTCCCGATGCGCCCGGAACCTCCCAAGAGGAAATGGTTTGGGGTTAGAGCCTCTGGATTTTCTGCGGTGACTGCAACGTGGGTGAGAGGTCGGCTGTTAACCGTATTCTCGGCCTCGAGAAGGAGGGTGTATAACACCTCCTCGGTAGGGTAGCGCTCGTGCAGTGTGGTTGCGAGCGTGGTCTTCACGGAGCGCACCATGCGCTCCCATGCGCCCCCCATGAATGGAGCGCCCGGCGGTATAAATCGCCAGTCAACTAAGTTTTTTGATGCTTCTTCTGCTGTTGCTTGGAAGATGGCACGTCGTAACTCCTTGTCTGCTCCATGTAAGTTCGTACCGTTGTCGGACCATAGCTGTACGGGAGTGCCGCGACGTGCTATCATCCTTCTAAGCGCCATGATAGCGGAATCCGCGGTTAAGGATGCCGCTAATTCTAGATGGATGGCGCGTGTTGTCAGACACGTAAATATAGCTACGTATCTTTTCTGGTGACTTCTCCCGACCGTAATTGTGAGAGAGCCGAAGTAATCCAGTCCGGTAAATGAAAACGGCCTCTGGTGGTGTGCTAGTCTGCACGGTGGTAGGTCCCCGGTGGCTGGTTGGGGCGGAGTCGATGCTCTGATGCGGCATAATATACACCCCTTGATAATGTTTTTTACTGTCGGTCGCAGGCGGAGCACCCAGTGATGCTGGCGACATTCATTTACTGTGGTCTCGACTCCAGCGTGGTGTAGTTGTCGGTGCACGTAGTCGACCCATAGCCTAATGGCGCGGTCATTGCCGTCGACTATCAGGGGTCTTTTCAATGTTTCGGGTACTTCGACGATGGCTCCGATTCTATCCTTTAATCGGAGTTTATTTCCGTCCAGTACTATGCTCAGTGGGAACAGTCGGCTGTCTCGATGTATAGGCTTCCCTCTCCTGAGGGCGTCGAGTTCATCTTTGAAAGATTCCTGCTGCGATGTAAGAAGAATGAGTTCCTCGGCTCGCTTCAGGAGATTAGCAGTGAGCGGTCGATGCTTTATCTCGATGGTTTTAAGTTTGTTTCTTTGGACTCTCGGTGTCTCAGTCTTGGTTTTTTTCCATTCCGGATCAGAATCTTTGTTTTTCTTGAAGTTCACACTTTCCTTCGGTCGTCTGCATATATCGATGAATTGTAGTGTTCTTGCGGCAGCGCGTAGGTACCTTTCCCAACGCGAGAATCGAGCGACGTCCGGCAGGGCTTCGATAGACCGGGCGGAGGTTGAATTTGATATTGTGTATGTTTTTTCCTCCTTTGTAGCTATAGATGCCATCTCGATGTTGTCTGGCCAGTTTTCCGGTTCCTTCCAGAGGAAATCAGGGCCCCGGAACCACCGGTGATCTTGATCGAAGTGGTCCGGTGGGTTTCTTGTGGCGTCGTCCGCTACGTTTAATTTTGTAGGTATCCATCGCCATTCGTTGCTCTTTGAGTTGTCTTCTATAGCCGCGATGCGGTGCGCGACATAGGGTTTAAAAGCTCTTGCGCCCGCTTTTATCCATGCTAGTGTTGTTCGGCTGTCTGTCCAATATGTAGTGGATTGCGGTTGTGTCTCGTGCTCCTGTTTGATCGCGGCGGCCATGCGAGTTCCCAGTACCGCGGCTTGCAGTTCCAGTCGTGGTATTGATGTTAACTTCAACGGAGCGACTTTGGCTTTCGCGGCGATAAGGGTCACGTTGATCTGTCCGTCTTCTGTGGTTGTACGCCAGTATAGTGCGGTGGCATAGGCCGATTCACTTGCGTCGGTGAACACGTGTAGTTGTAGCGATGCTGAGGCGGTGAAGTTCTGGTAGCTCCTAGGTATTGATACTGCGTCAAGATGCTTTAGATGTGTCAGCCAGTTCGCCCAACTCGCAGCTAGGTCTGGCTCTAGTTGTTGATCCCAGGTTGTGCCGCGTCTCCAGACCTCTTGTAGTATCTGTTTAGCTCGGATGGTCACTGGAGAGGCTAACCCCAAAGGGTCAAACAGCGACATTACTAGTTGCAGTGCCTGCCTTTTCGTGGGTGTGTCACCTTGTAGTAGCGCCGGTGAAACTTTCGCCGTGTTTAGATTAAACGAAAGTTCGTCTTTGGATGGATCCCTTAACAAGCCTAGCACTCGTTCGGTGAGAGCGTTATCTTGTAGGTCAATTCGACGTTCTACTTCGCGTTCTCCGAGCGCCTTAAGTAGATCTAATGAGTTTGAAGTCCATTTTTCGAGTCTGAAGTGCGCACGTTTGTGTATTTAACGTACTTCTCTTGTAACTTTTATCGCCTTTTCTATATTTTCAAAACTGTCGAGATAGTCATCCATATAGTGCTTTGTTCGGATGGCTTTCACCGCTTCGGGGTAATCTTGTTTGTACTGATCGGCGTTCTTGTTCATAGCATAAATAGCTGCGGCCGGAGAGCTTGATGCACCGAAAATTAGTGTCTTCATTCGGTACTGTTCCGGAGGTTCGTTGTCCCGACGGCTTCCTCGCCACAAGTACCGGAGGGCGTCTCGATCCTTTTCTCGGAGTTCTACCTGCATGAACATCTCCGAGATATCTGCGGTGACGGCTATGCGGTGTTGACGAAACCTCATTATAACTCCCGGTAGTGGTTGTAATAGATCTGGGCCTGTTAACAGCTGGCTGTTAAGCGATATACCTCCGGTTTTGGCGGCGGCGTCGTGTACTACTCTGAGCTTCTTTGGTTTCGACGGATTGAGCACGGCGAAATGGGGTAAGTACCATATTCTAGAACCCGTCGGTGTCGGAGGGACTGGCTCGGCGTATCCTTTGGTTATTAGGGCCTCCATTTGTTCATGGTACCTCTTCTTGAGGTCGGGTTCTCGATCGAGCTTGTGTTCAATGTTGAGAAGTCTCTTCAAGGCGTTGTTGTAATTTTCCGGTAACGTAGCTTCCGGTGATTTCCACGGGAGCGCTGTCTGGATTCTGCCTCCCGGGGTTATTTTAGTGTTACTTTCGAAAATACGCAGGGCTTTTTCGTCTGGATCGCTGTTGGGCTTCTTTGGTTCTATGTAGAGGTTATCTTTCGCTATGAAATCCCTCATTATATCATCCAGGCGATCGTCGGTGTCAATGTGATTCTCGTAGTCGATTTTGCGTCCTAGTGTCCGGGTAGTGTTGCCATGTACGACCCATCCTAGTGGTGTTAGAGATGCCACTGGTTGGTTTCGTTTACCGGATCGTACTTCTGATGCCAACAGGAGGTGCCAGTTGTCCTGACCTATTAAGATCCTAGGTCTGGCATCTTGATGTTGTATGTATCGAGCGACGTCATAGAGATGCTTGAGATTTATGACGGCCTCCTTGGGTATTCGCTGCGCTGCTAACTGTAGGTTGCTGACCGTGCGTGCTTGAATAGTTTCTTCGCGGTTGTTTGTACCGCGTGCTGTGAAACTAACTTTGCTTGATTTCATATCCATCCCGGAGCCGCCGTTGTAAGTCAAAATATGTAGCGGTTCGTCCGGTCCGGTGGCTCCGATTTGGTCGGCTAGGGCTGCGTCTATTAATGTGACTGTTGATCCGTCGTCTAGGAGGGCATGTGTATCCATCACTCCCGCCAGTCCAGATACGCGCACGGGTATAATTTTCAAGTATGCGACTTGAGGCGACCACGCTGAATTGACTTTCTCGTCTGTTGATTCTGTTTCTTCTTTAGGTGGTTTGACGAAGTGAAGCATCTTGTTGTGCTTATAGACGCAACTATTTACGTCACACTTCCTAGAGCGACAGCTGTGTACCTTCGTGCGGTATCGTAGGCACCGAAAGCAAAGACGATGTTTCTTTGCTATATCCCATCGGGAATTTACGTTTGCTTCCTTGAACTTGTTGCAGTCCGCGATGTTGTGTCCCTGTCGCTTGCACAGGTGACAATACTTGTTGCTTTGTTCTTCATGTACAGTATGTACCCGCTGTTGTCGACGTGCGTACGTGTCGGGTACTGGCCGGTCGGCGATATATTCGGGAGGCGCGAACGGGCTGCATAGATCGGCCTCTCGTCTTATGAAGTGAGTGAATTTCATAAGGTCGGGTTCGCCTCTTTGTTGCGTCGCCGCGAACTCGTACCACTGTCTTTTCAACGTTGGTGTTAGCTTCTCTATCATGTGTTTGGTTACTTCCGGGTTGTAGAGATAGTGAGCACAGTCGAGGGCTTGTAGTGTAGAAACAGCGTTTTCTACCCTCGTAGAAAAGGTACAAACTTCTCGCGATGATTCTGTGAGCCTAGGTAGTGTCCGTAGGCGTTCGAGTTTTGCAGAAGCTATGGATTCCGGACGTCCGAAGCGCATCTCTAGGGTTTGTATAATTCTCGACGGGTCGGTACTTGTGTTTAGTGGGCCTAGTACGGCTTCCTTGGCGGTTCCTCGGAGGCTTCTTCTCAGCCGTGACATGTTATCAACTGCACTAAGTAGGTGCGCGGACTCGTAGTAAGCTGCTCTGAAGTTTAGCCACTCTTGACGTGACCCGTTGAAGACTGGTAGTTCCGAGTTCCTAGGTTGTCGATTTTGTGCAGTTTGTACTGCATACATTATGCTCGATGCCAGTTCATGTAGATCGACACTCTGAGGTTGCTGTGTTACGACGGTGGCCATCGGAGTTGCACTAGTCTGTTGCTGTTGTACCGTCGGTTCGTTTGATCGCCACGGTGAGGTGACAAACTCTGTCTGAGGTGCGGTGCCGTAGAGGTGTTTACTGTTGACACCCGGCGGCAATGCTGCTGTTGTCTCTGTTGGCCGCGATCCGGTTATGATCGCAGGCTGTTCGATACCCGGCAGGGCTGCTGTTGGCTGCGATCCGGTTATGATCGCTGGCTGTTCGATACCCGGTAGGGCTGCTGAAGTATGCGGCAGCGGTGGTGCGGTAGTGGCTCCCGCCGGTCTAGTCACCTCGTTGCCCCAGGATACGGCAGCGATCACTGGAGTAGGTTCTATCGGCGGTTGGCCTGTTTCTGTTACTTCGGCTTGATCGATTGCAATGAGCTGTGCTGTATTCAACCATGTGTGAATACGTTGAATATTGTTCACTCCTGTATCTGTTGACGATATGTCATCGTAATCTTCGTCTTCACTGTGCTCTGCTTCTATCTCCGCAAGCGCTGCATTGGCTAGTTGTAGCTTCAATTTCAATATTTTAGCCTTAGCTTTGGCTAAACGCAGTGACTTCGGAGCTTTGTTCTTCTTAGAATTTCTATCCGTTTGATGCGTTCGATTCCCGTGGCTGTTTGTAGATTTAACAACTTGCTGGTTGCTAGGCGGCGTTGCTTCTGCGACTGTCTGTTGATCGGACACGGTGGTGGTTTGTTCGGTCGACGTTGTTGCTGTTACGTAGGACGTGGTCATAGTGGTAGACGTTCCCGTAGTAAATTCTGTTGTTGATTCCGTAGTGGCATCCGTGGTTCCTGTAGTCGAAGTAGTTGAGGCTGGTGGTATAGCCCGTCTTCCTGTTGATCTTGTTATAGGCATTGTAGAGCGGTTTCGATGTTGAATTTTTCACTATAATTCGACGATTCTTACTCGTAGATCCGGCTAACGAAGGACCAGACGATGTGCGGGTTATCAAGTGACCAGACGATAGCTCTGGTCTATACTAACGGACTATTGATTCCGTGGTTTCCGCACTTTGAAAACTATTACTGGATTGCCGAGTAAAAATACATGGATGACTATAAATTCAACTTTTGATCACTATTTACAATATTCACTTGTTACTATCTACTTGCTGACAATGTCTTTATCACTATTTATTTTCTTGCTGACTTCTTGAGAACGGATGCACTTGTCGCTATGTTGTTTCTTGTCGACTTCTTGAGAATGACTGAATTGGTACCGCGGAGCGCGGCCTTTTATGGCGCTCGACGGGGCGACTAAGCGGGTCTTGTTTGATGGGCGACAGTGCGGCGTGAGTACGAAGTCCCCTCCATGGCAAAATGTGTTTCTTATTATCTTTATCTCTATTGGATATACAAAACTATATTCGTGTGTTGAAACTAAAAGGTTTTCTAATAATTTAACAATAACTTAAAAACAATACATATAAAGGCTATAAATATGATATATACTAAACATATAGTGCGTCTCGTTCGCACTTGTGACGCGATCTTGCTCTTCTGGCAGGCCACGCCTACTGCAGCGTTTGCGCTGTTTTCCTGCTTATTTCTCCCACCGTACGTCGTCCGTTCCCGGCGACGTAACTTCCAGCGGTGCAGGATTCTTGGCTTCTATTAAGATGATCTTTTTTGCGGGACGTTGCAGGATACCGTTCTTGGTCGCGACATCCACTGTCCTTACTGTTCCATCGGGTCCGGGGTATGTGGCGCAGATGCGTCCTCGGACCCACACGTTCCGAGGCAGGTTTCCGTCGACGATGAGTACTACGTCGTCCATTTTAAGCTCGGGCCCTCGTCCTCGTGGTTCCCGTCGGTTGCGCAGCTCGGGGAGGTATTCTTTAAGCCAGCGTGCCCAAAATACGTCCGCTAGTCGCTGTGAGCTGCGCCAGCTTTTTCGTAGGTCGAGATCTCTTTCGGCGAATTCTCCTGGTGTCCCGATGCGCCCGGAACCTCCCAAGAGGAAATGGTTTGGGGTTAGAGCCTCTGGATTTTCTGCGGTGACTGCAACGTGGGTGAGAGGTCGGCTGTTAACCGTATTCTCGGCCTCGAGAAGGAGGGTGTATAACACCTCCTCGGTAGGGTAGCGCTCGTGCAGTGTGGTTGCGAGCGTGGTCTTCACGGAGCGCACCATGCGCTCCCATGCGCCCCCCATGAATGGAGCGCCCGGCGGTATAAATCGCCAGTCAACTAAGTTTTTTGATGCTTCTTCTGCTGTTGCTTGGAAGATGGCACGTCGTAACTCCTTGTCTGCTCCATGTAAGTTCGTACCGTTGTCGGACCATAGCTGTACGGGAGTGCCGCGACGTGCTATCATCCTTCTAAGCGCCATGATAGCGGAATCCGCGGTTAAGGATGCCGCTAATTCTAGATGGATGGCGCGTGTTGTCAGACACGTAAATATAGCTACGTATCTTTTCTGGTGACTTCTCCCGACCGTAATTGTGAGAGAGCCGAAGTAATCCAGTCCGGTAAATGAAAACGGCCTCTGGTGGTGTGCTAGTCTGCACGGTGGTAGGTCCCCGGTGGCTGGTTGGGGCGGAGTCGATGCTCTGATGCGGCATAATATACACCCCTTGATAATGTTTTTTACTGTCGGTCGCAGGCGGAGCACCCAGTGATGCTGGCGACATTCATTTACTGTGGTCTCGACTCCAGCGTGGTGTAGTTGTCGGTGCACGTAGTCGACCCATAGCCTAATGGCGCGGTCATTGCCGTCGACTATCAGGGGTCTTTTCAATGTTTCGGGTACTTCGACGATGGCTCCGATTCTATCCTTTAATCGGAGTTTATTTCCGTCCAGTACTATGCTCAGTGGGAACAGTCGGCTGTCTCGATGTATAGGCTTCCCTCTCCTGAGGGCGTCGAGGGGGGGGGGGGGGGGGGGGGGGGGGGGGGGGGGGGGGGGGGGGGGGGGGGGGGGGGGGGGGGGGGGGGGGGGGGGGGGGGGGGGGGGGGGGGGGGGGGGGGGGGGGGGGGGGGGGGGGGGGGGGGGGGGGGGGGGGGGGGGGGGGGGGGGGGGGGGGGGGGGGGGGGGGGGGGGGGGGGGGGGGGGGGGGGGGGGGGGGGGGGGGGGGGGGGGGGGGGGGGGGGGGGGGGGGGGGGGGGGGGGGGGGGGGGGGGGGGGGGGGGGGGGGGGGGGGGGGGGGGGGGGGGGGGGGGGGGGGGGGGGGGGGGGGGGGGGGGGGGGGGGGGGGGGGGGGGGGGGGGGGGGGGGGGGGGGGGGGGGGGGGGGGGGGGGGGGGGGGGGGTTTTTTTTTTTTTTTTTTTTTTTTTTTTTTTTTTTTTTTTTTTTTTTTTTTTTTTTTTTTTTTTTTTTTTTTTTTTTTTTTTTTTTTTTTTTTTTTTTTTTTTTTTTTTTTTTTTTTTTTTTTTTTTTTTTTTTTTTTTTTTTTTTTTTTTTTTTTTTTTTTTTTTTTTTTTTTTTTTTTTTTTTTTTTTTTTTTTTTTTTTTTTTTTTTTTTTTTTTTTTTTTTTTTTTTTTTTTTTTTTTTTTTTTTTTTTTTTTTTTTTTTTTTTTTTTTTTTTTTTTTTTTTTTTTTTTTTTTTTTTTTTTTTTTTTTTTTTTTTTTTTTTTTTTTTTTTTTTTTTTTTTTTTTTTTTTTTTTTTTTTTTTTTTTTTTTTTTTTTTTTTTTTTTTTTTTTTTTTTTTTTTTTTTTTTTTTTTTTTTTTTTTTTTTTTTTTTTTTTTTTTTTTTTTTTTTTTTTTTTTTTTTTTTTTTTGGGTATTCGCTGCGCTGCTAACTGTAGGTTGCTGACCGTGCGTGCTTGAATAGTTTCTTCGCGGTTGTTTGTACCGCGTGCTGTGAAACTAACTTTGCTTGATTTCATATCCATCCCGGAGCCGCCGTTGTAAGTCAAAATATGTAGCGGTTCGTCCGGTCCGGTGGCTCCGATTTGGTCGGCTAGGGCTGCGTCTATTAATGTGACTGTTGATCCGTCGTCTAGGAGGGCATGTGTATCCATCACTCCCGCCAGTCCAGATACGCGCACGGGTATAATTTTCAAGTATGCGACTTGAGGCGACCACGCTGAATTGACTTTCTCGTCTGTTGATTCTGTTTCTTCTTTAGGTGGTTTGACGAAGTGAAGCATCTTGTTGTGCTTATAGACGCAACTATTTACGTCACACTTCCTAGAGCGACAGCTGTGTACCTTCGTGCGGTATCGTAGGCACCGAAAGCAAAGACGATGTTTCTTTGCTATATCCCATCGGGAATTTACGTTTGCTTCCTTGAACTTGTTGCAGTCCGCGATGTTGTGTCCCTGTCGCTTGCACAGGTGACAATACTTGTTGCTTTGTTCTTCATGTACAGTATGTACCCGCTGTTGTCGACGTGCGTACGTGTCGGGTACTGGCCGGTCGGCGATATATTCGGGAGGCGCGAACGGGCTGCATAGATCGGCCTCTCGTCTTATGAAGTGAGTGAATTTCATAAGGTCGGGTTCGCCTCTTTGTTGCGTCGCCGCGAACTCGTACCACTGTCTTTTCAACGTTGGTGTTAGCTTCTCTATCATGTGTTTGGTTACTTCCGGGTTGTAGAGATAGTGAGCACAGTCGAGGGCTTGTAGTGTAGAAACAGCGTTTTCTACCCTCGTAGAAAAGGTACAAACTTCTCGCGATGATTCTGTGAGCCTAGGTAGTGTCCGTAGGCGTTCGAGTTTTGCAGAAGCTATGGATTCCGGACGTCCGAAGCGCATCTCTAGGGTTTGTATAATTCTCGACGGGTCGGTACTTGTGTTTAGTGGGCCTAGTACGGCTTCCTTGGCGGTTCCTCGGAGGCTTCTTCTCAGCCGTGACATGTTATCAACTGCACTAAGTAGGTGCGCGGACTCGTAGTAAGCTGCTCTGAAGTTTAGCCACTCTTGACGTGACCCGTTGAAGACTGGTAGTTCCGAGTTCCTAGGTTGTCGATTTTGTGCAGTTTGTACTGCATACATTATGCTCGATGCCAGTTCATGTAGATCGACACTCTGAGGTTGCTGTGTTACGACGGTGGCCATCGGAGTTGCACTAGTCTGTTGCTGTTGTACCGTCGGTTCGTTTGATCGCCACGGTGAGGTGACAAACTCTGTCTGAGGTGCGGTGCCGTAGAGGTGTTTACTGTTGACACCCGGCGGCAATGCTGCTGTTGTCTCTGTTGGCCGCGATCCGGTTATGATCGCAGGCTGTTCGATACCCGGCAGGGCTGCTGTTGGCTGCGATCCGGTTATGATCGCTGGCTGTTCGATACCCGGTAGGGCTGCTGAAGTATGCGGCAGCGGTGGTGCGGTAGTGGCTCCCGCCGGTCTAGTCACCTCGTTGCCCCAGGATACGGCAGCGATCACTGGAGTAGGTTCTATCGGCGGTTGGCCTGTTTCTGTTACTTCGGCTTGATCGATTGCAATGAGCTGTGCTGTATTCAACCATGTGTGAATACGTTGAATATTGTTCACTCCTGTATCTGTTGACGATATGTCATCGTAATCTTCGTCTTCACTGTGCTCTGCTTCTATCTCCGCAAGCGCTGCATTGGCTAGTTGTAGCTTCAATTTCAATATTTTAGCCTTAGCTTTGGCTAAACGCAGTGACTTCGGAGCTTTGTTCTTCTTAGAATTTCTATCCGTTTGATGCGTTCGATTCCCGTGGCTGTTTGTAGATTTAACAACTTGCTGGTTGCTAGGCGGCGTTGCTTCTGCGACTGTCTGTTGATCGGACACGGTGGTGGTTTGTTCGGTCGACGTTGTTGCTGTTACGTAGGACGTGGTCATAGTGGTAGACGTTCCCGTAGTAAATTCTGTTGTTGATTCCGTAGTGGCATCCGTGGTTCCTGTAGTCGAAGTAGTTGAGGCTGGTGGTATAGCCCGTCTTCCTGTTGATCTTGTTATAGGCATTGTAGAGCGGTTTCGATGTTGAATTTTTCACTATAATTCGACGATTCTTACTCGTAGATCCGGCTAACGAAGGACCAGACGATGTGCGGGTTATCAAGTGACCAGACGATAGCTCTGGTCTATACTAACGGACTATTGATTCCGTGGTTTCCGCACTTTGAAAACTATTACTGGATTGCCGAGTAAAAATACATGGATGACTATAAATTCAACTTTTGATCACTATTTACAATATTCACTTGTTACTATCTACTTGCTGACAATGTCTTTATCACTATTTATTTTCTTGCTGACTTCTTGAGAACGGATGCACTTGTCGCTATGTTGTTTCTTGTCGACTTCTTGAGAATGACTGAATTGGTACCGCGGAGCGCGGCCTTTTATGGCGCTCGACGGGGCGACTAAGCGGGTCTTGTTTGATGGGCGACAGTGCGGCGTGAGTACGAAGTCCCCTCCATGGCAAAATGTGTTTCATTATTATCTTTATCTCTATTGGATATACAAAACTATATTCGTGTGTTGAAACTAAAAGGTTTTCTAATAATTTAACAATAACTTAAAAACAATACATATAAAGGCTATAAATATGATATAAACTAAACATATAGTGCGTCTCGCTCGCACTTGTGACGCGATCTTGCTCTTGTGGCAGGCCACGCCTACTGCAGCGTTTGCGCTGTTTTCCTGCTATCCTGCACAGTTTGTTTGTACTTGTTGATAATTAATATCTGCCATTGTCGTCTGGCCAGATCTTAGGAAGCTGTAGTTTATGACACCAGCACTGGTCCATCAAATACTCACCAGTACTTTTTTCTGAATTATCTTTCGCTTGGTACAGACTTTGGCCGGTTCTCCTGAGTTCAACCACTATGTTGAGCATTTTCGTTTATCGTAAAGGATCTATTTTCTGTCAAAAGTAACAATACTATTCAAAATTCCGTCGTTATTATGACAGTGAAGTAATGTAACGCATCACTCAATGCGTTTTTGTTGGTGTGCTACATTCAATTCATGGAGTATCAATTTCTCGAGCTTTTCACTATTCCAATTTATTTCAAGTGAATTAAAATTATTTTATCACTCACAACCAAGCCTGCTGCTAACTCTGACGTGGTTTGCGATGGATCTGCTCCCACGGTCACCTTTAATTCTTCATTATCAACTAGGGTCTCCGGCCATCTACGGGGTTCGTTTCGTAGGTCAACATTTCCATAACGAAAACGTTGAAACCAAAATTATACCGTGCTTTCTTTTACAGTTGCTTCCCCATATACATCATGAATCCTTCGAGCTGTTTATGCAGCGCTGATGCCACGGTGTGGAAACAAATGAATCACTAAATATGAAACACAAATACACGTGCCTAAATTTGAAATAAATTTGAATTTGGAACTCCTAACCAATCGCCATATATTTGACATCAAAATGGCCAGTTCAACAAAACGCCAATTTCTTAAGTAAGGATTCTTGGCTTCTATTAAGATGATCTTTTTTGCGGGACGTTGCAGGATACCGTTCATGGTCGCGACATCCACTGTCCTTACTGTTCCATCGGGTCCGGGGTATGTGGCGCAGATGCGTCCTCGGACCCACACGTTCCGAGGCAGGTTTCCGTCGACGATGAGTACTACGTCGTCCATTTTAAGCTCGGGCCCTCGTCCTCGTGGTTCCCGTCGGTTGCGCAGCTCGGGGAGGTATTCTTTAAGCCAGCGTGCCCAAAATACGTCCGCTAGTCGCTGTGAGCTGCGCCAGCTTTTTCGTAGGTCGAGATCTCTTTCGGCGAATTCTCCTGGTGTCCCGATGCGCCCGGAACCTCCCAAGAGGAAATGGTTTGGGGTTAGAGCCTCTGGATTTTCTGCGGTGACTGCAACGTGGGTGAGAGGTCGGCTGTTAACCGTATTCTCGGCCTCGAGAAGGAGGGTGTATAACACCTCCTCGGTAGGGTAGCGCTCGTGCAGTGTGGTTGCGAGCGTGGTCTTCACGGAGCGCACCATGCGCTCCCATGCGCCCCCCATGAATGGAGCGCCCGGCGGTATAAATCGCCAGTCAACTAAGTTTTTTGATGCTTCTTCTGCTGTTGCTTGGAAGATGGCACGTCGTAACTCCTTGTCTGCTCCATGTAAGTTCGTACCGTTGTCGGACCATAGCTGTACGGGAGTGCCGCGACGTGCTATCATCCTTCTAAGCGCCATGATAGCGGAATCCGCGGTTAAGGATGCCGCTAATTCTAGATGGATGGCGCGTGTTGTCAGACACGTAAATATAGCTACGTATCTTTTCTGGTGACTTCTCCCGACCGTAATTGTGAGAGAGCCGAAGTAATCCAGTCCGGTAAATGAAAACGGCCTCTGGTGGTGTGCTAGTCTGCACGGTGGTAGGTCCCCGGTGGCTGGTTGGGGCGGAGTCGATGCTCTGATGCGGCATAATATACACCCCTTGATAATGTTTTTTACTGTCGGTCGCAGGCGGAGCACCCAGTGATGCTGGCGACATTCATTTACTGTGGTCTCGACTCCAGCGTGGTGTAGTTGTCGGTGCACGTAGTCGACCCATAGCCTAATGGCGCGGTCATTGCCGTCGACTATCAGGGGTCTTTTCAATGTTTCGGGTACTTCGACGATGGCTCCGATTCTATCCTTTAATCGGAGTTTATTTCCGTCCAGTACTATGCTCAGTGGGAACAGTCGGCTGTCTCGATGTATAGGCTTCCCTCTCCTGAGGGCGTCGAGTTCATCTTTGAAAGATTCCTGCTGCGATGTAAGAAGAATGAGTTCCTCGGCTCGCTTCAGGAGATTAGCAGTGAGCGGTCGATGCTTTATCTCGATGGTTTTAAGTTTGTTTCTTTGGACTCTCGGTGTCTCAGTCTTGGTTTTTTTCCATTCCGGATCAGAATCTTTGTTTTTCTTGAAGTTCACACTTTCCTTCGGTCGTCTGCATATATCGATGAATTGTAGTGTTCTTGCGGCAGCGCGTAGGTACCTTTCCCAACGCGAGAATCGAGCGACGTCCGGCAGGGCTTCGATAGACCGGGCGGAGGTTGAATTTGATATTGTGTATGTTTTTTCCTCCTTTGTAGCTATAGATGCCATCTCGATGTTGTCTGGCCAGTTTTCCGGTTCCTTCCAGAGGAAATCAGGGCCCCGGAACCACCGGTGATCTTGATCGAAGTGGTCCGGTGGGTTTCTTGTGGCGTCGTCCGCTACGTTTAATTTTGTAGGTATCCATCGCCATTCGTTGCTCTTTGAGTTGTCTTCTATAGCCGCGATGCGGTGCGCGACATAGGGTTTAAAAGCTCTTGCGCCCGCTTTTATCCATGCTAGTGTTGTTCGGCTGTCTGTCCAATATGTAGTGGATTGCGGTTGTGTCTCGTGCTCCTGTTTGATCGCGGCGGCCATGCGAGTTCCCAGTACCGCGGCTTGCAGTTCCAGTCGTGGTATTGATGTTAACTTCAACGGAGCGACTTTGGCTTTCGCGGCGATAAGGGTCACGTTGATCTGTCCGTCTTCTGTGGTTGTACGCCAGTATAGTGCGGTGGCATAGGCCGATTCACTTGCGTCGGTGAACACGTGTAGTTGTAGCGATGCTGAGGCGGTGAAGTTCTGGTAGCTCCTAGGTATTGATACTGCGTCAAGATGCTTTAGATGTGTCAGCCAGTTCGCCCAACTCGCAGCTAGGTCTGGCTCTAGTTGTTGATCCCAGGTTGTGCCGCGTCTCCAGACCTCTTGTAGTATCTGTTTAGCTCGGATGGTCACTGGAGAGGCTAACCCCAAAGGGTCAAACAGCGACATTACTAGTTGCAGTGCCTGCCTTTTCGTGGGTGTGTCACCTTGTAGTAGCGCCGGTGAAACTTTCGCCGTGTTTAGATTAAACGAAAGTTCGTCTTTGGATGGATCCCTTAACAAGCCTAGCACTCGTTCGGTGAGAGCGTTATCTTGTAGGTCAATTCGACGTTCTACTTCGCGTTCTCCGAGCGCCTTAAGTAGATCTAATGAGTTTGAAGTCCATTTTTCGAGTCTGAAGTGCGCACGTTTGTGTATTTAACGTACTTCTCTTGTAACTTTTATCGCCTTTTCTATATTTTCAAAACTGTCGAGATAGTCATCCATATAGTGCTTTGTTCGGATGGCTTTCACCGCTTCGGGGTAATCTTGTTTGTACTGATCGGCGTTCTTGTTCATAGCATAAATAGCTGCGGCCGGAGAGCTTGATGCACCGAAAATTAGTGTCTTCATTCGGTACTGTTCCGGAGGTTCGTTGTCCCGACGGCTTCCTCGCCACAAGTACCGGAGGGCGTCTCGATCCTTTTCTCGGAGTTCTACCTGCATGAACATCTCCGAGATATCTGCGGTGACGGCTATGCGGTGTTGACGAAACCTCATTATAACTCCCGGTAGTGGTTGTAATAGATCTGGGCCTGTTAACAGCTGGCTGTTAAGCGATATACCTCCGGTTTTGGCGGCGGCGTCGTGTACTACTCTGAGCTTCTTTGGTTTCGACGGATTGAGCACGGCGAAATGGGGTAAGTACCATATTCTAGAACCCGTCGGTGTCGGAGGGACTGGCTCGGCGTATCCTTTGGTTATTAGGGCCTCCATTTGTTCATGGTACCTCTTCTTGAGGTCGGGTTCTCGATCGAGCTTGTGTTCAATGTTGAGAAGTCTCTTCAAGGCGTTGTTGTAATTTTCCGGTAACGTAGCTTCCGGTGATTTCCACGGGAGCGCTGTCTGGATTCTGCCTCCCGGGGTTATTTTAGTGTTACTTTCGAAAATACGCAGGGCTTTTTCGTCTGGATCGCTGTTGGGCTTCTTTGGTTCTATGTAGAGGTTATCTTTCGCTATGAAATCCCTCATTATATCATCCAGGCGATCGTCGGTGTCAATGTGATTCTCGTAGTCGATTTTGCGTCCTAGTGTCCGGGTAGTGTTGCCATGTACGACCCATCCTAGTGGTGTTAGAGATGCCACTGGTTGGTTTCGTTTACCGGATCGTACTTCTGATGCCAACAGGAGGTGCCAGTTGTCCTGACCTATTAAGATCCTAGGTCTGGCATCTTGATGTTGTATGTATCGAGCGACGTCATAGAGATGCTTGAGATTTATGACGGCCTCCTTGGGTATTCGCTGCGCTGCTAACTGTAGGTTGCTGACCGTGCGTGCTTGAATAGTTTCTTCGCGGTTGTTTGTACCGCGTGCTGTGAAACTAACTTTGCTTGATTTCATATCCATCCCGGAGCCGCCGTTGTAAGTCAAAATATGTAGCGGTTCGTCCGGTCCGGTGGCTCCGATTTGGTCGGCTAGGGCTGCGTCTATTAATGTGACTGTTGATCCGTCGTCTAGGAGGGCATGTGTATCCATCACTCCCGCCAGTCCAGATACGCGCACGGGTATAATTTTCAAGTATGCGACTTGAGGCGACCACGCTGAATTGACTTTCTCGTCTGTTGATTCTGTTTCTTCTTTAGGTGGTTTGACGAAGTGAAGCATCTTGTTGTGCTTATAGACGCAACTATTTACGTCACACTTCCTAGAGCGACAGCTGTGTACCTTCGTGCGGTATCGTAGGCACCGAAAGCAAAGACGATGTTTCTTTGCTATATCCCATCGGGAATTTACGTTTGCTTCCTTGAACTTGTTGCAGTCCGCGATGTTGTGTCCCTGTCGCTTGCACAGGTGACAATACTTGTTGCTTTGTTCTTCATGTACAGTATGTACCCGCTGTTGTCGACGTGCGTACGTGTCGGGTACTGGCCGGTCGGCGATATATTCGGGAGGCGCGAACGGGCTGCATAGATCGGCCTCTCGTCTTATGAAGTGAGTGAATTTCATAAGGTCGGGTTCGCCTCTTTGTTGCGTCGCCGCGAACTCGTACCACTGTCTTTTCAACGTTGGTGTTAGCTTCTCTATCATGTGTTTGGTTACTTCCGGGTTGTAGAGATAGTGAGCACAGTCGAGGGCTTGTAGTGTAGAAACAGCGTTTTCTACCCTCGTAGAAAAGGTACAAACTTCTCGCGATGATTCTGTGAGCCTAGGTAGTGTCCGTAGGCGTTCGAGTTTTGCAGAAGCTATGGATTCCGGACGTCCGAAGCGCATCTCTAGGGTTTGTATAATTCTCGACGGGTCGGTACTTGTGTTTAGTGGGCCTAGTACGGCTTCCTTGGCGGTTCCTCGGAGGCTTCTTCTCAGCCGTGACATGTTATCAACTGCACTAAGTAGGTGCGCGGACTCGTAGTAAGCTGCTCTGAAGTTTAGCCACTCTTGACGTGACCCGTTGAAGACTGGTAGTTCCGAGTTCCTAGGTTGTCGATTTTGTGCAGTTTGTACTGCATACATTATGCTCGATGCCAGTTCATGTAGATCGACACTCTGAGGTTGCTGTGTTACGACGGTGGCCATCGGAGTTGCACTAGTCTGTTGCTGTTGTACCGTCGGTTCGTTTGATCGCCACGGTGAGGTGACAAACTCTGTCTGAGGTGCGGTGCCGTAGAGGTGTTTACTGTTGACACCCGGCGGCAATGCTGCTGTTGTCTCTGTTGGCCGCGATCCGGTTATGATCGCAGGCTGTTCGATACCCGGCAGGGCTGCTGTTGGCTGCGATCCGGTTATGATCGCTGGCTGTTCGATACCCGGTAGGGCTGCTGAAGTATGCGGCAGCGGTGGTGCGGTAGTGGCTCCCGCCGGTCTAGTCACCTCGTTGCCCCAGGATACGGCAGCGATCACTGGAGTAGGTTCTATCGGCGGTTGGCCTGTTTCTGTTACTTCGGCTTGATCGATTGCAATGAGCTGTGCTGTATTCAACCATGTGTGAATACGTTGAATATTGTTCACTCCTGTATCTGTTGACGATATGTCATCGTAATCTTCGTCTTCACTGTGCTCTGCTTCTATCTCCGCAAGCGCTGCATTGGCTAGTTGTAGCTTCAATTTCAATATTTTAGCCTTAGCTTTGGCTAAACGCAGTGACTTCGGAGCTTTGTTCTTCTTAGAATTTCTATCCGTTTGATGCGTTCGATTCCCGTGGCTGTTTGTAGATTTAACAACTTGCTGGTTGCTAGGCGGCGTTGCTTCTGCGACTGTCTGTTGATCGGACACGGTGGTGGTTTGTTCGGTCGACGTTGTTGCTGTTACGTAGGACGTGGTCATAGTGGTAGACGTTCCCGTAGTAAATTCTGTTGTTGATTCCGTAGTGGCATCCGTGGTTCCTGTAGTCGAAGTAGTTGAGGCTGGTGGTATAGCCCGTCTTCCTGTTGATCTTGTTATAGGCATTGTAGAGCGGTTTCGATGTTGAATTTTTCACTATAATTCGACGATTCTTACTCGTAGATCCGGCTAACGAAGGACCAGACGATGTGCGGGTTATCAAGTGACCAGACGATAGCTCTGGTCTATACTAACGGACTATTGATTCCGTGGTTTCCGCACTTTGAAAACTATTACTGGATTGCCGAGTAAAAATACATGGATGACTATAAATTCAACTTTTGATCACTATTTACAATATTCACTTGTTACTATCTACTTGCTGACAATGTCTTTATCACTATTTATTTTCTTGCTGACTTCTTGAGAACGGATGCACTTGTCGCTATGTTGTTTCTTGTCGACTTCTTGAGAATGACTGAATTGGTACCGCGGAGCGCGGCCTTTTATGGCGCTCGACGGGGCGACTAAGCGGGTCTTGTTTGATGGGCGACAGTGCGGCGTGAGTACGAAGTCCCCTCCATGGCAAAATGTGTTTCTTATTATCTTTATCTCTATTGGATATACAAAACTATATTCGTGTGTTGAAACTAAAAGGTTTTCTAATAATTTAACAATAACTTAAAAACAATACATATAAAGGCTATAAATATGATATAAACTAAACATATAGTGCGTCTCGCTCGCACTTGTGACGCGATCTTGCTCTTGTGGCAGGCCACGCCTACTGCAGCGTTTGCGCTGTTTTCCTGCTATCCTGCACAGTTTGTTTGTACTTGTTGATAATTAATATCTGCCATTGTCGTCTGGCCAGATCTTAGGAAGCTGTAGTTTATGACACCAGCACTGGTCCATCAAATACTCACCAGTACTTTTTTCTGAATTATCTTTCGCTTGGTACAGACTTTGGCCGGTTCTCCTGAGTTCAACCACTATGTTGAGCATTTTCGTTTATCGTAAAGGATCTATTTTCTGTCAAAAGTAACAATACTATTCAAAATTCCGTCGTTATTATGACAGTGAAGTAATGTAACGCATCACTCAATGCGTTTTTGTTGGTGTGCTACATTCAATTCATGGAGTATCAATTTCTCGAGCTTTTCACTATTCCAATTTATTTCAAGTGAATTAAAATTATTTTATCACTCACAACCAAGCCTGCTGCTAACTCTGACGTGGTTTGCGATGGATCTGCTCCCACGGTCACCTTTAATTCTTCATTATCAACTAGGGTCTCCGGCCATCTACGGGGTTCGTTTCGTAGGTCAACATTTCCATAACGAAAACGTTGAAACCAAAATTATACCGTGCTTTCTTTTACAGTTGCTTCCCCATATACATCATGAATCCTTCGAGCTGTTTATGCAGCGCTGATGCCACGGTGTGGAAACAAATGAATCACTAAATATGAAACACAAATACACGTGCCTAAATTTGAAATAAATTTGAATTTGGAACTCCTAACCAATCGCCATATATTTGACATCAAAATGGCCAGTTCAACAAAACGCCAATTTCTTAAGTAAGGACCTAATATTACCAGTCATATAGAAACAAAAATACGTCGGCTAAACTTAAAGTTCTTTGACATAAGCCGCCGTTGTATCGCCGTGATCTCTCTTTATATAAATTGTTTCGTTTAGGGAAAGATTTTTTTTTAAAGCAAATTGCTAATGCCACAGTTAATCTGCCCATCAGAATTAAAAGACCGTTTAGAAGCTGAAAAACAATAAATAATTACTAAATTCTTTAAAACTTAACTTAATAAAAAAAAGAAATAATAACATAGTATGTATGTCTCATTAAATTGCTTTTATTTTGTAATTATTATTTTTTACATCGGAATGTATCTCCTATATTCCCATACAAATTATTATTTCATATACACAGATTATGTTGTGTGTGTACAGTTTTTTCGCGGCAAGCTTACGAATATGTATATTGCGAATAAGGAGCTTTTATATTATTACGTACTTAAATAATTACATGCTAGAATAGACAAATTGGTATAAAACGTTATAGATTTTAATAACATGAAAATATTTCTTGGAAATCTTATAAATAACGTATTAAAATGTTACAATAAACACGCGCTTCGACAATATAAAAATTATAAGAGTAGAATTTCTGCTCAAAGGTCAGATTTATAAAAGAGAGATATTTTTTCCAAAATACCCAATCCAATCGGGTTGATAGCCGATTCACTGGTTGGTCCGTCCGGCCGACGAGAAGTTTTATGAGGCTATCTTGTCACGTAGACAACGGCTAATGCCTTAAACACTGACCTATCGACTTGACCTACGTCAGACGCGCATAGACAGGCAATCCGTTTCCTTGTCAATATTGAGTACTGTTGGAAATAGACTTTATTCGTTTCCAGGCTTCGAAATTAATATTTACCTTGCAATGGTATTTAGTTTTGAAAAACAGTGTAGGTACGTAGAAAGAGAATATAACAAACATATTTTAAATGCTTGGAATAACATAGAACTTACGATGAATGTAGAAAAAATACGTATTTACTTGGAATTAGAAACCAGACACGTCTGAGGCCAACTTATACAGATCAAATTACATAGTATTGACCGTTGAGAAAGTAAAAAACAAAACTTAGAACCGGCGCCAATATACGAAGGAATTAATGATTCCGAAAGAAGCAAAAGGCATTTGAAGTGGATATTCTGATATGTGTTGCTCCATTCATCTACCTTAGTCTAATTTTTCATACTACTTAGCATATATCTTCGGCCGGATCCAAAAAGAACAACTTGTTACACACACTTACTTATCACGGTAAAATTAACTCTCAAGTTCCTCGTTGGAGAATTCTTGAAGTCGACCCTGCAGCGATAGACTCCTGCGTCATTGGAGACCACGCTGTCCACGAACAGCACGGCTGGGACAGTGGCCGCTCTGAAGTATGCCCGGGATCCGAAGCCAGACGGCGATGACCACAACTTAGGCTGGGAGGCGAGCCGACCGCGAACATCGTAACTGTGAGAACATTTTTTTTTAATAATAGCTCGTCACATTGATTGTTAGCACAGCACAATCTAGAGATCAAGAGATCTAAACCCATTGGCGGTCGTCGCTGTCATGCCAGCCTGCAAAAATATCTCTTAACGTTACGGTTAAAGGACCCAAAGTCGTAATAAAGTGGGAACACATTGGCCGGTAAAAGGTTCCACAGTTTCACGGTACGATATAAAGGGGACAGGTATTTCTGGGCCCAGAATGTAATTAGTTGAAACATGGTTTAAAAATCAAATGTATATTTGTTTTTGAAATCGTACAATATTGTAATTGAAGTTTATTACATATCCTATAAATCTCTGTTTTTAGATTGCAAAACATCCACTTTTTTTCAGTTACTGCTTGATAATGCATTAGCTATTAATTTACTCCGTTTTCATATTTTTACATCTCTTTTTTTACCCAGGCCCATGTCTGTATGAAAGAGTATCCGCCTCCTTTATATTTACTAGCAATCGTCCAGTGCTCGAAATTCGACCAGCGATTTTATGACTATAGACTATTTATTATCTGCTTGACATTTTGCAATATGAACGTAAACAAAGAATATTATTATTGGTGTATCTTTTCACTCAATGACAATGTTTTGGAGGATCTAATTACAATGGTACTTGTCAGGTTAGCATTCGCAGTATTAATGTATTTAATGTAATATATTAGTAACAGATATTATAGATAAATTTTATCTTTCTGCACTCCTTCTCCATATAAATTTTAATCATGCCAAATCTCACGCTTCTCCGTGCGCACAATATGTTTAAATAGGAGTCCGAAGTTTTCTCTTCACGTATTATTATAAAAAAAACTAGCTAGGCCGGCAGACGTTGTTTTGCTCATGCCAGTAGTAAAAATACTCGACCACAGCGCCACTTATCGGGTTCGGATTATGTCATTTTCTTTAACGGCACCAAACAAATATATATTATGATTATGAGCCATTTTGGTCGATAAAATCAATATTGTTTTTGTTAATAACTATTAAAGCGGCATCTATCGAATCCTGACATAACTATAAACGATCGTCTCCATAAAACAAATATATTATGTGAAAATGATCTAAATTCAGAAGTCATAGAACCACCAACAGACGCACATAAGTTTTTATACTATATTATTTTTTCTACTTGTCTTTCTGTGTCTCGGTCTGATAATAATCGTTACATTGAGTTCGTGTTTATTTCTTTACATAAAAACAAGCCTATTAATTTCTACGAATACACGTTCATTCGTTTTTACTTCTAGTTGTTTGCTCCTATGAATGCTAACATGTAAAATAAATCCATCAAAGAAATTCAAGTAGGTATATATTGATATTGACAGAAGTTTATTGATATATGAGAAGGGTCACCTGTTTGGACGCAAATATGTTATTCAATCAAGAATGAATTATAAATTATTATTATTTTTTATATCTTTATATTAATACGTGAATCAAAAACTTTCGGTACCGTTTTAAGCGTATTGCGTGCACGGGAGACTGAAATTTGGCATGGTTAACGTTTATACGGAGGAGAGCAAAAAGCTAAAATTTATCTATAATATCTTTTATTGGTATATTAAATTAAATTAATTAATACTGCGAATCCTAAACCGACCGGTGCCATTGAACTTAGACCCCCAAAATATTGACATTGTCACTCAAGAAAAAGTGACAGCAAGTGATATAATATTCATTGTTTAGGTTCATGAATACTGCAAATGTCAAATAGAAAATAATCTATGATCAAAAAGTCACTGGTCGAATTTCGAGCTTAGGGCTATCGCTAGTTTTATTAAAGATACCAATGATAGTAGTCCGTTCAATCCGTCCGTGGTAGTTCAATACCAAATAAGCATTAATTTTTTTACCAGTGATAGTGCACGTACGGACTTCGCATCGATCGACATGAGACCGAATACCCGTAATGATCTTGAATTTTCGGTGAACAAAAACTCGTGATGAAACCATAGCCTAGTAATAGGGCATTTTCTAATTATCTCACGGTCAGCTAACTATTAGTGTGTTCCGGCAGCTGCACTTATGAGCAAGTTCCTCCACTAGACACGGAAACCCTTGAGTCATGAAGCCGCTCGCGCGATACAAGTCACACTGCATCTACAATAACTTAGCTACCCACACACATCATTACACACAATATGTTCATACATTGGTACACACTACCCAGGACCATAGGTTCTGTAAGGACCTTTTTTTTGTACGCTAGTTAGTGTAGTCCATATTTCAGATCACTAAATACACATACACATGTTCCTTCCTTCCTCCCAGAAGGCAAGGATATGTATCTATATATATATGTTAGTTTAGCTCGAATCTTACGGATAGGGAATTAGTCAGATCGCGACTCCTTTGCAATCGCAGCAACAGCCCAAGCCGAGGTCCGACCACTTTGGCACCCTTACGTACTTGTTGCCCACGCTTTCGCGGCCGAGTGCCTTAAGCGCTCACTCCCAAGCCCGGTAGAGCTGTAAAAGCCATCAGCGGCTCTGTTTTTGGATAGGGCCCCTCAGGCTAACAATAAAGTCAGTTAAAAAAAAGCTAAACGTGTTATCGTCTTGGGCCATATCGTCACCAAATATCAGGGGATAATTGTAGACAAACGGTAAAACCTATTTTATAAAAAAACAGAACCGTTATCATATTTGTAAGATTCCTCAGCAGCAGAGATAATTCAATGCGTTACCTGTAGAGTGGTTCTCCGTCAGTCTCTTTAAACCATAACACCATGGAGACGTGATCCTCAGCTGCCAAGGGCTGTATGTCGCAAGGCAAAGCTGCCTTCTTCCCGAGCACACCTTGCGCCTGGGCCGTCGGTACTGCAACAAAATTGAACCATTTCTACTTTTTGTCATTATAACTCTAAAACTCGCGTGGACAACAGAAATAAATAAGACGTAGCTTTATTGTTGCACAAATTACAGTTCAAAAATGAGCGTTAAACGATTGATTACAATTTAAGCATGTATATAAATAAGATTTCTTTTATACCACGTCATTTGCAATCAAGTGTGCGGTTACATGCCCTGCGTATTGCAAACACTTTGTAAACCTGTTTCTTCCCCCTTAAAATAACTGCAAACTGTAGTCTCATCGTTCCACATTCGGAGTGTTCGCTGAAGGCAACTCCTCTGACATTGGACTGTCTGACATTATTTATGTCTCAAGGTGTGAGGGAGAACTCCCTGTCGATGGCAAGCGTTGCGTCGTTAGCCGCTGGCATCATATCAAAGAATTCTTTGGAGCACAACTCATTATAAAAATCGTAGATAAAAACAAACACAAACAAGGACACAAATTCTCTTTCTAAGTTTGTAGACTTAAATTAAGTAGTTGATATCATCAAAATTTTTAATATTAATAATGAATAGTTGTGCTTATTTCCATGACAGATTTACCGTGTGTACAAGTCGACAAGCTCGTGTTTGTGTGCTATAATTATTAACTAGATTTTAGTAACGACTTCTATCCCATTGTCTTACAAATGAAATTACTCACAAGCCACCTATTGTAAACTCTAACTAATACAAAACTTTCACGAGTGTTCGCACTAAAAATCACCAAATTTCATCGCAGACTGATAAATTATTTAAGAACGCACCAGGCCCGTGGGGACAAACAAAGAAACATTAACATCATATACAACTATGCAGTAAGAAACATATTATATTATTATAAAACGAAACAAAAAACCCGTTTGCAATAGAAAATACTTGACTATTAAAAATATTTTTATATTTTTGATTTTTATTTGTTTCCCAAACGCCGTGCTTATTATATATTATATAACCTATATAACTCCCATAATTAAGAGAATCTAACGACACGTCATATGGTAAAATCCATCAAGCTGTTAGGCTACAGAGCGTAACAAAGAAATAGACATACATACTGTCATATATCACATACATACATACGCTCGAAATGCATAACCCTCCTTTTTCGCAGTCGGGTAAAAACTAGATACAATTCTATTCTATCTTCAATAGTAACAGGGGTCGTCAACCCTTAAAGCACACGGTGCGACGGTGATCGACGGCGCGCGACCATCGCATGGTGTCTGATGACGCTGTTGCCTCTCGCCGTGAGAAATCCGTTCACTATCCTTCGAATATCACATTACTTGAAACCGCTTCAATCCAACAGGTGAATTTAATTTCAAATATTGCAAGACGCGCTTCAATGGTTCAGAAAAGGTCGACTGGTACTGCTAAAAATACATATACACATAGTATAGCATTATACTTTTTTAAAAAAATGTGGTAACAATGAGCAATGTTTCCCATATTAAATACATTCAATGGATTATTTAAAAAAATGCGGGTTGCACTCCGAGAGTGCCGACAGGAGTGAAAACTTATTTTGGCGCGTTAGACATTTTTTAGATGGGTACTAGGGTGATTGGGTTATGAATTGCATTTTATTTATGAATTGTATTTTATTAATTATTAGAAACTTTAAAATACATTTAATATTCTTTTATGAATCATCGTTAACAATTTCGACAACTCTTGTATCATCATTATTATGATTAAAATTATTACAATCTGAAATAGAAACAATAGGTTCATGTAACTAAAATAGGAATAAACAATTTTGATTCGAAGTTATTTAAATATCTCGTGAATACCGCATCAATTGTACTTTTATATCTCGCTGTGCTAGTATTGCGTTGATTGGACATAGTAAAATCAAATTCTCTATTCAAAAATTCAATTAATGGTCGATTTTAATCGTCTGCAAAGTTTATGTTGAAATCCCCACCCAAAATCATTGGCAAATCATCAAATCTTTTTCCAATTTTATCTTGAAGCACTGCAGAACGGACTTTATTTTTATTTATTTAGACGCGTTCACGGTCTGCTATATGTACATGCATATATGCACAGACTATAGCTGCGTCTCGTAACGGTGTCGCGAGTCCAGAGATTTTATCTCATCCAAAAATATGTGTACCTACCGCGCTAAAACAAGTTTTCACTTCAAAAATGTAAAAATGTTATCACACTTTTATTTGATAGGTCAATAGCAGTTTCACAAGAAAATATATCAAACTTTATGGAAAATTTCAAAACTGATATTATTAAGTGAAATATCGCAGGATAATTATGTAGTTCATTCACCACAAATGTTACGAGTCACTATTCCTAAAGTCCAAACAAACGCATCACATAATTAAAGATGCTATGTTGTACAAAATATGCACACACAGCAAGCTTTTTCATTAAAAGAAATATATCCGGAAAATATAAAAACAATACATACGATCGAATAATGCAAGAAAGAATTAACCACACTCTACGCTCGGCTCGCACTACTGAATGTACTCAATGTATAGAAATCGTGTTCAATTGTGACACACGTTTCGCTAAATAAACAAAAACGTTGATGATTGCCAATTTCAACAACATGCCGTACCGTGTTTGGACTCTACTTACTCCTTTATAAACTTAGCAGTGGTGCTACCGATTATCTATATTCTTCTTTTTATTTAACGGCAACTGTGTTCATCCATAATTTGACCAACATCACGTAAACTCCTATTTTTAGAATTATTCGTGCAACCTCAAACATATTTATAACAAGATGGCGGCCCCTTTCTAAAACTATACAGGCAGTTTTTGTGGAAACTTAAAATGCATGTTCCCAGTTATCATTAATAGTAAACTTGTGATCAATAACCAAAGTACATCAAGCAAAATACCACCAAAACTACATAATATTGACCCAAATATCTAAACTTTATGAATTAAAGTAACCGCATAACAGTTGGGGACTACGCCAAAAATTTTTCGATAATTATAAGTCAGTTTTACAGCCTTAACCGTCACTCACAATCTGAGATACAAATAATTTTACTTTATTATATTACTGTATGTAGTACTTAGATTCCATGAACTAATTAATAAAACTGCATTTTTAGATCTAAATCGATCTAAATTTTTCTGTCAAGAAATAGTAGAGTCGTAGATTGTGTAAAACTTGTGATTAGTATTTATTTGCGTACTCCATCTATTTCCCTGAGTCCCTAAGTCCACATCCCCTCTACGCGCCATTGTTTAACACCATAGTTATACTGTAGGAGTATGTACCTACAAAAAAAGGAAAAAAACGACGTTTTTACACTACTGCTTCTCAACTTAAAACTAAATTCTTTTTTCTTTCTATAATTCTTCGATATACTTTGTGTTTGTAATTTTTAACCAATCTAAATTCTCTTGTATTATTATTATCTATTTGTGAAAACTATTAAATAGCCTTCAGTAATATGTTTAAGTTATCATTTTAGTTGTAGGTTTTGCAATGTATTACCAAAATAATATTATTATTATTTTATTTTATTGTTTTATTTGCCACAAATTGTATATTATTCTGTTTTCTTCTAAATGATTAGGTCCTTACATATGAAATTGGTGTTTTGTACGGGAGGAATATAAAGTCTTTTTTTTTTTGTTGTAAAATATATTTAATTAATCAAAATAGCACTGTTGTTATCTATGCATTTTTGCCATCTCACAGGTAGTTCATTGATCCCTTTACTAGAAAAACCATGGGGGCAAGAATCAATAAACTCTTTGAAGACGGTTTGGACTGCCGCATCGGAGTAGAATTTATTTCCTTGTAAGTTATCCAAATTCCGTAAAAAATGGTAATCTGTTGGAGCCAGGTCCGGGCAGTACGGTGGATGTCGCAGATATTTCAATTGTAGCTCATCTAACTTAGTGATTGTTTGTTGTGCAGTGTCTGGTCTTGCGTTGTCGTGAAGCAGCAGTGGCCTAGAGGGATTGACCAATCTCGGTTGTTTAGCAGTTAGTTCTTCCTTCACGGCTTGCAGTTGCTGACAATAGATATCTGCCGTAATCGTTTGGCCAGATTTTAGAAAGCTGTAGTGAACGACACCATCGCTAGTCCACCAAGCACTCACAAGTAACTTTTTCTGAGTCAATTTTCGTTAAGGGCAGGATTTGGCTGGATCTCCAGGGTTCAGCCATTGCGACGAGCACTTCCGATTATCGTACAGTATCCATTTTTCATCACAAGTAATGATTCGATTTAAAATCTCTTCATTATTGTATCGGTTGAGCAAAGTAACACAGCACTCGACTCGTGTTTGCAAATTCAATTCACTCAATACATGAGGTACCCATCGTTCATGTTTTTTTACTTTCCCGATTTGCTTCAAGTGGATTAATACAGTTTTATAACTTACCCCGATACCTGCAGCTATCACTTAAGTGCTTTGTGATGGATCTGGTTCCACGATAGCCTTTAATTCTTCATTTTCCACTTTGGTCTACGGCCGTCCACGGGGTTGGTTTTGAAGGTCGAAATTTCCAGAACGAAAACGTTGAAACCAAAAACGTACCGTGCTTTCTTTTGCTACACATCATTAACCCTTCGAGCTGTTTCTGCAACACTGGTGCCATGGTAGAACTCGTACTCGTAAATATACCGATATTTCATGTTTTCCATTGTGCGGTATTAAGCGACGCCAAAGAAAAAAAATAAAGAGGAAAATCAAATGAATGACTGTTTTTAAAACTCAAGAATTTATAAATTTGAATTTGGAATTCTTTACAAAAGAGGAGACTTTTCAGATCAAAGTCGTCAGTACGATAAAACGCTAATTTCATATTTAAGGACCTAATACTTTTTAATTCGCACCAAATAGTCTAACGACGGTTTTAATAAAATAGGCAGTTATAATCTTTTGCCAAGAGGTTTGGTAGAAATAAGAAGAAGCTATAAACATTACCTGAATACGTAAAGAAGCTTAGGAATAATGCCAATATAAAGATTCGTACAAGTTTCAACGCCTTACAAACGAACCTATTAGCATATATGAACGCATACAAATGCTCTGTTTAACATACAATATTATATTTCGTCTCATAACTAGCTCATATAATAATTATGCACATTACGCTTATATGTCCTACTAGATTTCTTTATGCGGATTCGCTTGTCTTACTAAAGTGTCATATTATAAAAACTTATCATCAAGATGTCGTCTGCTAATCGAGCACAAATTTCCATTGCAAACTTATAAATTCATAGTTGTTGCTTAGTCACCAAACAAAGAAAGCTTATTAATATTAGCCTAATATCACTTTTGGTGCTTTAATAATCATTTTTTGAAAACCTGATCAAAATCTATTGAGGCTGTTCAAACAGATACACAATAATCAAATATGTTGTTGTTCCTACCTTCACAAGCAACCCGCTCATTTCAATCGTTTTATTATTTATATAATTAAGTTATGACTGAACAGTACAAATATTTGGCACAATGTAAAATGTTCAACAACCTAACAGCTAAACAATATTTGAAATTGATTGAAGTTTCTTACATGTTAGCCATCTAGTATTCCAAATAAAGAAATTTTCATTAATATTTTTTAGAGAAAACATAAATTTTAAACTTTTTAATCTACGTATTCTTCAATAGCCGGTAACACAAAATTTAAAATGTTGTTTGAATTATTAATTTTGATGAAGAATTAAAAGGGCATATTATGGTGTTACTACAAAAACACTTTAAAAAAAATATATTTAGAGATTTTACATTGACAAAAATAACATGGTAAAAGCAGATATGCAGTTTTATTAAAGCATTATTATGCATGCGTGATACGTAATGAGAAAATGTAAGAAGCATGTAAATGAAGTTGTCGTTTCGAGAACATTCTTGTACCAGATTGATTTTATAAACGAGATTTCAAATTTAAATCATTCTGATACACATCACTTTCACTGGTTTCTATTATGGTCTGTTTTAATAATAATTAATATAAAATACATACACTATTTACTAACGAAAAAAAAAAGAATCGAAATATTTTACCGTTTTAAGACCAACCTTGCAGTTTACCGATCAATGGAACCCAGGTTACACCAAAAACGCTGTACCTTATCTACTGAAAAAGAGATCACTATGTGACAGCGAATCCTCTAAAATTCTAAAATATTTATTTTATAACAATTGTCAACACATTACATTCCATTCAATTTGGGTTTTAACCATGGATGCGATTTTTATTTACCTTTTATTTTCGTGAACTTTATTTTAATTTTAGTATATAATTTATATAATGATTATCTTATTAAAAGTACAAAACATTTTGTTAGTTCTATCTCGCTTACTCGATTGGGACAGGATTTGGCCGGTTCTCCTGGGTTCAACCACTGTGATAAGCATTTCCGATTATCGTAATGGATCCATTTTTCGTCACAAGTAACAATATGATTCAAAATTCCCTCGTTATTGTGACGTAATATAATTCAGAACTCATAGCTATTACGTGTTTGTTGGCGTGCTTCGGTCAATTCATGCGGTACCTATTTCTCGAGCTTTTTGTTTCAAGTGATTTTTTTTATCACTCACACCGAAGGCTGCCGCTAACTCTGATATGGTTTGCAAATGATCCGCTTCAACGATCACCTTTGATTCTTCATTATCAACTAGGGTCTGCGGCTGTCAACGAGGTTTGTTTCGTAGGTCAAAATTTCCAGAACGAAAACGTTGAAACCAAAAATGTACCGTGTTTTCTTTTACAGTAGCTTTCCCATACACGTCATTAATCCTTTGAGCTGATTCTGCAGCGTTGATGCCACAATGGCACTTGTATTCGTAAATTAGGCTATATTTTAAATTTTCTATTTTGTGAAAAGAAAGATGTCAAAGAAAAATAAAATGGTGCGAAAACAAATGAATCATTAAATTCGAAACACAAATACACAAGCCTAAATTCGGAATAAATTTGAATTTCTAACCAGACGCCACCAGATATTTGAGATCAAAGTGACCAGTTCAACAAAACGCCAATTTTATATGTAAGGAGCTAATACTAGCATAGTTTAAGTTAATCCTAACACCACGTTCGTAGCCTAGCGATCGTAAAGCGTGATTGCTATGGTCGGAGACCTAGGTTCGAATCCTCGCCGGTTCTTTCGTTTGGTTTTTTTTAATTATTATTTTTTTTTTCTTTTTAATTAATTTATTTTATCACTTCTGTCGAGCGTTCCGAAACGCACACTTTTTTAATAACCTATCAATGCATAGTTTTTCGTATATACATAATATATATTCATATCCTATAGCTTGAATAGATAGGAGGGAAGCCGATATCTATCTTAAGTTACAGATAGTACTTATTACTAATATGGTCTAATCGGGTATAGTAAACAAAGATATTTTATTGAAAACGGCCGTATGCACACAGTAGTAGCTATCCAGATAGATTCCGCCTAGCTTATTGTTCAGCTAAATGCAACGTGGTCACTTGAAAACCTTTTGATTATCTGACATGATATCGGACATAACTAAACATTTTACAACAATAAAATCTGTACATTAATTCGATCACTGTTCACCACGCTTATAGCCTTAATTATGTTGAACATACAGAGAGATATGATGTCCAGTAATTACCACGTTTTCCCGATCCTAATATATTGTATTATAATTTCATTTGGCGCAATGCCAATTATTGTACTGAATGTTTGAACAACAGAAAGTTGTACGAGATCGATAGCGATCGTCTTTCCAATTAATTAGCAACTAAACCACTAAACTATTCGCTAACACGCCTTCATATGTATTGAATAGCTGTTGCCGCTTCGTCTGTGATAGTTGTCACGTGACTTGTGTGTTAGTTCAGCAAACTACATAAACTAGACAGAAACTATCTTATACCATTTCCATTTCTTTATTTTCTCGATGACAGCTCCTGTGAAAACTTGAACGAGAGTCTTTTTTACATTATTTTATAAAAATATGAAGTTTACACACGTACAAGGTTATACCAGAGTCGGAGAAACTGATAGGGATGGAGCTATATTGATAAACGTAAAACGATAACAGACCCGATATTTTTTTACAAAATATAAGAAACTAAACTACTGCCGGATACTTTTGTACAAATTTATTAACTAACATTAATTATACTTCATTACAAGATATTACACATATTAATTCTTGATTGGTAATGCCAACTTCTTCAAAATTTTCGAAGCTGTTCTAAAATAAGTGGGTATAGGTAGGTAGGTACTCGACAATAAAACGAAATAATTATAACGACAGGTAATCTTTATTTATTTATTTTAATCAAAATCTGATGAATTGTCACTGTCACTCGATGAGGTCTCCCCAACATTTATTATAAGTTCCTGTACTTGTATATTATAGCATGCCACATGAATTTCCTAGTCCGACGCTATGATGTTTTGGGTTCTTCTCACAATTTTTCCCCAGTTTTCGGCAGTTACTTTCGCACATGCATTTTTTTAATAAATCTAACATCTTGTTTGCCGTAAAGGGGGATGGGTATAGTTTCGAGCGGCGTGTCCTTTGATTTTTGTCCATATTTGTTCTATAGCATTGTACTGGCAATGATACGGCGGAAGTCAAAGAACCCAATGACCACATTTGGCAGCTATCGTCGATAACATATCTTTTAGGGAGGCTTTTTTTCGATTTTAAAATATTCTGTAATTGTACTTTTAATAAAGTACTATCCACATTTTCGCCATGACGTTGTAGCGAGTCAATTATCTCTTGTTTTTTATTGGCCTGCGTCGGCATTTTATCAATTTATCTGGAGTGATATGTAGCGTTGTCCATAATAATTATGTACCGTTCTTCCAGAGATTGCATCATTTCTTTAAACCATCCTTCGTAAATCTCCGCGTACATTTCTTCGTGGTAGTCCACTGTTTTCATGGATTTAAAGGCCAGTAAAGCATCTGACACGAATCCTTTCGTAGACTCTGCATGGCATATGATAAGGCGTTCACCTTTTCCCATTGGCACTGCGGTGTCGTCAGTCCAGTTCTTAGATACTGTGTGGTTTGCATTTAACCAAGTCTCGTCAGTGAAAATAACATTTGACCAACCTGATATCTTTTTGGCTTCGCTCAAAAATTCGCAGCGAGCCATAGCAATGTCGTGACGCTCCATCAATATTTTACGTTTGTCCGATTTTTTATAATAAAATCCAATTTCTTTCATAACCAAGCTTAATGATGATTTTTGGCCAAGGAACAAACCACATTCACGTAAAGTCGAAGTTGTAAACCGATGTCATACGACGTCGTTGGCGTTTTTTCTTCGGCGTACGAAGCTTATTTTCCTGCATGCCGTTTATACCGTAAGCTTCGGTAGTAATTTCTGAAACAGTAGGTCCACTAATTCCTAATGCGGCCGCAACACGGTCTCGCACTTGCGACAGTGGTAATAGCAGGCCACCATTTTGATACTCTGCTTCAAAGTAATTACGAACCTTGATCACCAGTTCTCTCGCCTGCCTTTTGAGAACAGATGCTTTCGGCATTTTGATATTTGACAGCTGGGCAGCAATCAACACGGAGGAACACAAAATACACAACGTAACGTATGGATAATGTGAAAAAACTCATCGAACAGAAATGTAGTGACTAGCACGACCGTCTTGTTGCGAGTGACTGATTAAAACAAACACAAAATGGCGGCGGGCCATTGAGTGTTCCCACCTTGAAAAAATATATTTGAATGATTTTGTTATATTTATCTTTGTTCAAAAGATAATAAATATATGCGATCGATATCATTACTTATTTGGTCACAACACTACAACTATCAAATTAGAACTGTCATCGAGAAAATAAAAAAATGGATATAGTATAATAGCTACTATTATATACATACGACCGTTTTCAATAATCTATCTAACCACTGCTTTAGTTTCTGTCTATAGAAAGATATATCTTTTGGTAAGCTTCTGCATTTCAATAACGTATCTTCGGATAGCTAGTTTATACAAAAGCTTAACAACAGATAAGTACTATCTTCAGTAGCAAAAAACAGTGGTTAGATAGATTGTTGAAAACGGCCCTCAGTGAAATAAAGGTAGACAAGACTGCCGACAAAGTTAAAAACTTAAAACTGTGAAATAACAGTGTTTTTAGATACTCACATTGTTTTTTATACTACAGATGTAGCAAACAAGCATACGGCCCACCTGGTAGTAAGCGACTACCGTACCTTGCGTTGCTAATCTTGAACTACCCTACCCCAAGGAGCACTGGAAACCCTACTCATCGTAAGAACACAACATCAGGTTATTTGACTGCGATTTTCTGTAGGGTGAAAGAGAATTTTGTGCTAGAAATTTATTCTATTTCAAATTATTTCCTTCTAACTTAGAAACATACTTATTGTATTATATAAATTAAAATAATTAAGAAATCAAAATAATTATGTATTTTTTAATTATGGTTTTCTGTCTCTAAAGTCAATTTCGTAAATTTCAAATGTTACAAAACACGTTTTAGAATATAGTTGTGAAATATTCGGTGTACTGTAGAATAACCTAAAAAAAAAAACAATGACACAACACAAAATAGTCATAAATTTATTAATGTTTAGTATTTTGTTATGAGATCTGCAGGGATAACATATAATTATATACTATGTAAAGAATATAAGGCAGTTCTCTTTTCTATGTACCGTCTACAATCGTATAATATAGTAACCGACTATGTTCTAACTCAAATAAACAATATAAAAGCCATTCGCATCCCTCAACTACAAAAATTTACACAACTCTTTATAAGATCCACCAAAAGCCCCTCAAACGGCATAAGTCGCTCGTGTTCTCACTTTTTAAAAGTCAAAACAAAAAGGTCAAACAAACTTTTTGGTCCCTCTGTCAATAGAACTTAACTAGCTAAGACAAGACCCTTGGGAACTCGCGGTACACAACCCCGGACAAGTTAACAACGCCTTTAAGTACATATAGCGAATGCGCGACGACGGATATAAAACGTATACAGTTGTCTTTACGTCTCTGTATTTATAAAATCCAACGTCTCTAAATTCGTAAAATACTCACCACCTTTTAAAATTAATAATTACTAGCGGTTACCCAATGATCGAAATTCGACCAGCGACTTTTTAATCATAGACTATTATTTTCTGTTTGACATTTGCAGTATTCATGAACCTAAACAATGAATATTATATCACTTGCTGTCACTTTCCTTTGAGTGACAATGTCAATATTTTGGGGAGTCTAAGTTCAATGACACTGGTCCGGTTAGAATTCGCAGTATTAATTTATTTTATTTAATATATTAGTAACTGATATCATAGATACATTTTAGCTTTCTGCACTCCTACTCCATATAAACTGTAACCATTCCAAATCTCAGTT
Organism: Saturnia japonica; assembly: GCA_033032175.1. Lineage (NCBI taxonomy): Eukaryota > Metazoa > Arthropoda > Insecta > Lepidoptera > Saturniidae > Saturnia > Saturnia japonica. The sequence continues at coordinate 15,963,748 of CM065325.1, forward strand.
TTCCGTGCAGGCAAAACGCTTAAAAAGGGGTATAAAGTTTTTGCTTCACGTATTAATATAATGATGATAATGATGATGATTGGTAGCTAATTAGTTACATATCTATTATAATAAATCTGCAATTATGTCTGTATGTCCATTTTTTTGTTATACATGAACATTGTGCATGTAGGTAAAGTATCGTATATAAAGATCATGAATGTTACATAAAAATAATGTTTGTCTATCTGGCTGTTTGTATGATCATATTTAACTCAAAAACGGCTTGACCTATTTTAATGAAATTTTGGACACGGGATGCTCTCTTACCTCCCATCTGTCTATATATATTTTATATCTATGAATATTAAATTTAAAATGCCTTAACATAGTGAAATACTTATAAAATTGCCAATATTCCTGGACCTTCAGGTCGGATACGACATTTAAATACAATGTCAATTTAAACACTCAATTTCAAATATTTAAACGGCTGATTGAACTTATTAAGCTATACCAAGTGTTACAATAATAACCATTTATTACTCTTTTTTTAAATCGCGTTTAGTATAGGGTAACACAGCTGCGCACACGCATCCTATGACGGAAGTGCTACATTAATAGAAATAAAATGAATGAATTTTACTCACTTTAATTTGTTTTAATTGTGTAAAAATATTAGGTCCTTACATATGAAATTAGCGTTTTATATGGTAAAAGTAAAATTATTTTTTCTAAATGAAATTATATATATTATACACAAATTATATACATTTAATCAATCGAAGTATGTACCATTATTATCCATGCACTTTCGCTATTTTAAAGGTAGATAGTTGATACCATTGCTGAAAAAATTGTGGGAGCAAGAATCAATAAAATCTTTGAAGGCAGTTTGGACAGCCTCATCGGAATTGAATTTATATTCCTTGCAAGAAATTGTCCAAATTCCGAAGATGGTGGGTTTTGGAGACATTCCAACCGGAGTTCCTCAAATTTAGCGACCATCGGTTGCAAAGTATGAGATCTAGCGTTGTTCTGAAGCAGCAGTGGGCTTGAGATATTGACCAGTTTCGGTTGTTTAACGGCTAGTTCTTCCATCATGGTTTGCAATTGTTGACAATACAGATCTGCCGTTATCGTCTGGACAGATCTTACGAATCTGTAGTGTATGACACCAGCATTGGTCCACCAAACACTCACCAGTACCTTTTTCTGAGACGACTTTCGCTTGGGACAGGATTTGTCGATTCTCCTGGGTTCAACCACTGTGATGAGCGTTTCCGATTGTCGTAAAGGATCCGTTTTTCGTCACAAGTAACAATACAATTAAAAATTCCGTCGTTATTGTGACGGTTGAGTAATGTAATGCAGAACTCAATAGGTGTTTGTTGGCGTGCTTCAGTCAATTCATGCGGTACCCATTTCGAGCTTTTTCACTTTTCCTTTTGCTTTCAAGATAATAATTTTTTATCACTTACACCGAAGCCTGCCGCTAACTCTGATGTAGTTTGCGAATGATCCGCTTCAGCGGTCACCTTTGATTCTTCATTTTCAACTAGGGTCTCCGGCCGTCCACGGGGTTTGTTTCGTAGGTAAAAATTTCCAAAACCAAAACGTTGGAACCAAAAACGTACCGTGTTTTCTTTTACAGAATTAAATAATAGTCAGTAAAATCAATTAGTAATACGTTACGCCATAGAGGTATACTAACTTGTTGCGTGCGTACATAAATAAATACAGATAACTTTTTTAGTAGCACGCTAAAGTGTCGGTACTGTTCGTGATTGTAAGCACTGTCAATACAAAAGTAACGGCGACCACGATGAAATCGTGAATCCATCGGGGGACGTCACTGCCAAGCCGGTTGGATATACACCGCATTTACATGGTTCGATATAAAGCGGCTGATCTCGAAACACAACAAACAGGAGTTACTGTGAGTGTTATATATCCATGGTGGCCGCGACCCAACCGAGTACCTAAATCCACCACATCAATACTAATATTATAAAGTTGAAGAGTTTGTTTGTTTGTTTGGTTTAACACACTAATCTCAGGAACTACTGGTTCCAATGGAAAAATATTATTGAGCGCTTCCACTGCATGCGCTGCGTCAATGGTTAAAAATAAAATCATGTTTGACGAAATTGTTTCTCTTAAAAAGTTCTAAAAAAAGTCCGCAACAGTATATGGCTATATTTTAAGGTTTACTCAATACAACCTTTTCTATGGTAATAAAATTCGTTCTAAAATAATGAATTATTTGAGAAGTTGTTTTTATATACATGGTATTAATCCTTTTCGAAATAATAACGTTATTCATCACAAGTATTTAATTATGATCAAAATCGCCCTGTATCGTAACTGATTTAAATGAATATCTTAGGAGATATAACAGTTTTAAAATAACTCTGCAGCAAAATAATGATCAGCTATCGCGAGCGCAAAATAATGTGGGAGCGGGCGGTACCTATAATACAGTGCCTACGACCCTCTCTCTGTAACCCTTTCTCTCTCTCTCTCTTATATGACGCAGACAAAGTTGCGCGGGTCATCTAATTAAATTAATAACCAGTTTATTTACCTAAACATGTAATGAAAGTTAATATCAGTCGCGGTAGAACCCTGTAAACTTAAACGAAACTAAGCACTCACCCTCGCAACTTCATAAGTACTCTCGGTTACCGCACCAAACTCGGCGCACATCAAAAGGTATCAAACAAATGTCTATTTACATACATCCCTATTCCACAAAGTCCGGCTGGGTAACGTCACACGTCACTGGCGAGAATCCAACTGAAAACAAACCACGATCGCAACCAACTGTGCTTGTAAGAAACACACTATGGACTTGTTTAAATAAATGTCTTCGCGGGCTGTGGTCCAAACGATAAGAGAATTTATAACAAAGATTTGGTATATATTTTCGAAATTGAATATCCCCTTTCCAACGAAAAAAGAATCATCTAAATCGGTTCATAAACAAAGAAATTATGACTGAACATCCATAAAAAAATGCATTCGAATTGCAAAACTCATTTTTTTTGAGACGGTTAAAAAGCGCACCCAGTTTAAGTAAAAAAAAGTTTTGCTAATTAAAAGCGATATCCTTATTAAATTCAATTCTAAAATATTAATACAAAATCAACAGCGCGTGAGTTTTGTAAACAATACTAGTTCTCTCAGGTCTTTGGTTAATACGAGCGGCCATTTATTGCGAGTTTAAGAGTTACAACTTAGAAGTTATATCAATCATCATAATTTCATCCGAACGGCGTCAACTGCTGAACATATAAGCCTCATCCAAAGACCGTCACAACGACCGATCCTTTGCTGCCTTTACCAAGTCGTCGGACCACCATGTGGCAGGTCTACCCACGCTGAGTCATCTGGTAGGTGGCCGCCATTAGGTGAACTCTTCAGCCCCATCTTACATTCCTTCTATGAGCTACGTCGTCCGCCCACGTTCACCCAGTGTTTGCATTTTAAAAACATGTTCTCCGCTGTTTTTACCCGCCTCCACTCACATCTAAGGCCACCGTCCAATATAATGTTTACAGTAGTGACCCCTACCGCGCGCGGCCGCGCTGTACGGCCACGACGGGTAACGGGTGTATACATTACCGGGCTCGCCAATGGACAATTTCAATGTTACTATTGACATTCAAATAATTATGTTGACGATCGTGGGACAGCTTTATTTTGTTTTAACTACTTAATGCAATATTTACACGGAACAATCTGTTTATTGTGCTATGTGAATATATATACACCTATCATCCGTTTCAAATCTATATATTAATAAGTGAAGCAAAAGCTTTCGGTACTTATTTAAGCGTAATGCGTGCACGGAAGACTGTGAGATTTGGCATGGTTAAAGTTTATTGTAAGATCCAAAAGCCCCTCAAATAGCATAAGTCGCTCGTGTTCTCACTTTTTTAAAAGTCAAAACAATAAAGGTCAAAAAATTTTTGGCCCTCTGTCAATAGAACTTAACTAGCTAAGACAAGACCCTTGGGAACTCGCGGTACACAACCCCGGACAAGTTAACAACGCCTTTAAGTACATATAGCGAATGCGCGACGACGGATATAAAACGTATACAGTTGTCTTTACGTTCTGTATTTAGTAAAATCCAACGTCTCTAAATTCGTAAAATACTCACCACCTTTTAAAATTAATAATTACTAGCGGTTACCCAATGATCGAAATTCGACCAGCGACTTTTTAATCATAGACTATTATTTTCTGTTTGACATTTGCAGTATTCATGAACCTAAACAATGAATATTATATCACTTGCTGTCACTTTCCTTTGAGTGACAATGTCAATATTTTGGGGAGTCTAAGTTCAATGACACTGGTCGGTTAGAATTCGCAGTATTAATTTATTTTATTTAATATATTAGTAACTGATATCATAGATACATTTTAGCTTTCTGCACTCCTACTCCATATAAACTGTAACCATTCCAAATCTCAGTTTTCCGTGCAGGCAAAACGCTTAAAAAGGGGTATAAAGTTTTTGCTTCACGTATTAATATAATGATGATAATGATGATGATTGGTAGCTAATTAGTTACATATCTATTATAATAAATCTGCAATTATGTCTGTATGTCCATTTTTTTGTTATACATGAACATTGTGCATGTAGGTAAAGTATCGTATATAAAGATCATGAATGTTACATAAAAATAATGTTTGTCTATCTGGCTGTTTGTATGATCATATTTAACTCAAAAACGGCTTGACCTATTTTAATGAAATTTTGGACACGGGATGCTCTCTTACCTCCCATCTGTCTATATCAATTTTATATCTATGAATATTAAATTTAAAATGCCTTAACATAGTGAAATACTTATAAAATTGCCAATATTCCTGGACCTTCAGGTCGGATACGACATTTAAATACAATGTCAATTTAAAACACTCAATTTCAAATATTTAAACGGCGTGATTGAACTTATTAAGCTATACCAAGTGTTACAATAATAACCATTTTTACTCTTTTTTTAAATCGCGTTTAGTATAGGGTAACACAGCTGCGCACACGCATCCTATGACGGAAGTGCTACATTTAATAGAAATAAAATGAATGAATTTTACTCACTTTAATTTGTTTTAATTGTGTAAAAAATTAGGTCCTTACATATGAAATTAGCGTTTTATATGGTAAAAGTAAAATTATTTTTTCTAAATGAAATTATATATATTATACACAAATTATATACATTTTAATCAATCGAAGTATGTACCATTATTATCCATGCACTTTCGCTATTTTAAAGGTAGATAGTTGATACCATTGCTGAAAAAATTGTGGGAGCAAGAATCAATAAAATCTTTGAAGGCAGTTTGGACAGCCTCATCGGAATTGAATTTATATTCCTTGCAAGAAATTGTCCAAATTCCGAAGATGGTGGGTTTTGGAGACATTCCAACCGGAGTTCCTCAAATTTAGCGACCATCGGTTGCAAAGTATGAGATCTAGCGTTGTTCTGAAGCAGCAGTGGGCTTGAGATATTGACCAGTTTCGGTTGTTTAACGGCTAGTTCTTCCATCATGGTTTGCAATTGTTGACAATACAGATCTGCCGTTATCGTCTGGACAGATCTTACGAATCTGTAGTGTATGACACCAGCATTGGTCCACCAAACACTCACCAGTACCTTTTTCTGAGACGACTTTCGCTTGGGACAGGATTTGTCGATTCTCCTGGGTTCAACCACTGTGATGAGCGTTTCCGATTGTCGTAAAGGATCCGTTTTTCGTCACAAGTAACAATACAATTAAAAATTCCGTCGTTATTGTGACGGTTGAGTAATGTAATGCAGAACTCAATAGGTGTTTGTTGGCGTGCTTCAGTCAATTCATGCGGTACCCATTTCGAGCTTTTTCACTTTTCCTTTTGCTTTCAAGATAATAATTTTTTATCACTTACACCGAAGCCTGCCGCTAACTCTGATGTAGTTTGCGAATGATCCGCTTCAGCGGTCACCTTTGATTCTTCATTTTCAACTAGGGTCTCCGGCCGTCCACGGGGTTTGTTTCGTAGGTAAAAATTTCCAAAACCAAAACGTTGGAACCAAAAACGTACCGTGTTTTCTTTTACAGAATTAAATAATAGTCAGTAAAATCAATTAGTAATACGTTACGCCATAGAGGTATACTAACTTGTTGCGTGCGTACATAAATAAATACAGATAACTTTTTTAGTAGCACGCTAAAGTGTCGGTACTGTTCGTGATTGTAAGCACTGTCAATACAAAAGTAACGGCGACCACGATGAAATCGTGAATCCATCGGGGGACGTCACTGCCAAGCCGGTTGGATATACACCGCATTTACATGGTTCGATATAAAGCGGCTGATCTCGAAACACAACAAACAGGAGTTACTGTGAGTGTTATATATCCATGGTGGCCGCGACCCAACCGAGTACCTAAATCCACCACATCAATACTAATATTATAAAGTTGAAGAGTTTGTTTGTTTGTTTGGTTTAACACACTAATCTCAGGAACTACTGGTTCCAATGGAAAAATATTATTGAGCGCTTCCACTGCATGCGCTGCGTCAATGGTTAAAAATAAAATCATGTTTGACGAAATTGTTTCTCTTAAAAAGTTCTAAAAAAAGTCCGCAACAGTATATGGCTATATTTTAAGGTTTACTCAATACAACCTTTTCTATGGTAATAAAATTCGTTCTAAAATAATGAATTATTTGAGAAGTTGTTTTTATATACATGGTATTAATCCTTTTCGAAATAATAACGTTATTCATCACAAGTATTTAATTATGATCAAAATCGCCCTGTATCGTAACTGATTTAAATGAATATCTTAGGAGATATAACAGTTTTAAAATAACTCTGCAGCAAAATAATGATCAGCTATCGCGAGCGCAAAATAATGTGGGAGCGGGCGGTACCTATAATACAGTGCCTACGACCCTCTCTCTGTAACCCTTTCTCTCTCTCTCTCTTATATGACGCAGACAAAGTTGCGCGGGTCATCTAATTAAATTAATAACCAGTTTATTTACCTAAACATGTAATGAAAGTTAATATCAGTCGCGGTAGAACCCTGTAAACTTAAACGAAACTAAGCACTCACCCTCGCAACTTCATAAGTACTCTCGGTTACCGCACCAAACTCGGCGCACATCAAAAGGTATCAAACAAATGTCTATTTACATACATCCCTATTCCACAAAGTCCGGCTGGGTAACGTCACACGTCACTGGCGAGAATCCAACTGAAAACAAACCACGATCGCAACCAACTGTGCTTGTAAGAAACACACTATGGACTTGTTTAAATAAATGTCTTCGCGGGCTGTGGTCCAAACGATAAGAGAATTTATAACAAAGATTTGGTATATATTTTCGAAATTGAATATCCCCTTTCCAACGAAAAAAGAATCATCTAAATCGGTTCATAAACAAAGAAATTATGACTGAACATCCATAAAAAAATGCATTCGAATTGCAAAACTCATTTTTTTTGAGACGGTTAAAAAGCGCACCCAGTTTAAGTAAAAAAAAGTTTTGCTAATTAAAAGCGATATCCTTATTAAATTCAATTCTAAAATATTAATACAAAATCAACAGCGCGTGAGTTTTGTAAACAATACTAGTTCTCTCAGGTCTTTGGTTAATACGAGCGGCCATTTATTGCGAGTTTAAGAGTTACAACTTAGAAGTTATATCAATCATCATAATTTCATCCGAACGGCGTCAACTGCTGAACATATAAGCCTCATCCAAAGACCGTCACAACGACCGATCCTTTGCTGCCTTTACCAAGTCGTCGGACCACCATGTGGCAGGTCTACCCACGCTGAGTCATCTGGTAGGTGGCCGCCATTAGGTGAACTCTTCAGCCCCATCTTACATTCCTTCTATGAGCTACGTCGTCCGCCCACGTTCACCCAGTGTTTGCATTTTAAAAACATGTTCTCCGCTGTTTTTACCCGCCTCCACTCACATCTAAGGCCACCGTCCAATATAATGTTTACAGTAGTGACCCCTACCGCGCGCGGCCGCGCTGTACGGCCACGACGGGTAACGGGTGTATACATTACCGGGCTCGCCAATGGACAATTTCAATGTTACTATTGACATTCAAATAATTATGTTGACGATCGTGGGACAGCTTTATTTTGTTTTAACTACTTAATGCAATATTTACACGGAACAATCTGTTTATTGTGCTATGTGAATATATATACACCTATCATCCGTTTCAAATCTATATATTAATAAGTGAAGCAAAAGCTTTCGGTACTTATTTAAGCGTAATGCGTGCACGGAAGACTGTGAGATTTGGCATGGTTAAAGTTTATATGGCTAAGGAGTGCAGAAAGCTAAAATTTATCTATAGTATCTGTTACTAATATATTACATTAAATAAATTAATACTGCGAATTCTAACCCGACCTGTGCCATTAAACTTAGACCCCCCAAAATATTAACATTGGCACTCAACGAAAAGTGACAGCAAGTGATGTAGATAATACTCATTATTTAGGTTCATGAATACTGCAAATGTCAAACAGAAAATAGTCTATGATCGAAAAGTCGCTGATCGAATTTGGATCTTAGGATGATAGCTAGTATTAATAACTTTTCATTATTATACGATTATAAAGGCCTACAAAACAAATAACATTTATCACATAACCACTGAAAGGTACTCGAAATCAGATTCTTAAGCTGAATATTGTAACTAGTCAGTTATAGTGATTATCTGTAACTATACATAGTTTAAAAGAAAGTCGTTATCCGCGAACTTCTAAACCTCGCAATGAATTTTTATACGGTTTTCACTGCCATTTATAGAACTTTTTACGGAAGATTTTTATATAAAATACATTTCAATACAGTTTTTGTATCGTAGCGTAAATTCAATGTTTTGTAATTAAGTCGTAGAAAAAATAGATTCTCTGGCGCTTAGATGGCATACGCAGGCTAAACCTTATGAGATACATCAAAATAAGGTAGTATACAATTCTAGTTCTTCAAAAAACCCCAAAAAAAGTCCACTGTGGCATATGTCTATCCCCTAGGGGTTGATGTACAGCAACCATATTAATTTTCAAAATAATAATTTAAAATATTAGGTTATTTGCGAAGTTATTTTCTCCAATTCATTATTAATCCTAGTCCAAATAAATATGATAGTTACCTTAAGCATTTAATGTGGATTAAAATTGTCTTTTACATTATATCATTCAAAATTACGCGCGATCAAAGAAATCACTCGCGACGTATCGATTAGCCTGCACTCCACACCGCGTTATGGGTGCGTTGCGAGATAAGCGCACTATTCGTATACCTATACCTATACCTTAAAATTTATGAACTTTCAGTACTAAAGCGATAAACTCTAAATCAATTGAACATGCCTTTTGAAACGCAAAAGAACCACTTGGTAAATTGTACCCGTACAAAGCAGGGGTGGGTCGCTAATATTATATAATCAAAGGTGATTATATAGCCAGCTGCTATTTAATTCAATTAAGCAATAGCTTTAATAAGACGAGACCAAAAACGGCACAAAATAATGCGCGTATTATTTTGTTGATTTCTTTGTTATACAAGTTACATTCATTTATACTACACGTAATCTCAATTATACACGTCTACTAAGCACTAAATTACAATTAACAACCGTAGATTTTACAAAAATAAGCGGAATTTATTTTGATAACGATTTATATACGAAAACGGTCTCGTATCACCATCTCGTTCTTACATAAGAGTATATCTACTTATGGTCTTTTTCTTTCGAGTTGCCAATCCATGCATATTAAATCTATGGTGAAAAGTAATCTTATAACGCAATTACAACATGTTGATAGTCCATCACAAAAATTGTAAAATCCCGTAATGATATATTGTTGTAATGGATGTAAACTTTCGAATGGAATTCCCTCTCAGTTTTGGCTGTGGTTTAATTAATTTGTATGCCAAAAGTTCGAATATTTTAAAGTATTTAATGCGAAAATCTGTGTTTCGCTTATGATTAGCTAATAATTTATTTATTTATTTTGCGGAACAATAGATTACCTAAATACACGTATTTTAAACATTATAGTTAGACGAATACATTAAAATAATGTAGTTGTTACTTCAATTAGAGACGAGCACAATAAGTAATATTGTTTATTACTTATTCAATATTACATAAAAACTAAATTAACTATAGTGACTATGAACACGAAGCTAATAATGAAAATATTATTGTTAATGACTACAAAGACATGTTGATTTCTGAGGTATACGTGATGACGCATCGAGGCTTCGAGGCATTGCGGTAATCCACATTACAAGGAAAAATGGAAAACATTTGCTCTACTGTGGAATAAATTGCTCCTTAGCTTTCCTCACTTTTGATCATCAATCTCTTTCTCTGCGCATACCTACACGCCTTTATACATTTCACCTTTCTCCAACTTTATGGTAAAATTATTTATGCTGAAATTTATATAAGAAATATAAATAATAAGTATCAGTTAGTATTTATTTTCTTCATATAAAGACAGCACAAACAGTTTTTACACTAAAAATCTTCAAATTTCGTTTCAATGCTACAATTTCACAAGAGGCATCTGTCACTCTCAGTAAATCGAAGCAATTATTATCGCGCCGCGCGGTCAACACCGACAGGATATTAAAATAAATATCTTTCATTGTAAACATCCATGAAAGGAAACACGAAAACTTCGTTAGCCAACATTGTACAATGTAACAAAACAGTGAAAACAAAATTCCAAGTCAACACAAATTCCGCCGTTTCCCGCGACTCGCAGAAATCTATTATGCATAAATTTAACAAAGTTACACCTTTCAAGTTTTCGAGATCGATCCGAAGGAAAACCTGAAAACAATTTAGCCCTTTGTTTCAGGGTTGTCGCTTTGTGGCGAGCGGTGAGTTTATTTTAATTTAAAACGGACTTGTAGTGTAATTTTAATCAACGGAAACCTTATTATCGCGACCGTGACGCACGCGGTGCAAACCTTACCTGTTTCTTAAGTTACAGACAGTGACTTTCATCTCTACTCTTACACTGTGCTTAAGATCAAACTATACTTAAAGTTTCTAACTCTGATTCCGTAACTATAAACAGTAATACAGAGAATGTTTTTCTATAGTTCAACTGATTACCAAAGTAAACCTTTCACACAGAACGATATATTTATTATATTAATACGTAAAGCAAAAACTTTATACCCCTTTTAAATCGTATTTCGTGCACGGAAGACTGTGAGATTTGGCATGGTTAAAGTTTATATGGAGGAGTGCAGAAAGCTAAAAAAAAATTTATAATATCTGTTACTAATATATTAAATTAAATAAATTAATACTGCGAATCCTAACTCGACCAGTGCTATTGAACTTAGACATACATACCATCACGCCTGTATTCCCCGGAGGGTTAGGCTTCGCCGAGTATGTTTTTAGGTCCCATGTAATAGGTGGCGAGCCTATTGCCATTGAACTTACACCCTCCAAAATATTGACATTGTCACTCAATGAAAAGTGACAGCAAGTGATATAATATTCATTGTTTAGGTTCATACTGCAAATGTCAAACAGAAGATAGTCTATGATTAAAAGTCGCTGGTCGAATTTCAATCATTCGGCGACCGCTAGTATTTATTATTTAACAAACTGGTGCTCAATATTTCCTTCACTTGAATATCCATTGCGTGTCTTTTTTATTGAAATTTCAACATTCAAAAACAAATCAAAATCAAAACAATCTTTATTCAATTTAGGCCCTAAGAAGGAACGTCTTGGGAACGTCAAAACACTACTGCCGGTTCGGAAAATATCCCAGTCATCGAAAAGAACCGGTAAGAAACTCGATCGGGTTTACCTTTTTTCCAACTGTACAAGTTTTAATATAATATGCACACTAATAATAATATAGTGGATGCACATAGAGGGAGTCACTTCCAGACATCACTATCATTCACATAATGATCCATCCTATAATTACCTTTTGACAGTTAATGCTAATTGGAAATTTAATAATTTGACTATTAATGCTCATCCTCCATGGAAAAGCGTAAAAATATGTAGCCCAGATACTTTTTCGGACTCAGCACTAGGTTAATTTGAAAACTACATTCAAATTGCTTAAGTAATTTTCAAGTGATTCGGGATCTAATACGAATTAATTAATTTTTCAAATTATAATATAGCCTATGTTACTTGCTGATACTGTAGGCTTATATTGGTAAAATATGTTTTTAAATCGGTCCATTAGTTTTTGAGTTTATTCATTAAAACAAAAAATCAAATATTTCCTCTTGTAATAAGGGTATATCAACAAATTCGCTATTCTGCAACAAGGCCAGCGAGTAACAGACAATGGCGTAAACCTCAAATAGACGTAATTGACAAAAAAGGTTCTCTGTACCTTGTGGCAACGTCAACGCAGCCATCGAGAATATTAGACAGTATGTATATGTCGCTTACTCTTTACTAAAATCAGCTTAGTAACGAGTGATGCTGCCATTCACTCTACTTTATTACGTTGGCATCCCAAATTCCTCGCGTAACAGAAATCTAGAATTCGTTGTTATTAATATAAAAAAGCTCAACTCAGCCCAGAGAACTATACATAAAGTCTCCCATACGGATTGTATGGCATACAAAGAGCACAATAAAATTAATATTGTCAATTGACTTAAAGACACCATTTGCGTGAAACATGTTGAAAATAATATCGCACAAGAATGAAAAATATTGGCAGCCCCCAACACTTTATATTACAAATGGGAATATTATTACCCGTAAAGTCACTGGAATATTTACTGACAGTTTGGCAGAGACATTTGCGTGTCAGTTTTTAAATATTATGAGAATTTTACAGACTATGCAAAAAATGCAGTTTTTCTTAATGTTTTCCTAATGTGCACACAATAGGCTACTATTGCCTGCTTATATTAAAAAAGGCGAAGCGTGACAATATTATTATCAAAGATGTTCTGGAACTCCGTAACTGATACCGCATCGGAAACCGTAATAAAAATATCCGAAACCTTGACCATATCCCATCTGTGTCGGATAAATTTGAATAAAAACAAAGTCGACAGAGATGCTGTCGATTACCAAAAATGACTCAAAATGTAACTAATAATTGTCTAGAATAAAGTAAAATTGTTCACTTACAAATTTTCTAATATCTGGGAGAGCGAGCTGTGCTCGGTGTCTTCTTCTTCTTCTTCCTAACTTGGCAACCGGTCCTCTTTAATGAAGACCATTACTGCCATTATCGAGTGAATTATACTGTCATGTGTTATGACGATTCAGTATACTAACAAGATGGTGGCTCCCATGTTAGAACTTTCTAGGAAGATTTTGTGGGTCCTCAGAATGAATGCTTTCAGCTTATATTTATAATTCACTTCACTTATGCACAAAAACCAAACTATATCACGCAAAACGCCACCAATATTACATAATACGGGGTCAAAAACCTAAGTTAATGAGTTAAAAAAAAACACAACATGTCACTTCAAGATCCCGCCAAAAACCCCGCTCGATGTCTTATAAGCAAAAAAAAAAAAGAAAACACCTATCTAGGTAAACTTGGAATGTAAAACATTATCTAAATTCAAAATTCCATTGAAATCGTTGGAGCCGTTTCCGAAAAACTGATTACATATTTATATACAAGAATTGCTCAATTAATATAATAGGATTATTGGCTATCTTCTACAATTCTTTGAAAAATCTAATATCTATATCATCAATTAACCGAAATTATCCAATATCTGAAATAAAATACTATCCATGACCGATACCAACTGAATACATTTAAGCTATCTTATCTGATTTCAGATATCCGATAATTTGGGTATGGACCAAAATTCGAAAACTCATGTCCGTAACAACCCTGGTTATTATAAAGTAATTTGCGTCCAAAAGTCTCAGAGAGAGAAAAAAAATCATATATTATATTACCGAAGTTAAACGTTACAGTCAAAAATGCAAAACTAACTGTTTACTGTATTTGTGCTCATTAAAACCAGCCTATGTATATTTAGAAATAATATGGATAAACGAATCTGACAGATCTCGTAATAACCAGAAAAAAAAAATTTAACAATATTTTTAGAAATATTATTAAATTAAATTATTTTGGGCAAAAGTCCCAGTTTCTCTACTTATCCATCACACGGCAAAATTTTAGTATATATAGATAGACTAGCTGGTGCCCGCGACTTAGTCTGCGTAGGATTAGTACTTCGAGTATCTTATTTTCTATCCATCTTCAATAAATTATAATTTTTTATTGTATTTATAGTTTACTATTTTGGTGATAATGGCATACACATAAAACATAGATATATGTTGCCACGGGCTTTTTTGTTGGAATATTGAAGATAAACATTTTTAATGTACATTACATACGTGTAACTCTAACGGTTTTTGCAACACACGCCAGAATAGCTCGCAGATGGCAGAATTTTTTTCCTATTTACTTTACACTTATCGTTATATTAGGTCCTTACATATGAAATTAACGTTTTGTCGTACTGACCAGTTTGATTTGAAATATCTCCTTTTTGCTTAAGAATTCCAAACTCAAATTTATAAATTAATTTAGCAGGTACATTTGAGATTTGAAAACAGTCATTCATTTGTTTTTCCTCATTATTTTTTTCTTTGGCGTCGCTTATTACCGCACAATTAAAGGCTATTGTGGAAGCGGATCCATCACAAAGCACTTCAGAGATAGCTGCAGGCTTCGGGGTAAGTGATAAAACTGTATTAATCCACATGAAGCAAATCGGGAAAGTAAAAAAAACTAAAACTATGGGTACCTCATGAATTGAGTGAATCGAACTTGCAAACACGCGTCGACTGCTGTGATACTTTGCTCAACCGACACAATAATGAAGGGATTTTAAATCGAATCATTACTTGTGATGAAAAGTGAGTACTGTAGATAATCAGAAGCGCTCGTCGCAATGGCTGAACCCTGGAGACCCAGCCAAATCCTGCCCTAAACGAAAATTTACTCAGAAAAAGTTACTTGTGAGTGTATGGTGGACTAGCGCCGGTGTCGTTCACTACAGCTTTCTAAAATCTGGCCAAACGATTACGGCAGATATCTTTTGTCAGCAACTGCAAACCATGAAGGAAGAACTAGCTGCTAAACAACCGAGATTAGTCAATCGCTCTAAGCCACTGCTGCTTCACGACAACGCAAGACCACACACTGCACAACAAACAACCACTAAGTTAGATGAGCTACAATTGGAATGTCTGCGACATCCACCGTACTCCCCGGACCTTGCTCCAACTGATTACCATTTTTTCCGGAATTTGGACAACTTCTTACAAGGAAAAAATTTCAACTCCGATGCGGCAGTCCAAACCGCCTTCAAAGAGTTTATTGATTCTCGCCCCCATGGTTTTTTTTAGTAAAGGGATCAATGAACTAGCTATGAGATAGCAAAAGTGCATAGATAACAACGGTGCATACTTTGATTAATTAAATATATTTTACAAAAAAAAATTGACTTTATAATCCTCCCGTATAAAACGCCAATTTCATATGTAAGGACCTAATATTTTGTACAATTCACACAATATCTATATAAATTATAACTTATGTGTTATTCTGATGTATAAGCTATAGTATTGTAAAGTTTAATTAAAATCTATTTAATAGTTTTTGCGTGAAAGAGTAACAAACATCCATCCATACACACAAAACTTTCGCGTTTATAATATTAGTAGGATATAAAGCTAGTGATAGATTACTTTAATAACTATTACAATTATTTCAAACATAAAGCCGGTATCATGCAAACAAAACCATGCGGGAAATACTCAGTAAAGTGAACAGTGGTGGTACGCGCTCCGTACATCTCGTAACGACTGAAAATAGATCGGATTTGTTCTATATTTATTTCTTCCATTTATTGTTTCATTAATCATTTGCTTGCATGTATTTAAAGCTTATGAAACTTTAATAACTTTTCGCTTTGATTAAAGAGAGCGTTAAAGATTTCTCTTTTCAAAAAATTTTACTCAAATATTTTAACCTGAGTTGTAACTAATTATCTAATTATTGTTTATAGACTTTTAGATTATACAACTAGAAATGTATAACGTAAATAAATATGTAAATTCGTATTTTCTCACAAAGTCGTAGAATAACTACCTACGCCTTTTACATGATTATATCAGTGCGAATAACGACGCCAATTATTCTACAGTACGGTCCGCTATACAAATAATCTTTCGAATTTATGAATGATCTTTTACCCTATTGCTTGTCTAATAAAATTGACAAT
The DNA here is from genome assembly GCA_033032175.1 of Saturnia japonica. Lineage (NCBI taxonomy): Eukaryota > Metazoa > Arthropoda > Insecta > Lepidoptera > Saturniidae > Saturnia > Saturnia japonica. Next base: position 15,980,065 of record CM065325.1, read on the forward strand.
TGTTTTTAAAAGAGTGGGGCTGGACGAAATGTACGTAAACTGTGCAACGAGTAACAATGCCCTGCACACACTCGACGCTACTAAACAAAGTTTACGCTAAATAACTTCACCTGCAATGAGAACCGTACATTGTGGATGGTCACTATTTTTGTTTTTTTTTTTTACTTTATTAAACTAAATTTTAAGGAAACCCAAGTTTATGACATATGTATTTCTATAAAAAACTTATTAATCTTTTGAATACATAACCACTGTAATGGTATATTTTACCTATATATATACAATATGTATAAAAACCCCGCGAATCCGAAAAGGGTATATAGGTACCCCAATGTCATTACTAAAAAAAGTGTCAAGATTTTATTTATTATGAAAATAAAAATGTTATTGTTATTTCAAATTAACATATAGTTTTAGTTTCCCTAAAATTTAACAGATTTTTAAAACGTGGTAACACCGTCGCCAGTCCCGGTGCGGCGCACCCTGCGCCGCGCCGCAAGTATTGTCATGTAAGTTTTCTCATTTAACTTTTTTTTTTACATTTTATTAGGTGTATTTTTTACTTATAATCTGAGATAGGTATCATAAACAGAATATAATCTCGATACCTAATAATACCTTCACGGATCCGACGGGGTTTTCAATACATATTGTATATATCTCTAGGTATAGGTACGCTATGAATAATACTGAGTGAATTTTTACGATGCTCACGTACATTATAACGAAAGGTCTACTCTACGAAGCTGTTTGCTAAACCTCTTGTTGTATTGTGGTGAAGATAGTCACAGACGATGCTATATGTTTCGTGACATACATAAGCACACGCATCCAATATCATTTTAATCTTATTATTTAAATTAATTAGGACTTTTATTTTTATTTCAACCTAGTAATTGAATTCTAATATTTGTTTTTGAATTGATCTCTTTTATTTTACAAATATCAGTATACACTTACTTATTTTAGGTGTGGTAACCCTAGACGTTCTGGTAGGTACAGAGTACTATCCGACTCACGCGCGAGACAGGCTGGCCGCGGCTGTTCGCGCTCATGCTCTTAGCGTGGCAATCCTACCCAACATGAAAAGTTACGTCCGCCTTATCGCAACATTATGCTGGCGAGATTTCAAGTCCGTCCCGCTATCGTCATTATACGCGGCTAAATCCAAGACGGTTACAACCCTTTCACTACCGGGATAACTCAACAAATACTACGACAAATCATCCCTTTTAAATCGTAAAGTTAAATTAGCTTTTTTTTTCTTAATAATATCTACAATATTTAATCAAAAATGTATCTACTCTTTTTGGAATAAAATACAATTTGCAGATTATAGGCTCGCATCTTTTTTTTTGTAAATTCAATGCAGTGTACGAGATTTGTCCCAAAAGTATCTGACCTGTACGCATAACTTCCAAATGACCATTATAAAGTACGAGCAATAACAAGTGACTCTTCACAAAGCCATCGGCTACCGTGTCAACCGATGAGATTTAATATTTCGAGTGCAGCGTGTCTTTCAGTACATTGTGGATTTAGCGTTCGTCGGATTTTGCTATCGTTGAAAATGACGGAGAAATCGGAATAACGAATTTGCATAAAGTTTTGCTTCAAACTCGGAAATAGTCGTGTACAGACCATCGAAATGATGCACGGAGGCATTTTAAGATGCTTGTATGGGCAAAACTCAAATAAATTAGTGCTACAGGCGATTCAAAAACAGTCGCACGAGTATTTGGGCGAGGAATCATGATGTGGAAGTACCGATAGGAGCGTCTTGTTCAGTCGAAAAGGGACTACTTCAAAGGATGCCATGAGCCGGATGACGACAAATGATGCCAGTGCGAAGTTACAGGTACAAGTCGGATGCTTTTGGGACACAGTAGTATATGCAGCTTTATAAGAAATTTCAACAGAGTTGTAAGCCTATTCTTTTTTAAACGCATACTATAATATTAACAAATATCATACTTAACAGTCTACTGGCGGAAGTTAGACACGAAACTGACAAGGCTATTTAAAAAAAAGATAAATATTTGTTAACTATGCTAAGCTAGGGATTAAACACGGGTGCAAGCGTAATGGCAGGCTCATGTCATTTTTATTTGTTTACCTAGAGGTGATTAACACAATAGCAGTGTTCCATGTGTCGGAGCTGTTTTAGGCAAAATGTTTGACTTCAAGTTAGCTGATAATTTTTTTTAAAAAAACTTAGCCAATTAAACCGATCACACGGTTTTTTGGAGGATATGTATTAGCACCAAGATTATTATTTTATTAATAAACAAAACAAAACAAAAAAAAAACCTTCTTTCGTGACATTTTATAGTTAAGTCTCTTTTCTAATACATTTTCTTCCAGTTTCTGTTCCTTGTTAATGTTCCTTTCTATCCTTTTTTTACCCGGCAACGTATGACAATGACCAGTATACGAATATTTAATAAAAATTCGTGTTACATCTTCAACCTCACCTTGACATTTTCCATGAAGTGTAATTGAGGTCAGGCGTATAACACTTAACCATTAAAAGAAACTACTCGAAGCTCAACACTGTGACTGTTTTACTGCCGGTTACTCGTACAAATTGGCCCAAATTTCTCCAATAAACACGGGATGTCTAACAGTCCATAATAAAGGACATACATCATCAACTGTCCAAACAGCGATACTAATAAACCGAGCCAAACAAGACTAGTTCACATCAAAAAGCGGCAGTTTATTAAGGAAGCTGTAGATAAAACGATACAGCGAGACATTAACGCGTTTAACGCGAATTCAGCGCGGCCGTGGCGCGACTTTGGCGCCGCCGATGCGGCACGACGTTTCACACGAATACTAAAAGAAATTCACTGTGCGATTAGACAACACTGAATTAATGGGCCGGCTTCCGACAGCGCCTGTGTGGCTCGACTTAAAACGATTTAAACTAACTTTATCAAGTTATTGTTATCTTTGTTGTTGCATACACAGCTCAAATAATTTATAACCAAAAACCCAACAATCACGTAGTTTTATATTGAATTGACAAACATAAAGTTGAGTATGTCCCTTATATGTAAATGACGCATAATCTCAGCTTGCATTAAGTGAAAATATTTTTTAATGATTGACTTTGCGGAAATACATCGTAAATACTTTATTCGGAATATTTAGCAACGTTTTTTATACGAAGACGAAAACTGATGTTAATCTGTTGCAGGCGGAAATAGGTAAGAAATTTGGGATAAATTATTGTACCTAAGAAGGCACTTATGAATATTAATACGCTACCACTGGTTTGTAAAATATCCCAGTCATCGAGAAGAACCAACAAACACTGATTAAATATTAAGCGAAAATCTATAATAAGGGAAATTTGTACACTAAATGACTTTATTCTTAACTGATTTTCCGATTTAGGCTTTATAGGAATATTCTTAGATGTTTTTTTATAAATAATATCGTGCAAATTAAAATATCTACTATAATTACTTTCTGCGCTTTTAAATCACAATGCGACAATAATATTATCGTTGTTAACAACCTATATCATGTAAATCAAAAGCACAGTACTCTCCACTAAATTTCTTTCTATCACATAACATTATAATATTTTTTGTTCTAAATAACCTTTATAATTTCAAATTGATTTGTATTTATATTTTTTGATATCGCTATTATTCGTGCCATACCCTAACTCTCTGCATAAGCAAAAGTTGGTAGCTCTAACTAAACCGAGTTTCAGATAGGCACTAAACAACTTACCGTTGGCGCTACAATATTCTAGTTTGTAGAGTTACCGGTAGCAATATTAATATTTATTACAAATATCGTTTATACAATTATGAGAGACTAGTAACTAACTGGGACTTCGTTCACATTAATTACAAAACAAAATTTAGGAATAATAAAAATAACCTTAATCGCTAATGGATGATGTAGATTTCTATTTGTTATAGTAAGAATTTTCAGAATCGGACCATTGTTTGACTTTATCCTCAAACAACCTGAAACTTTACCTCTTTACAATCTTAAACATAAATTGTCGTGATTCTGTAATTAATACAATACAATATCTTTATGTTTCTGAATACGGTCAATACAGGTTTTGAATTAATAAAAAGAGTTGCATCATATTCTGCCATTTGTGGCGTGCAAATTAATAAACAATTAAATGAATATTAAGTTACATACTCTTTACAAAAAATATAGCATATTATAATACCTATAAAAATAATTAAATGTCGAAACTAGTTATTATTAATAATTATTATTGAAACGCACATTTATCACACAATTATTAGATTAAGAAATGTTATATTATTATGGATTAAATAAAAGTGTCATTTAAAAAGTCATTTAATGCTGTAATAGAACTTACAACTGAGTAAATCCTTTAAAAGCTTTTTGAATAAGGTTATGTTTAACTATTTATAGGTGTTTGGTATTTTGTTATAGATTTTAGGGCTCTATATACAAAATATTTTTCCACATAAGGGCAGTCCTAGAGCTGCGAATATAATGAAACTGAGAATTATCACATCTGTTCCGTGTAACTAAATTTATAAAACACAAAAAGAGAAACCTCCAATATATATAAACACGACAGTGTTAGGATCTTATATTTCTCAAAATGTGGTTTACAGCTATCAGTAGTTTGAAGCCTAAACATTGCCCTAACACTTGACCGATTTAGTGTATTTGTTTTATCTATAAACAATGGGTTTTTATTCATTCTTTACAATTTTCTTTATAGGTTAGGAACACACCTATCAGAGCTTGGTGACAGATTTTCAACTCGAGGGTGGTAGCTAGCCAGATGGGCATTTGTAAAAGCTATGGTTTCATCATGATGTTTTGCTTCACCGAAAGCTTAAGTTCATTGCAGGGATTCGAACTCACGTCGATCAACGCGTTGTCCGTACACCCTACCACGAATCCATTATTGCTTCAATATATATGTTAGGATCGGATATCTTTTAGACTTAGTAAAACAAATAAAAGTTTTTTAGGTAATTGTGTTAGGTTCTATAATAAACTTCCTAAACACATTACCGATTTGCCGGATAATAAGTTCAAAAATCATGTTAAGCTGGTTTTATTATCGAAGGGGTATTATAGGGTGGCTGATTACGTGAATGATGGTGATGTCTGGATGTGATTCCCTCTCTGTACATCTATTGAAAATGATAATAACTTTATATATTTTAAAACTGTAAAAACAAATTCAAAAAGGAAAATAAGATTTTGATAAACCCTATCGATTATCTTATTCTTCTCGATAGCTGGGATGTTTTCCGAACCGGTGGTTGTGTTTTGACATTCATAAGTGCCTTCTTATGATAGGTTGTCGTTGGGCCATTCACTATAGGAAAGGCTAAAACGTTTGCCAGACCAGCTAATATTGGTAAATTTAAAGATATATTTTACTTTTAACTAATGTGTCTGACCTTAGCATTTTAATAAAATGAACTTGTCTCGTAAGTTAAAAACCCCTTATCAAAGTATGTGAAGCATCTCCAGCGAACCCCGGTAAGCAATTACTACGGTATTCTAATAGATAGATGTTTATTAATTAATTGAAAGTAATTACATATTGAAGTATCCTCAGCTTTAACAGTTTCTGAAACTTAACTCACCTGGAGTTTGTAAATGTTAGCGAGAAACCCCAAACGAACTTAATTCAATAGAACCTAAGTGCTAGTATATTGCGTAAAAAAGGATAACTCTAGTTTTTTTTTTTTTGTTTTTTATTGATTGTATTACATATAACACAGTAGTGACGCATGGTTATACCCTTGTTAAAATTTTGGATAGGTCCTTTACACCCCTTTACTTTAGTTTATTTACACCTAATCCGTTCAGTGGTTTGACTTATGTATTGATAGATCAGTCAGTCAGTGGCGGTTTAATTTTATATATATTTAGATTAGAAGATAATATAAAGACGAGACATTAACGCATAACCTACTAAATAAAATAGAGCTTCTATTTAACCAGCCAATTTGAGATAATCACATTTTTGTACGACGCTCTAAATTTACGTGACCTTTTGATTAGAGTGGATTTTTATAATAAATACGTTATTTTTCGTCCGTTTTTTCTTAGTTTTCGTCGTAATTTAAACGGCTTAAGATAACTATGGATTAACTAGTTCACCCGTGTATAATTTAAAAGACACCTTCAAAAACCCTTAAAAGTAGCCTATGCGTTAATCCAGGGTTTCAGCTACCTCCATACCAAATTTCTTCAAAATTGGTCCAGCCGTTTGAGCGTGAAGAAATAACAAACATATGAACACAAATTTTCGTCTTTATAATATTAGTAGGATAATGTCTAAAATGCTTTTTAATAAGCATGAACTCAGGAGTTCATTTAATAGGTAAGTTGGTTGTTTTATTAAAACAGATTCAGCTAGACGTTGAAATTACCGCATGACGCAGAGCCGCAAAAAAACATTTCCGACAATCTACAATACAATTCTCTTTACAATACTATAAATATTCAGATAAAATAAGTTGATAGATCCAACGTTGTCAACCAGTACAACAGTTAGCTCTACAAACTTCGAGCCCGGACCGATTCTCTATCGACTTCATATCGATTAGACAACTTTAACATGATATTAATGCACTGAAATATATCTGTGATCGAAATATTAGAAAACGATATAGTATTATTACGCCCGCTGTTATAGAAACGTCATGTATTGAGATGGAATTAGTAGATTACACAACAAGTGAAAAAAGAGGGAATTAAATTCGAGGGAAACACAAGGACCGAGATTAAATTTTTTTTCACGAGTTTTGTACTCTACTTCTACCATTGACTGCGATAAAACTTCTTAGGCGGTGATACATTTGGTTTGTAAAAGCTTAGAGATCAGTCAGTGTAAATGCGGTAATGAAACGGGTTATAAGAGAGATAAATTGAAAGAAAGAAAGAAGAAGGAAAAAAGAAAAGAAAGAAAGAAAATGGTAAAACAAATATTTTCACACATTAACACAATATACACTTTAATAACACTACATTACTGCCAGAGATCGCATTATGCACTAAAACGCAGTACTCTCAAAGATCGCTTACAATTGTCGCTTACATATTCGCTTCGATTAGAACTGAGCTAATATATTTGTGGCAGATTATGAAGCAATTTCTAGAACAGCTATAATATCATAGAGCTCTGTGTGGGACTATAAAAACATGTTTGTCATATTTCAATGGTTTTAGTAGCTTGTTTTGTTTTATTTAATCACTTTATTAATCCTTCATACATAGACAAAAAAATGACGAACAATAAAATACCGTTGCTGGACACCTGACTACATCTCACTTTCCAGGCACTCGTGTAGTTTTTAAGTGGTTATGGGTCACAGTATAATCGAGTGCATCAGAAGAAAAGAGATGCAACTATAAATGACAGCTACTTTCATTTAGTCAATGCAACTGATTCGATACTCTCAAGGGGTGGTTTTCCATCTGACGTTTGATCAAAGACATTGGCGAAAACTCATCGATTGATATTTACCGTCTATTTAGTTATGTCGTCGATGTAAAGTACTCTATTGACCTTAACATGACAAGCGTACACAGTGCTCCTGTTTTGTACGCGATGCTATACAAATGTAAATAATATTTCGGCACACCTGCAGTTCCATTTTATCTCGTTTTCAAACCGATACATAATATAATAAAATTTTAGTTTCATTAATAGTCGGTGGAGAAACACTACGTATGTTTGGAGTTATCAAAATAATCTGAAAGTGGATGAAGATAAAGATAAACTTAGAGGGCAAACAATTATCTAAATACAAAATTTCATACAAATCTTTGGATTCCGTTTCCGAGAAACCAATTACATAGGTATATATATACAAGAATTGCTCAGTTAATAGTATTAGATTATGGGTGAGTGCATCCCCGGCCGGCCGGCCATACCGCGGTGGTACAGCGCGGCGCGGCGTATAGATGAACTTCCCACCGTTTTGTCTACCTACCTCTCACTCCTTATACCACGATGTAATTGACCAAAACCCCGTAGATTTCTCGGCATAACTATCCCATGTTATCTTTGCCGTACTATGAAAGCATTCATGCATCAATCAATCAATCTTATTCATACATAACATAACGTGAAATATTTTTACCTATTTATCGGATTTCTGTGTTTCTGAACGCCTTTAAACTTTCAAATATTATATTATAAAATATCAACCATAATTCAAAAGTAGTTTGTTTTGTTATAGATTATTATAGTACCTAAATTATACAAAATATCTTAAAACACTTTTAAAAATCCATCTGGTTTTATCCCTTAATTTATTTTAAATGAAGAAAAGATAATGTCTTTGCACATACCCCATTAAAACTCTCAACCCCGATTTTAACTTTTACAGGTTGAATTTCCCAAACTCTTAGTGAGTGTCTACATCGTGGAAGGAATACTATACTAAACAAGTCAATCGGACCTATAGTTTCGGAGAACTCGTAGTGAGTGAGTGGGTTTTCTCATAAATATACCTAACAAAAAAAAACCAAAAAAAAATAAGCCAAGCCGATTTTTATCAAGTCCAGACATACAAACATAAAAAGCAAAACTCTTACAGTAATTTTCGTGATCTTTCGTCTTTATAATAAACACCATTCACAAAATTTGAAAAAGAAGTGTACAGATGGGACATAAATTAGGTACATAACATAATATCGTTTAGTGTTACATTAATAAAATTCGCATCGATAAAACTCTAAATAAAGTTTAATTTTCACATTATATGTACAAAATAATCTAGGTAAATTGTTAAATAATTTCAGCTGAAAATAAACAAGATCGATGAATGAATAAAAAGCACTTCTTTACCTACAGTACTCTTGTCGTCTGAGGAACTTGCATAATATTTATTCAGGTTAATTAATTTTTCATAACTAGACCTGAGAAGGTTTTTGTCCTCATCTCTGTTAATTTGGGACGAACCTACTTCACTATACTTATTTAACATTTCTGTTGTTTTTAGGGTTCTGTACCTCAAAATGAAAAAAGGAGCCCTTATACGATCACTAAACTACATTACAAAAAAAAATGCGATTACAATCGTATTTTCAGTTGGTAAACTGACCGCGGTATGGAGACAACAGATTTCCAACGGCAATGTCCCTCAATATAGTTTTTCTTTTCGTTAGTATTATTCAATGCTTTCTTCAGTAATGCTACCTAATTATTATTTTAGTGAATATAATTTTATTGTTAGTTGTCCGATTCGCACTTGGCCTAATTTTTTTATATATCATCTTCTGATAGCGTTTTAAGAATCTCGTCAAGCATACTTATCGACTATTGTTTATGGCTAACATGTCATACATTATACAATCTATATTTTTAATATATATATGAAAATGATTCAAACCACTGCAGTATTAATTATTCTAATATTGTAGTTTTCAAAAACAAAAGAGAGTGTTAAACACAAACGAAAATATAATAAACATTATAACTGATAGAAATACAGTGGAAATACTCATAGCAGTTGCATGTATACATACATAAAGGGATTTTTTTTATATTGCTTTCCTTTTTCACTTATATACACTAGTAAACATATTCCTATTTGCATATTATATTCTTCTTCTTCTTGTTTTGGCGCCGCAAAAAGCATTTGCCAGTGTCAATATTTTTAAGACTTCGTAAAATTTTTCAATATAAAAAGTGGGGTCTTCTGAAAAGATAGTGGCCCTCCTATCAGAACTATCTAGGGAATTTTTGTAACACCCTAAATTGAATGTTTTCCGCTTTATATTTTATAATCCACTTCACTTATACACATTAACCAAATGTTACCAATATTACGTAATATAGGGTCAAAAAAACCTAAGACAATGAATTAAAAATGAAAACCACAACATATCACTTGGATCTTAAACTCCGCATAATATATTTTACGTTATATAATACGGTATAATAGCAAATTATATACAATTCCTACGTTATTATCACGAGCACCAAAACTGGTAACTTCGTAAGCATTGCTGATAACGCAACCGTTTACGAAAATCCGTGCAACGGTTGCTGACAACCAATTCCCTCGGGATCTAAATACGGGCACAGATTATACAATAGAGCTTGTTCACTTTACAAATACAAAGCGGTCTTATTCCACGAACTTTCGACTCGACATTTTGTAATTACAAACTCAGAAGTCGTGGTTATTATTCCCTGTAGATGCAACTTTATTTCTATGCAAATGCTTCTTTGCCGGTGAAGGAATTTCCGTTTCTGCCAGGACAACATCCGAGGTTAATTAGTACGTACATCATGTGCTTTGTACTTGAGTACTACGGGAAGACTTAGAGATTAACGATATGGCGTTTATAGCAAGTATAGGATGGGTGGAAGTAAGTAGATAATAATAATAATAAAACTTTGTTGTATTCCATGCAAAAATTTACAATTCTATAGTTAAAGAGAAGAAAAGAAAACAAAATTATAAACATAAATTATTTTTGTAAGGACCTCTTACCTTCTCTTCGGGTAAAAGTCTTCTCCAAGGTATGCCATTTATTTCTATCTTTGGCTGTGTTTAGCCAACCTCGTCCTGCTACTGATACGATTTCATCCACCCATCAAGTGTGCGGACAGCCTCTCGCTCTTCTTCCTCGCGGGCCGGAGCATTTGATCGCTCTCACAGTCCACCTTCTGTCGTCATATCTAGCCACGTGACCTGCCTACTTCCATTTCCTTTGTAGCGAGAATATTAGAGCGTTCATAAAGTTGGTTTTCTTACAGATGTACGCATTCCTCACCTTGTCTTTGATTTTTAAACCCATGCTGCTTCTTTCCATTCATCTTTGAGTGGTCTGGATTTTGCTTCTTGTTTTGGCTTCGAACGTCCAATTTTAGCATCCATAGATTAGACATGGTAAAATAGCCTGTTCCATGGCTATTATTTTAGTAGACAACGGTAATTTCGATTTAAAAATTTCTTTGTGGACCCAGTATTTCTTCCAGGTTATCGCGACCCTCCGATCCACCTCTTCTGAGTTTCTATCTTTATTAAAAGACATTTGTTTACCTAGATATATGGTCTTTTCTACGAATTCGAGAGTATGTCGTTAATCAAGATTGGTGACGTGTGATAGTTCGTCATAACTTTTGTTTTTTGAGGTTCATATCTAATCTGACTTTTGAACTAGCCTGGTGTAGGTAATTTATCATTATGTTTAGAAGGGTACAAAAAGAGAAATGTCTTTAGTGCTTTTATTCTACTTGGGGCAGTCACTCTTCTTCACCCTACAGAAGAATGCAGTCAAATAACCTTATGTTGTAATAAAATTTTCAAACCTCCTCGGGCTAGGGGATTCAAGGTCTACAATATGGTTTTATTTACCTATTTTTAATTATGTATGTAACTCTTTTAAATTAATTATGTGTAAATATGGAGCCTAAATAGAGTATGAAGTATATTTAAATTTGTTTTGTTTGGAGGCAATATTATTTCTACTATTATATCCTCTTAGTTGATGTGTCGTGCAATATAGAAATAAGAATTAATTAGTTAATAGATATTATTCATTTCTGTGGTTCAAACAAGCTGAACCGCCACAATCTGTGACACTGAAGCGTCGCAGGGACCATATTACACAATGCATTCGAAATTCCAAACCGCAGTCTCGCTTCAATCTAACAGCCTAACATGTACAGAGATCTGGCTAAACAGATTTGGAACTGACAACCGACTGCCACAACAGACCCATTTCAATCGGTTACTTTGAAATATTAAGTTTAAAACCTCGATTGATTCGTACTGAAATCTAGAAAACAGGGAGAAAATTTCAAACCCGCACATTAACAATTGCAACGTTTATAAACAATTAAAGATTAATAAAAGGGGGATCTAGTTTTTTACAAATTGCTCCTTAACTAATAGTGGTAGAGAAGAAAAACATCATGTCAACTTCCGGAACTTCATCTCAATTATATTTCTTTCCATTTAATTACTCTTGCACCAATAGTTTCGAGAAATTTGTAAAAGACTAGACTAAACTCATAATATTTTTTAAATCTTAAATTAATACAAAACAGTTTTAGTAAAAAAAGAAAACCAGCTTCAATGATTTTGAAGAGTTTCCTCGTATATCTACGAAGTTGAACGCCCGATGCCAATAAAATTAAAAAGAAACCACCCTTGAGATATTTCCCTATCCAACGAAAAAGAATCATCGAAATCGGTTCATAAACAAAGAAGGTATGGCTAGAGAGCCATGGAAAAATGCATTCGAATTGAATAACCTCCCGTTTTTCTTTGAAGCCGGTTAAATAAATACAATTTTAATTTCAAAGCACGTAAGTATAGAGAATATGTTAATGATAATAGTAAAAAAAATGATTCACGATTTTTTTGTCATGAAATATCTTATTTAGTGCTCCCAATATCAAAAAAGTTATTTCAGTTTTTTTCACTCTGCTACAGCTCGTTCTATTTCAAACATAGATGAAATATGCGTCTGAAACAATAAATTGAAATTCTCCAAATAAAAACAGAACGACAGACGATTCTGATAAAAATATTATTGAAGATTGACTGGTAAAGAAAATTGGAACCTGAAACGAAATTCGATTACATACAATCTGCCAATCCGCAAAATGTAAGTAACTAATATTGACTTCGCACAGTATATTTTCTGATGAGAAATTGTTCACCACTACTACTAAAATATGCAAGCAACATAATAATTATTCAGACGTCTTGTAATTAATAAGAAAGAAAGTTCTGCCACATATATGTTTTATCTTGAAATACAGACCAAATAGATTTATATAATAAAATCCTCAAATATAGTACAGTATCGGCAATAGGTTGAATAAAACGAAACCCAAAAATAGAATACAATATAGTGCCTATTATTTTGTTGATTTCTGTATTCTGCGAGTTACATCCAGTTGCAGAAATAATAATCACTAGCGATCGCCCTAAGGTCGAAATTCGACCAGCGACTTTTTGATCATAGACTATTTTCTGTTTGACATTTACAGTATGAACCTAAACAAGGAGTATTATCTATATCAATTGTTGTCACTTTTCGTTGAGTGACAATGTCAATATTTTGGGGGGGGGGGGGGGGGGGTCTAAGTTCAAAGGCACTGGTCGGGTTAGGGTTCGCAGTATTAATTTATTTTATTTAATATATTAGTAACAGATGTTATAGATAAATTTTTGCTTTCTGTACTCCTGCTCTTTATAAACTTTAACCAAACCAAATCTCAGTCTTCCGTGCACGCAATACGCTTATAAAAGTACCGAAAACTTTTGCTCCACGTATTAATATATACATAATAAATTTTATTTCTTAAAGAATGAACGATTATATAAATACAGCATAACCTGATACCCAAACTAGGAGATCCTTGATCTTGGGTATAAGGCTTTTTTACACTTTATTTTTTTATAGTCAGTTTATAGTAGGTAGTTCTATTAGAACTCAAAAAATGAAACAAAAAAATTAAAGTTATTGTGCGGCTTAATAAAATACAACATATCATTATTCTCTAATTATAAATAATATATGAATATTTAATATACTTATACTTATTATAAAATAACTACCGAGTGCTGCAAAAGTGTGTGAGACGTGTATGTGTGCGTGGGTAAATATGAATAGGAGGACGATTGTAAGTTAGAAAAGTTCAACATTTAACCACAATTAAACACGTCTACTAATAAATTACACTTTCAAATAAGCGGTATTTGTTCTGATAACGATTTACATAAGCTAATACAAATCGATAATACATACGAAAATAGTCTCGTATCTCTATCTTATTCAGTCACAAGCGACTATGCTCTTTCTCTTCTGAGTCGCCGATCTCTATATTAAATCTATAGTAATAACAAATTAGTAATAACAAAATGAACCCAATAAAACTAAATTAATGACAAATGCAATAAAGGAAAAAATTGAATTGAGACATGAGGGTATTGAATATGTTGATGAATACATGTGTACCTGGAACAAATAATATCTACAAAAGACCAATATTCAAAAGAAATCGATAGGAGGATAAGCAATACTTGAAAACGCTATTGGTCTCTGAAAGAAATTGTTAAAAACCAAACCATGCCCATGTCAGTTAAAAGTAAATTATACTACACATGCATTCTCCCGTGTCTTACCTATGGGTGTCAAACTTGGCCTGCTACGAACAAAAACAACCAAAAACTTGCAAACTGCCAACGTCACATGGAACGAACTATGCTAAATATAAGGTTAAAAGACCGGTGGACTATTTCAAGAATAAGGAAAAGAACAAAGGTAAGCGATGATTCCAAAAAAAGAAAAGAAATTGAAGTGGAATTGGTCTGGACACATTATGAGAATAAACAGAGGGAAATGGACGAAAGACATCATGGAATGGTACCTAAGAAACGGGAAAAGACAAAGAGGGTCAAATAAAGACATGGGAAGATGATCTACCAATGGGATGGAGAACGTTAGCTCAAGATAGAAATACGTGGAAGGAACTAGGGGAGGACTATGTCGGAGAGACATCCTGACTTACAAACTGGTTGCTGAAAATATACGTATTAATTTTTTACGTAATTATTATTATTATAAGTAATTTATTAAGACTATTTATGTTATGTTACCTATAGTCAGCGAATAAAGGCTATATCTAATAACAAATTTCTGCATATATGATAGTTCTTACCAGGAACATTAGCATTCCAAAATGAATGCTAAAACTGCTATAGCATAAAATGTTTTATTAATTTTAAAATAGTAAGCCCTTTACAATATATATTCTTAATAATATATCAATAATATTTTAATTTCATTATTAATTATAGAGATATTAGCAAACAAAGCAATAGAAACCAATCTGAATACAAGCACTAAATGCAAATATTCATTAAACGTTCAACCATTAGCCTCACCCCAGCTCTGAAAACACCGATATAGACTTATACACTATATTATGCGAGGATAGGTTGGAAATTCCAAACCACAGAGCAGTTTTAATAATATACCAAGTACTTTTATAGATTTGATATACACTCATCGACATATTTAAGAGAGCGCAATAAAAATGAGGAAATTGAAGCGAAAACATATTTATTTGTACAATATAAGCTTTTAATCAAATTAACATTTTGAACACAAAAAATTAAGCAGTAAGCTCACTATTTCAATTTTAAGGAATATTCACCTAAACTATTGAAAATTAAATATTATTCTAAAGGCTGTTTTTTTTCATAATCACTGTTAAGTATTGTCTCCTCTAGCTGTCAAAACTGCCTGCATCCGTTTGGGTATACTTTTCAATAAATTCTCAATGAAACTTTGTGCCATTAGGTTCCATTCTTCAACCAATGCAGTTTTGACGTCCCTTAGGTTAGCTGGTACTGAATTTCTTTGTTTCATTTATTTTCCCAGTTTATCCCAAACATGTTCTATCGGATTTAGGTCTGGCAAGCATGCTGGCCACACTAAAACTTGGACTCCGACCTCAGTTAGGTACTTGGATACTACCGCCACAGCGTGAAGACGAGCATTATTGTGCATTTAGATGCAACGCTTTTAGCAACTTTTAGCTTTACTCGATAATAAAAAAATTCTGTCTAAAAACACAAATAACGTTAAATTTGTTAAAAACAACAAAAACCTGCAGAATTTTATACACTATGAATCAAAGAAATTAACAGATAGCAACAAGAAAAAACCAAATGAAATTCGTAATTAAATTATATTCAGTTTTCTTTTTTCAAGTAACTTATCACTGGTATTATATGGCCAGTATGAAATAAGTATTCTACCTTTTTATTTCGTTCCTCTAAATATGCCCATGAGTGTATTTTGTTCTAATTATAAATTCAATGTATAAATTAGCTCGTAGTTTAAAAGCAAAAATACTTTTTTACCATTGTCACTCGAAAAAGGGCATTTTATTAATCGATAACAGTGGATAAAACTCTTTTACACACAAGAGAATAAAAACATTTCTAAATTTATAACAAACACGAATTGTAAAAACGATATTTTAAAAAATTGCACGTAAACGTAATACAAGTGAAACTTCTTGAAATAAAAATCATTGATGGGTCTGATCTCTAAGCGCGACAAACCAAAAGTATCACCGCCTAAGAAGCTTTCTCGCAGTCAATGGTAAAAAGTAGAGTACATAACTCGTGGAAAAAACTTTAAGCTCGGTCCTTGTCCTAGAATCCTTCGCTGCTCCCGGGATCCAATTCAGTCCCTTGAATTAAATTCCCTCTTTTTCCCATTGTTCTGTAATCTACTATTAATTATATCTTAACCGTAGTGATTCAGGGGAGAGACCCGATTTCTCTGTAGGTTAAAATTACTCAATTTGAATGTATATATTTTTTATGTATAATCAGGCAAAACTTCTTTGTTTATAAACCGATTTGGACGAATCCTTTTTTGTTTTGATAGGGGATTTACACTTGAAACTTTTAAAATATACCAGAGAACTCTTCAAAATCATTCAAGTTTTCTTTTTTTGTTGAAAATTGTCTTGCATTTAAAATCTGTCTTATATATGTTTTATTATGGAAAAAAGACACAAATTATAGTAATTTCATTTACCTGCAAAATCAAAATAGGTCAGCTGTTTTTTTTAATACTTTATATATTTTAACATTTGGGCACAGTCTCTTTTGGTACTAATTGATAAGTGTGTTAAGATGGGAACACGCTAAGTTTGGTGATGTACTGTCTCTCAAGTGCAGCTGGTCAAAACACCCTTAAAGGTTCTTGGTGACAAATTTTCCAGCCTGAGGTTGGTAGCTAGCAAGGTCACCATGCTATGGTTTCATTACTATGTTTTTCTTCATCAAAAGCTCAGTCTTATAAATTCGGACTCACGTCTATCGGAGCAGTATCCGTACACGCTACCTTGGACCCATCATTGCTTAATTACTTTTGCCCGATCATTATTTGATTGCAAAATAATTGCTTCCTCTTTTATGGTATTGATATCTAAGATTAGTCCGTGGCAATCATCATAATATGTATGAAATTCAATATTTGACAGCGCTAACTAGACGACATTATAGTTTCATTTGTATCTATTGAACGTAAAAGACTATTGGATGCAAAGCCGGATTTTCTGGTGTAAAACCTAAATCAACGTTCACCGAGCACAGCTTTAGAATTTACTTGCTAATTGAGATGATCTCTCCGTAAACAAACAGAGAATAAGTTTAGACATTGGTATAAAGGCTTATTTTCCAGATCATTCAACAAGAAACACTATACCGAACTCATCGAGCGAAAAGATAAAATGTAAACAAACCATACAAAGGATTTTCAGTTGTTACGTTTGTAACAAGTAATATGTTAAAATTAAATAATTACATTTATCATTTGCCTAAATAGATTTGTAAATAATATGTAGAGTAATTTTTATAAAGAAAAAGGATTTTTTTTTATTGACAATTTTAAACTAAAATGAAAACCAACCTTAATGGTTTTGAAGCGCTCCCTTGTATATCTCCGAAGTTGAAGGTTCAATGCTAATGAAATTAAAATGGGACCACCCTTGAAGTATACAATACAAAAAGAATCATCCAAATCAATTCATAAACAAAGAATTTATGGCTGAAGATCTATAAATGCAGTAGTTCTCAATTTTCCACGTTTTCTTAACATCCATATTAATAAATCTGTAGTCCTGTCTCTAAATGTAATATTTTTTCCAAATTTCCTGATGGACGTGTTATATAAAGGACGCTGATTATGAATATGTATATCCTTATTTTTTTTATCTATTTGTCTGTTTATATGAACGGATTTAGCTTAAAAATGGCTTAACCGATTCTCATAAAATTTTCAACACGGGAAGCTTACGTCATTGGCCAATTGATAGGCTATAAGAATTTTAAATAATTCTTTTTAGAAAAAGTAAAAAAAAAATCTTAACTGATTTGGATGAAATTTTGTATGCGAGAAGTATAAGTTATTTCATAATTGAAGGGCTAAAAGAATTTTCAATATTACTTTTAGAAATAGGAAAAAATAAAAAAAAGAACATCAATTCTCTATCGATTCTGATCTAATTTTCTGTAATAGTAATATACGTCATTCAACATAGTTCATAAGCTAGAATCGTAAACAATATATTTAGGTATCGTAAAAAAATAGTAGTAAATGATTCTGATGAAATCTTGTACACGGGAATTATAATATGCTATTTCTCAATTGATACTCTATACTCATGTTAATTTTTAATAATATAAGTAGAAATAAAATTACAGTTTGTATATAATTACTGATAAGCAAACGCGTGCGGAGCCGCGGGCGCATCACTAGTTATCAGATTAAAGTTTAACATCATATCGTACATGTTTCAATTTGAAATATCACTTTTTTATTATTAGTCCGATGGACATCCGCCATTCT
Organism: Saturnia japonica; assembly: GCA_033032175.1. Taxonomy (NCBI): domain Eukaryota; kingdom Metazoa; phylum Arthropoda; class Insecta; order Lepidoptera; family Saturniidae; genus Saturnia; species Saturnia japonica. The sequence continues at coordinate 15,998,458 of CM065325.1, forward strand.
CATTTGGGTATATTTTCTTAACAGCATACTTCCTTTAAAAAAATTAGTGCTACATTTTCCTTTTATGTTATGTCTTTGATATATTAAGTATTAATGTTGTTTATTGTATTTAATTACGTTTTCTTTGTTGTTAAATACCTCAACCAAGTAACGTTTGCAAATTATGCACTATTACAATAAACCATTTTGTAATAAAAGTTGGCAACAGATCAAGGTCTCTCGAGTGAATGTCTTGGTAAAGTAAAAAAAATTAAAATAAAGTAGGTAAAATGTCGCCTTTATTGATATTTGTAATAAATAATAATTAATATACAAGTTTATACAATATTAAAAGGCTTTGTGAAACCAATAGTTTGTTTATTTACCACAGATTTATGAAAAATACAGATGGAGCTAGTCAGTAGATACACGAAAACGTCCCATATTAGTAATAGAGTAAAAGTTATTTTAGCTGCCCTGGTAACATTATTCACACGATTATAATAGATCGGGGAAAAGTTTCTTCGCATTCTATATTAAAACTCAAGACAATTTATTCAAAATATATTTACATTTATTTACAGTATATATGTGCCGTTTTGTTCGATGAATTTCTGCCATTTTGTAGGTAGAGACATGATCCCGTTGCTTTAGAAACTTTGGGACTTGTAATCAAAAAAACGCTACAAATAATTTTGGAAGTCCTCTCTTGATGTTAACCTTATAGATAATATGATATTTTGAAGAGACCGAAACAGGTGAAAATCTGAAGGTGCAAGGTCAGGGCTATATGGTGGATGCCCTAATACCTCCCAGCCAAATTCTCTTAATTTTTGCAGAGTAGCTAAAGATGTGTATGGTCTAGCGTTATCGTGATGAAAGACCACACCCTTCTTGTTAATCAATTCCGGGCGCTTTCTCTCAACTGCTTCCTTTAATCTCATCAGTTGTTGGCAGCAGAGAACCGAATCGATGGTTTTGCCGCGTGGTAAAAGCTCATAATGAGCAACGCCCTTCCAGTCCCACCATACACACATCATCACCTAATTTCGAATTAACCCATATTTAGCCACAATCTGTGAAGCCTGGCCGACCTTATACAATGACCTTTTTCACACGTTCTTGTCTTACGTGATCCACTTTTCATCGCCATTTATCAATGTCTTCAAAAACGGCTCGGTTTCATTACGTCTCATTAACGAATAGCAAATGAGTACACAGTTCATTAGGTTTCTTTCAGTGACCTCGTGTGACAACCAAATATCGAGCTTTTTGGTATAGCCAGCTTTCTTCAAATGGGTTAAAACTGTTTTGTGGTCAATTCCCATTTCTTCAGCTACATCGTAACTACTAATATGCTGATCTTACTCCACTTTTTTCAAAAATGACGTCCATTTTATTCGTAACAGGGCGACCAGAGCGAGACGCATCTTGAACATCAAAATTTCCAGACTGAAAACGTTTGAACCAACTTTATGCTACCTTTACTGACACTGCATTAGGTCCATAAACATCACAATTTTTTTTGTAATAATATTTTTAAATGTATCGAATTTCTTCATTAGATTCACTAATTTTTATAGAAAGAAAAACAAATGAAAAAGAGCGGGAAACAATTTTTTATTTTTATTTTTTAATGTTACCAAAACCAGTCAGATACAAATAAAGAAATTTTATAAAAAGTTTATACCTACGTTATTCGAAAACAATATTTCCCCGACCTTATATGTCTCGTTATATGGTTGTCAATTATACAGAGTTAAATGTAATGTATGACCCACATTTGTTGTTCTGAAGGCTCCATCTGCTTTTTTCTCAAATGTGTGATATTTACCTTTTGTCTCACAGCCCAATGAATAGCGTAGGTATTCTAGATATTTCTCTAAATGTCTGGTATCGATTTGTCGTTACTAAGAATAATGCGTAGATAACATCTAAACGTATCTGTAAACAGTCTCGGGCCTTCACTTACGGCAACTCGGATAATTCTCTCATGCCTACTAACTCAACAGTTGAAAAATATTGTTTTTTTTTTTTTCAAGATTAAACACATTATCAGCGCTCTTCCATAAAAACATTAAATGAATCTAACGTTAAAATGTTTTCGTTTGCTAAAGACTCGGGCTACCTTTCCATTTGCTACTGAGTACTCAAAGTTTGTTTTTATTACAGACTAGCGATCCGCCTCAGCTTCGCATGGGTGCAATTTACAAAGTGGTGTATTTTTTAATTAAAAAACATGATAGAGTTTATCGGTTTAGTATTAATAGAACATGACTCATGATATAGAATTACTGGGTAGTTTGCGAGTAAATCAACATATAATTAAATAATGCATACATTATTAAAATATATTAGATCTATTATAAACTACGTATATCAATATATTTGTTGTACAATTTATCGTTTGTCAGTTACTCGTCAAGCAATCATAGTCGTCGACCAATCATAAGCTTCGACCGCTTCGACCAATCATACGCGTTGACAAAACATAGAAGCGAGGATAAAAAGTGATGCAGATGGAAAGACAGGGTCGGTTGAGTGCCTTCTGCGCTCGACCCCAAGTTCGGTGAAACTGTGAAACCGCAGCGGCTTCAGGGCCCCTAAGGCTAACAGTATAGTCAGATCTAAAAAAAAAAGAAAGACAGGGAACTCTCAGTTGAGCAATGGGCATAGTAAGAGTGTGAAAAGATATTTAGGGCAAAAGTAATGTGATTATAAAATGGAAATACTTTATCAAAAATAGAGGAATAACGGAAAACTAAACTCGAGTTTCGTTGCTTCTGATCTGAAACACTATACTATGCACCTAATTCTTTTAGTGAAGAGACACATCGTGATAGGCCCATGGCATGGTAGTAGGGCAGAGTGTTGTCAAAAATGGTTAAAACATCACGCAACAGCGTAAAACCAGCTTCAGCTCATAGAATCAATTTTATTATTTTTTATCTACTTAAACTTGTAAAAGTACCGATCCGATAATAAATAATATTTTTCTGTTGGGAATCTACATTATCAGCAATTATTTACTTACAGCAGTCATTAATTCATTTATTTCAATTTTAAATTGAAATATTTAAAGATAATTAAATGGTTTTTTTTTTCATTAGATATTAATAACACCAACATTACCAGTCCTAATCTATCCAATGAATAAATAAAACGTGTTGAAAGGTAAGAGATATGTGAGGAACTTACGCGGTACGAGGATACGTAGCAAAGCCGTGAAACGGTATATAACTGAGTGGTGATAGAATGCGTAGCGGTCCTTTCACACAAATATTCCTCGCTAGCAACACTCACACACAATCCTCGCTCATATGTACAAACAGCTAACTACGCCAGCCCTTTTTACCAGAGCTGCGCTAAGCAAGGGCAGCTGAATTAAGTAATCCTAATGGCGGATTATTTTCTCGTGCACCGTCGAGGCACCTCGCACATCTCTGGTAGACATGTAGTCTAAAGCTAGAAAATGAAAAGAAATCTATTTCATACACAAAACAAATTAACAAAGTGATATAACAAAATTATAAATATAATTTAATTTGGCACTTATTAACTCCGTGTCGCGTGCAAATTATCTCAAACATGGTATAATCAAAAAGATCAGAAATTAAATTACGAAATTTCCGCTACAACTTCGGAGGGTCTGATCAAAAGTTTAATGTTTCTTTGAAAATAAGCACTTAACATTTTCGCGAAACTCATGTATCCGTTTCCATTTATTTATCCAATAACATCGTATTGTTCTTAACAGTCTTATTTCATCTTCAAATACAAAAAGGCACCGACTTTCTGTCTTTAAGTTTGTTTCTCTCAGTGTATACTATTTTTTGTTTAATAACTTTCACAGTCGTCAAGGGTACATAAAGAGGATTTTGTCAGAGAATCAACTCGAATATTCATAGAAGGGTCAACTTTATGAAAGGATAAATTACAATCCTTTTTTGTTCTAGAATTCTACACGCAGTTCCAAAATAGATTTCCTTAGAACAGGGATGACAAGAAAATGTAACATTACTCTTTTACAATAGGTTTAATATAATAATAATCAATATAATATATAAAACAAAAATTTCATTTTGATCTAGCTAATGATTTTTAAGCCTATAAATATCTGACGTAGACATAATTAAATTGAAACACTAAGTCAAGAGTCAATGATTCCCAAAGTAAAAAGTAAGATGCCTAAGTGAGGATTTTGAAATGCACGTTATAAAGAATTAACACAAGAATATGAGTTTTTAAGCATCTATGATGACTAAGTACTTGTATTAGCATATACTGACAAAGTTTACAAGCAATTAACCACTTTATACTGTGGGTTTATTGAAATTAATATTCTTTTTTCTCAAACACGTATGGAAATATTGTCATTATTTTCTAAAAAAGAACACTTGAAGTATTGAATTTACGAACATGCCAAGAATGATAAAAGAGATCCAATCAAAGAGTATTTAATAACCCCAGCACGCCGTTTCATACAACATTGCTGGAGGTGGTTGGGTAAAAAGAGCATCTTTAGTCTTTTTTAATAACATTTACATCATATCTAAACAGTTTTGCACCTGTTTAACTTATCGCTTCGGTTGTGGACCCTTATGAGAACATAAACCCTTGCATCCCGTCCTGGGCTGGCGTTTCGCGTATCTACTTATAGGCCTCTGCGGGATGTACGTGCCGTCATTCGCTTTACGCCTCATTTCGTATGGGAATTTGTGTTACCTGTTTACCTCACTTGATCTCTAAAAAGATTTCTTCATGAAGATTCTCATTTCAATTCGTGTTATAAAACTTACAAGTTTAGCTTTTTGTTTATTATGATTAGTGAAAAGATCTTTGACATAATATAAATATTTAATAAGAATACAACCAACTACGTTTATTTTCATTTGACACACTATGATAGAGATTTTCATCTAAAGAATAAAAGTGATTCTAAATTTGCAGATTTCATAATATCGAGGGCTAAATACCTAAGATCCAAGGTCTCTTAAAGTTTAGAAAAATAGAACGTAACAAAAGATTTTTTAGCGGGATCTTGAAGTCACATGTTCCGGTTTTTATTTTTAATTAATTATCTTCGGTTTTTGACCCTATATTATGTAAAATTGGTGGCGTTTTGTGTGATATAGTTTGGTTTTTGTGCATAAGTAAAGTGGATTACAAATATAAACTGAAAGCATACGTTCTGATATCCCACAAAAATTCATAGAAAGTTCTAACGAGGGAACCACCATCTTGTTAGGATACTGAATCGTCATAATACATGACACTATAATTCACTTGATAATGGCAGTAATGGTCTTCATTAAAGAGGACCGGTTGCCAAGTTAGGAAGAAGAAGAAGAACGTAACAAAAATACAGCAACGATAATATACTAATATTCAGATTTAAGCAGTTATGTAAAAAAAGTCTTCTGTTTTATAATCCAATTTTATGAAAGTACATTCTCTCTTCACTTTCCATTAGATGTTACAGAAATAAATCATGGAACGTCCGTGTATAACCCAAAAATATTCACATCTAAACCAAACCGTTTACACCTGTTGTACTTATCGCAGCAACCCTAATTTTTCGTGAGTCACTATACGCCCTGTGCCGGGGACCTTTTGTGTATCCACTAAAGTACCTCTGAGGGATCCTTATATGATCTTCAGGTGTACGACTCATTTTATATAACTTGTCACGTGTGTAATCTTATTTCCATTTCTGTTTTCCTTTTAAAGGATCACATTGAGTTACAATTCTATTTATTATTATATATATTGCCCTTTGTCTTACATACGGATACAATATAATATTTTCTTTTGCCAGAAAATATGTTTCGGCCAATATAAAACTATTCTTTACTCTTTAACCTCAATTAACTCTTGTGATTTAATTAGGCTTTCAAAAAATTATGACGTCAAAATGTGCGTGAATTAGGCTCGGTTTATATTATTTCTAAGACCACAAAAAAGAGAGTTGATACTATTATATGGGTATTATATTATCTGAATAAAGGGGTTGGAACAACTTCAGGTTAAAAGACCATAAATAAAATAACTCACGCAGTAGGTAAAATCATAATTTACTTCGCGTATGATTACTTTTACCGCTTCTTTTCAACGAATTCTCAGAACCAGTTCGACATAAAGGCTAATCTAGGTCACCTTTCCTTACTTTTATCCTTCAAATAAGGACGGTCACGTAATTTTTCAACTTTATTGCTCTTTCGATACTAAATCCCAAGCAGTTACCGAATAATTGACGGGATATTCAATTTAATAAGATTTACCATGTAAATATATAGAAATAAAACTGGTCCGAAAAATTCATTGCCAAAATAAAATTTAAATGAAAGTTTATAGTAATTGTATGGAAACAAGAAAAAGGCATTTACAATCAACCCTGGAGCCTGACTACATGAATATTTTATAGAGTTGAATATGAAAACAGGATTTTGTTTTGAGCACGTTCAACTTTCCTCCACAGTTTAACATATATTATGATAAAGGAAACCGTCCAACCAGGTTTGCTAAATTTTGGCACCTCCTTTTATTTTAGAGAGTTAAAAAAATCAAATATGAAGTACTAAACTCCTTTAATATATTTTCAATTTACATTGAAGCAACAATTTTGCGTATAATATACTGAGATGTTAAATATTGATTTCACTGTCCTGAAATTTCTGAAAGTATTCTTGTAATAATTCGTTGTATTGTTAGTTTATCAAATCGGTCTCTTACAAACTCGGCAGAAAGTAAAGCATCTATGGATAATAATAAAAATATTAATATAGATGAGAGAAAAATCAAATGACGTCGACGACATAATATAGCATTAAAAATTAAATTAAGATAGAAAAATCCTACTATAATCGTAACCTTGATTAAGTACTAACTTCCATAGGTCTCATAAAAAGGTATTATCATTATTATAAAATATTCTTTTTTCCTCTGATTTACTGACCAACACTGATCATGAAAAGAAAATACCTCGTGGTATTCGTCTTTGTACACGTAAATGTTCACTAAATAGTATTACATATTTGTAATTACTGTAATCATAATAAACATATTGATAGATGCATTTAATAAAACTAGCGACTGCCCTAAGGTCGAAATTCGACCAGCGACTTTTTGATCATAGACTATTTTCTGTTTGACATTTACAGTATTCATAAACAATGAGTATTATCTACATCAATTGCTGTCAATTTTCGTTGAGTGACAATTTCAATATTTTAGAGAGTCTAAGTTTAATGGCACTGGTTGAGTTAGGATCCGCAGTTTTTAGGGGGCACTATGTCTGGAACCTCCTCGTGGTGTGCCCCGGGCAACGGCGGCCGCTTCACGGCCGACGGCTAATACCAGACCGACGGCGTTCCTCCCCTGTACCCCTCTGCTCATCAGAGGAGACAGGGGATGGGGCAAGAGTGGACCTGCTTCGGCTCGTCCACTACGGACGGACTCGTCGTTGACGGCGGAGGAGGAAGAAAACCTCCTTAAAAAATTGAGAGGATACAACCTCTTTAAAAAATCGCTGACGGTGGTGGAGTAAACCACCTTAAAAAACCTTGGACGGACTGTGGTGGAGTAAACCACCCTTTAAAAAATCACGGACGGACGGTGGAAGACAACCACCTTAAAAAATTACTGGACGGAGGTGGAGAAAACCACCAGTATAAAAAATCAAGGACGGACAGTGGAAGGAAACCACTTAAAAAAATAACCGGACGGTTGAGGATGAGCACCTCGTTAAAAAATCAAAGACGGACTTGACAAGGACGGACGGGAGCTTAATGACGGCAGAGGAGGAAACCTCTATAAAAAACCAACGACGGACTGGTGGGGGAGGGGGTGCGTTCATTCGCCTCCTTCTCCTGCCGTTACAGGACGGCAGAGGAGAAAACCTCGGTAAAAAATCATGGCCGGGCTAGCGGGGTGGGGGTGCGTTCATTCGCCCCTTACCCCCGCCATATGCCAAACATTATGGCAGAGACAGAGGAGAAAACCTCTATAAAAAACCCAACAACGGGTGGGTGGGGGACAGGTGGTGGTTCATCCGCCTCCTTCTCCTGCCAGGCCGAACCAAGGGGAGATGGGTCGGGGGGCCTGTCTTCCCATTGCACTGGTTTGGCGGACGGGGAGACAGTTCGTCACCGGGCTGTCTCCGTCAGCGGGCGGCCCTTCCGGGCCTTGCCGCCGGGGCGGCGCGGCTGAATGCCAGCGCAGTGCCCGCGTCGCCCCAGCATGGCGGCGGACGGTGCACCGTGGAGTTTTCTAGTGAGTAGGAGTCTCACATAACCACTCGTTCCCCGAGCGAGTGTGTACCCATGATGGGTTTACCACTCCACGTTAAAAAAAAAAAAAAAGGATCCGCAGTTTTAATTTATTTTATTGAATATAATAGTAATAGACATTATAGATAAATTTTAGCTTTCCGCACTCCTTCTTTATATAAACTTTAACCATGCCAAATCTCACAGTCGTCGTGCACGCAATACGCTTAAAAAGATACCAAAAGCTTTTGCTTCACGTATTAATATATAGATTATATTCAATTTTGAAAATAAAGAAAATGATCCTACTTCAAAATTATGTAACTGATTTATAGGTTTTAAATAATAACTTCCTATGTTAAGCGAACTAATCCTTTGTTCTACTTGCCTATTGTCTGTGGCGCCATGTTCGACTTTACCTAGTTACCTCTTTACTCTCATTTCAGTGGTTACATTTATTAACTTTCAAACTTTGCGTTGCCGACTATGTTGAGAGAATTCTTTATACCTCGCATTAGCTAATTTTAGTCCATTTAGTCTTGAACAGTTCCTGAACAAGCTTAATCCTTTCCCTTCCACATTAAAATCTCCCGTCAGTGAGCCGCGGACAGCGCCACGCGCGACCGCGCAACACAAGAACCACTCGCGCCCTCTAGCGTGAGAGAAACAATCAATCATCGACGGGAAGGCGGTTAGAAAAAAATATAGCGAACAATAAATGGCCTCGCGAGTGCTCCGGTCAATTCAATAAAAAAGATAGAAAATTAACAGTATTAAGTGAAGAAAGTGAGTGCTCATATAGTGACGGTGCATTCAATTCCGTAAGTCCAAAATACATATCAAACACCATTATCCTACCTTAAGCTGTAACAGTTCCCATTACCCAATTAACGTCAAATATGAATCCACACAGTTGCAATGATTTATGTAGATTCGCCTTTCAATTTGTATATGACTGATGATCAATCTCTAAAACTGCTTAATGACTTGCTAATGATTAATCTCTAATAGTGGAATCTCTCGCGTACACCATCGTCACTGAAAAGAGAGTCAAGCTGAATAGAAAGCTGAGCGAGCGAAACAACGAATAATGTATTAATGCTAATGAATGTTTAATGATGAAACACTTAAGTAGGTACTCTCTCATCTCTCTGTGACTTTGTAACAAGCCTACTTCGATATGTTTTATTTATTTGACTTCTGCTTTTATATTATCTTTGTTATTAAACATAAAAAGATGATCGCTTATACAGAGATTTATTTTTATACACGAATATAATCAGATTTTTTTGAATAGATAACCAAATACCATAAATATCTTTTAATCGCAAAGGATTGGATACAAACAATTTTCATAAGGAATCAGGCAAAGTGAATTAGTTTTCCGCAATGCCAAAACTACGACTTAAAATAACCACATTCGTAGCGTACGTGCGTTATTAACACATAAAACGTCACGTGCGTTAAGGGTTCAAGCTAGAAGATATTTAAACTTACAAATTGACATAAACTTGTCCTAGCATAATCTACAAAATCCATGAAAATTAAATCTCAATCTCTGTTTAAAATAAGCGAACGACCTATTAGTCAGAACAAATGGTAATTAGATCCAGTTTTATATGCCCCAAACTTGTTATCAGGCAAAAATTATTGCAACGCGAAAGAAAATTGCCGCGGCTAAGTTCCCGAAAAGTACCAATTAAGATATCCGGGATTACAAATCGATGGGTGCTTTACGTGAATACCGTCATCTGTTTTAACAAGGTTCTTCATCTTTCACCAGGTTCGGGCCTTTACGAAGATGGGCACAAAAAATTGACCAGAATTTCTTTTAATCTCACGAAGAGGTTTTATTTATCCTTCGTAATCTCTCCGTCAATCAGTACAAATTTCATCAACATGTATTATCTTTTATTACTTCTTCTTATATATTTATGTAAGCAAGTTCTCTTGATTGGAGATTATTACTGCCATTATTAAATGCGTCCACTCGCTAATGCCAACATGAAATGCAACTTAAGACATCTCATTTTATTATACTTGTATTATCTATATTAATATTATAAAGTTTGTTTGTTTGGTTGAACGCGCTAATCTCAGGAATTACTTGGTGGAATGAAAAAAATATTTTAGTTTTGGATAGCTTATTTATCGAGGAAGGCTAAAGTTTGTTATAAGGACTAATAGGAGCGGAGCATCTATGGAAAATGTTGCAAAAACGGGGAAAATTTATTCCTTTTGAAATATTCCATTGCATGCGCTACGTAAATAGTTGAAGACATGCAACAATGATATGTGATGCAATTATTTATCTTAAAAATTCTAAAAAAAAGTCCGCAATAGCATATGTCTGTCTTTTAAAGATGACGCAATATAACCTTTTTTATGGTAATAAAATTTGTTCTAAAATAATGGATTATTTGCGAAGATGTTTTTATATCGAATTAATTATCATCACAAGTATTTTATTCTGGACAAAATTGCCTTTTACATCATTTGATTTCAATGAATATCTTAGGAGATATCGCAGTTTTAAAATAACTCCGCAGGAAAATAATGATCAAGTACCGCGCGTGCATTTTAGCAGAATGAATGTGGCAGGCGGGCGGCTCCTATAAATTGTATTGTTGGTGCCTACGACAATTGTTATTTGTCTCTGCCTACGTCCCACTCTCTCTAACCCTCTCTCATGTGAAGCAGCCGCAGTTGTGCGGGTCAGCTAGTCATTCATAAAATATTTTGAAAAAATGTAAGTTCACGAAAATAAAGGCAGAAAATTAAATTTCATAATATCAAGTTTTTTTTATGCTTAATGAAAGTTTTATACTTATTATAACATTGGAAAGTCAGAGAGAACTATCATTAAAATTTATTCCCATGTAGATCAGCCTTAACTTAATATTCATAGGCATCGCACTTGATGCAAAATTACAATTATAAATTAAAACTCTTAAAACCTTGGTGAGAAATTTAACTTCTGCTGTCTTCGCAGTGCGTAAGAATATATTGCTACTCTTAGGATAATTTATTTGAATAGTTTACAGTATTTTGCTGTGGGGTTCAGCAGCTGAGGTAGATACCATAAATGTATTACAAAACCGGGTAGTTCGAGCAATTTATGATATGGGACCACGCGAATCACTGAGAAACATGTTTCAAGAATTTAGTATCGTAACCTTACCCTCCAATACATCTTGGAAAATTTAATGCATGCTCGGAAAAATGTAGATAATTTTGAACTTGTAAATAACATGGGTAATTTTAATATTAGAAATAAATACAAAATAGTCGTTGCGTCTTTTAGATTTACTAGGATAATATATTCAAGATAAATCTCAAGCAAGTTATTTTATCGAATGATTATTTTTAGGGTGTATTATTACGTGAAAAAAAAAACAATTAAAAATATGTTGATAAGCTCAACCGGTTCTTCTCGTTGGTTGAGATGTTTTACGAACCGGCAGTAGTGTATTGATATTTTTAAGTACCTTCTCACGGCCTAAATTGAAGAAATTATTGTTGATTTTGAATCTTGATAAATACAAGATAATGTGTTGACATATGTGCCCAAATGTAAAATACCTTGAGAAATAGTTCCTACAGGGAGCAGGTCACGGTGCAAACTTATATTTTTCACATTAATTTGAAATGGCATATCTGTTTTATTTATTTTATTCATTGTAAAAACTAAAATTGTATCATGTTTAAGTTAAAAAAATATTTTTTAATAACCGGTTCATAATTATTATATAAGTACTGAATATCATTGAACTAATTGTAATCGTTGACAGCGCGAAACTTAAACCAAACTTATTAAAAAAAAAACCGTAACGGGACGGGTGGGTAGATGTGAAATATCGATTTTTTTTTTTTTTGTATAAGTTATATACATATAACAACAGATTACGAGAGGAATCAGATATGGCATAATGAAAAGATAAAGCATTACAAATTTGTTCCGCATCATTACAATCGCGACAACTCAATTATTTTCATAATTGTATATTCATAATTCATAGTACATATATTCCATCATATACCGGCCTATATCACCACGCCAATAATCAGGTTAACCCCCGCCTATAGATGTTTCACATAAAAAGAAATATCCTGGTTCAAATACTGACGAACCAATTAATGTTTTGGTATCCATTTGACATAGCACTGAAACTCTTCTTAGTAGAATTTCTAGTACTTTTACTGTTGAAAAGTTATATTTTATTTTTATCGTAGCCAGGCAAAGTGGCTACATTGTCCCTGATGGTGAGCACGTGTAATCCAATAACGCCTGCGACTACCGTGGGATCTTTTACAATCCATCTTAGATCGTCGTTATACTTGAAGGACTCCATGTTGTAGGAAGTAGGGAACACACTATAATGGAGACAGTTCCGCAGCTACATAGTCCGGCAAAGACAAGAAGCAGCAAACTTCTTTGTTCGTACCGAGATGGAGATTACCATAAAGCTGTGACGTGTGCTGCACACACAGTGTAAACTTAGCAAATAAAAGCAGGAAAAGAGTATACAGGTGTCAAATATCTTTAAACAGATTCATTTTATCTATATCTTCTATACAATTAATAAAATTGAAATGTCAGTTTGTAATGTCAAAATAACAGTGTTTTACTAAATGTATATGAAAGTATATACGATACCTTTTTAAATTTTTTGTCTGTCTATCTGTTTGTTTCGGGTAAAGGGTTGAGCTGATTTTTACGGAATTCTCACTGGTAAATAGCTGATGATATAGGGAGTAACTAAGGCTACTTTTATTTTAGAAAAAGAATTAGAGTTCCGCGCAAATAAAAAACAGCTGATCATGGTGAATCAATTCAGGCGCTTAAATAGATTATGCTGTAAACTATAAGAGATATAGCAAATTAATGTACTACATAATTATAGGCATTAAATTGACCTACAAAAAAGTCCGGGAGAGTATATCTATCTTCTAAGAAACACCCACAATTAGCAATTTTGTCTTTAAAATAGCTAGTAGCGGGGGAGCAAGTTTCGCGCAGGCATTCTGTAGTCCACGTGAGCAAAGCCACGGGGCCACCTAGTTGTCTAATACAACTCTGTCAACTAAACCCTCTCGACCGATATTTGAAAACCCTTACTATTAAAACCTATGATTAAAACATAAACCCCAATATAACATAAAATGCGAACAGATCTTATCACTCTAGTAAATTGTTAAGGACTATATAGCGTTACCTTGGATAGGAAGGAATAAAGTACTTTTGAAATGTACGATGATTGGGCTATCGTACAGATACTGAAAAGTGAACCCTAAAACAAGAACGATAAGTTTCAAATGGCGTTGCCAGTTTCTAGTCTCCGGCATGAGGTAAACAATAGTGATTTTAAGGCATTTAATGGAAGCCGGGTTTATTAAAACTACAGGCGTTTATATGAAATAAGTGGGGGATTTCAGCGATAAGATAACTAATCTAAAAATAAAGATTACATAATGTTGTAAATCGATAAAAATTAACAACTCGAATTGAGGATAAAAAAATACGTGAACCAGTATTTAATGATTTTCATCTAGCTATTAATGATGTTCCTATAAAATGTTGATCAGCATTTACCCTTTTTTAAATACTTTATATTTTTGGCTACAGTATCATCGCAAGTTTTAACTAGAGATGCGACTCTATATTTGATAGAATGACTCTCAAGTGCAGCTACAGGTCAATCAATCTTCAACTCGAGGGTGGTAGCTAAGCTAACCAGGTGGACATTAGAAAACTCTCTACCACCATGCTATGTTTTTATCACGTTAATTTCCTTCACTGAAAGGTCAGGCTCATTGCAAGGATTCGAACTCACGTCGATCAACTCTGTTTCAATACACGTTACCACTGCTTAAAAACTATAAACCAGTAAACAAATTTGATATAATAAAAAAAAAAAACAAGATATCAATCAATGCGTACCTGTTAAAGTCGAATGCTAAAGAATGAATATCCATTCATTTTCATACATTTCATGTGGGTTTGCTTATCAAATGGAGGATATTTTGAAAGGCCTATTCTGGTCAGCGGGTTAGATGATAATTTTTGATTGTGTTCCTTACTTTATGTATTTAACAATTATATAATTTCAATTATAATTTTAAATACAATTACTATCTTTCTACTTCTGAGATAATATGCCAATCGATTTTATTTTACAAATCTCATCAAAAAAAATACCTAAACTCTGAAACTGATCCTTAGGTTAAACCGCCAAGGTAAGCCTTGACAAACGTTCACAAATTCAAACGTGTGGATAGAGCATTTGGCTGAGCTTGCGAAAGATTGCCCTGGCTTGCCACCGATCCGAGCGAAGTCGGTACCTACACTCATCAAAAATGTCTAAGCAACATGTACTAATTTCAATTTTAGGATGGTTCTTCACATTATAACGTTGTATTATTCTTTTTAATAATATCTTTAGGGTTTTATGATGTAAAAATAACAGCTGTTGTCTTTATAAGTTCTTTTAATAACAGAAATGAACAATATTAGAATATACTGTAGAAACTAAGATACATAAGAAACTAAACTTTTTTCTTACAAAATGAAATTTCTAAAGAAAATGTATTTATTGTGAAAGAATAGAACAATTTAATACAAAGTATGGGCTCCTCTGCTATTCAGAACTTATCGGCAACGATTATTCATTGAATTAATGAGACTGTTTATGTCATCTTGCGGTATTCGCTCCCAATGGAATTGTAGCAAATCCTTCAGATGTTGGGTTGTTGTCGCTCCGTCCAAGTCCTTCAAAACACGTCTCTGGAGCATGTCCCATGCGTGCTCGATGGGGTTGAGATCTGGCGATTGTGCAGGCCAGGGCAATACCCGGATGTTCTCCGTTGCAAAGTATTCACTGGTTCGCCGAGCTGTATGTAAACGCGCATTGTCATGCATTAACCTAAATTCGGAGCCAAAGGTTTGTGCAAATGGGTAGACATAAGGTCTGAGAATATCCTCAATGTAATTTTCAGCATTCATGTTTCCATTTACAAAAACGAGCTCAGTTCGCCTGTTCTTCATAATACCCGCCTATAACATAACTATTGAGCCGCTGTATGGATGAACTTCCTGAACGCACCTGAGCCTTTCAGTATTTCCGGGACGACGATACACTCGCACCCTTCTTGTATCAGGCTTAAACCCGAATCGCGACTCATCGGAAAACATAATTTTATCCCATTGTTCCTGGGTCCATGTTATGGGTTCTCTACACCATTCATATCGACGAGCGCGATTCCCATGACGTATCGATGGGCACCTGATTGGGCGTTGAGCTCGTAGGCCGTACTCATGCAGTCGATTTCGCACAGATTGAAGACTTACATCAACCCCACTTGAAATTTGTAGCCTCAAACTTATCTCTCGAGCGGTTAACATCGGCTGGCGTCTTGCAGTCAGTTGTATGTACCGGTCTTGCCGAGTGGTTGTACTCATCGGAAAACATAATTTTATCCCATTGTTCCTGGGTCCATGTTATGCGTTCTCTACACCATTCATATTGACGAGCGCGATTCCCGTGACGTATCGGTGGGCACCTGATTGGGCGTCGAGCTCGTAGGCCGTACTCATGCAGTCGATTTCGCACAGATTGAGGACTTACATCAACACCACTTGAAATTTGTAGCCTCAAACTTATCTCTCGAGCGGTTAACATCGGCTGGCGTCTTGCAGTCAGTTGTATGTACCGGTCTTGCCGAGTGGTTGTACTCCTTTTACGGCCTGGATGCTGTTCAGCGGGTTCTCCTGTATTATTGTAGCGCTACCAAAGACGACAAATAACACTTCTATGAATGCCAAAATGTCGAGATACCTGAGATTGATTACTTCCCCCTTGCAACATCCCTACAGCTCTATGCATTTCATCTGCCATCAAATGACGTCGCTTCATGACATAAAGAATATCTAACAATTCAATTTTGTCGCTAACTTTATTTAAATGGTTGGTAAAATTATAAAATCAAGACTAAACGTAGCAATTAAAACGCACTTAAATTCAAACAAATTCGCAGTCATTTGAATTTTATGAAAAAACAAAACATAATCAAATTTTTTTTTTACTACCAGCCAGTATGTCATCAATAACAAAAAAGTTTACTTACCAACGCACTTTGTTTGAGTAAATATTTAGAAATTAATTAATATAAATGGAAAAATGTGTAATCTCACGCATGTTGCTTAGACTTTTTTGATGTGTGTATTTGATGCACAAATCAAAGGAGCTTGCGGCAAGCGTTACGTCTATGGTTAGTACCGCATCAACGAAATAAATAATCTATAAATAATTGAAAAAACCTGGTACGGTTTCTGTGAATTTATAACTATATTCGTTCCATATTCTATTAATTTTCCTCGTTTAATGATGCTTATTTTTACAAAAAAAAAAAAATTAAACCAAATGTTACAACCGACACTTATCGCAAACCAGTCAGAGATAGTTTAAATTTCACCTTAATACTAATATTTAAAGACTTCGACTAAAACGATATAACTCCTGTATAATATAGGTTCATTACTTTATGTCACAGGATTTAAAATGGCCTAAACTGGATTAGGTTTAGTTTTAAATGGTCAAATCATATTACATTAACAAAATTATCAGCTTGCACGTTGCATCAATGTCCACATTTGTATTGATGATTCAAAATCATGTGCAAAACCTTAAGACATCACTACTACAACCTTTTGTTACTACCTTAAAATAAAAATACGTACTTGGCTTGTCCAAATCGCTAATAAATTCCTCTGTCTCCACATAGGCCTGGATTCCCGCAGCCAGCACCAACAACAACCATAGCACTCTACCCATATTCAAAATACACACTAATATGTTTATGTTGAAGCCCGTCATTACTCGATTTCACAGTTACATATTTTTTTAATCATTCACTTAACTGTCAACGGAAACTTTTGCCGGCCATAATTAAAATTATTATCGAAAAAAGAAGAAAGAGGTTTTTAATATGTATAACACAAATAATTTAGTATTACTGTTTATTTTATAGTTATTAATAATATAACTATTTTTAATTTAGATTTCAGAGATAGGGTCGTCTCAAAAAATCACGTGCTACAAAGTAAACAAACCATGGAATTTGTCAGACGGATTGTAATACGTCGACGACGTGCGTACGTCGCTACGTCGCGAGCTACACTGAATCTGATCGAAAACCGATAGGCATGCGGGAACAATAGTTGAAAAACGAATATAATATATAAAAATTTTCAAATTGGAACTCCTTCTAGTTAGTCACGAGGTCACGACCAATAGCTGTAGAATTTTAAAATAGGGCGAACCCAACTGAGAGAAGAAACACTACGCTCTAGGGCTGGCACACACAAAGAATTTTTTTTTTTATATCTTCAAATTTTATCGTACTTTATTCTAAACAATGTAAAAATATACTAGAATATTATTACAAGAATTAGTTTTAATAAATATTACGTTAATTTAGATATTTCACTTGATATATGAAATTAACAAATAATTTAAAATCATTTTTCAAAGTTCGGTTTTGAATAATTCCAGAACTTTGCATCATTTATAGCCGTACTTAATAAGGTACATAATTATTATATCTCCGCTTGAACTTTTACTTGGCCTTGAAATACATCAGTGAATACAAAGAATTTTCAAATATAATCTATATTAATAATTATGTAGTTCTGTCTGAACCAGTTTTTTTAAATTTATTTTGTGATAGACGACTGTTATAAATACGATCTCACGAATATGTCTTTAAATATATTTTTATCTGTCTGTCTCGATGTCTCGAAAACAGCTTGATCGATATATATAAATTTTTGTACATTTGAAGTTTATATCAATCCTGAATGAAAATGTAGACACGGAAAGCATACTAATTCATTCCACGATTCATAAGCTAGAATAAATATAAATAATACTTTTAAAAATGATAAAATATGAGTAAAAATAAATTTAAAGATATAGAAGGTTATCAATAAGCAAGGTATTAAAATTTATGACTTGCAAAAAAATTAATAATATGATCACTAAATACAAACAAAATAATTCGTATAAGTAACATACATAGATTGGTAGATTACATAACAAACTGGATCGTAATTTCATAACCATTACCTACACACAGGTACACACCACGTGATAGTAACCTGGCTTATTTTATTTCAGAAATAACAATATAATAATTTAGATAAAAACTTACACTGTAAAATGTTGAAGCAGACATAACAGGCTGTCGATAAAATCTCTAACAGCTTTCATCACTGTTCTCTCTATTATAATGCTAAAACCGTTATATTTAAGTGGCAATATATAAAAATTCTTATTCTTTTAGTACATTTTCCTTGACATATAACATGATTATACTTTTGAAGGAAAAAAGCTGATGATGATAAAAGCTGCGAAAATCGTATGCGTAAATTCAAAATTTGAATATAGTAACACCATTAGAAGACAGTTTTTTTACAGCTGTGGATTAAAATGGATTGAAAATGATTATCATATTTAAGTATTTTTATTTATTCTCAATTATTTATGATAACTAAATAAATATCATAATGTAGGTATATATGGATGGATGAAAGATTACACATGACAGAGATGAGAATGTTTAAGATGGATGGGTGCTGTAAATAGACTGGATAAGATTAAAAATAAGTAGGTATATCATAGAACATAACGGCAGTGACAGAGAATTTGAAAAGTTATAGGTTAGCGTGGTATGAACATGTCGTGAGAAGAGATGAATTTCATGTAATTAGATGAATATTAAGATGAAGGTAGATGGATATACGAGTCAAAATCAAAATTAAAAAATTCCATTGTCAATTTAGGGCCTAAGAAGACACTTATAAAATTTACAACATTATCACTACTTCGGATAATATCTGCCATCTAGAAGAGCAGGTAAGAGACTCGATTGAGTTTATCTTTCTTTTTCCAACGGTACAAATATTATTTGCAGTTAATAATCATATTAATAATTGATTGGATGGACAGAGAGGGAGTCACTTTGAGACAATGATCCACCCTATAATAAATAACCTTTTGACAGTAAAACCTGGTTGACTAAGTATTTGAACTTATTGTCCGGTAAATCAGCAATGAGCTTTGGGATCTTTTTATAGAATCTAACACTATTACTTAAAAACTTTTATAGTGTTACTAAGTCCAAAACACGGTACGACTAATTTATGTCTATTTCTGCTATTAGAACCGTGCCGATCTTTGACAATAATCTCTTTCAAAAAATCTCCGTTTTTCTTTCTACAGTCTCTTCAGAATGTCTCACTCGCAAAGCTTAAGAGCCTCAGAACCCAAGGGATGGATAATGGATATTCGTTGTGATCTCAATCGCAGGAATTATGTTGGAAGTGTTATCTCTGCAACATCCAGGAGACTGCGCATCTTGAACGCTTTTTCACGCCTGATCAACTGTATCTTCTTTATAAGGTTCAGGTTCGGCCATGCATGGAATATTGTTCGCATCTCTGCAATACCTTCTCGATGCTTTGAACAGGTTGCAGCGACGAGCTGTACGCATTGTGAATTCGGCTGGAAAGAGACATTGCCTCGCTGAGCGTGTTTTATTGTCCGTATCGTGGTGAATGTTCTGATGAATTGTTTAACCTTATCCCATCATATTCTCCTTTCCATTTTAGAATCACTCGGTCGTGTCTACGGATTTACCGCTACACGGTAGCACCCATCATGACACGAACAAAGAAACTCTCTAATTTTTACCTTTGCCATTCCTTGCAAATGTGTAGTAGCCAGTAGCCTTCTAATCAACGTATTCCCTCCTTCATATGATGCCGGGTCCTTTAAACGAGGCTTGAAGAGCTATTTCAGCAGGCCGATATGACATCGAAAACTGTCGATAAAATTTGTGTCATCGACGATCACCATTGTTTGTGGAATGTACCGTACATACCAGCAGCTACTGTACGGTCAATTGGCCAAGCTAGTATAAAAAAAGAACATATAAAAAGAGTAAAACCGAGAAAATATGTAAGGGTAGTGTGAGAAATTACACGTTTATAAAAGTTGTGAACGCTGAGATCTCGGTGGATACTCTACTCAGAGTAGAGAAGGGAAACATGTTGTGCCGACCTTACTTAAGTGAGATAAAGAAAAAAAAGAATTAAAGAAAACTAAATACATAAATCGTATTGAACACGAGTAACATAAAATCCACCGCATAAAGTTTTAACAATTTCAAACAGAACAGCTCTTCAGACATCTAGAAATACTGCAATATGAGCAGATCGGTAACAGTTCTGGAACATTCTCGTTTGATAACTGTGAAACGGTCTAAACTCTCGTGAATTTCGTTTCAATCTACTCGAAAAAGTTTTCCCTAGTTTGACGATTTGTCACTTATCACTGCTAGTGTTTTATTAACTGTTAGTTAAATCATTTTTTATTAAAATTCATATTATCGTACAGTGGTGTACTAACTAGAAATGGAGCCTGAGGTAAGCAAATAATTTGCAACCCTTCGTAAATTACCCAATTTTAAAATAAAAAGGTGGCTAAATATACATTGAAAATTGTGGATGTCTTGATAGATGTGGGATCGATTCCAAGGTTTTGTCATTATACTAATTTGATGGGCCGTTCCTGACACAAACTTATCTAGTTGAAATAGTCAACGGGAAAAATACTTGATTATTGAAAATTTGTGAATTTCACGCCACCGTTTGAATAGCACAGGCTCCCAGGGCACGTGCCATATATGCTCTACTCAAGGTACACCCGTGTTTACTTATATATAGGAACTAGCTGCGCCCGCTACTTCGTCCGCGTGGTATGTTTCGTATATAAGAAACAATAACTAAAAAACCTTCCCTCACATCAATCTCACCTTACGGTATTTAAAACGGTATTAAAACGGTAATTAAATCATTTTAAATATTTAAAGAAAAAGTCATACAAAAATGTTAAGTTTTATAATCCCTTACGAAAAGCGAAGTTTATTTAATAACTTTATATTTATAATCAGTTAATATCCAGTGCATAATAATGTTTTATATTATGTCTATTATGTGTAATTGACCACCAAATAACGACATCTATCGTGAAAATTTAGATCAAATAGATATTATTAATTATTTTAAAGATTCAAAAATAGTTTTACAATCTATCCAAAAACACTTAAAGTTATAATAAAAGTCCAGCCTTAAATTATTAATGTAAGTGCTTACAGAAAATATACTTAAGTGGGGCAATATATATCACACCAATATTATGATAATTAATTTATATCTAGCCGTATAGCGCCATCTATGAACACTCCTGGAAAACAAACATACATACGTTATCATTTATTACTTTTATTGTAAATTATTTCAATATAAAACAATTTGGATTACTTTGTTATTTTTTCACTTTATTTCACTAATTATTTTAAATATATTACAAAATTACGTATACATATATTTCTGTTTTATATGTACATAACTAAGTACAAATTATAGACCATACAAATGTCCATACGTGTAAATTCAGACCAGTAGATTTTGCACGATTGGCGTACAAACATACAGACTAAAAAAAAAAAAACTTTCGAAATGTGTTCTATCCATGATTTTAAACACCCTGTAGTATTACAATACAATGTAACAGATTTTGTTTCTTCACTCTTTTATTAAAAGTATAGATTAAAAAAAAATGAATAACATTTGGAGACAACCAATCTAAACTCGTACGTGGTTCTCTCTTCTTAACAAGAAACAGGGTCAAAGCAATGATGAGACATTTGCACCAGATTAGATCTCGACCACCATACACAGTGATATACCTTTAATAAACCTAAATTACACTGCAACTTATAATGTAACTTCGTCGTAGATTTTGACCTTAATACTTAATAACACGTGAAAATACATTTCTAGTAAGTAAAAAGCGGGGATAAACACAACCGGAAAAATTATTACTCCCAACGGGCACGTATAAATATATTACACCTGAAAAACTAATTTCTCCTATGAGAGTATGTATTAATACAATTAAGACAATCAAGAATGTATTTATATATATGTATTTACCTATGATCTAAATATACATAACATTTCAAAGTTTCATGCAAATAAGTTATCTATTCATGGTATAAAGTAAAGTCGCTTCCCGCTGTCTGTCCCTATCATACGCTTATATCTTTTAAACTACGCAATGAATTTTAAAGCGGTTTCCATTTCCATTTCCATTTTTTTATGGAAGGTGAGTATGTATAAGACATTCCAATTAAGATTCGTTTAGTAGACACAATTCAATTATAAATAATCAAGTCGTCAAAAAATTATATTCGGGCGCTTTCATGGCTTACGCTGGTTAAGCCTAATGAGATATATTAAAATAATGTCCAAAAGAATTATAGTTCTTCAAAATCCCTAGACAAAAGTCTGCGATGATATATGTCTATGTCCTATCGTTGACTCAATGTAACCATTTTTATCTTCAACATAATAATTAAAAAATATTACGTGATTTGCTATGCTATTTTCTCCAATTCAGTATTAATATTATCCAGATAAATTTGTTAGTTAACTTGCGCATTTAAATTAGATTACGATTATCCTTTACATTTTTTTTTTCATATGAATACCGAAGAAATTATCACGTATTTAAAATTATTCGCATCCAAAGAACTCCTACCTGAAAAAACATACGATAAATTGCTTGACGCGAGCTAAGTGCACTATTCGTAAATATGTAGTTACATTAAATACCATCACGCCTGTATCCTCGAAGTGTTAGGCAGAGGTGTACACCCACAGTTCGCCTGGTATGTTTTAGGTCTCATAAAATAGAGGCGAGCCTATTGCCATTAATCGGGCACAAGGCCAGACTCCGAGCTTCCACTGATAATTTCATAGAAAAACTCAATAACACTTTGCTCGACCTGGGAATCGAACTTAGGGCCCAGAGCATAGCAGTCGCGTTTAAGACCACTATGCAGGCCTAGAGGCAGTTATAAAGTTATGATCTGTCAATATTCAAGCGACAAACTCTATTCAGTATATATCTATACAATACATCATTTTGTAAATTGTACCTAAGCGAAGCTGGGGCGGGTCGCTAGTACTCTAATACAATATTGATTATAACAAATCTTTGCCCTACAAAAAGCAACATCAGGCATAAGTAGGAGAACATAAAAAAATTC
The DNA here is from genome assembly GCA_033032175.1 of Saturnia japonica. NCBI lineage: Eukaryota > Metazoa > Arthropoda > Insecta > Lepidoptera > Saturniidae > Saturnia > Saturnia japonica. The sequence continues at coordinate 16,021,878 of CM065325.1, forward strand.
CTACCATAACCGGAAGGCGGGGTAAAGCGTTAAATAAATAATACGCGAACATCTCATCTTAATTTGGCAGTCTTGTTATGTATTACTCGCCTAAAGAAAGAGGTCGTATACTGAGTCTTGTGGCAGCAACCCTACGTATCATAACGACATGTCACATGTACATTGCTGTTTATCTAACCGTGCTTACAGCTAAATAAACACAACAATATTTTGAAGGAAATCTCTAAGTTATATTATTTGTTTATATACAAGACAATATACTACAATAATTACAAGTAATCTGGTGTGTCATTAAAGTAGAAGGTCAAATTCCATTGAAATTAATATGGGACTACCCTTGAAATTTTCGCTTTCCAACGACAAAACTATCATCCAAATCGGTTCATAAACAAATATATACATCCGAATTAAGGACCTCATCCTTTTTTTGAAGTCAGTTAATAAAAAAAATCGACCGCTGTAGTCTATTAAATATTTACACTATGCAGAAACAACATAGTCAATATGGAAATATCTAAAAATTCAACCGTTTGTATTTTGTTTCGAAACAGGCTATATTTCTGTTTTTATGTCACAAAGTTTTCATGGAAAAACGAGAACACTTTTTATCCCGTGTTTTTGTTCAAACCCGTTAGTAGTTCAAACTCTGTGCTGGGTAATTTTTTTCTCAAATAAAACCTCTTTCAAAATAATTCTAACAGTTTGAAATACTTTTATTACGATCGTATTTTTTATGATTTTACTAAATTAAGTTATCTAACATACTTCGCCAATAATATTATAGAGTAAACAAAAAGTATGCGTGTATGTATGCAAGTGTATTAGAAGTTATATTTATTTGAATATCTTCAATACAATAAAAAAGAGACTAGCAAGAAAGTTTGTGATGTAGAGTTTTTGGTACAACCAACGCGCGAAATGTATTTTTTACTTTAATAAGGTTAATCTACTTCCAAAAAATGAGGAGGTTCTCAATTCGATTGTAATATTTCCAGCCATAACTTCTTTGTCTATGAACTGGTTTAGATGATTCTTTTTTTATTGGAAAGGGGATACTTCAAGGGTGGTTTAATTTCAAGTTTTTCTTTTCTGTTCAAAATTGTCTTGTTATTATTTACTTACGTAATGTTTAAAGATCAATAAATTGGTTTTATGTTTATGTATGAATTGTAAATATAATAACATTACGGTAATAATATAACAGAAGTTAAACAGTAATGTAAAGCGAAATGTTTTTCGAGTACAGTGAAGAACTTCACAAATTGGTAGTGCGTAACGCCGCGCCGGCGAAAGTAACGTATGAAAAGCTTTGAATTATGGCTTGGAAGTTGATGGGTTAGGGAAAATGAGATATGCCTATACTGTTGTGTGATTAAATTTCAAAGTATGGATGATGGATCGACTGTCTGTGTTAGTTCGTGTTGAACAATGTGCGCTCCGGTTTCTACATAGCACTCGGCGCCACTCCATGTCCCCCGAGGTGCGGGGGGCGAGGGGGCGGGTTACGGCAGATGGAGTGGAAACCTACCTTAATATGTCCTTCACAAATAATATTAACAATGAATACCTCGATATATTGTTATCTCTTATAATTATAACAAAATATGAATTACAAAAATATTTATTACACCTTATTTATTTAATACCCGCGGCTCCATATCTCTTTACGCGTTTTACTGATATTTTATAGTTTTTTTTTATAAAAGTATTCATAGGCGTAGCTAGTGGGGGACAAGGATGGGCATTGCCTATTTGACAAATTTTATTGACCATGCACCCGCCCATTACTCAGAAAAATCGACAGTATTGAAGAAACATACCTACCGTTTTTTTTTATCTTAATCAAAAAATAGTTATATTGTTTTAATGTAATTATTTCATCTTCCCCGGAAATTTTTCGTCCTGCTCTATTTCTAGTTAGATTACCGAAATTAAAAACTTATAGTGGTAGGTATAGGGTACGCTAATCAAAGATTTATTCATAATTTTCGTAACATTTAATACAATCTTGAATGCTATCTTTAAAAATTTCATCAGAATCGGTGGAGAATAAATTAAAAACAATATATTTGAAATTATTTACTAGTACTATTGTATATCAATTGAGGCATGCTATATAAGTACTTCCCATGTATGAACATTCACTAAAATTGGCCAAGCCGTATTTGAGTCAGACCCAGAATGTTAGGGGTCAGACAATAATTAATTAAATGTCAAATTTAACATTCATTTAAAGTTAACGAAGCTCTGCACATAAAACTGTAAAAATAGTTTTTTATACAGACAGACGCGAATTAGAGATTACATAAATATAACAAAGTGGTCACTCAATCACCCGTTATGTAGCAGAACTAAAAACAACCTCCCACATCAGCGTATCGGCCCTGAGGGGTATTTAAAGGCAACCCCACTTTCGTAAAAACTATTACAGGCTATATTTTATTGTTGTATTGTTTTTGTATGTATCGTGACACTTATACGACACTAGATTCTGCCTGCGGCATCGCTTGGGTTACTTATATATCAAAATACTCCAAGGATGAAAGTGATCCCCTATCTATTTATCAACTGAAAATGATAATAAATATTTAAATACTGTAAAAAATATTAAAAGCCCAGTTGTCTATAGTTTTGTCCTGTGACTTCTGTCAAGTGCGCCGAGCCTTTTTGGTTTTGTTTGAGAGAATAATATGTTTTAATCATAGATTGAATAACTACATTTATGGTTTCAACCGGCTAGCGATATATTTTTTCCATTACCTTATTCTTTATTATCAGTTGATTTAAAACGCGTGTGTTGGGCCACGGGGTCAGTTATTCCCCATATTTTTTGCCAGTTGTGATTGTCTTGAAGGTCAATGTGCCTGTTTGCGCTCCGCGTGCCTCGGTTGATAATTTTGATAAAACCTCTTGTAATTGTTGTTTTTGAACTGTGTATGGGCCATGCGACGAGCGATCCCCTTATTGCGGTAATTTTTTATATTTTATAAATTTGTAATCTTGCCACGAGAATAATTGGTGTGAGGAGATGACGATACTACCGACTGATGACGCGACATTTCCTTCCTATTCCTTTGACTATTACTTATCAGTGTGTAGCTTCTAAGGTCTGAGGTCTGAAAACGTTACTTGCCGCAGGAATACAGGATGCTGCTATTTGGCTGCGATCATCTGTACGATAGAAGTATTTACTTAACCTCATAAGGTATTTTTGTAAAATGCTTACTAGTACATATTAGTGAGTAAATTGATTACAACTAAGACAAACCTTGACTTACAAAGGTATTGAATTCATATATATAACAAATATATCAAAACCAGACAAAAAGGACTCATTTGCAAAACAAGCGCACTACGAAAGCTTGTTGTCATCTATAAAAGATTCATAAAAACTTCAATACTAAAGAAAAACGACCCCTGAACAAACTATAACACTGGAATGTATGTCGACACTAGATAAAAGTTACATGGTGCACAAAATTAGCACGATAATGTGACATAACAATTACTACTGGTTATTGTTATTGGTACTTGAACAACTCGTATTGGGTGTACAACTTGGAAATTTAACAGTTTTTTTTTGTCCACCATCTCATCTGATTAAGTAACATCATAGTTACCTTCCACGGACTAACAAGTCCAAACATTAAAAATAATTCTTCATTCATTATCAATGTCACAACGAAAAAATATTTTAATATAATGATAATAAATAACGCTAGCTAATAACTTCGTCGTCTTGACTGTTGGTTCTATTTTAAGTTTAAGCAGCCAATTTTACACTTGCTTAGTCTTCGTTTTTATTATTAGAGATTTTTAATAAATATCTTTGGATGACAACAACTGACCAATAATCATACTCGTGTATCGGTCACTGGTTTAGAAATGTATTTAATTACAGATGGTTTTTTTTATAAACTACCTTTGTCTTAAAGTTCGGCAAATGAAAGGAAAATAATTAATGTAACTTATATTTTACATCAATCTGTACGGAAACGGAGAAATTTATGGCCCTTTCGGAGAGTGTCTTCAAAACTTTAATATTACAAACGTCTGTCAAAAGTAGAAGCGGTTGGAATCGAGTTTAATCATTGTTGGAACATTTACGAAAACCTTAGGAATATCATAAACGTCACTTTTGTAACTCCCACTGACTTATTATTAACACAGTTTTTGACGTGACAACGTCTTATAATTCGATGGAGCCGGCTGCACGCACGAAAAAACATTACTCATGCGGCGTTACCTCGCTCTGAGGCGTTCCATTTAAGGCTTGAAGTGCAAGCGAGAACGCGGAACGAGCGACAAAGAGTCACAATCGGCCTCCGCGTTCGGCAGCGTTCGACATCTGTCTCTCTCCTACTTGAGTGAGCGATGCGTCCGCGTGGACAGCTGCTATACAATAACACATTTACATGTTTTCGTCAAGTATGAAGCGCAGTGAAAAGTGAATGTGGTGTCAATTGTTTAAAGCAACGATAATTGTGGCGATAAAGGTAATGATTCTTTCGATATTATTTGAAAAATGATACCATTCCATCAGTATTTTCTTATGACGTTGTCACGTTCAACTATCGTCAGTAAACCGACTTTACAGACAACCGATTTTTTTATCTTAGTCATAATCACCGAGTACTTCATATCAAATCTGCGTTCATATGCTAAAATATCTATCCTATATTTACTCTACTTACAGACATGAAACTATGTCCGTAGCGCCCTTAAACTGATTATTTCGTGTCTGAACAATAAGCCTTTTAATCAATCCCACGTACAATCTAGTATCCGTCAGCCCAATTGTGTATGTATAAATTTATTTTTTAAATCAAAACTGGTTCTTATTCTAACAATCTCCAACTTTGAAAGTTAATTATATTTAATTAATTATTGATGTAATGATGGGTCAGTGCTAGCATGTACGGACATCGACGTGAGATCGAATCCTTGCGAATGAGCATGAGCTTTCAATGAAAGAAAACATCGTGATGAAATCATAGCATGGTGGTAGAGCATTTTCTAATACCCGTCTGGCAAGCTACCACCCTCGAGTTGAAGACTTGTTCCAAACACCTGTAGATGTGTTCCGGCAGATGCAATTGAGAGCCAGTCGGAGGCTTAGCGTGCTACTATCTTGGGCCACAACGTCATTTTACATCAGGTGAGATTGTGAGAAACCTACAAAGAATAAAAAAAAAGATTTATTGAAGGACGTTTGGTTTTTCTTATCTATTGTCTATTTACGACTAGGACCTGACCACCATGCATATAGTGAAAAGCTTCTCAAAGTGACTCGCTTGTAAAGATTGCGTTTCAGTTTCAGCTTTGTTTTAATTAACACAGTCCGGTATAACAGCGGTGACCAGCGATGAATTTTTGATCTCTCCATGGTCGCCACTGTTTTTAGATTGTAATATGCATCGGGTATAGTTCAATCGCCTTTCCATGCTGTTGGCGACAGAACAGTTGTTTTTCGTGTCTTAGGTTAGGGTATTTTGTGTTATTATTATATTGACGTGTTATATATTATGTGTTACAATAAAATAGATTAATATTGACAATATTATAGAAAAATGTAAGCGAATACGCTACATTACAAGTTGCATGTTGTATGTTAAGATGTATATAAACGATTATGTATTGTGTGTCACATATGTGAAAATATAGCTAATATAGAATAGATTAACATATAAAGTAAGCCAATAGATTAAGTATATCAAATGTTATAGAGATTTTACGAGCAGAAAATAGTGATGTCGCCGTAAATTACATTGTTTTTGGCTTATGTACGGAATGTATACGTAATGTATATTATAAGTGAATATGTAATGGATAGATAATTCAAAGAGGAACATTTTGATATATAACATGTGTACATAGGATATATAATAAGAGAAATATAAAGAGTTTAACAGGGCAACCAAAGCGAAAAGTAAAGTTAAAACACGAAATAAACACGAAATAAAACGGGGCTCTCTTTACGGTCATTGCTCGAACCACTTAAGCTCGAAGAAGGGCCGTATTGGGCACGGTGTAATTCAACGAGTCTACAAGTACAAGCAACGAGTAACTACAAGAAGAAAGCTTTGGTCGTCCTGCGAACAATCAACAAGATATCGACTTTCATTGAAGACCGGCACCTCAAGCGGTCGTGCATTATTGCAACGGACCCTCACCACTAACATCACGTGCCACTGTCATCCGTACGGTATCTACGAGACGGGCATCCGGCGCAACAAAACCCGTCCAAACCGGGAAACGTCACACTTCAGCAGAGGGAAGTGACGCGTACCCAACACATGCTATTATAGAAAATGAAGTGTATTTTACCGATAAAATACTTGAAAAAAAATTCACACTTCTATTGTTAGATCCGGGAAGACGATGTCAACGTTATTGAAACTTGTTGTTATTGTGCAACTATACTGAAAACTGAAAACCAAACATTGTGTTAGAGGCAAGAATACTTGAGTAAACGCCACCACTCAGGAGGAGTTAGTAGGGATAAACATAATTATATCAAATTTATACTAATATTATAAAGCTGAAGAATTTGTTTGTTCGGTTGAACGCGCTAATCTCAGGAACTAATGGTTCGAATGGAAAAAATATTTTAGTGTTGAATATCCCAATAATCGAGGAACGTTATAGGTTATATAGCATCACGCTACAACTAACAGGAACGGAGCATCAATGAAAAATGTTGCAAAAACTGGGTAAAATTTATACCTTTTCAAAGTTTCAATTAATTCATTCCGTAAATAATTAAAGTTACGCAACGATGATGTATGAGGAAATTGTTTCTCTTAAAAAGTTAAAAAAAACAGGAATGGTATATTTTTATCATTTAAGATTGACGCAATATAACCTTTTTATGGTAATGAAATTTGTTCTAAAATAATGCATTATTTGCTAAGGTGTTTTTATAAACACGATGTTACTTCATATCAAAATAAATACATTATTCATCACAAGTATTTAATTTTGGATAAAATTGCCCTTTATATCTTCATAAAACATCTTTATAAAATATAAGAGATATCACAGTTTTAAAATAATCCCGCAGCAAAATAATAATCAAGTACTGCGCGTACATTTTAGCGGAATGGATGTGGCAGGCGGGCGGCACCTATAAATTTTTTTGTAGGTGCCTACGACAATTGTTATTTGTTTCTGCCGACGTCCCACTCTCTCTAACCCTCTCTCTCTTATGTGACGTAGACGAAGTTGCACGGGTCAGATAGTGGTTAATATGTTGGCAATGAATTGCGTTCAGTTGATTCTAGAAAATACTTGCATATGGCAAGATTGCAGTTGGTTTTCATTCCCCTTATTGTACATATGAACGTTTCTAGAACTAATATTTCTTTAGATGCCTTTATTAGATTCTAGAGAGCTGCGCGCGCATCATATCCACAGTGACGGAAGTGCGTCTTGATGTCAGTCATCAATAATACTTATATAAATTCATTTCACTGACTTTTTTTTATTTAGTGGTAAAAATAATTTTACTTTGTATATAAGTTAGTTAGTTTAGAAAACGTTTCATTAGAACTTACATCTGGAGCATAGCTCTGTGACATTAGAGGTGGGCGATTATGAATGATGGCTGAATTGAGATATGTACATATCAGAAATGCAGAGTGGGAAGCAAAAAAAAAGGTCGCATAGACGTAAACATAGTTCTATATATATACCAATTAGCTAAAAAAAAAAGGTCGTTCGGTCGTAATAATTATAAATTCTACAAAATTAGTGATTACTAATATTAGTACCTAGCATTAGTAATTACTAATCGTACTTCGATTATGAATGAGCACTCATCATCGAAATTTCTACTAATATTAGTAATTACTAATAACCAAAATCGAGATATCTTCATAATCGGATGATTACATTATTATATCTCATAAATGCCCACCGCTATGTGAAATATGGACGATAAATAAAAGGGACAGAGAAAGGTTGGCTGCCTTTGAAATGTGCTGTTGGAAGAGGATGGGGAAGATCAGTTGGACAGAAAGGATTACAAATGAAGAAGTTTTAAGAATGGTTGACGAGGAAAGACAATTGGACATTCGATATGCCACGACAAGTTCTATAAAACAATTTTGGAGGGAAACATTGAAGAAAAGCGAGGAGGAGGAAGGCCTAGAGAAAGCTTTTTCTAACTAGTGAACGATAAAGTGGGAGTCGTATCTTATCAAGAGGTCAAAAGAAATACAGAGGATAGGGAATAGCGGCAAATGCGCCACCAGCAAGAGCCGAACTCTTAAATTAAATAAGAACAAATAAACGATAAAAAAAACATTGTCTGCAATTCACACGTGGTAGCTTCACATATACGTTTTTTTTTTTAATTCAGAAAATGATCAAATACACACTAATGTAAAGTTTATGAAAATGTACATACAAGTACTCACAATCATTATTCATAATATCATTTTCAATTAATGCACATTTGAAGTATCCATAGTAACCTAACACAATATCAATCAGTAACAGAATGTCATAAGTGTTGTCTAAAAAGTTTTTGTTTCGTGCCTTTTTGATGAGGTAATAAAATTCATTATTGCGTGGTAACAACAAACTTTCGCTTTTTCGTTTCGTTTCATCGACTTTCGAATCACATCGATGCTAAAGAAGTTTTCACTTCAATAAAAAAAATTGTTTAAAATAATGTTTATTTATACAGACTAAATTATTTTTCACAGTAAAAAAGTCAGTATAATGAATTTACATTATTATCTTTGATGGCTAATTTGTCACCTAATCTTATGTGCATAATTGCATTAATTTTTGTTAATCTTTTTTTTAATAAAGAAATCGAGTTAAAGCATATTTTTCTAGTATACTATATAGAACATTCCATTCTAGCTACATACGTGGATAAAATATATAAATATTTAAAAAGCTAATCAGGCCACACGATGTCAGGTGCTGGAAACCAAATACCACGAGGTTAATGTAAAGAAAATAACCACGTCTTACGGAATAGTGTACTTCAGTTGATTGCTTCCACTATGTAATTGATTAACGACGTGCTTTTAGATTATTTCGTAAATAATTGATGACACCTTTTCAATTTCTAAATGTCATGAAATACATTGATAATTCACTAACCACACTTCTGTTTCTTCTGAGTTAATCAACACCTCAGCTTTAATTAAATCTAATTCCTGTTTATCGCAATGAAGATTGTAAATGGCATGGTTCTTATTGCGGACGACACTTCACTTTATTCAAAGTGAAAAGAATAGATTCGGAGCTTAGACAAACAATATTTTAGTTACAATCTCTGAATGGTTTGCTTTAAACAATTTACTGCTAAATGCAACAAAAACCAAATGTATGAGATTTGGCTTGCCCAATGTTCGGCGTGTTGATAGTAGAATCAAGAAAGAAGGGAATTTAGTAGGCTTAGTTGATAGTACTGTTTTCTTGGGTATTACGCTTGATTCTAAATTACAATGGAGTCTGCACATTAAAACCTAAGCGGGAAGATTAAGCTCTGCTGCATTTGCAGTACGTAAGATTCGCCAGTTAACAAATATTGGCACTGCTAGATTAGTCTACTTTGCTTACTTCCATAGCTTACGGTATTTTTCTGTGGGGTTCAGCAGCTAATGTAGATACCATATTTATATTATAAAAACGGGCAATTTGTGCAATTTGCAAACCATGATGGAAAAGCTAGACATTAAATAACCGAGACTGGTCAATATCTCAAGCCCACTGCTGCTTCAGAATAACGCTAGATCCCATACTTTACGACCGACGGTCACTAAAATAGGGAAACTGCGGTTGGAATGTCTCCGAAACCCACCTTATTCCCCGGACATTGATCCAACAGATTACCATTTTTTCTTGCAATTTCTTGCAAGGAAAATAAATTCAATTCCGATGAGGCTGTCCAAACTGCTTTCAAAGATTTTATTGACTCTTGCTCCCACAATTTTTTCAGCAATGGAATCAATGAACTACCTTTAAAATGGCGAAAGTGCATAGATAATAATGGTACATAGGTACTTCGATTGACTAAATGTATAATTTCATAATATTTTTTTCATTTTACTTTTACCATATAAAACGCTAATTTCATATGTAAGGACCAAATATTATTAACTTACATTATTGATTAAACTATACTATCTAAATCAGTGTTTACTACGAATAATAATTTATACATAGTTTAACAATTTATTTTGTCAATTTTAAAAATGTATACAAAAAAGTAATGTTCTTTTCGAAGCACGTAATTGAAATGTTTTTGTTAAAAATAATTTCTTTAGTAGTATTTTATTATTTCGGAACATCATTTAAATATGTTCTGAAGTTCTGATCAATCAATCTAGTAATCTAGAAGGCAGTTAGTAAATAAAATTTTCTCATTATTAAGTTTTTAATCAACACAACTTTTGTGATATTATAATCAATCAATACAAATCCCGTTTACACTAGTAAAAGTGTGTTATTATTTTTAAAGAAAATTAAAAACTTATGTTTAAGTGTTTAAATCTGGCTCGGAGGACCAAAATGCACAGGCGCAATTGTAAGGTGATGTAGAAAGTTTTAAATATCACAGGATAAGCATAATGACGGTCCAATAGCATGGGCATATTGTCTTGTATTCACTTGTATAATAGCTAATAAATGAAAATAATATTATGTATTATAACAAAAATATTAATCTAACATGCAATACAAATATAAAAAACTGCTGAATATATTATTACAAATCATTATTCTATTTATTTTCATATCTGCAGTTTAATATACAGTTATGACTGTATATGCACTTGAGTTTGATAACATTATAAGCGTTTGTTTACACGAAATTCAATAAAGTTTCACTATTCACACAACATTATTGTAATATGTTTGAACATGTCCGTCAGAACAAACATGGTGCGTGTGCCGCCGGGTGAATTATTTAATTTATCACAATAAATTCACTAACATCATCATAATATTGTTGTGGTTTACCCGTATGAGAGTTGTCGTTAAAACAGTACGTTGGTGAGTGCCGATTTGGCTAGTTTTTGTTTTAGAATATTCGTACTAGTCCGAATTAGGTTTTTACGGAAAGAAAAATTATAAAAGTTTACATGAATGAAATTCGGGAAAATCTGTATCTGAAACTCAAGAGCAAAAGTCACGATTGAAAGGTATGCGTACTTCATATTTTGTTTTGTTTTCAGGGAAAAAATTTCAGGTGTAAAACTCGAGAAAGTTAGCGCTGTGGTCGAGTGATTCACTATTGGAAATAGCAGAATAACATCTGCTGGGCTAGCTAGTTTAGAATAAATATTTCCAACAGTAATTATTGTATTCCAAAAAACTACCTCGAATAGGACTTACCCCTACCCTTCTGCCTTCTAATACATTTTAACATCGGTTTTGGATCATACAACCATTGCGAAATTTAAATCACCATTCAAGCTTATAAAATACTGCAACTTCGTCTGTGTCATATAAGAAAGAGAGAGAGAGAAAGGGTTAGAGAGAGTGGGTCGTAGGCACTGTATTATAGGCATCGCCCGCCTCCCACATTATTCTGCATAATAAAAATCCGCTCGCGGTACTTGATCATTATTTTGCTGCGGAGTTATTTTAAAACTGTGATATCTCCTAAGATATACATTTAAATTAACTACTATGAAGGGCAATTTTGTACAAAATTAAATACTTGTGGTGAATAACGTATTTATTTCGATAAGGATTAATACCATATTTATAAAAACACCTTCGCAATTATTGCATTATTTTAGAACAAATTTTTTTACCATAAAAAAGCTTGTATTATATAAACCTTAAAAGATAGACATATACTATTGCGGACTTTTTTTTGCTTTTTAATAGAAATAATTCAGTCACATACGATTGTTGCGTAACTTTTACCATTTACGCAGCGCACGCAGTGGAAGCTCTCAAAAGGTATATATTTCCCCCGTCTTTGCAACATTTTTCATTGATTCTCCGCTCCTATTGGTCGTAGCGTGATGTTATATAACATATAGCCTTCCACGATAAATGGGCTTTATAATATTAGTATGGATATTGTAAAACATACGTAATATAAGTTAATGGTTCCACCTGGACTTAAGTACGGTTTACCCTTAGTAACTATTGTCTAAGTCTAGGTCATGTTAGGCCGGCAAGAGATTCCTTTGAACACGCGTAATCGACCTATAATGTTTTAGTACAAAATCTACCCATCTAAATCAAGCCTAAGAGAACCTCCCATTCATCAGCTCAATGTGCCCAAAGCAAGCTCTTGTCCTAATTAAGGTGAGGCTTCAAATATTCTGGAGGCTTTCACAGTAATTTTCTCGTGTCGATTAAGATGCGAATGGAGGTCTCTATCCGCTTTAGAATGTGTTGAAATGTATATTGAGGTACAGACGTGAACAAAAGTGGTGAAACGAAAATATTGTATACATATTATTTGTGAATTTTTAAATCAATTATAGCCTAAATTATTGCAGACCATGTCGGTGAAGCGAAATCACAAGATCGGAACTGTTCAAAAAGTCAAACACATATAATACAATCGAGTATATACAATGTATTAGCATATATATGTACGCAGGCCGCTATACTACGCGTCGCTAGTCTGATGCAAGCGCAAAACGTCACGAGCATGTCGAGGTTATTATTGGCGCGAAGGTCACGCGAACCCATAAGTTTTTCCCTATAAAAAATCGTTCAACGCGGCTAAAGACGTTTTCACTTCAAAAATTGTTGTTAACATTAACATGTTAAATAAGTTACTAGTATTAATATTGAATAGATTACTAAGTGTGTTGGTCAATGTGGAAAAGCTATAAGAAGTTTGAAGTGAAAATGTGTTTTTGTATAACACGCTTCTATGTCATAGCTTATGTTCAATCTCTTAACTTTACGTTGACAAAACTACACGTAAACAGTACTGAAATATAAAAATATAAGCAGAAAAAGAATTTTGTCGCTTAGTATGTCACATGTGATGTTGATGGCGTGAAAATTATACGAAACAACGTCAGAGACAATGAACCGGCAAACGTAACGCGTGTCGACCTCGGACCCCGGACGCGCACAGAGCGAACCGCGTTCAGAACCCTGAACCAATAAAATGGGCCATCAAGGGTTCTCAGTCAGATGGAAACGTCCTATCAAATCGTTTTAGAATTATATGATTAGAAAATCTTTCATGGTTTCTGATCGCTACAAATATTTTACGTTGATAATATATTTTTATTTTTATTCAAAAATATGAAAATTCTTAGATACATTTATTTATGCGTCGGTATTGTCAGTCCGCCTTGAGGCCAATTAAATTAATTATGCTTAGCTCTTGAAACGATAGTAAAACCCACATAGTAATATTGATATCACTCACACGTATTCTTATATCTTCCAGTATTATGGTACAGTTAATTTAATTAGTTTAAATAATTATTTATATCATTTATTTATTTTGTTTATTCTTAGTTTCTTCCTCGCGTACAACCACTCCGCTGACGGTACTTTCAATGATCCCAATCACGAAATTTAATAAGAAGTTTGTTACCTATTTCAATTTATTTCCTGTACAATATGTAATTATTTATTTTGTCATGAATTAATATTTTATAACTCATAAGTTCACTAAAACATAACCTACGGAACGTAAAAGGAGTTATTGTCACCTTATAAATTATGTTGTCGAAGATAATTATATTTTCAAAAAATTTTTGCGCATTTATTTATTGCATTACATTATTGTTCCATATTAGCCTTTACTGGAAGAGAGAATTATGGCGGCAACTTCTTATTTACGTTTTTTTACTACTGCTACGTTAATTATTCCTTTAATTACCTAACTTTAAAAAATATATACAACAATAACATCGCCAGAGAATATGATTTACCATGAAAATCGGGTGAATGATTCTCAAATTATAACTAAACTAACGAACAGACATACATTACGTTTTATAATGATATGTAAGTATATTTAATGTTACATTCGGAGATTTTTATTAAAAATATCCCGTGTTGACATTATTTTGAAACTGCCGATTTGTTTTTATTTGCCTGTGTACACAGTTCTAACGAGTTCTCTTAGTTACACGTCATATACGGGTTTATTTCCACAAAAATTATGAAATATGTTGTTTATTTATTATGATTAATGAATAATGCACATTAAAAAAACTATCATCACCATATTATTTGCATTTCATTGAACTAACGGCCATTTAATTCAAATCTATGCTAAATTTATTTATGATAATTAAACAGCTCGTAAATTCATTTTATGTATTAAGCTTAATACATAAATGAATATTTAATAACAACAAATGACAATTCAGTCATGTGGGTGGATCGAACCCGCTATCTCACGCCTCAATAGCAGGGGCTTACCTTCACTGCGCCACGAGACATAAATAATAATTATTATTTATATTTCTCTGCCTTGTATTTGTATTCTGTTTGAATATCTAAATTACAGTAAGCTCACTGCTTTTTTAAGTTTTTGTTACAACAATATACGTATTAGTTTTTAATAATAACTTATTTACTTTATACCAAACATACGAAGCTAGGGATAAATACAATTAAGTGTGTATATAAGTTTGTAACTGTGATGGTTTTAAAACTATCAAAAAGGTAACCAATTCCAACAAAATCTAGCATGCTACTCACATATAGTTAAATAAAAGCAGTGATGTTTACATAGTAAGTACTTAAATCTACAAACGATCAAGGTAATTTTTTTATTAAAATAAATAAGTGAAAACACTTTTTCTAGCTGATTATACCGCGAACAAGAGCTGCCACTACATTATAATAATCGATGGTGTCACTTACAAGCTTATGAATATTTTACATTAGTGAGGAGGCGTGTGTGCACTCCCCCACTCCCCGCCCGCCCGCCGACGTCGCCGCACTCAACGCGCCGCGCCGCCCGCCCTAATGTCCGCGATGAATCGTTTCGAGGTAATTTCGCGCAAATAATTCCTCCCCATAATGTACGCATACTAATTACTCGCCGCGTTATGATTTATCAATTAAATTATATAATGATAAACTAGTTCTGACACACGGCTTTAGATCAATGATATGAGCATAATTATTTTGAATTGAAAGGCAAATAGAACATATTGTATAGATATTATTATTTCATACAAAGTAGTAACATCCTGACATCATTTTATTTTATTATTAGTAACAATTTTCGCTACGACACTGTCTCGTTTGATTACAATTATGAGTTTATATTATTGTAAATATATCAGCTGAAAAATGCCCACTGCCACTTAAGTCTTGCTATCTTTGTCTAAGTCTATCTCCTCATTTCTGATTCGACCACGCAGAGAAGCTCCGAGCATAGCCCTCTCCATTGTTCTTTGAGTGACCTTGAACTTCCTTATGAGAACCATAGTTAGCGACTACGTCTCAACACCATACTTCATGTAAATGTCTTATAATAGTGTTCAGGCAACACTATTTTTTACCTGTGCTCCGGTTGGCTGTGTTTCGACGCTTGGGGGCGCGCACGGTCTCTACACAAAAAGAAACGGTTTCCCGACGTCGGTCTGGTCGGGGTGTTCGGAGCCTTATCATCATTCCAAATTTATTAAGTACTGTGATTGCTTCATAAAAAACGCTTGTTCGTGATGGAACAGTTTTGTGTGTACCTAAGCAGATATAATAACTCTGACAACGGCGGCCGCTACAGTGACCAGTGTGGATTTGCACCCGGTCAAGGACACAACATCAACGGCGACCCTAGGTAAGTCGGCACGGTTCGGCCGGGCTCAGTTATTTTTGGTGGGCCTGAACAAATCCCGAATTGACAGGATTTAGGAAGTCCCGGGACCGGCGAATCACAAGACTAGACGGCTTTAATTCGCCGTTCTTAGTATCCGGCCCCCACATTTCATGGTCCTTCGAGCCGGATAGGGACTTGCTTAAATTATCCTTCATCAATTAATATCTTATTTCGGTAGAATTTCTAAAAATATCAGTATTCGGTTCGGTAACCCGGGGTAGTTTAAAAAAAAAGTGTTTTGTGTTAATAATTACTTTTTCGTTATTATTTCTATAGATACGATTAGATACGGCTAATTTCATTAATTATTGGTCATAAAATATCTATTTCATTAAATATTTCACATAATAGGTTCACAATATTTCGGTCGGTACTTCAAAAACTGTTAATAGGTTAGGAGTACACTGAGTTATTTTATTATTCGATACATTTTGTTTAAATTTATAGTAAAATGCCCAAACCACAGTCAATTAAATTCAAAACTCAATATGATTGGTTTTTCAATACTTTGGAAATGATAAACAGTAAAAAGCACGCCACGGGAGTGATTTCGGCGCGCTTACGGAAAATAGATGAGCGGTATAGCATCTTGTATGAATGTTATGAGGCACTTTTGACTGATGAGACCGATGAGGAATTGGTTCAGCAGTATGATCAAAAATATAAGGAAGCTGAGGAAATTTATAACCAGCTGGAGGCAGTATCAGCGGCTTATCCCAATCTGGAAGGGGTCCACAAACCCACGGAGAGTGCTCAATCTGCGCGTTTGCCCACCATAAATCTTGCGCATTTTGACGGTGACGTATATTCGTGGACAAGTTTTATTTCGTTGTTTACGTCATTGGTTTTAGCTCGTAATGATATTTCTAAAACGGAGAAATTCCATTACTTGTTTTCGCACGTCGAAAACGAGCCTAGGTCGTTGCTAAAACATTTGCCGATGGTGGACGAATCTTTAGATACGGCTTTAGATATTTTACGCGGCCGGTATGAAAACAAACGGTTATTGGCAGACAGTCAGATCGCTAGAATTTTACATTTGCCAACGATGAGTAAATGTAACGGGCTTCGTACTGAAATTCTAAATCCCTTATTAGAATTATTTATAGAAAGTTATTTATTGCTCCATATCAGCTTACTTAAATTACCTACGGATTTGAAGTCTCGGTTTGAACAAAAGTACGGCGGAAATAATTTGGTAGTACCGACATTTTCACAACTGTTAGAATTTCTGCAGAACGAGTGTCGCCATATAGATACGGCTACTACGGATATGACGACTTCGAATAATCAGTCAGATTCAAACAAGCATCCACGGTCGAGCAACACTAGGCGGAACCGGGTGATTCATCTTGTAGGTACAAACCAACATACAATCGAACGGAAAACTTGTATGTACTGCAATATGAACAATCACAACATTTCGGAGTGTTTTAAATTTATTAAACTTAATGCACATTCACGAAGGGAGTGGGTAGTGTACAACGGCCTTTGTTTTAAATGCTTCGGAACTCATACAGCGGTAACTTGTGGCAAATATGTGCCATGTGATAAATGTGGTCACTTAGGTCACCATCGATTGGTTTTTTCCGCAACAAACCAATCACGGAATACTCAGTCGGCAATGTATCGTGATGTTAGGTCTCAAGATCGTAATCACGATAGTAAGCGATCATATACGGGTAACAAATCAGCCGGTTACAGCGCAGGCGTTGCGGGTGATAGGTCACATGATCGCCGCTATGTGTCAAGCCATAATAGTCTCTCGGAACGGAGACGCAGTGCCGATAAGCTCGGTCGTCAGAACTCGGAGTGTACTTGCGCGCGATCTGGAGAACATTTGCGACGCCGTCAGGAATCTGCTAGCCCGGTAAACGTCCGGTCGCGCAGTAATCATTTAGCATAGCAATCAATAATATATACAAATAATAAAATCATTTCGTCAGCTCAGTTGGAAGGTGCGCGTAATTTAAATAATATTTCGGATGAAACGGTACCTAAACTTATTGACAACGTTATTTTACCGACGGTGGTTATTGATGTGAAAAAACAAAGTAACAGTTTCATTAAGGCGCGCGCTCTACTAGATCTCGGAGCACAAGTGACCATCGTACGAAATGATTTGGTTTCTCGGTTAGGTTTGCATCGACATTATATGACTGTACCTTTAATAGGTATCGGCGGGCTACAGACTCATAATAGTCAATCAGTTGTTACAATATATTTTAAACCTACAAGTTCCAATAACTTGTTATCGGTCACGGCGGTGGTTTTAAAGAAACCTACTACTTATTTAGCGGAGAGATTAAATTTAAATTGTGATAGCAATAATATACATTCGGCGGATAAGGCATGTTCTCGATTACAAGAGATAGATATAATTTTCGGTTGCGATTTTGGGTAAAATTTTAAATGGCGATAAAATCAATTTAGGGAAACACGGTCCTTATGCCTTAGGTACTATTTTTGATTTTGCGATTTTCGGCCCGGTACAATCGGATAATAAAACGGATTATTTTATAGGAAATACGTTATTGGAAACGGTAGAAAAATTTTGGCGTACTGAGGAACCACTTCAGACTAAAATTAGGGATCCTATAGACTTGGAGTGTGAACGTCTATTCTTAACTACGACGTCACGCGGCTTAGACGGTAAATATACAGTTCGTCTTCCACTCCTTCCGGAGTGTGATAGGAAATTATTGGGAGATTCTCGGAATAAAGCTTTAAACCAGTTCTACTCATTAAAACGTAGAATGGCACGGAACCAGGAATTTCGCGAGAAATATGTTGGGTTTATGAACGAATATTTGGAACTCGGTCATATGCAAGTTTCGTCATTTGATTTTAGTTCGGGACTCGAACATTATTTTATCGGACATCATGGTGTATTTAAAAAATGCGGAGATACATCTAAAATTCGCGTAGTATTTAATGGTAGTGAGAAAACTAGCTCGGGGGTTTCGTTGAACGACTGCTTATATTGTGGCGAACGACTCCAAAATGACATCACGGACATCATTTTGAATTTTCGGTGGCCTCGTATAGTATTTACGACGGACATCAAAATGATGTTTAGACAAACTTGGATTCATCCTGAAGATCGTCGATATCAATTAATTTTCTGGCAGTCATCCCCATCGGAACCACTGTTGGTGTATGAACTTTGCACTAATACTTACGGTTTGAAATGCAGTCCATATATTTTCATACGATGTTTACATCAAATCGCTTATGACGAATCCCGAACGGTCAACTCGACATCAAACAATACCTCGGGCTGTAGTCTGTCAGTTCCGGTTCAGCTCGAGGAGATGTCTCGCGTGTCACGTCTTCTCATTAAAAATAGTTACGTAGACGATTTAAACGGCGGTGAAGATACTTTGGAAGATGCTTTAGAGCTACGCGATGAACTTATCCAAGTAATGCATTCGGCGGGTTATGAGTTGAGAAAGTGGTCTAGCAATGTGCCACAATTATTAGATGGTCTACCTACCGACCATTTGGAGACCCCGCGGTACTTTGACGGTTTTGACAGTAATGGTCTTATTAAAGTTTTAGGCATCCAGTGGGATCCAGTTTTGGATAGTTTTACGTACACGGTTAATTTACCATCGGACAGCACGGTTATTCGACGTAAGATTCTATCTTTAGTAGCTCAGCTATACGACCCATTAGGTTGGATTAGCCCTGTTATTTTTTCATTAAAACGTATCCTTCAGTCGTTACTAGGCAGCAGCCTTGAAAACAATAACGATTCGCGGAAGGTTGATTGGGATTCTCCAGCCCCTGCTGATATAGTTCACCGGTGGCAAGATATTATAGAGGATTTGCCAAGAATACAAGAGATCTTCCTGCCTCATTGTTTAAAGCCAAGCTATGATGCTCGATATAGCCTCCACGGTTTCTCGGATGGCAGTTCTGTAGGTTATTCGGCGGTGGTATATATCCGCGCAGAAGCTTCGGACGGTACAGGCGCGATTCAGTTATTAATGGCAAAGTCTAGAGTAGCACCTCTAAAAACTAGACTCACTATTCCCAAGTTGGAATTAAACGGGGCAAAATTGCTTTCGGGTGTTCTGAACCATATTGTGTCATGTACAGAAAATAGCATTCGGTTTGAAGACATTACAGCCTGGTGTGACAGCACAATTGTGCTTGCGTGGTTACGGACACCGCCGCACCAGCTTCAAGTTTTTGAAGGAAATCGAGTTTCGGAAATTAAGTCATCGAAAGCAAGTATCACTTGGCGACATGTTCCAGTGATATGAACTGTGCTGATGTCGCATCGCGCGGTTCCATGGCGGCGGCGTTATTGATACATGACCTGTGGTGGAACCCACCATGGTTATGTCAACCTTCGCAGACTTGGCCTAAGAATTATTTGGAATTCCCTTCGGATTTACTACCTGGTTTGCGAGCAACGGCTAAATTTATTAACATCGGACTTTTGAATCCAGATTTTAATCTCTTAGAACGTTTTAGTTCTTTCAATAAATTGGTTAATGTTACGGCATACCTGTTAAGATTTGTATATAATTGCAAAAATAAATTAGTTCGGAAAGTCGGAAACGTTTCGGTATCGGAGAGACGGATTGCTCTTATGTGTTTGATTAGGCAAATACAATAATCATTTTTTGGTGAAGATATTTCTAATATAAAATCCGGCAAAATTATTAAAAATCATTTACAGCGGTTGAGTTTATTTATAGATAAGAATAATTTATTACGGGTCGGAGGACGAATAAGACATTCGGAATTGTCTTACGATGCGAAGCATCCCATATTGTTACCAGGCTAAGGAAAATTCACGGAATTATTGGTTACATATTATCACCAAACTTATTGCCACGTCGGTGCAAACACTTTAGCGGCTATATTGTCCAGAAATTACTGGATTATTTCGGCTCGGCGTATGACTAGACATATTACATTTAAGTGCATTCAGTGCTATCGGACTCGGGCAAAACCTACGCAACCCTGCATGGCAGATTTACCACCGGATCGTATAACAGGCGTGCGTGCATTTCTCGGAGTCGGCACGGATTTTGCTGGCCCCTACTTTATAAAATCTAGTACCTTGCGGAACTTTAAAATACAAAAATGTTATTTATGTGTTTTTGTCTGTCTCGCGACTAAAGCGGTTCACTTAGAGGTAGTTGCAGATCTTTCGGTAGAGGCCTTTGTAACAGCCTTCACTCGGTTTATTTCCAGAAGGGGTTGCCAACTTTGATTCGTTCGGATTGCGGGACAAATTTTTGCGGGTACTGACAAATATTTGAAAGAGTTGTACGTCTTTTTACGAAACAATAATTCTGATTTAGAACAGAAATTGACTAGGGACAACATAACGTGGTTGTTCAACGCTCCTGCAAGCCCCAACTTCGGAGGTCTTTTTGAGTCCACCGTTAAGTCGGCAAAGACTCATGCTAGGCGTGTTATCGGTGAAACTAAGCTTACCTTTGAGGAACTTACAACTCTCTTCACTAAAATAGAGGCGATTTTGAATTCACGGCCGTTATGTCCCCTTAGTACAGATCCGCTGGATTTAGAAGTGTTGACACCGGGACACTTCTTGATTGGGCAACCGCTAGTTGCGCTCCCCGAATTTCCTTATACGGAAGTTAAAATTACTCGGTTGTCTCGGTATCAACAGCTACAAAAGATGTCTCAACATTTTTGGTCACGTTGGCGAAACGAATACCTTCATACTCTTCAACAGCGATTTAAATGGACTTCGGTTACTGATCCACCTAAACTAGGCGATCTAGTGTTGATTAAAGATGAGAATTTAGCTCCTCTTCATTGGAGACGAGGTAGAATTGTAAAATTATTACCCGGTAGAGACGGAATTGTTAGGGTAACGGAGGTAAAAACACAGGGCGGAGTTTTAATGAGACCCGTTTCAAAATTGTGTAGGTTGCCATCGGTAACTTTGGAATAGGTAAGCAAGGCGGACCTTGCTTAGGCGGCGGGATGTTCAGGCAACACTATTTTTTACCTGTGCTCCAGTTGGCTGTGTTTCGACGCTTGGGGGCGCGCACGGTCTCTACACAAAAAGAAACGGTTTCCCGACGTCGG
Organism: Saturnia japonica; assembly: GCA_033032175.1. Lineage (NCBI taxonomy): Eukaryota > Metazoa > Arthropoda > Insecta > Lepidoptera > Saturniidae > Saturnia > Saturnia japonica. The sequence continues at coordinate 16,043,755 of CM065325.1, forward strand.
TCTGGTCGGAGTGTTCGGAGCCTTATCATCATTCCAAATTTATTAAGTACTGTGATTGCTTCATAAAAAACGCTTGTTCTTTGTGGAACAGTTTTGTGTGTACCTAAGCAGATATAATAACTCTGACAACGGCGGCCGCTACAGTGACCAGTGTGGATTTGCACCCGGTCAAGGACACAACATCAACGGCGACCACAGGTAAGTCGGCACGGTTCGGCCGGGCTCAGTTATTTTTGGTGGGCCTGAACAAATCCCGAATTGACAGGATTTAGGAAGTCCCGGGACCGGCGAATCACAAGACTAGACGGGTTTAATTCGCCGTTCTTAGTATCCGGCCCCCACAAATAGTGTGTGCCTGTAATAAGTAGTTTCGGATATCTGAATTAGATTTAATATAATAATTACGAAATAAACAATGTGTTAATATGTGCGCTGTTGGCGGTGCTCTTATTAAGTCAAGTAGGTTTTACTGTCAAAAGGTTGTTATTGAGTGGATCAACATCAGGCATTTAGTATATATGCACATATTATCAATAAAGTAACAAAAATTTTGTACAACAAAAATATGAGATCAGACCTGGCGTTCGCTCTCCACAACTGCACATAACGTACTATCGAAATCCAGCCCCATCCCTACATAATTATTTTCGACAAATTTCGATGTAGGTACATTCAATATAATATAACGAGATAAATTTCAAACCAGTATAATTTAAATAAAACATTTTTGTATAACTCTTATATATTAATATACAATCGTCATTAACAGTCACAAATATATATTATTATATTCTATACACTTAACACAGAGTTCTCGTATGTTTAATTAAGAACGCAGTAGTATTTCACACGGCGCCGCGGCGGGGCGTCCCTGTATTATCGTACTTTCATCTAGGGCGCCATTTTATAAAATATTTATATCGTTGTAAACTTTTATAACTGTTAATTAAAGGCAAACATATAAAGTAACACTTATGATGTACATGTGTACAAAATATTATAAGTACTTTTTTTATTGTCGCATACTTTGTAATTGATTAAATCAGTCGATACGAAGCTGTTTTGATTGTTTACGTGATTTTTTCGGATATAAATGTATAATATTATACCCCAATGCTATATAAAAACATATGTGTCCGGTGGTTTGGTATGAATGGAAAAAAATCGAGAAACCAAAAGATTATAATAATTAGACGAGCCAGGTAAAAATAATCCAATCTTGTTGAATATGGCATGTGAGAACTCTAATTAGATGAACGTTCACAGTTTAGACAGGTATGGTGTCTATTAGTATCGGAGACCAAAATCCACTTAGGGTCGCAGCGCCCGCGCCACTGCAGTAATTTTTTTTTTTTAAATTATATGTGCGTTATGATCATAGAAAGAAAACGCTTATTATGCGAAAACAACTCGTAACAATAGTTTGGATGTTTTAGAAAACCACAACGCGTTTTCAGCTGTTTTTACACCAAATCAGCATTTTCGTTCTTTGAACCTAACTAGGCTACATGTAGCTATAAAGTGATACATTTGACAAGTGACGTAATTTGACAATGTAATTGAATTTCAATTAAGCATTCGAACCCACCTCTGACGTCAGGCATCCTTATGCGCTACTAATAAACTATCATCGCATTAAAAAGTCCACTAATTTCCTAAAAGGCAAACACAAGAATTTTCGTAATTAATAAATATATCTTATAAATTTTACATTAGATCCATAGACGACAGTTATTATATATTTCGAGAGGTAATAAAAAAATGTAGAAAAGTATATTTTACCCGACATCAAAAGGAGGTATATTTATAATGTTAATAATATTGGACTTTTAGTACGAGATCCGGAACAAGCGGAGCGGTGGGGGAAGAGTTCATTCGGGCAAAAAAATAAATGCTACTGATGGAAGGAAAATAACGGCGAGTTCACACGGAGTTTATATCGTCTTGCTTCGAGATAGATCGAATATTCACTGTAGTGAACTGGGTAAGTATTAGGTCCTTACATGTGAAATTAGCGTTGTATATAGAAAAAGTAAAACGAAAACAGTATTATGCATTTATACATTTAATCAGTCGAAGTATGTAGCATTATTATCTAGCACTTTCGCCATTTTGTAGGATGTTCATTGATTCCATTGCTGAAAAAAATTGTGCGAGCGGGAAACCATAAAATTTATGAAGGCGGTTTGAACAGAGTTTACCCACCACCCTCGCTTTATCATCAGACCATCGGGCTAGGGGTCTGCCTCGTAATCAGTTTCCACTACTACGGCACCGCTCCGAAATCTCTTTGGTCCATCGTTCCTCTCCAGCTCGTCTTGCCAAGTGCTCCGCCTACCTATACTATAGCTTCGTGACTCGCTTGCTAATATCTTCAACCTTTGTTCTTCTCTATGAGCGAGATTGTATAGCTATTGTAACTAAGTTATTCTGCTAAATTACTCGTTTAGTTTTATTTTACAATAAGCTGTAATAATTCGTTATTCACGGGGATTGAGTTGCATCGGCTCGTGAGACGATATATGTTGCCAATCGAGTGGAACACGGCAGAGGAAGCGCCAGAAATACAATACTCTCGCTATAAAAAATTACTCAGATTCTACCACTTTTACGAACGTATGAATTTGAGGGATTGCGAGAAACGATACAATACAGTAAGGTGTTTTCTCGAGCTGTTTGAAAGAAACTTATTACCAACCACCTAATAGGTTGTTCCGGTAGCTCCACATGAGAGCCATTTCTTTAAGACAATCTATTAGTATAAGATAAATGAGTGATAAGAAATGCTCATAATTATATGAGATCTAACTGATTCAAGAAAATAACTTCTGAGCGTAATTTTGAAGTATATCTATATATTAATACGTAAAGCAAAAGCTTTCTACTCCTTTCTAACCGGATTGCGTGCACGGAAGACTGAGATTTGGCATGGTTAAAGTTTACATGGAGAAGGAGTGCAGAAATCTAAAAGTTATCTATAATATTTGTTACTAATATATTAAATAAAATAAATTAATACTGCGAATCCTAAACCGATCAGTGCCATTGAACTTAGACCCCCCAAAGTATTGACATTGCCACTCAACGAAAAGTGACAGCAAGTGATATAATATTCATTGTTTAGGTTCATGAACACTGGAAATGTCACCTATGTAGAAAATAGTCTATGAATAAAAAGTCGCTAGTCGAATTTCGAGTTTAAGGCGATCGCTAGTTTATATAGATCTCCAAATAACACTCTTTGCCATGGATATAACGATACTGATACGATATATCGGCTGATGCAGTACTTTGGCCGATTTAAATTATACCTAAGGAGGATAGCGACATTATTGTTTCTTTACTATAAGTATAAGTTTTAAAATCGGAAATTACCTGACACTTGCTCGGATACTGGCAAGGTGCGAGGCGATAAGCGGTGTATTGCGATACTTAGAGGTTTCGTTACAACAAATCTAGTTGGTGTGCATATTTTTGGATTTGACGGTCGGAAGGTGGTGTCTTTAGAGCTTGGAAACTCTCATAACAGCAACGACGGCAATATCGGCGACGAAAATAAGTGACTTTTCATACAGATAATAATACTATCATATATAAATATTTGAGTGATATCGACTTCAATCAAATTGATATACAGTCCACTTAATTTAAGTTATGGGTGTGGGAGTAAAAGAAAAGAAAAAAGAAAAATATCACTGTATCAATGTGAAACGGACCTTAATTCAATGAACCAATAGTTATAGAAACTTATCATCGAAATATCAAATTTATAGTACACAAAAAGAAAAAGAAAGTTGAATATTATGAAAGATGTCGTCTCTAATGGACAACCTAGAAACAAACCGGACTTTGTTTCACGTAAATATATCGTATATTAACCATAGCAAAATAATCAATAATATCTAAGTATAATTCTAATAATATATAACTATAATATAGTGTATTGTAATATTATAATACCTATAATATATAATGTACGCAATACATATTAGAACAAATGCCACGGCATAAAAAGCGCACGGGAAGCGAACCTTGAACGTACAACTCTCATTGAAAAGATGCGAAATTTTGTATTTCTTAAATTAGCAGTATATGAAATGTATAAACTGGATCAAAGACACTGTCATTTTACAAACTTGTACATCTATGTAAGCTAGATTTTATTGCATACCTTACCTATAAAATAGCAATTTATTTACTTTTACTTTATTAACTTACCAGCTTATACCCTCGACTTCGTTCTCGTTGTCTTTAAAATGAAACAATTTGCGCGCCACCTTTTGTAAAATGGTTGTGTACTAATAGAAGACCTTCGCAGATGAGCTAATAAACAAATATGATTGATAGTTCCAGAGATTACAGAGTTTAAACAAACAAAAAAAAAACAATTTCATAACCTATAAAATAAGTATTTATAATCTATGTAATTTTATAGATATATCAATATTTTATTAACGGTATTATTATTGCTGACGCCTGCGAAGAAGAGTATATGTCTTTGTTACTTATTATGAAGAATTTACGCTGACGGATGCAATAATTGCTATTTAATTTGAGAAGGAATGTCGACGATATACTTACATATTTATATCAGCCTTTGATATTATCGGGTTTCATTTTAACCCGCAAACATTTGTGGCAAGTGTAATAATTTATATTTTTGTAGTACAAAAATGTTTCTTATTTTTTGTCAGGAAATAGATGTCGGAACAATTATTCTAATCAAACCGTTTCATGTTATACCCATATCAAGAGGGGCATATAGAATAACTGTTCGGAAATCTTTGGGAGTCTGTCATATTGGATTTTAAATGATGTCACTTAGCTAACTATGCATTGCCATCCAAAGTAAACGTGTATGCAAAGTTTCAGCTCAGTCGGTTGGGAACAACTGTTTTAAAATTTAGCTGCAAAATTTGACCCATGCAAAAAAAGCAAGTAAAAATAAAAGTTTGTAAAAAAATAGCATAGTAGTATATTTCATTTTAAATGTTGTATTTTTTTGTAGTTTTATCAAACCAGAGTTTATTCATTTTATAGCAGAGGTGCTATGGAACTCCTTAACAGAAATTATATGATAAACGAAATCGTAAACCGTATTCCATATATTTCAATAATCTCGGATAAGGAAGGAGTCTAATGAGACGCTGTCGAAGAACCAAAATGAATTAAAATTACGAACATGTGTAGTAAAATTTAACTAATACTTATCTAAACTAAGGTTAATATTGTTCACCCACAAATTTTGAAATAATATCCATTTTTTTTTCTAAATACAAATCTATAAATAATTTAATAACCATAACTGAAATTATCTGAAATTGTAGAATATTTGAAATAATTTCATATATACTTATATCTATAACCGATACCAATTAAATACTTTTAAAATATCCATATTTATTTTGGAAATCTCTTATCTGTAACATCTCAGCTTTTACCCTCATAGAGATTTCACTTTACAATGAAGTAACTAGAGAATTTATAATACTTGGTGATTCCCCAAAAATTGATAGGGATCCTCTACATAAAAACCTTCTAGAGAGATCTAAATGGATGTTTTTATCAAACCAAACGTTAAGCGGGAGGTAATATTGTGTAATAAAATTATATCTCATAAAAAATTTTCCTCAGTAAAAGTTTATTTAAACGTCGAGATTGGAAAGCTCGTGGTCACGTTTCCCCGTGATGAAATATCGTGGAAAACCGTTCACAAGAATTTAACCAGGTTTTTTTGTTTGTACAGTTATTTAAAAAGGTTTTAATGTTTCTCTCTTTTCAAATTTCATCTCTCTTAGCCTTTTTAACTTATAAATAACTAGTAAACGTTATCAAAGTTGAAAGGGCTTCTGAGAAACGAAATCTCAGTCAGCTCAACGTACTATTTTTATATGAAAGTATTTCTGCCCTTTTCAGTAGTTAATAAATCAACCACAGCGCAATCTACCACGTTCAGTGATAACATAAAAAGAATCTCCAAGAAAAACGCTTCTAATTACCAACATTCATGGTGATCATCCTAATGGAAGTGGAATTAATCAATCTCGTATAATATTTATAATTAATATATGAGATAGATTAACTCGAACTCCATTTGACCGATTACCAAGAATATTGGTAAGTTTAAGTGATATATAAAAGTATTACTTCTAATTTTACAAGCAATATCTTACATATGTATTCATATATAACCGGGAATCTACAAATCGATTTTCATTTCTGTAACTTTAAAACTCATGATACTTAAGTACCTACTAAATCAATCAAACTTTTTCTATAAATTTTTCTTCATTACGACCCCTACCTCTCAAGAGGTACCGACAATATATATATATATATATATATATATATATATATATATATATATATATATATATATATATTGCATTATATTTTCATGTGTGTGTTAATTTTTAGTCAAGAAGAAATTATAAAATTGACTTCAAACATACATAATACCAAATTACCAATTTTCCTTTATATGTACTTCGTTTCTAAATGTTACAACCATTTACTCTATCGCTCAAATGGCATTACATTGTTATATTTATGTTGTATGTTTCGTCATTAATCGTGATAACGCTCTGTAACGCTTTACTCTCAGCGGTCATCACTGTTTCCAAACTATCTATTTATCATAAATAAATAATATATTTACTTTTTTACGGACATACTCTACTTATTTTATAATTTACATTCAAAATGTACAGACAGACATTTTGCCAATGAAAATTTATTCAAGTCACGTAGAGGCGAAGGAAATATTTCAAAATGAATCTTGATAAGAAATATTGAGGGGGTCATATTTCTGTTATGCAAATATTCCAATTATTATAGTGCGATAGACTTTGAAATACGACGATAAGTTCGCAATAAGAACAACATTCATATTGCATGTGCTAAAAACATGATTATTATGTACAACAACTAATACTAGAGATCGCCCTAAGCTCGAAATTCGACCAGCGACTTTTCGATCATAGACTATTTGCATTGGTCATGTTAGGATTCCCAGTATTAGTTTATTTTATTTAATATATTAGTAACAGATATTATAGATAAGTTTTAGCTTTCTGCACTCCTTCTTCATATAAACTTTAACCATGCTAAATCTCACAGCCTTCCGTGCACGCAATACGCTTAAAAAGGTACCGAAAGCTTTTGCTTCGAGTATTAAATACATAGATTATTGTGTTGTTTGAGTTAACAATATATTTAGAACCAGCTCATCTAGATATGTCTGTTTCATTACAAAAAAAAACAAATGTAGTATACATAATCAAGCATAAGTACAGAAGTCCCAGGTTATACACCTGTTAAAACTTACTATAAGTTTTTTAATACTGTTAATACAAATTACAATAAAGAACAGTAATGGCGTTACGATGGCTTGCGAGTAAGAGAGCGCCGCGCGCCGTTGGGCCGGTGTTGCAAGACAATAATTTCAATTTATTGTAACATCGTTATTGTTTATAACCGACTTCTAAAAAAGAGGTGAGATTACTGAATTCGAATAAATATTGTTTTTAGGGATGTTCAGCCATAACTTCTTTGTTTTTGTGAACTGATTTGGATAATTATTTTTTCGTTGGAAAGGGTATACCTCGAGGGTGGTCCCACTGAACCTTCAACTTCGAAGATACACTAGGGAACTTTTGAAAATCATTGAAGTAAGTTTTCCTTTTTGTTAAAAAATAACTTGTGTCATGTTATACCATGACAAAGAAAGTAACGGCAGTTTCTCATAGTAAGCACTGTAGGTAGAATCCAAAAACGACCACAGAGGGATCGATAATCCATCGACGGTAACCGCAATCTTGCTGGCCAGCAAGTCTCTCGGCAGATGGACACACACCGCACCGGTTCATACCGATACATGATAAACACATAGTACTCGCGAACCAAGTCTGGTTCAGATCCCTACCAACCCTCCGTATTATCATTCAGTACACAGTGATGCAGTACTTTGTCCTAAAACACATTGATCATAAACAGTACATATAAGGGTATATTTAAACATAGTGGAACAGGTATGATACATTTCTTTGAGAGCTTTAAACTACCCAATATTCCCTATATTGTCCAACGGACAACGAGATATTACTGAGAAGTTCCACACGGGACTGCTAATGAGGTATCACGTAATAATCAAGTATACTGCCTGAAGGGTATTATGTTGTATCGACGTAGAGCGAAAGCATGAACTCTCTATATCTGTAATAGACACATCCGATAAGTAGTAAAGGTAGTAAAATGTTAACAGTAAGTCAAAGTACAAAATAGTAAAAAATGAAAGGGTAGATCCTAATAGAGTATTACACCATTTTTCAAATTATCAACTGAGAACAAACATCAAGAGTGTACTTTGAATTTTGAAAACAAAGAAATAATTTGAGCAGTTTATCTATCTACGTAGGGATCTATAATAACGATTACTCTTTGACGTATATATACTATAAACAAAAAATACTGAATCTTTAAAATAAAATATATATTGTGGAGTTACTAGAATGGATAAGATCACCAAGGAGTTTATTAGAGGAAATCTTAAAATAGCACCAGTCACAGAGAAGTTGAAGGGTTATATGCTAGCATGGTACGGGCATGTCATGAGGAGGGATGAAAGTTATATAACTAAAAGAATGTTAAGTATGAAGGTAGATGGACATAGGAGTAGAGGAAGATGGAAGAAGGTATGGATGGATTGTGTGAAGAATGATATGCATATAAAAGGTGTGAATACTGAGATAAAGTGTATGTGTGTTGTGCCGACCCTTTTAAGTAGGATAAGGGGTAAGAAGTTGATGAACAGAAATTAACATAAGTACCACATTTATGTGTTTTTAAAAACACTTTGTCATCACGTGGAAGCCTAATATGGTGACTCCTATCAACCTACTGTAATGTTGTTCCTTGTTAGGCGATTGAAGGAGCTGCAGTGTCCGCCTTTATAATCTTGCAGTTCAATTCTTAAAAGATAACATATTTATAGGATTGTTCTGATATTTTCTCAATGATACACTGTACAAGGATCATTCTAGCAATATTGATTATTTTAATGGAAAAGAATGACCCAGTTGTACTTTTTTTTAATACAAGAATAACAAAGCTATTCACTCGACAGGTAAAAACAAGTGTCCTACCATTTGGAAATGAGCATTTATTACTGGTCGCATTTTCACATCGGCGTACACGTCGATGTACGTCAGCGATAGTCGCTAGATATCTGTTAATATTGTTAATGGACATACATATGGTGATCGTAATTCAGTCATGTTCAACTCCTATGTATTTAAGTTATTGCTGGTCCAAATAAAAATAAATATTTTAAATAGTGGTTAATATTTTTATTTGTAGTTGGTAATGGTGTTAATTGTTAGTAGAAACACACTTCACTGCAACAGTGGGAGTCATGTTTAAATATGTGTTTTAGGGTTACTGTTTATTATTTTGCTGCGGCCACTTCTCGTTGTAACAGCGTAATGAAGCTCCAGACAATGCAGTGCGCCGCAACAGACCGTACATCACTGGTTATCGATACACTGACAAGATATATATACAACACTATAATAAACAACTTACTATATAATAATACATAATTAGAACTTTTATATGATAAATCAATTAATAATAAACGACGACACTTTTCTAAGTTCAGGAAAATTGCTGCAATTTAATTATTTAGCATATAAGTAAATAATTAATTTTAAAAGGTCCTGTGGCCACTTCGCAAAGAGAAACATGGGCTTCATCACACCGGCCCACGGCGCACTGAAGATTACAAAAGTCGACAATTTTATATTAAATTATTCTCCACTCACACCGGCCCACGACACATAGACGATTACAAGTGTCGACAATTTTAGATTTAAGTTATTCTCCACTCACACCGGCCCACGACACATAGACGATTACAAGTGTCGGACAATTTTAGATTTAAGTTATTCTCCACTCACACCGGCCCGCGACGCATAGACGATTACAAGTGTCGACAATTTTAGATTTATGTTATTCTCCACTCACACCGGCCCACGACACATAGACGATTACAAGTGTCAACAATTTTAGATTTAAGTTATTCTCCACTCACACCGGCCCACGACACATAGACGATTACAAGTGTCGACAATTTTAGATTTATGTTATTCTCCACTCACACCGGCCCACGACACATAGACGATTACAAGTGTCAACAATTTTAGATTTAAGTTATTCTCCACTCACACCGGCCCACGACACATAGACGATTACAAGTGTCGACAATTTTAGATTTAAGTTATTCTCCACTCACACCGGCCCACGACACATAGACGATTACAAGTGTCGAAAATTTTAGATTTAAGTTATTCTCCACTCACACCGGCCCACGACACATAGAACGATTACAAGCTGTCGACAATTTTAGATTTAAATTATTCTCCACTCACACCGGCCCACGACGCATAGAAGATTACAAGCGTCGACAATTCTAGATTTAAATTATTCTCCTCTTAATAATTATCGAACGGCCAAGCTGTTTCATAATGTTTTATCTTCGTTATAATGCCGGCAAATTTATAATTATATAAAAAGCCTCACACACACATAAACAACTATGAATATATAGATATTAATATTAGAATTCGGAACCCTACGTCATACGAGCAAAGCTTAACAAATTGACTGGATTAAAATCACTCGTGACAAAGGAGTGCAGCCATGAAGTTTGTAAAATATACTGTGACAGCTGGCAACATTAAGTTGGGCCGTGAAACTAAAGATTTCGAAGCTTACTCCTTAAGAATCCATTTTCATATAAGGCCCCCGGGATGGAAATTTTATGAGGAGTGAAATTTATAAAAGCGTTACGTTTTTCTGGGGAATGTACCATCCGCACCTTTTACTTTGAAAACATGTATATATGTATATTATCTTGCTTGTAGATAAATCATTTTAGATAAAGTCGGTTAGTCAATCAATCAACTCTTTGCATATTCAAAGACAATCGTACTTCGTGTCAACTTCAGTCGTGGGTTGGAGCTGACACACACACACACACAAACACTTTTTTGCATATCAAACCAGTTTTTATGGTTGTCAGCCTTGCAAATGATATGTTTACTTTAGTATTTTACTGAACACTTTAGTACATAACAACCGAATAAGGGTGGTAAATAAATGATCTACCGGCACTTGTAATGCTTTATAACATTATGACGAGACTCACAAGATAAGTGACTGACTCGCTATTACGAGATGTGGTGGCCGGATACTAGGAACGGCGAATTAAAGCCTTCGATAACTTCATAACTCGCTGATCCCGGGACTTCCTATATCCTATTGAATCGGTAGTTGTTCAGGTCCACCAAAATAATTGAGCCCGGCTGAACAGTGCCGACTTACCTGGGGATCGCCGTTGATGTTGTGTCTGTGACCGGGTGCAAATCCACACTTCACTCTAGTGGCCGCCGTCGTCCGAGTTATTGTATTTAATTAGGTACACACAAAACTGTTCCACTACAAACAAGCTGAGGCAATCATAGTACTTAATAAACTTGGAAAAATGATAATAATGCTCCAAACATTCCGACCAGTCCGACGTCGAAGAAACAGTTTTTTTTTTTTAGATCACGCCCCCAAGCTTCGAAACACTGAAAACAACCGGAGCACAGATTAAAATAGTGTTGCCTGAACACGAGATTTCAATTTTATATTGTTTGTAATTTATTTATCTAAAAAAAATTTCATACAAGGGTCCTCAAACTAGGCACGCCTGTATCTTGCGGACCTTTCACACCTGTTGATCTATTATACTTATAACAACATTTTACACGTTACACACACACATACCATACTATAATAAATATATTACAGGCACGTATTACATAACCGCACATGATTACATAATAAACACAAAATACATATTACATATAGATTCAACAAACTATAAAAGCAAAAGCTGAAACCATTATAGAAAATAGTTTATGGGTAAACAGAGAAAATGTAAAATTATTTTTCAATTCTAAGTACTTACATCCTTATATGTGTTGGTGTTTGGTTAGGTATTTGGAAAAGGAATTACAAAAATTGCAAATGCACAGCACACGGTTAAGTGGCCACTTTATATCTATAACAACTTTATGTCTATAATCAATCCAGAACTATCGACCTGAGGTCAGATACTGATAAAATCTAACTAAGATTTAATAATCTTCGATTATTAATATGGATCCGAACACACTCTCCCGACTTAAACACTAACATAAGGTTTGACAGTTTTATGGGAAAACAATCTTACAGTGATATCTCCACAAACAAACACTGTAATTTTTTTAACACTTTCAAGTTGTAATAAAGATATTTTATAATGCTTGCCAAACCGTACATTATGGCAGTATTTAAAAATGTTTTTATGAGTTCGTTTATTTCACTTCTCTCACGGGCATGGAACTTTATTTAAATTATTCACTTTTTGTCAATAACGCAGACGAGTTTCCAAAACCTATATTTATCAATTCTAGTTAGCATCCAATCGCCAGTTTGAATTATGGTCATAACTACAAGACAATCTATAAAACTAATAAAATTGAAGTGTCGGTTTGTAATTTCAAAATTAACAGTTTTTTACTAAATACATATGAAAGTATATACAAAATACCTTTAACAAAAAATAAATTTAAATTTTTTTTGTCTGTGTGTTTATCTGTTTGTTCCGGGTAATCTCCGAAACGGTTGGACCGAGTTTGACGAGACTTTCACTGATAGATAGCTGATAATATAGAGAGTAACTTAGGCTACTTTTATTTTAGAAAAAGAATTAGCGTTCCGCACAACTAAAAAAAACTGGTCATGGTGAATCAATACGGGCGCTTAAATGGCTTATGCGGAGTAAACCATAAAAGATATAGCAAATTAATGTACTACATAATTGTAGGCATTATTAAAAAGACCTACAAAAAAAGTCAGGGAGAGTGTACGTTTATCTACTAAAAACTATCCATAATAAGAATTTTAGCTTCAATGACTTTCAAGATTTCCCTGGTGTATCTTCAAAACTAAAGGTCTAATACCAATGAAATTAAAATGAGACCACCCTTGAAGCATTCCCTTTGTAACTAAAGAATAATTATCTAAATCAGTTGATAAACAATTAAGTTACGGCTGAACATACATAAAATAAAAATAAAACACATTCTAATTGATTAACCTTCTTTTTTTGAAGTCCTTCATAACACACAGACAATTAATAAAATAGAGAAAGAAAAAAAGTAAAATCTAGTAATGTTTGTGAAACGGCTTGCAATATATGTATTTTATCCAGTACACATATACTTGTATAGAAGTTTTATTGTTGACAATGTAAACTTAAAAATATTTATATAGCAGATTGCTGCTAACCTAACAAAATATTCTTGCAGTCAAATAAATGAATTAATATTTTATATACTAAACAAACGTTTTGTGGTGGCAACCACCACTCACACACTGGGTGCGATATTCTACCTCTGTAGATCAAGTGGACTGTATATTTTTAAACTGGTTGGAAGTATATATCACACAAAATAACTGCCGATTATGATATACTATAACCGGGATGAAGGCTCACTTACCTTTCCGCCGATGATATTAATTCAAACTCCAAGCCGAAATATGCACAACACCTTTTGATGCACTATACCGCCGAAACAATTACAAGTGTTAGATGCCGCACCGGTATCCGTCCGAGTCCCACGAGCAAGTAACCAGTCATCGCCGATTTTTATTGTTGGGGGTAATTTAAAAATAAAAATAATTTTGCATACCCCCAACCAATTTATTAGCCCGAACACGTTTCGTTACTAAATATGTACAGTATAGAGTCAATCATATGGAAAGTGAACATGAAGATAAAGATGTAAAACTTTTGTTCAGTAAAATACTAAATTGTTATTCGGTTAACAAAATCAAACGTACGGGAAGCAAATTACATTCCTTATTTTCAAAACAAAAAATCCTTTCTTTTGTGCAATCGTTAAGTGGACATGGTAAAGTTAAATTATAGATTATCTGCAATGGGAATGTAATAACAGTACAACTGAATGACCTTCAAGGATAATAAAAGTTGCTCAGTGAATCTATTTTCTAGTAAAAGAGTTTCAATACATTTAATCCAGCCTCCCTGTTGAATAAGACAAAGAAGTGTTGAGATCAGGCAGCAGAGAAATCGTGATCAATTGGACCGCAAATAAATAAACCATATTGAAGAGTCATGCACAGTGAGTGTACCGCGGTGTTTCCGAATCAGGTATATAGTTTCCTTGATATGGTAGATTTATGAACAGATATAACAAAAATAATTGTCAAAAAAATTCTTATCTCCAAACGTTTAATCAAAAACAAGTTTCAACGAAAATTTGCAAAAAAAGTCGCTAATTCCGTGGCTTCAGCCTACTACGTCATAAAATACAGTACCTGCAGCATCGCGTCGCACCGCCTGTCCTGAATGTCGAAACATTTCGCAGCACCTACCAATATGCTTACAGAGTGACATTCTATTCGCATGAACCTTATACAGCATCTTTTATACACACTAGCCTGTATTGGCCAGTTTGATTGGAAAATCGCAGTTACCAACCATTTTGGTTCCCCTTTCACTCCCCAATCACTTTCTATTCCATCTGCCTCTTCTTGTACAAACACCGTTGCCAAAATAAAACCAAGGAAATAATCCAAATTATTAATCAAGTCGAATCCAAGTATCCTGACCAAAACTGGTTAGTGATTGTGATTTATCCAACATTGCAGGACCATTAATCTTCGTCTGAGAAGAAGAAAGTCGTATTCCCAGAATTTATATAAATAAGGGGAAATAAAAATAAAAATAACATACAAAATCACCTACACACAACAATTTAACACCCTTTCTAGAAACATACAGTCGCCGCAACTCGCCTCTCTCGCCTTGTCTCTCTCATATCGCATCGCCTCGCTGTACACTCCCAACGCATCATCCAATAATTAAAATAACCCCATTTCAACATAATCATCAACAATCGGACATAGTTTATTTATTTTATTTAACTATTAACTATTAATATTTAACTACACTTAAATAGAATTAATGAGAACAAGAAGAAATAAATAAAGATAAACGAAAATAATAATTAATCTAAAAACAATGAAAAGTTTTAAAACAAGTTTACACAAAGATTTATCAGCTAAAGCTACACTCACGGGTTTTAAGATGTAATTCGATATCTCGCGATACTCCCCCTCTCTCAGTTCTGTTATCACGACTTAGCAAAATATGAAATAAACATCTGAAATGTGAAGCGATAACTAGATTTTAATTAATAACCTTCCCCCTACTACAGATTCAGTTCACAAGAACTCGTCACAGTAATAAAGATACTTATAAGTCTTTTAACTCTGGGAAGCAAAGACGTTTCTTTCGACAAAGTTTAACAATACGACGACAAACAAAGGATCATAAATATAAACTTTTATACAATAATTAGACTCTACAATAATACTGTTGTTTGGATTTATTAAATGAAAACTAATTTACTAGTGTGATTTTTTTAGTAAAGATATCCTCTACCGCTGAAGAAAATTAGGACCGCGAGACTACCTGAACCCTAGAGAAATGATATCATAGTAGTTAAAGTTCCTGCAATGAGCCAGGGCATTCAGTGAAGGAAAACTGCGTTATAAAAGGATAGCCTGATAGTAGGTTGTTTTTTCGATCTGACCTTACTGTTAGTCTGAGGGGCCCTATCCAAAAACAGAGTCACTTATGGTTTTTACAGCTTTACCGGGCTTGGGGCGAGCGCTTAAGGCACTCAGCCGCGTAAGCGTGGGCAAGAAGCGCCCAAGGGCGCCAAAGTGGCTGAACCTCGGCTTGGGCTGTTGCCGCGATTGCAAAGAAGTGACGATCTGACTAATTCCCTATCCCTAAAATTCGAGCTAAACTAACATATACAAACATATATACATGTTCCTGAGTGCCTCCTGAGAGGAAGGAAGAATACGTGTATATGTGTTTAGTGATCTGAAATATGGTCTGCACTCACTAGCGTAAAAAAAATAAATATAAGGTTCCTTGCAGAACCTGTGTACCTATGTGGTGTGGTGTGCACGTATGTATGAACATATTGTTTGAAAAGATGTGTGTGGGTAGCTAAGTGATTGCGAGTGCAGTGTCACCTGTATCGCGCGGGTGGCTGCCAGACTCAAGAGTTTCACACCGAGGAACGGACCTAGGCTTGAGTTGCCTCGAGAGAGGGAGGTCGCGGCGTTTCATGATAGTAGGGCAGTTTCTAAGTCCTGCCTGAGTAGCTACCACCCTTAAATTGTAAATCAGTCATCAAGCACCTTTACTTTTATTCCGGCAGCTGCACTTGATAATTAGTCTTCCGATTAGGCTTAGTGTATTACCATCTGGCGACACAGCGTCACTCAACATCAGGTGAAATTGTGACAATACACTAAACCTATCAACAATAATAAACAATAATGTAATGAGAATGCAGTAAACAAAGTGACAAGTGTTTTAATTCGCAGTAACAAAAATTTGCACGTTTTTAATTCTTGGGGTGCAAACTAGGAGCTTTTAGTTTGGGCAGAGTCGTCGAACTGCGTGTAACGATGGTCCGAAAGTTTCTCCGCCACCTGGAGTATACTATTGCTTCCACTCCTGGACAAGGCTAACGTACAAAAAGTTCACTATCGAACCGTCCTGCTGTTCCAAGCAGTTTGTTTACAGACCCCTAAGAGAGCAAGTAGTCTGATGCTATGACCCACTTTTCTCATCTCGCCCCTTACCTCCGTGGCTGGAGAAAAAAAGCTGTAGACTTAGAGTTCAAGTACCTGAGCACTAAGATGTGATACCTGCATGCCCAGTGTAAAACCTGACTATACACTTACAAACAGTTACAGTCAAACAATGCAAACAATTCAACATATTTACAAACCCGAACCAAGCACGCAACATGCTGTATTATACAACTAAAGAAATCATTTTGTTAAATAAATATAAATCTTTTATGCGCTTTATATTATTTGTACGAATTGCAATAATTCTACACAAGTGTATTAAGGTCTTACCGGGAACAAAACAGGACTACTATGTCCGAATACGCTTCGAAGCATTAACTAGAGAGCTTTACTTGAGTTTTATTGGTTCGCTACGCTTTGAATTTCCCATTATATTAATCTTTTCGGATCACAGAAATTCATATGGGCATTGGAAATGGCCTTACTTAATATTAATGCATATTGTAAAATATTTTTAGATTGTATCATATACTATTAATAAAAAATTATTATATATTTTTTACCAGGTCGAACAAAGTGTTATTGGGTTTTTTCATATGAAATTCTCAGTAGCAGCTCGGAGTTTGATTTCGTGCCCGATTAATGGCAATAGGCTCGCTCCCTATTACATGGGACTTAAAAACATACTCGGCGAACTGTGGGTGTACATTAGTACACCTCGCCTAACCCTTCGGGGAATACAGGCGTGATGGTATGTTATGTTATGTTATAAATATGCCATGTATCTAAGGCTAAGGCTCTTTGTATGTTTGTAAGTTTATTTTGCTTCTTTCATATAACAATATCTTTAACCTTTCACCGTGGTTAATCTTTAGGCAGAGCTTCTCTTATCTCTGCGGTGGCTGATTCCCCTATACTTAAACTGTTACACTAAGTAACTGTAGACTGGTAGTGTGGTACTAGGTGAAGTACCCTACAGTCATTTTGTGGAGCTTCAATAGTAGTAATTGGGTAAAATAAAACTTGCTGTTTATTAAAACGAAGTCCATTATCGTACGTTTGACGAATTGGAGCTACACGAGAAAATGTCTCCGACCGGCCGATGCTTAAAACAGACAAACAATGAATTTACACTGTTCTAATTTTCAAGACTGTGGTCATCTTTTTTTTACCTGTTAGAAACGGCATCGATACTTGTGAGTCGTAGGTACTGGCAACAGTCTCGGCTGCTGTTTCGTTCAGTACATCTGATTAGCATATACAAGAGTTTATCTAGTTTTCTCTGTGTTATTATCGTATTGTTCCGAATGTATTTACGCTGTGTGGGTATAGGGTGACCAGACTTATGAAATTCCAGAAAACATTTTGCAATTTTAATAATGGTATATCTGGACTTCTGGAGATAGACCTTTCACAACAATCGGTACAACGACTGGTCCTACGCTGTTTGCACCCAGCGTGCTCCCGCAATATTTACCAGGTCGTCGGTCCACCTTATGGTGAGTCTGCCTACTGCGCCTTCCGATACGTTCTCGCCACTCGAGAACTCTTCAGTTCCATCAAACATTCATCCTATGAGCAATTCCCACCTGCCACATAAGTCTGATAATTCTTAGAGCTATCATATGCGATTCTGCTCTTTTCAGATTGGATCACGCAAAGAAACTCCGAGCATAGCCTTTTCCATTGGCCTTTGAGTGACCTTGAGTTTTCTTATGAAACTCATAGTTAGAGACGGCGTTTTAGTGCTATAGGTCATCACTTTTAAAGACACACTGGTCAAAGACTTTCGTCTTGAGATACTGTGGGATCTTGAACGGGAAGATTTTACGTAGCTTCCCGAACGCTTCCCAGCCGAGTTGAATTCGACTTTCTTGACTTGTTTCATAGTTATTCATAGTTGAAATGAATTGGAATTGAATTGATGAACAATTTCACGATTTTCCACTTTTGCTGTGAAGCAATTAGGTATTGACAAAACATTTAAGTCTTGAAACGTATGTTATTTATTTCAATAGTTCTTCTAATGTACATTGACAAATACGACGCGTGTTAAAGTAGATAGTGTTAGGACTTTGTTAATAAAAGTAGCGTATGGCCAAATCACTGCTTTATTAATGAAGACTATATGAAGACAATTTACTTAATGCACTTACAGTTCGTGCGGCGTCCATGGGAAAACAGAATATGTCTAGTGTCGGGGTTGCCATATATAATCTATAAAATACTTTATTGAACTAACCGACCATTCTCGTTACATAACAAATAGTCACCCAACCCCTCCACCCGCTCTCAAAAAATATTGATTTTTGAAAAAAATATAAATTGAATTCTAGGTATATTAAATTTCGTTAACTGGCAACACAGGTTATGGCCCAAGCTGGCACATGTCGCCAGAACGGGCCCATTTGAATTCATAATGCAGCCGTCAGAGAGATCCCGGATTACAGGCACAATAACACGACAGCACCGAGTACAGGCCGGCTGCTTTTGAGTCTGCGGACACACCAGATCATAGATTTTAGAAGTCGTCTAACCTTATTCATAAATTAAATATTCATTTCACAAAACCAATAAAAAAATAATATGTAAGTTTTAGCAAAAGGAACTTTATTGAGATTGAAAATGAACTTAGATTTCTGAACGAGTAGCTGGGGGGAGAGGGTGGTGTCATCCCCTACTTTCCTGGCTTTCAAACTCTCAACAAAGATGAGAGCGCCTAAATTAAGTACTTCATTTCGGTGTAAGGGTATCTTTTGAAGGTTGTCGGTACTAAACATAAAGTTGTTGAGTCAGTTTTATCTATCGTCTATTTAGTAACCGCGGCTTCGTATTTAGTAAGAACATTTAATTAAATACAAGAATAGTAATTCAAACAACATTATGTAGGTACTAGAGTAAGCGAATGAAATATTTATTTTGTTCTGCTTATCTGATGGTTCTGCATTCAGATTTAACATAATTTATTTTATCCAAACAACTGCATTAATATATCTGTAGTTCTCTATACCAGCTTTTCCCAAACTGTGGGTCGCAGTGAACATTGGATGAGCCCTGAAAAATAAGACGACCTATCAATCGACAGACTAAAATGTCAAAAAATCAAGTGAAGAATTTTTTTTAATGAAATACAGGAATGCGCTTGGCCTCAATCTTACTTGGTGGAAAGTAAAGATGAGGCCGACGATGTATCGCGCTTACCTACTAAATGCCTATTCACTCTTCGCTTGAAAACTTCCAAGTTATAGGTGGATGGGAAAAACAGACGACGGGAGTGAATTCCACTACTTTGCCGTTCGCATAATGAATGACCAAGCATAACACTTCATTCAAATCAGGGGAATTTCCACGACATAAGGGTGGAATCCTTCATGGCGTCTATGGCGTGTTCTATGGTGGGACGGATTGGGCTGAATTAAATCGTGCAACTCCTGAGCACACTCTCCAAAGTGCAACCTATAAATTACTGAGAGACAAGCTACCTTACAACTACGCTCTAGACTGAGCAATTTTGCCTTCATCAGTGCTTCATCGCCAACAAGTCAACGAGCTCGGCGCTCAATGGAATCAAGAGCGGCCAACTGATATTTGGCTGATCCATCCCATAGGTGACAACAATACTACACAAGAGCGTACCTGTGCTTGATACAAGCTTAGAAGCTGGTTCGGTGTGAAATACCGCCTAACCTTGAAGAGGATCCCCAATTTCTTGGCAGCTGTTCTCGGCTTTATCTCGATTGAACGCCCAAAGTTGAGATCAGATGTTAGTTGGACACCAAGGAGCTTAAAGTTGTCAACAACCTGTCAAAAAAGTAGGAGTCAAGAGAAACGGACTCCGTATAGCTGAGAACAGACACGCCTGAGTTGTTTCAAGCATTAAACCTGACCAAGTTCGCATCATCCCAGTCGAATACGAACCTAAGGTTCTGATGCAAGCATTCGACCATGGCCTCTCTCTCATTATAAACTTCCTGTAAATTAGCCTGCGGTTTGGATAAGTACCTCTCAGTTACAGTGCTGTAATCTGCGTACCCAACAATGCCGGGTTTTAGCAGATCGTTGATGTGCAGCAGGAATAGTATCGCTGAGAGTACAGATCCCTAAGGAACTCCGGCATTTATAGCCATGGGGTCAGAGGAGCAGCCATCAACAACCACTTGTATTGCCCGGTCCTTCAGAAAATCACGAGTCCAGGTTCGCAGGCGATCGGAGATTCCATAAGCCCGGAGCTTGCTTAAGAGGTTTGCATGCCAGGCCTTATATATACTAACATCTAAAGAGACAGCAACAGCCTCTCCGTGTTTCTCAATCGCCTCACCCCAGTTATGGTAGCATATACTAGGAGATCCCCAGTTAATCGTTTTTGTCGAAAGCCGTACTGACGATCACTAAGGATATCGTTAAGCTCTAGGTATGCCAAAAGCTGCTTATTGAATATCCGCTCCATTACTTTGCAAATAAGTGAGGTTATGGCAATTGGGTGGTAGTTAGAGGGGACGGCTCGGCTTCCCTTTTTAGGAACTGGCTGGACGTTTGCAAGCTTCCAAGACTTTGGAACAATACCGGATTCCAGAGAGAGGCGGAAAAGGCGTGTCAAAATAGGAGCCTACTCAGGTGCACAGTATTTAAGTACCCTTGATGGAATGCCATCGGGGCCACTGGCTTTATTCACATCTAGATTTAGAAGCACTCTTCGTATGTCCTTAGTGCGTATTATAATTTCAATTTTAAACAAACTACTTTCAATTTCAAGTAGTATTCTGGCTCTCAATTGCTGAGACCTATACTTGTCTGTTTGATGAACCTATGAATCTCCTCCCTTCAGTATCTTATGCCTATTTGACGTGTGATTTTCAGCTATGATGAACTAAATAGTGCAATAAATTGGACGTATCATACCCATTGCGATTAAAAGTAACTAAAATTGAAGTCGATACCAAAGCTGTAATGACAAATAATAGGATACAATTACATACATCCTTGTATTTGAAGTATTAACATTCATTCGATCCTGAGTGTTTTTTTTTTCATGAATAACATTCGGATAGTTATTTCCGTTTTTGAGTCCCACATTTGGTAGTTTTTGTTAGATGGATCGCGGTCCATTCAACCTTGGGAACCCATTGGTCTACACAATTAATTTTTCTTTTCAAGATTTTCTGATAGGTGTGTTTTAAAGGACATTAATGACGAATATAACATGTAACAAAATTTATTTCCGTTTGTATTTCCGAGTTTAACTTAAAACCGGTTCGACTGGTTTTTTTACCGGCTATAGAGTTAGCTTTTAAGTACCCTGGAACCATTAGAGACTTTGACAGCTTCACCGGGTGACCGATTCTTATAAAATATTGTATGCGAAGCTTATATCATTAATCGATTGATAGACTATTACTTATACAATTAATAAGATTGAAGTGTTTGTTTGTAATGTCAAAATAACAGTTTTTTTACTAAATACATATGAAAGTATATACGATTACCTATAACAAAAAAACCGTTTTTAAAATTTTTTTCTGTCTGTTTGTTTATTCCGGGTAATGTCCAAAACGATTGGACCAAGTTTGATGTAACTTTTACTGGTAGATAGCTGAGTTTATAGCAAGTAACTTAAGCTACTTTTATTTTAGAAAAAGGATTAGGGTTCTGCACAAATTAAAAAAAACTGGTGATGGTGAATAAATTCGGGCGCTTAAATGGCTTACGCTGAGTAAACAATAAAAGATATAGCAAATTAATGTACTAAACAATTATATACATTAAAAATACCTACATAAAAATCAGCGAGAGTATACGTCTATCTCCCAAGGAACACCCACAATAAGCAGTTTTGTCTTAAAAATAACCGAGAGCGGGAGAACAATATTCGCGTGGGCATTCTGTAGTCGATGTGAGCGAAGCCACGGGCACAGCTAGTTAATGTAATAAAAGAGATTGACAACATGCTATCTATGCTGTTGCACGTTGGACTAATGGTAACTAAATGACCTTTAGAAGGTCAACAATAATATTTAACAGTTTCCCGTGCAGTCAGACAATGATATAGAGGTCGGTTGAGCGATAATGTCGCGCGATTGTGGCGCCAATGTCACGCGTCGGCCGCACGTGTTGTTTCGCCCTGAGTGGCACATCAAGCTTCCATTGTTAACCGAAGAGAGTGAGGGATGCCATTTTTCTGCCGGACTATTGTCGTGTTGAGGACAATGGACGGCCCAATGTGAACCTTGCCTGGTATCCTGCAAATCTTATTATTACTGGCTTATCATAACGTTTGAACCAATATCACTATCGTCTTGGTGACAGATTATGACAAAAACTTGCTAGAATAATCTAAATTCAGATCGAAGTAAATCGAAATTTAGATTAATCTAGATTCTATATTAAGTATATTTTGGGTACAAAGAGATTGTATATATAATCTAGATTATAATTATAAGTCACTCATATTTCAACTGGAAACGTTGAATTAACTTTTAATTTAAAACAAAACGTTTAAAGTTATTCTACAGTTATTGTAAGCTTGAAGCCCACACACAGGTTGTTTCGCTTATTTGTATTGCAGTTACGATTATAAACATAATTAGCAATTGAAATTAACTATCACGCATAATATATATACATCGTAGGTAGAGATAATGGATTTCAAACACCATATTGTAATATATATATTGTTAACTGGGTGGTAGGATAGGAGAGTTGTGTTCAGGCGCATCGCGATCCCCATACACTAAGTGTAATACCAGCTATCAGCCGGTGTATATCCAGTAGGGGTCTGCGTCATACATAAGGTCACCGTGGTGGTGGTAGCCGTCACACTGACTCACTTTTGGATAAACCGGATTTTATCGATGGCGATTGATCGCCGACCTCTTACTGATTGCCGGTGTGATTGGATTTTACTCTACTTTTCCAGAGGCATAGTGCAGTCACTATCCAATTATACTATAAAATAAATTTTAAGGGAGGTAGGGAACGGAGAAATTTCTTTCGAGTTTTCTTTCTACTAAAGGTAATCTGTCTGTAAATACCCCAAGCTTACAGATGATCGCATCCAAATTACCTTTTTTGTGTTCCTGTGTTGAGTAGGTTTTCTAAAACTCCTTTCAATGCCGTACGTATTGCAAGTGTCTAAGAGCTACGATAGCTGCTTATCATCAGACTGGCCATATGCTTGTCGCCAACCTTAGCTGTATAAAAAAAAATCGTCAGACGTAGAGAATATAAGTTGATTTAATAAATTCCTACATAAATCAACTTGGGTATAGGGAAAGGTTGACGATCACATATACTTTATATGCCCCTCATTTGATATTCCTATGATAGTGACATATGCGGGTACCAAGCACCACCGTCTCTCCCTCGCTGTCGTGAACATACCGGCTTCACCGGGGCTGGTTTCATTAGCTCTGGCGTCCACAGCAAAACCTAAGCTACTGCCGGATTGCTATAACTTATTCCAAATTAAGCATAGCTTGTACTATTACTTTAACAATCAGACAAGGTTACTATACAACCCTAAGGGTGGCGCAATTAACTTATTTTTCCTTCGTATGAAAATATGTCAGTGTATCATATTTTAAATGCCTCCTTACAAGATCTGGTGTATCTTCGAAGTTGAAGGTCCAATGCTAATGAAATTGAATTCGGGTCACGTTTGAGATGTCCTCTTTTTAATGAAAAAAAAAATCATATAAATCGGTTTATAAACAAAGAAGTTATGGCTGAACATCCATAAAAAATATACATTTGAATTAAAAACAACATGCATAACGTACATAAAAATGGTTGAAATTTATTGTTTTGAATAATTATATTGTGAATTAATTTTTCCGACTTTTTTTATGTGTAAAAATTATTTAACCGAGTATAAACAATAATTATTTTAATTTGATTATTTTGATATTATAATTGTTGTAATTGGTAGACATTTTGATATTATCATTGACGGTTAACTTCATCATTGATTGTTTTGATATTATAATTATCCATTTGATCCAAATGGATGGATAGTCCCTTCAGAAGCTTTGGATAGCGAAGGTTACCTGGGATGAGCCTCTGCAGGGAGAGTTATTGCAAGAGTGGTCATCTATTGTGTCTTCACTCCCCGAGGTCAATCATATTGCCATGCCTCGTTGTTTTTTTCCTAACCAAAGATGCCGGGTCAGTCTCCACAGATTTTGTGATGCATCCGAACGGGGGTATGCGGCCGTGGTGTTTTTGCGGACTACCAGTTTCTCTAGACAAAATGCGGTACATTTGGTAATGGCGATGAGCAGGGTTACTCCTATTCGGTCACGCTTGACCATTTCAAAATTGGAGCTGTCAGGAGCGGCTCTTCTTGTATGCCTCCTAATCATGTTCGCTTTAGTTTGGGTACTGTCATTGAAATATCTGAGGTGTTTTGCCTGGTCTGACAATGAAATTGTGCTTTGTTGGCTTTCAGCATCTATTTGCAATTTAGAGGTTTTTGTAGCGAACCGCTTATCCCAAATTTAAAATTCGGAAACCTCTTTCTTTTGGAGGCATGTTCGGGAGAAATGAACCCTGCCGACTGCACTTCACGCGGCTGCCAGGCCTTCTTACTCATAAATCACCTGCTTTAGTGGAGTCCGGAGTGGCGAACGCAACCCGAGTTGTCTTGGCCTCGTAATAAATTCTCCTCCCCTGAAGTTTTACCCGGTTTGCGTGTAGGAGCTATTGAAAAAAAATATTGTTCTATAAGGGTTCGCGAAATATGTGCTGGGCCCTTATTTTAATCTATCGCGAATCAATCCCTCTCGAACCTATTGCTGCGATACACAGTAAACAAAAGAGACTCACCTCGTCAGGAGCGGGAGGTGACCTTGAGCTTGCTCCGTCGGCCTTGGCTGCAGATTGTGAAGTATTTGTGTTTGTGGAGTTAACTGTAATTATGATATTTAGTAGGTATTTAGGAGATTTATAGAGCCAAAAGGGAATATGGAATAAATAAGATAAAATAAAATTAAAGTGTATTTTCAGGATACCTCACATAAAAGTTTATAAAATTATATACAGGTTTACTATACCTATACTCTTCATTCATTTGACCACACTATACTGTCTAAAACAAGAAGAACTTCAATTACTGACAGCTCCGCGTTGAGACCACGAACCAGGATCTCGTGGTCTTGGTAGATTGGCACAAGCTAATTCGCCCCAAGGAACTCGCCTCCAGGAGTCAGTATGGGCAGTAGGCCGTAACAGGAAACACTGCTCAAGCAGACGACGCAGCACCAGATATCTCGTCCATTGAGATTTCCTCATATGTAATGGGAAAAATTATTATTTGTATTATAAATACAAAATCCAGGTGATACTTTCCCGGTAGTGTTCTTTCAATCTTCAGTAGGTATTTGTAATTTTGACAAAGGGTATTTCGCCCATATTAAAAATCATAACAATTAAACTTAGTCTTATAACTTTTCTATATCAATATGTAATAAAAATAAACTATCTTTTCGACACCGAGGTCTGCCCTATATTGACCAAAATGTATTGTGCCCTGACGTCCTTTTTTTGGTTTTACAAATACAAAATTTTCTATTCATTATTTGAATTATTTTTTAAAATTCAAAATAATTTACACTCCAAATCGAACTATGTATCTCAAGATTTTATTAATTTGCATAAAACCTTGTTAGATAGAAATATATTTTCCTAACTGCTAATAGCGCATGCCCTAAAACTATCAGACGTAACAGAAATTGACATGTTGTCAATCCAAAAATGTAAACAAACATTGAATTCTAATTAAATATGATAAAAATTATTAAAATATTCTATAATAAACTAAATGGATCGTATTATAAATTATATCTGAACTGACGAATACATGAACCTAACTGATACCATGGACATTAAAAAAATAACATACATAGTATACACGAAAATAATATAAGATAAATAAGAGTATTAAGATATTAAAATAAATATAAGCTGCCCACTAGACCTAATATAACATTTCCCCATTAACAAATGAATATAGCATTAATATTATAAACATATGTATATGTGTGTGGCAGCCTCAAATACTACAACAGCAAGGACACTATCACTCAAGCAATCAGTTCAGCAAAACTCTTGGTACACCAACTCAAGTTATACAATACAAAACTGCCAAAGCACAAAGCAGATGCGAGTTCACGGCCAGAGCACGAAGTAGACGCGAGTTCACGGCCAGAGCACGAAGTAGATGCGAGTTCACGGCCAGAGTACGAAGGAGACTGGCTTACGTAATGAGTAGAGCCGTCGGAGGAAGTGCGGGGGGATGGGCGCGCAGCGCCTGCGCAGAACGACTGCCCCCGCGCATACAATTCACCAATCACAGCGATCGCAGTATCGTACGATGCGATATATTCTAAACAGTAGTAATTGGTAGATGTTTTTATATTATCATTGACTGGTAACTTCATTATTGATTATTTTGATATTATAATTATAGTGGTAATTGGTAGACATTTTGATATTATCTTTAACGGGTAACTTCATTATTGATTATTTTGATATTATAATTATAGTGGTTATTGGTAGACATTTTGATATTATCATTGACGGGTAACTTCATCAGGCCTTAATTCCATCACATGATGGTCGCAAAAAAAAAAGTAGGTAAGTACGTATAACCTGAAAACTCGCTATGCAATATCTTTTAGTGGAAGTACACCATCAAATTCCTGTTCAGGTCCTAAGTTAAGTACTTAGATTAATCTAGTAAAAGTATACCATTGATTTATGTTGTCCTATTGCTCGTTGTCGAGTTTAATTTTTTAACCAGCTGTGCCCCGCGGCTCCTTGTTCGTTTTTTACGGTGTAACTGTTTGGCTCGTAATTTTGTTTTTTCTTATATTTTATGATTTCTAAAAGTGTTTCTTAATTATTTTTATAGCTTATCAATTTTTGAAAGACCTATAGATAAAACTTCCGATTTACAAATTTTTATTTAAATCGATAGCTAATAAATAAATGTATTATTTTTACAATTTACTTTATGTTACGATTTCTAAAAATGATTACTTCCAAAGACAACTTTTAAAAGTTGTTTTATATCATTTATATGTTGAAAATAATATCGGTTACATAACATTTATTTATTATTATACCTTTAAAAGTAATATAAAAATATTTATAATTAAACAAAAAAAATATGCCACAAATACACACCATTCTAGCGACGTGAACACGCATGACGTCATTGTTTAATAAATAAAACTAAGGCTAAAGGTAGTTGGTAATTTCTGGTCTAAAATTTCTTCAGCAGCTACTTTATAATTTGAAATCAATATTTCTAACACTCAGTAATAATTAAAGAGTCAATTACCACACGATAACCTAATAAGAATAACACTCAACTATGTTTATAAATATTGTACGATGACGTCACGTATTCCGATTGGCGTTTCTAATCACGTGACTCACAGACAAAATCCAAATCTTCTCAAACAAAAGTTAAATAAATGAACAATTATTTTTTTCAGATTGGTATTGTTTTAGTGTTTTTATCGACTAACCAATAATAATTAATAATAAATTTCAATTTCTAAGAACATTGTTATATCACTTTGATTGCACAATATCATAATTTATACTACCCGTGTCCAATTTTTTTTTTAATTTCAGTTTGGTGATTTTTCAGTTAAATTCATACATACAAACAGAACTACGGATTTATTAATATATTTAAACAAAAGGAAAAAATAACTGAAAATAACTATTACTACTAATAAGAATTATGAAAATCTTTAAAATACGTACTGTTCAGGCAACACTATTTTTTACCTGTGCTCCGGTTGGCTGTGTTTCGACGCTTGGGGGCGCGCACGGTCTCTACACAAAAAAAAAACGGTTTCCCGACGTCGGTCTGGTCGGAGTGTTCGGAGCCTTATCTTCATTCCAAATTTATTAAGTACTGTGATTGCTTCATAAAAAACGCTTGTTCGTGGTGGAACAGTTTTGTGTGTACCTAAGCAGATATAATAACTCTGACAACGGCGGCCGCTACAGTGACCAGTGTGGATTTGCACCCGGTCAAGCACACCGCATCAACGGCGACCCCAGGTAAGTCGGCACGGTTCGGCCGGGCTCAGTGATTTTGGTGGGCCTGAACAAATCCCGAATTGATAGGATTTAGGAAGTCCCGGGACCGGCGAATCACAAAACTAGACGGCTTTAATTCGCCATTCTAAGTATCCGGCCCCCACATTTCATGGTC
The DNA here is from genome assembly GCA_033032175.1 of Saturnia japonica. NCBI lineage: Eukaryota > Metazoa > Arthropoda > Insecta > Lepidoptera > Saturniidae > Saturnia > Saturnia japonica. The sequence continues at coordinate 16,072,718 of CM065325.1, forward strand.
CTTCGTGCAGGATAGGGACTTGCTTAAATTATCCTTCATCAATTAACATCTTATTTCGGTAGAATTTCTAAAAATATCAGTATTCGGTTCGGTAACCCAGGGTAGTTTAAAAAAAAAGTTTTTTGTGTTAATAATTACTTTTTCGTTATTATTTCTATAGATACGATTAGATACGGCTAATTTCATTAATTATTGTTCATGAAATATCTATTTCATTAAATATTTCACTTATTAGGTTCACAATATTTCGGTCGGTACTTCAAAAACTGTTATTAGGCTAGGAGTACACTGAGTTATTTTATTATTCGATACAGAAATTAACGGAAGTCCATTTATTTTGTTTAAATTTATAGTAAAATGCCCAAACCACAGTCAATTAAATTCAAAACTCAATATGATTGGTTTTTCAATACTTTGGAAATGATAAACAGTAAAAAGCACGCCACGGGAGTGATTTCGGCGCGCTTACGGAAAATAGATGAGCGGTATAGCATCTTGTATGAATGTTATGAGGCACTTTTGACTGATGAGACCGATGAGGAATTGGTTCAGCAGTATGATCAAAAATATAAGGAAGCTGAGGAAATTTATAACCAGCTGGAGGCGGTATCAGCGGCTTATCCCAATCTGGAAGGGGTCCACAAACCCACGGAGAGTGCTCAATCTGCGCGTTTGCCCACCATAAATCTTGCGCATTTTGACGGTGACGTATATTCGTGGACAAGTTTTATTTCGTTGTTTACGTCATTGGTTTTAGCTCGTAATGATATTTCTAAAACGGAGAAATTCCATTACTTGTTTTCGCACGTCGAAAACGAGCCTAGGTCGTTGCTAAAACATTTGCCGATGGTGGACGAATCTTTAGATACGGCTTTAGAGATTTTACGCGGCCGGTATGAAAACAAACGGTTATAGGCAGACAGTCAGATTGCTAGAATTTTACATTTGCCAACGATGAGTAAATGTAACGGGCTTCGTACTGAAATTCTAAATCCCTTATTAGAATCATCAAGGGCCTTAGAAAACTTAGGTTTTCCAGTATCAGAATGGAGTTATTTGTTGCTCCATATCAGCTTACTTAAATTACCTACGGATTTGAAGTCTCGGTTTGAACAAAAGTACGGCGGAAATAATTTGGTAGTACCGACATTTACACAACTGTTAGAATTTCTGCAGAACGAGTGTCGCCATATAGATACGGCTACTACGGATATGACGACTTCGAATAATCAGTCAGATTCAAACAAGCATCCGCGGTCGAGCAACACTAGGCGGAACCGGGTGATTCATCTTGTAGGTACAAACCAACATACAACTGAACGGAAAACTTGTATGTACTGCAATATGAACAATCACAACATTTCGGAGTGTTTTAAATTTATTAAACTTAATGCACATTCACGAAGGGAGTGGGTAGTGTACAACGGCCTTTGTTTTAAATGTTTCGGAACTCATACAGCGGCAACTTGTGGCAAATATGTGCCATGTGATAAATGTGGTCACGTAGGTCACCATCGATTGGTTTGTTCCGCAACAAACCAATCACGGAATACTCAGTCGGCAATGTATCGTGGTGTTAGGTCTCAAGATCGTAATCACGATAGTAAGCGATCATATACGGGTAACAAATCAGCCGGTTACAGCGCAGGCGGTGCGGGTGATAGGTCACATGATCGCCGCTATGTGTCAAGCCATAATAGTCTCTCGGAATGGAGACGCAGTGCCGATAAGCTCGGTCGTCAGAACTCGGAGTGTACTTGCGCGCGATCTGGAGAACGTTCGCGACGCCGTCAGGAATCTGCTAGCCCGGTAAACGTCCGGTCGCGCAGTAATCATTTAGCATAGCAATCAATAATATATACAAATAATAAAATCATTTCGTCAGCTCAGTTGGAAGGTGCGCGTAATTTAAATTATATTTCGGATGAAACGGTACCTAAACTTATTGACAACGTTATTTTACCGACGGTGGTTATTGATGTGAAAAAACAAAGTAACAGTTTCATTAAGGCGCGCGCTCTACTAGATCTCGGAGCACAAGTGACCATCGTACGAAATGATTTGGTTTCTCGGTTAGGTTTGCATCGACATTATATGACTGTACCTTTAATAGGTATCGGCGGGCTACAGACTCATAATAGTCAATCAGTTGTTACAATATATTTTAAACCTACAAGTTCCAATAACTTGTTATCGGTCACGGCGGTGGTTTTAAAGAAACCTTCTACTTATTTAGCGGAGAGATTAAATTTAAATTGTGATAGCAATAATATACATTCGGCGGATAAGGCATGTTCTCGATTACAAGAGATAGATATAATTTTCGGTTGTGATATTTTGGGTAAAATTTTAAATGGCGATAAAATAAATTTAGGGAAACACGGTCCTTATGCCTTAGGTACTATTTTTGATTTTGCGATTTTCGGCCCGGTACAATCGGATAATAAAACGGATTATTTTATAGGAAATACGTTATTGGAAACGGTAGAAAAATTTTGGCGTACTGAGGAACCACCTCAGACTAAAATTAGGGATCCTATAGACTTGGAGTGTGAACGTCTATTCTTAACTACGACGTCACGCGGCTTAGACGGTAAATATACAGTTCGTCTTCCACTCCTTCCGGAGTGTGATAGGAAATTATTGGGAGATTCTCGGAATAAAGTTTTAAACCAGTTCTACTCATTAGAACGTAGAATGGCACGGAACCCGGAATTTCGCGAGAAATATGTTGGGTTTATGAACGAATATTTGGAACTCGGTCATATGCAAGTTTCGTCATTTGATTTTAGTTCGGGACTCGAACATTATTTTATAGGACATCATGGTGTATTTAAAAAATGCGGAGATACATCTAAAATTCGCGTAGTATTTAATGGTAGTGAGAAAACTAGCTCGGGGATTTCGTTGAACGACTGCTTATATTGTGGCGAACGACTCCAAAATGACATCACGGACATCATTTTGAATTTTCGGTGGCCTCGTATAGTATTTACGACGGACATCAAAATGATGTTTAGACAAACTTGGATTCATCCTGAAGATCGTCGATATCAATTAATTTTCTGGCGGTCATCCCCATCGGAACCACTGTTGGTGTATGAACTTTGCACTAATACTTACGGTTTGAAATGCAGTCCATATATTTCCATACGATGTTTACATCAAATCGCTTATGACGAATCCCGAACGGTCAACTCGACATCAAACAATACCTCGGGCTGTAGTCTGTCAGTTCCGGTTCAGCTCGAGGAGATGTCTCGCGTGTCACGTCTTCTCATTAAAAATAGTTACGTAGACGATTTAAACGGCGGTGAAGATACTTTGGAAGATGCTTTAGAGCTACGCGATGAACTTATCCAAGTAATGCATTCAGCGGGTTATGAGTTAAGAAAGTGGTCTAGCAATGTGCCACAATTATTAGATGGTCTACCTACCGACCATTTGGAGACCCCGCGGTACTTTGACGGTTTTGACAGTAATGGTCTTATTAAAGTTTTAGGCATCCAGTGGGATCCAGTTTCGGATAGTTTTACGTACACGGTTAATTTACCATCGGACAGCACGGTTACTCGACGTAAGATTCTATCTTTAGTAGCTCGGCTATACGACCCGCTAGGTTGGATTAGCCCTGTTATTTTTTCATTAAAACATATCCTTCAGTCGTTACTAGGCAGCAGCCTTGAAAACAATAACGGTTCGCGGAAGGTAGATTGGGATTCTCCAGCCCCTGCTGATATAGTTCAGCGGTGGCAAGATATTATAGAGGACTTGCCAAGAATACAAGAGATCTTCCTGCCTCGTTGTTTAAAGCCAAGCTATGATGCTCGATATAGCCTCCACGGTTTCTCGGATGGCAGTTCTGTAGGTTATTCGGCGGCGGTATATATCCGCGCAGAAGCTTCGGACGGTACAGGCGCGATTCAGTTATTAATGGCAAAGTCTAGAGTAGTACCTCTAAAAACTAGACTCGCTATTCCCAAGTTGGAATTAAACGGGGCAAAATTGCTTACGGGTGTTCTGAACCATATTGTGTCATGTACAGAAAATAGCATTCGGTTTGAAGACATTACAGCCTGGTGTGACAGCACAATTGTGCTTGCGTGGTTACGGACACCGCCGCACCAGCTTCAAGTTTTTGAAGGAAATCGAGTTTCGGAAATTAAGTCATCGAAAGCAAGTATCACTTGGCGACATGTTCCCAGTGATATGAACTGTGCTGATGTCGCATCGCGAGGTTCCACGGCGGCGGCGTTATTGACACATGACCTGTGGTGGAACCCACCATGGTTATGTCAACCTTCGCAGACTTGGCCTAAGAATTATTTGGAATTCCCTTCGGATTTACTACCTGGTTTGCGAGCAACGGCTAAATTTATTAACATCGGACTTTTGAATCCAGATTTTAATCTCTTAGAACGTTTTAGTTCTTTCAATAAATTGGTTAATGTTACGGCATACCTGTTAAGATTTGTATATAATTGCAAAAATAAATTAGTTCGGAAGATCGGAAACGTTTCGGTATCGGAGAGACGGATCGCTCTTATGTGTTTGATTAGGCAAATACAAGAATCATTTTTTGGTGAAGATATTTCTAATATAAAATCCGGCAAAATTATTAAAAATCATTTACAGCGGTTGAGTTTATTTATAGATAAGAATAATTTATTACGGGTCGGAGGACGAATAAGACATTCGGAATTGTCTTACGATGCGAAGCATCCCATATTGTTACCAGGCCAAGGAAAATTCACGGAATTATTGGTTACATATTATCACCAAACTTATTGCCACGTCGGTGCAAACACTTTAGCGGCTATATTGTCCAGAAATTACTGGATTATTTCGGCTCGGCGTATGACTAGACATATTACATTTAAGTGCATTCAGTGCTATCGGACTCGGGCAAAACCTACGCAACCTTACATGGCAGATTTACCACCGGATCGTATAACAGGCGTGCGTGCATTTCTCGGAGTCGGCACGGATTTTGCTGGCCCCTACTTTATAAAATCTAGTACCTTGCGGAACTTTAAAATACAAAAATGTTATTTATGTGTTTTTGTCTGTCTCGCGACTAAAGCGGTTCACTTAGAGGTAGTTGCGGATCTTTCGGTAGAGGCCTTTGTAGCAGCCTTCACTCGGTTTATTTCCAGAAGGGGGTTACCATCTTTGATTCGTTCGGATTGCGGGACAAATTTTACGGGTACTGACAAATATTTGAAAGAGTTGTACGTCTTTTTACGAAACAATCATTCTGATTTAGAACAGAAATTGACTAGGGACAACATAACGTGGTTGTTCAACGCTCCTGCAAGCCCCACCTTCGGAGGTCTTTTTGAGTCCGCCGTTAAGTCGGCAAAGACTCATGCTAGGCGTGTTATCGGTGAAACTAAGCTTACCTTTGAGGAACTTACAACTCTCTTCACTAAAATAGAGGCGATTTTGAATTCACGGCCGTTATGTCCCCTTAGTACAGATCCGCTGGATTTAGAAGTGTTGACACCGGGACACTTCTTGATTGGGCAACCGCTAGTTGCGCTCCCCGAATATCTTTATACGGAAGTTAAAATTACTCGGTTGTCTCGGTATCAACAGCTACAAAAGATGTCTCAACATTTTTGGTCACGTTGGCGAAACGAATACCTTCATACTCTTCAACAGCGATTTAAATGGACTTCGGTTACTGATCCACCTAAACTAGGCGATCTAGTGTTGATTAAAGATGAGAATTTAGCTCCTCTTCATTTGAGACGAGGTAGAATTGTAAAATTATTGCCCGGTAGAGACGGAATTGTTAGGGGAACGGAGGTAAAAACACAGGGCGGAGTTTTAATGAGACCCGTTTCAAAATTGTGTAGGTTGCCATCGGTAACTTTGGAATAGGTAAGCAAGGCGGACCTTGCTTAGGCGGCGGGATGTTCAGGCAACACTATTTTTTACCTGTGCTCCGGTTGGCTGTGTTTCGACGCTTGGGGGCGCGCACGGTCTCTACACAAAAAAAAAAAACGGTTTCCCGACGTCGGTCTGGTCGGAGTGTTCGGAGCCTTATCTTCATTCCAAATTTATTAAGTACTGTGATTGCTTCATAAAAAACGCTTGTTCGTGGTGGAACAGTTTTGTGTGTACCTAAGCAGATATAATAACTCTGACAACGGCGGCCGCTACAGTGACCAGTGTGGATTTGCACCCGGTCAAGCACACCGCATCAACGGCGACCCCAGGTAAGTCGGCACGGTTCGGCTGGGCTCAGTGATTTTGGTGGGCCTGAACAAATCCCGAATTGATAGGATTTAGGAAGTCCCGGGACCGGCGAATCACAAAACTAGACGGCTTTAATTCGCCGTTCTAAGTATCCGGCCCCCACACGTACAATTGATTTCTCTCTGTACTTTAAAGTTTATACTTTATCTATATATTACTATAATACATTTCGAAACATTACTTTTTATGAGCATCTAACGAATTGTAACAACTATTTCATAATTGCCTATAGTTTAATTGAAAATTATTCCAGAGTATTGAAAAAACAGAATAGATAAATACTTACCTATATACCTACTGGTTTCCCATCGGTGTATTGTGAATTATAACCTTAAGACTGTGAAAACGAAATCCACTTACAGTGGCATATAAATATGATCAAAATAAATATTTATTTCTCCATTTTCTAAATGTAGACTCCACACTTCAGTATAAAAGAGGGAATAAATCAAATAACCCGATAGATACATGATTTTATGTTAAACATAACAAGGTAAATGTCAACACAAAGCGGCATCTCGCCTAACGTTTCATGTCGCTCTCCATAGAAACACCTATTGTGACGTCATAGTACACAATACACATATACTCGTAGAAAGGTCTAGATGTAAATATATTAACGTAAACGAACAAGAAATATAAAACTAATATAAAAACTTGATATATAAATTAGAACAAAAATAGGCGTAATTTGAACTTATTAATTACTAGCTTTGCCTCATGGTTTCATCTGGGTTAATTTTATCAGACAATTTTAGCTTGCTGCCTCTGTAGGCAACTAACTTCGCCAATGTCAAGTGTGACAAATACTCTTTATAGAATTTAGTTGCCAAATGTTCGGTGTACTGTAGAATAACCCATATAAAACATACATTAACACAACACAAAACAGTCACAAATTTACACATAATAGTTTTTATGGGAACTGCAGGGATGATATAAAACTACATATGGTGTGTCTTGCCAGAGTGTTTGATGTTCACGGTTACTGCTTCACTTCCTGTTACTGAACTCTTTACTGAAAAACATGGTACAACCTATATGAACTGTAGTCTATGAACCGGGACCACAATAATTATGTATTCTACACAGCAAATCGCGCCATGTCGCTGAAAATATTACCTTTATTCAGTTCTGCTTTCATAAAATCATTATATTAATACGTGAAGCAAAAACTTTGTACTCCTTTTTAAGTGTATTGCGTGCACATAGACTGTGAGATGTGGCATGGAGAGGGAATGAAGAGAGCTAAAATGTATCATAATATCTGTTACTAATATATTAAATAAAATAAATTAATAATGCAATTCCTAAACTGACCTGTGCCATTGAACTTAGACCCCTAAAATATTGACATTGTCACTCAATGAAAAGTGACAGCAAGTGATATAATATTCATTGTTTAGGTTCATACTGCAAATTTCAAAATAATATATGATTAAAAAGTCGCTGGTCGAATTTCGATCATTGGGCGACTGCTAGTAAATATAAATAAGTTGAAGCTCTTTAGTTTAACTCTCTTTAACTACATTTCAAAGACTGTAGAGTAATGTCTTTTCACTTTACGTTTGTAAGACTCCTTTGCATATTTCCAATTCACCTGCTCTCCAAACCTTATAAACTATTTTACAATTCTGCACTACACAAACTGATATAACACCGAACATATTCAGAGTACGTGTCACCTCCCGGCTAGACAATCATGTTCCACACTTATGCATTTGAAAATCGTCCTTACGTTTACGACAGTGAATGTAGTTTTGTTATAGCAAAGTACAAACCCGATATTGAATACGAAAGGTGAACCTTCAATATTTTGTGATTTATCATAACATACCTCGTGAATGTTTGAGTCTTGCTTCGTCTGTTGATTTATTTTTATCGAGGTACATAATATATTTTTACTACGGTGACGAAACCTTAACTCTAAATTCATGTATGACATATTCAAAATAAAGAGTGATTCAGTTAAAGTTATCGCTTCTGAATCATATATTAATAAATCTGTAGATTTGTCTATACATGTAATTTATTTTTTATAAACCATAAATCTCGAATTTGACAGTTAAAAGAATGGCCGCCTGTTATGTTCTGATGTCTAGATTTAACTCAAAAAAAAAATTATACAGGTAAAATATATGTAATTATTTAAATTCTAGGCTATAAAAACGTCAATCAAACTTTTAGAAATTGTTAAAAATGCTTTAACAGTTCTTTTCGGGAACTTGATTGATCACTAATAGTATTTAATTTAAATTCAAAAGCTTGCGTTATTTTAAATTACTTCAGATGTGTTTCGAGTTACTTAGTTCGTTGTTTTGCAAAACTGAAGGGAATTAAAAATAATAACTAAATACGTGAACTTCAGTCCTTAAAATCTCTATAATTTTTCAATGTAAGAAAGTCACTACATCATTTTATGTCTTGACCACATTGAACATAAATAAATCTTTGATAATGATTTAAACAGAAAAAGTAAAGGACGTTTCTAATTCAAGTAGATATGCAATAACCATGCATATGCGTAGATAGCAAATGCTTATATGAATTAACTTGATAAAAAGACAACAAAATAACTCGCTTTCGCGCCAACTACGTTACAAGTTAGAGTTATGAAGACAAATATAATTAAGCCGAGAATGTAATAGAATTAAGATAAACTAAAAAGTATCAAAAGAAAAAGAGAAGCTTGGATAGAGTTAAGCGGTTAGAGTTAAGATTAAATGTATTTCAATAAGAATTGTATGAATTGGGAAATAAAGAACACAGAAATATAGAGAAAAAGCTCTCAAAGACTGAGAAAAGAAAATCAGAAAATAGGATATAAAATTTTGGGGTATGAAAAGAGTGACTCATGAATAAAGACCCTGATTTGCATTAAAGACAATGGCTCTAAAAAACAAAAGAGAAAAAGGAGTTGCAAACTATGATTGACCTAAGACAAGACTGTCGTATTTAGACTTAGTAAAACTTATAAAAGAGGTAATAGTGTTGGGTTCTATAATAAGATCTCGAAGCACATTACTGATTTGCCGGACAACAAGTTCAAAGACCATGTCAAGCGGGTTTTACTGTCAAAAGTTTATTATAGGGTGGATCATTATGTGAATGATAGTGATGTCTGGAAGCGACTCCCTCTCTGTGTATCCACTAAATTATATGGTTATTAAAATTGCATTAAATTAGACATCATTGTATTATATCGATACCATTGGATAATAATATAAAGCCGATCGAGTTTCTTGCCGGTTCTTCTCGACAGCTGTGGTGCTTTCAGAACTAGTAGTAGTGGTAGTGTTTTGAAGTTCATGAGCGCCTTCTTGGGCCCTAAATTAAATAAAGACATTTTGATTTTGTAATTAGTGGGCTGCAATTATGGCAATTGTAATAGTTATAAAATGGGGCTTAAAGGAGAAACAAGGGAGTCATGTTCTTGAGACGTTTTCTCTTAAAAGTGTAAAATATAACACAAAGAGTAAGGGTCTCTCGGGTAGAATTACTGAGGGGGTGCGACCCTGAGACGAGATCATTAGTCGCGTCACGGTACACTCATTAGCTCTACACTCGACACTACCGCAACCAGCGATCCCCAAACTTATCCGTTATTTTCTTAACCCCCGTCGCTAAAAGAGGGGTTTTAAAAATTTGACTTGTGTATCGGTGTATCTGTGTATATGTGCCTCTATGTGTCTGTCTAATCATAGCTCACAAACGGCTGAACCGATTTTAATTTTTTTTTTTTTTTGGTTGGAAAGGTGTCTTGATCAATAGTGTTCTTAGCTATAGTTGAAAATCTGTTCAGCCGTTTGAAGATTATCAGCTCTTTTCTAGTTGAAAATTTCAATAGAAAATTTTTAGCCTGATGCCCCAGCGTCATCTAGAATCTTAAGATAGCTAACTCCTCAGTTTTTACCAACTTACAGGAGATATATCGTACTCGTGTCGAGGGCTTCACAAATTTTCAATTTACCTTGTTTTAAATAATAAACGAATAGACCAGAGGATTCGTGTAAATTTTTTGCATCCATCATATAAGCATAATCTATAATACCTATAATATTTAATTTATAGAATTAAATAAATAACTGTATTGGACGTCAGTTTAGTGACATTGCTCTCTCATACAGATATGCCTGCAAAACACTTCTAGGATATAGCAAAAATGTTGAATGTGCATAAATGTGAAAATAAAATATTCGATTAATATGTAGGTATCTTAGGTTCATAAATTGAAACATATACTGATAAATTTTCAAATTTTGATTAACGCTGAGTGTAGAGCCTGTAATTTAACTACATTTGGCAAATTAATCTGAGGCTCTTACGGAACTATACTTGGATATTTTGAGTTAGTGGAACATAGTGCCTTAGAATGCCTTTTTTACGCTATAAATAAAATCTCAAATATTTTTAATTTATGAAGTACATGGGTCTACATGATCATCATCAAGTCGTTAGGTAAACAGGATAGTACAGAGAAAGTATGTACAAAATTTTCTAAAATATTTTCTCAGGAAATTGATACAATAAAACATAAGTGTGACTTCAAATTCTTAGATAAAAATACTTATATGATATCAAGTGACGTATCCTTTAGACTTGGAAAGATAACTGCTAGTGATGTAGAGAAGATTATAAATAGTTTAAGTTTAAACAAAGCACCGGGAATAGATGGTATACGGGTACAAGATTTACAATATATTAAAAAGGAAATGGGGCCACTTTTAGCTAAATTTATAAATTTAAGTGTTATGTCAGGGGAGTACCCAGATATGTTAAAAAAAGCAATAATTCGACCTATTTTTAAGCAAGGTGATCATATGGATTATTCAAACTATAGACCTATAGCAATATTATCATCATTGAATAAAATTGTAGAAAAAATTATTGTTGGCAAAATTAGTTCATTTTTAGAAAACCATAACATAATTTCAGACGTTCAACACGGATTTAGAAAATATAGAAGTACTAGCTCAGCCCTTGACCAGTTTTCGGATGATGTAAATAGATATTTGGATAAAAAAAGGTATGTGGTAGCTTTGTTTATAGATTTTAAGAAGGCATTTGATACGCTGGACCACGGGTTACTAATTGATGCTATGCAAGGCTGTGGTATCCGTGGTCCAGTGAACAAATGGTTTCGAAGCTATTTAAATAACAGGACTATCCGAACACTTGTCAACGGAACATACGGCGAGGAGGCTTTTATAAGGTATGGTGTCCCAACTGGCTCAGTGTATGACCCTGTTGGGTACATCATGCACGTAAATAGCATGTCTAATGTTATCATTAACTCTTCTGTATATATGTATGCGGATGATACGTGCATGATGTATGCTGACAAGGAGTTGAAAGTTATAGAAAAGTGTATTCAGGAGGACTTTGAAAATATTTTAAAATAGGCACATGACAATGGTATTATACTGAATGTGTCAAAAACCAAATGTATGCTCATTCAGTCATCTTATTTGCGAAAGCCTGATGAAACACTGAATATCTTGGGTCATTCATATGATTGCCTTCATAATAATAAGCATATGTGCAGTTGCCCCGCCATACAGGTTGTAAATGAATACAAGTATCTTGGGTTAACAGTTGATTGTAGCATGAACTGGAAGAAACACACTGAAAATGTTTGTAACAAATTAAGAAGTTTATTGTATAAATTTAACCATTTAAAATATGTGTGCAGTAAGAAAATTCTATATATATTGTATCATGGTCTGGTCGATGCTACACTAAGCTATGGTTTAAGTACATATGGCCGTACATTTCGTACATACCTAGACAAAATTTTATCATTACAGACACGGTTTCTTAAACTTTTGGTTGATAAACAGACAAAGGAGTCTTGTAATAATAATTATAATATTTTATATAAAAAATGTAATATCTTGCCAGTACATGATAAGGTATCTTATTTAATAGCAGTTGCAAAATTTTCTTCTTTGTCTAGATATGCTATCCCAAGGGTATATAACAAACACAATAACTTAAGACCAACCACAATAAAAAAATTCCTAGAGCCTGGTGCAAGTAACTTTTACGGAGAAAGAACAACAGAGTATATATTACCGAGAATACATAATAATAAAATGTTGAGAACAGAAGACTACGAAAGTGTAAATACATTTAAGAAGAGAATAAAGACCATAATACTAGACACCATTTTTTGAAATAAATATTTAATATAATAATGTTTTAAATGTTATGTAATACTGTTTTGAGTGCATTTTGTTTTTCGCCAACAAACTGTTTTTCAGTTTGGCGATTTTAGAAAATAGTATATTATGTATTTTGTATTTTGGAAAAAAAAAAAAAAAAAAAAAAAAAAAATGTTGTTAAACAGAAGCTTCTCAAGTGGCAGAAAACTAAAACTAGTTTAGCAATGCAAGGTATTACAGATTATTTTGAAAATATATTAAGTAGTATTTATATGTTACTATTCATTCTAATATACCGCCCTTCGAACCTTCACTTCCGTGCGTTTCTATTAAGGCCGTAATAAGAGGATTAGTTACGCCCCTATATTGGAGCTTCTGCAGCATTCTGGAAAACCATTGCATTGATGACTTAGGACGATCTATAGCGTCTAGGGAATCCACAACGCTGTTTATAATACCTTTTCTCTATTAGTAACAATTCCTATTTTTTCTGTTGTTTTCTCACATTAATTGAATAACGATATGTGTATTGTATATCGGTAATTAGAAACCCATTTCGATTAATAATAATAATTAAAAAACTAAACATAGGTTTTGAAAGCGCTGACTCTCCTCTCGTATCTACACGCTGCACCGAACACGACACGTTCATGCCGTAAGCGTGAATATTATTTATGTTATAGAAATATTTTTTCATACATACATACATCACGCCTCTCTTCCAACAGGGTAGGCAGAGACTACATCCATCCACTTGTTACTATCATGGCATACATCTTTCGGTTCTTCAACATTCATCAATCTTTTCAGGGAGCTCGTTCTTTGAAAGTATTCTTGACCTGTTTCTTCACGTCCACGATTCATTCGAGCAACGTTTGTCTAGGACTACCTCTTCCAACGCTCCCATTTATACTTGTCTTATAATTTTGTTTAGTCATTCATCCTCTCTAAATGCCCAAGCCATCTAAGCATCTCTTTCTCATTCCGAGTGGTTATATCTTCCTTCACACCAGAAAGTTCTCTTATCACGATATTTCTTATCCTGTCACTCAATTTCACTCCTAACATAGCTGTTAGCGCTCTCATTTTTACTGCATAATCTACTGTCATGCTTTTTCTGCCACACCCTTTAAAAAAATTTTATCCTTATAAAAATCTAGACAGAAAAAAAACAAATATCACTCATATTGTCACTCAACATTCAATACTACTGAAAGGTGTTAGAACAGTTGAATGGTATGATACGATAGTTGTTTCCCAACTGCTTGGAGACCACCATACACCAGGTGCATCTTCCGACATAGTGACTCGCTCAGCCGTGTTGCGTTCCGGGATCAGCCATTGTATATCCAGTAATCAAAGGAGATGGTAGGTATCTGTACCTACCTCCATTTCGATTACCATGCACATCCTGACCGGAACATTCACTCTCTTTTTATTCGTCATGTTTTGGGGTCTGCTTCTGTATATCCATGTATAAAAAAGTTGAACGTAACAGCACCAGCATCAGAACCAACACCAGAACCAAAACCATCACCAGCACCAGAACCAGAACCAGAACCAGTATTAGTATCAGTACTAACAGTACTACTACCAGTAAGTACCCGAAAGGAAGTCGCTGTGAAGATGTTTATTTTATTACTATGTGTATGGTGGTCGCAACCCCAACCAACCGCTTTTAATCTATTCATAGTTTAAACGAAATGATTTAGTCTGTCTATAACAAACGAACTTGGCTCCACACCGCCAACATTGGTTCCAACAATAGATCTGATCTGCCACTCGCAGCTCATAAAATGGCCAAGGGTTTTCTAGTGGCGATTGCATATCGGAAGACACATCGTGGGCAGACCTACGACCTGGTAACTACATCCATCGGTCAACGTCTTTTGACTGCAATGATAGACTAGCCTTAAAATGCTTTAAACCAAACCAAGCCATTGTGTCTAATCTTGACCATGTACAAGTAACTAAGTAATTGAATAAGATGTTAAATGTAAATTAAACAGCAAACCATTTCCACGTTATTTCTTAACCTCGCAGTACATATTTAACAAGTACAATGATTTCATAAAACAAATTAATTATTTCCGTATACGAGTGTCTACGCCACGCTACGCGGCCGTAACCACACTACGAGCATGCTACGAAAATGCTACAAAATAATTATTCAACTTCCTTTTAAATGTTGCTCAGACAACTGAACTGGGTCTATTCGTTAGTTAAAATTTTAGTAATTTATTTAATTATTTTTGTTAGGATATCGTGCCTACCTACTATATACACTAGAGATGCACAGAGTACAAATTTTGCCGTGTAACAGAGTACCGAGTATCACTCGGTATTAAGTTTTAAACTAGAATTGGGCCAATAAAATCTATTATCACGAGATAAAAGTCCATTCAATCGGTGAGCTAAAAATAAAAGAAGATTCGCACACATGGCATATTTTGAAAAGTGTTTTATATGCACCAGCAAGCACTGTAATGCAGAGAGCGCTTATTTTCAGAACCGGGTAACTTATACGAAGAGAAAAGTAACAACCTGCTACCAGATATGGCAGAGTGTTTAGTTTTCCTGCGATTGTTAAAATACCAATATTAGTATAAAGTATTTTTTAGTTAGTTATTTTTACTACCTGATTCATACTAATAAAGACTGATTATTTAATTAAATATACTAGGTTTATTTACATAATTAATCTGACAGTGCCCAATTTGCATTAATATTGTAAAGAGATAAGTTTATAAGTTTTTCAGTTCTTTTCGAGTACCTCGGCAGTCATACCAAGTTATTCGGTTGACAACGAGTAGTGCAAAAATGGCGCATCTGTAATATATAATGTGTATTAATACGTTAAAACTCTTATTGAAATATACGCAACAGTAAGTCCCTTTATATAGATATATACATACATACACACTCGCATACATGGATTACATACATTAAGGCACCGTTTGTTTCCATATCTTATTTTTTTATTATTATTAAGTACTATTATTTAGTAAAAAAAACTCTCATATTATCTTATTAACAAGTAGCTATGCCCGCGGCTTAATTCACGTGGACTACAGAATGCCTGCGCGAATCTTGCTTCCCCGCTCCCGGCTATTTTAAAGACAATTATATTTGTGGGTATTCTATGAAGATAGACATATACTCTCCTTTATTTTTTTGTAGGTTTGTTTAGTTTTAATAATTATATAGTACATTAATTTGCTATATCTCTTATGGTTTACTTAGAATAAGCCATTTAAGCGCCCAAACTGATTCAACATTACGTGTTTTTTTTTCGTTGTGCTGAACCCTAAGTCTTTTTCTTAAATAAAAGAAGCCTTAGTTACTCCTTATAACAAATCCATGTCAACGTCAAATCATGTCAAACCAAGCGAATATAATTTACAGTGTTCGATTAAGTATTTCTGAGAAATCAATCATCGTGTCCCATTCCCAGATAGAATTATTCCATGATATCCAATGACCGTTCCCTTTGTTACCGGAAGTCAGGGGAGCGGATTAGCGAGAACGCTTTGTGTAACCTCCCGGGAGAGGCATTGTGGAAGCTTCTAAATTGGAACCCGCGTCCGGTGTTGTTACCTAAAGGAATCTCTCTCGGATTGTAACTGGCTTGCAATTACACCACCGCTTTTGAGAAATTCGAATGGAGATTCTCGTATTATCTTGTTTAACTACATTGATTATATTTTAGCTTTCAATGGTGGTAGAAAATTTTCTTTTACACATTTCTGATTATCATTGTATATGTTGAGATGTTACCAAGCATTTAGCGAATGTTTCAGCTTCCAGAAATTGTTTTTGAGAATATGTAATGTCAGTTATAAGTTCAGATCACATAACAGTTTTTGCAAAAAAAGTAAAGTGTATAGAACCATTAATGAACTCGAATTTAGAATACTTTACTAAAATCTTTTCAGCTTTATTATTATTATCTTTCTTGCTTTATAGTAGGCTGTTACTAAAAACTAATTACTTACAAAAAACATGGAAAGTCCACTTTCGGACATTGCTTTTATATCTCAGTTCTCAGGTGATGTAAGTGACGATGTAGCTGAAGATGGTACCTGATACGCTAAGCTTAGAGGACCGTGCTCTGAAAATTTTCAAATAGCGAGAGTTATAATATCATAATACAGAAGTTCACTTGTTTTTCGTGATTATAATATTTTCCATTAAAAGAAACATATTATAGTGTATAATATATCAGTTAAATGTATTCGTATTAGTTACATTTTCAAAGTAACTCAAGAATACTCCTCTTGTTTTACAAATACCTGTTTACTCGTATAGGATCGAAAGTTTATACATAATGCGGGCTTCAATTTGTGCGTCGCCGCGAACAACTACCTACTCAGGTTAACTTAAAGACCGAATATAATTTAAAATTCAGTTCAAAGTTTCATGGCAATTTTCGACGAGATCTTGATTGGTCACGTCGTGTTTTTACATTTTTATCCATCAAAATGCTCTATCTAACCTTATTTTATATAATTAAATTGGATTTTTACTCAATGTAGTTTGAAAAACGTGCACCACGTTCTTTTGTAGAAACAAAAACTACACTAATATTGAAGAAAAAATACATCTTACAATTAAATTACGAAGGTGACCTTAGAGAGAGAAAGCCAGTATCAAAATGTTTTGTATCTTTTTAATGTACGCTGTATCGACGACTGAATCACTTAATCAACTTTACATGGTGGTAGACTATTTTCTAAAGCCAGCCTGGCTAACAACCATTCTCGAGATGAAAATATGTCTTCAAAAACTTGTAGGTGTGTTTCGGCAGCTACTTATTAGAGCAAGTCCTTCCACTAAGTTTGGGCCATATCGTCACTTAGCATCAAGTGAGATATAGAAATAGATTTAAAAAAAAATACAGTCTCCTATATATCTACAGATAACTAGAAGTACATAAAATAGTTATGTCGATAATAATTGGCGTATTGGTGACAAACTATAAGTGACAATGCCAAAACAATAAATTGTGTCATGCCATTTACTATGAAGAAAATTACGTCCAATCTAAACTTGATTAGAGTGTTATTCGTGGAAAACAAGATGTTAACTTATGTTTTTGTCGTGGTAATTTCCACGAAACACCATTAACATCAGAAGTTGGCGCTCAAAAACCACTTGGCCAAATTCATGGAGCGTTTAAATTTTATAGACGTCTCACTCGGTACAGTTACTATAAGAAATTCATGATCATTTGTAAGTTATATTATAATTATAAATTTATTATTACTATATAGAGATTGAGTATCATGAAAACACTAATTGTTAAAATCTGTTAATATACAATGCTATTGATCCGTTCCAGTTTAGAACAGGTGAAATTTACTAATGTAGTGCCATTTATGTTAAAAAATTCCTGTTCGATTGATGTAGAGTTTATCGCATTGGTATCGTTCATCGTTACACGCTATACATAGGTAGGCCGCGGTACGCCGCGATGCGGATTACCGGACAACCGACTCTTTGCGAGTGATTTTTCTGGTTGCGCGTAATTTTGAATCTGTAATATATTCTACGGTATTGATTTAACTAAGGTATCTATAAGGCAAGGTAAGGTAAGGAAGGTATTTATGTCGATAACGATGTATTCTAAATTGGAGAAAATAACTTCGCAAATAACCTAATATTTTAAAAATAAAAAGGATTACTTCACAGTAACCTCACGTCAATCTTAGAAGATAAATATATGCCATCGCGAACTTTTCTCTAGGCTTTTAGAAGAACTAAAATTCTTTAGTACATTATTTTTATGTATCTCTAAAGTTTAGCCAGCTTAGGCGCCCGAAAATCAAATATTTGAAGATTGATCAAAAAACATTGAATTTATTTACTATTTAAAAGCTTATGTAAAGACTGTCGAATTACGATTTTGTCTTGGACTATAAATTATACATAAATACTAAGCAACGAGTTATTGTTTACATAATTACTGTACATAATAAAAAAATACCTGACCGGAAGAGTAGCGTCAACATAAAACACCGCTCCGCCGCCACTCTGACGTCACGTAACATAGTACCAATTGAGATTCGTCTAATGTATGATGTTACACTTAGTTATAACGTATTGTATAATCTGTACTAATATTATAAAACTGAAGAGTTTGTTTGTTTGTTTGGTTGAACACGTTAATTTCAAGAACTACTGGTTCAAATGGAAAAATTATTTTACTGTTGTATAGCCCATTTATCGAGGAAAATCACGCTGCGACCAATAGGAGCGGAGCATCAATGAAAAACGTTGCAAAAACTGTGAAAATTAATTCCTTTTGAGAGCTTCTATTGCGTTCGCTGCGTAAATGGTTAAATGTTAAATGCTTTTTATGGTAATAAAATTTGTTCTAAAATAATGCATTATTGATGGTATTCATGGCATTAAGATTCATCATAAGTATTTAATTTTGAACAAAATTACCTTTTGTATCAATTTATTTTAATGAATATCTTAGGAGATATCACAGTTTGAAATTAACTCCGCAGCAAAATAATGCTCAAGTACTGCGCGTACATTTGTGATGTGGGAGGCGGGTAGTCATGTTAAGAGGGGAGGGCCAATGGTGCTCAAATAGTTCGTAGTTATAACAAAGACCGCTTCAGCTCATTTAGAATTGTATTATTGGTAGTTACAACCCACTCTCTCTAACCCTCTCTCTTTCTTATCTGACACAAACGAAGGTGCGCGGGTCAGCTAGTATACTATACTTCTGTAACAAACTCTAAATGACTGTGAAAACCCTATGAAAGTCATTTGCGTGGTTTAGAAAAGGTAAGCGGACAAACAGATGAACGCAAATAGCGACTTTCTTTTTAATATTTATATAGATCTGGAAATTTTAATAATGTAATCTGATTGACGAATGCTTATACTATCATTTTAACACAGAAATATTACTTTCAGCTACAATAATGGAGTAAATACTATAATTTAGATTATTTACCCTTTTAATAATAAAACATACAAACAAAAAACAACACTTATATTAATTATAATCTGTCACAAAATCCACTAATTATATTCTAGAATTTATTCTACAAAAGACAGACATGGTTTTCACATTTCACGATATATCATTCATAATTGAGTTTGACTGTACTTTATGTTCTGCTCGTGTTTTATGAACTTTTTTTATAGCGATCAAAAGGTTAAGGTCACAAAACGGATTTTATTATTTAGAGTCAGTTCACCGACAGCCGCGACCGTCACACTTATCGAGTTATCTCACTTTTTATTTCATTACTGAACAATATTACTTAATATAACTCTTTATTGTAATTCACCTCCGGCGTTTCATTGACAATCACTGTTATTTATATGAGGGCACAATTTCACACACGGCCATTTAATTCCAAACAAAGCAAAGTTCATAATATGGTAACTAAACAGCTGATATACATATATGGATATTTAACACCCAGACACACACAACTGACATTTATGCTCATCACACAAAGTCAGTCATGGGTGGGGATCGAACCCGCGACCTCTCGGCTCAATAGTAGCATTTACTACCACTGCGCCACGAGGTGTTGTGTTTCATTGTCTGACGTTATGCCATTTTGCTAATATATGATATAAAAATTATATATGTTCATAATAATATTACTACTATGTGGTTTTTATGACAAATCTATATATATAAAAGGGTAACTGTCAGTCTGACTGACATATCAACGCACAGCCAAACTACTATGGCTAGGAGCGTGGAAACTTGCATCTGGGTTCCTTTTACACTGTAGGTGAGCGCTAAGGAATGTTTTTTTGAAAATTCAACCCCTAACGTGGTGAAAAGGGAGATGAAATTTTATATGAAACTCCGTCATTTTTGAAGAAAGTAAAATAGATGGGGCATAACTCGACTATGACGCGAGCGAAGCCGCGAGCAAAACACTAGTATTACTATAGTAAAATGTAATTTTAATGATAAAACATTATATTATATAGTCAGCATTGTTTGTAAAATTGCTTCATT
The DNA here is from genome assembly GCA_033032175.1 of Saturnia japonica. Classification (NCBI taxonomy): domain Eukaryota; kingdom Metazoa; phylum Arthropoda; class Insecta; order Lepidoptera; family Saturniidae; genus Saturnia; species Saturnia japonica. The sequence goes on from CM065325.1 coordinate 16,093,151, forward strand.
GGGTTTGAAAATTGTAATGTCAGAACAAACGTGGGAGTCAGTCACACATGACTTGTTATAACTGGAAAGATACTGTTATATACTAGATCATGTCCACGACTTCGTTCACATGAATATGATGTTCAACGGAAACCTATGCAAAAGCGTAATGTTATGTAGGGCAGATTTTTTTTTAAAAGTACTCTAACTACAAATGAAAGCTCTGTTAAAATCAATTCAACAAGTTTCAGAGATTACTCCGAACAAACAAACAGACAGACAGGCAAAACCTGAAAAAACTACACGTGTCCTGTTATGCAAATAACTATGTTAGATTTAAAAAGCCTTTATTTCGACATTACAAACAGACACTTCAATTTTTATAGATTTTACTCGAGAATAATAAAAATGTAAGTCAATAAAATAGAAATAAATTGCGGCATGTCTGGGTAATAAACTAGCTTAGACTGAATTGTTTACGCAAACGACTTTCTAAGATCCTTCGGATTCGCCACGAATGGATTTTTCGTTTGAGAGAATGAATTTTTTCAAAGACCTTCAATTAAGTCCTATTTTGTATTCATGAATGAAGCACCAATTTTTATTGGGTTGTTATATTTTTTAGCTTAGACGGTAACGTTGGACTCAAAAAGGGCACTGGATATTAAGCTGCCGTAATAAGTTAATGACTTAATACTTTTGCAAGTTATTTTTAAATTAATTAAAAGTTTCAATTAACCAGACAAGCTAGCTCTAGAAGAATCAATAGAGGTATCACAATGTTTCTTTCTTTTCAAAAATATCACTAGTTTTTTTACCGACTTCAAAAAAGGACTGAGGTAATTCAATTCGAATGAATTTGTTTTATGAATGTTCAGCCATAACTTCCTTGTTTATGAATCGATTTGGATGATTATTTTTTTGTTGGATATGAGATACCTCAAGATTGGTCTAATTTTAATTTCATATGCATTGTACTTTCAATTTCGAAGTTACACCAGGGAACTTATTAAGTTAGTTTTCTTTTTTGGTAAAAATTGTTAAGTTTTAGTCACTTCTTTTGCCGCCTCAGTAGAGAGTTAAATAAAGAGCTGCGCGCGCGCATCCTGTGACGGAAGTTTTGATTTATTTATAAAAATCTTATATAACAATTACACAAAAAATCCATGTGTGCAGTAGAGATGTGTTTCACACGCGGTACAAGTGAAACCTTTAGAAAATATAAAAATATTCATATAAACGATACATGTGAACAATACACCACGCTGGCTACGTCGCCTTATCCCAAGGCTTCGCAATACGCATGTGTACACACACGACCAAAAAGGAGACCGAGATAATAATATGAAACACTGTATAATGTATTTCTATCTCATTCTTTCGCAGACTAAATGCTGTAGCTTTATGTGTTTGTCTCTTTTTAGTGTCGCTTTTTCGTTACATCAAGTTTCAAATCACAATGGTCCTAAAGATAATTTCACTATAAAAATGACCGTAAAATAAATTTACATTATTTAAATAATGGCGAAACTTTATCATGTTGTTGGTACGGGGAGGGAGAATTGAGATTTTTAGAGATAATTTTTATTAAAGAACATTTTTTATTGTATAAAGAAAGAAATGTGCTAAAGTTTTTCAAAAGGTATTGTGGAGCTGCGGTCCGCAATGCAGTGGATGAACCTTGAATCACTAGCTTTAACAGGTTTATCTTATTTGTACTCTGAACCACATATCACTATTACACGATGGCACTTTATTCTCAATGTAATAAGATACATAGTGGTTCAACACTACATACTCCAACAGATTTCAGTGTATTCTTAGTAAAATCCTCGCTTTGTATTTAGTTATTGCTTTAGCCCTTTGAGACTGCTTCGTTGATTTCGTTCATATACTTTATGAGAAACCTTTAAATATAATTTATACCTAACATGTTTAATAATATTATAGTAATATTTATTTTGTACGAAAATGTAACAAAATTTAAGATAACTAGATGTGCCCGTGGCTTCGCTCACGTGGACTGCAGAATGCCCGCGCGAATCTTGCTACCCCGCTCCCGGCTATTTTAAAGACAAAAATGCTTATTGTTGGTGTTCCTTAGAAGATATATGTATACTCTAGCTAACTTTTTTGTAGGTCTTTTTAATGCATACAATTATGTAGTACATTAATATGTTATATCTCTTATAGTTTACTCAGCTTAAGCCATTTTAGTCCCCGAATTGATTCACCATGACCAGTTCTATTCTTTGTGCGGAACCCTAATTCTTTTTCTAAAATATAAGTAGCCTAAGTTACTCCCTGTAACATCGGCTATCTATCAGTGAAAGTCCCGTCAAACAGACAGACAGATAAAAAGTTTTAAAAATTCGTTTATTGTTATATATTTCGTATATACTTTCATATGCGTTTAGTCAAAAGCTGTTATTTTGACATTACAAATATACACTTCAATTTTATTAATTGTATAGATTAGCTACTATGTACTAACTATATGTAAATAACTATTTACTTATCAAAAAAAAAAACCTACCGTGATAACTATAAAAAATCATATTAGAACGCCCAGTTACAAGTCAGAAAAGTCAGCATTACATTTTGAAAACTAGACACAGTGGCTTGGTTAGGTCATAACGTTACACAGTCAGTGTATATTTTTAAGTCAGTCTATTTATTCTTTGTGATTTAACTATTTGCCAATATATTTCTTCGTCCAAAATAGTATCACGCGATGCCTAGAAATAACACTTGATACGTTACTTAAATACTAGGTACTGAGAAGATAAAAAAAGTATTTACAACTAACTTCGGAAAAGTATTTCAGATTTTCAATTTGGGGGTTTTATCTAAACCAGGTCATCACTAGAAAAATGCCCTACCGTGATTACATTGATACAGGATTTCATCGTAATGTTTCTCTTTACCTACAGTTTAAGACCATTGCAGTATTATCCCTTATAAATACAAACTAACGATTTGACGGTGATAACTCATAAATTTCCTCTCTCGACAGTTGACGTAGTAATTACTATTGAGCAAAGTACTGTTATTTTGCCAAACATGTGAGTAAAACAAACAAATATACAGCTTTCTTTAGGAAATTGATATAGTAAGCGCGTGAGGTGTACGCAGTCGGGGCCTAAGGTGGAGAGCGAGAGCATCCCCCCGCCGTCCACACGCTTCGCCTCAAGCGCCTGCACTGTAGTGATGTGGATGCTGTCTTTGACAACTACCATACGCTTACTGATCGCGTTAATTCTCAAGTTGCGGCCCGCGGTATTATTTTTTGATTTTCATAATAACTGATTGGAGCCCATCAGATTTTCTTACTAAAAACATGTTTTTATTAATCGCAATGCACAGGAAATGGTGAAGGATTAATCTGGTGAAGATTAAATTTCAGAAATTTATTTTTTCCGTTTGATTTCTTTGTGTGAAATAATTGATAAAAAATGTTTCATAAATTATTACCTTGTTTTTTAATTATATTAACCGAAATACAAATGTTAAATTTAAAACAACGTTGATTTTTAACGACATACTCATTATCGACAGCAATAATTCTAATTAGGTCTCAGCACTGTCGAATGCCTTAACTCTGCATTCAGCTCGCGAGATAACTATAACTAATGGGTGTTATTCTAAAAGAATTACTGTTTCTTTGACTGTTATCGCTTGTAAACAATTTTTCATTTACAACCGTTTTTCATCGGCTAAGTTACGTTCGCAGATCGGTTCAACCGTTTATAGTAATTGAATCGAGAAACATTCGCTTTCCTCGAGCTGAATTTTTTTAACCCTTTCACTAACACAATGTGAATTAAAACCGTATAACTATCACTATAAAAACGATTTCTGAATAACCCCTCGAGGTGTGCTGGATGGTTTCATGCCACAGTGCACTACTACTTTTACGTGTTCAAGAATGTAATATGTTTTAGTTTTAGATTCCAAAATACTTTATTGAATATAGGATTGAACAAACTGTTCGGAAAGTATCCCAATCATTAAGATATCTGGTAAGAAAGTCTATCGGGTTTATCAAGTTTCTAATTTGTTTTTAATTATTTGCAGTCCATTGTGATGTTACTCGCTATATATAGAGGAAGTCACTTCCAAACATCATTCATAATTATATATTTTCGACAAAGAAACTTTCTTTACATGATTTTTAAACTTGTTGTCGTATATCAACAATGTATTTTGAAGATTATTAAAGAACCTCATATTACTACTTTTTTTTATTATTATCACACTATTATTTCTATTTCTTGATTCACGATATAACATACTATTAATTGTTAACAAATCACTTACCTTTTTTAATTATATGTATTCAAATGTATTCAAAGCAGCAACATAACACGAAAATTCGATTCTTCTTTATTTGAAACATATTTACATGCCTTTTGTTTTTACATACTTAACATTGTTAAACTGAAGCATACAGACACAGAAAAAATTATCTGGAGATTTCTCTCTACCCCCCCCCCCATTGGTGAAACATCTCCACTCTACAGATTAAGGTCGCAGCCAAATAGCCTTGTGCTGTTTTCCTGTGGTGAGTTGTGGGTTTCTTGAGTTCCTTGTAGAAGGTAATTCTAGATTGGCAACGCGTTTGCGATATCTATGATGTTACAAGCGTCCATAAGACCTTAGAAAGAAAGAAGAAAGAAAAAAAAGGTTTATTGTAACAAAGACATTTGACACCGTAAAAAATTAAACAATATTTACAACAACCTATTATATATATCAAATGCCAGTTCGGCCGCATTCATTCTTTTACGTTTTCGGCACTGCTTTACTCGCTCATATGGTATTTTATTGGTATCATTTGATTGCTCTTGAGAAGCTCTTTTCAACCGTATAAGATATCTGTATTTAGATTCGGATTTTTGATGCGTATAGGCCGACATTATACAATTTTTTTTATTATATATTTTTTTAATTTAACACCATATATATATATTAGGGTGCTTTTTTTACTACTATTTTTTTTTCACTCCCATCTCGAAATGTTGTGGGAAATACCTTTAAAAAAATCCCTCAAAATTTGAGCCCTTAATATTAATATTAATTCTCACCCAAGGCATGCAAAGATTTCCCGCTTAAAATACACGCAAACTTAAATTTTTTTTCTTTAATATTCTACAGTTCAGAAGCATTTTATGGTATAGTCTAGGACGTTAGTAGGTTTTCTTTAGAATTAAATTCTCTACAAAAATGCTCATTGCGGTGAAGTCGTAACTCACACCGGCGAGGTCATACGGGTCACCCAAACCCAAGTTGGTTCTGGGAAATCTTTGCATGCCTTGGGTGAGCACTTAATATTAATATTAAGGGCTCAAATTTTGAGGAATTTTTTTTTTTAGGTATTTGCCACAAAATATCGTGATGTGAGTGAAAAAAAATAGTCGTAAAAATAAAAGGCACCCTAATATATATATACATTTTGACTATTATACACTAATGTTTTATTTATGCAATCGATATACTTTGTCGAGAACTGATGATTGAAACTCAAGCGGACTTCGTAGCTTCTCCGAGTCAAAAGTTATACTAAATGGAAATTTCGAAACGTAGCAAAATGACCTCAAAATGTTGGAGCTTCCCGCTCCATCACACTTGACGCGTCACTAGTCCTCACTTAGCGGAACGAATTCTTTGATCCTTTACCTATCTAGTGGTGTAATTAAATTTTGGATGGATATGATAGATATGTAGCTGCAATACCAAACTGTACAGCCCGATTTTATTAACGTAATAACGTTACGTTGCCCCAATTTTAATGACGTATTCACGTCAAAAAAAAAGAACCAATAACCAAAGTCGCATTAGGAATTATTTGGTTAAACAATATTGCTTGCATAAGTAAATAATGTAAACAGACTATTTACGATGTACTTCCGCAAAGTTACGTTTCAACCAATTCCTAAATAATTTATCACGGCGATATAGAACTTTTGATAGCTCTTGCATAACTTGGTTCAAGCGATACACAAATGTATAGGAACGTTCTCAAATATTCAGATTATGATTTATAATAGCAACAGCAATACAGATATTGGAAGGGCAGAGGTGGAGAGGCATGCGCCTACAGCCTACGGAATTTATGTTTTGCTTGTTCAAGATTTGTGATACTAATGTTTTGTTTGAGTAATGCTTTAGTTATAAATTCGTTTAGTTATATCTATGTAGATTGTACACTTATATAAAATTCTGTTGTCACTATAAATGTAAAGAAAAATTAAGTATAATAAAAGTCAAAAGCCCAAAAAGGGAGAATCTGTGAACGATTCGAATGCGAAATCATAACCACCACAATTATTTCTGCTGCAAAGCAGAGTCCGTGGTGCTACAATCCTGTTGCCCGGCAGGTGTGGCCTTACCTCCAGACTCCATCGCGATCGGAGGCAGTGAGCCTCCGAGAGCCTCGGAGGGCGCACGAAAACCAGTGTGCCTCATCCATCTCGAGCCTACAATATATGGTGACTGACATGCCTAAGCCCGCCACCTGCATACCTATTTAAGGCGGCCGGAGATCATCACGTGGCCTCCGGCGCCTGGTTCGTTGCCCGCGGGAGGGGAGCATGGTGTTACGCTCCCTCTCCCTCACCGCCTCCTCTTTTGCAAGCATGAGTTGCTCGCAGAACGAGGCGACGGAGTTCTACCCGCTTTCGCTCTCGACCATAGATAGAACCACGGCCAGGAGCGAGAGATTAGTGCCGACCGACGCGACAACATCGCGGCGTGGCGAGTTCCATGCGGGACAAACGGCTAAGTTGTGCTGCGCAGTATCCTCCGTGCAGCCACAGGGTTGGCACCAGGAGTGATCTCCCGATCTATACGATACAGATAACTCCCGAAACAGCCATGTCCCGAGAGCACCTATGCCGCCTCCGGAGCCATCCAGCCAGTACTGACCTGATGGCCAACCGCCATCCGATATGAATGATGCTGGCGTTTATGATGGTTGAATCACTTCAACTAAGTCCTCAGGCATAGCAACTAATTAGTGAGTGACCTATGTTGGAATTGCTATTCTGTTTAATATGAAAGAGAAATCCCAAGACATTTTAATTAATTTAATTATTTATAGCACATTAGTACTATTTGAGGACTTCATTGTAATAAGCATTCTCTTCCAGGCTTCCAGGGGTGCAAGATCAATGCATAACCTTTTGTAAAATTTAGTAAACAAAATCCATTAGATACTTAGCTACTCCAAACTTAGAACCTACGTAGCGAATACTTGAAAAAATCCCGAGAGTTGATTAGTTGGATATTGATAGGAAGCGAATTCCACAGTCGTGCTGTGACTGACTTGGTATACTGAGAATTAGAGAATCAGAAGATCTTAGCTGTCTATCGTGCGTATTCGCGAGGGATTGAAATAGTGTTTTAAATGTTTAGGAGATCTGGTGTTATTAATGTTATATTTATGATAAATGTCCCTTATAACAGAATGTATGTCAGGAAATTAACAAAAAAAACTATATGTTCAGACAGAACTACAGATTTTTAATATACATATGATATTAGAAGAAATATAGTTAAATATCAAAAGTAATTCAGTGGTTTTCATTAGCATTAATTCCGTTAAGTTAAATCGGTTAAATAATTAAATCAGGTAAAACAGACCTCAGTTAAATGGACAGTGTTTATTTTCATCGCTTATTGTTAAAAACATGAATATATTTTATTTGCCTGTAGACAGTTGAGTCATATCGAAACTATTTTAAATAGCTTTATTTTTAACACATTCTAGATAGTAAGTCAAAAAGTTGGCTACAAGTTAGACTCACTTCAACAAGTTCAAACGTTGTTACGTACGTGTTTTCTGTAGTAAGTAGCCAAAATTCGTACATACATTTTTAGTTCACTTTGTGAATGGTTAAGAATTCTTATTAAGTATTTTTAAACAACTCTTTACTTGGTATAACGGAACTCTATGTAAGGGAGAAAAACTGTGTTTTGTAATTTAGTAATACAATATTAATTCAAGCGATCCCTTTCAAAGTAGTCCTCCGAAATAGTAAAGAGATCGCATTGGTTAAAAATTAAAATCAAAATATATTTTATTCAATTTAGGCCCAAAGAAGGCATTTATGAACTTCAAAACATTACCAACGGTTCGGAAAACATCCCAGTCATCGAGAAGAACCAACAAGAAACTTGATCGGGTTTATCAACATCTTATTTTCTTTCTTTTTTATTGATATTACAGTATTTAATTATATACAGTTATTATCATTTTCAGTAGATGTACAGAGAGAGAATCACATCCAGACATCACCATCATTCACGAAATCAGCAACCCTATAAATGCGTAAAGCATGTTCCAACGATCATAATCGCATGATCAAATTAGACGTTAGCTCATTTATGTCCGCAGGCATGGACTAATCAGATTCTAAAGGTATCCTTTTGCAGTCTTATACAACTGCGTTAAGAAATAATATGTGTATTTATTCATCTTTTTCTTCTTCTTCTTCCTAAATTGGCAACTAGTAATATTTAATGAAAACAATTACTGCTATTATCAAATGAATTTATTGATATATAAAGGTACATTAAAGGAGGCTTTAGCCTAGTTTATATGAAACGGGAAAAAATAGTAAAGAAAGTGTTGTATAAAAACTGATGTTTAATGTCTAATATTTTTAATGATTTACTGAATTATGCTAAAGCTTCTGTGGAGTCTAGATGATTCGGAGTAAAGCTTACGATGTGAGTCATTAATCATAGCTTGTTCGAGTTTCTCCACTTAGATACTGTCAACTGACGTAATAGTCTTGAAAATGATTCAAATTATCTCATCTATATTACATCATATCGTTTGCTTGCACAATATTTCTTATTAATTTGATTTAATATCCAAGTAATCTTTATCCACCAATTATTAAGATGGATATGTGGTGCAACTAGAATTGATAGTGGATGGATAGGACCTAGTGAATTGGTTTTGGAAGTAAGAAAATAGCAGCAATAACAAATAAGTTAAAGGGTAGGGTAGGGTAGAAAGTTATATCATGATGAGGATTGAAAGTCATATCACAAGAAGAATGTTCAGTATGAAGGTGAACAGATGTAGGATTGGAGGAAGACCGAAGGTATGGATGGACTATGTCATGAATAATTTATGTGGTATTGAATGAACGTAATGAATTACAGTAGCAGTAGGCAATGTTATCTGTCTAATTTTCTTTACTTTGTTTTAGTGTTTATTATGTAAATAAATAAAAGCACTGAGAAGACAGCTGATAGCTAGAGAAGAGTGTAGGGAGAAAACATATTGTGCCGACTATACTAGGTACGATAAGGGTAAGAAAATAGGAGAAAATTACACTCCAACAGCACCAGTTCCTAGTGTATTTCTCTCTGTAATATGATAATGAGTAAACTTTAAACAATGACACATTATTATAATAAGTGAAAATATTTTCTAGAAACTGTAGTACCTACCGGAACACAGCAAAACATACTTTTCGAATAGTCAATATGAACGTGGTAACTAAACAGAGAAATCCCTTCCATTACAAATAAAATATTATCGCTTAAGTCACAGTGATTACCGTATACACGGTAAACCCATATTTATCGAACTACATGGCGGGGAGAACAAACACGATAGATTCAATCAACTAATACATCCAATGGTAATGGAATTGAGCGTTGGACAGCTTTGATCAAATCGGTCCTTTAACCGGCTGATGCGGTTACCGCAACAACTTGGATACAGCTACCGGATAATTTAATAACAAACCGCCTTTGACGAGCTGAATATTTCTTTAATCGTTTTATTATACTCAGTTTGGATAAATTAGCATAAGTTTTGCAAAGTTTTTAAAACTCCAAATAGAATTATAATTGCTGAAGATCACTTTATTAAATAAAAACTGTTTTTTTTTTAACTTCGTGTATCATTGTAGTATAGAAAATTTACTAGGACAACATCGTTACTGTCCTAAAATTGTAGGTACTAAAACTTACATTCTTTAATGAATATTATTAGGTAACTTTGAATGAGAATTGAATATTCTTCGATATGTTGTTGCTTTTAATTCAGAAATTAAATTGTTAAACATTCTCATTTTTGAATGATTATTAATAATATATTTTACAAAGTGAGGAATATCTCGCATATTGTAAAATATAAATAATCAAATAGACGTCATGTCAGTTATACAGATTGTGTATAGATGGCGCCTTGAATGTACCAACTTAATTAGTACCAACAGATTACATACCTAATGAAGAGGGTTTTACTTTAAACATTTTGTCTATGTTTAGTTAGGGAATATTATGATTGAATTATTAATTATGATGATGATTAATGGAGATATTGAATTGACAGGAAATAGACATTAGAGAAATAACTTGTATATACTATGTTACATTTTTATTAGCGAATAATATTTTTTGTATTTTTGTTAAATATTTAGAATTCATTTCCATGCTGTATAAAAATATAAAAAGAACGCCAATTACATTAAAGTACTCGTATATTCCATACGATACGTCCAATAATCATGGTTCACTATATTATCTACCACTTACACAATATTTTGCTTTCATTCGAGGCTCGTTTTTTTTTCTTAGCCACATTTATCACTAAAGAGTTTGACAAACAAAATTGATATTAACGCAGTACAAAAACAAGCAGCCTAATTAAGGATTAGAGATAGAAATCGATTAATTTGTCGTTGAAGAGTAAAGTCGTTAAGCGACAGGCACAGTCTCACGTAATTCAATAATACACCTCCTAGGAGCGCGGGCGCGGGCGCGGTCATTGCGCGCACAAAAACGCGTATTAACTCTACCGCAGTCACACCGAGCACGAATCTTATAATACACTTCAAGTACATATTGTTTGTAACCTGTATTAATAAATGAACTATTTTAGAACGTTAAAAAAATATCTAGAAAAGATCTAGAATTATTTGCAAACAGTATAAACACATAAAAATAGATAAAGCAACGCTGTGATGTATAAATTTGCAGAACACGCACACATTAAAATCTTATATATCTTATCTATCTAATTTTTCTCTTCTTTGTAACATTTATCGGTATATATAAGAGTATTATAAGTAACAACCTATTAATTACGAATGGCCTTAGTTCGGACTCGTCTTTCAGAGGTTGGTTATAAATTGTTATAAGCCGAAGTAACCACTTAATATCATATAAACTACATGCTTGTTTGCTGCTCAGTACTACTAACTTATTAGCTTGTGTGTTATTACGTGAATGAAGACGATGTCTGAAAGTGATTCCCTTTTTATACATCGATTGAAAATGATAACTATTTTACAAACAATTTAAAAGCAGTTGATAAGCTGATAAGTGATAGTATAATGACATTCATAAGTGCCTTCTTAGGGCCTAAACTAAATAAAATATTTTTGATTTTGATTTTAACTTTAACCATAAGAATACCTATGTGCATATTGATATTATTTACGTAATGCTTATATTATATAACATTACGATACGTTGTAACATGCAACCTGGATGATTGTTGTCTGGTCTCGCAAGTGACAAATGTGCCGCTTCAAGTCGCACCCGGCTAATTGCCGCCCGCGCCCGCACCCACACACTCGGTCGCGCCTGCGCCTTGTGGTGTCGTCGTCGAGCAAACCGAGCGAGCATTGTCCAACGCCTCATTATCAACAATATCAACGTACATTACAGTGTAATAAGACGCCGTGGATCAGTCAGCATTTGATAATTAACGAAATAAAGTAAGGCATTTGGTAACAGGTACAAAACACAAGTGTATGAGCGAATTTAAAAATATTTTGATTGAGTTTCTTATCTTTGATGTAGGAGAGAATTTTTATCTGCTCTTGTTTGTAGAATTTGATTTGAAAGTATCTTCTTAGGGAATAATTATAATATACTTTAATATTAATTTATAATTACAACGTATATTTCTTTACTACTTCCGCCTAAAACAGATAAACAGTTGTTTCGTCTTTCTACACCAATAAACCTTTGTTATTAATAATTGTTAAGACGAATCTGAAAATATTAAATCTGAAACTAATCGTGGAAAAAAAATGCTAGTAACTAAAAAGATGTAATTTTTTTAACAACAAGACAATTATTGATAATGATTTTTAAGAGTTTCCTCGTATATCTTCGAAGTTGAAGGTCCAGTGCCGATAAAATTAAAATTGGACCATCCTTGAGGTATCCAACAACAAAAAAAAATCATCCAAATCGGTTCAAAGACAAAGAAGTTATTGCTGATCATCGATTAAAAAAAATCAATTCGGATTGAGCACATAACCCTTGTCTTTTGTTGAAGTTGTCTTAAAAAGAAATGCGGTCGAGTCCGTAGACCAAGTGGTAATTTGTTTTTAGGCAGAAGTAGGCAGCGGCTTCAAGGCCCCTAAGGCTAACAATATAGTCAGTTATTAAAAAAAAAAATTAAATAAATAAATCTACAGTGTGTATTAAAAACCCCGTCGGATCCGTGGAGGAGTTATTAGGTATCGAGATTATAATTTGTTTATTATATCTATCTCAGATTATAAGTAAAAAATTACTCCTAATAAAATGTAAAAAAGTTAGTTAAATGAGGAAACTTATATGGCAATACAGGCGGCGCGGCGCAGAGTACCGCCATACGATCAAACGTAAACCACGGGCACAGCTAGTTTACTAATAAAGCTAAAGCAAACAGCGCAAGTGCAAATAGGCGGTTCAGTCCACATGTCTATCGGTAGTTATACGTAGATTTAGTCAATATGCTCATTGTATGTTTTTAAGATATTTGCTAATAAATCAAATATTTGCTAAATAAGATAAGTATACGGAAGTAAAAAGATAAACCAACTGAACTGCAACTTTTAGTTGTTTTAAAAACACTATATGGAGTATAGTGATATTATGTGAGATTGACGTCATAATGCTATAGGAATATATTATAACATTTATAAGTTACTGTACATAATCTATAAAAAATATTAAAATTATTCAAGTTCCGTATATTTGTGTTCGAAAAACTCGAAAAGTAGCAAATGGATTGATCTGAAATTTCAACATTAAGTTTAATTTTTATATAAGAGTGTTTTCTTATACTATTTAACCCTAAGTTCTCACGGAAACGGGAAATTCAAAATGCTTCGCGAAAATTTAAATAACAACATATCTAACAATTGACAAATTGTTATACCAAACAAAATACCTACAATTTCCAGATTAGTTTACGTATTGAATACACTTTTTCAATTACACACATATTACTATTTCCACAAAGATTTTAAATATATCAAACACTTTTGTACCATTGTAGGTATTGTATTAAATAGAACGACGTATTTTCTAGGTGAGTCATGTTCTTCCCTAATAATTAATATCAAACTGAGCCACAGCGAAACGTTGCCGGGTTTAGCAATTAATACCAGTATATTATAATATAATTATAATCCTTAACAGGGTAGTATAATAAAAATACGTATTTTTAACAAATTAATAATGTTAACACACGCTTTCATCCAATTTATACAATGTTCAAACAAATAAAGTCTAATTTCACGATAGATCTTTCGCAATCAATCAACGCTTATCGAACTAGCGTTGAATTAGTATCGACATACTTCTGAATTATCTATAGATTAAGGGTAATATTGAGCCGAAGTTATATAACAGAGTACGGTTGAAAGTTCCTAACATAATTAAGATTTGTAAGATGAGTATTTGCTTGTGTTTTGCACAACACACAAGTACACAACAAGCTGTTTGTTTATTTTCGATTTGTTATTAATTTTCTTGCTTATTATGAACAGTGACTCTTGACCTCATTAATAACTGATAGAACATAACGAGATGGATAACCAGTACCTATAATAATAATAATAATTAATCCGATTGTCGTATCAGTGAATAGTCTGATAGCGAATAGTTTCGACCACCATCTTAGGAAGCTCTCGCTTGGCTGTTGGATCAAGGGAAAGACACAGAAGGTAGTTCTTCTGGACACGAAGCGAATTGTGAGCAAGTTCCTCTCTCTGGGGCCCAAGCCACCGGTAACTTGGGTCTTCACCACGCTACTGGCGATGAACTGTTTTTTATGTTTTATATTTTAATATTTTATTTTATATAGATATTATTGTAAAAAATAAAAAATAAATGTTAATAATGAATTAAACGAAATAATAATAATAATTTATTAGTGACCATATTATTTTCAAACAATCAGAATCAAAATACAGTTTTCTATGGGTTTTAGTAGACATTAATTAAGCATTTAAACTGGCATGCAATATTATTTAAAAATCTCAAATTTATTTATTTAAGATATGCAAACTTCACAACACATTTAAACCCTGTAAAATAATCACAATATAATTCCAAAGTGCCAATTATGAAGTAGGACATAAATTACATTTTATAATTATACCTAACGATAATTATAAGTGTGTATGAATGTATTTAAAATTAGTTTATCAAGTATTATGTGTATGGTTGTGTTTGTTTGTGTGTGGGTGTGTATGTGTGTTAATTAATTAACATGTGTGCGCATGTGTTTAGGTTTCCTGTAATTACTCCTGAACTAACCTTTTAGAGACCGACTTGAGAAACTGCATTCGACTTAGGTGGAAAATATCAATATCATTGAATAGCTTATTGTACTGTGTAGTACACCTATAAAGGGTGGATGTAATATTATTACGCTACGGTTCTATTTATTTAAATTAAGGATTAAAATATTAACGAGGATTCACATGTTTCTCAATTCTCTTTATTTTTCTAACAACAACTGTTGCCAACGCAACCACTTCAAAAAACGAATACATTCGGATTTCACAACATCCTCCGCACACCGAAACAAAGTATATATCCGAATGTTATATTACTGAAGTACAATTATATTATATAAAAATTTAACAATTTACAACTTTCCTCGAAGCTCTATCACAATATGAAAAAATTACAACCATTGCCATTATTAATTATAATAATAGTTTTACAATTATAAATTAATATAATGTATCATATTTGTCTGACAGATAATTAGTAACAAAAAATAAACTAAATATGGAGATTGCTATAAAAGACAGTTTAGAATAAAGAATTTAAACATATAACTTATACTCACTTGGCAGTTTTACCACCCTACCGCTGCGAGTCTTCAACTGTGGTTTCTCAGGACTCATTGATCTTTGTTGATCTGCTGAATTAGAGTTTAATAAACTATCATTACCTGTTGGGCTATTTTGATCATCAGAATCTGTCTTCAAAAAACTAAAATCAGTACATGTGATTTCTAGTTTGTACAGTCTTTGAAAAGGACGAACCTTGTACCCTACAGATGTTCTCACGCGTGCAGATCTGCTAATACCATCTCTTCCAGGGTAAATTTCATCGATTAATCCTAAAGGCCACTTTATCCTTTTATCTCCGGTTTCAATTAAAACAATATCTCCTACTTTCAGACTATCAGCCTTTTCTCTTCCTCTTTGCACTAACATTGTTAAATATTCAGTTTTGAATCTATGTCTAAATTGCTCTCGAAGATTTTGTAAGTATCTTAGACGTTTATTCATGCCTTTTGCGTCAATCTGATCAATATCAGTTACATCTGTGTTGCTCAAAGGCTGTATGAAATGTGCTGGTGTCAATGGCTCCAATGCTTCAGCTTTATCGTTGTTAACATATGTCAATGGACGGCCATTCATTGTGGCTTCACAGTCACAAAGAATAGTTTGAAGCTCATCGTATGATACAGATGATTTTCCTAAGACACGACGCAGTAAATCTTTCATTATTCTTATCAGACGCTCCCAATACCCTCCCCACCAAGCAGCAGAAGGTACATTCATTTTCCACGTTATGCGTTCTATCATCGAGCGTCTTTGGATTTCATCCCAATCTAACAAGGTAAGTAGATGTTTAATTCCTTGAAAATTAGTGCCTTGGTCTGACATAAGCGTGTCGATGCGACCACGTCGTGCTATAAATCTCCTTAATGTCATTATAAATGATTCTGTGGACAAGGACTTAGTCAATTCTAGATGTACTGCACGATAGACAGCACAAGTGTAAAGCACAATCCAGCATTTCTCTCCATTTTTCAAATAAAGAGGTCCAGCGAGATCAACTCCTGTTGTTTGAAACGGTGCTGAACATGTTACACGTTCTGTAGGTAATGGAGCAGTCGGTGCTTGTACTGGTTTTGATCTATGTCTTATACATATGATGCATTTAGATATAACTGATCTCACTAGGCGACGAATTCCTATTATCCAGAATCTAGACCGGATGTCTGCAATTAGCTGATTGGTGCCTGCATGTTGTAGCTGTACATGTCTTTGTCTCACTAGTGCAGTCACAATAGGATTATTCGCTAAAAGTAGGTAAGGAGTTTTTATTTGTTCAGGAAAATCTGATAGCAGCAATTTTGTTTTAACTCTTAATATTCCTTCTTTATCATAAAACTGTGTCAGACTTTCACTCTTCTTTTCAATCAACTCCATATTTTCATGTTGTATAAATTTTATTATATGCTTTTCAGCCTCGTTAAATTCACTGTATGCTATTTCACCAATCCTCTTATTATTTTTATTACGTATATTATATATAAATCTCATTACCCAGGCCAACGTTCTTACAATCTTTGTATATTTACTGAAATAGTTTTCCAATTGTTTTAATATACTCTCATTTAAACTAATGTTTATATTGCATACAGTTTTCTTAAGTTCGACATGTGCCTCTTTTTCCTCAATCAGCAACTCCGCCTTAGGCCACTGATCAAGTTCCAAGTGCAACCACTCTGGACCCTCCCACCAATGCATTTCGGCGAGAACTTTTGCATTGCATCCTCTGGAAGCTATGTCGGCCCAATTCTGCTGACCTGGAATATGATGCCAATTATGTGAATTAGTATTTTCTCTAATTTCCTTTACTCTGTTTCCTACAAATGTGTTCCACGCTAGTTCTCTTTTTATCCAGTATAGAACTACACAAGAATCTGACCAGCAATATATATCATACTCAGTAAGCTGGAGACTTTTTTGTACATTTGTAAGTAATCTTGTCCCTATCAAAGCAGCAGTTAACTCCAATCTGGGGATAGTCATATTCTTTGGTGGTGATACTCTAGCCTTCGCGGCTACTAATTGTACTGATATTTTATTATTTTTCTGCGCCCTCAAAAAAACACAAGCTCCATATCCATCTTTACTAGCATCGCAAAACATGTGTAGACCCAGCTTGCATTCTTTAATTAATTCAGTAGTCAAACGTCGAGGAATTTTACAAATATGTTATATATTTATACCAATCTTGAAATTTATTCAACAAATCTGTGGGTAATATTTCATCCCACACAAGCTCCCGACGCCAAGTTTCTTTTAGTATCAACTTAGGCGTTAACATAGCTGGACATATGAATCCAATAGGATCAAATATTTTCTGAGTTATTGACAATAGATGTCTCTTTGTGATATTTTTGATATCTTCATATGTAGGCAGATCTTGTGTATTACAGCAAAGTTTGTCTGAAACAGTATCCCACACAAGACCGAGTACTGATATTTCAGATTCATTTGTTTCATTAATATGCATTGGTGCTGTAACCCACTGTCTTAAGTCAAACTTAACCTTATTCATGATTTGTTTAGAGTCATATATAAATTTACATACCTCCGATTTATAGTCTAAGCTGGTTACACAATTATCTACATAGAATGACTTTTTCAGTAATTGTGCTGACTCTGTATATTCATCTGTTACCTGCCTCAAGTGATGCTGAATAGTTGCAGACAATAAAAATGGGCTACATGTTAGTCCAAATACAACTCTGCAATGTCTGTAAGTTAAAACTTCAGTCCTTTTATTATCTTTCCACCACAAAAATCTTAAACACTCTCTATCACTGGGCATAACAACAATTTGTAAAAATGCTTTTGCTATATCAGCTGTTATACCTATGGCTCTTTTTCTGAACTGTGCAATTAATGTAGGAATTTGCTCTAGAAAATTCATCCCTTTCTCTAAACAAGAGTTTAATGACCTTCCGTTAATATCACATGCAGAAGCATCAAATACTGGTCTTATTGTTGTTGTTAAACTCGAGTCTTTAAACACTGGCTTGTGGGGTAAGTAATGTGATTGACTTTTATTCCTTTCAGAATTTAACACAAGCTCAACTATACCTGATTCTTGCCAATTCTTTATTATAGCATCATAACTATCAAAAGTACCATTAGATACTAATTTCTTAGTCATTGACTCTAATCTTCTATATGCTAAATCATAATTATTTAATAAATTATCATGACCTGGTTTCCAAGGAAGCTGAACTTCATACCTGTTTTCAGAATTAACTTTTATGCTCTCTTCAAACCTCATAATCACCTCAGCCTCTATTTCACTCTTGGATTTTACTTCAACAGGATCTCGAATACCTAATGTCTCCAACAACCAATAACCTGTTAAATCATTTTTATTATTAATACAGAATAAAGTGGAAGTTATAATATTATTTAATGTAGAACTCACCTGTGTTCGTTGTAAAGTCCAACCTAGTTTAGTTTTTATACCTGTCATACCATTCTCCAATTGTATTACATTTGGTGTCATTAAAACACCTGAAAAATCTGAACCTATCAATAGGCCAATCTCTGTTGAACATTCTACATTATCTGTCAGAGTTATACCATGTTGTTGTAACATATTATAAATCTGTGTGTCACACTTATTGACCCTTGGAATATATTTACATATACAAGATTGGCTTAAGGCTGTTATATTAAATATAAATGTACTGTCCAAATTCTCAACATTAAAACTATACACTCTGTGTTCCTTAGTGTTAACAGTCACTCCACCAAATAAAGAATGAGTTAAGAATTCCTTACTGATAGCTGGAATTTTCAGTTCTTGTACCACATCTTGTAGTATGTATGATCTCTGAGACCCATTGTCCAAGAGTGCTCTTACTGTTTTCTTCTTTCCATTGTATACAATGTTGACAGTAACAGTTTGTAGTAAAGTCTCCTTTTGTCCTGACTGACTCTGTGCTGACAATGATGTTGATAAATCATTATTCTCAGTTTTAGATCCGGCCTTTTGTGTGTAGCATAACACTGATGAGTGTCTTTTTCCACATATAAAACATTTTACAAAAGATTTACATACTTTTGCATAATGTCCAACTTTCAGACAAATGAGACATGCTTTCTTCTTTCTTAGATGTTCCTCTCTTTGTTCAACAGACATTTTCGTCATCTTGTAGCATTCCATATTTGAGTGTGTTTCCTTATCACACCATATACAACTCTTTGATTTCTTCACTGGTGTTTTAGACTGTGCTATTAAACAACTAGCTGTTGGTTCAGGATTATTATTTGTTTCTGTACTAAAGGTGTTCTTGGCCATAGCAATTCTTTGTTCACTTTCCACTTCTTTCTTGAGAAATGATAATAGATTTGTCAACTCTTCCTCCATATTTATAGTATGTGTTGTAGAACGTTCCCACGCTTTTAGTATATCATGTGGCAATGAAGATTCAACCATTGGTAAAATAAATGCTGAATACTTCTCTTTTGTAACACCTAACATCTCAAGAGCTCTAAGCTGTGCATTCAGCTTGTCATATAATGTTGTAAGATCTAACTTACCTCCTTCAACTTTGAGCAAGATCAGTGACAACAACTCTCTGACATATACTTGTATTAATATCTCATCTCGGGCATATCTAGATTTTAATTGAGCCATACACTCCTTATAATTATCACCATATGGTGGGTAACTTTCTACTAATGCACGAACCTCTGTATTGGGTGTGATAGATTGCAGTAGATAATAAAATTTGTCATCATTATCCATTGATAAGTCCTCGTCTATCTTTTTAAATTGACCCCAAAAGGATAACCAATTTTTCACATTGCCATCGAATTTCTTTAACTCAATGGGAGGCAATTTTAATTGTTTGATGTTACCTTTCATTTTTATACTGCTGTTATTATAATCCTCGTATTTAGCGTTTAGAAGCAGCCATCTCGTCTGATATTTTTCACAGTCTTCCTCTTCTGACTCTAAATCACTTTCTTTCCAATCTTGTGTAGACAAAAGTAATTTTCTTATTTCTTCATTTTGACACTGAAGCCTCTCATATAATTCTTTTAATTTTATCCAGTGCATTCTCATCTCACACTGTTCCGGTTTTTCTTTATTTGTCTCATAATGCCGGCTCAATGTGGATTCCATATTATTCGCTGCCTTCGTGAATAATCTACGCGTCACAGTTCTCTCCTTAATTTTTGACTCCATATTTAGTATCGTAAATTACCACAGTCACGGTCGCCACAATGTAATATTATTACGCTACGGTTCTATTTATTTAAATTAAGGATTAAAATATTAACGAGGATTCACATGTTTCTCAATTCTCTTTATTTTTCTAACAACAACTGTTGCCAACGCAACCACTTCAAAAAACGAATACATTCGGATTTCACAACAGTGGAGTTTTGAGCATATGTATGCTTTACAGAAGAAATGGCGAATAAAGTGGGGTTCCTAGTATGCTTACTAGGCACTCGCAGATATAATTTACTTAAGAGTTCAGGGCAATCTATTATTGAGTTGAGTAAATCATATAGAAAACGCATATCGTTTATGATTCGACGGTATTTTAGTGACAAAATGTTATAGTGCTTTAAGTTATTATTGTACTCCATGGGATGGTTCTTACCTTTGAAATTAAGAAATTTTAAAAACTTATTTTGAATATTTTCCAACCTGTTAATATGTGTAATGTAAACTGGTGACCATATTGATGACGCATATTCTAAGCAGCTTCTCACATAAGAAAAATAAAGAATTTTAAATGGTTGAATTTTGCTGAATGGCTCTGTGACTCTAAATATAAATCCTAACATTTTGATGGCTTTTTGATGAATAAAGTCGTAATGAAGATTGTACAGTAACTTCGAGTCCATCATAATCCCCAGATCTTTCACACAATTAACACTTTGGATTGGATTAACAATTACATACAGAGAATAATTTAGTAAATTACAATAACATGAATACTTGAATTAATAATTAATAACAAATTAAATGAATTCATATTGAATACATATTTAAAAATAATCATTCTCGCTTAACATAAAACGGAAAGCTTTAAAATTTTAATATAATTGAATAATAATTTTAAAATAATGATGTGTATTGAATTAATATCTATAACGCTTAATTACATATTATCTCTCATTAATCTCTATAGTTATATATAAGTATTTACTACTTAAAGTGTAGTACAAAATTAGAAATATTCATACAGTATATGTATATATAAATATAGTATTTATGTAGTAGTGTATATGCTGAACAGTTTTGTGTGTGTTTTCCTTTTTGTCAAACCCAAATTTGAATATTAGAGAACTCCGGTACCCGAAATAGCCAAAGAGCCTGTGACTCGGGTATCGGAACAATAAGAGGTTCGTGCAAGTTATGGGTATGCATTTATGAGTATGCATCAGATATTGACATTAGGAGGACTCTCTCTTCGATGTCCTTGTCTGTCACGCGACACTGCACAAATTGCATGATGTTGATTCATTGTTGTTTTTATAGAGACATCATATCTAAAACCGTGATATTGAAATAAAGAACCCTAGTGTATACTCTTGTAAATACCTGAAGCGCATACATTTTTACTTGACTGCCTCACTAGCCTAGTGGTCCCAAGCGCCACTGCTATGTTCGAATTCCTGGGTTCGATTCCCAGGTCGAGCAAAGTGTTATTGGGTTTTTCCTATGCAATTCTCAGTAGCAGCTCGGAGCTTGGCTTTGCCCCGATTAATGGCAATACATGGGACCTAAAAACATACTCGGCGAACTGTGGGTGTACATTAGTACACCTCTGCCTGACCCTTCGGGGAATATAAGCTTCACGGTATGTTAAGATAATTTTAACCATTATATTTAAAACGCTATGTAGTAGATGAAATAATTTCAATATCGCACCGCAGTGACCGGCCGCCGCCGCCGCCCCCGTACTCCAAACGGAATTAATATCTCTCGAACCGCATTACACGCTGACAAATGTCTAACCATAACTCGGATAAATGCAAAGGACCGCTCAATGGGTATGAAAATGTTTATTTGTGTCCCTTTTAGCACATCAGTGTGACAAATCACATCGTCGAATATCGTATGGGTACTGTGCACTCGCTAGTGATTACGGTCCAATTTTATTGTTGTGAAATATAGCACACAATTAAACTGTTTCGTTAATATTTTATGGATTAAATTCACTTAAAACATATGTATGTACTGGCTAGTACTCGTGACTTCGTCTGCGGTGTTTATTATTTTAACTTGACGGCAATAAAACATCACAGAACGCGTACGGCTTATAAAAATCGTAGTTTCTTAAAACTTTAAAAATATAATTTTTAGGATTAAAACACACAATAATTATAGAAATCTATCCAGTAGCTTCTGGATGATGCGCGTACAATGTCAAACCACAATCATTTTATTTATATACTAGCTGTGCCCGTGCCTTCGTTCACGTGGACTACAGAATGCCTGCGGAAATCTTGCTCTCCCACTTCCGGCTAGTTTAAAGACAAAAATGCTTATTGTGGGTGTTCCTTAGCAGATAGATATATATACTCTCCTGGACTTTTTTGTAGGTCTATGCCTATGATTGTGTAGTACATTAATATATTATATGTGTTATGGTTTACTCAGCGTATGCCATTTAAGCGCCTGAACTGATTCACCATGACAAGTTTTTTTAATTTGTACGAAACCTGATTTATTTTTCTAAAATAAAAGTAGCATAAGTTACTCCTTATAACATCAACTATCTATCAGGGAAAGTCCCGGCAAAATCGGTGCAAACGTTTAGAAGATTACCCGGAACAAACAGACAGACAAAACTTTTAAAAATTGGTTTTATATCATATACACTTTCATATGCATACAGTAAAAAGTTTTTAAGCAAGCATTACAAAGTAATGTAAAGTAAAGTAAAGTATAGATGTATAGAAGATATTGGTGTCAATATTAAAACCATACTATTGATCTGATATTCGTACTATTGACTGTACTATTGGGCCAATCTATAGTCTGGGCGCTCCTAAAAACCGAGCGCCGGCTGAGGCAAAGGGATTCTTGACCGATCTACCGTTGAACCAAAAATTGGACAGCTCACATTGTTTTAAATATTCTTCATTGTTCATTATCCAAGGATAATAAAGATGGCGCCGCCCTAGGTCACGTCGGTGGCTCCGCCCTGGATGACTTCACACACCCAAACTGATAATTCCATTATATATACTTCTGAAATGCATTCTTCAAGCTTTCACAAAGGACGTAGAGAAACCTGGACCCTCAAAATACATTCTTGAAATTTTTACATCCAGCGAGAAAATACAATTTACAAAACGTAGCCATCTTTTGGAAAGATTATGTAAGGTTTGATGGTAAATAACAATAACAATAATAAAATATTGTAGAGAAATCGAATGGAGTGTCTATGTATATCATATTCGACAAATTCACAACAAGATCCCGAGCTCGTGCGGGCATTAATATCCCTCGGAACCGCATTAAACAGTGACAAATGTCCCTCGGTAACCAGAATAAACGCGCAACCGGTACAGATATGTATGAAATTATTTATTATCGACGCTTTTAGTGAGCCGCGCCGATCGCGGTACTGTACCGCGGCTGGAGCTGTCATATATACAACCTTTCTATTTATAGATATATAGTAATTATTAATTTGTTGAAAGGTGACTTGATCGAGAGTATTCTTAGCTTTGATTCAAGAAAATCTGTTCAGCCGTCTGAAGGTTATCAGCTCTTTTATAGTTGATAAATAAATGTGAGCATCTTCCACTGGTCGATTTCGGTTATTTCGATGTTGAGTAATAATTCATAATCGGATTATGATTATGACAGATGGCTGAATTGAGATATGTACATATCAAAAATGTAGAGTGGGAAGCTAAAAAAAAGGCCGCATGGTCGTAAACATTGTCCTACATATTATATACCAGTTAGCTAAAAAAAAGGTCGTTCGGTCGTAATAATTGCTAATTCTATCAAATTAGTGATTACTAATATTAGTACCTAGCATTAGTAATTACTAATCGTACTTCGATTATGAATGAGCACTCATCATCGAAATTTCTACTAATATTAATAATTACTAATGGCTATAATCGAGATATCTCGAGATATCTTAATAATTGAATGATTACATTTGTATATATCATAATCATCTCATAATCTAGATAGTATGTTACCTCAACTATATTTAAAAAACGTTGACCTTAATATCAGATGAGATTATGACCAAATACTAAATCAATAAGAAATAATAAAAAATCTTCATTCTGACAGTGTTGACGGCAAGCGGGAATCGAACCGGTGAGTGAGGCGCGTGGCGGCTGATTTATCATGGGAACGTTAAACCCGGATTATTTTCAAAGATTTCACCTGAAATAATGAGATAGCTATAGCGAAAATTTTCCCAGCAAATATCCATTTTTTTGTTTCGCTGTTACTTAACTGAAATGAAAACGGAATAAATTTATAACTTATTTCAGATTAAAATCTATATGAAAAATTAAATGTATTTTATGCTTTATTACTTTCTCCTGTTTGAAATGTTTCATTATAAAAGTTGATTGTGATTGTGAAAATATATGTTATTATAAAGCCGGAGACTATTACCTAAAAAAATTATCGGTCCTGCTAAGTCTTAAACTCGGTACGATTGATTTATCTCCATTTCTAGTATTAACATTGTGATGATCTTTGACAAAATCTAACTTGACTAAGTTTCTGCGAATATACATTAAGTTTATCAAGGATGTAATGGGAGGTCAAAGTTAATATATTATATTCCTGAAATTTGGTCTTTAGAGATAAGCGACGTCTTAGGCTGTAGATTGCACGAATTGACCGCTTTTGTAATATAAATAAATATGGTATCTATTTCAGCCCTACAGCACAATAGCGCAAGTAGACTAACCTCTCAGTAGCAATATCTTTAACTGGCGAATCTTATCTACTACGAATGCAGCAGAACTTAATCTTTCCGCCAAAGCTTTAATATGCGGTCTCCACTGTAATTTTGAATCAAGGGTAATGCCCAAGAAGACAGTACCATCAACTAAGCCTATTAAATTTCCTTCTATCTTGATACTGCTATCAACACGCCGGACATTAGGCAAGGCAAATCTCATACATTTGCTTTTGTTCGCATTTACTGTACGACAAGCCTGTATTAGAAATTAGTGCATGTAAAAAAGTGCAGTATGTAAGAGGTTCGTTTGCATCAATTACGTGTTACTACGCGTAAACGTAAGTGGTAGCGCAGTGGCCACTTACAAATGGCCGGCGACGCGAAGTTCACCGCTCAGTAACACTCACGCGAGCTAACACTAGAGATGAGCTATAACAGGTAAAATAAGATATCTGGTACTCCTATTCAGTTTCAGAGAAATAACAATTTCAATAACCTGTTCCAATATAAAAGCCTGTTACACTTTAGTAGGGATATAATATGTAGTAAAACTTGTAACCATAGCTAAGTATAGATCGGTACCTAACTCGAAATTGTATGCACTATCTGCCTAACGTATAATAAAATAATGTAAAACTCGTTCAATCAATCCATCAATCTGTCAATTCAGTCAATCAATTCATCATTCAATCAATAAATCAGTCAAAACATTAATCTATCAGTCCATCAATCAATCCATACATCAATCAGTCCATCAATAAATCCATCAATCAATTTATTAATCGAACTATCAATTAATCAATCAATCCAACAATCAATACATCAATCAATACACCAATCCACCAATCCATGATCTATTAATCTATCAATTCATCAATAATTTATAATAAACTTCCTTACGCTAGGAAACAGAAAAGTATGTTCCAAGCTGAAACAGTAACACTCTCTGGAACAAGTACGTAAGAACAGCCTGTTCAATTTAAAGGTAAAAGTTACGAGATGTTACTCACAAACACATTTTTTTTTATCTATTACGATAAATACGCCTGTCTAGTAAATGGAAAGGCCTAGTATTTAGTAACAGCTTTTTCTGTTATTAGATAACAGTTCCAAACTGTTACTTGTAAATACACAGGTATTAAAATAACAGTATTTTAACCTGTTCCGATAAGTACGCCTCACTCCTAGCTAGCACACTACGCCGCGCGACAAGTAATTACCGAACACTCGGCTGCGTTCACCGCTACCTCTAAAGCCTTCCACTCACCATGCTAAGTACAGCAGTACACGTCACACACGTGACCCGTAACCGGCTTATAATTTCACTAATTGGAATCATAACTGTAATTTGGTGATAATGATGCTCGTCGAAGATGTGTAAATATGTCGACTTGTAAATGTGTCGCTAAAGAAATCGAAAAAAATGCGTTGACGATTGTAGACAGGCAGCTGACTTTCTGACCTCTGACCTGTCCAGTTGTTTTTTTTTCGACCGGACAGTACTGTTGGTCAGGGAGCCTTTACAGCTTCACCGGGCTTGTGAGCGAGCGCAGAAGACACTCAATCGAGTTAAAAGGCAACAAGCACAAGGGTGTCAAAGTGGCCGATCCTCGGCTTGGTGATCTGTCGAGAGGCTTTTCAGTCGTATTTAGGCTTGTCATTGGTGGGAGAGTGCATTAGCCAATTACGGAACTCTACCGGAAGTCAATATAATAATTTAAAGTAATATTCTTATCCCACATAATATATGCTGAATAAAAGTGAAAACAACGGTAGACGACACGGGTCCGTCGGTGGCGCGGTAGAGGGTTGCTCGTATAATTTTAACACTAGTGAACCATGGAGCAAAGCTAGTTCAGATAATGTTACTTGGCCTACCATTGACCCGAGAGGACGTGAGTTCGATCCCCGCACATGACAGACTTTTGTGTGGTGAGCATAATTGTGTGTCTGCGTGTTGAATATCATATATATATATATGTATTGTAAATCAGCTCTTCAAGTAACACAAATTATGTTTCGTTTGGAATAAAATGGCCGCGCGTGAGATAGTGTTTATATATACTAGCAATCGCCCTGAGGTCGAAATTCAACCAGCGACTTTTGGTCATAGACTATGTTCTGTTTGACATTTGCAGTATGAACCTAAACAATGAGTATTATCTACATCACTTGCTGTCACTTTTCGTTGAGTGACAATGTCAATATTTTGGGGGCTCTAAGTTCAATGGCACTGAACGGGTTAGGATTAGCAATATTAATTTATTTAATTTAATATGTTACTAACAAATATTATAGATAAATTTTATCTTTCTGCACTCCTTCTCCATATAAACTTTAACCATGCCAAACCTCACAGACTTCTGTGCACGCAATACACTTAAAAGGGGGGAGAAAGCTTTTGCTTCACGTATTAATATATAGATAATTATCAATATTTTCATCATCATTTAGAAAAGATACACGGGATTAACTAAAATCAGCAAATAAATGAACCCATAATGCGCAAAATTGTATAATATTCTATTTGTTATAACTTGTTCATAGTATAATATAATTATTATCGTAAATTGCAAGATTTTAAAAATGATTTCATACATATTGCTATTTTTATTAACTACATTACTTCAGAAAAACAAAATAACTATGTCTCTCAATAAACAGTATATTTTATTCACAACAAAAAAATTAACCCAAGCAAGTTCAGTAACACAAAAACCGGCCAAGTGCGAGTCAGACTCGCGCACCGAAGGTTCCGTAATTATACAACTACATTCACAAAAATAGTACAATTTGGTTTTGGATCGTCCTCTTGTTGATTAAATAACGATATAGGTAATTCAATTACCGTAATAGCCAAATCAAATATCCATAGGCCATACATACATTGACTAATTTTATAGACATCAATTTAACAGGTATTCGAAATGGCCTTTCAGCATTGATTTAAAAACTGGTAATTAGTGGTGTACTGCCTCATAGGCCTGATGCTCTGTAAGCGCTACTGCTATGCTAGAGGTCCTGAGTTCGATACCCAGGTCGAGTAAAGTATTATTGGGTTTGTCTTGAAATTCTCAGTAGCAGCTCGGAATTTGGCTTTGTGCCCGATTAATGGCAATAGGCTCGCTCCCTATTACATGGGACCTAAAAACATACTCGGCGAACTGTGGGTGTACATTAGTACACATCTGCCTAACACTTCGGGGAATAAAGGCCTGATAATATGTTAATTCAGAAATCAATGCCTATCGGCGCGTTTGTTTGATGTTCTGTATTTGAAAAATTAAATAATAGCAATAAAAATAAGGTGGTATGAGTATACGGATCTACATAAATTATAGATCTAAATATATTTTGTGAAACATTTTTTATTTTGTATATTATATTTACATATCTGTCTATGTCTTTACCTTTAGTTTGTATTAATTACAAATCCGGTGTAAAACAATTTTTCACAATCATTTGTTTGTTATTCACTGAAAGATAATTTAAAAAATCCATCATTTTTTATTTTATCTATCAAGGCACACGGTAGTTTGTTAGCCAAGTTCGAAACGGGCGGCACCGGCCAGTGTGTGTATATTTACACGAACCATTGCGAGCTACTTTCGACCCCTCCATAAATCAAAAGCTATTAAACCTACAAATTTGAACCCTTGAACACCCCGAATCCCAAATTTCACGAATAAACCTATTATAGTTCTTGAGTTATCGAGAAAGTAACATTTTATCACTTACTGACTGCCTCACTTATCAAAATCCAAGACCACTTCTAGGTGACGAAACTTGAAATAATGCGACAAGGTAGATCATCTACCTTAAACCAAGTATCCAAGAGAAAAGATTACTAGTTGCGCTCCGGAAGTGCCGACAGAAATGAAAACTTAGTTATTGGGTCATGAATTGTATTTTATTAATTATTACAAACTTTAAAATACATTTAATATTCTTTTATGAAAGACGCGATCGCGGTCTGCTATATGTACATGCATATATGCACACACTAAAGCTGCGTCTCGTAACGGTGTCGCGAGCCCAAAGATAACATGTCATCTAAAAATATGCGTACCGCGCTAAAAGAAGTTTTCACTTCAAAATCAAAATTCCTTAAAAAATACAATTTTTACATTTTATTGTAAATTAGACTAAATGTCGTAATTAATTAATCCAATTTTTTTTTTGCTACTTCCGCCTGAATACATAAACGGTTGTTTCTTTTTCTACAACAAAAAACGTTGACAATTTTTAACATAAAAATTAACTCTCTAAGGTTTTGACGAGTTCCCTTGTGTATTTTCGAAGTCGAAGATTCAGTGCCAATGAAATTAAAATAGAATTGCCCTTAAGGTATCCGCTATTGAACAAAGAAGGATCGTACAAATTGGTTCATAAAAAAAGAATTTATGGCTGACGATCCACAAAAAAGAACTTATTATAAAAATAAAAACATTTACTTACCAAACATTCGAATTAAGTAACCCCCCTTCTTTTGAAGTTGGATAAATACCTAAAACCACTTTGTTCGACGCGGGGAATCGAACCCAGGACTTCGACTATAGCAGTCGCGCTTACGTTTACTAAGCTAATAATGAGGTAGTTAAATAACCGTTATAAATATGGTTCTCTTAAACACAATCTGAATCCATGTTCGCAGTTTTGTAACAAATAATATAATGTAGCATAACGAAATAAACTTTATCTCCCTAATCGAATTAAATCTAAATACTATTGCTACGAAACAATATGAATGTATGTCTCGATATATTTGGAGATTTTTAATTAATATTACATGCTTAAGAATTATATACCAAAACCCATATAAAACTGTAATTTAATTTTTTTTTTTTTTTATTATTATTATTGTCACTAATAAATTATTATTGAAGTGATAACTTCCTATGGGAGGGTAAACCGCTTTGTAACGTAACGTGTTACGGCGCTATTAGTAGTAGCATAGTTTCAGTCAATCCTAATGTAACGCTCGTAGCGTAGCGGTCGTAATCGTGACTGCCAAGGCCTGATCTCTAGGTTCGAATCCTCGCCGGTTTTCTTTACTCTATTTCGTTTGTTTTTTCTTTTTTTTAGTTTAAATTATCACTTCTGTCAAGCGTCCCAAAACGCGCACTTTTTTTTAATTTTAAAAATACTTATTTATTGACGGCCTTTTATCTCCTCTCACTAATAGACGGCGTTGTGCCTAAAAATGAGCATTAAATACAGCTATAAATGTTTAACTAGTTACCAATAGATGGCATTGTGCAGTTATTCAAAATAATGATATCCAAACAAAAACATAAAATGTGCTAAGTTCGGAAGAATCAACGTTCGGAATAATCGTTATCACGTTGAATATGCGTTCTTTAATTTATTTACAAAACAATTATTTCTTACTTTGTTTCAAATTGTACGAACGAGAAGAGCAGGCATATTATATTGATGATACTAATAATGATATCACATACAATCAACAGATGGAGCTGATTTATAATTTAAGATTTCAAATAACAATATATTTTTTTAATTAAGAAAAATTTACAGTATTCGGTTTTTTTCCTCTACTTGTACCACAAGATACAACTTCTTGAGAAATTCCATTATTTTAGGTCAATTGGAAGTACCTTATAGGTTTTTATCCCCTATGAAATTGTTAAAAAATGCGATAAGTACAGTTTTCCTTTGATTGCGTTGACTTACAAATTTGATTTTTTCATACCTTCAAGGGATTGCGGACTTGAGTTTTTGATATTGATTTCAACTTGATACCTCCACGCACTCCTGAGGAAAAGTGTCTTGACTGACAAATAAAAAAGTGATCCTATAAGGGCTCCTTTTTTCCTTATGATGTACGGAACCCTAAAAATTGCCGCAAACAGTAATTCCGGGAATAATTTCCCCGAATTATAATAATTTACAATCCATGACGAGAGGGTTCAGGAAACAGAGCACTATAATGTTTCGGAAATGGATCCCAGTGAGATAACGAGGGCACTGAGTCTCTTCAATATAATATTAATTCAATATTGTTCTCTTCAATGTATATTTATTATTATACTAGCTGTACGTACCCATGGCTTCGCTCACGTGGACTACAGAATGCCCGCGCGAATCTTGCTTTCTCGCTGCCGGTGTTTCTTCGTATACTCTCCGAGGCTTTTTTGTAGGTCTTTTTAATAATGAAAGAGAACCATTGTGACGGGTTATCAGCATGTAGATGTCGCGATACAGTAATAGATACACCGGCTGATTCTGAAACGCGATATTACTGCGAGTGTTAGTCCTTGGTCTATGGTGGTCACGATTTGTTCGGGCATCTACCACCAAGTAACTGATAAACTCCTTTATAAAATAATACGATATAATTATTCAAATTATGAAAAACAAAAATATTATTACAATTTAGTTTAGACGCGACCAGTTAATTTATGAATCTATTTTTTCAATAAATCTATACTAATATTATAAAGCTGAAGAGTTTGTTTGGTTGAACACGCTAATCTCAGGAACTACTAGCTCGAATGGAAAAAATGTTTTAGTATTGGAAAGCCCATTTATCGAGGAAGACTAGGCTATATAACATCATGCTACGACCAATAGGAACGGAGCATCAATGAAGAATATTGCAAAAACGGGAAATTTATTCCTTTTGAGAGCTTCCACTGCGTGCGTTGCGTGAATGGTTAAAGTTACGAAACAATGGTGAGTGACGTAATTGTTTCTTTTAAAAAGTTCTTAAAAAAGGTTCGTGATAGTATATGTCTATTTTTAAGGTTTACTCAATATAAACTTTATTATGGTAATAAAATTGGTTCTAAAATAAGAAATTTTTGCGAAGGTGTTTTTATATACATGGTGTCCTTCCTTATCGAAATAAATGCGTTATTCATCACAAGTGTTTAATTTTGTATGAAATTGCCTTTTACAATAATTGATCTAAATTAATATCTGAGGAGGTATCACAGTTTTAATATAACTCGGTAGCAAAATAATGATCAAGTATCACGAGCGCATTTTTATTATGTAGAATGATGTGAGAGGCGGGCGGCATCATAATACGTTGCCTACGAGCTACTCTCTCTATCCCTCTCTCTCTCTCTCTTATATGACGCAGATTAATGTTATCAAACGATATAACACGAAAAACTTTAAGACTAATCGTTTCATTACTTATTATTTCATAAAATTTTATTATAAAATACCTTCTCGTGATATTATTTTAGGTATTGCCTTCATACATTATGATGTCAAATAACAAAAAAGATATGAAATAAGAAGCAAAGAAATCATAGCCCTTCGATTTCCCAAGACAAATGTTTCTTTAGAGGAAACCTCTTAATATCACGATAAGGTAAGGTAAGTTTTACATACAGAATATATAATATTACGCTTAAAATGTATATTCCGTTAAAAGTATATCTTGATGATAGATATCCCACAAAACAATCGTAGAATGCCGGTGATTTTTCTCCCACGAACGGAGTAATCGGAGGTCATACGTTTGCCTTTTATCTCTGAGGTCCGAGTTTCATGATTGAGGACCGAACGGACTCTGGTTTTGCCCCGGACTATGGTTAAGGCGATGTTAAATAGAATTTTTATCGAAATAAATGTATACTCGTAGATCAGTGCATAACAATAACACCCTTGTCAAGTTAGATTTTGTCAAAAATCAGCACAATATTAGTACTAGAAATATAGATAAATTAGTTTTAGATTTAGTAAGACTAATAAAAGTTTTTTAGGTAATAGTGTTAGGTTCTATAACATCCCGAAGCACATTACTGATTTACCTGACAACAAGTTCAAGGACCATGTCAAGCAGGTTTAACTGTCAAAAGGTTTTATAGGGTGGATCATTATGTGTATGATAGTGATGTCTGGAAGTGACTGCCTCTCTGTGCATCCACTAAATAATTATTATTGTACCTGTTATATTAATATTAGACACATGTATATTTGGGAAAAAAAAGATAAACCTTATCTAGTTCTTGCCGGTTCTTCTCGATGTCTGAGATATTTTCCGAACCGGCGATAGTATTTTGACGTTCATAAGTGCCTTCTTAGGGCCTAAATTGAATAAAGATTATTTTGATTTTGAGTTCTTTGTAAATCACGTTTGCACGTATACTGTACTACATAAATAGTATGATCAGGGTCTGTGCTGTTTTTTTTTATGGCATCTGAGTATGGGGAAGAACGAGATAGACAATCTTACAAGACAATATACCGGTCTCAACATTTGTCCATCCTGACATCTTCGCATTATTTACACTTAATTAATTATTATTATTTAGGAAACAGTAGTATTCGACACTGTAACAAGATCTTTTATGTACGGTAGAAAATGTTTTAAAGCGGATTTTACTGTCTGAAGATATTTTCAGATTTAGTGGATATATTTTTTTTGTGGGGCGTAATTAAGTTTTTTCATGATATTTCTTGTATCGGTAGTGTTCTGAACAGCTGATCAATACCTTTTTTTTTTCTTTTTTTTTTCGTGCGGAAATCCTGCATTGGATCCGCCTCCCGAGCTGGGCCGCTCAAGGGAGGGGTATGTCGGACTCTTACCGACTAAAATTCCACGGTGTCCTTCTCGCACCTGTTGTTGGCCGGGGAGCGGGAACTGCTTGCGCATGCCATCCGCTCGACCCGGCAGGTGTTGCCCTACCCCGGGGCCCCGTCACGGTCGAAGGCAGTCGGCACCTCCAACGAGCCTCGGAGGGCGCACGAACACCAGTGCGCCTCCTCCATCTCGGGCCTGCATTTACGCGGTGACGGACATGCCCAAGTCCACCACCTGCAGACCCATTTAAGGCGGCCGGAGATCATCACGCGGCCTCCGGCGCCTGGCTCGTTGACCGCGAGAGGGGAGCAAGGTGTTATGCTCCCTCTCCCTCTCCGCCTCCTCTTTCGCAAGCATGACTTGCTCGCAAAACGAGGAGACGGAGTTCCACCCGCTCTCGCTCTCGACCATGGACAGAACCACGGCCGGAAGCGAGAGATCGGTGCCGACCGTCACGACAATGTCGCGGTGTGGCAAGTCCCATGCGGTACAGACAGCTAGGGTGTGCTGCGCAGTATCCTCCGCGCAGCCACAGTGATGGCACCCAGGAGCAATCTCTCGGCCAATGCGACACAGGTAGCTCCCGAAACAGCCATGTCCCGAAAGCACCTGTGTCAGCCGGAAGGTGAGGGTGCCATGCCGCCTCCGGAGCCATTCAGCCAGTACTGGCCTGATGACTTCAATAGTCGCCACGCCCGAGCTAGGGTGCTCAAGCCGTGTATCCCACGCTTCCACCATAGGATTCTGGCGGAGCTACAACCTGTACACCGCAATCTCCTGCGGCGCTGGTCTTTCGCCCCGCCCTAGTGCCTCCTCGCGCCAATTAAACAACAGCGCGAGGAAGGGTATTGCTGATCAATACCTAATTCAACCTACTTCCTTCCTCTTCACACACTCTGAGATTCGAAGCCACAGTTTAATGGTAACTAGCATCTTGGCACAAACCAAAATGTTCAAGATGCCTACTATCATCGTCATAACGTGAAGCTGCAGTACTGTCTCCAGGCCTGTAAGTTTGCCCCTTCATATGACATCTGGTCCGTTTAACTTAAGGTGTAGAGACATTTATGCAAATCGGTGTGACACCTATTTATGGCAGTATACAATATGTATTAAAAACCCCGTCGGATCCGTGGAAGTGTGGTTAGGTATCGAGATTATATTCTGTTTCTATTATCTATCTCAGATTATAAGTAAAAAAATTACCCCTAATAAAATGTAAAAAAAAAGTAATTAAATGAGGTAACTTACATGGAAATACAGGCGGCGCGGCGCGGTGCAGGGTACCGCCGTACGATCACACGTACCGCTGCGCCGCGCCGCACCGCGCCGGATTTGGCGACGGTATTATCACATATTAAAAATTTACTAAATTTTAGGGAAACTAAAACGGCATATATTAATTTTAAATCGCAATAACATTTTTATTTTCATAATAAATAAAATTTTGATATTTTTTTGGTAATGTCATTGGGGTAGGTACCCATATACCCTTTTCGAATTCGACGGGGTTTTTTAAACTTATTGTATAGTATAGAAATAATGTGGCAGTATTATATGAAGCAATGATAGTTTAGTTGGTAACGTGTACGGACTCCGCGTCGGTTGACGTCAGTTCGAATCCCTGCAATTAGCCTGAGCGCCCGGTGAAGAGAAACATCGTGATGAATCCACAGCATGGTGGTAGAGCATTTTATAATCTCCATCTGGCTAGCTACAACCCACAAGTTGAAAATTTGTCACCAAGCACCAGTAGGAATGTTCCGGCACCTGCACTTGAGTTCCAGTCTTCCACTAACCTTAGTGTGCTACTATCTCAAGCCTGATCTCACCTGATCTTAAGTGACGATGTGGCCCATGATGATAGCACGCTAAGCCTAGTAAAAAAAGAAAGAAAGAACATTTATTTGACACTAAAAATAAGGACATAATTAACACAACACATTAAACAAGAGATTACAATAAAAATATTACTAATTACATTTATACATACAAAAATCGTACTTAAGATCAAAAGGGACCTCAGCTCAGCATATGCTATAGCAAAAAAGTTATAGCGCTGATTTTCAGGCGGGCCCAAACGACATACTAAAAGCCTCAGATTAGATCAGAGCATGATCTTCATTGCATAGAGAAAGAGGTAGGTCGCGAAAAGAAACGAAAAACATGACAAAAGTTTTTTACATCAAAAAGTACATTACCTACGAACAACCAATATTGGTACATAAAAGATTAAAAAGTTAAAAAACATGCTCTGTGCTAAAACTTACCTGTAAATTTAAAATGTATTCATTCATTTTATACTTAAATATATGTACAGATCTAGCAAACTGTAAAGGTGGAGGAATATTGTTCCAGATCTTAGCAGCAGCATATTTAAAACTTCCTCTAGCTGCTGTAGTTCTATGTTTTGGAATGATGAGGCGAGACAATCTAGTACGACTTGACCAGGTTAACTTTTCCAAAAGTTACACGGGTTTGCCCATCTTGATAACACCAAAAAGAAGTGAAGCTAGGTGAGCATATCGTCCATTTGCCATGCGCATTATTTTTACCTTATTAAAAAATTATGTTACATGACTTCTAGGAGGAACATTAAAGCAGAATCTAGCGCACGCATTCTGTACCCGCTGCACTAAGTTCCTCTTTCTAGCCAGAAGCCACAGCCTACAAACGACATCCATAAAATTTAGCTTCGAGAGAACAAGAGAGTCTATCAGAGCTATACGAAGTTGTTCGCTTTAATATTGTCGCGTCTTATATAGTATTTTAAGACGGAAAAAAAAAAACAATTTCTTGCAACGTTTTTAATATGAGACTAGAAACGCAGCTCCGAATCCATTAAGAGGCCTAAGTTGCGTGCTTCTTATGTGCACTCTACAGTTTTACCTCCTATAAGAATATTCAGATATTTAGCAGTTATTTTTGCTATCTGATATTTTGTACCAAGAACCATAAACTTACATTTAAATGGGTTTGATACAAGCGAATTACAAAATGACCACTCAAAACCCTTTGCAGATATTCATTACTTTTATTCACATCATCGATAGTATCCCCTGTCCTAAACGAAAAATATAACTGGAAATCGTCAGCATATAAATGGCACTTACAATTCTGTATGGATTTAACTAGGTCTGCACTATATAGGATAAACAGACTTGGCCCTAAAATAGACCCTTGAGGAACACCTCGAGTAATTGCTTGATTTAGATGAATAGATTGCTGCACCATCACGACCATGAAGTTCAACATACTGCTAGCGATTACATAAGTAACTCTCAAACCACTCCACTGTCGGCAGGCTGAAACCATAATATGACATTTTCGCTAATAACAGCGAAATATTTATAGAGTCGAAGGCCCGACAAAAATCCAACAAAACCAATATTGTACCCATACCCGCATCCTGTGCCCCAAGAATGCTGCTAGTCACATCTAATAAAGCAGTAGTAGTACTGAGACTCGTAGGGAAACCGGATTGAACAACTGGTAGAATGATGTTAGTTTCCAGAAATTCTGTTAACTGTAAATTGACTACTCTTTCCAAAACCTTTGAAAGATATGGTAAAATACTTATTGGACGAAAATCTTTTAATGTCAAACGAATGGAAACCTTAGGAAGAGGACTATAAGGACCTTAGGAGTAGAAAAGTACTGTCATTTTGCAATGCTACTAAAATAAAAATAATAGAAATCCGTCGGTTTAGAGAACCTCTACTTAACCCTATTACAACTACTCTTTGTGTGCCGTAAGAAATGAGCGGCTTGGACATTTCATCATGCTCATAGCACTCATTAAGAGGTGGCAGGGGTTGGTAACCTTGTGACATGCATTGTACAGGGTTTTTGAGTTACGACATTTTTTTACTTTAATTTACGCTCATACATTATGTTATTTTAATTGCTTATATAATCAATACGAAAATTGAAAAAGATGTACATATACTAATTTCTGCCTATGACATCGTCGGTATTGCAATAATTCTATACATATCTATATACCGTGTGTTATTTAAACTGGAAAAATATTATGGGGAAATCTGAAACCGAAGAACGAACATGAAGTCTGTCTTAGGAATCATTAGGTCTTGCTTTATGAAAATAATTTTCGCATAGTCAATTAATTGGTCAAGTGCAAGTTGTCTATAATACTGAATGAAATTGACTTTTTTAATAATCAACTCAATTTTTTACAATGTTTATTTTAGTATACATGGGAAGAAATAAAATATGTTCAATACTGACATACTCGGACGCACAGAGGGATCTGTGCACGTACTAAATTTTTATATTTGAAGCTGGCCCGATAAAAAAACGTTCCTCAACCCTGCCTTTAATCATATGAAAACTTATTACGCATAGTTATAGCGGCGGGAGAGCCCCGAACCCTTTTTTACTTTTAACCTTATCTGTAAAACGATTAACGCAATATTTTAAAAGTCAAAGTAAAACTACGTCCGCGGAGAACGAATGGCATTCGGGTCTCCATTTATATTCGTCAGGGGTCACAACGCGGACCCTGTCGCCATGTCGCCCGTCCCCGGTCGAGGTCTGCACCTGACATTACTATAAAGTAGATCTCACCCACGACTTTAATCTTGTATTGCAATGTGGATTTCCTTCTTGGGATTTTTTTTTTCATTTTTTTCTAAATGTGTAACGAAAATCTACATCTCAGTTCCGTATAAATTTCTTACCAGCCGCTGCGCGGTGTCAAGAAGTGCCTTACATAATTTATATTTTTTATGAACAACATAAATCAATACTGTATTATACATATAATATATTCCAACTGGCATAATACTCTGAAGATAAATATATACGCAGCTAATAGCAAAATTTGATTGCGTAAGTAAATATAACAACGCGTGTAAAAAATGTTAACGATGAAATAATATAAATCATTTTTTTTTTTAAATATGTAAAAAATGTACCAATATTTTTTTTTAAACATGCAAATAATTCTACTGTACGCTTTGTCCGCACTCTATAACCGCTCAAATCGTAATGACAACCTTTACCTTGTACTCATAGTTTTGCTGACCAAACATTTGGGTTTGACCAACAGTATGTGTAACATCGTCTAAGAAACTTTCATTACCCACTTTAATATTATTTTATTTAAACTCGTCATATTTTAAGAACTATCTCGAAGCTTGGTAATAACATTATATATCTATATAAGATTAATAAAATATAAGTGTCTGTTTGTAATGTAATGTTTGTCTGTCTGTTTGTTCCGGGTCATCTCCGAAACGGTTAGGCCGATTTTGACGGGACTTTCACTGGTAGATAGCTGAATTTATAGGAAGTAACTTAGACTACTTTTATTTTAGAAAAAGAATTAGAGTTCCGGACAAATAAAAAAACTATCCATGGTGAATCAAATCGGGCACTTAAATGGCTTATGCTGAGTAAACCATAAGAAAAATAGCAAATTAATGTACTAAACAATTGTAAACATTAAAAAGGCCTACAAAAAAGTTAGCGCGAGTATATATCTATCTTCT
The DNA here is from genome assembly GCA_033032175.1 of Saturnia japonica. Classification (NCBI taxonomy): domain Eukaryota; kingdom Metazoa; phylum Arthropoda; class Insecta; order Lepidoptera; family Saturniidae; genus Saturnia; species Saturnia japonica. Next base: position 16,132,221 of record CM065325.1, read on the forward strand.
AAGAAACACCCACAATAAGCATTTCTGTCTTTAAAATAGCCGGGAGCGGGGGAGCAAGATTCGCGCGGGCATTCTGTAGTCCACATGAGTGAAGCCGCGGGCACAGCTAGTGCTTTAATATAATTTAATATGATTTCTCATTGCCTATAAGTGAGGTGCGCTGGTTATCATCATAAAAGTACATAAATTCTGCTATCAAATAAATATATACCGTAATTACTACAATCTCTCAGCGATAGATAATATTGCCGACAATGCATCAAATATAGGTTTTTATACAAAACCATTTTAACTGAGAGAAAAATGGTTAATGCAGTTATTGTCGTCGAAACTCTTCACTTATGATCAAATAAAAATCAGCTCAAAAGTAACCGTTAGTTTTGACCTGCTAATGCTGCTAATGCTGCTAATGTTTAGATACCATCTGAACCAAAACTCTTACTTTTTTACACGCCTGCGAAAAAGGGGATTACGTTTTTCGAGCGTACGTATTTATTATATGCATATACGTATATACGTAGCCTAAACGGCTTGATTCATTTTACTATACGAGGTGTCGTTAGATTCCTCTTCATTCTTGGAGTGACGTAAATTACATCATAACACTTTTTAATAATTAACTTTTTAATAATTTACCTTGTTACTTCACATTTTTTCAATATATACAAACGAATAAAATTGAAGTGTATGTTTGTAATCTCAAAGCAAAGGTTATTTCTCAAACACATAGACTCTTGCGTTTATTAAGTTCTTGGCTATTAATTCAGAGTAATCTCCAAAACCACAAAACCGATGTTAGCAGAACTTTCATTGGAAGGTGCCTTTCAATCACGCAATTGAACAAACTGAAATGTTCGTGTATGCAATTGAGTATACTGATAGCAACAAATCTAAAACGATGTTCGGTTTTATATTATTTTTATTAATCAGTAGTTAATAGTATATAATAAATGTAAGTGACGTTTTACTTCATCCAAACGGTGTCCGAGATAAATTTTGAAAGGTTTCCATCAAGGTTGTAAGATAACTTTTCAGCCTGCTTACTGGATGTTTGGATATGAATAATGGCTTGTACCACAATTCCTGTGATTTAAGACATTCTCCTATGTGTACAAAAACCAATCCTGAAACATATTTTTTTTATAATTGACAATCTCGAAATCACTAAACTATTCCAGGTGTATTATAGGTATTCTATCTATACAATTAATAAGTGTCTGTCTGTAATGTCAAAATAACAGCTTTTTTTAATAAAAATATATATATACACATATGAAACGTATAACAAAAAGTTCATATTTAAAAAATTTTCCTTCAGTCAATCTGTTTGTCTACCCGTCTGTTTGTTCCGGGTAATCTCCGAAACGGTTCGGACCGATTTTGGACGGGACTTTCACTGGTAGCTAGCTAATAATATAAGGAATAATTTAGGCTACTTATATTTTGGAAAAAGAATTAGAGTTCCGCGCAAATAAAATAATTGGTCATGGTGAATCAGTTCGGGCGCTTAAATGGCATACGCTGAGTAAACAATAAGAGATATAGCAAATTAGTGTAGTACATAGTTCTAACTAAGATTACATGCCTATGTTCTAAGGAATACCCGCAATAAGCATTTTTGTCTGTAAAATTACCGGAAGCGAAGGAGCAAGATTCGCGCATGTGACCGATCGAAGGTGCCTGAGCAAAACCGTGAGCACAGCTAGTATTTATATATAATTATTGATTTAAAATAACGAATAAAGTAAAAAAAAATAAATGATGAACGAATGGTAGTAACTGATATAGAAATACATATAGATAAGAATTTAAAGAATATAGATACCTTAATTAAAATAAACGATCGAGAGAGATTCGGTCCTTACACTTTCATACAGCGTTTGCAGAAATACCAAGTTTGTTTTTGTTAACTACAAATATACTCTGCGTAATCGAATCAGAAATGAGGGGATCCGCGGTCGAACTAACGTCACTGACGTAGCTTTCAGAATTGCCAGACTTAAATAGCAGTGGGCGGAGCACATCGCTCGGAGAACGGATGGCCGTTGGCTTTGAAGAGTTCTCGAGTGGCGGCCACGTAGCGGAAGAACCAGCGTGGGCAGACCTGCCACAAGGTGGAACGACTACCTACTGAAGATTCCGAAAACCCGTTGGATGCAAGCAGTGCAGAACCGCTCGTTATGGCGATATTTTGGGGGAGGATTATGTAAATGATGTTAATTATCTTACTAGTCTCGTTCCCAGTACGACACTGCTTGTCGAGGAATCCGCAATACGTGTCGTAAGTCTCGAAGCCTTGGGTTAGATCATCCACCTCCCTGCCGGAGCACTGGTCCCACCAACAGCCGTGGTAGATGATGTTATCAGCTCTGTGTGCGCATACTTTTTTTATACTGAAATTTAAATTTATATTTCAACTTCGTTTTTATTTCACTGAAGTTTATTCGAATTAACATAATTCATTGTTACATAAATCAACACTCTTTAATAATGCATCGGATTATCATGGTAACAGATCGTTTGATTGACAATGACTCTTTATTTAAATACAACGTATAGAACAGTTTTTTATTTTTCGACTTGGAATTATATATAGCATAAACATACTCCCGATACAAATAGTTGCATTCTTCCCCACAAACCATAGGAATTTGAGTAGTGGTGACATTTAAAGGCCTGTCTCTTGGCTCCTCGAAGACCCAGTCGCCCTGGGGCCAATAAGGCTCGTAACCATAGTTTGGATTGTAATAGCTATCTGAATCATCACCGTGTGGCGAGTTTGATGTTGTCCCATTAGAGCTGAGAATTAACAAATTCTGTAATGAATAGAAAACACGAGGATACGAAAATAATATTTATATCTATTATAGAAATACGTTACGTTGTTGTTGTTGTTGATTTTGTTGTATAATCTCCTCGTACTCTTATAATAAATTGACATTGTACTGAAAATGATAAATATTAGATAAAACTCTTATCCATTTCTTTTGTATTCTATGATATGTTGAATATTATTCTCCGGATACATTGGCCTTTATATAATATACATCTGCTTTATGAAATAAGGGTCACGAGAAAAATGATATTTGGTATATGTATATTTAAGTTTGTTCATTGTTTATTCTGATACCTACAGCTGTGTATGTGTTTCAAATTCTATAACTAATATTCTATTATTTTTATACATAACCAGTGACACATCCCAGCTTCGCAAGGTGTTCAATTTACAAAGCGATTTAATTTATGTTTAAAAAACCAAGTTTGATCGATTTACAGTTTATCGGTTTTTTAATTTATGATATTACGAAAAGTACGCTTAGCTCGCGTCGCGTAATCATCGCCCATAGGTAGGCCGCGGTGCGCGTAGCGACAGCGTTCGTCGATCGGCAAACAGTTTTGCTGCAAATAATTTCTTTGGTTGCGCGTAATTTTAAATCCGTGATATCTTCTACGGTTTTCATTTAAATGATGTAATGTGAGAACAATTTTAATTTATATTAAATGCCCAAATATTTAACATTTTTATCTAAATAAAGAATAATATTGAATTGGAGAAAATGGCGTCGCAATTAACCAATTTTTTTTTATTGTTAAAATAAAAATGGTTAATGTGAGTCCACCTTAAGAGATAGATATATACCTTCCCGGAATTTTGTCTAGGCTTATTAAAGAACTATAATTGTTTAGAATATTATTTTGATGTATCTCATAATGTTTAGTCAGCGTAAGCCATGTAATCGCTCGAAAATCATTTTTTGACAATTTATTACAAAACATTGAATCTTCTCTAAAATACAAAAACATAATTAGAATGTATTGTATACAAAAATGCGGATAGCGATTTTACTTTATGCTATGTATTTGATATACGTATAATACATACAAGCCAATATACGTACAACCGTCTCGTACATAACAAAGTGGAAATAAATTAGAATTATCAGATTTCGAAGCTATAAAAGTTAAATTAATTCTTGGCCTTCGAGAGTTTGCAATATCGCGTGAGTTCTATAATAAGCCACGACTTATTGACGCTGATCCATGCCGGGAAATTAATTTAATAATTAAACACGACGACGTATTCTTTATACTATCGACAGGAATGTTTTTAAGTTTCTTTCTTGAATATTACAAGCTGTTATTTAACTGTCTTATTAGTCTAGGTCAAATCTTGCAACTGATTTTTTAAAAACAGTTATCCCCTACCAATTGAGCTGAAACTTTGCATACATGTTTAGTTTGGATGACAATGTATGGTTCGCTAAGGGACTTTAAAAAGCTTGTATCGCAAATTAAAAACGGAGAAAAGGGAATTTAAACTAAATAAAAATGGTTTTGCGTTACAAGTTTTAAAAATTATTTCATGTAAAAGTTATTGATAGGAAACATCTATAGGCAAGGGGTAAACCTGATTGTTTGGTGTGGCGATACAGGCCGTGGCGACGTATCGCCTCGCTATATAATGGAATATATGTACTATGAATTATGAAATTATGAATATACAATTATGAGAATAATCACTGCAACCCCACTAACCCCCTCCAGTGACCTCCCACTGACCACCCACTGACCCCGCTGACCCACATAGGACCCCCCATGACCCCACAAGGACCTCACACAAGAAAATTGTTGGGACATAATTTGGGACCCCCACAGGGAAATTGTCGGGACACCCTTTGGGACCCCTGCAGATGAGAAACATCGAAGGGAGTCCCGTGACGGATTTTTTATTTATTTATTTTATACATTTAGCACGCCAATAAATTAATTATAAATTATACAAGTTAAAATTAAATTATCATAATAGGTCTTTACCTATGAAATTGCCGTTCTGCAGTACTGGCCAATTCTAATCAAAATAATTTTTGTTTGGCTAAGAATTCTAATTTCAAATTAATTTTATTTTAAAAACATGGAATTCTTTTTCCAAAAGTAGTCATTTGTTTATTGATTAGTGTTACATTTTCATCACATTTCAATCTTTTTTGTCATCATGGATACGTTAAAAATTCGAGTAATTATGGAATATGAGTACCGTCGTGGCAGCAATGCGGCACAAGCGGCACGCAACATCAACGACGTTTACGGAGCTAACACTACAAACCAACGCACCACCTGTTATTGGTTTGCTCGCTTCCGTTCTGGGAATTTCGACCTGAAAAATGAACCTCGCCGTCGTCCGAAGACTTTGGTCGACAATGACGAATTAAAGGCGATTGTGGAAGCTGATGATACACAATCTACTGCTGAATTAGCAGCAGCTTTCGACGTTAGCGTCAAAACAATATTGGTCCATTTGCGTCAAATTGGCAAGGTAAAAAAGCTTGGCAAATGGGTGCCCCACGAACTCAATGATCGCCAGCGCGAAGTATGTATCGAGACGTGCCTTGCACTGCTCAACAGACACACAAAGGAAGGAATTTTGAACCGCATTGTTGAAAATGAAATCACCTGCGATGAAAAATGTATTGTTTGATAACCGCAAGCGCTCAGCAAGTTGGTTGGATCCTGGTTCAGCACCTAAACAATGCCCTAAACGAAATTTACCCCTAGAAAAGTGATGGTCACTGTTTGGTGGTCTAGCGCCGGTGTGCCGCGGACAACGCGCGACCTCATACTGCACAGCAGACGGTCTCCAAGTTGCAAGAACTGGGGTTGGAAGTTCTCCGTCATCCGCCCTACTCACCAGACCTTGCGTCTACCTACAGCGCATTACGCCTAGACCTACAGACTGCTACTTTTTCCAGAATTTGGATAACTCCTTGGCGGGAAAAAAATTCAATACCCGAGAGGCAGTACAAAATGCCTTTGAAGAATTTGTTGCCTCCCGTCCAGCTGATTTCTTTAAGAAGGGCATCAATAAATTGCCACTGCGCTGGCAAAGATGCATTGATTGCATGAGTGATTACTTCGATTAATACAAATAAAAAATACATGAAAAAAATTCGTTTAAATTTTTTCATACAAAACGGCAATTTCATAGGTAAAGACCTAATATTATAGTACGTGAGAAGAAAACTTCGGACACCTTTTAAGCGTATTGCGTCGGTGAGATTTGGCACGGTTAAAGTTTATATGGAGAAGGAGTGCAGAAAGATAAAATTTATCTATAATGTCTGTTACTAATATATTCAATTAAATAAGTTAATACTGCGAATCCTAACCAGACCTGTGCCATTGAACTTAGACCCCCCAAAATATTGACATTGTCACTCAATGAAAAGTGACAACAAGTGATATAATATTCATTGTTTAGGTTCATGAACTGCAAATGTCAAACAGAAAATAGTCTATGATTAAAAAGTCGGTGGGCGAATTTCGATCATTGGGCGACCGCTAGTATTCAATTATTAAATAACGAATTCTTGAATCAACTAAATGCTTGAGAAAATATATCTATGTTGCCTGATCTTTCATTATACAACTTTGCAATATGTGTCAGAGGTCTATTATATGCTGACTTCAATGCTGCAGTTGGAATAAAAAATAAATTTGGGTTGCGCACCGCGCCGGAATAAAATCTAAATTAGAAGTAATTAATAAGGAACACAGCTATAGAACCATTTACAATTTTGTGAAGGATTAGTAAGTGAGCTACATTTCGCCTCTCTTTTAGGCTTATCTTAATAAAATATTCCAGTCTATCTTCATACTCAGGGATTGCGGTAGGGAAACATTCAATAAAAGCTTGTTTTCATTTTCGGAACTGGTTCAATGTTCGTTTTACCTATTTGTGTAAATCAATAGAATTATGTGTTACTTTAGAAATCTAACCTAATAATAAAATTTATTATTCTAGACTATTTGATCAGGATTACGTTACGACAGATTTTCAACTTCAACCAGTAGAAAACCATCTCATATGCGTTGCATATGCTATAAGTTTTCATTTGTAATTAGATTTTTGTATTATGCTGTTTGAATGGTGTGTACATTATAAAACGTTTTCTGTGTACTTTTACAGAATTGGGTACGTTTCTGGAACAAAAATTTAAAATCCTTTGTGTGTTTGGAGTATTGTTTGCTTAATCCATACATCTCTTACACAGTACGACACGACGGCGGCGACGGATCAACCGCTAGTGAGTAACGAAGGTTATAGAAGACGCGCTTTAGTTCTATCAGTATTTATATACAATTCTCAGAGCGGACCTATGTGTGTTTGAAGCTAATTACGTGTTGTATAATCTAAAATTAATTTGAAAACAAACAGAAATTGAATTATTAAACACTATTTACATTTGAGTCACTTTTTCGTCAAATATGAAGCCACAGTTAAATTTTAATGAAACATTTGTTTAAAATATACAATTAGATATTAAAAAATATTTAATTATTAAATACAAAACCACATAACATGAAATTATCTTTATGTCATTTTTTTTTTAAATAAAAATTAAGATGTTGGTGGCCTACGGAATATCAATACACAAACATACAATATTTACAAGTTTTCCGAAGAAATAAGTTTTTAGATATCATTACTTTTACGTATTTTTTATGCAGTTTCTGTGTACTTGTTTCAAATTCCAACAAGGCTAACGCCTTTTGCAAGGATTAAGCTAAACTACACAAGTCTTTTTAATGTATATAAATAATTCAGAGTATAGCACTGGTCACTACTGTCCAAACTGTTATTACAAATAAATTACTGAGTATGGTTTTCTTATACTAAATTATACCGACTAATGTAGTCAAAAATACATCTTTCTTTTTAAGTACTTGTTGTTACTAAAGAGTACTTGACTTCCAACACTATAGCACTTTTTGACAAAGTTTCATCACTTATTTAGTAGCTTAAGTGCTAATAGTGTTTTAAAGGGTAGCCATTTTTGCTGACGAGAACGCCTGTCGCTAGAATATTTTCCTTCAACTATGGTCCCGTTTTTTGAACTACATCCTATACACGCCTCGATTGAAGGGTCCAATATCATAGGAAGGAAGGAACACGTTGACTTGAAGACTGTTCCACATCCGAATGGTTACCACACATAAGTTACCAGGTCCTTGCTTTCTGTACTTAGCTACGTCCATAGAGTATTATATGATATTTCGGTCTGATCGTGCATGGAGTACTGCTCTCATCTTTGGGTCGGATCGGCCATGTACCAATGTTGGAGGCAATCGAGAGGTGTGCCAAAACCCCTATTGACTACGATACGCTAGTTGAGACAAGGCTGCAGAGCCTTAAACATCGGTGTAAAGTTATCAGTTTATTCCTTTTTTACCGGATACATTTCGGCGAATGTGCGTTGGAATCGCACAATTTCATTCTTCCATCGGACGATAAGAGACACTGCGAAGCGTCGTCAATTTATGGTAGATATTCCAGCCGTGCGTACAAAGCGTTTTGCTAGCACATTTATCATGATCACCGCTAAAGAGTGGAACACTTTGCCAGATTTTGTATTTCCCAATAATTACAACCTGAGAACATGTCAAAGGGCAATGGAAAAAAGCAAGGCAATAAGATTTAATAAAGAAAATCAGGCAATTAAAATGACGTTGAACGGGACGCATGACAAGAGACGGAAAGATAAAATGGACAAAAATTATATCAAAATGGATTCCACGGGATGGTAAAAGAAAAAGAAGTGGACAAGTAAATAGATGGTTAGATGATACAACAAAAATTAGAGGAACAGTATGGTCAAGAAAAGCAAAAGATAGGAGCTCGTGGAAGCAACTGGAAGAGACCTACGTGTCAAGTGACATGCTGACCACCTTAAACGGGATACATCATGTGTAAATTAAGAAAATTATAGTTTGTATGTATTTAGCATTTAGTATCAGCAATAAAGGCTTAAATAAATAAATAAAAATAACTTTGTGTGTATAAATGTGCTAATTAAGTAAAAGTTTAGCCAGGCTGTGGGTGTCTGGTCGTCTTCGTCGTTAGGCGTATAGTCGGCGGGTTTCGCGAGAAGATACGCAGTTATGTATTGCAACGCTCTGTCTTGTAGCAAGGTCGCCTTCGTTGGATAGGTTTGCAGCGTAGAGCGGCACGCTCCGCGGTACGCTATCAACCATACTAGACAAACAAAAACACTTTAATTAAAATTACCCTCCATAAGTTTACAGTATTTGTTTTTATAATAATTCGTCTGTACCAATTGAACTGTACAAAGGCTCTTTTGTTGAATAAATACATTCAGGCTACTCACCTTGACTCAGAGTGGTGCAATCTTCATTTTGCATCTCACAATAATTGTTGAACGTTTTATGTTCCAAATTGTATTTCTTATCTCTCTTTATGCCGCAAATTTCACCATATCTGAATTAAATAATTATATAATAAACGCTCGTGTTTTATTGTATCCCAATGCTTTAATAACAATGACGGTTACAAGCAAGAGGTCGCCTTTGTGGGGAAAACAACACCCATGGATAATAATGGGCACTAATGGTGCTCAGCATGGATGGACCTTGTATACAAGTATATAGTAGTATAATATATAAATACTTCTATATTTAGATTAATTACTTTTATTCATTCATTTTTTTATATATTTCCACATTACAGATTATAAAATATCACAAGAATAAATTTAGAATTGTATATATTTTAGCTAGCTTAAAACCAATATTTATAAGTGTGCCCATAAAGTACATCAGTTGTAATTATTTCACAAAAAATTGTCACTTGAATACAGAATTACATTATATAAATAACTAGTTATGTGACCGCAGCTTCGCACGCATTTACTACTACGCAGTAGTTACTTACATACCATAATTTGTCAATAATTGAGATAAAACCATCCTATCTTTTAAGTTAGACAAAATTTCAAATAGTTACGAAATTTAATCATAGTAGGTTCAGTAGTTTCGGAGTTTATCCCGAACATACATCGTGACAAGAGATTTTTATATATGTATAAGAATAAGATAAGATATTAAAAATAAGGAAAGTATTTTTTATTGTATATGGGAATCTATTTAGATCTGTGAACGATGTTAATACGTTCCATATTAAGAGCGATATAATGTTCGATATTATTGTATGAGCGACACATACTTGCTATTGGACAGTTGAAAGAGACATTGTTTTTATAAAAAGGGATATGAAATAATAGCATGCTTCTACTACGAATATCAATTATTAGGCAGCTCATCAGGCAATGATTCAGATTTTGAATTTCATAATTAGTACATTCTAAAAGGCGATCATTTTTGTTAGTAAATCATACAGAACACAGAGAAAATCGCCCAGAATTTAATCTTTACGAAGACATTTCTCTATACTACCACCATCTTAAGATGAAATAACGTAGACCAGATACTATGTGCCATAAAGCCTGTTAAAGTAAATAACATAGACTCACTCTACATATTGAGGTGCGCAAGCTTGCCCGCAGGCGTCGCCAGTTTTCGTGGGTTTTTCCTCGAATACCCAATCGCCTTTCACCCAGTAGGGTTCATAGCCCCACGTGGGATCGTATTCAGGACCTCGAGGCGGACCCGGCTGCGGTAACTTATATCTAGAGATTGAGGAACATTCAACTGTGATCTGATCTATCTTTATATTTTTAACGGACTTGAAAAAAGAAGTAAGTTCTCAATTCAAATGTATGTTCAGCCATAACTTATTTGTTTATGAACCGGTCTAGATAATTCTTTTTTTGTTAGAAATGGGTAGCTCAAGTTACCCCAAGTTCAACTATAAGTTGAAAGGAATTCAACTTAAACTGACAATAAATTCCTTGATATTATAAAGTGACGACATGTTTAAAGAAGACTGGTTTTTAAATACAGCTGTCGGAATACACCCTTATAGATATTTGAAGACAGATTTATTACGTAAGGACAGTGTTAGAATGTCCAGTCAAGATGGTATAGTTTCTTCACGAAGTTTTCCCTCACGCAAATCTCAAACTCATTAAAGGATCGAACCCCACATCGTTTGACACGGCTTCCAAGAATGAGATTCAGTTTTCCATGTTTACTTTCGTCTACCACAGATCTGAACTGCTGACTGTTGAAGGACGAATGACCACTGGAAGTCAATATCTACATAATACAAATATCAGGAAATAGTAGATACATTATTGCAAAGGTCGTGAAATAGGCAACTGCAGGTCGAGTATGAGTTTTCTAATACGAGACAGGCAATTGCCATTTCCGCCGAGGCATATATAGTGCTTTTCTTAAACATGCATGGAAATATTGTCATTATTTTCGAAAAAAGAACACGCGAAGTATCAAACTTACGGACAAAGAAAATCAAATTCATTGCGGGAGTGTTTTTTGAATTTGGAACATTACAACGCTCAAGCAATGTTGTGTGAAACGGCGTGCTGGGGTTATTAAATACTCTATGATTGGATCTCTTTTATCATCCTTGGCATGTCCGTAAATTCGATACTTCGCGAGTTCTTTTTTTCGAAAATAAAGACAATATTTCCATGCATGTTTAAGAAAAAACTTATAACCGTTTTAACTGATAACCGTTGAACAGAGATCGTGAAAGGATTCACGCAATAGGTTAAGAGGCTGATACGTGGTAGAACACGAGAGTTGGCCACCGTACCCCGGTATAATATTACCGATAGTGGTACGTTTATGCGCTGTAATAAAGCAGGTTGTAGGCATTTGTAGTCGACTGGGATACTTGCGACCAGCGTTCACATGATGAATTCTTCATATTGACTGCCTTTAGCTTTGTCGCGTTTCAGGATCATGCATTACAGAAAGGTTTTCAAGTCTGCATGATAGTGGTGACCGTCGATCGATTACCGATCTCTCATTAGTCGTCACTATTTTGACTGAGATGTATATTCGGCTTTTCAAACGAATAGCTAAATGGAAATCTTATAGCAAAAGTCTAAGAAAAAACAGAGTACATTTCTCTTACCTTCTTCTGTTATAAGCCATTAGTTTCCGAGTAACTCGTTCATGAACTTTATTACCGTTCTGCCCCAGAACACAGCTTTCTTTATTTGTATATTCAATGGCATTACTCAATAAGCTCTTTGCATACACGCATTCAACTGTAAAATAAATACATCAATAGTAAAACGTTGATGTAATATCGGCTTAGTTGTTGCGTACTAGGAGACCGCGTCGAATGACAAATGTTACACAGTTCTATAATAGGATCGAGTTTTCAGTAAAACACCATAGCAAAACGTTAGATATTTTACCTACATGATGTGAAAATCTGTCTTTATAATCTAGCATCTATAGCAATGTCCCAGTAAATACTTTAAGATATATTTCCTTAGCATTCACCTTAGGCCACTTAACATTAATTAACTTAACCAAATTCACAAAAATTAACTATCCAATTTCCCACTGCTGCTTCATCTGCTTTTTTAAACCTTTTAAGTAAAAATATATTCAAAAATAATACTTACAAAGGAAAACAAGTATATACGTGTAAAATTTATGGTCCATTAGCTTTAATTTGTAACTGAAAATTTCCAAATCTAAATAAAATAAAAGTATTATATTAACTAACTAATAAAATATTACACTAAATTTCTGAATTTCTGGTGTATTGAAACAAAGAATTCATAGCAAGAATATTATTTTTAGAAAGTAATCAAAAACATACAGTAAATTGTACTGAATAATTATTATTATTTAAACATTATTAAAATTGTAATAGAAATACCCTGCAAATAGTTTTGATATATAAATAACAATAAAATAGACTTACCCGGTGGTGAAAATTCATTTGATTGGTCAACTACTTTGAACTCGTGTCATACTTTAGTTTTGTCGTTCTAAATTACCTATACCACAATATTTGTATGAGTTTATCATCGCGTTTGATCAGAAAACGTTTGTAACGTTCGTTCACGTGTCGAATATGATTAAAAATTCAGTTTTATTAACTTTACACAGACGTACCGTACACTTTAATAACCATACCACGATTGTATATGTTGAAATAAATGTAGGCAACGTTATTAAGAATACAAAAAGTCCTGTGTAAGTGGGTCTCTGAGTGCCGTTTCTTGTTAACATTATTGTCCAAGTGACGAACCTGAGAGACGGAATTTTAATGGTAGTTTAATTCGTTCATATGTGAATATTCGCGTTTGTAAACCAGTACACATTGAAGAATATTTTTTATGCAAATATCATAAAATCCTGTGTAGTAGAGAAATAACTGCAAAATCTCTTATAGACTCTCGATTCCAGATTGGCCGACATCGATAAAATCATGTTTTTTTTTTTATAATTTCAAACTGATAACATAGTTATCTCTCTCTATCTATCGTTGGCCAAGAACCTATTTCCACTCTTTTTGCGTCTGAAATTAATCGCTGCACGTTGCGCTGATTTTGAAAATTGAAATTTTATTCTCATCGCGGTCAAAGAAGAGCCAATGAAAAACACTTCCTATGGGTGTATGGGTGTGTTGTGAGATCAATCATTTATTTTTATGATATAATAGAAACCAGATAATCATTGTAAGGAAAAAACTAATCTATCAGTTCTTCAAAAGAATATTAAAACGCTCACTGCCTTAACAATTTCTGAACCTAATTTTCTTGTTTTTAGGAGGTCTAAAAGACCTAACGTTTATCTTAAGTTTACTAGAATTTTATTACCCCTTGATAAAATAAAAATTAGGCCAATTAATAGTATACATTTCAAAATATACTTCAAATATTGTTTGATGACATAAAATCTAAGTTTTTTTCACATTTAAATTATTTGTTGAGTTTTACTCTTTGCACAATATGAAACTACATTATTTATGATACCGTACAAGGTAGAAAGCACGCTTGAGGTTATTTTGGTTCCTCCTACAGGAAATTTTATAAAATAATTGGGAAATCTAACACCGGTTAACAAATAATTAATTATACTATACACTGAATTAATATAATATATTATAAACAACAATTTTGTTCTAAAAAGGTACGTAGTAAAAGCTTTTAAAGTATGCACTAACTCTCCAGGTAGGTCAATTAAACCGAGGCAGGTCTTGTTAAAGTTATATAAATAACAATTGATGAACTAAGCTATGCTATTTATAAACTTATTATTAGTCGACTTTCGTGAAATCCTTTAGTAAGTACTAAGTTTTAACTTCTTTTTATCTTGTATAACGTAATAAGAGCAATGTTTTGTCTTTTGATCCGAGATAATTTACCTTTACGAGAGCTATCTGATATTGTTACCCATCATTCACAAATGAGTTTGTTTAATGATAAACTTTTTATTTCTATTTTAAGAAAATAATTTAAATTTAAATAAAGATACATTTCATCTGAATAAAAACGGTCTCCAGTAGTTTTACATTGAGCTACCAGATGGCGGTAAAAAGGTTTTTTTTTTTTAATTTATATGCATTAGATATTAGTTGAGTTATTCTGAAAATATATAAAGAGTAGAAAAACGGAAACATGAAAATAAAAGAATGTTTCCTTTAAGTAAAATTTGCTATCTTCAATATTCAATATACTTTTCCTCCATGTCCCGTTCGTTTTTTCCACGTTGTATACGTTTTACAAGCTTGTATAACTTGCCTTGTTAGTATGGGTCAAATCTTGCAACTGAATATTAAAACAATTATCCCCAACCGATTGAGTTAAAATTTTGCATACACGTTTAGTTTGGGCGACAACTCATGGTTAGCTAAGTGACGTCAGTCTAAATCTAAAATGGTGGACTCCCGAAGATGGTGGACCAATTTTTTTTATGCACACCCCTGATATGTGTATAAATGGGTTTGCTAGGAAGAATATGAAAAAAATTACTAATTAAAAAACTTTTTGAAAATAAGCTTTATTTTATAAGTTTATGTGCCACCTGTGCTGCTCGTGCAAGTGATGCTGTGATGTGCTGTCCTTAATATTCTGTTATATCAAATAATTTTAAAAGTTTTTAACATAAATATAAAAGGGAGAATGAGGATTTTAAACTAAATAAATTTTTTGTACGTTACAAGCTTTTAAATTTGTTATGTAACAAAATATAAAGTTCAGCACATCCCTTGCATAAAATTATGAGATTCACTTTAGTACAATTGAAGTATTAAAAAATATATATTTTAAAAAGTTTTTTTAATATGAGTAAAAGCTGGAATAAATTATTCTAATGAGGTGATTCTGATTCTGATTCGGATACTCTTAACCTTTCTCATCTAATGTATAAAGTGATTAAAGGGTTTTCTTTTTCGTTTTCAATTTTGCTATAAAGGCAAATGTCTCAAATAATCAATAATCATTAAGACTATAGACGACCCCTGAACCCTAACATGTAATCCCTTTGAAGCTATTGAAAGCTCCGCAAATTCCCGGTTTGTCTCGCACAAATATACATATTACATTATTAATCTTGAGTCCATCATTTCTATATTGTGGACTCGTCAACTAAGCAATATAGAGGGTCGCTAATCCACGAGCGGGGAGAGTTAGGAATATGTAAGAAAGAGTTACCTTGAAACTGGATAAGTAAGAAACAGCTGCACCGCTTATTCTACGATCACCTTTATGTGGTATTCTGCAGCTTCAGCCTGGCAGCGCTTCTTCTCGGCCAATTCCTCAGATTTGCGGCTTCGATAGTAGTGGACCAGCTGGATGTCGTGCAGCGTGCACAAGCAACTCCAACAAGCGGGATTAATATAATTTAGATAGATCGACTCGCGGCGGCGGTGGTCAATCATAGACTGCGTAGTGTGCGGTGCAGCGAAAAATAATAAAAAGAAAAAACTAATAATGAAAGTACCCCACATAAATAATTGACTTAAATGCTATTGATAAAGCATTAGGCGCTAACATATATAATATGTTAAAAATTTGAAGTCACAGAAAATAATGTTTTATAAATCACTTGAAGCGAGCAATGGTAACATTTTTTAAAGTAGGTATTTACACACCTAATATTAAAAAATCTTGCATATAAGTAAATTAAATTTGTATATTCAATACTAATAATAAATAAGACGTCATAATCGTATATTTTTATCTTCTAATTAAAACTATAATACCCATCACAAAGCTCAATATAATGTTTATTTGTTTAAACGCAAGCGCGCATTTGTAAGTCAGAGCATCGCCAGGGTGCACCGTCGCGTTATAGCGGTGACGCGACGCGGTGGAGAGTTGCCCACTTTAACACTGGTGAAACCGGTTGGCACGCCTTGTAAAAAAGATGCAGGCGGGCAACTGAACGGTAACATGACATCAAATATTTAAGACAACGTGTGTCTTGATATCAATAAAACTTTTCCAATAAATATTTCCATTGTGATACTACGCAATTTAAGCAATATATACACGTCATTAACGTTTCACTTGCAGTATTTCATCCACCCCACTGCAAATAAGTTCATTAACAACGGGGTTATAGGACACTGACACCCGAATTGGCTAAGACAGCCACATAATCTAAAGATGTCTAGATAATTTGTATAAAAATCGAAAAATAGTCATAGTCGCGCAGCATCGTGCTTAACATTCGCCAATTTATATAAAGGAGATTACCTGTCTAGACATTTTTATTTGTCATATCTAAGTTTAATAAAAGATTTTTAATTACTTCACAAAACCGTGGTCTAATGTAAGTAAAGGATAAGACATTATTGAAACGTTGATAGATAACTTGATTTAGCAAAGGTTCTGTCTGAGTCAGAGGTGATTTCAGGAATTCTTATAACGACGGCGCGGCGCGGTGTGGAAACCCATTGTGGAGGGACTAAATTGAATTGACTGAGATGAGGTCGCGGCTTGATTTTGCGTGTCTGCACTACTGACAGATTGTTTTGAACGATTGAACTCACTTTTTAGGCGACTCTTTTATATTTGCAAATTACAAAAAAAATTAACATAAGAAAACTGGTACAACTTTTCTTATATTTCCACATGAATATTAGAACATTCGTTTAGTGAATATTTGTCTTTCAATAAGACTACAATTAACTTTAGATTTCGATGAAGTAAAACTTTGTGATAAAGAAAGCTTTGTCATGGTGGAAAGGTATTTTTAAAGTCTCGAATTGAAAACTGTCGCTAGGCCCATTTCTAGGCTTAGCCTTTTACTAACTTAGGCTATATCTTCTTTTGACATCAAATTAAATTGTGGTCAAATGTTAAACTTTTAATGTACCTTTCCTGGCCTCACTAGGACTCACCTAAGGTGTGATAGTGGTGAAACTATCAATTTATAATTTGAAAAAGTTATATGGCGGTCACTTTAAACACAAAGTACAAAATGAACACAAGTTTCGTGAAAGCAAATATAATTTTGCCTAATTGATTCTATAACACAAAATGTCAGCAAATTTTCCAGTTTAAAACAAACACTAAAATCGCTGAACAACCCGAGGACATTGTGAGGTGATTATACATTTTAAAAGCTTAGTTCAGCTTTGGCTGGGGTTGAGGCGGGGCTTAGTTCCGTCGAATACTTCACTAAGTAAGCACGTAAACATTTAAGTAGATGATTTTCATTGCGAGACTTGTATACCAGCATTCATTATAATTATTATTTACAGATATCATGCGTATGTTTGCGTCGCGTTGTTTGGGTTTCCTTGGGTCTTATAATATGTAAATATATCATCTCTTTATATCATTATTAGTTTATTTTGAATTATTATATTAATATGGCAATTACAAGCAACATACAAAGTTAGTTTAACTCATAAATAAATTAACCTGGAACTGTGCTTTGGACTCTTGAGAATCGAATGTAGTTTTCAATACAATATAGAAAAATTATATCATCAAAGTTTATTTATAATTAAGAAACTGCTTCTAAAATTCAACCCCTCGGCCTCGGTCTGCTCCCTAGAGATCAAGATATCCCACTTAAAGCCTAGGTTTTAAGTATTTAATCACTAAGCGCTGACGCTCCAAGGCTTAGAATAAATATTGAATTCATGTTACAACAGTAATCGTGTGCGCTAATGACCAGTCCTGGGAATCACTGTGGCTTTGTAACGTCTTAACAAAATTTCAAGACTTACGAAATGGATAAACATTTCGGTCTGCTACTTTAGTGTTATTATTAATTTTTTTATTTACCTACCATAATACATTGTTGCAATTGTATCTTTTTTTACCTGACTATTACGAAGCCAAAAGGGGGATTATAATTTCAGCGGGTATTTGTTCCTGCATATCTTTTAAACATAGGTAGTTTTCTAGTTTGACAAATAAAGTATCGTTTGAAGCATATTTGACGCGTCTTGATCGCTATGTAGGTATCATGCTATTATGTGTCGGCATATTGAATTCAATATGGCGCCCTATAGAGAACGCAGTCTTGTTTTTAAAAATAAATATTTTCGTAATGTACCGTATTCAATATTAAATGAAAAGGCTATCTAAACTAACCTAGCATGTAGCTATTGGATGGTACGAGTGAAACAACGTAGAAGTTTCTCATATTATTATCACCAGATTATAACATGTATAGGTAGGTAGGTAGGTACACGTTCAAGTCCATACTTAATCCATTCCCCAAGTAGCAATTCAGGATATTTCATATAGTTTTCAGAGCGCTACGTTTTCCGTAATCGGCTTTAGTTTTTAAACTTGAAATAAAATAAAATAAATATCTGTTAGTATAGTAATTTGATGATCTAGTGTCCGGCAGATGTGATGATAGCGTTCTCGTTGTATCTCTTGTCTATGTCTATTCTGTTCTATCAAAAGTGTCAAACTATCTGCCATAAATGTGTGTACCGATTTTAATAAAATATATATTCTTTTGTGTTCGTATTCTGCGTTTTATCTCTGTCACCAGCAATATCTATAAAAAATAAGTAGACACATTTTAAAATTTATCAGCTACAAAAACCTAAATTAGTAGCTAACTTTAATTGTTATTGATTTTAGCTAATTTTTAATTACATCATAAATTTAACAAACAAAATTGGTTGAGAATTTAAAAAAAAGCTACTGAACACATATTTTATGACTTTTACCTACATCAATTCAATTGATTGGATGTTTTAAATGCACACAAAATAAAATAGCAAAAGAAAGTACATTTTATAGTTCAGCTACTTCTAACCACTCCTGCGACCTCAATGTAGGACTCTTTTGGTAGGTAGGTATAATGTAGCCTTATCCAGTAGCTACATTGGCAACTTTGAATAAAAGTACAAACCTAGGGAATTTTAAGTCTGTCATGTAGCGGTTTTTATTTTTGTTCATAAACTAGTGATATTTGAATATTTTTAACATTCGTTGTACTTTTCGTAATATTGTTTGGTTATTGTGCACAAGTCAAAAGGACTACAAATAATATAACTAACTAGGAACATGAATTCTAAAATGTCACATAATCTCCCTGGAAAGTTCTAACAAAGGAGACACCATTTTATTAGAAGACTGCACATGGATTATAAAATAGAAAATAATAAGGTTCCAAGTCCGGTGAAGCTGTAAACAGCTCGTAGGCCCGGCTCATGTTATTAAAAAAAAAAAAAAAAAAAGTAGCCCTAAAGGACACTTATCCAGTGACCTTAATAATTAAAAAGTATAAAACTATCTATAGCTTTTGGTCTTCTTAATTTTTGAATTTCGCTCTTTCAGTTCGGAGTGAAAGAGTAAGAAATATTCTAATTTCTATTAGTTGTTCGCTCTACGGCCTTATCGATTTATAGATAAAAGTTAACAATATGATGATGAACATAAAAGAAAATTAACTACGACAATAACAATAATAATAGATTCCGCTTCTGTTCAAACTCCCCTCTTTATCTGTAAAGGAACAGGAAAAAATAAAATATAGAGAAAAATCTTCAATAGATACGTATATAGACAAAACAATAATGCCCCTGGAACATGGAATATCCATTAGTACCTAGTATCAAGTGCCTGCTCCTGTGAACTTCTTTACGGCTTCTTTCTCGTTACCTAATTATTAATGAAATTTATTACTGCTACTGGATAATACGAACTTGTAAACGCAGGTTCGCCCGATTGAAATTTATTATATTAAAATTTTGTAACTTACTATTTCCATGAATTGTGGTATCCATTGTGCGTAAATGAGAGAGAGAAAGAAGAAAGGTAAACAATTGAACAAACCCTACAATCATCTGACAGTCGCCATGGATAAATGCACAAAGTACTCTTTATGCTAACGGTAACACAAATTTAACAAACATTAATTTTATTTGCTAAACTTTTGTAGAAGAACTATGGCAAAGGGAGGATCCTCCGACCAGACAGGTGTTATGGTTGTAGTCGGGTTCTTGTATATATACTCAACGATTGAGTTAATTTCTATAGCGCAATGTAGGATAGTAGGATGCGTCTTATGTGGCTCGATAGATGTCGCTATGTGTCGCTATGTAGATGTCGCTACACTTTAAACACATTGTAAATTATAATATAGGTAATAAAAAGAAGAAATAAAGAAATAGCTATTAGGCAAATAGTTTGCAAGGAAACAGAAATACGACATACAAAAAAACGAATACTTGAAAAACAGTATTGGAAGATGTCAAGCGTGAGACGAAACTTAATAAGTGTGGTCTCAGCATACCTAAGTGCATTTTTGAAATGTATTTAAGTATACTGGTACCTATTAGCAACAGTAACACAAACTCAAGATTATGAAAATATCAGTAAACACAAATAGATGAATACAATGAATTTATTAAAATATCTCTACTTCCAATTTCTTTTCATAACTTCTTTGTTGCAATTAAATCATAAATATTAGTTACCAACTGCCGCTTAGAAACTATTTCAGCATAAGGATAGTATACTGCTAAATAAACTTTTTTTTTATACATTGAAAAATAACAGACAGACAGACAATACAATTTTAAATATATAAATGAAACGTATTTCACATTTAATTGAGCTTAAATGAAAGAGACAGGTACTTTTCGTGTGTCACGACGCAGCTCACCTTGCAGCGCCTCGTTGAACTCTCGACTGAGGGAAAAATACATTTAAATTTTAACAAAACTATAATTTTAAACTAGCCTTTGTGAGAAATATTTTTTGTGCATATATATAATGTATAGTCATGAAGCATTGATCTGACTCACAGCCAGCTATAAGCTATACTGCTGTCCTATTAGACCCAATCTTAGGTCCTTCCTATCCAATTAATTCCAGCCATCTTGTGTAGGTCCTCGCTTCATCATGCAAAAAACATCCCACACTAACCACGAACTACACGACTAAATAAATCTAATATTAATTATACAATAAAAATAAACTCATTTTTTGTCAGTTTTCGGCACAAGTGACAAACAATCCCTTTAATCTTTATCGATAACATTAGTTCTCTGGCTGATTACATCACTTATGATAATTCAGAGAATCTCTGGGCGTAGCTCACTGAGTGATTTTAAATTAGTGAACCAGTCTAACCGTGAGCATTGATGTTTCAGCTCGTTAATTCTTGACCAGTAGAACGTGCTGATTGTAGACTGTTATTTTGAATGATCGTGTGACTGGCCCAGCGTAATTTTTTTAATGATCCCCAATCTAATTGGATTGTCCTGTCTGCCTCCTTTTCAATGGAAATCACACTATTATACCCATGGGTACTGAAAACGCCTTTAGATTTTATCTAAATAATATATTCGTATTCTATATAAATAAAAGTGAAATAAACTCGCTATTCATACGTTAACTACACTGTGGTAGTACTTACAGTATTTCTTTTTCACACTACTCTGTGGTTCTCTTACCATTTTCTTCCTTTTATCACTAGTTGTTTCCACTTGATTGTCTAAAACAGAACTGTCTTGGCTCGGAAGACGGCTAGCTTACATACCCAAATAAAACGAAAATTGAAACTACTAGAATGAACTCGTTTAAAAAGAAGGGAAAGTGTTATATTTTTAAACCATTATTTGATCATGTGATAAAAAAGGAAATTTTATCTCACATAATATCATAATCTGTGATCGTGTGTGAAACTGTGATTTGGCTACATTCGTATTGTCACAATATTTTTCATTGCATTATTAAAGTAATAAAACTCGATTGTAGCGACCAATGTAAATACGGAGTGTCCTCAATGAGTTTTAATTAGTGTGCTTTAACAGACACGGAATTAACTGCGTTTTGTGGTAAATAATAATTATGTCGAACGAATCTGCGTTGAATTGTAAATTCTCCGATGCAATGATGATTACATAGATATTTTATTCATATGTTAGCTGAGATTTTAATGTCGTTAATTCAACATATCACAGACACAATTATAGTTAAGTAATTGACACAAAATAAATCTGTACGAATTTATAATTGTTGAAATGGAAACTCCACATCGGTGTGAGGTTTCGGGTGTAAGGGTGTTGAATTCATATTTAAAGATGAGACGCCCAAGCTAACTCACTTGTACGTGTTGTAGCTTGCTGATTAACGAACGAGGAAATGGTGATAGCGGGTAGTAGTACTAGTTTGGCAGACTGAATCGTGACCACCATACGTGTAGTGAAAGGTCCGTCATAGTGACTTAGTAATTTAGATCTCTCAGTGGTCGCTGTTGTGTTGATTGTGCTGTGTTTATCATCAGGGACAGTACCGAAAAAGAGATCTATGCACGACAATGCTAATCTAACATGGCTTAAACATAGAGCAGGCTGTAATAAACATTTTAAACATGGAAAGACTATATAATATATATATTTATACACTATATCTTGTATTATACTACTACAGAGTAAAATTAGAAAAAATAATTTCACATAATAACCGCAGTTGCAGTGACCTTTGAACTGGGCCGTCATACAAATTTTCCTATTAACCAAATCTCAACTCTAAGCACGGAGCGATGCAGGTGCGCTCGTGTATAAAATCTCAACAGAATGTTCCCTAAACATGCTATGCATTTAAACAAACAAAGAAAACGTACTAATATTATGTTGTCTTTACGTCGCTTTAATTAGAAGTCCAGGTACTTATTTACTTTTAAAGTACCTAACGTTTGTTATAATATATACTTATTTTAAATTAATATATAGGATAATTTTAGAGCCAAAAGGGAATATGCAATGAAAGATAAATTAAAATCAAATATAAATATATTTCCAGGATATGTACATAATATAAGAAATTATTATTAATTAATGTATTATAATACCTAACTATGGTCAATACCTCCTATGGAAATAAAAGTAGTTTATACTATACCGAGATATAAGATAATTTATATTAAAATCCTTAATCAACGTCCAAATTGATCATCTCACAATGTCATAAAATAAGTAACAATCCTCAATGAGGATAGGTCCGCATCGGGACCATGTCATATTATTCCACGGCCTCGCTCGATCGGCTTATTGTAGCTCGCACCAGGAGCTGACACCTCAAGCCACCGAATCAATGCAAGCTCGTACTCGGAACCATCGCCTCAGGTAGTCAGCACAGCAGCAGGGATCTCATCAGCCGAGATTTATGATGATATGAAAATTAGATATATTTAAAAAATATAGTAAACGGTTTCTTCGGTAGTCGCAAAACAACCCACCACTGTATATACTTGGTAATATTTTATTTTCTGAAACGTGACTGTATTGTTTTAGATGTTTTCTCCCTAGCATGCGGGGTAGGAATTTGGATAGGTATGTTGCCGGCCACTCACCTCGGGCGTGCTGATGTTGACTTTCGTGGCTTCTATGCACCGCACATCCCACACTGTTGAAGTACTATGGAACCCCGGGGGGTTTGTGAAGTCCGAGCTTAACTATTATTTGATTTATTCTTTTAATTTGCGACGGAGACGCAATAGTTTCATGCGCTCTGTTAGGCGACACGTTTTGTCTGTTCTGTTTTTTCAACTGTCACTCGTCGCACGTGAGGTTTTAGTTTTATTTGTAGATGGCGCTAATTGTAGCCGAGGTAGAAAAAGTTATGAAGGAATATATGCATGCTCTAACAGTGACCGAAGTCTCTGATCGTCTATTATATTCTGACCACAGAACACTATTACTCCTAGCGGCAAGAAGCTTGGTCGGGTATATGCTTCTTGCCTAGCGGAGAATTCTGACAATCGTTTTCTGCCTAGCTTTCAAATGCACGTTCTACACGATTCATATTATAAAATTATTTTTGAATAATAGAATCTTTGGATTTATGCAAATAAATAAAACATATTTTTATCTAACTGCGCATGTCCTAAAACTATCATAGTATTTGACATGTTGACAGTCATCAAATGTAAACAAATAATGTATTATAAATATAACATTATAAGAGTACGCAGAAGTAGGTAGTAGTATAGGTAGATAGAATGTAGGTACCTACTAGGGCTGCCAACCGTACCAAATTATATATTACTATTGAAGAAATATATAGAATGCAAAAATACTATATTTTCAACACCGAAATCTGACAAACAAGTCTGTCATTGAACAAAATGATTAACGCTCTTTATATTAACTTATAACTTGTTTTAACTAATAACTAATTTGAAAGCATGTACCCGAACTCATCGTGTCATAGTGCGTTTCGAAACTGTCCGTAATATCAAACTGACAACGTGAAACTAATTTTTGACCTGCTTTATTTTTGTTTTGGAATTTCAATAATTATTTTCAGTTTTATGTTATGAAAAAAATGAGTTTTTGATGTAAATTAATGTAAAAATTGAATGTGATGAAGCATAATGGACAATTTATTTTACACAAAAAAATATATAAAAGTACAAGAAATATAGTTTTTAAAAATAAAACAGTAAGAAATACTGTTTTTGTTTATTTTTCACTTTTTCCATACAATACTATATTTTTAAGCGTATTTTGAAAAATACTGTATTTCGCCGAAAAAAAATTGCCAACCCTAGTACTTACCTCAGTTTCGGCAAATTTATTACTTACTTCAAAGCGATATTGGTTGTGATAATTTGACGCGACCAAAAAATAAGGCTATAATTTTTACGCGACAAAAATGGGCTCGCTGATTTATATATGTGTTTATTATCTGTCTGGGTCGCTTGTAATATAAAAAAGAAATTCTTATTCGATGAAAATTTTTATAATAATATTAACATTTGATATAAAATGAAACTAAAACAGTAATATTTATTTTATACCAGCTTTGGCAAAATACTCTATTGGTGATTACATTTAAATTATTTTCCAATAACAACCGCTGATTACATAATAACCTTGGATAAATCCATCACAAATATCAAAAGAAACAGTTCACAGTAAAAATATTTAATAACTGAAACTGTTTTTTTTTCACATTTATTGCTTAATATTTTATTTCATTTAATCTAAAAATCTTACTTAAATCTTAGATCAAATTTACATAGGTAATTAGATACTCGTTCAATTACAATACTGATCTTATCTTTTGCAATTAAGCTCTGTTTATGTGAGAAGGGTAAGTAGGTAAGTGGTGACTGAAAACTAATTGAGCCATAACCATGTCCAAAATGTTTTACTTTTAAATTATTCTCGGGTCTAATTACTTTTTTTAATATTTTTGTATCTGTATTTACATAACATACTCTCAATGAAGACCAGAGAAATAATGTTAAAGCCTACTATAATAAATGATATTAATTAATAGACCTTTAAATTGTTGTTTTATAAAGAACAGATCAAACTTTTTTTTAAGTCTTAGTTCTGGCGATTAATTTTCGGAAGTTCACTGATGCCTCTGCTATAAAAATCCTGGAGACGGGAATCGATGAACTCTTTAAAGGCGCTTTTAACTGCTTCATCGGATTTAAAAGTTTACCCCTGTAACAAACAATCCAAATTCGGAATAAATGGAAATCAGTTGGAGTAAAGACTCCCGAGTATATACCGAAGAGCTTCCAGTCATAACTCCTTGGTTGTTTAACGTCGAGCTTGTCCATCATCATTAGCAATTGTTCACTGTATACCTCTTCAGTAATTGTTGTGCCAGGTTTCAAAATGTTGTAATGAACAATGTCGGCACAGGTCCAACATACACCCACAAGCAGTTTCTTTTGACTTAATTTGCGTTTAGCACTTGGCTTGGCTGCCTCCTCTGTGTCCAACCAGTGCGATGGACGATTTCGATTATCATACAGGATCCACTTTTCATAAAAAGTGATAGTTCAATTCAGAATCCCGTTCAACAAGGTAAAGCAAGCTTCGACGCTAGGAACTCGAATTCAAAGATTTCGATATTCACACTACTCAATATAAAAAAATCGGCAATTTCATACTTTAACTCCATTATAATTAAATAATATATTGATATGTACGTTTTAATGATTTTGTATTTATTATATATCATATAACGATTGATTTCTAATAACATCAGTGGATAGTGATTCATTGGAATCGCTAATCCGCACAGTAAAACTGGTGCCAAGTTACAAGTACTATTGTCAAAATTAGAGGTAAAGATGAATGTGTAATGTTACAATTACTGTAATATGGCGTAGCTGAGAGACGGACAGCGTGAATTCACTCAGGAACAGTTGTTTATTGTAGTAATTGACTTATTAACTGAGGTCTTCACATTCCGATAGACCGATCAAGAGTGTTACTATTCCCACGGCTCAAGGGTGAATCTCTCCAAGCTATTCGTTTTAGGAAACTTATAAATTGCGTGCGGTCAACAAAGCATACCGGTTACTATTCTCTCCCAAACAATAGGATAAGAGTCAATAGTACAGATACTAAGTCATTAATAGGTACGTATTTCATAATCACATCGACGATTCCTCGACATATTAATATTAAATAGTATGTTATTTAATATTACATAATGTTTTGGTAGAGAAGACCGGCCTTTATAATATTAAGAACGGCCGAAGAATCTGTTTTACATGTTATCTAAAAAATTCATACTGTTTATGGAACAAAAGTCCAAGGTCCGCCAAGTTTGGAGCATTAAGAGTATTGTTTAAGTTAGAAAAAACATCTATAACAAAAATCATGATAACGAACATCCTTAAATTAAAAGATTGGTCTGAAACGAAGATGACATCGGCAACAATCTGCAAATTCATATAATATTTATTCCAGTTGCCAAGAACTAAGCAACGACATAACAACTATTAAGTGTGCGATATTTTGTTTTCAAGTGAAAAGTTTCCGAGTATCCACCAGGGTGTAAGGAAGATGACGTAGTTAATGTATTCTGATGTTGTTCCAAGCGGGACGCAGAGACACTTGTGAACGTGTCTCAGTCATCGTTTATGGTAGCTGTGTTCGTTTTGAGCCCGACACAACCATTCTCTGAAGACATCGAAGAGAAACTTTGCATCGCTAAAGGCCGGTTTTAATACAATGAAATGCTATTAGTATCTCGCAATCGTTTTCTAGATATTAAATGAGCGGTTGAGAGCGGAAATGTTTATATAGCATGTGTAATGGAATTTTTACTGTGTATGAAATATAACGCTGCGGTCCCGTTGGGCTACGTCAGCGGCGCGGCTACGGTAACCGTTGCTATGAACTGTGAGCGCAGGTATTTGGTGGAGGGTTGCTACGTTTGCATTTTCACTAGTAAATTACTTGCATGCACTTACAAAAAAAACTCTATCGAGTTTCTTACCAGTTCTCGATGTCTGGGGTATTTTCCGAACCGGCAGTAGTGTTTTGGCGTTCATACGTGCCTTCTTAGGGCCTAAATTAAATAAAGATTATTTTGATTTAATTTGATTTGCATTTACGTCTTAGTTAGCTTGCGTTGAAGATCAGCATTTAAGTAAGAGTGTATAGCATTTAAGTAGAAATACACATACATACACACATGACAATATGAATTGTGTTATTATTTTGTTGTCAAATAGTTTAAATAAGAATTTATTGTTTTTTCTTATTAATAAACCATACCAGTATAACAGCTAGATGAGAAACTAAAGTCTCTAGATTAATAGCTAAATAGGAGTACAAAACTAAGCTTTACCAAGAACCTCACTGATACGATTAAGGTTACCGTAACACTAACGTTAATTGCGTGGAAACCAGTCGTCGATACAAACAGTCTGTAACCACGATCTCGGCTAATCCCGTGCGATCCCGACTTATTTACCTCCGTTCTATTGTCTGTGTTTATTCTCGGGACAGGTGCGCGGCGTACCGCGTTCGCATATCGCTCGTTTTATCTCTACGCTTTTGACATATAAACGTAGTTCAATTCTCATGAGTAAATAAGCTGATATATTTGTTTTGTTTAAACTAATACATATAATATATTTTAAATGCGCGGTTATTCTGTTTAAATTTTGATGGTATATTTTATATTGTTTGAAATTTAAGTAAGAATGCTATGTAGTATGTAGTCGAAACATGAAAAGTAATAATATGTATTAAAATCAAAATAACTTACTCGATAAAAATAACGAGCAATTGCCTTAATTATAGTATTTAGTATAAATTTCAATTTTAGATCATTACAAAGGTGAAATAACATATCTTCTTGGAGTTTAGTGATTAGCCAAATTATATCTATTTACCTCGTTGTTATATATCCAGACTGGCATGAAGCAAACTACTTAATAATGGATAGTTTTATCTCATGGGTCGCTATCGTCCTCCGACAGTAATGATTTAGTTCACTTGCCGTACAGCTTACTACAGACACATTTCAGAAGCAGCTTATCAGAAAACTAACGATCCCAGCCGTAATACTACACGGAGATACAACTATGTTACAAGCGAAAATAAACTTAATTACAATACGTCAAACATAAAATAAATATGAATTCGATGAAATTCAACATACATATATATACAAAAAAAGTAACAACTGAGATGTAACAATTTTAGTATTCCAATGGTGAAAATACATGAAAATGCAGCCGTAGCAACCCTACAAAAAATACCTATTATATGTCAGTTCATTGCAATGGTTAAAGTAGCCGCGACGCGCCGTAGCGCCTCAGACGTAGCATAGAGGGACTACGGTGTTATATCTATACAATTAATAAAAATGAAGTGTCTGTTTGTAATGTCAAAACAACAGTTTTTTACTAAATGCATATAAAAGTATACACGATACTTATAGCAAAAAACCAATTTTTACAATTTTTGTCTGTCTGTCTGTTTGTTCCGGGTAATCTCTAAAACAGTTGAACCGATTTTGACGGGACTTTCACTGATAGATAGCTGATGTTATAGGAAGTAGCTTAGGATACTTTTATTTTAGAAAAAGAATTAGGGTTCCGCACAAATTAAAAAAGTGGTCATAGTGAATCAATTCTGGCGGTTAAATAGCGTACGCTGAGTAAGCCATAAGAGATGTAGCAAATCAATTAAGTACATAATTGCAAGCATTAAAAAGACCTACAAAAAGTCTAGAGAGTATACGTCTATCTTCTAAGGAACACCCACAATAAGCATTTTTGTCTTTAAAATAGCCGGAAGCGGGGGAGCAAAATTCGAGAGGCCATTCTTTATTCCACATGAGCGAAGCCACGGGCACAACTAGTCTATACTAAAAATATAGTCCGCTTTATATAAGCTGAAGAGTTTGTTTGTTAGGTTGAACGCGCTATTCTCAGGAAATACAGGTCGAAATGGAAAAATTATTCTTACTGTTGGAAAGCCCATTTATCGAGGAAGGCTATATAACATCGCACTAAGACCAATAAGAGCGGAGCATCAATGAAAAATGTTGCAAAAACGAGGAAAATTTATTCCTTTTGAAAGTACCATCGCGTGCGCTGAATAAATGGTTAAAGTTACGCAACAATAACGTGTCACGGATTTGCTCCTCTTAAAAGGTTCTAAAAAAAAGTCCGCGATAGCATATATCTGTCTTTTAAGGTTGACGCAATATAACCTTTTTTATAGTAATAAAATTTGTTCTAAAATAATGCATAATTTGCGAAGGTGTTTTTATAAAGTTGGTATTAATCCTTATCGAAATAAATACATTATTAAATACAAGTATTTAATTTTGAAAAAAATTGCCCTTTGTTCAGTCAAAGTATGCATAAAACGGAACAAAACGCACACGTTTCGATATGGGCCAATTTGATTGGTGGATCGCAATTGCCAAACATTTTCCCCTACCCCTTACTATTCCAACCGCCTTTTCTTGCGCGCGCGCACCGGCACGAACACCGTTGCCGACAAAAATTTAAGAAAAATACAAAAAACTGTGAATTTGGTGGAATCCAAGTATCCCGACTCTGACCTCATCAAAACTGGTGAGTAATTGTGATATATCCAACACCCTTTACATAATTTGATTTCAATGGATATCTTAGGAGATATCACAGTTTTAAAATAACTCCGCAGCAAAATAATAATCAAGTACAGCGCGTGCATTTTAGCGGAATGAATGTGGCAGGCGGGCGGCACCTATAAATTGTATTGTAGGTGCCTACGACAATTGTTATTTGTCTCTGCCTACATCCCACTTTCTCTAATCCTCTCTCTCTCTCTCTCTCTCTTATGTGACGCAGATGAAGTTGCGCGGGTCAGCTAGTATTTTATACACAGTAAAAATTCAATTACGCGTGCAACATAAACATTTCCTCACATCTCCGCACTCACCTGGCTCCCGGGAAATAAAAGTTTTACTATTTCAAACTGCTCGTTTAATATCTAGAAATTGATCTCAGACCGACGCGTGGCAAGTTATGGTATGCCGTTTTATTGAAGTTGTAATAAAAATGATCCGTTGAACGTTAGTTGTGCAAAATTCTACGTCATGTTGAGAAATCGACGTATAGAATAAAATAGCGGACAACTGCTAAAATAAACGTTTACAACCGAGACTCGTTTATAAGTACAGCCGCGTCGCGGAACGACATAGTATTGCAATATATTAAAAGGCGTTGTTTCCTCACCCACAATCCCTCGTGAATTATGAAAAACTTTTGACCTGAATAAGTAATATTGCAAACATCAAAGTTAGTTATAGGTAAATTCTGTTTAGCTTTTGTCGATTAGAATTGTTTACTGCAATACCTAAGGGATACGAATTTTTTGAAGATAAAAATGTAACTTTCCAAATATGTTTTCTAAAACGATTCAAGTACCACACTTCTAGTCCGAACTTGGAGTTACCGACAAATTTAATGTGGCTGGGATTACATCAGAGGATCAGCTTTGAGGCCTTATTTATTCCTTCTTTTTATGAAATATTTTTGCCCTGGGTTTATAGAAAACATTCAAGAAAAGTTCATTCACCTGAAACGACCCCATAATAGAAATTTGTAGTTAGGCAAGATCGTATGAAACTAGGTGAATATGTATTCGATATAATGAAATTTATTGGCAATTTTTAATGTCAAATTTGTATTTGCCAAGATATTTTTCTTCTTTTACAGTCACGTTCAGAGCTATGGTAGAATTAGTAATTTAAATAGGTAACAAATCTCCGTTAACTTAAGCAAATACATATTTTACAATCAAAGGTTGTTTAAACAAAGATGAATTACCTACTTTCCATTTTCTACCTCAGTCACAGAAGTAGATGTAGAAGTATTTTAAACCATTTTATTGGTCACATAGATATACCTACATACGTAATCCTTATTTAAAATACCTGCTCGTTTCACTTTTCTGTTGTTATTCTATCTACCCATGCCAGTTGGCTAGTAATGCCAAAACTGAACCACAATTAATTATTGTGCTAACCAATTTTAAAATTATTCATACGGATTTCATATCGGTATCGTAAATATCTAATATTATGAGGTTGTAGTTTAATCATCAAAGTGTATTTTAAAAAGTGCCTAATGCTAAGTCTACAATAATAAGAAAATATGTATTTTTACCGGCCATTTACACTTGTCTCGTTGTACAGAAGATTAATACATAATATTGTGAATAATAAAATTAAATCAAAATAAATTTCTACCCATAAACTTGAAAGCCGTGTAGGTGATTTCCCAAAAGGATTTTATTAAAAACATAAATGGTTCAAAATTATGTATTTTCATAAATAAAATATATGAAATCGGTTTCAGTGGGAACGGCTGCGCGGTAAAAATGCAACGAGCCTTGCTCATAGTTCACCGGTAATGCAATTTATTGCTTACTTTAGGAACGGCTCATAAAATGATTTATCTTAGAAATTTTGCAGAAATACCTACTTATTGTACATAATACCTTTTTAATATCGTATTTTATTGTGTTGTGATAGTCACCACTGAGACTAAATATAATATAATATTATGTTTAAAGTTGGTAGATATATTATTTCATTATAAATTTATTTCGCCCCTATCCTAACATTGTACCTCAGAACGTTAAGCTTAAGAAATAACATTGTTTATGAAGTGAAAACTTCATTAGCACCATTATGATTTGAAACTCGATGAAACGAAAAAGCGACACTAAAAAGAGACAAACACATACATCCATTAGATTAGATTTAGCTTGATTATATAGTGTTTCCTATCATCTCAGTCTTCTTTACGAAGCCTTGGAAAAGGCGTCATAACCAGCGTGGTGTATTATTCAAGTGTATCTTTTATGTGAATATTTTTGTTTTATGAAAAAATGGATTTGTTTGGAATATGAGCTATAAGTTTCAACATAATTATTTTGTCACCAATAGAGTGACAATGGGGTTTGGAATGTGCGTATTTGTCACGGTTTAACCTTCCAGACTAAACCAGATCACAGATCACATAATAAATAATTTATATTAAAAATGAGTGCATGGGGTTTCGAAAAATAACTGAAGAGCCTAAACCAACCTTATCAGACGTATAGGTACATCCTCTTGAACAACCAACAAGCACCAGCCCGTGACTTTCCGACTGCCCTGGGATTTTCGACGAGATTACTCGATTTGTCATCATAATGACAGTGACTGTCGACTGCCGTTAGACAACGACTCATCTCTCCGCGGTCAACTATAATTTTTTAACCATCAGATGAAGAACAGAACAAGGAACGCTACACTCGTTTTGGTTTAAATATACGCTACGGCTGAGTGGTCCCAGGGGTCTAAGTTTGATTGATGTACCAAACTGCGTACGCAGTGTATCAGCGGGATGAGCAGCTAGCTTTTTTCATGATTTACGTAAGAATAACGTCGGGGCGGAGCACAGCGTCGCCGCCGCGAGCCTGATTTATGGAGGCGAATGGCGCGCTGCCCGTCACCGATAACTACTAAAGAATTCAATGTCGCAATTACCTAGTTATAATATCTCGCATTTCAGATACTTGACGGTTCATTATCTATACAATTAATAAAATTGAAGTATCTGTTTGCAACGTCAAAATAACAGTTTTTTTCTATATTTATATGAAAGTATGTACGATACCTATAACAAAACACCCATTTTTAAAAATTTTGTCTGTCTGTCTGCTTGTTTGTTCCGGGTAATCTTCGAAACGGTTGGACCGATTTTGACGGGACTTTCACTGGTAGATAGCTGAATTTATAGGAGTAACTTAGGCTACTTTCATTTTATAAAAAGAATTAGGGTTCCGCAACAATAAAAAATTGGTCAAGGTGAATCGATTCAGGCGCTTAAATGGCTTACGTTAAGTAAACCATAAGAGATTATAGCAAATTGATGTACCAAACAATTGTACAAATTAAAAAGGCCAACAAAAAAGTCAGGGAGAGTATATGTCTATTTTCTAAGGAACACCAACAATAAGCATTTTTGTCTTTAAAATAGCCGGGAGCGGGGGAGAAAGATTTGCGCGGGCATTCTGTAGTCCACGTGAACGAAGCCACGGGCACAAAACATCCCCAGTACAAAAATTAAATTAATCGTATAGTAAGACAACCCGTCTCTAGTACTTCCAGACGCCGTGATATACTTCTCTCGTCTAGGTACTATGATATTACTCTATGTAGGTTGTATATGCATCGGTTGTTGTTAGTTCTATTCTTGAATTTGACAGGAAATAAAAAGAAGAGAGCTCTAGCGAGCGCGTCTTTTAATGTCTATTAAAATGACTGTCGTGTTTTCTGATTATTTTATATAATCAGCCTAACTTACGAATGTGTAATACATTGTGGTGGTTGAATAAACGTTTCAACTATCTGCCGACTATATTATTTATAAGACTGAGCTAGCTTTCCGAAAACCGGCTAATGATGTAAGTTGTTATGCCAAGTGTCAAAAATACGTGAAAACTGTTGTCTTAGCATAGCAGCGTCGTTAAGAGAATTACTACATTTAATCGATTAACAATTTTTTTACTGTTACATGATCACTTTGAGCGGTACCTGACAGCTTATTCGGATTCGTCTGGTGGATATTAAGTTTTCTATATTTGTTTAAAGATATCTATTTCAAAAATACTCGACAGTGTGTATAAATGTTCCACTTAATATGAATGAATATAAGAGATAAAATAAAACTTGAAATATGTTATAGATCTTTTTATTGGATCTTTACAAATCTAAGTACTTAATAGATTATGCTTAACTTATTAAAGAACCGATATGTACGCCTCGGAAAATCAAGACCTGCCCCCAGGAAATATAGAACACTTTAATCAAAACTATCTTACAGTTAACATACATTAAGATTATGGATTCGTTAGCACATTCAGTAACATATCCAAAGTCTCTCGTAAGATTTATATCCAAAGCTAAAATATCTTCGTTTCTCGTCTTGTATCTTCACAAGGGATAGGATGGGACTCTTATAATCACCACTTTCGTCCATAAGTCTAAAGAACTAATGATATTATTTATATGCTTCATAGTAATATTAGGTATTTACATATGAAATTGGCGTTTTGTTGAACTGCCCACTTTGATCTCTAGCGTTTGGTTAGGAATTCCAATTTCAACTTCAAATTTAGGTTTGTGTATTTGTGTTTCGAATTTAGTGTTTCATTGGTTTTCGCACCATTTCATTTTTCTTTGGCATCGTTCTTTTCATAAAATGGTAAACTAAAAATATCGCGTTATCAGCGCTGTAAAAATAGCTCGAAGAATTAATGATGTGTAGGGGGAAGCTACTGTAAATTGGAGCACGGTACGTTTTTGGGTCCAACGTTTTCGTTCTGGAAATGTGGTACCTACGAAACAAACCCCGTGGACGGCCGAAGACCCTAGTTGATAAATGAAGAATTAAAGGTGATCGTGGAAGCGGATCCATTGCAAACCACGTCAGGGTTAGCAGCAGGCTTCGGAGTAAGTGATAAAACAATTTTAATTGTTGAAGCCGTATCCGATCATACTACTATAATGTAACACTATCCATCACTATCAAGTATAGCTTATGTACGAGGGCGGCACTGAAAATTTCGGGAATCAAGGAAGTGACACAACATTACTATTTAAAAATGTATTTATTGCTTTTAGAAGTATTCTCGGCGAAATTTGACACATTTTTCCATACGATGGAACCAATCATTGAAGCAACCATTCCATTCGGAAGTTGGGGTCTCCAAAATCGCCGTTTTGTAGGCGTCCACAGCTTCTTCAGCTGATGAAAATCTCTGTCCACGCAATTTATTCTTTATTTTAGGGAAAGTATAGAAATCATTAGGGCTTAGGTCGGGGCTGTACGGCGGATGATTTAATAATTCTATGTTTTCTTGCTCTAAAAACTCTTTTGTTCTGTGCACGGTGTGAGAACTCGCATTGTCGTGATGGAGGATGATGCGGCGGTTGCCGTTCTCTTTACGGAGTTCAGAAACGACCTGTGGCAAACAAATGCTAGCATACCATTCTGCATTA
Organism: Saturnia japonica; assembly: GCA_033032175.1. Classification (NCBI taxonomy): domain Eukaryota; kingdom Metazoa; phylum Arthropoda; class Insecta; order Lepidoptera; family Saturniidae; genus Saturnia; species Saturnia japonica. Next base: position 16,167,719 of record CM065325.1, read on the forward strand.
ACCGTTCTTTGTCCCTCAAGAGGAACAGTCGTTACATGGCCGGTTTTGGAGACAAACGTGGCCACCATTTTTTTTGCAACACTCCGTGAACGAATAATTTTTGTTGGCTTTAACTCATTTTCGAACACTCAAACTCGTGACTGGTTTTTTGTTTCGGGTTCGTACGCGTATATCCAGGATTCGTCACCTGATACGATGTTGTATACAGCATTTGAGGATCCTGTGTGGAATCTTTCGAGAGTTCTGACGCACCAAGTAACGCGAGCAGCTTTTTGCTCTTCACAGAGCGAATGCGGTATCCATCGGGAAAACAACTTTTTTACACCTAATTGTTCATGCAAGATTATTTGTATTTGATTCATGCCAATGTCTAAAGTTGCCTGAATTTCGCGGTATGTCACATGTCGATCTTCCTCAATCAGCTTACGCACAGCATCACGACCTTGACGAGGATCTCATCACTGAGCTTGACACGTCCACGTTGAAATTCAACAAACCAGCGATAAATTGTGGTGATGGATGGGGCTTCATCACCAAATGCAGAAATCATCCGGTCAACACACTGTTTTTGTGTTAAACCACTTCGAAAGTCATAATAAATCATCGCTCTTGAATTTTCTCGAGTCAATTCCATTTTCTCAACGAGTAAACAAGTTTGACAAAACCTTGTGACAAGACCGAGAATCTTTTTTTAAATAAATAAATTGTATTCGATTTTTAAAACCAAGGAGTTTTCAATTAAAAAGATTTTAATATGACAAGAACAGTGGAAATATTCCATTTCCAATACTTTTAGTGCAGCCTATGTACAACCATTTATACTATTTCCATTTCTTTATTTTCTCGATGACAGCTCTAATTTGATAGTTGTAGTGCTGTGACCAAATAAGTAATGATATCGATCTGAATGAATATCGATATGAAATAAATAGTGACGATTCATCAGATTTTGATTAAAATAAATAAATATAGATTACCTGTCGTTATAATTATTTCGTTTCATTGTCGAGTATCTACCTATACCTACTTATTTTACAACAGCTTCGAAAATTTTGAAGAAGTTGGCATTATCAATCAAGAATTAATATGTGTAACATATTGTAATGAAATATAATATTAGTTAATAAATTTGTACAAAAGTATCCGGCAGTAGTTTAATCTCTTACATTTTGTAAAAAAAATATTGGGTCTGTTATCGTGTTACGTTTATCGATATAGCTCCATCCCTATCAGTTTCTCCGACTCTGGTATAACCTTGTACGTGTGTAAACGTCATATTTTTATACAATAATGCATACATAATGAAAAAAAGACGCTCGTTCAAGTTTTCACAAGAGCTGTCATCGAGAAAATAAAGAAATGGAAATGGTATAATATGTAATGAATCATAACACGTAAATACAAATTTGTTTATTCCATATGCAACAATAACATTTATTACATTTTTAACACTAATCGTTTTTATTTCACATGTAACACAGTATTTTTTGTACTTGTTCGAAATCGTTTTCAAAACGTTTTATATCAACACTTGACAGCAGTATGAGGCAGTTGAAGATCCGTTGCGCTGTGACTACGGAGTGATAAGCGGATGCCCAGCGGTGAGCCGAGCAGTGGCGGCTAACGGGTCTCGCTGACAGTCCGTTGCACGGAGGACATGCCGTCGACGAACCGGGTGCGGAACAGCACGTTCGCGTTGTTGAACATGCCGTCTTTTAGCGACACTATTATAAACTGGAATGTTACAAATACAACTTTATTGTACGTACATCAAGCCAAATTCACTCAACTAACATACAAATCTTGTTTATATCAGTGGTACCAGCTGAGTTCTAATAAAATGACATCGTGAGATAGCGTTATCGCAATCTAAGAGCATTTCTCCGGTGTTTTAAATGCAGTGAAGATCCGAAAAAAGGGTATTTCCGTATAGTCTACCTCGGTGTTTACGAGGAACAGAGGAACAGACGCGCACATAAACGCCACAAATTTATCACAGAAATCCAATAAAAAAGTAACCTGCGAATGCTTAAAATGTTCTTTGAGCATCTGTCCGATGTTCTGTGTGTGCGAGAGATCCAGCGCGGCGTCCACCTCGTCGAGAATGTAGAGCGGTGCCGGCTTGAACAGCAGCATCGCCAGCACCAGAGACAGCGCCACCAGCGACCTCTGGCCCCCGGACAGCTCACCCAGGGACTCCTTCCACGTCATATTGAAGCCCACCTTGACCTGCACTCACACCGTACAAGCTGTATATTCATAGCAAACTAGATTAGTTAAATTACTGACGTTGTTATTAAGCTCAATATTAGCAGGACAGAAACTTGATGTCGAGTCACATCGAATGTACTCCATCAATCTAATATTGATAAATATCAGTTCTACCTGATTGTGTTTCTTGAAACAAAGATATGAATTAGTACTAGTTTATTTATGGATACGAAACATCAGGTAGCAGGTTCTAGAAAGCTGATATTTCAGTCAATTCATTCAGTCCATCAAACTCTTCATTTTTATGAACTGTTATTGTTATATTAAATGTTGTTAAGCATCTAAGAGCCAGTTACATTTATTGTAAACATAACGTAACATATCATCACGCCTGTATTACCCAAAGGGTTAGGCAGAGGTGTAGTCGATGTTCATTCTAACTTTATGTCCAATGTTTTAGCATGGTGTTTATCCACTGATAAAATTCACCATTCTAAAGAGTGTATCTATATGAGTCACAGAATGGTTAATGAATGTATACAGAGTGTCTAACCTCAAGCCCATCAAGCACGGTGAGTCCATCAGGTGGCTGCAGCTTGGCCTGAGCTCCCGGCAGCAGAGTGCTGAATATAGAGCCGAAATCTCTGTTGACTTGCTCGCACGCAGTCACCAGCGTGTTCTTCTTCTTCTCGTCCAGTTCCGCCATCACTTCGATCAGTTTCGTTCTATCCGCTTCCACTATTCTCTTTTTACGCATCACTTCTTGATACTGTATGGAAGTATACCTTATTTTATATTACAAGAGGCCAAAAGAATTCAATTAATAAATCACTGCGATGAAATCTTACATTTTAACCAGAGTTCCATCAGGCAAAAAATAAGTGACAGTATTTTTGACTAGTTATGTGTTCGCGGCTCTGCGCGCATTTGTTACTACAGACAGTTCAACTGATTTGTGCGTGCGGGCTTATTCGTGCGTGAAGCATATACAAATACCGTGACTACGTGTGCCAAGAACGGCTATGTGGTTAACTTATATGCGGTGGAAGTGGAAGTGAGAGGTATTCCAGCGAAATCTCTCTATAATTTGCTAAAAGACCTCGGCCTGTCGAGACTGCAGTAAGTTCTATTTTAGAACGGGTATCTAAAGCAGCATTAACAGGCTCTTACCAAATCTGGCTTGGCAGGGAGGGTATCGCGGGCAGTCAAGATGAGCGCTGAAGTGCATTATAACAGGGCCCCTTAAACCTACACCTGGGACGCAAGTCCCGGGGTCTGCTCGTATTCCCTCTGTCTACCACACTATGGACCCGGCACCCGCACGCTGAAACCATGGAATGCTAAGATGTTTGTCTCTGTCGGAATGTTGTACATTTTATTTGTTTAAAAATAAATCAACAGCTCAATTAGGTAAATACATATTTAACGAAAATATCATTTCGTATCACTACCACTACAAATACCAAATAATGAACTTTATATTAATTTCATTTATTTCCGTTAATGGCACAGAAATACTGTCGAGTTGTAATAGAGCTTTATTTTTGTGATTATCGTATATTTATAAAAGGACAAAACCTGTTCCTCTTCCTTAGTGAGAAGCGTGTGCGCGCGCGAGTTGAGTCCCCGTGCGAGCTCATCGCGTCGCTCGCGCAGCTGCTTCAAGCGCTGTCCCACGTCGCGCGCCCCGCGTCCCTCGAAGTCGTACAGCCCTCCAGCGCTGCCGAAGTACTCGCGTTCCGCACTGATCCACGGGTTATCCGCTTCCAGCGAACGGATCTGCAAGATGTGCCCCACGTACGGATACTACCATAACTTTCCATACAAATGCTGTTCTACGACTTGTGTACCATCCTTTGCATTATAATGGATTAGAGATGAATGTTGATCCATTCGTATATATCGCTCCGACACAGCGGATAGCTTAATACACGCCGCAATATAATATATAAATTTATACGTCATTTTTTTTTTTTTATTCTCGTAATATTTTCTCAGGTATTCAAGTTTCCTCACGATGTTTTCTTTCACCGTCAGCCAATAGTTAAAACTAAATTACCAATTTGAATCAGTATATGTATGCGAACACCGAAAATTCATTGGTACATACATGCCAGAGTTTCGAACAACGTTGATTTTTCGGCGTTTGTAATCGCCAATACGTTAGAGTATCATCATATGGGGATGTGATTTGACTATAAATGATTTATATCTTTCATACTAATATTCCATTTTAGAACATACAGATGAAAGTTTATCAGAGCGTGAAAAATAAGATGCAAAGAGACCATATTCTTCGTTACCATTTAAAAAAAAAACTCGTGTGTGGGTCAGTTCCGACGCACGAGTGGAGTTTGACGACTGATTGATTGAGTGGCTAATGATTTATCTAAAACCAAGATAATATATATATACACACATACAAGATTTCAAAGTGAAAGGTGCGCAAGAAACGTTGCGCAGAAAAACGTAACGCTTTTTATTAACGTTTTTATAAATTTCACTCTTAAAATTTTTATATCGGGGCCCAATAAAAATCGATTCTTAAAGAGTAAGCTCCAATAACCAATAAGACTCACTCTACTCTGAGACTCTGTGACTTCCTCCCGTAAATCCTTGATCTTGTATTCGAGCTCTTTAATCTTGAGCTCAATGTCACTGTTAGTCTTCCCGAGCTGTTCTTTCTTCTGTACCAGTCTAGCTACGTTGTTGTTCCGGCTCGATATCTCCGTCTTGTGCTGTTTAATCCGAGCTCGCATCTCGTTTACAGCTTCCTGGGACCAAACTCATAGTTAAATCAACTGTAAATTAATTATCGAAATTACACATATTTTTAAAGTAACTATGTAATTGAAGGCAACATGCTAAGCTTAGAAGATCTAGAGAATTCTCAAGCACAGCTGCTGGAAACTAACTACATAGTATTTAGTGATAAATTTTCATCTCGAAGGTCGAAGCCAGACACTCAGTTATCAGAAAATTCCTTATCACTATGTGTTTTATCACTGAAAACTCAGGTTAATTAAAATTTAGTTTTAGTAGAAACGACTACATTTCAATAACCGATTTCTGCTTGCATGTGAATAGGAAAAAGCCCTCGGTCAGATTGGTGATGATAAATATTATAAGTGCACCTGACCATCGCTTGTGAGTGGTCCTCTTCAGCTTGACGTAACTCTTGGTCCAGTAGGACGGCCGCCTCGCTGCTCTCCTGCAGCTGCCGCTGTGCCTCGCCCACCGCCTTCTCCAGCTCCAGCACCTCCAGCCGTAGCGTTTCTAACTCCACCTCGCGTTCCTTCCACGAGCTCGTGTGTCGTTCCGCTTCTAGCTTTGCTTTCTTCAAAGCTTCCTCTGCTTTTTTGAATTCGCTAACAACAACGTATTCGCCTTGAGTATCATCTCGTGCGAACGAGTCATTTTGTGGTAAAAAAATAATTAATTTTCTTAAAATTATATTGGAAACTATTTTAATTATGTACATGAAAAGCCGCAAATAACTACAAAAATGTACTGCTATTGTTTTTTTTATTTATACCAATGTATGTGATGTGATGTATGAAATGTACACCATAATCGTAATTCGAATCAAATCGACACCTCGTATGCTAAAATCCATAAAGCCGTTTAGGCTACAGAGCGTGCCAAAGAAACAGACATATTAGGTCGAGGAAAAAGTGTTTTCGCATAACGTAGCTATAAACTTGTTATTAAATTTCTTTGGCTGTACTATTTGTATCTGTCTGGTTTCGGTAACATTAAAAAGGTTACAGTAAAAATAAAATAAAAAAAATTGTTTCCCGCTATTTTTCATTTGCTTTTCTTTCTACAAAAATTAGTGAATCTAATGAAGAAATTCGATACATTTTAAAATATTATTACAAAAAAGGCATGAATGCAACTCAAGCAGCGAAAAAAAAGTGTGAGATGTTTATGGACGTAATGCAGTGTCAGTAAGAGTAGCACAAAGTTGGTTCAAACGTTTTAGGTCCGGAAATTTTGATGTTAAAGATGGACCTCGTTCTGGTCGCATTGCTGCAAATAAAATTGACGCCATTTTTGAAAAAATTGGAGCAAGATCGGCATATCAGTAGTTATGATGTAGCTAAAGAACTGGAAATCGACCACAAAACAGTTTTGACCCATTTGAAGAAAGCTGGCTAAACCAAAAAGCTCGATATTTGGGTGCCACACGAGCTCACTGAACATTCATTATTGAGACGTAATGAAACCGAGCCGTTTTTGAAGAGATTTATAACTGGCGATGAAAAGTGGATCACGTATGACAAAAACGTGCGAAAAAGGTCGGCCAGTCTTCACAGACTGTGGCTAAACCTGGGCTAACTCGAAATAAGGTGATGCTGTGTGTATGACTGGAAGGGTATTGTTCATTATGAGCATTTACCGCCAGGCAAAACCATCGATTGGGATCTCTACTTTCAATAACTGATGAGATTAAAGGAAGCAGTTGAGAGAAAGCGGCCGGAATTAATCAACAGGAAGGGTGTTGTCTTTCATCACGATAACGCTAGACCACACACATCTTTAGCCACTCAGCAAAAATTAAGAGAGTTTGGCTCGGAGGTGTTAGTGTATCCACCATATAGCCCTGACCTTGTACCTTCAGATTTTCACCTGTTTAGATCTCTTCAGAATTTTTGAGATTCTGTAAGGTTAACATCAAGAGAGAACTGCAACAACAACGGGATCGTGTCTCTACCTACAAAATGACAGAAAGTCATCGAACAAAACGGCACATATATACTGTAAATAAACTTTGAAAAACATATCTTGAGTTTTCATATAAAAATGCGAAGAAACTTTTTCCCCAACCTAATATACATTTGTTATCCTCGAAAAACATAACCCTCCTTTTTCGTAGTCAGGTAAAAATACAGTTCGACCGCTGAGAGAATGCGTTCGTGACGTCTGTCACAACAGGTGACTGTTTTAGCGACACAAAATGGCGGCCCATCGCACCATTTGGGGATACCATTTTTTACCAGAAATATTAAATTATTGTAGCTACTCATATTCATGATTGCCTACTTTTTGTACAAGAAATAATGTAAGTATAATATATTAAGTTCAGGGAAGGAAAATAAATAGTATTGTAGAAAAATAAACAGGATTTTATCTTTCTGAAGGTTTAAAAACTTTATTTAAACTTTTATATATCTGGTAAAAAATGGCAACCACAACTGGGATGATGGGCCGCCGTTTAGCGTCGCTAAAACAGTCGCCTGTTGTGACAGCCATTAGAAATGCATTCTCTTAGCGGCCGAACTATAATACCTGTATTTTTTGTGAATAAACACGATTGTCTATTACAACTATGATCTACATAGAACATCTATTACGTAGAATTTCTTGTTTATTTTTTTTTTGTGAAAATAGAAGCATGCAGGACAGCAGCGACGGCCGATGGATTTGGATCTCTTGTTGGTCGTCGTTGTGTTTGGATTGTGCTGTGCTTACCATCAGGAACAGTATCTTCAATGTACCGAGATATTATACCGATATTTTTACCTCCACTATTTAGAGTACTTATACTTAATTATATGATATGAACATTACCGTTCTCTGTGCCCCTTGATGTCTTTAACCTTGGCCTCCAGGTCTCTCGCACGAGCTGCTGCCGCCTTCTGAGTCACTGTGTCTGCTTCGACAGCGGCCGCTAACTCCAACAACTACCACGCGACAAAATTATTGTTTATTTTAATATCAAAATTTAAGCGCAATTAATTACAGATAAAATCGCCTACACATTACGTCACGAAATTACTCAGTTAAGGTGACCGTAAGATTGGTTTACCGCCACCTATCACTCATGCGTCGTACTACAATGTACTTCTTAAATATTTCATATATACAATTTGTTTATATAACATCTAAAATGAACACATTTATATCACTACCTATTTTATTATTTGATTAATAATGAATTTCGATGTTTCACAGCTGCCTGGTATCTTATGTGACACACTTTTTTAATTCTTGCACGGTTCTCCTAGAGACGTCGCTGGATTTGTAAAAGAAAGACAGATGTGTAAACTACAAAGTGTCCAGAAAGGGTATCAGGTATTTGTAAGTTCAATGAAACAAAAATTATTTGTATGCAATAAAAAAGTTTATTGTTTATTATTAGCATATGAATTGGAGAATTATATGGAAAAGATGATGTTATCCAAATGATGACCGTTACGTTGCTGGCACTCTTCTAAACAGAAACGAAGATTGGCGATAACACGTTGACACATAGCTATCGATATTGCTGCCATTTCTGACCTGATGTTTTGCTTTAACTGGGTTAGATTCGTCGGATTGTTTTGATAAACCTTACTTTTAAGATATCCCCATGCAAAATAGTCAAGCGGGCTAAGGTCGGGGCTTCTGGGAGGCCAGTTGATGTTACCCCTTCGCAAAATGACTTTATTAGGGAATAATTCGTTAACAACTTCCATTGAGTCATTTGAGGTATGGCAAGTGGCCCTATCTTGCTGGAACCACGTTCTTGAGTTGAAACCTGCAAACTCCTGCAACTCTGGGACCATAAAATTTCGCAACATATCGCAATAACGGTCACTATTCACATTAATTGCTCGGCCTCGTTGATCTTCATGAAAATAAGGACCAATTATGCCTTTAGCAGACATAGCGGCCCAAACAACGACTTTTGGGCTATGCAGGGGTCGTTCATGCTTTCATCTCGGATTCTCCACTGCCCAGAACCGACAATTCTGGTTATTAACATGACCATTCGGGTGAAAATTTGCTTCGTCACTGAACAGTATGTTGTTAAAGTTGTTAAATCGCTGCAGCATTTCGTTCGCAAAATTCAGTCGATTAGCATAGTCCGTATCCTTCAATTCTTGAACCAATTGAATTTTATAGGCTTTTAGATGTAAGTGTTTCTTTAAAATCGAATGTAAAGACGATTTTTTTGGTGTTCAACGCTTGGCTTAGCTTTCAGATGGATAAAGACTGATTTTGACGAACCGTCGCCTCAACTTCTTCAATTGTTTCTTCATCGCGAACTGAACGAGGACGACCAGAGTTTTGAATTTTAACTGTCGCACCTGTATTCTCGAACATCCTGATCCATTTCCTAATGCTATCGTCACTTGGCGCGTGGTGTGTACGATATTCCGCACGATAGAGACGTTGAGCAGTCACTATTGAATCACCATTACGATAATACGCTCGTACGCAAAATGCGCGATGCGTCCCCGAGTACTGTTCCATCGTGACTAAAACTCCACAAAATGGCGGACGCCACGAACCCCTCCCCGCACCCTTTAGACGCCCCGTTTCGAATATGGCGCGAAAACAAATACCCGATACCCTTTCTGGACACCTTGTATAACAGTGGTGATTGTAGAATTGTAAACTAACCCGATTGCGTAGAATTTCAATTTCCGAGTGGAGCTGAGCGTGTGACGTGGTCGCCAGTCGAGCCTTCACCACTTGCAGCTCGTGAGACATTACTTCATACCTGTTTATTACAAATTATACCAAAAATTTAAGCTTTACCCCCTCTTGAGACCCATACTGAGCTATGTATGTAACACAATTAAAATCAAATCTAGATATGATTTAATTATTTGTTTCAATTCCTCTTAGCATTCATATAACACATGAGAAAGAATAGATAAGCCATTAGACATAAATTTACTTTATAATTAGCAGCAGTCCTGTTTAGTATCAAAATCTGACCATACGTACGTGTTATAATAATACTTAATCAATTTTGTAATTGTCGCATTTGAAGGTTATTGTAATAGAAATTATTTATTAGGTTAAAAAAACTGAAAAATCACTCCAATAAACTTGGAAATATATTACCTACTATTTACAGTCGATTATTATAATTTTTAGTAAATGTACAGAGTGAAAATCACTTCCTGACTTCACTAATGTAATGGACCCACGCTACAAAAAACTTCCCACAAAACTTATTTCACATGTTTCTAGAACTAATTTTTCGGTAAATAGGTAATGTGCTTAGGTTAGGAGCTTATTGTAGAATCTAACAACATAAAACCTAAAAGAACTTTGTGATGTGAAACATGGAATGGTGCGGTTGGAGAAGAGTTAAACCGTACTGATGGGCACTACATGCGGAAAGGCTCTTTCCGATTCACTGCTCCTCTCTCAACATTTGTACTAAACACTTCACATCTGATCAGCCAGGCGTTCCGTGACGCTTTGTGACAAAAAGGATACTACTATTGTACAATAATACTACAATAATAGCAATGTACTATAATAATACTACTGTAGGAGTATTAAAAGACTGGAATTCTGAGATTAGTAATGCTATCATTCCTTTATCCACGGCTATGAATAATAACGGCTGACATCAAATGAACTGCAAAAATATTAGTACTATAGAACTTGATATATTTGTAATACCAGCTGAATTTCGGCGAGAGATAACAAGTGTGTTACCTTTGTTGCATAGAAGTGTACTGGTCGGCGGCTTGTTGCACCGAGTTCAGTTCCGTCGTAGCCCGTGCCAGTTGAGACTCTGTGTTCTCTAGTTCTTGCTCTAATTTCTTCAGCTCCTGCAGTTGGGCAAGCACTGCGCCACCCTAACGTGTGTATTCAAATTAAGAATAAAGTACCAAAGTAGGACTGAGCTACTCTTCCATACAGCGCGCATTTTATCAAAAGGGCACAGGGCCTCTTTTTGTTAAAGTTCCGTTCCAGGAAAAGGGCCCTATTGCTAAATCTGCACTGTCCATTCTATCTTTTGAACCGTTATAGGTAGTCGGTTTAAATTTCAACGGATCATGTGTTATCCTAACAAATAATAAACAAACCAAAACATATAACATTAAAAAAGTCCCCATAGAAGAAACACGCTTTTTTTCTCCATCGTAAGAATGTTAAAAGATCAGGCAAGCTTGATTGATTTATAGTGCAAACTCCAGTCCCTTCTTTTTTTGTACTGAAAAATAAATATATTTTGTGATGGAACAGAATTCTCAGTACGCAAGTCCGACCTCTAAAAACTTTTGATAAAACCTCTTGTAGATATTTTTTGAACGGTGTTTGTCACGGGACGAGAGATTCCCTTATTGGTGTCATTTTTTATATTGTATAAACTTGTATTCTCGCCACGAGAAAAATTGGTGTGTAGAGATGACGATTTGACTGACTGATGGCTAGACATTTCCTCTCCTACTCCTTGACTGTTACTTGTGAATTGTGGAGCTTCTCCCGTCAGAGTAGACATCAACAGTGGCGAGTTTATTTGTAATATTAATTGTTATAAAATTGTCAGCCCTGTGAAACGCAGGCTAATGTTTGTCACCCTACCACTCTATCGAGGGCTCAGATGAGAGGTCTTCCACTGCGATTAAATACTAATCCCTGAACCCTAGATGGACGACATACCATTTGTAGTGTAGTAGAAGTGGAAAAGGAGTACTAACGGCTAATCGTCACAAAAAGTCTATACCTAAATTCAAATAATGTTTTACTTGTGTCAGATTCTTGTTATTTTGATTAAGTCGTGCCTTAATTAATGTGTTATAAATAAATATACTAAACAGTAATCTTTGTATTAATAACTCCGCTTCCGGGGATGGCATATGTACCAATTTTTCCTACATTTTTGTGACGTAAGGAAGCTTAAATGATAATGAACACCAAAATAAACATACACACAATACAAGGAAGTTAAGAGTACCTTGGCGGGTGCGCCGCCGCTGACCGTGCCAGCGGGATCGAACACGTCGCCGTCGAGGGTGACGCAGCGTCTCCTCACCTTGGGGTGGAAGGCGACACGCTTCGCAGTCTCCAAGTCGCGACAGATGAGAGTGTTGCCGAACACATACGCGACAGCTGGTTTCAGCTTCGGATCGAACCGCACCACGTCCAGTGCCAGCTGCACGTTCTCCTCCCCGCCGCCCTATACCACATTTATTTCATGCTTCGGTAATAAGCCATCTATAAAACCGATAAGTGCTCTAATAGAAGAATTCAGTATCCAGCCGAAACGCTATCCGCCATGTCGTGTTGCTCTAGTTCATGACGTCACTAGCTAGTTTCAGTATTTCATAGGCTATTTAAGTGGTTTATGGAAATCGACTCAGATTCTTTAGTTATGTTGTTTGAGCACAAAAATAATAACCATTTTTAATTATCTTGTGTACTCCTATAAAAATAGCAAATAAAAATTCAGTACCTTACTAAATGTCTGTTTTAATTAAATTAAGACATAAGACAGTTTGTAACAAAAAAGAAAACCAACTTCAATGACTTTGAAGAGTTCCCCACTGTAACTTAGAATTCAAAGGTCCAGTGCCAACGAAATTAAAATGGGACTACCCTTGAGGTATTCCCTATGTAACAAAAAAAGAATCATCCAGTATCTAAGTAATGATCCTCAGCTAGTTCACCAATGTTGGAATTGGGTTAGTATAATATACCATCAGGAGTTTTAAGAGTCAGTTACCAAACCAACCATTTGGATATTGCTATGATATTTGAATTCTATATTTGGTTGTAAATTGTAATCAAACTTTCCTTAGAACTCTGTGAAAATTTTATATGTTCAAGTGTGAAAGTGCTGTTGTTAACATTAACCAATGACTAGGTTATAGCTAGGGGCCGTAGAGCTGGCTTCATATCATAACAATACTAGTATGATAAAGTGTTGAGATGTAACTCACGACTGATTTTGCAAGCTGCAGTGTGCGCTGGTCCAGGATCTGCGCTGTAATCTTGTTCAGCGGTATGAAGGTGGTCCTGACCTGCAGGTTGCCGCGCTCCAGTAGGAGCTTGCCGGTCGTCTCCGTATCCACGACCACATTGTACAACTACAGTATTATAATATACTATAATACAGTATATAATATATTATATATAATAATAGTACATTATGGTACAAGTGTGTAATGTTGGTGATTACCGCTGAGGCGCCATTGAGACCCGAGCCGTCAGGTGAGGCCGTGAGGTCTTAAGAGAGCCGAGGACGGTAATCACCAATACACACGTGTATCATACGACGTTTTTCAACACACTTGTGAAGAAAATAATAATAAAAAATCATTTTATTTAATACATAAAAAGTTTATTTAGAGAAACAATTAGTAAATGTGCAGTTAGTAAAATTATGTCATTGCTCGAATGAATATAATAATTTTCAATGATACTCTATAACTCACTTGTGAATAATAGCAATGAAAAAGACACAGTTTGATTACAGGTGTCATTATGTGCCTAATTGCGGTGATATTAGAGCCACTTTATGAGCAAGTGTGTTGGAAAAAAATCATTTTGTTTTATTGATCATTATCTTTTTTGTATCGAAACTTTTTTAAGAACAAAGCAACTCGACCAATAAAATAAACAAAAACTCTATAACTCACTTGTGAATAATAGCAATGAAAAAGTCACAGTTTGATTACAGGTGTCATCTATGTGCCTAATTGCGGTGATATTAGAGCCACTTTATGAGCAAGTGTGTTGAAAAGTATATTATAATATAAAAAAGTCGGATCTAGAACCAATCATTTCCCTCCCTTTTTGCTGGATCAAATTAGAAATATGTTCAAGGATGAAAGAACTTAGTGACAGGGAAAACAGACAGTCTAAAAAATTGCAAACAGGCGGGCCATTTTACGCTTGACCGAATTCCAAACTCGAGTGGTCAACGGAACCTTAACTGGATATGGGCATTACAGCAACAATCTTTTTAATTTAGGTGTAACAGAAAACGGGTGTGAATGGAAATGGGAAAGACAGCTAATCACATGCTCTTGCAGCCCAAGAGCTGGTTCAATATGAGAACCCTCCCGGAAGTCTTTAATAACATCAGGCGACTTGTGGACTTCCTGAAAGAAATGGATTGGCATGACTAATGTTAGCCACCACCACGCAATATAGGCGCATATACTCGTGTAAACTTGATGGCCCATGAATCTAGAATGTTCCATTTCAATAAATTCATTGCAGATTATACATATGAAAAAGTACTACATGTTTATGAAGATTTCACATATCAACTCAAATCAATTGTTTCATTAATATTTGTGATTCTCCTATTTGTGGCATATCAGGTGGACTAGCTAGACAGCAGTGACAATGCTTGAGCTTAAGACGGATGTATATTTAAGAACAATCGTAGGAACTTACACGCGCTCCGGCCGTGGCTTCCAAAGCGGCGCAGTAAACTGGGTCGTACACGTCAACCAGTTTGGATATTGTACCTGAAACACAATTCATATGAGACCGTTGTATTGAACAACAAGTGTACAACAAACCTGCATAATAACACTGAGTTCTTACATCCAGTCATAATGACTATCTGCAATGAGGGATCAGCCAGGATTGTAATACTTTACTCTATTGGCCCTTATGTGATGCTTGCAATCACCCCGTTGTGTTTCTAAACTTCTCTGTTAGAGTTTTTTTTCGATTCCAATTAATTTTATTGTAAAAATATAGAATCGCTTCCAACAAACTTATTCTCGAGCCTAGTACAGTGGATTAATGCTATTTTAAAGTGGGATAGGTTGCAGTACGAACCTGCGACCCTGGTGGGGTTGAAGTCCTGCTGGGGCTGGCTGTAACGGAACTCGCAGCGCTGCAGACGAGCCGAGAGTGAGTCCACTGCGTCGCGCTTGCTGCGCGCTGCAGAGTTCAGCTCGCGAACCGACCGCTTCAGCTGTGCGCTGCGTTCCTCGTTGAAGTCAATACGAGACAACTCTGTCTGCACCACACCACCATCGATTTAACATTCTAATAACTAACAGACAGGTGGCCTGTTAGTTCAGGCCCAGGCGCAACGCCGTGTCATACTACATGTAGCAGAATAAAGAGTAATCAATCTTTCAGTTTTTAATCAGTAAATCGATTATATAGAAAATCGATATCTCAGTATTCGCGTGGCCTTCGAATCCGAATTCGTTGTCGATTACAGAAATATTTTTGGCAATATCTACTTATACATTTTTATTTAAAATTTACTTTTGAAGACTTGCAAAAGAATAATTAATACCCTTATCTATTTTGAGATGTATAAAAAACGAAAGAATTGATTTTTTTTATTCTATTTCAAACCTCAATCATTTTATTTATATAGATATGAACAGTAAATTTAGTAGTACATTGATATAGGATTCTCCTATCTCAGTACATCTTCTATCAATAGGATATCAAACATAGTTTAGTCTTTGAAACAAGCATTCAGCTAGTTCAATGGTATGGGATGGTAGATCTTAAAACTTATAAACAAGTGCTGGCACCTTCCAATATTTTAGATTGCTGTCTTCAGCTGCACTTGGGATATGTATATGTGAATGTAAGCAGACCTGCAGTTGATCAACTTGGAGCTGATGCGTTTGAATGACTTCCTGATCGCGGCTGTACTGCGCGCTGCTCGAGCGGAACTCCCGCTCCGTCTCCCGGAGTCTCTCCTCGACGTGCTTCTTCTCCATCGCGCTCTGGGAGATGCGAGTCGATGCTTCTGACGCCTCCTGTTTAGCAGCTGTCAATAAAACACATTTCACACTTATTCGCAATGTCCATCTGTCTGTCCACGTCTTAGCTCCGAGATACTTAGCACTAGAAATCTGTAATTTGGTATGGGTATAGATTTTGGGGCCATTTCTGTTTCTCGTTTATATAAATGATCTGCGGCTGGTGGTTGAGAATGGTGCTGATATGGTTCTTTTTGCGGACGACACTTCACTTATATTCAAAGTGAAATGAATACATTCGGAGCTTAGGCAATTAAATAATATTCTAGGTTTGGTTTAGGTTTAGAACGGTTTGCTTTAAATAATTTACTGCTAAATGTAAACAAAACCGAATGTATGAGATTTGCCTTGCCCAGTGTCCGACGTGTTGTAGTAATATAAAGATAGAAGTGAATTTAGTAGGCTTAGTATTAGTTGATAGTACGGTTTTCTTGGGTATTACGCTTGATTCAAAATTACAATGGGGTCACACATTAAAACTATGGTGGAAAGATTAAGCTCTGCCACATTCGCAGTACAAAAGATTCGCCAGTTAACAGATATTGCCACTGCTAGATTCGTCTACATTGTATATTTTCATAGCTTAGTTAGTGTCTTACGGTGTTTTTCTGTCAGAAAGAAAACAAATAAAGTAATACATTAAATGTACAATGGCATTTGATTAATTTTCGATTCATGTGATTAATTGTTGCTTCATTGATTTTATTATTTTGTGTTTACTTTAATTTTAAGTACCATAGAAAGTAACACTGCACGTGGTAATAAAAACAATACCAAAATTCACGAAAATCATTGTATAGAGAAAGTTATTTAGGAATTTCTTGTAGTGCAAAATATGTTTAATAGTGTTTATCAGTGTCAATTTTTTTTATAATTATTATTTATAGTCCAAATACGTGTTTTTAGGTTCTGTCATAATTTGCACAACATAACTGTTTATGTACTGTGGATGTGTCATGCAAGTCTTCATATGATGAACAAGGAATAATTGCATTAGATCCCTCAATTACTCACCCATTAGCTGGTCCTGTAGGGATTCAGAACCGACTACTTCGAGGCCTGTACTCACGGCTAGGAACCTCTGTTGGGCCTCCAACAAAGCTGCTTCACTGTTCTCACTGGCAGTTCTTAGGTTTTCAAACATTGACGAGACCTATTAAAGAATTATTAATATAATGCACAAAATCCTAACTATAATATTATACATACAAAAGTGAGTGTTTGTTTGTTACACAATCATACAAAAGCGGAAAATGGGTTTGGATGAAATTTGGTACACAAGTAGCTTATAACCTATATACTATTACTATATGATACTTTTATCCCAGTAAAAAAATGTATTCACTCAAGCAAAGCCGAAGTCAAAGCTAGTGAAATATGCCGACAACTGCACTAGAAAGCCAGTCCCTCTAAACTTAGCATCTTGGACTACACCATCTCTTAAATTAAGCTAAGATTGTCAAAGACTAAGCCTGTACAGTATTAAAAAAAAAAAATAAGAGGAACCTCATCCAGTGTTTTTTTCTTATTATCCAAAGCGGCAACGTCATCGGCCAGGCTACGCTCCAATAGCCTGGCACGTTTCTGCTGACTGGTGACCGCCTCACGGCACGCCTTGAAGCCCGAATTTGCTGAGGCTTCTGTCTTCTCTAAATTATGCAGCACACTTTCCAAGTCCTTTAAGGTGTTGCCACTTTCCTGACAGAAAGAATTAAATATTTAATTTGCAAAACAATTATCTATTTTATATTCTTATAACTAACAACAATTTGTGATTGTTTCTACATAAAATATACGACGATATTTAGCTGATTAGCTATTTAGCTGAAACAATCATATTTCATAAGAAAGGTTGGATTGATCAACCACTGTTATTACTACAGGTGCCTAAACACAAGTTATTCAAATACCTGTAAAGGCTAAATTAGCTCATTATGTGTTTAATTGATACAATATTTTAAAGGCCATAGCCAAGCATACTGAATCAGCCCAAGAGATATATCTGAATCATCATTTGAGGGTATGTTGGTACTAATAAGATATGTTGATCCGGCAAGTTTCAAATCTTTATCTACTTTGTTTTTTTATTAAATAGAAAAAAAAACAGAAAATCAGAAAAAAATTTCTCAAAAACGGCTTGACCAATTTGAATGAAATATGGTCACCTCATAGAGCCATATAAAAGGTATATTCAGAAAAAATTACAACTCATAATCTAAAATTTGTTGGGTAATAGAAGCCTTACATGGAATGCTGAAACAAAAATATAGTTTATTTGACCAAAAATTCGAAAATAAAATGCTTCCCAGAATCGGTAACTTTTATAGAATTGCATCATACCTTCACAATAAGTACAACAAACATCTTATTTCTAACGTAGAGTATTCAGATGAAACTGTTGACATGATGAAATCTCGAGATAACACTGACAATACACTAGCTGATGGAGTAGATAAATATGGTTGGCAGCAAAAAAACTTCCTTAAGAGACAATCTCATCCTGTGATGTAATGGATTTTCCAGAAATGGTAACAAAAAAAACATGAAACTTTTGTTTAGTGGTTCTTATCAATATAAACAAGCCATATCATATTTAGCTGAGATGATAGATGAATCCGATAATATAAATATTCAGTTTGTCCTAAATAAACCAATATATTAAAAGCTCAAGTATTGTCTCGACATATAGGTAAAAAGGTTTACAGATGTTTTATTGAATATAAACCAAATACGATTGGATGGAGTGGAATTCAAGATAATGCTGTGAATGTGCAAATGGTCTTAGGACCATAGGTTGTGTTTCACATGTTGCTGCATTATTTTGTACTTAGCACACAGACAATATTTGTCTAAAATCCCCAGACCAGCTACAATACTCAACATTTTATTTGATAAAGACAATATTACCACCGTTATTAACGAAATTAGCGATGAAGATTAGTTATTAATATAGTATAAAATTACTTTTATTATATATAGAAAAAAAATGATGCTGATTTAATAATAATATCAATAAATAATGTTATGTTGATGTTTAAGCATACTTTAAATAATATTATTAACATTTCAATATAGTTTATAGTTAATTTTTGAATATTAAAGTATTTAAATATATATTTTTTAAATATATTATTGTTTTGAATGTTTTATGTTATCTGCGCTTATAAAGTAACTGAATAAGCTTCGTTTCTGTTGTTTCAAAGATAAAAACTTTGAAATAAATTGGTTTTTACAACAACAAAAAAAAACAGTTTTTTATTATTTGCAATATGGCGTACCTTTTCGATAATTTTGTGGATGTTAGAGGTTATTCTACATCAAAAGACATTTAAAAAAAAATACGGGTTGCACTCCGGGAGTGCCGACAGAAGTGAAAACTTGATCCCGACGGCGAAACGCCAAACTAAACGTATATACTCGGTATATGTTGCTGTGATATCGTAACATTAGATTTATTTAAAAAAAAAATATTAATCGGGAGTTAACAATTATTAGTTACATTATCGGTTGTTTAAACACTAGGCAAAAGTTGTTATAAATTTTATAGCTATGTTTTTTTTTATTTATCTAGACGCGTTCGCGGTCTGCTATATGTACATGCATATATGCACACACTATAGCTGCGTCTCGTAACGGTGTCGCGAGTCCAGAGGTTTTATCTCATCTAAAAATATGCGCACCGCGCTAAAAGAAGTTTGCACTTCAAAAAAATTTTCATAATTGTACGAAAACGTTATCATAGAGAAAAAAAATAATTTCGAGTATAATTGACCATTTCAAATTGTTAAAATAAAGATTTATAGTTGTTATTTTTTCTGAATATAGCTTTTATATGGCTCTAGGATGTGATCATATTTCATTGAAATTGGTAAAGCCGTTTTTGAGGGAAAAAAAAATCTGATTTTCTGTTTTTCTCCATTTATTAATAAACCAAAGAAGATAAAGATTTGAAACTTGCCGGATCAACATATCTTATTAGTACCAACATACCCTCAAATGATAATCATGATATCTTTCTGAGGCTGATTCAGTATGCTTATCGCCCTATGGCCTTTTATTTCAAGAATTATGAACCATAAACTCTGTATTCTTTTTACCTAACTAAGTAGGAAAATGGCATTGACAAAATGATTATTTACAGCCAGAATAGTCAAAGTTAAATTTTTACCAACCTCCTCTAATGCTCTGTTCATCTCTACAATTTGCTTATCCAATTCTTTTGCTTCCTTGTTATTGCTCTTAATTTCTTCTTTCTTAAATTTTATATCATCATTGACTCCATTTACTTTTGCTTCTACTTCTTTAGCAGTTTCTTCCAAATTCACATAGCTTTAAACAAATAATTATAGTTTTAAATAAATCAAACAAATAATTACAGCTATAAGTTCTTACAGCAATCCAAAGTTAGCAAATCTTACTTCCAAGCCACATAAAGTCTAGTAAGGTTTTCAAATTCTCTAACAACTTTCTGGTACTCTGAAACTGTGAACGTTCATCTTGCAGCTTCTGCAGCTTCGGTGCTATATCCTCTCTTATAATCTGAAAATAAAATGTGTATGGAGAAGACTTCTAGGAATATTATCAACTCAGTAAATGTTACAAAAATACCCACATCATTAAGTTCCCTCAGTTTGGCATCTTTTTTCTCAATAGTCTTTTGTGCTGCTTGTTTCTTTGTTTCGTACATCCTGGTTCCTGCTGCTTCTTCAACCATGGACAATATCTGGCACAAGTGAAAACAATCAAAATACTATTCACACAAACCTACATTATGATTATGTTTTAATTTCAGTCTATCTATATGGACAACTATTTTTATGTTTAACTATGTTTTTTTTTACATAGTGACAATTAAATGCCATAGGTACTTGTCTACTTGTAGAGGTAATTATTCATATTAGCGATCACCCTAAGGTCGAAATTGGACCAGTGACTCTTTGATCGTACATTATTTTCTGTTTGACATTTACAGTATTCATAAACAATGAGTATTATCTACATCACTTGTTGTCACTGTTTGTTGAGTGACAATGTCAATATTTTGGGGGGTCTAAGTTCAACAGCACTGGTTGGTTAAGATTTGCAGTATTAATTTATTTTATTTAATATATTAGTAACAGATATTATAGATAAATTTTAGCTTTCTGACTTTTTCTTTTTATAAACTTTAACCATGCCAAATCTCACAGTCTTTCGTGCATGCAATATGCTTAAAAAGGTACTGAAAGCTTTTGCTTAAGATATTAATATATAAATAACTTGCAATTTTTATTAACTTTTTTTTGCAAAATATACATAATATAAATATTGTATATAAAATAGCATATTACTATTTTTGTAACTATGATATAATATACTGTATAAGTACTTATATGAAATACAATACCAAACACTTACTAATTCGTTTGTTAATATTAATGTGATACTCTGTAGTATTTCAGGTATTTTATGTGCATAGATCTGTATCTATGCACATAAAATACCTGAAATGACAATAATCTATAACTAGGAAAGCACTATAATGATATTTAAAAAAGAGGTACCATAACCTGAAGATATCATGTTAAAAGTCATGTTAGAAATTTTGCTTGGTTGTAGCCACCATTGTATATGCATTTAAATTGTGTTGAATTTTTCCAATAATTCAAAACTAAATTTTAATCTATATAAATAAAATGATTGAGGTTTGTTAACTACTGCATTGATCTTGACGAATTTTTATTTTGCTTTAATTAGAATCCTTGGTACTTATATAACAACATGATATCTTCATTAAATAAAAGTTATTGACGCTTGCTCGGAGAAAGTGAAGAACAGCTTATTACTTTAGCAATAGAGAAAAGACACTCACTTCAGGGGGCTTCATATTCAATACTTTAGTTATCCTTCCCTGCATTATGAGAAAGTGAGGGTTGTTCACATTCAGCTGAACTGAACAAAACAGATCACTAACTCTCTTGTTTTGAACATTGATGCCATTTATTAGGTATTTGTTTTTGCCTCCCATTACAACCTGTAAATTGTTTCATTTCTGAAAAATTTTCTCTAACAAAGAACCACAAAAGATAAACAATTAATTAAGTCCAAAATATAGTAAATCTGATACCTGTCTAGTAACAGTGATCTCATCATGGTTTTCATATCCTATAGGGGACTGTCTCTTATCTTTGTTATCAAATGTGATGCTCACTGTGGCTTTTGTAATACCAGCCTGTCCATGCTTGTATATCAGTTCTTGTAAGCTACCAGCCCTCACCTAAACATAAAACCAACACATTTTTTTTTTATATTATAAATTTTACATTAATTAATTGTACTAGAGTCTACAAAGCAGTTTTTGCTGTTACATTATAGTGTGAAGGATGAAGTTCACAACACATACTGGCCAGAGTGCCTATGATCAGGTTTACACAGGCTAAGTTTCCGCACTCAATATCTATATGCACATGTTTTGCATGATGTCTAACTGTAATAAATGACAGTGACTAACTTCAGTTAGGTATTGTTATCTATGAGCTACACTATCCATTTAACTTAAGGTAGCAATAATTTATGCTAATATATCCTCAAAAAAACTGATGTAACAAATTATATATTTTGAAAGCTTAGAGGAAGGGGTGAGCAAACAGTCTATTAGAATCAACCTGTCCGGCAGAGCTTTTAAAGTCGAACAATGGTATTTCTGAAAAGTACAAAATACCTTAAAAGTTTTGCAGCAGCTAAAGTTACTATATTCAAACCACATATCCAAAATGAGGTAGGTATTATTACAGGTAATTTCCTATACAGATTTCTAAATTATACAACATCTGAACCCAAATTTCATAAGCATTATGTGATTTTGCTGTTACGCAAAAATAGAAAAAGTATCTAATTTGTAGTAAATTGGCAGTCAACCTCTTGCTAGATAAATATTTTGTTGTAGATGCCTGATGCTCTCAGTTTGATCACCCCTGGCTTAGAGCATGAAAACAGCCTTACATTCATAATACAAACTAAACTGCCTGTATGCTACATGTATTGTTAATATGAAAGTAATTATAATAAACATATGAGTAAAACAGTTGATTTAAAAAAAATACAGGAACTAACGAAACTGGCGGGAAAATAATAACCATACCAATTATTTACAAAATGATAAACTGTACTTACGTTGGACAAATTTGTAATTCCCAGCACGAAACATATCGAATCCAAGATATTTGATTTCCCGGTTCCGTTAAGCCCCGTGATCGCATTGAACTCTGGATCAAAGCCGGTAATTTCCACCCTATTGCCGTAAGATTTAAATCCATCCAAAACTATAGATTTGATATGCATTATGACTGTATTGTTTTAAACCGAATTCAGTTCTCTTCAACAAAACTACGAAC
The DNA here is from genome assembly GCA_033032175.1 of Saturnia japonica. Classification (NCBI taxonomy): domain Eukaryota; kingdom Metazoa; phylum Arthropoda; class Insecta; order Lepidoptera; family Saturniidae; genus Saturnia; species Saturnia japonica. The sequence goes on from CM065325.1 coordinate 16,190,793, forward strand.
TAATAATTAAGTAATCATAAATTAAAAACAATCAATTTCAGTACACATTTTCAGATTCTTAACAATATATTACAACTATGTTCGCGAAATCCGTTGAAATTACAATTTCAACTACAACTGTCAAAATAAATGTCAAATGACATCAGGGTCTCCAGTTTGGATTTTCGAAATTTCCCCATGGCACTGGGAAATTTGGGGAAGAACTTTTTCTGCATAGCCGTACGGCAACTACTACTAACATACTATTTATACGCAGGGTTCACAACCTAAATCGCGGCAAATATCGTACTATCACCTTCGAAATTATCGTATTTCCCTGTATTGTACCAAAACTATCGTACTTCACCAACTCCTGCTCTAGAGGACCTGTTTTTTGAATTCTTATATTGTTAAAATCATCATATTTTCTTATAATTTACTATCATATGAGGGCATACAATTGTCGTAAATGTACGATACGTACACGTACGGTTATAAACCCTGATTCTGCTAATGCCATCTCTGATAATTTAATTCATAATTCACATACTCGTTTTTGAAAATATTTACTGTTTTTATAGTAACTCGACAAATTGACTGTACTGTCTCTGTTGGATGATGTACTTTCTCTATTTCTCTTCAAATCCCCTTTCATTTAGCGTTCCTGGTTCAAAGCTGATAATTATTACAGCAACGGTCAATGTAATGAATTATTTCTACGCAATGTACAACAAATTATTGAAGACACTATTATTATTATTGTTTATTGTGTATCCTTTATTATTGTTCATAATGGTAATAGTCGGCCGGCGTTACTGCAACGTGCGAATACGCAAGCATTATGTAGGTAACCTTTAGGTCTGAAAGAGAGAGCTTTTCACGTTTCTCACACTCGACATTACCATGCGAATTAAGATTTTTCCAAATTTACAATAACAATTCCTGCCTATGTCATTCCCAAAATTAAGACAAATCTAACGACACCTCATATGATAAAACCTCTCAAGTATTTTAGGCTACAGAGCGTGCCAAAGAAATAGACATACATAGATACGCGGGAAAAACATAACCCTCTTTTTTCGCGGTCGCAGAGTAAATTTGTATTTCATATTAGATTTATGTACTGTACATATAGATTATGCGGTTGTAGTTATACTTTTGTTATTTACTAAGCCGCTTAATAGTTCGGTTATCTATTTCTAAAGTTACTATACTTACTGATAGAAAATCAATACAACAGAGAAGAACGCATGAAGAAAGCAAATGTGACTCCCATAAAGCCATATTTTTTGTTTACCTGGTCAGAATAAGTTTTTACTTACAAATTGAAAAAGTAGTAAAATTTTTGCTTATGTAAGATGGTACTTTTATGGTTCTAAACATGTATCCCCGCCTCTTAAAGCTGCCTATAATAAAAATAAACAATAATTTAAAGAAATAGGCAGGTTTAAGTTTTTTGGGGAAAAGTTGCTGAAATAGTATCGTTTTGGGGTTTTTTTTGGCCATCATGGGGAAATGTCAAAAATGCAATCTGGAGACCTGGACATTGCCCATTTGACAGTGTGACCTTCTTTAGTACTTCCAGTACTAAATTGGTATAATAAGGAGTCTGTGAAATTTATTCAGTTTCTTTTTAGTATAAATCCAATTTTGGTAGTTTTTGCTACAATTTAACACAGAACAGTACATTTTTGATCTTATTAAGGATTACTGTCTGGCAACAGTACAGACTACCTTTTATAGAGCCACTATTTTCAGAAAAACAATTTATTGGCCCACAAATACATATTTACGAAAGCTTTTTTTCTCTAATAAATGTTGTAGATAAGTTTCCGAACATAGATTATACTAGCAAACAAGCTATTGAGGAAGAATATCGTCACACGTCAAATGAAGTACGATCAAAAAGTACAAAACCTTTGGTGTGGTGGTTATGGATGGTGGTGATAATAATACAGGTAATAATGTAGAGTATTTTTGGGCTAACAGCAATTTTGGGCCATGTTCAGCAATATTGTTGATACGAAAAAGGACCTAAAGTATAAAAATATCATAACTTTTATAAAGTATTAAGTTTTTACTTTACCCAAACATCATTATAATCCGATACAATTGAAATATTTGTGTAATGAGTATATTCAACATCATTTTAATGACTTATAAGATTTATACTAACGGCTCTAAAAGAAATAATGGAAGCGATGCCGCCTTTTTTGATCCTTGTGTCAAAAGCCATGTAAAAATAAGAATTCATTCTAATATATCAACAAGGCATTTGGAGTTAATAGCAATTAATGAAGCCTTATCTTATATTGAATCTTTACAATGTCAAAAGTTTGTAATTTTGACGGATTCAAAAAGCGCTTTACAGCATGTGGCTCGGTGCATCTCGTCCATACGAGATATTCCGATTGCCCAATATTAAAATCAATTTTAAGATTCCAATATAGTGATAAAACAATAATATTTATATGGATTGCGTCTCACATTGAATTAGATGGTAATGAACAAGCTAATTTATTAGCTAACCAAGCTGCATATGACGGTATTCCTATACAGATCACTCCTATTCATAGTGAGTACATTTCTGAAGTGAAATCTTATTGCAAAGATATGTGGAAAGTGTACTTTTATGAGATCGCAAGAAAAAGGAATCTGGTATAAGAGTATACAATCACAGCCTCATTTTGATTTTCCATGGATCGATTAAACAATGTTGAGTAGATCAGACTTAGTAGTAGCTCTCCGACTTCACTCAGGGCATATTTCATCAAAGACGTTTTTACATTTAATAAGAAAAGTAGCATCACCTAATTCACGATATGTGGTGTGGTTGAGGATGTACATCACATTTTAGTGGAATGTGTTAAGTATGAAAATTGTAGAAATTTACTTAAAATGACGCGATCCATGGAGGTGGGTATTTGTAATTCGATGCTGTCAAACCCTGTCTCAGAGTGCGAAAATATTATATAGAATCGCAAAATTAGCTCATAAGAATTAATAATTATGTTTCAAATTTATTAGAAAATTGTATAATGTTTGTGAGGTATTTATGGGGTGTCATAGTCGCAATGCAACAAAACCCATTATTAAAGAAAAAAAAAGAAGGCACAATGTGAAATATTTTTTTCGCTAGTTATGATCATTAAGACTAAATACAGAAATAGGTTTTTAACTAAGAACATTCCTTACATTTTAAATACACGTTAAGCAAGCTTTGACTGAAGGTAGTACTTCTTTTGGCACCTCACCAGATATGATTAATATTGTAATAAATAAAATTAGTAAGATTTAGAATAAACAGTTTCAACATTACTATGTTTTTTATTATTATTTTATAACACCAAAAGTAAGTATAACACCTATATAACATAACACCTAGACTGCTGAAGTGACGATTGACGATACAAGTTTTATCACTACATAGTATAAAACAAAGTCGCTGTCGCTGTCTGTCCATCCCTATGTATGCTTAAATCTTCAAAACTAAGCAACGGATTTTCAAGCGCTTTTTTTAATAGATAGAGTGATTCAAGAGGAAGGTTTATATGTATGATACATGCATAATATTGTAGAGAAACACTGATTAATTTACAAGGTTCTAATGTGATGTCGTAAATAAACACATTTTTTTGCGCTTACATTGCAAACGCTGACTGAATCCCTCGAGATAAATCAAAATAATGTAGTACAGTATTGTACACCTTAAACAGTTCAATAAAAAAGTCCGCTATGGTATATGTCTATCTCTTAAGGATAACCCACACTAACCATTTTTTATCCTTTACATTTTACGAAAAAAAATGGCTTATTTAGGAAGTTATTTTAAGCAATGCAGCATTAATCCTTATCCAATAAAGTACCTTAAATGCATTGTTCATTCAATATAGATCAATATGGCCCTTTACAGTACGTAATTTAAATGAATATTTCTGAAGATTTTACAGATTTAATATGCTGGGACATAGAGGTGCGGCGGTACCGGCCCTGCCGGCGGTGCGTGCCTATAAATAGCGCGTCGAAGGCTGCGCTTTCGGGGTGAAACCCTTGGGTCAGGCAACCGCCCGCGCGATACAAGTGACACTGTACGTGCATCACTTAGCTACCTACATACAACACTACACACGTATGAACATACACACGTGCACACCACACAGGTACATAGGTTCTGTGAGGGACCTTTTTTTTTTCTTTTTTTCACGCTAGTTAGTTAGCGCTAGTTAGTGTAGAAAACATTTCCGATTTCTGAATACACATACGCACGGTTCCTTCCTTCCTCCCAGGAGGAAGGGAACGTGCCTATGTGTATAATTTAGTTAGCTCGAATCATAGGTGTAGGGATTCGATTAGATCGCGACCTAATTGCGAACGCGACGACCGCCCGAGCCGAGGTCCGGCCACTTTGGCATCCTCGTGCGAGTCGTCCACGAAACTTTCGCGGCTGAGTGCCCTCTGCGCTCGCCCCCAAGTCCGGTGAAGCTGTAAAAGCCGCAGCAGCTTTAGGGCCCCTAAGGCTAACAGTGTAGTCAGTTAAAAAAAAAAAAAAAAAAACTGCGCTTCTCCCCTCCAAATTCGGTGAAGCTGTAAAAGCCGCAGCGGCTTCAGGGTCCCTAAGGCTAACAGTGTAGTCAGATCTAAAAAAAAAACCGGACGTGTTTATCGGAGCTCTCTAGCGAGGAAAATAATAATGTATAAAAACGTGATTTTCAGCGCGACATTTTTTTCGAAATTGTATGATCGTTCTTTAAAATGTAGTTAGAATTATTTTTAAACCGCACTTATAATAAGTAAATACCTACTTAGTAGGTAAGATTAGATAGGATTAGCTTAAAACCATATTTTTTGGTATTTCTTCTATTAAGACTTTGGTTTAAATTTAGATTTAAGGCAAATGCAATTTAGTATTAGCGCAAGTATTTTTAATTATCGTAATTGTAGTTAAGTTAAGAAAATAACTGAATGGAATAGGGAATTTTGTTTTTGATAATATAATTATTGATGTTTATTTTTGTTTTTAGTCGAAAGAATAGTAATTAAAATATTTTCAGTTGCAGCACTAATAATTTGTGCAATTTGTTCATAATCATAAGTATAGTTTTAAGGTGTATTTCTGAGTATTAAATTTTTTAGAGAAATTATAATCATGTCTGGAAGACGTCGTCGTTCGAACATAGGTCGTAGTACAGTGAACGCCAGTAGGGCACGTTCAGCAAGAGCTTAGGAATCATTAACGGAGCGTGAGGCTCGCCTCAGCCAGCTCCGGGATTAGATATAGAGCTGAGAGAGAAAGAGAATCCCCAGTAAAGCGCGGGGCTCGCCGCAGCCAGGATCGGGATAGACATAGAGTTCAGAGAGCCAGAGAATCTTCTGCAGAGCGTCAGGCTCAACTCCGCCAAAATAGGGATAGACATCGAATATAGAGAGCCGGAGAATCGTCTGAAGAGCGTGAGTCTCGCCTCAACCAGGATAGTAATAGACATCGAAAGCAGAGAGCGAGAGAATCGTCCGCGCAGACACATAGCAACGTCGAACAAAACGGACAACCGAACAGCCACAGATGGATAAATAAAGATAAGAAGTTAAACTTCTTTACGACATATCATTTTTCTACTATTTGCAACTTCACGAAAATGGGGTAGATAAGGCTTAAACCTTAAGAAAAACAATTTTTTCCGTATTAAATTAGTTATGTATTACGTAGTGAAACACAAGCGGTGGTTTAATAAGTGATTTATTTCTGAATACCCAACACCTCCTTACATAATTACAGTTGTTATAATTAAAGTTTCCTATGTCGGAATGAACGTAACCTATGCTTATAATCAACATGACAATCTTCAGCTTCACCAGCGTTGGGAGGCTGGTCCACAACATGACAATCTTCAGCTTCACCAGCGTTGGGAGGCTGGTCCTCAACCTCACCATTTACAGTAGGCTCGTTGCCATTTTGGTTTACATCATCTTGAACAGAAGTACAGGATAGCGAAAATCTGTTTTTATTGCCCTGCTTGGGTTCTAATATTTGGTTGATATGCCTTTTTACAGTACTATTTTGTACTTTGACACCATATGAAGACGTCTCTACCTGACTACTAACTTGTCCTTCTGTCCATTTATCTTTATTCTTTGTATAATCTCTAAAATACACCGTATCTCCTACATTTACTGAGCGTTCTGTGCCACCAGCACGCTCAATTTGCTTACACTGCTTATCATACACACGCCTCTCAGTATCTGGTCGTAAAGCATCTAAGCGACCCCGTAGACGCCGACCAAACATGGCTACGGCCGGAGCTACACCGGTAGTAGCTTGATCACAATTTCTATATTGAAACAACATTTTGACTACTGCTTCATCTACATCAACTCCTTCATAACACGCCTTTTTAATACAATTTTTAACCGTTTTGACAGCATTTTCTGCCGCTCCATTTCCTTTAGGTCTATACGGGCTAGTTAATGTGTGGATTATGTAGTTTTTATCAAAATAAACTTTCAATTCGTGTGATGTGAATGGAGGACCATTATCAGTCACAATTTGTCGCGGTAACCCGAAACGTGCAAAAAGTTCTCTGAATTTACTTATAACATTTTTTGCAATGGTACTATGTAAGTAGAAGACTTCAATCCACTTACTATGTGCATCTACTATAATAAAATAATGTTTACCCTGGTACTCTGCAAAATCGGCATGCAAGCGCTGCCAGGGTCGCGAGGGAAATTCCCAGGGCGTGAGGGGCGCGTGCGGGGGCGCGTCGTGCTGTTGTCGACATGCCACACACCCTTTACATAATTTTTCTATATCACTGTCTAAACTCGGCCAATAAACTTAGTTACGAGCAGTATTTTTCATTTTTACTACACCCAAATGACCCTCGTGCAACTCGCGCAAAATATATTCCCGAAACTTAGGAGGAATAACCACGCGGTAATTGTATACAATGCAACAGTGATCAATGAGTAAGTCCTGTTTACGATAAAAATATGGTTTTTCTTGATCTATGGTTCGGTAATTGTATACAATGCAACCGTGATCAATGAGTAAGTCCTGTTTACGATAAAAATATGGTTTTTCTTGATCTATTACAGTATCATCCGGCCAACCGAATAATATATTTTTATATATTACCCGTAATACCGGATCCTTATTAGTAGCTTCCGCTATATTAGTACACTATAGTGTGCTAGACATTTATCGTCTCATAACATCTGCTTAATTTTACAAAATACTTGATCACACTCTAATGTCCAGTTGCACGAAACTTTACTTTTTAACAAATTGTACAACGGATACAATACTGAACTCATTTGGGGGACAAACCTACCGTAATAACTAACAAGCCCCAAAAAAGCCTTGAGTTGATGGACGTCACTTGGACGGGGGGCATCCGATATAGCCTTAACTTTATTTACATCCGGATTGATGAAGCGATGTGTAAATAATCTCTTCATCGCGGTGATCGTACTTATGCAAGTATGATTAATTTAAATTCTATTTGTATTGATATCCCTTGGTCCAATCTAGAATATGGTTTCAAAAATAACATTTAGGTGCATTGAACGCTAAGTATGCCCACTAACCTTTGAATCCAGCAACCCAGAGCACTTCTGCTCTGCTAGTCTTCGGCAAACGTTCTTTCCAGCACAAAACCACAACTTCTTCAGAACTCAATGTTCTTTACCCGGCCGGGAATCACACAAAAATAGACACAAAGATACTGTCACATACAAAAATTTCATCGGTAAAAATTTTCCGATGAGAGTTCTAGGCACAGAGCAAATGCAAAACTGCACGTCACTCGTTGATTACGGTTGGAGGTAGTTCGGCAATATATATGGGCCAATCAGATGCGCTTATATCACACGATAGCGAGAGTTTCAGCGAATCCAAGAGCTACATTCTAGGATCGCGGGAACACTAACATCCAATGCATGTTAATTTGAAATCCGTTAAGTTATATACTTTAGTTAATTATGCCCAACCACGGATGAAGCCTGTTGCTATCTATCACATGACCTAAATAGTTCACATTTGTTTTAAAAAATTTACATTTTTCAATTTTAATTCTTAATCCTACATTTTGCAAACGGCAAAAAACTTCCCTTAAGTTACTAATATTATCTGTTTTTGAATATCCCCCTACACAAATGTCATCTAAGAATACTACCGTCATGGGTATACCCCTGATGACCTCATCCATCAACTTTTGGAACTTTTCAGGTATACAACAAAGACCATAAGGAGTGCGGATATATTCGAACGTACCGACGTGTGTGCTAATCGTTGTACATGCGCGAGAATTTTCTGATAAAATCACCTGTTCGAACGCATGGGCTAAATCAATTTTTGAAAATATTTTTGCACCACTTAATGACGCGTAAAGTTCCTCTATTCGCGGAAGCGGATACGGTTCACGTTTTAGTTTAGGGTTTATTGTTACTTTATAATCGCCGCAAATTCGAATACCTCCGCATTCTTTAATTACTGGTACGATGGACGTACCGTACTCCGAGTTATTTACTTTAACAATTGTACCTTCGTTAACGAGACGTTCCAATTCTTCTTCTACTGGCCCACGCAAGGCCAGTAGCAAGCTACGCGCCTTATGAAAAATAGGTTCATTGTCGGTCAGTTTCAACGAAAACATCTTTGTGCACGTTCCTAACCCAAGTGAAAATACCTCAGAGAATTCTTCTTTTAATTTCCGAACTAAAATAATATCGTCTCGAGAATCATAGTCATTATCATTAATGTTATTAATGCATATATTATTAAATCCCAGGCGGCGTAACCACGCTCGACCGAGGAGCGGCGGCCCGCCCGCCGGAATCACGTACAAACGCAGCCCGCTCGCTTCGCGCCTCTCTGCCGACCCCGTGCTATCATCATAAAGCGCGGTCACAGTTAGGAACCCGAGCGGACAAATTTTATCACCCGTGTACGAATTTAGTTTTAAATGACACTCTGACAATAAACTATGTTTAAAATATTTGTTATAGCAATGCTCACTGATAGCAGATATTTTGCTGCCGGTGTCCACTTCGAATTTTAACGGGACATTATTAATAATAATTTTGACTACATACGGTAATTATAACGCCTAAAACGACACTTATCCGGAGTATGTTCCCGACCGCACCGCCAGCAATGCTGCGGCCGCGTCTCCCTCGTTCGATAATTAGTCGTCTCCTTCGCGCCGATCCTATGCAGTGCCGGTGATGATCCGGCGGCGTCCGCCGCGCTTGCCAGTGCCCCCGATGCCGTGCCACCCGAGCGTGCCACTTCAGCGTGCCGCTCAGCAGCCTCCAGCGCCAGCGCCAAATCAACCGTCCGCTTGTAGTCCACGTCCTTCTCCGCGAATAACCGACTACGCATATCGTTACTTCCCAGGCCTGACACAAACTGATCCCTCAAGTTTTCTTCCAGTTTGTCTCCGAAATTACAGGTGCTAGCGAGGTGTTTTAAATGTTGTAGATACGTGCTAAAATCTTCATTCGGCATCTGTCGGCGCAACCGAAAAATATGTCTTTCGGCGATGTCGGAGCGTCTGGGTTCTAAATGTTCTTGTAAAATGTTAACTAACTCGGTAAATGTTTTGAGTTCTGGGTTAACAGGGGCACATAAATCACACATAAGCTCGTATGTTTGCTCACCGACCACGGTAATTAACGTTGCCGTGTGTAACGATTCTTTAATTTCGTTTAGTGCGATAAATTGCTTGACACGGTTCACGTAGGTTGACCATTTTCGCGAAGACAAGTCAAAACACTCTATTTTACCGAAAGGCATGTTGTAACACTGCTAAATATTGGTAAAACTATTTATTTCAAATTATCCTCGTCGCCAGTTATGTATTACGTGTGAAACACAAGCGGTGGTTTAATAAGTGATTTATTTCTGAATGCCCAACAAAATTAAAGCTATTTTATTATTATAGACATGCATACAATTAATGAGTAATTTATTTGATCATTGTTCTTATTGTGAATAAAAAGACGTTCACAATATTTAATGTGTGCTAAATTAATAGCGCTTGTTTTATTCTTGTTTCTTACAAAGTTACAGTAGTTCGTAGTAACAATGTGGTTTCTTAATAACGTTCTTGACTGTAGTTTGCTTGGTGATTCGCTGCTTGCTGTTGCTGGTGTTTCTCGAACTGATCGTAGTACTGCCTTTTTTTTTTTCTTTTTTTTTTTTCTGACCTTGCTGTTAGCCTTAGGGGCCCTATCCGAAAACAGAGCCGCTGCGGCTTTTACAACTTTACCGGGCTTGGGGGCGAGCGCTTAAGGCACTCAGCTGCGTAAGCGTGGGCAACCAGCGCGCAAGGGTGCCAAAGTGGCCGGACCTCGGCTTGGGCTGTTGCCGCGATTGCAATGAAGTCGCGATCTGTCTAATACCCTATCCGTAAAATCGAGCTAAACTAACATATACAGATATACATGTTCCTTCCTCCTGGGAGGAAGGAAGGAACATGTGTACGTGTATTTAGTAATCTGAAATATGTTCTACACTAACTAGTGCAAAAAAAGAAAAAAAAAAGGTTCCTTACAGAACCTATGTACCTGTGAGGTGTGCACGTATGTACATATGTGTGTACGTGATGTTTGTATGCGGGTAGCTAAGTGTTGCACGTAAAGTGTCACTTGTATCGCGCGGGCGGCTGCCAGACTCAAGGGTTTCACCCCGAGGAACGGACCTAGGCTTGAGTTGCCGCGGGAGAGGGAGGTCGCGGCGGTGGGTGTGCGGGAGCGAAATTAGCCGCCCGTCCCCTGCGGAGGGAACGGTGGTTACGCCGGCGTGGGCGAAAACACGCTCTGTTTAGAGAGACGGTTGAGTAATATGCGATTTGTTTCTCGATTTCGTCATCGGGATCGGTAAAGATGTTACGCGGTCGACGCTGTAAGCGGGTGGCGTTTGGGACTGGAACGTAATTCGCGGCGGCTTGGATCAAGGGATTCGCGTGATTTGACGCGGTGTCAAAGTAAGATCTTGAGAGGTATTTGATGTAAAACTCGATCGAGGGGAGTTTCATATCTCTATGAAGGTCTACCTGACGAACGAACCAGGGGGCGTTATTGATTTTACGTAGTACTCGAGTTTGAAGGACTTAGAATTTGTGTATATTCAATTTTGACATATGTGCGAATGCGGCGCAGCTATATGTCATAATCGGACGTATGCACATTTTGTAGAGAGTAAGCTTATGTCTCAGGGACATTTTGCTTATGATCAGGGGCTGTAATCGACTTATGGCCATTGCGGCTGTTTTACACACGGCACGGACATGAGAATCAAAGGTAAGTTTTCTATCGAAGGTCACACCGAGATATTTAGTCTTGGTGGCCCAGGGGATATTGTCTTTGAAGAGTTTGAGAGTTTTGACACTCTCAGGGTGCACTTTTCGACTAGGATCAAAGATAATCGCGGCGCTCTTCGAGGGGTTGACGGCTATGTGCCATTTGATGTACCATTTACCGAGAGTGGTGACTGCGCGTTGGACTCTGTGTCTGAGCCTAAGTCTGTTCCTATTCGACGCGTAGATGACTGTGTCGTCAGCGTATAGACCTACCTGGACCCTAGGAGGACGAGGTAGGTCACTGACATACAGATTGAGGTAGTACTGCCACCCTCTCCGCTATATTTAACCTCGCCCTTTGCCTCGCAACCGGTAGTGCGATGGATTCCGTGCGGGGCGTCGCTCAGCCAATGAGCGCGCACGCCCTGTGTGCGCGCTCTCGGCAGTACCATGAGTCACCATGGCAGATGTTCCGAGTCTGGCATGGTTCATCCTTACAACAAGAGAAATTTATACATTTAAACTTACAACTAGCTATATTCTTATTCTAATCGTTTTAAAATACACATATTCACACATATTCAGTTCATATTATTATATCTATTCATAACACGTATTTATAAACCTTATTTCTAACACGTATTATTTCATTTATTTGTTCATTCTATACTATTAGACTATCGTTATTCGCTCGCCCCGCTCGCTGTCCGCAACAGTTCTTATTATAATATCATTGCTATTTATTTATTGTATTATATTTACAAGTTATGAATAAATAATTGGAATTATCTTTTCAAAGTAATACAATTATATGATGACAGTTAATCTTGTAGAAATGCAACGATTTTATAAAATTAAAAATGAATAAATAAATCATTAAAAACGAATAATTAAAAAAGACATACGTATACATATTTTTATTTTCTAATCGGGTTTTGTTTTATTTTTAAATTGTTATTTAATTTATATTTTTTATTGTTTTTAGAATTAATAATTATTTATTAATACATGCTAATTTTAACAGATTTATATACATTCACTGATACTTACAATCAAAAAGTGAGGTTAACCTCAAATAAATATTAAAATCATGCTCATACGTGTTAAATTTATAAAACTAAATATATAATCACTCTCACTTTTCTTGTAAATTCACTTAAATTTGAATAAGTCTTTTTATTTTATCACTTTCAAATTAATATATTGTTATTTTTATTTCAAACCAAACTTCAAAACTAATATATTGTTGTTATTATTATAATATATTACATTATATTCTTTACGTCACTATACTAAACTTTGATAAAAAAAAAAAACATGGCGCGTAACCGAAAAACGTGACGATTGCTACAAAATTTCTCCCATACGTCGATAAAGAAGTTTCACTTCAAAAATTCGGCCATGAATTACGATCCTTCGATTCCTTACAAAGACGATCGTATAGTATCAATAAGTACCATGTCAGTAGTATGTGAACATTGCTTGGCATTGAAATTCAAGGATGAATCGAAAGGCATGTGTTGTTTACAAGGAAAAGTAAATTTAGAAGAAATTCTTCCTCCGCCCGAACCACTTCACTCTCTCCTTGCAGGTGATCATCCGAAATCGAAACAATTCATGCGCAATATACGCCGTTATTATAACGCATTTCAAATGACCTCTTTCAAGAGTAAGCAAGTCGTTGAGCATGGTTTTATGCCTACATTTAAAATTCAAGGACAAGTGTATCACTTAGCTGGGACCTTGCTACCACTTCGACCCGATGATCACAAATTTCTGCAAATTTATTTTATCGCTGATCCAGATATACAAGCATCAACGCGGTGTTCAAGTGTGGCACAACCAATAGATAGAGATTTGATCAGATCTCTTCAAGACATGTTACATTCTCATAACTGCTATAAATAGTCATTTAAAACAAAATAAATTTCAAATAAAGTTCCTGTTGGAGAACAAAGAGGACGATAAAATGCGCCTTCCACGAGTAAAATAGCAGTGTTAATAGCTGGACAGCAATATGACAAAAGAGATATTGTATTGCACAGTCGTGATGATAATTTGCAAAAGATTTCAGAATTACACAGATCTTATGACAGCTTACAATGTCCTTTGATGTTATGTCGCGGAGAAGATGGTTATGCCATTAATGTGTCTCAAGTTGACCCAATCAGTGGTGCACCTTTGCGTAAAATAGTGTCACGTATGAACTACTATTGCTACCGTATAATGACAAGACGTAACAATTTCAACCCTTCACCCAATTCAACCCTTTGTGTAATGTTGACAAACCAATACTTGGTCGATCAATATGCGAAAATTGAATCTGAGAGATTGGCTTACATCCGTAACAATCAAACTATATTGAGAGCAGAAAATTACGTTTATCTTCAGGATGCTTATAGGCGAATGAACACAGTAACATTATTAGACAGTTAGCTATACTACCTTCATCATTCACAGGTGGACATCGATATTTACATGAAAAATCATAGGATGCAATGACTTATGTCAGACATTACGGTAAACTTAATTTATTTATTACTGCAACATGTAACCCAAATTGGACAGAAGTCAAAGAAAATATTAATATCAATTTAACTCCACAAGATAGATACGATATAGTTAAGAGAGAATTCCATTTAAAAGTACAGAAACTCCTGGATCTCATTAATAACTCTCATATAGCCGAATGGCCCGCCGCGCTGTCATATGTACACTATAGAGTGGCAGAAACGTGGTTTATCACATGTACATCTGCTGGTGTGGTTATTGAACAAAATCAGACCAAATCAAATTGACAGCGTTATTTCAGCTAAATTGCCGGTTAAAGAAGATCGTATCCTGTTCGAAATCGTAAAGAAACATATGGTGCACGACCTTTGCTGAGCTTTAAACCATAATTCTCCATGTATGCGAGATTCCAAATGTAGTAAAAAAATTCCGAAGTCGTTCCAAACTCAAACATCTACTAGCGATGACGGATATCCCAAATATCGTCGACGATCGCCAGAACAGAGTGGGCAAAATGCCACCGTCCGAAACCATGATATTGATAACCGATGGATAGTTTCCTATAATCCGCTCCTTTTGAAAGTTTTTGATGCCCACATTAACGTAGAGTTGTACAGTTCAATAAAGTCGATCCAATATGTTACTAAACACATTAATAAAGGTAGCGATCAAGCCACTTTCAGCATACAATCACCAAATGAAGTGGAAAGATATCAATCCGGACGTTACATTTGCAGCACTGAAGCAGTGTGGGAGGATTTTATCATTCGAAGTGCACGACCGATCTCCCACTATTGTCCACCTTGCAGTTCATTTAGAAAATTGACAAAGAGTATATTTCACTGAGAACAATATACAAGAAGTTGTCAATAACCCGCGGGACACAACATTAACCGCATTCTTCAAGTTATGCGCTCAAGATGATTTCGCGAAAACACTGACATATGACAGAGTTCCAAGTTACTATACACGGAACCAGAATTCTAAAGCCTTTCAACGACGAAAGCAAGGCACTGTGGTTGATGGTTTCCCCGGAGTAAAAAAAAAAGGATGCTCTTGGCAGAGTCTACATGATTCATCCCAATAACAGCGAATGCTTTCATCTGAAAATACATATTGTAAAAGACCCGACATCCTTTGCACACCTGAGAACTGTACAAGGTGTTATTTACAATACATATCAAACAGCATGCAAAGCAATAGGGCTTTTGGAAGACGATTCTCACTGGGAAAACACATTATCAAAAGCAGTTATTTGCAGTTCAGCTACATCATTAAGTTATTTGTTTGCCATCATAGTAGCGTTTTGTCAAGTAATTGATTCTGTTAGTTTATGGAATAAATTTCGAGAAAATATGGCCAGTGTTATTCTGATTCAGCGATGGCGAGAGTTAGTTTCAGATGATGTACAATATGATCAAAACATATTTGACAAAGCATTATTTGAATTGAACAAATTAGTGCAATTACTATCTAGTAAATCGATCAAGGATTTTGGGCTGCCGATGCACAAGAGAAACATCATACGATCTATCGAAACTTTTACAAAATATAGTTAAGATGATCCACGATTGAACTTCGATCAGAAAAAGTATTCACTACATTACTATCATCAATCGATAACAATGAAGGAAAAATATTTTTTCTTGACGCCCCAGAAGGTACAGGAAAAACATTTTTAATAAATTTGCTTTTAATAAAAGTCAGATCCACCGGAAAAATTCCATTAGCTGTCGCGTCATCCGGCATTGCCGCTACACTTTTAGAAGGAGGCCGAACTGCACACTCTACATTCAAGCTCCGGCTGAAAATCGCCACCGATAATAATAACAGCATCTGTAGTGTTTCTAAACAGAGCAATACAGGAAAATTGATGCGTGACTGCTCATTAATAGCCTGGGATGAAGCCACCATGTCAAACAAGACGTCTGTGGAAGCACTGGATAGGACAATGCGCGACTTGTGCAGCAAAAATTCACCTATGGGTTGATGCACAATTCTGTTCTCAGGAAATTTTCGTCAAATCCTACCAGTTGTGACTCAAGGAACACGTGCTGACGAGATAAATGCTTCCCTAACAAGATCCAACCTTTGGCCACACGTCAATAAGTTAGAGCTTAAAAATACTACCCGGTCGTTCTGATATCGATTTGGAAGAAGCTGTCCATTTTCCTACAGAATTTTTCAATTCTTTGAAACCCTCCCTTGATTCCCTCCTCTTAAAATGATGTTGAAAGTAGGTTGTTCTGTTATTTTATTAAGCAACCTGAATCCACCTAAACTTTGCAATGGCACACGTTTGCTGGTAAAATCACTAAAAACGTTCATAATAGAGTGCACAATACTCAACGGATGTGGTACCGGAGAAGACGTATTAATTCCCCGAGTTCGGCGTATACCATCAGATTTACCGTTCCAATTTAAACGCCTACAATTTCCGGTAAAGACATCTTTTGCAATGACCATTAATAAATCGCAGGATCAAACTTTCAGCGTTGCGGGCTTAGATTTGAGCGTTTATCGTTTTTCTCATAGTCAATTATATGTCGCTCTTTCAAGAGTAACTTCTAAACAAAATATGTTTGTATTGTCTAAGGACAAAAAAGCTGTAAGCGTTGTTTATAAGGACATTCTGTAGTAGGTAGGTATATACCTAAATAATATTATTTAGTATCAGCATTGCACCCGTGCGAAGCCGGGGCGGGTCGCTAGTATAGCATATAGTACACTAGATATGTTCTTGCTCGGACATTAAAAGGAGCGCTCCGTACTAGTAGAATTTTTCCACTGTACTAGGTCAGATTTCTAGTACTATTAGTACAGTAGTACAATATACCGTACACTTACACGGACGAATATTAGGAATATTTTGATTCTCTTCATACTTTCCAGGCTTAGGGCTGTAATTCTAAAGACCCGGTTTTTAAACCAAACTACACTTGCACTTGCTGAAAAATAATACTAACGATTAAAAAAGTATTCTGCTAGTCTAATAAAATTTTGAAACTAATTCTTAAAACATATTCAACCTCACCATAAAGTTTAAGAACGATAAAAAAAAAATCTCACTCTCTCGTCGTATAGTTCAAAATAGCTTAATGAACCAGATGAATGTATTTCGCTCTCTTTCGACTGATCCACGTCTCCAGTCTCATCAATCACATAGGTACTAAGTACTAAATACGCCGTGCTGGCCTGCTGCAAACGAAGTACTAAATGAACGATGTACTATTAAATTTAAGCTTACGGAATAGTTCGTTCTAGTACAGTATCAGGAATTAATTCCTATTAGTACTTAGTACATGTAGTACTAAACTTTGTCTCGAAAAATAACTTTAAATAATGACCCCTAACATGTTAGTTGATTTTTATTAGAATTATATTTTTAATTTAGTATATTTTAGCACTGGCCAGAAATTTTGTTAGCATATTACATAATTTTGAAACGGTCACACTGTGCCTTGCCTACTATTTGAAAAGAAATAGAATACAAAAACGCGCGATCGATTTGTCAGTTTTTGACATTTTTTTAATTTATTTTGTTTCAGTTGTGGTTTTAATTTTGTTATTTTTATTTCATTATTATGGATTTTAACAGTAGTGGAGCAATGCGGAGTCCATTTTCACCAAGAGTTCGGCAATCCATTACAGGGCGAAGACCTATTGGTCTTTTGTCAGGCAAAAAGAATCAAAGGTTTTAGATATAACCTTTAAATGTATTCATTGTTTTCAGTTTTTATGCACTAGAGAATTATGATTTTATTATTTTTCAGCAAATATGTACAGTCAACAAACGAGCAAACCGATGATGTTGTATACAAGACACACACTACCACTGTACAGACTTATGGGACACCTTTACCCGTTATGGTAACTGAAGCCCTTACATTTGGTAAGTCATAGTCATAACGATGGATAACTCGTCTGCTATCGCTCTATTATGTAGTCCATTTTACAAATACGAAATTATGGTACTTTATAACTTGCAGTGCGTTGGATCATTTAATATAATTATCAAATACATATTTTAATAATTTTTATTCATACACAATTTAGGTTAATGTAAATATTATATAATACTAGCTGTGCCCATGGCTTCACTCATGTGGACTACAGAATGCCCATGCAAATTTTGCTCCCCCGCTCCTGGCTATTTTAAAGACAAAAATGCTTATTGTGGGTGTTCCTTAGAAGAGAGATATATATATCCAAACTTTTTTGTATGTCTTTTTAATGCCTATAATTATGTAGTACATTAATTTGCTATATCTCTTATGGTTACTCAGCATAAGCCATTTAAGCACCTGAATTGATTCACCATGACCATTTTTTTTTATTTGTGTGGAACCTTAATTCTTTTTCTAAAATAAATTAGCCTAAGTTACTCCCTATATTATCAGCTATCTATCAGTGAAAGGCCCATCAAAATTGGTCGAACCATTTTGGAGATTACCAGAACAAACAGACAGACAGTCAAAAATTTTAAAAATGGGCCTTTTGTTATTGGTATAGTATATACTTTCATATGCATTTAGTAAAAAACTGTTATTTTCACAATACAAACAGACACTTCAATTTTATCAATTGTATAGATGTAAATTTATTAGTGTTAATCCACATCTGGTGCAGTTACAGTTTATTGCAATACCTAGCCTAGTGGTTTCATGATGTTAATTTATTTAAACAACAAGAATAAAAAGGATGTTACTGTAACTACAAAAGTATATTGTTTGCTGGTTTGTTCATATTGTGCAGTGTGCAAAACAGTTAACAATTTTTGACATTTGTGCTACATGCTTTTGCCCTGCAGTGATACAAGATATATTTATACATATTGAGTGACTTTATTTGAAAGAATATTGATCTGGATTAAATTTCATTAGTTTGAACAAGACAAATACCGATCATGAAAAACCATTTTTAGGATTGAACTGTAGTAATGTGTTCAATAAATTAAAGACATGTTTGTATAAAAATAAATAATGTACCATGTAGCTGATACATTTTTTTGTTTTATCAGCCAGTGGTGATGTAACTGTTGGGCTGTCTCCATGTGGTTGGTGCTGGGTGGTGTCTGGACGTAAAGTGCTAGCTTGGGCATGGTCACCACCCACCACTGAGACTGCTTCACCATCACTAGCTGGCCCTCATGCTGCCAAGGAGCTGACACTGCCTCAAACTGATCTAGCACACAAGGCAAATTTAGTTTCCCTGTTTTATGAAGAAGGTTCACAGGTATGTTTTCAATTATAGATTACTAGCAAATCTGGACACACATTGCTGTGGATCAGTTTTTTTTTAATTCCAATCACTACCATACTTTACATTGATCACCCACTGGGCTAATATGAAGATTTCTGAAAATTTCATCAAAATAATTCTAGCTGTTTTGAAGTCCATATGGAATATGCATACAAACATCCATGTTTGTATACATAGAGAGATTCAAGACCATAGACAGCGCACTTGCATCATGCTGCCAGGAAAGAAAATACATAGAAAAGATTAAGGTTTTTTATTTTTTAATTGACATAATAAGAATATGGAGATTCTCAATTGAATATATATATTAGTTTATTTATAATAAAGGCAGCTGCAATAGTGCTCATATTATACATTGAGAATTTGATTTTAAAATGTAATACTGATATGTGAACCAATTTCAGGAACTCACTACATACCTAAAACACAAAACAATGAAGCATCACTATACAATAATATTTAATAATTAATGCTTAGTTCTGTAAATAATTTAATAAAATAAATATAAAAGGTGATTATGTATAGTTCCTTGTATTGTATGATTGAAATAATTTTTAATTATGTTTATAAAAGTAGGTAGTGTGTGTGCAAATATGTCTAAGTTCTCCAAAATATTATTATACCCATTATGGGTGTTCACCAATAACTTCTTTGTTAATTACAGGATTTGGATGATTTTATTTTTGTTTGATAGGGGATACTTCAAGGGTTGTCTCATTTTAATTTCATTGGCATTGGATCTTCAACATTGAAGATACACAAGGGAACTCTTGAAAACCCTTTATGTTGGTTTTATTTGTTAAAAATTATCTTGTATTAAGTTACTTTTTTAATAAAATCTTAAGAGGCCTAGGTTGCTGTCCAAGTTTGTACAATATATATAATGTAATTAATAATTATCAATAAATTATATTTTATTAGTTGATAGTATAGTGTGCAGATGCTGATGCATGAAAATAATACTGGCGGCGCCCAAGTTCTAAAATTGTTTATTAAAATAAAATATTCAATTTAAATGGTAGACACTATAAACCATAATATAAAGTAGAGAAGACAATATGATAATCAAAATATTTTCTATTGTAGTTTAATGAACATGAATGCTGGATAATTATGTAAAATAAACAGCATTTTTATTAAATTAAATTACATTTTAAGACTGTTGTTAGCGCGGCGGCTAAGCTATATAGCCGAGCGCGTCAACAACGGCGGGATGGTCGCTGATAAAAGAAACTGACTGACCTGTAGCTCCTTGACCGGTGCAGACCGGGAATACGCTACGCCACCTCGTTGATGGTCTTCAGGTTGTACAGCGCGTTCCTTGATATGTTTTAGTGGACTATATAGTGGGTAAATATAACTCACGACGACGTTCATGCGCCGTCCGGGCGCACGTGCACTTGATATAGCGGGGTCGTAATGTAATGCGCGATGTTAATACGCGCGCGTGGGTGAGCGTAGACTGTTGGTAATTACAAACAGCTTCCCAATCAGCGACGGAAAGGGGACGACAGGTAGCCGTTGAAGCGGATTGATAAATATAAAAGAAGTGCCAATTAAGTGGCGCGAACAACTGTAAAACATGAATTATGGCAATACAAAACTCTTTTAACTTCTGTTACATTATTTAACTAACAGCCATTATTATTTATGTAACTGTTATTGATTTGGTTCCAGATGCCATCATGTATAGGTGTATCTCCTGAAGGTGTAATACGTTACTGGCCATCTGTAGGACAGGAGACAGTGTATGTTGATGTGACATGTGAATTGGCTGGGCAGGAGTGTGAACATCTTGGAGAGTACACCCGTATTGGACTTTTACTTGCAACAACTACTTGTACTGTGGTCATTCTAAACCCTACCACAGTTGGTAAGTGAAAGCCAGACCAGAAATGTTTTTTACTGCAAAAATTATATTTAAAGGCCACTGATCCTCCTGACTCCTGACTCATGAGTAATGTTGTTTCTGTTCTACTGATACATACAACATTGTAGACACAACTACATATTTATAAAAAGGTCATACCTGACAAACTGTGGGTGTATGTTTAGTACACCTTTGCCTAACCTATTGGGGATACAGGTGTGATGGTATGTTATGTTATGTTTTAATTGTATATATCTTCCTTATAAAATTCCAGGGTTTGATTAGAGTTGTTATCTGTATTTGTAAGAGACTAGTTTCAAACAAGGTTCCTATTAATCTCTAAGTGTTGCCAGATCATAAGAAAAGCAAGGATTGTGATCATTGTGTAAATAATAGTGATGTATGGTAATGATTCCTCTTTGTAAGTGTTGGGGGATTAACTTGGGAACCAAAATGTTAACAATAAATTGTTTTTATTTATTAATACATTTGAAATAATTTCTTATATTGCCATTCTGTGTGGAAAAATATATAATAGTGGATATCTCAATTTTTGACAATGCCAATACATTGTGGACTATCATGGTGCAAGCACTTGCCTTCTCTCAGGAAGAGGCAAACAGATTAAGACATTGCAGGTTGTTATTATCTTATATAATTGTTGAAAAAAACTTTGTCAGTGATGTTTTTTACTTTGTAGTTGCTGTAGATATATATATGTATATATATATATATATATATTCAGGATTACAAATGGTGCAATGTAAATTATATAATACTTATTTTAGACTAGTGTAGAAAGTTATAATATTATTAATATCGGTTGCAGAGGGGCGTGCAACAGTTACATGTCGTACCCTGCGTCCCCCGAGCGGATGGCTCGGTGGTATCGGACGCCGGGTTTCATTCCTGTTCTTTGGCTCCACACAAACTCATGCTGATACTGTAAGTAAAAAGTAAATAATAACACTATAGTAATTAATTGTCAAAAGTAGTCATTGTTCTTGGTGTCAGTGACGGTCATATGGTCACACATTATGAAGTTTTCTTTGTAGAGCTTTTGACTTTATTAACTGATTTTAATTAAAGATGCGGATGATTCTTCTTTTGTTGGACAGGGGATAGCTCAAGGGTGGTTCCATTTTAATTTCATTGGCATTGAATCTTCAACTTCGAAGATACACCGAGAACTCTTCAAAATCATTGAAATTGGGTTTTTTTGTTAAAAATTGTGTTGTATCCCATATTAGTTTTATTCATTTCAATATTATGTACATATTATAAGTACATTGTACATAAAAGTGTGCAGATTAAAACATAAATAGAAAACTTGTAAATACCTTGGATTTTGATTTTTACTGGGTCCTTATAAGTACAGATATATTAGATCGGGGAAAAAGTTTGAGTTTTCATATAAAAATGCGAAGAAACTTTTTCCCCAACTTATTATTAAACAACCAGTTTAATGCTTTACATAATGACATGGCAGAGTATGTTCCTGCCTGAGTACAAAGCTAGAATGCCCAATACGAAAATTCGCATGTGTTTTATAAGAGAATCCCCATCACTGTATATTGAGGGATTGTACAATGTCACACATGACATTATATTGTGGTGTCTTCATCAAGGAGATTCGGCCCCTTTTTACATTATGACACTAACAGACGATAAGTATCCTACACGAGTATCAGAGACACTATTCTACCGGTATCCTAGGTGTCCGCAACATATATCGCGATACCCTCCGCGCCGCCCTCTCGCCTCTCTTTCTCACAAGTCTTCACAAAATGGCACTGGAGCAACATCATATGTTATATTCAATTTGTGCAAGAA
Organism: Saturnia japonica; assembly: GCA_033032175.1. Classification (NCBI taxonomy): domain Eukaryota; kingdom Metazoa; phylum Arthropoda; class Insecta; order Lepidoptera; family Saturniidae; genus Saturnia; species Saturnia japonica. The sequence goes on from CM065325.1 coordinate 16,213,548, forward strand.
GTAGATGCAAGATGATTATAGGATTATTTTGACGTCCGGTAAAATTATAAAAATATTGAATCATCTTGTTGTAGTTCTTGTGCAGCAACAAAAGCTCTACAATTAACGTTTCTTTCGATGTATGGATGAATCCAGTATTTTCTCTTCTTCCTACGTCTAATCATCAATACATAGTATAAAGTAAGGTAGCTTCCCGTATGCTTAGATCTTTTAAACTACGCATCGGATTTTAATGCGGTTCCCACTATAATTTAGAGAATTTATTACGGAAGGTTTGAAAATACAATGACTTGTAATCAAGTCGTCAAAAATCACTTTAGGGCGCTTACATGGCTTACGCTGGCTAAACCTTATGAGATACATCAAAATAGTGTATTAAAAAATTGTAGTTCTTCAAAACGTTCGCGATTGCATAATTATGTTGTATCTCCTAAGGTTGACTCTCAGTAACTAATAATAATAATAAAAATTATTACGTTATTTGCGAAGCTATTTTCTCTCATTCAGTATTAATCTTTATCCAGATGAACTTGTTAGTTAACTGGGCATTTAATGTAGATTAAAATTATCCTTTACAGTTTTCCGTTTAAACGAATAACGTAGAAGATATCACTTCAATTTAAAATTACGCGCGACCAAAGAAATCCCTCTCAGCAAATCGGTCGCGGTCGGTTGACCAATACTCCCCACCTATGATAAATTGTGGTTCGCGGTTAAGCGCACTTTTCGTAACTATGAAGTTACATAAATTAAAATGCCATCACGTCTTTATCCCGAAGTATTAGGCCCCACGTAATAGGAGGCGAGCCTATTGCTATTAATAGGACACAAAGCCAAACTCCAAGCTGCTACTGAGAATTTCATAGAAAAATCATTGAGTTTTTTACAACACTCTGCTCAACCTGGAAATCGAACCTAGGACCTCGAGCATATCAGTAGAGTTTAGGGCAACTAGGCTAATGAGGCAGTTATGAACTATCAATATTATAGCGATAAAATCTAAATCAGGCTTTTTAAAACATAAAATACAGCACTTTGTATCGGTGTGAAGCTGGTGCATCAGTAATGACAAATGATGGAATGTTGTTTACTTTGATTCGCGAACACGTAACCTAACTGGTGTCTGACAAAAGTATTGTCGCTTACATGTATTGTGACGTAAGTAGGGCTTCAATTGAGCGTCTTTTAACCCTTAAATGTATGTTATTTTTTAGTTTATAAGTTTTATAGCTAATGTTTTTCTACAAAAACGTATTCATGTAGAACTACATTACTATGCATTTAAGGGTACAATAGTATAAATAATCTGTTTTGTTGTAGAAACTAGTGGGTACGGCAGTGGTGCGCGACGGCGGTGGTGGGAGTGGGGCGGAGAGCGCATGCGTCGCGCTGGTCGCGAGCGGGCCGGCCCTGCAGCTGTGGGAGTGGGACGGAGAACAACACTCCGCCCTGCAAGAGCACAGCTTGCGTCGCGCTCTCACTGACGCGTACGCGCGCTCCCTACACGGTACGTACAGAGACACACACACACATGTGAACAATGAACAGTTCAACACTCAATCGATCTGTTTGTGTGATAGTGATTGCAGGCGAGCTCACCAACCTGGAGGTAGTGGTGCTGGACGTGCGAGCTGCCGGGAACGATGGTCTGCTGCTCCTCGTCGCGATAGTAAATGTCGCGCGGTCGCCTGAAATGAGATATGCTATCGGTAATCAAGCGTTCTTTTTTTAACTAATTTAAATAAACTGATCACTTTGCTCACGCTGAACCATGTTAGAATCCAGGAGTAGCTGCCGTCTCTGCATCTTAGGTTTAGATACGATCTGGTGAAGCTAATTGTTGCTTTTTTTTTCTTATTTTTCATATCTGACTATACTGATAGCGATAGGGACCTTGGACCCTCAGACAGCTTTAATACATGTAAACATGTGTATAATTATATATTTATTGATCTGTTAATTTCTGTCTAACTAGAACAAAAAAAGAAAGAAAGAAAACCCCTTACAGAACCTAAGTACCTGTGCGGTGTGCATGTATGTCTTGATGCAGTGTAATGGTGTTTGTTAGTTGCTAATGAATGCAAGTTCATTGTTATTTATATCGCACAAGCGGCTGCTTTGCTCAAGGGTTCCACACCGAGGGAACGTACCGGCTTGCAGGAGTGTCTGCTTGGTGCCGACATACATGGCTGAGAAACAAACTAAACACTTCAAATCAAACAATCTTAATTGTAACGTATTTTAATAAATATTGTGTTGTTACAGCGCACGTGTGCGTGTCGGATGCGTCGTCGCCCGCGTGACGTCATTCGTGTGCGTACGCATATACCCGCGCGAGGGGGAGGAGCCGCCCCGGTTCCTGCCGCTCGGACCTAAGGCTCTGCTCTACACGTCGCGGTACATCGCGCTCGTCTCATGTAATACCCTGTCTAAAATATTTGAATACATATTGCATGATGGGTTTATTTGGAAGTATGGACAATACAATCCAGTAACAACAATGGTTACCGCTGATAGATGCTGATTTTACAAACAGTCGCAGTTATAAACTACCATGATGGAATCCAGTATTAACTATTACAAGCTATTCAACTATATTGTATAACTACGCACGCTTTTATAGCGTAATAATTAATTTATTCTCGTTATTTTACTTTTATTTATATTAAATGTCATCAAAATCGGTTGAGGATTTTTAGTACAAATTTAATTCTTTACAGTTTTCATTTTAACAATTTCTAAACGTGTTATTGTCAATTCTTATAAACTATCAATTATCAAATGACGTAAGCTTTATATTTATATGCACAAAATATTATAAGAACCGGTCAAGTCATTTTTAGTTAAATACAGATAAAAAGGCAGAAAAAAATTTGTCATCCATTTAAAAAAAAATTAACGTACAGACAGAACTATACATTTATTGATATAGATGTAATAATGTTTATCTAATCTAGCAAATATTTAGAGTGCGGTAATTACTAATTCCACAGCAACAGTGCCGAACGATAAAGTCGACTACATCGACGTGTCCACTGAGGGGGACAAGATTCTGGGCGCGGAGCTATGCAACGGGTTCCCGCTACTGTTCACCACTAAGCACGGTGTACTGGCTCTCATTACTACTGACAGCTTGGCTCCCACACCGTTAGTATCCTATAACTCTATGCTGTCTATTAGGGATGATCAGTATTCGTGGATATCCGAGTAGGAGAAGAGATTCGTATCCGTAAATATTTTTTTGCGGATTTTAATCGGATTTTTTATAGTCATTCCATATATGAAATTTGAAACCCTAATATTGATTTTAGTTATTACTAACTTAGAATAGATATAACAAAACTAGCGATGTGCCCGCGATTCCGCACGCGTTTGTTACTACGCACTATTTATTTAGATCCAGTAATTTTGTTTTTACTTATATTGTTGACGATTCGTATGTTATATCAGTTGAGGAATGGCATGTATTTCCCTTGTACAGTTTTCATCAAAATCGGTTGAATATTTTTTATTGTATTCTACGATTTCTAATGTGTTATTGATGATTCTTATAGCCTCACAATTATGTAGTGACGTATGCTTCCCGTCTACAAAATTTAATCAGAATCGGTTGAGAATTGATGAAAGTGTAATTTTTGTATTGAATTTCTTTTTTTACGATTACTAAAAGTAATATTGACAACGGAAATAGCTCATCAATTATTTAATTACTTATAGTCCCCGTATACAAAATTTCATCAAAATAGGTTAAGAATTAATGAAATTTTTAATTTTCCTTTTTCGTTACGATTCCTGAAGGTGTAATGGAAATTCTCATAGCTCATCATTCATGTAATGGCTTATTCTTCCCGTGTACAAATTTTCATCGAAAGCGGTCAAGAATTAACGAAAATAGAATTTATTGTATTTTTTTTACAATTTCTAAAAGTAATATTAAAATTTCTTATACCAACTCACTCAAATTATCAACTGACCAATGACATAAAGCATCGCATGTACAAAATTTGATAAGAATCGGTCAAGTCGTTTTTTAGTTAAATCCGGACATATAAAGAGACAGACAGAAAAATATGTCATATTGGTGATCAGTATCGTTCATATAGTATGTTTATCGGGAAATATTAAATGTACAGGACAGAACTCCAGATTTATTAATATAGATTATATAAAATCATGCCTATTACATGCAAAAAATTGACATATTATTGTCATATGAACACCTGACATAATACCCTATGCTGTCATTCGTAAGGCTAAAATAAAAACAGAATGCGCGCACAGTGGAAGATTAAACATGTCTCATAATGACACTTACTCAAAGGGTTCGCTAACTTTATTCATAAATTCATACAAATGTGAAAAAAATAATTATGCATTTATTTAATATTCCTTTGGGAAAATTTAGATTTTTGGAAATTAAAACGGCATATGATAAATTCAATTTAATGATTTTTTATATTGTTCAACTCTAGTTTTAAAGACCATAGAATGTAACGCTGCATGTAGTAGTAGTAAGTTTTTTTTTATTAAAAATAATTATTTTGGGAAGTTATTTAAGATTTTATTGTGCAAAATGTTTTAATATTGATTTATCAGTATAATTTTTTTCAAAACAATTGATAACTAAAATGCTTGTTTTTAGGTTATTTCGAAATTTGTACGACGTAACAATTTACGTTCTGTCGATATTATTATGCAACCTTTCTTATGATGAACATTGTATAATAAAATTATCGACTTTCATCGAGGAAAACAATGTCAGGAAATTTGTAAATGTTATAGAATTATTCTTGTTGCAGCAAAATTTCGTTAGAAATTACAGAATTATGTATTACTTGATGTTCGAAATTACATGTAAATTTTGCATTTTGCACTGTCGCCTAAACAGCGAGACATTGGGTTAGTATTATTATTAACAATATTAATTCTGATTGTTCACAGATCATTATGCGAGAGTCCAATGGGTTCGCCTTGCCCATCAGACATGTACGATGGGAACTTGTCACTCTACGAGATTGATCCCCACGAAGTAAGTTTTTTATTTATTTGTAAGAAATCTGGTAAAATCAATTATTTTTAATCACAATTGCATCTTGATGATCATATTAATTTGTCATACTACTAAATATTTTTTTCTAAATATATTTCTTATTTCACTAAGGAATAAGTTGGTTCCTTGTGTGTCCTACAATACGTCATTATTTATTATAACTCTACAGTGCGCTTTATTTGTTGGTTTAAATTTTTAAATAATATGTGCATTGAAGGTGAACTGCACAACGTCAGATGCTTGCGGCAAGCTGAAAACTGCTTTCTTGTTCCACCTTCGTCGAGACACTGTCGCCTGCCGTAACATATTGGAGGAATTGTTCCCGTCCCCCGTCGGCTCGAGCCCCGCCTCCCCGGGTGTGGGTCGCCGCGGAGCCCCGCCCCTCGCCCATAACGGGGAGGAGCCTGATGTGGACGGAGTACTCGATCGCACAGTGATGAGGATCGCGACCGAGATGCTGGACGATGTACCTGCCGGTGATCCCAGGTCTGTAGCACCAAGGAAACAATAATTATTCTGTTAATTTAATTTTATATCCATTAATTATAACTAGCAATCGCCCTAAGCTCAAAATTCGATCAGCGACTTTTTGATCATAGACTATTTTCTGTTTGACATTTTCAGTATTCATAAACAATGAGTATTATCTACATCACTTGCTGTCACTTTTCGTTGAGTGACAATGTCGATATTTTAGAGGGTCTAAGTTCAAAGGCACTTGTCGGTTTAGGATTCGCAGTATTAATTTAATATACATATTAGTAACTTATATCATAGATACATTTTAGCTTTCTACACTCATTCTCCATATAAACTATAACCATGCCAAATCTCACAGTCTTCCGTGCACGCAATACGCTTAAAAAGGGGTACAAAGACTTTGCTTCACTTATTAATATAATGATGATGCAGGTGGAAGTTGCGGCAAGGCGGGCTGCAGACGAACATAGCGCTGGGCAGTTCGTCAGCGCTGCAGATCGCGGCGCAGCTGCGCGACAAGCAGCGCGCTTTCTCGCTCTTTATTGACTTCTTACGAGCTACTGGGCTCTGGAAACGACTCTCTCTCATAAGCCGGGGTAAACATCAAATCTTTCTTCTACTCCTTATTGTTGTGATTTTGAAGCCCGGTGACCACGGATTCTACAACTTCTGAGTTTCTTTGAGCGTTCCTATTATTTCTGGACTCGCCATTTATGTTAAGTTTTAAGGTTTAGTGTGAAACAGTTGACGGACGAACGCGGCGGCGCCGTCCCGCCCCGACCGCTGTTTGACCAGACTTTTATACCCCCGTTCCGTTGCATTGCATTAAAATATTGTATTCGTATGCTACAAATCTATCATTCTATCTGTCTTTGACTTTTTTTGATTTTTGACTCTGACATTCGCTCCTACAGAACACGGCGGCGGAGTGGTGAGCACCGCGGCGGGGCTGAGCGTGCTCGCAGAGAGTCTGGCCGCGGCTATAGCGCTGCGGAGGCTGCACCAGGGCGCCGACGCACAGCTTATCGACGCTGCAATCTATCAGGTACTCTGGACTCTGTCGCTATGACAGAACACGGCGGCTGACTGATGAGCACCGATTATTATTAGATATATAGATAGATAGCAGTGGTGAAGAGTCATTATAACCCGATGCCCATCAGCTTCCCTTTAATTATTGTCATAATATAATGTAAGTAATATATGTAGGCCAAATAGAAATGTTCGAAATTGATTTGATGCCTACAAATTTATCATAGCACACACACACACTCCACGTATTCGCACACACGCGCGCGCGCAAACATCATTAAACACTTACTCCATCACATAGTCCTAGCAGAACTATATTAGTTCAACCCGCTAACCCTCCACATAATGGAACTCTAACAGTTCAGATAAATTTGACGTTCGTAACTCGCTGGCCGCCGGCATATGAAAGTGTTAGAATATTCGTACTTTACAAGAGGAAGCGAGAAAGAGCGACCATATTATTACACGTAGTATTATTCAATTTAAAAGTTATATTTACTGATTTAACAGGTGCATACAATACTATCTTTGGTTTTTAACGTTTGAGATGTAGTATCCTTTCAGTAGGTCTGTGAGTGAATCGTACACGTGTGCTCGGTTTTAAAGTTTGTGGGTCTTTAATCGCCATACAAACATCGGTGACGGTGGTGAAGAGCTGATATTCTTTTAGATAAGAACTACTTTTTGCTCCAGCTTCTCTTTTTCAGATTTCCACCCTTCGCCGCTGATAGATAGATATATTTGTGGATGATATACGTTAGGAATACGTGATTTCAAATTCACCTTCATCAGCAACTCCGCATAGTGTAATAGCGTATTGTCGGTACGGTGTGCTGTAAACGAAAAAGTGAATACATATAAACTCATCAAAAAAGTCTAAGCAACATGTACTAATTTAAATTTTAGGATGGTTCTTCACATTATAACGTTGTATTTTATTTTTAAAATAATATCTTTAGGGTTCTATGATGTAAAAATAACAGCTGTTGTCTTTATAAGTTCTTTTAATAACAGAAATGAACAATATTAGAATATACTGTAGAAACTAAGATACATAAGAAACTAAATTTTTTTCTTACAAAATGAAATTTCTAAAGAAAATGTATTTATTGTGAAAGAATAGAACAATTTTGTAATGTACGCAATGAAACACGGACGATCGCAGAATGTGAGTGTATTATCGCAAGCGCATTGACAAAGGTGAACGTGGGGGTACATATGAAAAACTTAATCAATCTATACATTACATTGTCCTCCTTCTAAATAAAGATCATCTTAAAACTAACAGAAAGTATAAACGAATAAAACCTAATTTTATAGTTTAATCCACTATCTAAAAATCTAAAATTATTTCTTATTTGACCTTGATCTTAAAATCATAGAATGACCAGGCCCGAATCTTTATTCGTGGCCTCAGAGTGATAGCTTTAGGCGAGCTCTGTTTTTGGGTAATCTCTGAATCTACGTTATCTGTTTGTTTAGGTACCACCTCTTTCTGGATTTCGTTATTTATATCGGATGAAACAACGTTATTGGAACAGGGAAACTCATTAACCGGAACCATCGGCTCATTGTTTTCATTAGAATTAGTTTCTGTATCCAATTGTTGTGTATTTACACATGATAATGAATGACGTGATTTTCTTTTACTTAATAATTGATCGGTGTGGCGCTTAGATATGCGATCATCGTCTGTACCTTTAACAGTGTACGAGACAGGTCCTGTTCTATCGATAATTACACCATCTTTCCATTTTATATCTTTATTGACATAATTTCGCATCAGTAAAAACCCTCCCCTGGCAAAACTCACGCAACTTCCCACCACGGCGCGTCTTTTGCTCTATCTGCTTATCGTGGACTATTTCACTAGTAACCGGTCGTAACAAATCAAGCTTACCACGTAACCGCCGACCTAACATGGCCACTGCTGGCTCTTTTTGTGTTGTACAGTGCTCAACGTTTCTGTATGTAAATAGGAACCTAGAAATGGCTTTATTAAAATTTACATTTTCTATTGTTGCCTTTTTTAACACTTGTTTTACAAGTTTAACTGCGTTTTCAGCAGCTCCATTACTAGATGGATGATAAAGAGCAACTAGTACGCGTCTGATACCATTCATCTTTAAATAATGTAAATATTCAGCCGAAGAAAACGCTGGTCCGTTGTCACTCACTATACTTCTCGGGAGACTGAAACAAGCAAAAATTTTGCGCAAACTATTAATAACTGCCGTTGCTGAAGTACTATATACTTCTTCAACTTCTAACCACTTAGAATGAGCATCTATTAATATAAGAAAATACTTGTTACGATATGGCCCTAGAAAATCTATATTAAAACGGACCCAAGGTTCCTTTGGCCAGTTCCACGAATGTAATGGCGCTGGCGGGGCTTGTTCGCGTTGAGAAGCGCAAGCCTGACATTCACGACATATTCGCTCTATGTCTGCGTCTAACCCCTCCCACCAGACATAATTTCGTGCAACTTGTTTCATTTTGACAATACCTATATGCCCACTATGAATCTCATCCAAAGTAATAGAACGTAAGTTATTTGGTATTACAACGCGATAACCCCAAACTAAACAATTATTTTCTATGAAAAGATTATCTTTTTTTGAGAAATAAACCCTGTCTTGTTCACTTTCTACACATCTGGCCAACCAAATTTTATATACCCTACTATTTTGTTTAATTGTATATCTTTCTTTGTTTCCTTTTGTACTTCATAAAATGTAACTGGTAAATCATTTTCTATAAAATGCAAATAGCTACCAATATAATTTTCAGAATTAATGTTATATTTATCGCTTGACTGTAACGGTAATCGAGACAATGAATCAGCAAAACAATTTCTTGTGGAAGGTACAAATTCTATGTCAAAATTATAAGCTGCCAATCGTATCGCATACCTTTGCAATCGACTCGCAGCTGTCTGCGGGATGCCTTTATTTTTCCCAAAAATAAAACTTAAAACACGGTGATCACTACGTAATATGAAATGTCTACCATACAAATATTGGTGATGTTTGGTTACTCCTAATAAAATAGCCAGTGCTTCTTTATCAAATTGAGAGTAATTAAGTTCGGCCTCATTTAATGTGCGAGAAGTACAGAAACGAGTCTCTCTGAACCGTCAGGAAATCTGTGAGTAAGCACTGCACCTAGCCCATACGCACTGCTGTCCACAGATAATATTAACGGTAATGTAGGGTCATAATGAGCCAACACCGGACTGCTACTCAACATGTTTTTGATTTCATTAAAAGCTCTTTAACACTGATTATCCCAATTCCATTTAACGTCTTTTTTTAATAAATTATATAATGGATGTAAAATACTACTAATATTCATACAAAAATTAGCGTAAAAGTTAACTAAACCTAAAAAACTTCTTAACTGAGATATATCTTTAGGAGTGGGGGCGGTCACTATCGCCTCAATCTTTTTCTTATCAGTGTGAAGACCAAACTTATCTATGCAGTAACCTAAATAAGTGACACTATTTTAAAAAAAATCACATTTTGACCAATTTACACGTAACCCTGCATCCCTCAATCTACATAGTACCGCTCGTAAGTTTTTAAAATGAGTGTTTCTGTCTACTCCAGTAACACAGATGTCATCTTGAAATACCACCGTACACGGCAAGCCAATAATGGTTTCCTCTATTAATTTTTGAAAGTTCTCTGGTATGCACTTTAAACCGAACGGTACGCGTTTGTAAATGAAAGTACCCAAATGTGTGGTAATCGCCGTCATCGGTTGTGAGTCTTCCGTAAGAAGTAATTGCTGATAAGCATTAGATAAATCAATTTTTGAATATTGTTCTCCTCCCGCTAATTTAGCAAATATTTCTTCAATTCGAGGGACCGGATAATGAAAATCTTTTAAAAGTGGATTGATTGTGACCTTATAGTCACCACAAATACGTATGTTACCTTTTTTTTTTAACTATAGGAACAATAGGTGTTCCGTAATCTGAACGATCCACCTTACATATGACGTCATCTTGCTGCAAACGTTCAAGTTCGCGCTCAACCGGCTCGCGCAGTGCTAACGGGAGCGTCCGCGCTTTTACATAAATCGGAGTTAAATCTGTTAAATGTAATTTAATGCGAGATTTATAAGTTCCTAACCCATCAGCAAATACTTCTGAAAATTCTCTACGTAATGCTTCTATCGAACATTTGTTTATGTCTGGCATTATATTATGACAATGTGTAACATTCAAATTCAAACAGCGTATCCACGTACGGCCTAACAACGGTGGGCCCCCGTTCTCTATAATAAATAATTTTAAATTTATATTTATTTGTCCGTAAACAACGTTAACCATAATATAACCCAGAGGTCTAATCACATCGCCAGTATATGTTTTTAAACTAGGCGACTCCTTAATTATGTTTTTAAGTGAGAAACATTCATCATAATACCTCTTAGAAATAACAGAAATTTTACTACCAGTGTCAATTTCAAACTTAATAACACAATTCTCAACCTTAACATCAAGTAAATAAGGACCATCAGTATTATTACATAAAAAATTGTAAAAACTTAAATCACCGTCAGAATTCGATTCACTCAAAAAAAATTGACTTTTCACTCTCCTCGACGAATTTGGTCCCGAATCTACGTCGTACTTACGACACATGACCTTCAAATGTCCTTTTTCACCGCACCGATCACAAGAGTACATCTTGAACCTGCATCGCGCGGCCACGTGATTGTCCTTGCCGCAACGCGTACAGGGGGCCGCACGGCCGGCGCGTCGCACGCTGTCACCCGGCCCCGGCACCGCCACGCTCACCCGATGTAGCCCGTCTACCTCGCCGTCGCCCGCACCGCTCTCGGCACAGCTACCGCTACCACCGCCCGCCGCAATCGTCGCGTGCCGCTTCAAGTGCTAAAGCAAGCTCCACTGCCCGCTTGTAATATAAATTTTGTTCAGCAATCAGCCGGGATCTCATATCCTCAACACGAAGTCCAGAAACGAACTGATCTCTTAAATTTACCTCTAGACAGTCACTAAAATTGCAAGTTTTAGCGAGATGTTTTAAATTTTGTAGGTATTCGCTTACAGTTTCTTCACGTCCTTGCTTCCTTTGCCGAAATACATGTCGTTCTGCGATCTCCGACCGTCGCGGTTCCAGATGTTCCTTGATTATTCTCTCTAATTCTTCAAAAGATTTGTCTTCAGGATGATCAGGAGAACACAAATCACACATCAGCTCATAGCACGCGACTCCTACATGCGTCACTAAAGTCGCCACATGCAACTCTTTCCCGATGTTATTCAACGCTATAAATTGCTTCACACGTCTACAATATGCGTCCCAATTATGTACGCCTATTAAAAAACTTTCAATTGACCCGAATGGCATTTTGAAAATTCCTTTAACCGACTGCGCCAATGTAATGTACGCAATGAAACACGGACGGTCGCAGAATGAATGTGTATTATCGCAAGCGCATTGACAAAGGTGAACGTGGGGGTACATATGAAAAACTTAATCAATCTATACATTACAAATTTAATACAAAGTATGGGCTCCTCTGCTATGCAGAACTTGTCGGCAACGATTATTCATTGAATTAATGAGACTGTTTATGTCATCTTGCGGTATTCGCTCCCAATGGAATTGTAGCAAATCCTTCAGCTGTAGGGTTGTTGTCGCTCCGTCCAAGTCCTTCAAAACACGTCTCTGGAGCATGTCCCATGCGTGCTCGATGGGGTTGAGATCTGGCGATTGTGCAGGCCAGGGTAATACCCGGATGTTCTCCGTTGCAAAGTATTCACTGGTTCGCCGAGCTGTATGTGAACGCGCATTGTCATGCATTAACCTAAAATCGGAGCCAAAGGTTTGTGCAAATGGGTAGACATAAGGTCTGAGAATATCCTCAATGTAATTTTCAGCTTTCATGTTTCCATTTACAAAAACGAGCTCAGTTCGCCTGTTCTTCATAATACCCGCCCATAACATAACTGTTGAGCCGCTGTATGGATGAACTTCCTGAACGCACCTGAGCCTTTCAGTATTTCCGGGCTGACGATACACTCGCACCCTTCTTGTATCAGGCTTAAACCCGAATCGCGACTCATCGGAAAACATAATTTTATCCCATTGTTCCTGGGTCCATGTTATGCGTTCTCTACACCATTCATATCGACGAGCGCGATTCCCGTGTCGTATCGGTGGGCACCTGATTGGGCGTCGAGCTCGTAGGCCGTACTCATGCAGTCGATTACGCACAGTTTGAGGACTTACATCAACACCACTTGAAATTTGTAGCCTCAAACTTATCTCTCGAGCAGTTAACATCGGCTGGCGTCTAGCAGTCAGTTGTATGTACCGGTCTTGCCGAGTGGTTGTACTCCTTTTACGGCCTGGATGCTGTTCAGCGGGTTCTCCTGTATTATTGTAGCGCTGCCAAAGACGACAAATAACACTTCTATGAATGCCAAAATGTCGAGATACCTGAGATTGATTACTTCCCGCTTGCAACATCCCTACAGCTCTTTGCATTTCATCTGCCATCAAATGACGTCGCTTCATGACGCAAAGAATATCTAACAATTCAATTTTGTCGCTAACTTTATTTAAATGGTTGGTAAAATTATAAAATCAAGACTAAACGTAGCAATTAAAACGCACTTAAATTCAAGCAAATTCGCAGTCATTTGAATTTTATGAAAAAACAAAATATAATCAAATTTTTTTTTTACAACCAGCCAGTATGTCATCAATAACAAAAAAGTTTACTTACCTACGCACTTTGTTTGAGTAAATATTTAGAAATTAATTAATATAAATGGAAAAATTTGTAATATCACGCATGTTGCTTAGACTTTTTTGATGTGTGTGTTGGGTACGCGTCACTTCCCCTCTGCGTGAGGGAGGGGGGGGGGTGTGACGTTTCCCCGGTTTGGACGGGCGTTTTGTTGCGCCGGATGCCCGTCTCGTAGACACCGTACGGATGCCAGTGGGCGGCGTGATGTTAGTGGTGAGGGGGTCCGGGGGGTGCAATAATGCACGACCGCTTGAGGTGCCGGGTCTTCAATGAAAGTCAATATCTTGTTGATTGTTCGCAGGACGACCAAAGCTTTCTTCTTGTAGTTACTCGTTGCTTGTACTTGTAGACTCGTTGAATTGCACCGTGCCCAATACGGCCCTTCTTCGAGCTTAAGTGGTTCGAGGAATGACCGTAAAGAGAGCCCCGTTTTATTCCGTGTTTATTTCGTGTTTTAACTTTACTTTTCGCTTTGGTTGCCCTGTTAAACTCTTTATATTTCTCTCATTATATATCTTATGTATACATGTTATATATCAAAATGTTCCTCTTTGAATTACCTATCCATTACATATTCACTTATAATATACATTACGTATACATTCCGTACATAAGGCAAAAACAATGTAATTTATGGGCGACATCACTATTTTCCGCTCGTAAAATCTCTATAACATTCGATATACTTACTCTATTGGCTTACTCTATATGTTAATCTATTCTATGTTAGTTATATTTTCACATATGTGACACACAATACATAATCGTTTATATACATCTTAACATATAACATGCAACTTGTAATGTAGCGTATTCGCTTACATTTTTCTATAATATTGTCAGTATTAACCTATTTTATTGTAACTCATAGTATGTAACACGTAAATATAATAATAACACATAATACCCTAACCTAAGACACGAAAAACAACTGTTCTGTCGCCAACAGTGTGTATTTATATATTTTCTATATTTGCTCTGCACATTGATGGCACGAGTACTGTCTCTGATGATAAGCACAGTACACAATCCTAATACATAGGTGACTACCGAGAGATCTGCATGGTAAAGCAGTAAACTGCGTATCGCTCACTCGCAGTCGGTGCCTGACTATACGTTTGATATGAATGTGGTCCGAAGCTCTCGTCTGGCTGGTTTGTTTATGTAAACTGCATCTAAGTCGGTATCGCAGGTGGTGTGCGGTGGAGAGGGAGGTGTGTCGTGCGAGTGGGAAGAGGAGAGCGCGGTATGCTCGGCGCTGGAGGCCGGCTCGCTTTCCGCCAGCGACGTGTGCTACCGACGCGTGACGCGCGTGCACCACGTGCTGCGCGCTCTGGCACAAGCGCGTCCACACCTGCGCACGAGCACGCGCACGCAGGACGCACGCGCAGCCGCCGCGCACGCCAGCGCCACGTTCTCACTACTCACTGTTAGTAACATCTATACGAATAAATTAAATTGATGTGTGTTTGTATTGTCACAATAACTGTGTTTTACAGTTAATTTAGTATAATGAAAGTAAATATGATGGCGATTGTGCAGGATATTCTGACAGAGGTGCACAGGTGCAGGACGCTGGCTCAGTCCCAACAGGCGCCGCCGCAGCTCGGCCCGAGAGCGCTGATACCGGCACTCCTAGATCTAATTAAATATGCTCTCAAGTAAGCTTCATTATTTATTACTACAATTAGTAATTGTTAAAAAGGAGTCATCGTAGAACACGTGACAGATGTGGAACAATAAAATTAGTTATTATTGGAAAATACGGGCAAAAATGTCTTACCAAGAATTAGCCTATAGATGGCGCTAAAACAAATTTAACCTTGACTGTATGTACAATCGATTTTTGCCTCAAACAGCGCCATTAGATGTTTAAAAGCCTCACTGTGTTTTACACTAATAGCTAGGCTCCAAGGGATGATATATATGCCAATTTTACGTTCATTTTTGTGACGTAAAGAAGCCAAAGGGTTAGAAATAAATTCTGATCTAAGGCGGCGTTTAAGTATTACCTATGCAAATCTATACTAATATAATAAAGCGGAAAAGTTTTTTATTTGTTTGTCTGTTTAAACGCTAATCTCTGGAACTACAAAATACTAAATTCTTTTTGTATATGATAGCCAGGCTCTCCAGAAACAGTATAAGCTATTTAAGATTAGGCTACAACTCTCAGATAGTTTTAAATAATGTTTTTTGTTACGTAACCAGCTTACGTAATACTTAAAAACCTTAAAAATATAACTATTTTTCCAAGTAAACACTTTTGTTGTTATTTACAGTATTAGTGTAATAACGGTTGTGTCATAGGGAATGCGCACACTTGTGCGAGGACGCGAACCTGCGCGCTCAGGTGTCCCAGCGCGCGGGGACGCTCGCGGACCTGCTGCTCACGGAGGCGGAGGCGCTAGCACGGGACCCGCACACTGTGCATCTATACGAGAACATCAGGAAGGATCTTCTGCGCAGCTTCAGTCAGTATCAACGTCTTTTCACTTTCTTATTTAATATTCGGTTTGACAGTTACATTCAAATGTGTCGATGAGAGAGTGAGAAAGAGTATGTGTGTGTACTTTTAATTGTAAAGGTAATATAATGTAACACTGCCCATAGTAAATAAAAAGTTATGTTGTTTGAACAACGTAAAAAATTTTATATTAGGTCATGATGAAATTGATACAACGTAACAATTTACGTTCTATGGATACGTCATGCAAACTTTTCAACCTTTCTTATGATGAACATAGTATAATATAATAATACGCATTAGCAGAATTGTAAAAACCTCTTTATGACATTTCTTAGACACACATTAACGTACATTGATAACAATTTCATCTGTAAATTGTTTGCATAATTTTGCATTTAATAACATGAGAGTGATTGAAATGAGTGTATTATAATTATTATAGTGGAAGAGGGTGAGACAGAACGGGCGGCCGTGCTGGCGGAGAAGTTCAAAGACTTCGAGCTGCTGATAGAGCTGTGCGTCAAGAACGACGACATCCAGAGGCTTTACTCATACATAGACAAGTATTCTAATGAGGTCAGTACTAACAAATTATTTAAAATAACTATACAAGTCTTTGTAATAAATAAATCACGAAAAATTTGTTGCGGCAATGAAAACTGTTGTTAAAATTTGTCCCCAGTTAATCCCCACTCGCTCTGCATTAGTTACAAGGGGCTTATTATCCATTTTCTAGTTGCTGTAGAGGTATTTCAAGAAGAAGGATATAGTCAGTGCGAATTCAAATTTTCATATTATATATGTCTTCTCAGTTTTTCTTCGTTTTAATGAACGGAAATGGAAAACAGTATGGGGGCACGGATCATAAATTGTTACGTTGGCGACACTCAAAGTTTTTAGAACTGGCCACTTGTAAATGATATAATAAAAAAATAAATTTAGATTTTGAAAATGGAACTCTTTTACCAATATTATTGTGTATGTATTTTATTAATCCGTCATTTGTTTGCGATTTGGCGGCATATTGAAAATTGTCTGTGTCACGTCAGCATAAATTTAACGCGAGAAAACTTTCGTACAATGATTTTTTATGACTTTCGATGTCATCTAATCAACAAGAATGTTATGATAGATTTCGATTGGCCTTTCACGGTGAATCCCCATCCCATGCCACTGTTTACAACTGGTTTAATGAGTTTAAATGTGGTTGCACTAATCTCACCGATGATCTGCGTGAAGGACGACCTTCTACGGCGACAGCAGAAGGTAACAATCAGCGTTGTGCGGCGTATGATAGAGACTGACAAAAGAGTGACTTATCAGCAGATTCGAACAAGTTTAGGCATCGGTATGACTCGAAGTGCACAAAATCCTCCATGAACATTTAGCGGTCAGGTTTGTGCCTGGTGGATAACTCATAATTTGACAGGGGCCCAAAAACTCTGTCGTGTTGATCGGTGTCGTGAAATGGTTCAAAGATATAACGGAGGTGACTCAAATGCTTAGTTCGACATACTTACGGGCGACGAAAGCTGAATTTATTGTTATGATCCCGAAACTAAGAGACAGTCTGTTGTCCGGGAATTTCCTTCCGAGGAGTTGTCAACTAAAGTAAATAGAAGTCGTCGAAGGGTGGGAAAAAAGATGGTGGTCTTGTTCTTCGGAAGGACAGGTCATTACGCAACAATTGTTTTAGAGGATCGAAAAACAGTTACTGCAGAGTGGTGCACTAACAATTGTTTGCCACTTGTCTTGAAAAGAGTTCGGGAGAAACGACCTCGCAGTAGGATCCTCATTCACCACGACAACTCGTCGTACACTGCCAAGCAAACAATCTCCTACTTGGCGACATCAGACTTGGAATTGCTGGGTCACCCGCCCTATAGCCCAGTCATATTAGGGCTTTCACCTCGGAATGAAAGATAATAAGCTGCAAATTGGTATGAACCTTTGTTTTGTCATTCTAAATGTTGTCTCAAAAGTCACAATCGTTATCGTGTCCGCGTCTCAAGATATTCAAGGTCAAAGGTCACAAAAATCGGTTTTTCGCGAATATCTGGCTTCCTATCGGTTAAATGAGATTTGCATTTATTATAAAAGTTGTAGGCTATAAAATTCCCTACAACTTTTGTTTAAACTTTTTTTTCATACAACCAACCGTTTTGAAGGTAGAGCGCGAAGAGTGCACATCGTACAGTCATATACGGCCTAATGCAAGGTCAAGCGTGAGTTATGGTTATCAGTACGTTATAAAGTCAATTATTTACTTGGAAATTATAATTATTAAACAATGCCTATTATTTATGTACTAACTATTAATTATTTATATTTAATTAAAGTAAGTAACTTGATTATTTAATCAATTCTTAATTTAATTTCAAAATTTAATTTAATCAATTATTATATCACAACAAAACAAGCCAGAGATGATGCTGATGTTCTCATCATTGACACAGCTATTGCCTTATCAGAACATCAAAAGACTGCTGTCATCATAGGAGAAGATATCGATTTGCTCGTTATTTTAATTGGACGTACTCAGTCACATCATCAGGAATTTTTTTTGAAAAAAGTTGGCAAAGGCAATGTCAAAACACAAATATATTCTACTAAAAGTTTTGACCAATATCCTCGTACTAAAAAGCACATTTTATTTTTACACGCATTCAGTGGCTGTGACACTACTTCTGCGCTATTTAAAAAAGGAAAAAAAACTGTTACTAGAGCATTGGAAAAAATTCCTGATTTAGATAAACTGGTGGAAGTATTTCAACAAGAAAACTGCCCAAAACAAACATTATTAGAAAATGGAGTGCGCATCTTGTTGGCATTATATAATGCTCCAAAATCTGAGGACAACATTGATCATTTCCGCTACACGCAATTCATCAAATTTACAAAACTAAATAAACCTGTACAACTGTCAACACTTCCACCAACAAGTGTAGCAGCTCATCAACACATAAAACGTGTCTACTACCAGATTCAAACGTGGTTAGGGAAGGACTTAGAACCTCAAGAATGGGGCTGGATGCTTGAAAATGAAATCCTGGAGCCCATACGAACGTTATTACCTCCAGCACCAGCCGAACTACTAAACGTAATATTTTGCAATTGCAAAAATGGTTGTGGTTCCCGCTGTGGATGCAGAAAATCAGGGCTACAATGTTCTTTAGCTTGCGGCCAGTGCAACGGACAAGCTTGCCTCAACGCTTCACTGTATCCAAGTAATCCCGATGAAGAAAATACATATGATCCCGATATTCTGGAAGGTTTGGAGATGAACATGACAGATAATGAGGATGATGACAATGAATCGAACATTTTTGATCGACAAGAAGAAGAAGACGACGAAGAAGAAGAAGATAATTAGCTTCCATTTCCAATTTCATTACAATTAAAATCAACAAAGATACTTTTGATATTTGAACTCACATTTTGACAAATGTATATTATGCCGTATTTAATAATAAATAAAAATATGTGTAAAATATATACTCTTACTATCATTTTAACTTAAAATAAAACTAAAATATATAATCCAGAATTAATAATATTTTATACTTAAATAGTTAAATATGAATAATTATATATAAATAATCAAGTTACTTACTTTAATTAAATATAAATAATTAATAGTTAGTACATAAATAATAGGCATTGTTTAATAATTATAATTTCCAAGTAAATAATTGACTTTATAACGTACTGATAACCATAACTCACGCTTGACCTTGCATTAGGCCGTATATGACTGTACGATGTGCACTCTTCGCGCTCTACCTTCAAAACGGTTGGTTGTATGAAAAAAAACGTTTAAACAAAAGTTGTAGGGAATTTTATAGCCTACAACTTTTATAATAAATGCAAATCTCATTTAACCGATAGGAAGCCAGATATTCGCGAAAAACCGATTTTTGTGACCTTTGACCTTGAATATCTTGAGACGCGGACACGATAACGATTGTGACTTTTGAGACAACATTTAGAATGACAAAACAAAGGTTCATACCAATTTGCAGCTTATTATCTTTCTTTCCGAGGTTGACCCCCTTTTTTTACCTAATATGACTGGGCTACTATAGCCACGATCTCGCACCTTGCGATTTTTATTTATATCCGAAAATAAAAGAAAAACTTCGAGGAAAGCGTTTAATGGACGCCGAGGAAGCAGTGTCTGCGTTTCAAAATGCCGTCGAAGAGACCCCTGAGGACGAGTGGACAAAGTGCTTTTCTCAGTGGTTCCATCGGAAGCAGCAATGTATTGATGTAAATGGACACTATTTTCAAAAGATATAACAAAACTAATAACTTGCTGGTTTGTTCAGTTTTTGATTTTCTAACTTTCAGTGTCACCTAACGTAATATAACTAACTGTCATCTCGAACCCAATAGTTGAAGTATGAAACTACTGAATCCAACCTTCAGTATAATACCAGTTATTGGCTGTCTTGTTATTAATGATTGTATGTAATAGTGTGGACTGTATTGCTTAGAAGTTTGTTCAAATAAAAGGTTTCCATAATTTCACACTAAAGTTCGAGGCAGCACTTGTTACTATAGCGTAGTCGTTAGGAGACGGACTTTGTACAGTTTGTATACCGGGCGCCGTTACATTTAAGGCGGGGGAGCGCCTCGGATCGCACCTCTCACCCCTGCGTTATTTCTGCCTCGTAACCCTTTTATTTATTTTCGCACCTTATAACTATATATAGGCTAACTGTTGCCCGCGAATTCGCTATACAAAAATTCAGAAAATTCGCAAAACGGTCACAACCGTCAATGACGTTTGTCCGAATAATTTGTCCAAATGATGTAGTGTGAAAGACAAAGTTTATCTACTTTAAACAGCAGAAGCGATAAATGTATTTATTTTGATTTAAGGATCAATTTGTTACCACCAAATGTGCATTAAAAATAAATTATCAATTTGTATTGTATATATGGTTCACTATTTTGGCCATAATGGCTTACACACAAAAGGCAGGCTTTTTTTATAGGACTATTTAAGATAAACATTTGCATTATATGTTATATACGTGTAACTCAACGGTTTTTGCAGCGCACGCCAGAATAGCTCGCAGATGGTAGAATTTGTTCGTACTTACTTGACACTTATCGTAATATTTTGTACAATTCACACAATATCTTTATAAATTATAACCTATGTGTTATTCTGATGTATAAGCTATATTATTGTAAAGTTTCATTAAAATCCATTTAAAAGTTTTTGCGTGAAAGAATACCTAACATCCATCCATGCATACAAATTTTCGCGTTTATAATATTAGTAGGATTATAGGATTGGTTTATCCTATAAATATTTTCATATATTTACATGCTTAATAATTCTAAGTAACTATGTCGGTCGTCATACACAGTGAATATCAGACGAAACCTTAAATTTAAACCAAACCGATAACAATTTAAGCCGAAACCGTATGATGTCGATAGAGAGAGGCACTGAAGCGGTTGATGTCGATACGCGAATATCAATGTCGATAGATATATTAAGAATATAGTTACATATATATTTATATTAAGAATTAAACATGAACAAAAGAAATAAACATGCTAAAGGCTTACTTTTGTAAATAATCTTTCCAAAAATCAGTACTTAGATGTAAAGTACAGACTCCTAATTAATTGAGTACTTGAAATTTAAATCGTGTTCACATTATTTTTAATACAACTCGAGATGTATACATGAATTTCGGCCGAAACCAAACCCGCGGTCTGTCATTAGTCGTTATATAATATTATATGTGTGTGTGTGTGTGTGTAGGGCATATGCTCGATGACTTTCTCTTGGCTATGCGACTCGGGCGGCGCCGGGCGAGCGTTGCTAGTGCGCGAGCTGAGCGCGCGGTATCCCGACCAGCTGTCCGCCTGGGCAGCCGTGTCGTCGAGCCGGCGCGAGCTGAGCGCGCTGCACGAGCTGAGCCGAGCGCGGTACTCGAGCGCCGCGTGCGCGCTCACGTCGCTCGCTGAGGAGGAAACCGCTTCGCTCGAGCGCATGACGGTACACGTACCAACATTATAACCAAGCGTATTATTCAACGTTTAATCGATATTGATTCGTGTTGACGTTCATTCAACCAGGGGATGCTAGTAATGTAAATTAAATTTACTATATTTAATGTAAAATCACACATTAAAATACTCTCAACTGACTACGATACGTGACATCATACGAGTACTCGCGGTGCGGCGGCGATGCTCCTATAAGACGCAGGGAGTACAATACTGGGGGGTATTCGTCGATGTCCTTGGGATCAGTTATGTGAAGTGATCGTGAGCAATTAATTTATTGTTCAATATATAAATTATTCTCATTTGTCGTCCATGTCAAGAGCATAATTACCGAGTTTTTATATTAATTTTAATTTATACATTTCAATATAATTTAATTATTTATAAATATTTTTTTTTTATATTAAGCTCTTTTAAAAGTCGATACGTAAACAAAAGTTGATATAGGTTTCTAAAATAAGAAAGATAATAAAGACGCTGAAATATAAATAAAGAGAACCACGTTGCTTTAATAGTTTGAGTTGTTTCAGACGATGGCGTCCCTTGCGAAGCTGTGCCTCGTGGCGAGCTTGGAGTTGGGTCTGGAGCCCGTCGAGTCGGAGAGCTGGCGCAGCGTGGAGAACCGGCTGGCGGTGAGCGAGCACCACGCCGCGTTGCCGCGCTCACTGCGTCTGCGATACGGGCTCGACGAGGAGGACTCGCGCGTCATGCACCCCGAGGAACTCTTGCAGGTCGGACACGTGGAGGCGGAATTTTCCTCTAAAATATATAATAACTTTATTCTTTAATCATAATTCAGTTATGATACTGACATAGCTAGGTAGATCCATTGCGCAAAATAAACCGGTGCTGTTGTAAATAAATATAACATATTGCATTAAGAATTAAAAAGAAAGGGATAATTAAAAAAAATTGAGAACAGTTCTTGAAATGTTGCTGATGAAAAATTGACTAGTTCTCTTTTTTAAATTCGGTCTTAAATTATTATTAATTATTGTCCGATTACAGAAAAAAAAATTTACTATAATTTTTTAGGGTGTAGAAAATCGCAAAACTTTATTTTAAAGTTTACTACTCGTAAACAGGCGAAAATGCTGTCAGGCATATTAGTCTTTATATTATCTTTTTTATGACGTCACTCAGGTCGAAAACAAACATTTGACATTTAGCAAACGGCAAACGTTCATCATTGCAAAAATCTCGATACTTTTTATGTCATAAACGTCAATGTCACGACATGGACGACAATGTTTTCACAATTCAAAATATTAAAAACAATAATTGTTAAATTGTAAATAAATCTAGCCATCTTAAATTTTTAGTAATTGAAATATGTAGTTCCGGGCTCTATTATGTGATGTAGATTCACGCACACATGGACAAATTATCGAGTGTTTCTAATCTTTGAATCATTGACTTATTTATTTTGATTTTCATAAATAATTTGTATGAACTTGTACCGGTGTATTATTTATATTCATTCATCATTCATTCTAGTTTATGGTAACATCATCTTCACTGGGCGTAGACTAAAAACATGCCTCTACGAGTAGTATGAAGTGTAGGATATGAAATAGGTCCATTGGTCCATAATTTTTGCTCTAGAGTATATTTCCGTCTTCTATTTAGCAATTTAGGCAGTTTTATGGCAAGCCAAATGTACTAGTTACGTTAATTAGTGCTTTCCAATATCTAAAACCAAGTAATCAGGTCCTGGGACTAGCCAGTTGTCGACCTTCAAGTTAACCTCAAAGGAGAATTATGCTAATATTATTTGTACTTTTCAAATTAGAATTTAGTATATTATTTGTTCTATACTTTCAATTCTATTGATATCAGTGGATGTGTATGTTATTCGTCAGTGTTTCTAAATGAAAATATGTTGTTGTAAAATAAGTTTTAATTCTAAAAATCTGTAAGTTCATACGGCGAACACGCTTTCAGGCCATGACTCGTGGTTATTGGGCTGTAAAATGTTATCAAAACATTATTTATTATCGGAATCCAGTGTATAACCGTAATTAGTTATCTGGCTTTCAGTAACAGTCGTCAGTGTGAACAATTTCATTCATTAAAAGGCAAATTTTATAAAAAATACAATGGCGCGCGCATCCCGCCTCTTTACTCTCGGTCGCCGCGACAGACGACGTAATTTTTTTGGCGCCCTCGTGACATTCGAAAGGTTAAAAGTCCTCATATGTTAGTAAACATTTAGTTTATTTATAAAAGTCAGTTTTACTTCTTCTGTGTTTCTGCTGTTATCCTATCTACCCTTATTATGAAGTGTCTATTTGTGAACAAGGTAATGTTGTTACAGATGTACATAAAAGCTGAGAGCATGACTCTGACGGAGTATGACTACAAGAAGGCGCTGGACCTCACCGACTACATACAGGACATGGAACAGAGGGACGATCTAAGGCTTAGGGTATATACATTCTTGCATACTTTAACACTAGCTTTTCCTCGTAGTTTTCCTAGTAAGTCAAATGCTTTGAGGTTCTATCTTTCCATTAATCTAGCGTGGCTCACGACAATGCCCTTTGTTTATTTTTAATATAGGCTACAATCTTTTACGATTTCCAACTAAATTTCTATCATTTATAAAACAACATTTACGAAAAATACGTTCCACTGTTCACATTCACTTACATGATTTTACATGAATGAGAATAAAAAAATTGGCGTTGAAACATTTTAATTTAAAATGTATACATTTCACTAGCGGTGGGTGATTATGAGATAAACTAATGTAATCATTCGATTATAAAGATATTTCGATTATAGCCATTAGTAATTACTAATATTAGTAGAAATTTCGATGATGAGTGATCATTCTTATTCGTAATTCGATTTTGAAATATCTCGATTATGTAAATCTTTTCTAATCGCCCACCTCTATATTTCACACTCTAGTGACGATGAGAGGCAGGATCTTATAATAAAAGTAGAACTAATGTGCAATTAACTCTTTATACATTTATGTTCCAAAATAATACATCCATATGTATTCACATTATGACGTGCATAGCTATTTGTACTCTAATATAATTTTATGTGATATGATGTCATAAGCTTTATGTAACATTGAGTGCGGAACGAGGGCAAACAATATGTTGACATTTGAAAATTACCCATTTCAGGGAGTTTAATTGTATATTAAACTGAACACTATACTTATCTCTTTTGCACTATGGAAGCCTTCATTAAATAAATGCGAGTGGGATTTCCAGTAAGCGTAAAAGACATTTTATTACAAGGCAATTTTTAACAGAAAAGAAAACCACCTTCAATGATTTTGAAGAGTTCCCTAGTGTATCTTCGAAGTTGAAGGTCCAATGCCAATGAAATTAAAAAGGGGTCACCCTTGAGGTAGCCCCTATGAAACAAAAAAAAAATCATATAAATCGATTCATAAACAACGAAGTTATGGCTGAACATCCATAAAAAATAAAATATATTACTCATTTGAATTGAGTAACGTCCGTCTTTTTTGAAGTCAGTTATAAATTATTTGACTGTTCCTACATAAGATTGACGTTAGCCGAGGTGAGGTGCTCCAGTCGATAACGAGGGCGGGGAAGGGAAACGCGTGCAATTGCGTGACGTAGGCGCACACTCACAGTACGGTGAAGTGAACAGTGTAACGTCTTCATACGATCGACCGAAACGAAATCTAGGTAAACTTCAGTACACAATAGTCGTGAGTACGTAATTTATAACTAATAACAAGATATTCTATTAGCTACTTGCTAGTATTTGAAACTGTTTTTGATTTATTAACCTTTTTGATGTAAACATCTATAGGCGAGGGGTAAACCTGATTGTTGACGTGGTGATAAAGGCCGTGGCGACGCATCGTCCGCTATATGTTCTTTAATTTTTAGTGTTCAGTGTTTCTTTCTTTCTTTCTTTC
This sequence comes from Saturnia japonica, assembly GCA_033032175.1. NCBI lineage: Eukaryota > Metazoa > Arthropoda > Insecta > Lepidoptera > Saturniidae > Saturnia > Saturnia japonica. The sequence continues at coordinate 16,239,324 of CM065325.1, forward strand.
TTTTATTCACTAAGATGTTTCACATCTATCGGGCATCCCATGACGGCCAACATTTTTTTAAACTTATTGATCTCGAAACTATAAATAAAATCCAAGTAGAAATAATTTATGTAAAAAACTTACAAAATTTACAGTATTATATTTTGTTGAAAAGATAATCATTACAAATTAACATAGCATTATCCAATACGTAAGTAGTTCAACCAAGAAACACAGTACGAGGGCAGCCCTAGTCTGTTGTGTATATGTATCGAGTGGCTACAGGTAATTATTGCAAAAATACTGCCGGGATAACATACTGTTTACTTTAGTGTACTGTGTAGTGTACATGAGACGGTCGGCCAATATAATTGACAATGCGGAGTCCCGGTGACTTTCCACAGTATATACAATAGTTGACGTTTCACATCTGCATGTGTGAAAGAGGGAAAGAGTGAGGTGTGTATGGTTGGCAGGTGTGGTGCGCCTGCATCCTCCACGACGAGTGGTCCGAGTGCCGCGTCGACAGCCCCGCCGACGAGCTCGACTCCAAGACATTCTTCCGGCTCGTCAACCTCGTGAATCTCATGGGTACAACAATTACACCATTCCCTGTTCATCAACATGCACTTGTCACGATAACCCATATTTATATTATTATACAAGCAACCGCCCGGAACTTCGTACGCGTTATTTCTCTGCTGCAAAAAAAGACATCTCTGAACGCGTATTGCTTATAAAAATCGTAGTTTTAAAAGTTTAATAGCTTTTTATTGAATGAAGATATTGTGGTCATATTATTTTAGATAAAGACCAAGTATCTAAGGAGTAAAATAAAGAAAATTTGATCGAAATCTATTCAGTAGTATTTGCGTGATGCGCGCGCGCACAACGGCAAACTTCGTATCATTTTGTTTATTTCATTCTTGTTAAATTTCATTTTGTTCTGCTTTTTCCAAACGCAGCGTGCTGCACCGCAGCGTCACCTGTCCCGATTTTTACCAGAAAACTCTTCCATGGCCATACTGAACAAAACAATTTCAATTTCCCATTTTTCCAGATATCTTTTCTGATCTTTCTTTCCTTAGAAACCCCATTCGGACTATTACTATCTGTACTGGTAAATCACCGATATCAGCCTGATTTAAATATCTGGGTAAAGGATTACAAATTCAGGCGCCTGGGGTTTTGAGTGCACTGCCGATTCATCCGTCCTATCAAAAATTTATAGTATATAATAACATAATGTCATATATTGTGTCCTTTATACCGTTTTACACTAATACGAAGCTAATTTGACGCCATGTTGGGGTTCTCACATATACGCGCGCTCATTGGGTGATACTTGACGCATTAATTGAGCGCGTAATTTGAGCAAGCTCATAGCCAACTTTCACCATGATGGGAAACCCTGACAACTACGTCCTTTTTCCCCAAATAGTACCATTTAAACAAAAGAGTTAGTCAAATCGGTCTGTGCGTTCTCAAGTGATGCGCTTACCAAGGAACACCATTACATTTGTAACGATTAATATTTCAAGATTAACGCGAACGAAGTTCCCGGCGGTTGCTAGTTATTAAATAAATTCAATTTTATCGCAAAAATTTCACGTGAATAAAAATTGTTTATAATTCACTTTCATTTGAATATAATTAAAAAATAGCTACCTAGTTGCAAAATTGGGATGTTTTTTAGTTTCTTAATTGAAGTAAAAACTTCTTTACCTGCGTTAAGCGATTTTTTGATGGATAAAATCTTGTGAATTCGTATCACCGACATGCCCTGCAATAATTCAGACCTCTAATTGATTTAAACATTTATAAAAGAATTTTGAGTTTACACTTCTGCCGGCAGCCCTTATGACTGCCAATTTTTTAATTTTTTTGTATTTTCATGATTACTGCTTGTCTTCTGTAGGAAAACGTAATAATATGAAGTTTAGATTACTCTTTAATAAGTTCTGCACCTGCAAATGAAAATTCTTTCAAAATCGATCCAGCCCTTTCGGAGAGTACTCTGGGGAAATATGGAAATTAATAGACTTTCAAAGATTTTTTTTTTAAATATGCATCTTTTTTTAACGTGTTGATATACAAAAGTCTTTATTACGAAATTATATAGATACATTTTAATTGTATTTGTTTTTATAGCTATAGATAATATAATATTTATATTATTAGCAATGTAAGTCTTAGGTAAATGTTTAGGTGGAGATTTGGAACTCCTCCTGCCTCCGCTGGACGACATTCTGACCGCGCCGGAGCTCGCTGAGCTGGTCTCCGACCCTCGGTTCCACTTCCTCATCAAGTACGGATACGAGTGCATCGATACGACGCGCAATCACAACATGTCTGAGGAATAGTTTTGCGTGTCCAAACACCTCGGGTAAACCAGTGTGTCTGGCTCTCTACTGAGAGTCATATTAATTTGAAGGTTGAAATGCTCGGCGACACTCGACAATCAGTTGCAAATAAAGTGTCACTGTGGCTGCCGTGGAGACAAATTGTTCGCGATGTTTTTGACACTTGATTCCGGACATTGACTTTTTAAATCGATTGCGACTTAAAGATTGCTTGTTGGGTGCAAATGTCGACATTTATGTCAAGTGTCAGTGTCGTCGTGTATTTTAACCATTAGTATAATGATCTAGATTATATTAGTAAATAAATTGTTTCGTTTAGATTCGATCTGATGTACTGTAGCCATAAAATTAGTTATTTAAATAAATTGATTTTGTATTCTTGTTTCGCCTTAGTTATAAAATTATTGTATATCGTAAACCAATCTTCGACATAACACAGTTGAATTTGATAATTTTATTGTATGACTTTATAACGAATTGTAATATATATAATTAAGATTGTTAGTTGATAATGTATTATTATGTAGTGTTTTTAAACAAAATTAAAATATAATGTTTAGTCGATAAGGTTGATAATTCCAGTTCAATCGGGTTATCGAATCTCGATGTGGTGCAACTACAGAATCTCGCCTTTCCAATATAACACCATAAAATAGAATATTTTCTTTGTAATTTTGGTAGTTAACTTTTTGCGGTAGGGTCAGTCGAATATTCGCCTTCTCGCCTCTTCGAATTCTTTCGGCTGGAATTATAGGAAAACACGGATGTTCAAAGTTGCCTGATGATTGCGATATAGAGAAAGGAAGAAAGAAATTATCCGCTGGAGACGTCTCGGAAAACGTTTAATGGTAAACTCTGGAAATGATTGTTTTGCTATCTCTACTACCGATAGCAAAGAAAGTAAATCTGTTTAGAGCGATATCGTTATAGAGTTGCACACGCATCGTAAATATATACCCACCATTCGATGATATTCGATCAGTCTGAGTTAGATGTATGTTAGTGTTAGGCTTTATAACATTATATAATTAATTATGTTTATGCAATATCGATGAAATAACAGCCTTGAATTCTTGTAATAAGCAAAGAATGTCTAGAGTTGTGAATTTATCGACAATCATCAATTTTATGCTGACCTATTAGGTTATAAGGTTGCCTGTCTATTGAAGCGTAGCGGTACTGAGCTGTTGTATCGACCAATAGAAATGCATGGAATTCTAGACGTGCAATTTTATTGGTCGAAGTTAGCCAGAGATGCGATTCTATTGGATAAATACGCTCCGCTTCAGTGGACAAGCTGCCTAAACCTACCACAGCGAGGGCTAATAAGTGCTTGGATATTAACTTCGCATATAAGCCAGTCACTATGACGGGTATTTTAGAATTTAGAACGTATACTGTTGTCGCAATACTGAATATCGATTTGAATTAGGAGTGACGCGTTCCTTTATGTAGCGTTATAAACTGTTTTGTAGGTTTAAATTGTAATATATTAATCGTAATTAGCATAATAGAATGTTTTTTATGATATGCCTTGAGCGATACATTGTATTAGACTTGTTGGGTCACGTGATATCGCTCAATATGTATTAAAATGTAGGAAAGGAACTTTTACTGCTCATTATAATGAATCGAGTATTAAAATAATTTCAAACAATCATCAATTTGATTCAAAAACTTTTATCTAATTATGTGTAATATTTGGTGCGGATACAATGTTTCTGAAATTATCGACTAGACACAACTTCACAAGGCTCCGCGCCGGGTTTTTCACATTCTAGTTACAAGTTTTCTTCTTCAAAATTAAAATGATTTAAGCTTATGTGGATATAGAAAGTAGTTGTTTCGTTGTTACCTCTTTTTATTTTTGAAATAATGTTTCAGTGACATTAATAAAATTGTTTTTTTGCGAGACATATTGTTTTATTTTGGTCGACTTACTGCTTTCATCCTAATTAGAACTAACCTTTTGAATGGATATTCAATTTTGTTTATAATACTAGCTGTGCCCGCGGCTTCACTCACGTGGACTACAGAATGCCCGCGCGAATCTTTTCTACCCTGCTACCGGCTATTTTAAAGACAAGAATGCTAAGATAGACGTATACTTTCGCTAACTTTTTTGTAGGTATTTTTAATGTCTACAATTGTGTAGTACATTAATTTGGTATATCTCTTATGGTTTACTCAGCGTAAGCCATTTAAGCGCCCGAGTTTTTATTAATTGTATAGATTTTGTGTTATAGAAATTATTCGAAAGACAGATGGTAATTTTTTCTATACTTTTACGTATGTTACTGTCTACTATAATTTGAATAGCCGTGTGAAAATGTTTGTTGTTTGTATATACCTAGTGGATTCGTAAAGTAACTAGGTACAACCCACATCATCATAAGCATAAGGTGGAACAATGGTCAGCTGCTAAATATAAAAGAAAATTATAACGGTACCTACACAAAGAATTTTGTTCCTTATTTATCGCTGGAGGCGCCGGTATACGATGAAGGGAAAGGAAATAGGTACCTTGTCGCTCCGCGTCTCCCGTTTGATAGGTCGCAAGTTCTTTCTGTTTCTATACACTCACTGGCACTCAAGTAATAATTTTAGGTAGTTGAGCGCGGGCGCGGGTTAAGCGTTTTTATAGAGTATTGCGTGCACTGTCACTTGTATTTGTTCTTGAGCGAGTCTATCACGTGACCACTCGGCGATGCGTTTTCAAAGCGACTGGGATGGGAACTAGATAGGAAATAATGAGTGAATGAATATAAGTATGAATGCGTGAATTAATAATATAAATAAATATAGATATACACCGTATACAATCGCGATATAGTCAAATCTTACGTAATAATATAACAAATATGATTCGAGTCCGACCAGACGTTTGAATTTGATGAAAAACATTTTTTTCTGTTTGTAATTTTAATAAAATCTATACAATTAATACAGTTGAAGTGTCTGTTTGTAATGTCAAAATAACAGCTTTTTACTAAATGCATATGAAAGTATATACAAAACCTATAATAACAAAGCACATTTTTTAAATTTTTGTCTGTCTGTTTGTTCCAGGTAATCTCCGAAACGGTTGGACTGATTTTGACGGGACTTTCACTAATAGATTGTTGATGTTATAGGGAGTAACTTAGGCCACTTTTATTTTAGAAAAAGAATTAGGGTTCCGCACAAATAAAAAAACTGGTCATGGTGTATCAATTCGGGCGCTTAGGTGGCTCATGCTGAGTAAATTAATGTACTACATAATTATAAGCATTCAAAAGACCTACAAAAAAGTCCGGGAGAGTTCACATCTATCTTCTAAGGAAAACCCACAATAAGCATTAAAATGGGCGTGCGTCTGCCCGTTACAAATGTGCTACGTCAACCAATAGAGAGCGGGACCGCGCACCGAGGGCGCGAACGCGACGGAAACGATTCCCTCGTACTCTGTATGACCGACGGCGGATAACACGCTACGGTAACCAGCTGTCTGGAAACCAGTGCATGCGAGCCCCTCTCACTACGTGCGACCGACCCTGCTCACACCCGAAACTACTAGGCGTGAAGAGGGCGAAACATTAAGGTACACACGCAGTGAGGTGCCTGCTGGTAGGCGCGGCGCTGACGTAGCACGGAGCGGAGAGGACTGGGTCGCTGGCGGGTTTTTTGAACTGACTACACTGTTAGCCTTAGGGGCCCTATCCTAAAACAGAGCCGCTGCGGCTTTTACAGCTTCACCGGACTTGGGGGCGAGCGCTTAGGGCACTCAGCCGCGAAAGTTTGTGACGACCCGCACGAGGGTGCCAGTGGCCGAACCTCGGCTCGGGCGGTCGTCGCGAATGCGAAAAAGTCGCGATCTAACTAATTCCCTAATCCTATGAGAATTCGAGCTAACTATTATATACTCATATGCACGTTCCCCTCCTCCTGGGAGGAAGGAGTGGACCATGCGTATGTGTATTTGATAATCGGAATGGTTTTTCTACACTAACTAGCGCATTAGACTAACTAGCGCAAAAAAAGAAAAAAAAAAGGTCCCTTACAGAACCTATGTACCTGTGTGGTGTGCACGTGTGTGTGTTAATACGTGTGTAATGTTGTGTGTGGGTAACTAAGTGTTGCACGTATAGTGTCACTTTGTATCGCGCGGTCGGCTGCCTGACCCAAGGGTTTCACACCGAGGAACGGACCTAGGCTTGGGTTGCCGCTAGAGAGGGTGGACGTGACGGGTGTGCGGGAGCGAAGTTTACCGCCCGTCCTCTGCGGAGAGAACGGTGGTTACGCGGGCGTGGGCGGTGGCACGCTCTGTTTGGAGAGACGGTGGTGGCGTAGAACGCGTTAGCTTTTTCGGTTTGGTCGGGCGGGTCAGTGAATATATTACGCGGCCGGCGTTTTCTCCGGCAGGCGTTGGGGTCGGGCACATACGAAGCTGCCGCTTTTATTAAGGGATTCGCGTGGTTCAACGCGGTGCCGAAATAGGAGCGAGAAAGGTGTTTGGCATATGCGTGTATCGAGGGAAGGTCCATATCTCTATGGAGATCCTCCATACGAACAAACCAGGGGGCACCGGTAAGGCGGTGAAGAAACTTGTTCTGGATGGCTTGTAAGCGTTCCCAGTTATAACTTGACATATGTGCGAACACAACGCAGCTATATGTCATGATCGGACGGATACACATCTTGTAGAGCGTAAGCTTGTGTCTCGTGGACATTTTGCTTGCAGCACATAACAGAGGATGCAGTCGGGCGAAGGTCCAGGAGGCCCTTTTCCTAACCAGATTGATGTGGCGTATAAAGGAGAGTCTACTGTCTAGGGTTACACCTAGATATTTGGTCGCCTTTTCCCAGGGGATCGGATTACCGAAGAGTTCAAGGGGATTGTCCTTGAGTTTTTGCGGTATCTGTGTGGCGGTTTGGTCGAAGAGCACCGCTGCGCTCTTCGTGGGGTTTATGGCTATTCGCCAGTCGTTAAACCACTTCCCGAGAGTGGTCACGGCTCTTTGGATTCTACATTTGAGGTTTCTCGTTTGCCTTTGAGAGGAGTATATGACTGTATCGTCAGCGTATAAGCCTACTTCAACTTTCTCCTGAAGTTTTGGTAGGTCACTGACGTACAGATTGAAGAGGCTAGGTGCCAGGATGGAACCTTGGGGGACGCCTGAGCGTATGGGATGGGGTGTGGATAGTTCACCTTCCACTCTGTAGCGAAAGGTGCGGTCTTTGAGATAGTCGCGGATGATTTTAACTATTCTATCGGGGACTTCGCGGGAGTACAGCTTGTAGACTAATCCTTCGTGCCAGACCTTATCAAAGGCCTTGGCTACGTCGAAAAAGACTGCCAGTGTGCGACGGGGTATAGATAACTCGGAAAAGTTAAACAAAATGTGCTCCGTGAGGCGGTGCACTTGATGAGTGCAAGAATGTCTAGCACGAAAACCGAATTGCTCAGGCGGGTAGAGGTTTTTCTCCTCTATTACGGATTTGAGACGGTTCAGAAGGATCCGCTCATAGATTTTACCTAGGGTATTTAGGAGACTGATAGGGCGGTAGCTGTCGGGAAGCGACGTGCTCTTGCCGGGCTTGTGAATACCTATGACAATGGCCGTTTTCCAGACGGCTGGAAAATGGCAGTTGGCTATGGCTACATTGAATATGCAGACCAATAGAGCTATGAGGTGATCGGGAAGAAGTTTGAGTACTTCGTTCCTGATCCCGTCGGGACCTGGTGACTTTTTAAGCTTAAGGCTTTTGAGTATGGCACAGACCTCCTCAGAAGTGACTGGGGACAGGGATTCTGATGCTGGGAGCTTGTTCAGCTCCCCACGCGGGCTTTGATATCTCTGACTCGGTCGGTATTTGCGTTGACGCTGTTCGGGGAGCACTGGCTCTCCAAACAAGCGGCAAGGCACTCCGCCTTGTCGATGGTATCGAACGCGGGTGTAGTGCCGGGACCCCTTTCGAGTCGGGGCATGCGAGGTTGAGGATCTATTTTAAGAGAGTGGGCTACTTTCCAGTAAGTCAGATGTGACGGCCTTAGCCCTTTGACTAAGGTGTCCCATCTGTGACTTTTGAGCTCGGTTATACGGGCTTTAACCGCTCTCCGAAGTGCGCGTAATCGTGCGCGGTTTGCATCGGTCGGATAAGAGTCATGCGCACGAGTCGCAGCGTTCTTCTCCGTCATCAACGCTCGCACGTCGGCAGGGAGTACAAAGCGGCGATCGTTCGCCGCTTCGACCTCTCTCGAGGCCTCTCCGATGCCGACTTGGAGGTGGTCAACTAGGGAGTCGATCGCGAGATCTACGTGCGCAACTGACTCTAACACGTCCGGGACCCTAACGAGACTGGGCGAGGACTGCCTATCCGCGAGGTAGTGTTTTAATTTTGCATAGTCAACCGTTGTGACTGTAGGAGGGCTGGAGTCATCTAGCTGTCCTAGCTGTAGGATGACCGGGCGATGGTCGGAGTCGAGTTCGTGTACGACCCGAATGAGTCGTACCTGAAGCGCGATATTTTTCAGGAGGGCTATGTCAAGCACTGTCGGTGTACAGTGATCTTGAAAGTGGGAGGGAGTGGGAGGCGCTATGACGTCAAAGTTTAACTCGTCCGACAACCCTTCGAGAATAACCCCATTGCTGGTGTCTCTCCAATTGTTGAAGGACGTGTGTCCACTGTTGAGGTCACCTGCGATAATGACCGATGTGCCGAGCGAGAGTAGCTTCTCTAGGTCAGACCTGAGAGGTACTTTCGTCGGTGAGAGGTACGCGGATACGATCGTTATGGACGGATGATCGGTCATTCCTAGTCTACACACGGATACTTCCATATTGGTAAGTATCGGAGGATCTATCGGCATGCAATACAACGAGCGCTTGTAGTAAATGAGAGTGCCGCCCCCTCGGCCGTCGCGGTCATTTCTAACGATGTTATAGTTTGCGATACTCGGATTGCGTTTACCACGCTTTAAGAGCGTTTCCTGTACTAAGAGAACGTCTATTTGGTGATCTTTAAGATAAGTCGCGACGAGATCACGCCGCGGATATAAGTTCCGCGCATTAAAAAAGGAGATGTTTAAACCTCTCGGCTTGAGTTTAGCCATTGAGAGGCCTGAGGTTGGCGGCTTCGCGATCGAGACGCTGTAACGTCTCTACGAGCCGGGGAAAGGCAGCTATGGTTTCGACGAAACCGTACTGCTCCATATGGGCCTTGTATGCGAGGATTTCGCGTATCTCATGCTCACGAATGAGCGATAACATGAGGTCATCCATTGTGGTGGCGCGGGACGCTGGAGCGCGGGGTGCTGGAGCGCGGGGCGCGGGGATGTCCATAGCCATGAGGGTCTGCGGTTTGGGGGCCCATGCGTTCTGAGCCGAACGCACGGGTTTGGGCTGCACCTGGGGTGCGGGGGGGCCTACATTCGCCTGAGTGCGGTGGGGGGCAGGGAGGGACGGAAAGACCTCTGGATTGAGCAGAGGTTACTGCGCCCGGGACCCTGAGGCGGGGGGTGCCCGCTGAGGGGCAGCCTGCCCAGGGCGGCGGGGGTGCATGGTGTGCGGGGCCTTGGGGCATCCGCGATAGTTCGCAGGATGTCCCTCCTCCCTGCATAGTACGCAGCTCGGGGGGGTGTTAGAGTCACGCTGACGCGTGCACTCCCTGGTTGGGTGGTCTTCGAGGCACTTAACGCACCTCGGACGAAGGAAGCAGTTGCGGGCGGAGTGTCCGTACAACTGGCAGTTGTGGCATTGGGAGGGCTTCGAATTTTTGTATGGAGGCTCTACGGTTATTCCGGAGAGCTCGCATACAATTTCTAGATTAAAGATTTTTTTGCCCTCAGGCGTTTTATCTAAGATTAAAACGAGCATTGGAAGGGCTCGTTTCTCTTTATTATACATCCGATGTACCTCTCGGATGGGGAATTTTTGTGCTTCAATGGAGGCAAAGACTTCCTCTGGTGAGATCTCGACGGGGATACGCCGAAGCACAACCCGTAAGACACGCTCCTCTTCGAGGGCGTAAGTGTAGTAAGGAATGTTCCTACTACGGAGGAGGGTGGTCAATTTTCGATGGCAGTTTGACGTGCTCATCGTCAGGGAGATACCTGTCGCGATATTAGGCGCTTTAGTGTAACCAATTTTGAGTGTTTTAAGCTCATTGGTGAGCTTTGTCCAGACAGTTTTGTCGTGGATAATTATCGGAGGGGGTTTTTGCTTTTTACCGACGACCGGTTCGTAGGTATTTGAGGAGGGTGCGGGGGCGGCGGAGCCGTTTGCCGTTTTTGATGTTTTTGCCGCGTTTTGCTCTACGGGGCTATCACGGGGCGCGCGTTTGCGGGATTTGACGACCGTGAAGTCGTCATTGTCCGCGGTAAGTTCGGTCGGGATTATGACCGGTTCTTGGAAGTGGAGCGAGAGTTCCATTTCCGAGGAGGGGGTTGGGCTTAGTGGAGCATCCATATCTGTTTCGACTGGAAGGGCCGAAAAAGAGTTGGACATCGATGTTGATTTTGTTGCCTCGGGCGCAACGGGTTTAGCGGGGCGGCCATAGAGACCGGGGGTAAAAGATCGCTGTTGCGATTTTGCTCGGGACTTGCTAGGGGCGTGGCTCGCGCTTGCGAGGTTAGTGGGGTGGGGGTATTCGGTTGCAGGGACCGAGGCGGGTCGCGTGAAACCGGGTGGCGCGGCGGCGGGTGAGATCGCGGCGGAGGTGGAGGGGATGGCGTGCGCGGTAACGGCGCTCTGATTGGCTGATGGCGGCCGCAGCGAGTCCACCATCTGTGCCCTACTTATGTACTCATTACTGAGCTCGGGCATGTGTAAGGACATGAAATTAACTAGACGCTGGTTTTCGGCTTCCAGCTGCCTAAGACGTGCTTCTAACTCGGCGTATTTTAATTCGGCCATCGCGGTGGCGGTTTGGAGGTCGGGGGAGTGAATTTTATTCACCTCCCTGCCTGGGGGGCAGGGGGGTACGCCGAATGAATTTAGCGGGCTATCCGAGCCCGGAGCAATGAGACCTGTGTGTCACGGTGTAATGAAACACAGGAAAAGGACCTATCGTTTCCCTAGGGGAGTCCCTAGCAGTCTTGTGGCAGAGGACGCAGGCCGGTATATACCGTGGCTCCGCCCAAACAACCACAAGGATGGATGGTAAGGATAGGAAGGGTTGGGTAGGAGACACCTGGGGCTTAACTATGCAAAAAGGCAAAGGCTAAGATTCCCAGGCCCGTCCGAGTTATCGTTTACCTCAGAAGGAAGTAACCGGAGAGCGCTCGGGTCACGCCCCGTTCGTCTTCGTTAGCACCGTTAGGTATCCGACGAACGACCACTAAACCGTGGATTTGCGTGTTTTGAAACAGGATTTCGCGCTGAAAAGCGCGTTTATTGTCGTACTGACAAGTACGGTTTTTTCGTGTGCACCGAAGTGCTACACGAAAAGTGCGAGCGAGACGGCGCTATGCGCGCAACGAGTACCTAGATACTCGCTGCACAACAATAACACCGACCTCACTATAGCACGCGGTATGAATAGCTTAAGAACTAGCTTAAAACTGTGTGCTTTGAACCGGCAGGCCTAGGACCGGGTCCGTTGATCAAAACAAACAAGTCGTACACTAGTACAAGCAGAGCGCGAATGAAATAGCTTAAAAAACTAGCTTTACACTGTGTACTCTGAACCGGCAGGCCTAGGACCGGGTCCGTGGATCAGAGCAAACAAATTATACACTAATTTAAGCAGAGTGCGATAATTCGGAAAGCGATCGAGAGCGCGAGCGGACACGTCCGTTCACGTCAGCGGACGAAATCGGAATCGGCCGGTAGGCCTTTTTTTTTTTTTTTTTTTTTTTGAACTGACTACACTGTTAGCCTTAGGGGCCCTATCCTAAAACAGAGCCGCCGCGGCTTTTACAGCTTCACCGGACTTGGCCGGTAGGCCCCGGTAGCTCGCCTTTTATCTTGTTGCCGGAGAGCGAGACGGACGATGGCGTCTCTCTCTGCACTGCTCTCGCATTAGTTAACCGCGGTGACGCGTCGCGGCTTCGCTATTGCTATCCCTATCTACATTATTATTATTATTTGTATGCAATATCTAATAAATTGCTAATATTTCTAAACATACCTATTGAATCACTATAAAAACTGTTTCACATTATTGTAGACATAAATATCTATATAAAAACACTAATTTCAACATTATAGGTTGACAAACATTGTAAATACAGAGCGTTGAACATTACAACCTTAAAACGGCTTAAAACATGTTATATGCACACTATTCGACGTTACAAACATTATAGAAACATATATAGCAGGCTAATTAGCCTATATAACATAAAACATTACATATAACTTCTATATAACATGGATTATTGACGATACATGAGCTTAATACTTTAAGTGACTATTTCTATGACATTGCAAGCATTTTTATAACTTATTTACTATTCTTATATACCTACAAGTCGTAGTATTACATAACGTTATAACGTCTATGTATTGTAAATTCTACCCTTTTTACGCTCATTTCCCACCATTTTCCTTAGTCCGCGGACCTCGCTTTATAATTCGCGTCCAGTGAGGAGTAATAGTGTTCTGTGGTCCAGTGCGGTGTTGTTGGCAACCGAGTAGAGTTGTCCGGCGCGGTGTCGCGGTGTCGCGGTAGGGCTCGCGCATTATTACGCATGCGTCAATTCCTTTTATTTACCATTTGGAAAATATGGATTCTTCGACCTACACGGACGTTTAGACGTATTTTATAAAATTAATAAACAATGTTTAGAAACATAAAGTGGTACTGCAGCAGTGGAATGTAATGAGAATTTATAAGTTTGGGTGTTTTTATAGTGTTAAAGGAAACCGTTAACTATTTACATGTAAGTAAACATTTAATTGAATTGGTAAATAAAATAAAGTAAACAGTTTATATACAAGTTATATTTTACGTAGTATGTAAGTATTTGTTTAATGAACTTATTTGAATTACGTTGTTATTATAATTTTTTATACAGAATATGCATAATTGACTATCGAGGTTCGATATAGAAAACCATAATTACTTATAAATATTTTATATCAAAAATACTTGATTACCTACCGGTTCAGTGCCGGATAAATATATAAACAAAAGTTTTTCCGATACATTTTACAGAACTGAATACCTGAATGTTTAACAAATTAGTGTTTTTTTTTACTTTTATATCCAAGAACCAAGATCGAATTCATAGTATAACAGAATTAGCAAATGCTACGGGGGCTCGCAGTTATGAGAGTTCTGCGTTTAGTTGCTTTATTTGTAAAAGGTATTTTTTCTCTTTTATTATAGAACTTTCTGGTAACATTTACTACAGGTCTCTGTGAAAAACTTTAGCAACACCTGCACACACCATTATAAATATATTCTGTGATTATATCTACTACATTCGAATTACTTAAAATAATTAAGTAGTTGATTTTCATATGATACATTTTGTTAAAGTACGGTCATGATTTCATGACTCACTCAATTTATCCTTAGATGAATATTTAATGCTGCTGGAGTTTGCGCCCGGAGTTCCCGTTTCGATTTCCGTCTGGTAACAAAGTTCCGCAAACAATACCTAGGCATTACAGAATTCGATAGCAGTAGGAAGCTCCCGTACGTGACAGGACAATTCATGACCAGAATAAATTCACTCTGCCGCAGAAATACTAGAGTCATTTGTGTAATCGAATACTTTGCGAATGCTCCAGTAGGCACTGAGGCCGCGGTCTTTACTGTTGATTCAAGTTTTGCATGCAATATGAAATGATAGGTAGTTCACTGGTAACGCCCTGTTGCCTTCCAGTAGGATTCTTATTTTACAATACGTCTGTGGTATAGGTGGAGGAATACTTGCTTAATGGTACTTGGCATGTTCTATGTATTAGCCGCCTAACCACCTATAACCCTTAAGTTGAACGTCTCCCACCAAGCGTGGCTCGGTATGTTCTGAATACTGTACTTGAGAAGCTAGGGCGCTGAGTAGTTCTATACCTATAACGTTTACACATTTAGGAAGGAAACCATAACTGAAGTTAAATAATACCTACAAAACAGCCTTGTTGTTTGTTTACTGTTTATGTTGCACCGTCCCGTCGAAGGGATAAATTAAATTAAATAGGTATTCCTAATAAAGAAAAATATAGGTTCTATGCAAGCGTTAAAAAATCAAATAATGCTGTGAACAGTCAGCGATTTTCCCGTGTTACACAGATAATAAATATTCTATTATATCATTATATTAATACGTGAAGCAAAAACTCTGTACCGCTTTTTAAGCGTATTGCGTGCACGGAAGACAGATTTGGCATGGTTAAAGTTTATTGGAGAAGGAGTGCAGAAAGCTAAATTTATCTATAATATCTGTTAGTAATATATTAAATTAAATAAATTAATATTGCGAATCATAACTCGACCGGTGCCATTGAATTTAGACCCCCCAAAATATTGACATTGTGTTATCAATGAAAAGTGACAGCAAGTGATATTCATTGTTTAGGTTTATACTGCAAATGTCAAACAGAAAATAGTCTATGATTAAAAAGTGGCTAGACGAATTTCTATCATTGGGCGAACGCTTAGTACTTAATTACATTTAGATTGAAGCCGTTTGATTTGGGTACAATAATCTAAGATTACATTAACGACTCATTTTAGAGAATTCAAAATGCCCTTACAAAGTTTGAATACTCTGGTACAGTCTTAGAAATATTTATTTTTATTCCAGATTGAATATAAAATTTCTGTTAACGAACTATTAAACCATTTAACTCGTTGTTTCACATAGTTTAGTTAACTATAGGAACTTGTAAAGGAATTACGTGCGTTTAGACAAATTGCTCTTAAAACGGTGAGTAAGCTCAAGCGTCAATTGCGTGTCGCCAATAATCCGCCTGTGCGTCGCGTTGCGTCTGCGCACTCGTTTCACTCGAAATCACTCTAATTAGAACAAATTATTCTTTGTTCGACAAGAATGTGGAATCTCTCAAGAGTGGTGACAAAGACAATAAACCAGGTTGTATTAACGCACTCTTAACAAAGTACAAAATGCCATTAAAAACGGCGTATTCAGTTATAAGATACTAAACATTGTACATGGATCTAGGTTGTACGTAATTACTCTGATATATTTACAGTGAAATTGTGAAGTTTTAAAGCAGTCAACCATTTATTTTTTCTTGATATTAATACCTACGATGCGGGTTGAAATATTTTCATCTATTTTCAAATAATAATAATTGTTTAAGGAACAAAATTACCACAATCATATAATAAATCTGATGACCTCTCGTGATAATAAACACGAACATGTTTCATTATAATCAAAGAATAGAGTCATTATTATTAAGATTTTCTTAAAGAAATGTTGAGGCCACTCCACAGGTCAATAGTTTATCGCACAATACATTTAAAGTAATTTAAGTCCGCTTTCAGTTTTTTCAGTCGATCGACATTTATAATATCTTTATACGCAACACGACATAAATCCTTCGTGATTTTAATATATTAGTGAAAGGCGAAGAAAACCTTAGGTCTTGGCCCAATCAATATACTATGAACTATCAGAGCCTTAAAATGAAATACTATACAAACTGTTGACTACAGAACTACAGACTACAGAATACCCGCGCGAATATGGCTCCCCCGGTCCCGGCTGTTTTAAAGATAAAAATGCTTATTGTGGGTGATTCTTAGTATGTAGACATTTCAATTTCATTGATTGTATAGATGTACGGGCACAGAAAACTTATCGACCGTGTTTGATCGATCGAGTCAATATCATCTCGTGGCTTAGCTTGCTTTATTATCACTTAGCATCAGGTGATCTAACCAAGTTGCCTTTATAAAATCGTTAACGCTAGGTAACAGAAAACGAAAAATGTATCGAATTGACATATTTCAACGTTAAATCAAGTGATCAGATAAGTCAATTCAATACATCTATACAATTAATAAAATTGAAGTGTCTGTTTGTAATGTCAAAATAACAGCTTTTTACTAAATGCTTATGAAAGTATGTACGATACCTATGACAAAAAAACCATCTTTTTTAATTTTTGTCTGTCTGTTTGTTTCGGGTAATCTCCGAAACGGTTAGACCGATTTTGACGAGACTTTCACTGATATATAGCTGATTATATAGGTAGTAACTTAGGCTATTTTGATTTTGGAAAAGAATTAGGGTTCCGCACAAATAAAAAAAGCTGGTCATGGTGAATTAATTAGGGCGCTTAAATGGCTTATTCTGAGTATACCATAAGAGATATTGTAAATTAATATAGAACATAATTGAAGGCATTAAAAAGACCTACAAAAAAGACAGCGAGAGTATACGTCTATCTTCTAAGGAACACCCACAATAAGCATTTTTGTCTTTAAAATAGCCGGAAGCGGGGGAGCAAGATTCGCGCGGGCATTCTGTAGTCCACGTGAGCGACGCCACTGACACAGCTAGTTTAATACATAATACATCTACGATCCGTACATTTTTTTCGTTTTCTATTAGCGGTAACATTTGCAGGAAGACAACTTGACTAGGCCCTCTGGTGAGATAGTGGTCTAATGTATTTTAAAATATTATAATAATTTTAGGTCTAAATACCTAATACCGTTTTCTTATACATAGTCCTAATTCAAGTATTCACTTAGGATAGTAGGAGAGCTGGCATCGTTATATAATATATAAATATTTGAATAAAAACAAACATTTATTTAAGATTATTAAAATACAATATAGCTATAGTGAGAGTAGAACAAAGGCCAACGAACACATTATTAAGAAAAATACTATAATCAATAAACGCAATTATGTACTAATTGGTACAGTGAGAATAATTATTATTGAAAACTTAACAACTTTCTGAAACTGTAGAAGCAGCAAGACCTCGAAGCAAAATCATCAAATCGTTTCTAAATAAATAATTTATTAGACGCTAAGTTGTACACGATTTAACAACCACAATGAATGAGTCAAGCATTCCGTGAGAAAGTGACTAGTAAACTTATTCAATTTAATTGTAGTAACTACGCTTTATAGTGAATCGACTTTACCATCATTTACCTACCTATGTAAATTTTCATACAATTGATATATTACACAAAATTAGTTAATAATAATAAAAAATACCTAATAAAGAATACACTATGAAATAAAATGTCCAATATTAATAGTACACGTTTATTGTGCGCATAGACTAGCATCAGAACTGATTATTTATTGCTTTCAAGACTGGTAACGCCATCTGTATGTTTATAATGTTATCTATACTTTTCCATTTATCTATACTTCACACGCTATATATATTTTTTTTTTTTTTTTGTTTAAAAATAATTCTAACTACATTTTAAAGAACGATCATACAATTTCGAAAAAAATGTCGCGCTGAAAATCACGTTTTTATACATTATTATTTTCCTCGCTAGAGAGCTCCGATAAACACGTCCGGTTTTTTTTTTAGATCTGACTACACTGTTAGCCTTAGGGACCCTGAAGCCGCTGCGGCTTTTACAGCTTCACCGAATTTGGAGGGGAGAAGCGCAGTTTTTTTTTTTTTTTTTTTTTAGAACTGACTACACTGTTAGCCTTAGGGGCCCTAAAGCCGCTGCGGCTTTTACAGCTTCACCGGACTTGGGGGCGAGCGCAGAGGGCACTCAGCCGCGAAAGTTTTGTGGACGACTCGCACGAGGGTGCCAAAGTGGCCGGACCTCGGCTCGGGCGGTCGTCGCGTTCGCAAATAGGTCGCGATCTATTCGAATCCCTACACCTACGATTCGAGCTAACTAAATATACACATAGGCACGTTCCCTTCCTCCTGGGAGGAAGGAAGGAACCGTGCGTATGTGTATTCAATAATCGGAATGTTTCTACACTAACTAGCGCTAACTAACTAGCGTAAAAAAAGAAAAAAAAAGGTCCCTCACAGAACCTATGTACCTGTGTGGTGTGCACGTGTGTATGTTCATACGTGTGTAGTGTTGTATGTAGGTAGCTAAGCGATGCACGTACAGTGTCACTTGTATCGCGCGGGCGGTTGCCTGACCCAAGGGTTTCACACCGAGGAACGGACCTAGGCTTGGGTTACCGCTAGAGAGGGTGGACGTGACGGGTGTGTTGGAGCGAAATTGACCGCCCGCCCTCTGCGGAGAGGCACGCTATATATTTAATCTATGTACTATATACTACCCCTTCCCTTTTTTTTCTGAACGGAACGCACAACCGCCAAATCCACTCTCTGTTGAAAACTGACCGCTACGCATCGCACGCTAATCTTTTCATCTATAAAAAAAGTGTATCAGTCAAAAAACATTACCAGAACTTAAAGTGTTTTTAAAGAACTACTCAAAGTGAAATTGTGGTGGAATAAGCATCGCCAACCAGCAAGTTAAACAGCGCGAGTTCCTGGTAAGTTCCGTTCTCTTTCCTATCAAAATATTTCCACCAAAGGCAATGTAATATACATAACATTTTTTCACTGTTAAGCGTGCTTGTTTACTCCCAGGTACGTTCGTTCAAAGAACAATTAAATCAACGTTAGATACAATGAAATAAAAATCTCTGGAATTTGGAGCTCCTACCAATCCCCTCTCAAAGTGTTCGGCCACTTCGCCACCGTTTAGCTAATTGCCCCTTTTACGCAGCGAGTGCCTTCCGCGCGCCCCTAGGCCCGGCGAAGCTCAAGCTATCAAAGCCTTTTAAAGCAAAGAGTAGTCAATGTCAAAAAATAAATTTAGCAATTAAACAACAACTATACAGCTCAACGTGTTCGTAAAGTTTAATTCGAGTAAAATTTAGAAAAATCATATTATATATTTTCAAACAACAAATTGTTTCATACGACTGATCTCTTGTTATGCTGTGACAGCGCACGATTGCCTCATTGAAACGTGCCGAACTAGGCGTCAAGTTTTTCATCAGTTTCATTGTGTGCTAATGAGAATTGTGTCCACAGAAGAGAAAATCAGCTCGTTCACTCTACAGGGAATTTTTTTTCTACTAGCCCAGGAAAATCACCACTGAGGATATTACAATCTTGCACTAGGTATCACGTAGCATAAATGTGTTTTGCATCATGCCTGTAGTAATTTCGAGTCAATAAGCAACTTTTTCACTGAGGCTGACTTTGAAAACTGAGACGTTATATCCGTACAGTATCCCCGTGGTTTAATGAACAAGCTGCTTTGCTTTTCTTTTCTCTGTTTAGTTTCGCGCACATAACTACGTCTATTTTATCGTCATCAGTTCACGCGACGGATTCATTTCTTGTCCTACGACTATAGTTTTCGATTATAAGTTATGTTTAGAAAAGGCAGACGGACTGTACCGGATATGCGAAACCTTAGTGCATATAAATAAACGTAGTATGACGATCGAAAAATCAACATTTTATATCTGGCTCGAAGGACCAAATGGATTGAATAGCCCAAAGAAACTTGTGTGAGCTTAGCTGTTTAAATAAACTTAAACCACATATATTAAAGTAATACAGTTGTTAATCGATTTTATTACTAACACAGACTTAGCAAATACTAAATAGTGTACAATATACGTTATACACCTAATAGAATATTTTACCATTAATTACATTTTATTTTTATTATGTTAAACTTTAGGGTGACTACTAGGGTACGTATGTAAAACAGTTTGAAATCAACTGAAGCCTAACAATAGCTACGTCAAAATGCCATTAGTAGATATTACCCTAGTAGGTAATTTTAAAAATATGAATGCTTGTTACTCAATCGGCTCAATGGATTTGGATGAAATTTGGCAAACAGATACTACTATACTTTTTATCCCGGTAAATACCATATTTTTATTTCTCTCTTGAGCTGATTCTGAAGTTTGCACAGATGAAGTCGCGGGCAGAAGCTAGTGTTTCATAAAACGAAATAGACAAAAAAGAGCATTTTATAAACGGCATAAATATAATAATAACCCAAAATTTGAAGTATTACTGGTGCTATTCCGATTTGAAGAATTTGGTTATAAAATGTAATTTATTTGACAATTTTAAAAATTGAACTGCGTGATACTTTGATTAGCTTCGAGTAGTAAACTCATATATTGACCAATACGAAGTATGAGAAATAATGTCCTATAGGAACTCGCTCTTTGCATCAAATTATACTAGGATGCTGTTAGCGTACAGGGTCTTAAGGTAATAACCATAAAATTTCAATGGCAGCGATTCCAGTAAAAAGGATTTCCTATTTTACGTATCAAATGTTCACATTAAGATCATCCTTTCAGTGATTACTGCAAACTCGACCGATGTTTAATGGTCATGTAACATTTGCTTCGAACAGGAGTTAAGTGCTTGTTTAAGAACGGAAACACGGCAATGGAGAATCCGGCCAAAAACTTGTCTTTTATGACAAGACTAAAAAATTGAACTTACATTTTAAGACGCTTAAAACAAAAATAACCAGAATTGTTTGTAAAATAAACGTCAGTTAGCGCTAAAATTTGGGTAACCCTTAAAGCCTTAGGTATCCCTTAGACGTTGGTGAAATCGGGCATATTAAATAATGGAAGTCCTTTAATATGTGTCATTCAGAACTTTTAAGATATTATATCAGTGTATATTATTGTATTATATTAGTGTACAGTGATCAAAATATCATTATCTACTTAAAAAATTATATTTTTTAATTATACTTTATATATTTTGCTTTTTACTATATTCTCAGTTCATTTTAAGAGTCCATGTTGCCTAAGATGGTAACACACTTGCCTAAAGGGAGCAGCTTTTAAGTGGTTTGTGAAAAGTTTAATGGGCTTTTTTATTTAACAAACATATAAGTTATTATTTAGTCGAATAGCAAAGTTGGAAATGTCAACCTACAAAATTTGCACAAAATACACGATGTAGGAAACGATAACCATCAGAGTAAGCCTTCGGCTGATGCGTGTTTGCAGATTAAAACGCGCACTGCTCCGTTACGTGCGTTGGTGGCAGCGGGATCCATGACTCGATGCACTCGGATATAGGTGCGGCTTGGTGATGCGGCGCCAACAAAGCGATATCTATACCGCTGAATGTACAAACTGTTGTCATAATACCAGTGATTATCCTTGACGTCTCACAATAGTTAAACTAAAAGGCAGAGAATAGGGAACATAGGCAACTGCTACATCTACAAAAACTGTGCTGTTAAATTAAAGAAGAAAAGAAACCTTAAAATATTAGCACTGGTATAGATAGATATCAGAGGCATAGGTATCACATATAAACACTGGAATCATGTCATATTCCTTTGTTTATAAATGATGTCTCTGACAGAAAAGTTGGTAGCACATTTACAGTACACAGGGTTCAATTGCATAGGCACTAGGTTATTTTATTGACCTACCGTAAAGTAGCAATGCTTGAGCCAAGGGAATGTTAAGCAGTAGACTATAATTATGTAAATATTTCGTGCTAAGTAACGAAAGCGTCTTGATTAGTTCGCTTCAAACAGCAGGAAAAGAAAAATTAAATTATAGACTTTGTACTCACATAGATACAACTGACGGTGACGTAAATGGCTTTTCGATTGATTAGACACAAGCTTATAATATATTATATTTTGGACAGGTTATAATATTGCACCAATACATGCACTACCAATACCATGGTTATAATATGGTACCAACCTATCGATGAATACGAGCAGAGAAGCCGCACCTTATAAAGCATGTCTATTATATGCTCTTAGTGCTAATACGGCGCGGTAGTGCGATTCCTTTATGGATAACACTGCCATCATTCAATGAAATAATAATTTTCCGTGATTTTAGAATTCCTATTTGCCATCAATCTTATAGACAACATCTGAAATTTTAAATATATATGACAGTGAAAATTGATGATTACTATTTTCTTTTTTGTAATAATTTGCAAAAGATGATTACGGTTTGTGGGTTATGAGGGGTGTCTAATGAAGTAATGACATAGAATCGCAGAACAACAGCATTGTCGAGCATTTCTGTTGTTATCGCAGTTCCATTATAAAAAGCTTCATAATGTTCATGAGTGAGACACAAAGGCTGAGGAAAGTTATGACAGTTAAATACATATTATATACAGTTGTAAATAAGGCATTGTGTCCACTCGTGATGACGTCGGGTGCAACTGAAATTGTATGAGTAGCGTATAAAAAACTTTTTAATCCCATATAATGACGTCGGGGTAGCTTACTTCGTCGATCAGTTTTAGATATAAACTGATTTTTTTTTCTTTACTGTTGGAACTGACGAAATTGCGGTAAGCGTGTTTTGATTGTAATTCTAGCCTAACCTTACGTATATTACACATTTATATGTTTGCATTGATATCGCAAATTCCTATTTAAAGACATGTGCGAAAACGCAGCGTGACCTAATTTCGTATTGTGTAGGGGACCCTAAACTTTCTTTTGTAAGACCCTCGGTTGAACAGGGAAGGGTGGTGGAGGTCATTGACATCGCGTCCCAAGGTCACCTGCCGAGACGCCACCCGGGTGTAAGACCAGTAAGACAGCGAACGAATTGAATGAATAATATAACAATAATGAAATCAAAACGTCCGGCGTGCAAAACTTATTTTAATATATGCAGTTTGTGTAGGTCTGCGAGATGTCTAATGTATCGAAAACTTCGCGCTGTTTGAAAAAGATTTAAAGGTCCAAAATAATTTTCAAATGGAAAACAAGTGTGCCTTGCTGTTGCTGTTTATGACATAAACAGACATTCCAGCCGAGTCAAACTTGTACAGAATATATCACTCTTTATACTTTTCTTTTCTCACAATGATAATTATAATTGATTTCTTCGTTTTCACTAGGAAAGCTAATTATAGAGGTGAGTTAGAAAACATATCGTATCTCATACCAAACTCCCTGACGTTAACCGTATAATAAACTTATGAATAGAGCTGGATCTCAAGTTCCGTTGCTGCAAAACACCAATTTGTGTTCGACGACATACATCCAACATGAAGAAGGTAAACTTTCCCGCGAACACTAGAAAATCATCCACCAACAAACAAATTATTTACAGCAATGTATTTAATTGTCATTTGTTAGTTATTTATTGCGGTTTATGTAATCTTGAGTATAAATTCCTCCGTTCTATGTCATTCAGTTGTTTGTGTCTTGTGTTTCCTACGACGCGCGTCATTTCGAAGCTGTAAGGCGATATAGTCAGCTCATTGCGGTTTTCATATCCGCTACTACATAATACTATGTATTAACTTTAAGTATGCAATCCGCTCTGTTACATTTATCAATTGTGTGTGCGTATTATTTTAAATTTACAAACCCTATGTACAATGTAGGTACATTCATTTTATATAATACTTATTTAATACGGTTCGTAACTGTCCCTTTTTTCAAGTTATGTTTGCTTCAGTAGTATATCGGACAAACACCTATTTTCCTTTATTTAGTTATATATACAATTACTTTCTTAGTTTGTCCTGCAATAAGTGGGGTCGCCACAACATATTTTATTTTCTTTCACCCTTCTTTATTAACTGTGATCACAGTACACACATCATTAATGCTTCGGACAATCCATTCATACCTTCTACGATCTTTCTCTACCTCTATATTCGTCCACTTTGATATTATTTCTCGCATCATAACTATAACAATGTTCTATTAATGACATAGCTATATCACGCTAGCTTATAACTCTTCAACTTCTTTGTCAGTGGTGCTACTTCCAGGCTTCATCTCATAAATTAATTCTTAATCTTAACCATTCCAGTTAGACCAGACATCTATCTTATTTCATCCATCCAAATGAAATCTATATTTCCTACAAGAATTCTTTTTAACCCATCGCTTTTACTTTCAAAAGTTATTTTCCAACTTAGAGTGGTAGTTATGTACCGAGCGCTAGAAAATATCCAACAGTTATGCTATGGATTCATTGATGTACTTTTCTTTAAGTTTTATTAAAATTCATAATCAACCCACAGACTATCCAACTCAGTTCTCTAGGGTAGCAACCTATTTTACCGACCTTGTTGATGATTGTGGTTGTTTTTTAGGTTTGTAAATTAGGTACATCCCCAAGAGCTGCAGTGTGCACTTAACGTCAAACTATATGTCATCCTGTTACTTCGGTTACATATAAAACACTTTCTTATCTGTGAGGTTACCTTTAACACAGATACCTTATCAGTCATCACGCTGGTTTCCCCATGACACGTCAACTGATTTTAGCTTTATTTATGTCAACTAAACACTGCATGCATCCACACCCGTGGTAAGCATAGTTGCCAATGTAAATAATTGAATGATATTACTTACTAACTGTGCCCTCGGCTCCGCTCATAAGGACTACAGAATCCCGTTGGTCAAGCGCACGTGTGAATCGTGCTGTGCTCACTGTCACCCGTCACCCACGGCGGTTGCCAGCCAGTTATTTTAAAGACAAAAATACTTATTGTAGAATTTGTGGATGATCCTTAGAAGACGGACATACGCTAGCGCTGCCTTTTTAATAGATATTTTTTAAATCTATAATTCTGTAGTACCTACATTCATTTGATAGTCGCTTAAGGTTTACTCAGCGTAAGCCATTTTAAAGCCCCAAAAGTGCCTTTTTTCATAACTGATTCTCTATTAACCTGGCCAAATAACAATATATATATATATATATAATTTTTTAAAACATGTAAATTGGGTAAGTGGTTTTTGCGTATAAAAAATATAAACGGACAGACAGACATACAGAGTAACGTTTAGTTTTTTTATGTGTATAGATTATGCAGTACCTACTTATATCCTGAGGATGTTTACCTACATGTTTAGCAATCAGGTCATCACGCGTACAAACAGACTCTGTGCTGTTGTTAACGAATAAGTTTGTAAAGCGATAAGGGACGAAACTTAACCGTTTGCAACACCCACTTATCAGTAAGCTAACACCGCGCCGGTGTGTGTGTGTGCATCGAATGGAGGTAATGACCCGAAATGTACAAGCTTTTGATCTTCACGCACTAGCGAATTTGAACCATTATTCTGCTGCATATGAATACTTTTTGGATCTTTATACTGACTGTTGAAGATATTATAGGCAGTTCCTACGTAAACCGTTTAAAATTACAAGTTAAATTTACAGCTAACGCCAAACGGAATTGTAGTTAAACCCTTGGTTTCCGAACTCTCACCCTATTTATAAGCCTATTTCGTTTCCAAGCGCTTCCATCTATTCAACCGAAAGACATCCATATAGGCCTCTCCCTAAGATCGTCACAACGACTGGTCCAGTACTGCTCGCATCCAATGGTGCCCCGCTTCACTAAGTTGTCAGCTACCTTGTAGCGAGTCTACCCACGCTGCGTCGTCAGGTGCGTGCGCGTCGCTTGAAAACTCATTCGCCAAGACTTTTACTTTTATACAAATTAAAATGTTTCACATCTTGTCTATATTATTGGCAAGTAATCGGTGTCTTTATCTTAGACATTTTAGAGAGTGACACTTGAGTTTCCATGAGTGAAACTACATGGCATGTAAAAAGCCTGTCTCATACTCTGCGAGACAACTTATAAGTCGTGATTCGTTTAAAATTTCAGTATTTACCGAGTTAACCGTTCACAAAAATCAGAAATACATGCCACAGATAAATATACAACGGAATTAGTGAATTCATATATTCACGTAACTGAAATATGATTAACGATTTGAAAACAGTTTCCCGCTAACCCACTTCTGAAACCTTCAAATATTCCCACTCGAAAACCAACAACAGGTGGTTATGACATTACTATAACAAAATATTTTATTACTAAACCTCTTAGATCTGTTTCAGTGTCTGTTTATAGCAAAGTCCTTGAAGCGGCATTATCTTACGTCTCGCACTCGGCAGTCGCCACTCCTGACCACTCACCGTTCATATAAATCATCATATAAAAATAATCAATGATAGAGAACATAAACTCTATGCGTATCAAAATCAACACTTCAATAATAACCTATAAATAAAAATTTATGCCACAGACATATCTCATACGAGGTTGAATCATTCTTTATTTGTATAATTTCGAAAATCCTTTTGTATTTATGTAGGTATCCCGCAAACGGATTGTTCCGAATTCAAGCAAACATCATTATTTAACTGACAGCGACGGAAAACATCGCGAGGAAACTTATTAACGCTCTAGAAACGTCTTCCTAAATAAATAGCACCATATAGTAAGGAAAACGGTTCAGTATAGCTTCAGACTTACCTACATGATATCAATCAACTCCGTGTAAAGTGTAACCCCGGAAGACACATTGCTAAAGGACATTTATAGGCTGTTAGTAAAATAATTATGCATTACTATTTGAAATTAAAACTATTTATATTAATACGTGAAGCAAAAGCTTTCGGCACTATTTTGAGCGTATTGCGAGCGCGGAAATCTGTGAGATTTGGCATGGTTAAAGTTTATATGGAGAATGAGTGCAGAAAGCTAAAATTTATCTATAATGTCTGTTACTAATACATTAAATTACATAAATTAATACTGCGAATCTTAAACCGACCGGTGCCATTGAAATTAGACTCCCCAAACAAATGTCAAACAGAAAATAGTCTATGATCAAAAAGTCGCTGGTCGAAGTTCGAGCTTAGGGCGATCGCTAGTTTATTTATTAAAGGGATCGCTAAAAGCGTACATATTGTACATTACTTTTTTTATATTTATAGTTTTTTTTTCACAGATTTTCTGTCGACAGGTACAGTCAGGTTTTAATAATAGGTACAGTAATAAAGGAACTCTGATCCAACATATTTTGAACAGATTTTCCTCTTTGTTTTGTTCCGGACACATTCCATCAATACTTGGTGCATAATATCTTGAACTTCATCGCATTCTTCATAATTAGGCAAAATAATTATTTAAAAAATGTATTTTACAGATATACACTAGGAGATAGGATAATATAAAATAATATATTGATAGAAAATTAAGAAGAATCGAAGAGATTTCACGTGATCCAATCATTATTAGTTTTGAGGTTATTTTTTACAAACACATTTCTTGTAAACAGCACAGTTCTTAGATTTATTCGTTCCAGTTGGTTAGCTTCAGTTTTTCGTTGTCTAGTTACGACCTAGTTTAGCTTTATAGCATTTGCTTGCGACTTTACACGCGTTATACCCGTTGTGAAGTTGTTTCTTTATGATTATCATTATATATAAACATATAAATATTGTTTAGTATAAGTATAGTATAGGTTTATAGTATATTTTATAGCATAGTAAGCAATAAGTATAAGTATCATCTAAAATCATTGACAAAAGTTGAACTGAAAAAAGCTGATAAAGGCTGGCCTTCCGCGTCTATCGCGGCAACATTCACTACGTGACTGGATGTAAAGTCCTCGACGCGGAAGCCAGACATGGTGTCTGCTTTTTACCATTTTCATGTTACCATGGACCCGAGTAGCCTGTCGTATTACAAAACTAACAAGTACAATATCGTTTAAAAAGTTAAATATTAACTAACTCAATATGACTATAATTATGTAGCACCTCTCATTCATTTTTCAACGTCACCTAATATGACACGAAAAAATCAGTTTTTTTTTACAAAGTACCACTATTACCAATAGACAATGATTATTAATTATTATAAAGGGAGGGGTAGTGGAAAGCGTGCTCACCGGGACGTGTATAAACCCTTTAGGTTTAGTGTTTGATAACTATCTCCGACTCGTGTCGTCGGCGTGTTTCCCGAAGCGATGTACAACAGTTTGCTCCTGTCGGTGTATGTCATCTCACCGTAGCTAGAGTTAGTGGCTTGAAATGGAGAATGTGAATGAAAGCATGACTGGGAAGAGGAATGAATTGATTAATGTAATAAACCAAATTTACTTAAAGTAAGGAGCATTCGGAACCAGCGTAGAGGTTTAATGATAGATAAGAGTGGTTCTTCATCCTTGCTGCCGACCATAATATTGGTATCGTATTACAACAGATATACAAAGAATATTGGAGAGTATCGAAACAAAGCTCGTGTACGTAAAATTGCACGTGAGAAAGCAAGTATTTAACGGATCCTATGTACTTTAAAATGCCGAAGCTATATGGCCCTTCAAGTCGCGTTCGTCGGCATACTGACCCAATAACGGCGTCATCGTTCAGAACCCTTTCTGTTAACTACGCGCTTTACATAACAATATTGATAGTATAGTTATGTTTAGGTATATATAGGTATATATATATATATAAATATATATATATATATATATGTTTATAGTATATCATATCTAGGGATCCGCCTAGCTAGATACAATCTTTAAATTTAAAAATCTGTCGACAACTCGCCCTGCCTGTTACCATCTTTTGCCACATCGTCGCTTAACATCAGGTGACATAATGGTACTTATAAAGTACTCCTATATATAAAAAGATAGTATAAGAAGGCAAATCGATACTAAATTCAACGACAACCAAATAGAAGATGCATATCGACTAAATAACTTTTATCTTTGACGGTAAACTTTCCCACGTACCTCAGGCGTTCGACGTTAAATTTCTACGAAGAATACGTTGCTGCAGACGGTTAAATCACGTAACCTCACCGTTGACCGTTCATTGCTATTCAGCGGTAGAAATTAATGCACGCGCTTCGCTTACAAACTGTTTGTTAAAGTTACTTGCAATCATGTGCAACGCGAAACTTGTATATCTAAACAGATATTCCATTTTATTTCCTAGTGGCATCACCGTAACCTTTGCCAGTGTTATTTTCATGAATCTATGTTATATTTAGAATCAAAATCAATCCTATTTATGATACTTATAGTTTCAATGACTAAGCCGTTGCCTATGCACATAATCAACGTGGTCAAGTCACTTCATAGTAAAGATTACCTTACTAAAGATCCACTAAAGATCTCTTGCTTTACCTGTAAACGTACATTTAATTATTGGAAATGGGAAACCAATACAAGATGCAACTATGGAAGTAGCATTGCTTGAATCAGCAGACTGTATTCCTATCTAAAAGGTGTGGTTAACAATACGAGGTTTCTCAACTTGTTCCTTAAGAGTAGGAAGTCTTGGTGACACAAAATTGGTTATATAACAGACTTCCAATCACCATTTATAATCAAGTAATCCGCATAACAATTTGCTACTAATTATGAAATTGTCTATCCCTGTTTTTTTGTCGTACTTTATCTATAATTTTATCAAGACTGATGTATCAAGACTGTCTCAAGTGTATTCTCAATTAAAATTTATTTCTTCTAATTCTTTTACATGATTATTAATAAGATTAAAGAAGAAACGTGGCTGATATCTATTCTTTTTTAGTTGGTGCTTGTGACAGTAATGGCGTGATGTCTGGGGAGTGTGGAGGGTCCTACCTCCGCGTACTCGCGGCTCTCATACTAGCATTGCTGGTCGTGCACACGAAAAGTGACGTCATTTTCAGAGTTCCCGAAGTTATGGTAAATAATTAATTCTCCATAAGTATTTTCATCATACACCATCAAATCCATTCGAATTTAATTTCATAATAGGTATATACGTTACGAAGACCCTATGAACATATTTAATAGGTCAGAACTACTATAAGTCGAGGAAGCATCCTTATGAGCGAAATGTTAAAAACACAACTAGGAGTTAATTCAAGCATATCAGTTCTATGGGAAAAATCCATTAAGGGAAATTGACAACAAGTTGCAAGGCGCAGTGTACTAGAAATAAAACTTATAGGTCTAATTATTTTCTATATCATACTGATTTTAAATTACTGACGTAGTTAAAAGAACTTCCAAGACTGGAATTAGATTAACAATGTTGGTCGTTTTCTTTATCGCTTTATAAGCTAAACGATGTGGCCAAAGATGGTAAACATGCTAAACCTAGAATGGAAGCTGGAAGTGTGCTTGGAAAGTATTGATAGATACTTGGCTGTTGATTATCTATTTCCAGATAATAAGCTAGCCAGAGCACTATCATAAAAAATGTCTTACTATGGAGTAGTGATTTCCTTCACAGGAACTTGGTAAACATATTCTTTTGAGATAGAATAATGATGATTATGGCACAGCAACAAATGGCATTATACAGCATGCGGTAGTCGCTGGATAAGTCAAAAAAGATTGTCTCACTAGCAAAACGACCGAAAGAATTGGAATTATGAAGCCTTCGGACTATTTAGAGTATTTAGACCATTTTATAATTATAGGTTAGGTAAGCGTTGTGGCCATAATCTCACCTGATCTTAAGTGATAATGTGGCTCAAGATAATAGCACGCTAAGCCTAGTGGAAGACTGGCTCTAAAGTGCAGCTGCTGGAACATACCTATTAGTGCTTGGCAATAGACTTTCAACTTGAGTGTGGTAGTTAGTCAGGTGGGCATTAGAAATAGTCCTACCACCATGCTATGGTTTCATCACGATGATATCCTTCACCGAAAGCTCAGACGCCATACAGGCTACCAATTGAGCCATCATTGCTTTAAAATAAATTCAATAATCTATCTAATAGTAAGTGTTAAATAATAAATGTTATTTATACCTCTAAAGCTGTTTGATTTCATCGAAAAACAAAAAGTTATCAGAATCAAATTTGCTTGAGTAGGTGCGGCATGCAGCTGCTTCGAAGCCAGTGGGGACAGGTCGCATGAACAGCACACGAACGAACGACACCGAACAGTGGAACACCGAGGACGGTGTGCTCGAGGTGCACTACGAGGAATACTTCGTAGAACACGACGTGTCGACGGCCGCTGCGAGACGAGCTGCCAGCGAGTTGAACCTTGAAAATGGTGAGTGATAAGCATTAAACTGCAATGATTTAAATTACTGGAAACTGAAGAAGTATGCATTAAAACATAGTGATGAACTTAGGATGTTTTACTCATTTGTAAATTGGCAGAAGACTAATTTTCCGGGAACTGACTAAAACTTACTCATTGTTCTCTAAAATGAAGAAACTTGACTTATTTGATTATTAATTAATATATAATAAGAACATAAATGTATATTATTTCTATTTCAGTTACCGGTTTCCCTGTTAGCAATGTACAATAAATATCTTGAGTAGCAAATAAGTAGCATCTCATCTTTTTTCTTTTTCACCCATGTCGTTTGAAAACGTGAAAGAACGAGATAGGTGACTTTGTTGGAGTTGTTTACATGATATGGGAAAAAGCAACTTAAAAAGTATTGCGTTTTAATATTCAATAAAATTAATAAAATGTATTGTTCTTTACCAATATATCTATATTCGAGTCTATAGTAACTCTCAAATTTGTTGAAAGATTTTTTTTTGAAATTAGTTCATTTATACTGTTTCTGGAACTTCTGTTAAATGGAATGGCGGAATTGTTCCGACCACAGTCTAGTATGTAGCACATTTTTATCTTAGTTAAATTTCAACGTAACCTTATGTTGCGCTTCAGCAATTGCTTAATCCCATCTATCAATTAAACTGATTGGATGACGACATCTCGGCAATTAAAACATAGTTGAATAAAAGGAACGTAAAAGGTTCAAATCCGACCTGAATCTTCTGGCAGGTACATTAATTTCTACGAATATTTTGTCGTATATTCTTCTAAATTAGTATACTTACTATGGTATACAATAACTGTTTTATATTCAGATATTTATTAATAGAGTTATAACACAACTGGTATATTGAAAGTAGATGTTTCAGATATTCGACATTTTTGTATTTTCCACGTTTTTAACATAGTAGAGTGAATGTTTATGAGACAGATTTTTCAAAATGCCTTTGTGTGATTTTTTATAGTTTTAATACCGAGTATTGGTTGCCGAAATAAAGAAGAAGACATTGTGGCCCGTTCCCGTGATCTGTAGTCTTTCAAATGTATATCTTTGTTCTGAATTAGTAGTCTGTATATGGAAGTACCTATTACTGTTAACAGTTAACGTTTCCATCCTGCATTTAAACAATTAAACAGATGATGATCTACCATACGTGTGACACTGGCAGAGATAATGATCGTTTGTATGCGATATTGCCTACAAGCGCAGGCGCATGTAACACTTCACTTATGTTTAATTACAACGCACGACTTCGCTCGCAATTATCACTCACACCTCTGGGTTCAGTAATCACATACGATAAAGCTGTTTGTTTACTCTACTGAAAATTTTAGTTTATCCAAGCTTTCGTTAAGGCGCTACCAGCACATGAATAATGAATGAAACGGTTGATTCGTATTCGTATGTATTGAAAATAGATACACTGTGTTCTCTACATCTATACAATTAATAAAATTGAAGTGTCTGTTTGTAATGTCAAAATAACAGTTTTTTTACTAAATATATATGAAACTATATACGATACATATAACAAAAAGCCCATTTAAAAAAAATTCTGTCTGTCGGTCTGTCTGTTTGTTCCGGGTAATCTCCGAAACAGTTGGACCGATTTTGACGGGTCTTTCACTGATAGATAACTGATGATATAGGGAATAACTTAGGCTACTATTATTTTAGAACAAGAATTAGAGTTCCGCACAAATAAAAAAAACTGGTCATGGTGAATCAATTCGAGCGCTTAAATGACTTATACTGAGTAAACCAAAAGAGATATAGCAAATTAATGTACTACATAATTGTAGGCATTAAAAAGACCTACAAAAAAGTCAGTGATAATATATATCTATCTTTTAAGGAACACCCACAATAAGTATTTTTATCTTTAAAATAGCCGGGAGCGGGGGAGCAAGATTCGCGCTGGCATTCTGTAGTTCACGTGAGCAAAGCCACGGGCACAGTTAGTATTTGTTTCTTTGTTTTTGCCCTTGTGATTAGATTGTAATGTTCTGCGTTGCAGTCATTTTCCGGTAAATAACTCACTTTTTGCATCTGGAGGCCAATGGGAGGAGCTGTATCATTTAAATTGTTGGTTGTAACTTTATAGCAGAGACCTCAAGGTCTGGTGTGGGCGTAGCTATCAGCCATCACTGTTCAGGCTGTGTCATTGTCATTCAATGCCACTGAAAGGCAGCGTGATATACCTAGTTGAAATATTTTATGTACCACACTAACACCCGCTACTACGACGGTCGCTTATAAATTCATATAATTTACTTTGCAGTATAATTTTTCATAGACTTTATACAAGTTCTCTTCCGTCAGCAACTCCTCCCTCTTCACGTTAAACTTATGTTAAATGAATTTAAATAGAGCTTCGGTAACTTTAGCAAATATACTTGTAATAACTTGATAAAATTCTAACACCGAGCGATTGTCAAAGAAAGATTGTCTTAGCATGAGTCTGTAAACAGGAAATTTTGCATTGGAGTTCATGACATAACATAAGTGATCAAATAGAATTTTGAAAAATTCATATCTAAAGATGTTTAAAAATAGTGTATTTTCTCAGTGATTCCAATGACGGGAAACCCATCAGGCAAATGGCTAGTAGCAGCGGGCCAGCGTAAGCGAAATAAAGAAAAATTCCAACAACAACATTTTTTGCATTGTTATACTGTACCAGTTCTACGCTGTTCAAATTGAACCAAAGCTTCTTTAAATCAGACTATAGTCGACGCATTTTAAACTGAGTGGTCGGGCAATAAATGTCACTGACAGTAGGAATGTGCACGCAATGCAATCCGTTATCGATACTTAGCTACCTGCGCACGCCTGATTTGTCGTCACGAGTAAGGGTTGTTGTTTTTCTTTAAATATAAGATTTTTTATTATGACACTCATTTTTTAAGAACTAAGAAATATCCCCAGAAAAGATAAAAACGGCCCTTTTCAGGGCCACATTACGATCGAGTTTACAACTTCTCTATGATTACGTCGAAATAAACATTTTATCTTACAAATTAAAAACTTTTATTTTCAGATAGCGAAAAATTATTCCTATTAATACTTAACATAATTTAACATATCGATCGTACCTATCCCGTTATCGATATGCACCTTTACAATTCTTACGCACATCACTACACCTCTCCATAAGACCTGTAAGTGTGAGCGAGTCAGATCAGACAGATAAATGTGATGTATGACCCGAAGCCTCAGTTCATAATGCGTCGACTATAGTTTATGGAACAAAAACCTGCGATTTGATTTTTTTCTGGTGTTAATCATTCGACCACTAAGATCTACTTGGTACTCTTGCCACCGCCTTGATGTTTTTCTCCAATATTTTTTATTTTACAAATTGAACATTTGAAGTGTGAAATTGATAGCTCTACGGATATCAAACAGGAAAGTTGACCGAGTCAATGTCTTATTACTCGTTTTTGTTACCGATTTGTTGGGTTCCGTTATGTTTAACAAATATAACTTAGATAAAATATAATGCTTTATTAGTGAAGTTACTTCCTATGTTTATGATTTTTCTTTCAACATATTATGGATGTACTTCGTCATCCCAAAGACTTTTGAGTCCGACATGATGACGACAGATTTAACAGCGTCATCAAAGTTTGACATGACAGCCTCAGTCAGAGGAACGAAAAAGTTTTAAAAATACCTCTGATTGGTTTTTATTTCGGTTTTTATTTTTATTTTGAGAATGCTGTTGGATTTTTTTTTAACTTAAATATGTAAGAAACCAAGTAGTTAAGAAAGGAGATACTCGCGCTTTCGTTGTGTAACATTCACTGATCTATGTAACATTAGCTCTGCCCCACAGTTTCTCCAGTGTTGTAATTCATTCGAGCAACTCTTCGACGCACCCGTGTAACCTTTTGTTGTTTTCACTTACTATACTTGCCTACAGTTTGTCAGATTACTTGACATTCATAGTTACTGCTCCGCTCCATAGTATCATAACGTAAATTTATTTAGTTTATAATCTTACTCAATAAATAGATTATAAAACTCAATAATACTATTTCAAATCAGACTGGTAGTTCTAGAGATGATGGCTTTCAAACAAACAATGACTTGAGTTTAATATTAGTTTATATTAGAACTCAGATCTCAGGTGTAAAGCGACACATGTGTCTCACCGCGGATAGTCTTCATGTCCTAATTGTGATTGATTGTTGATGGTTCCGCACTGCATTAATATGAACTGTAAGCGTGACCCATTTGCTAGCAGGTATTACGGAACCCTAAATACAAACAGTCCGTTTAGTTTGAAGAACACGAGCGGGTGTGTCGTTTCGCATAACTTATAGACGGTTTGTCATTGTTCTCGTACCACCTGTCTGTCTGTTCCACTGCATTCATATAATAATTATATAAATTATTTTTTGTATAACAAACTAATAACAATATATAGAAACTTATTATAAACAAGTTAAGACAATTATTAATAGTGAATATTCACTAATAAATTAGGTATATACCTAATTTATGAAAACTGTCGACTACTGATGATGAAATGGAAGCCTTTATACTCTCATATAAACCTAATATGTTGAAACACATCGATATTTATGATAAATTTTCCACCATGTGAGACCACGTGTGTAGACACACACACAGTTGTCCCGGTTGACACAACTCGGCAAACATTAACTAATTCAAAATACTGAGGATAGGGTGTTTGACTTGGTTCCTCATGGATCCGAGCTAAGTCTTGAGCACTTGTGAGCCAGTCTTCTCCTAGGCTTAGCGTGCTACTATCTTGGGCCACATCGTCACATCGTGACTTAAGATTTGAGATTGTGGCCATAATGCTTCATCTTAAAATTGTATTTTTTTTGCCATATCCTTACCGCGTGACTCTGGACACAACTCCATTTAAATAAAAGAAAAAATTATGCTCAATTTTCTCGATGACTGGAATGTTTTCCAAACCGGTACGCGGCAGCAGTGTTTTCCATTAATACGTACCTAAATTTAATAATGTATTTTTGATATTTTTATTTTGATAGGTACCTACATACTCCGATTACTGAGTAGGTATTGATGAAAAAAAAAATCTAAGTATAAAATAATATGCAGTTACTTGTTTATACATATATTTTTATTCATAACTTAACTAGCTGTGCCCGTGGTTGCGCATGCGTGGACTACGGAATGTCATCGATCGAGAACACGTGCGAAACGTACTACCCTCACTCCCAGTTATTTTAAAGATAAAAATGCTTATTGTGGGTAATTCTTAGAAGATAGACGTATGCTTTTGTTTACTTTTATGTAGGTCTTTTTAATATCTACAATTATGCAGTATATTCATTTGATATAGGTATATTTTATGGTTTAGTCAGCGTAAGCCATTTAAGCACCCGAATTGATTCACCATAACCACTTTTTATTTTTATTATCGTGGAATTCTGATTCATTTTGTAAAATAGATTTCTATTTTAATTTACCCCTTAAAACATCAGCTATCTACCTATTGTGAATAAAAGATGTCCACAATATTTTAATGTGTGCTAAATTAATAGCGCTTGTTTTATTCTTGTTTCTTACAAAGTTACAGTAGTTCGTAGTAACAATGTGGTTTCTTAATAACGTTCTTGACTGTAGTTTGCTTGGTGATTCGCTGCTTGCTGTTGTTGTAGTGTTTCTCGAACTGATCGCAGTACTGCCTTTTTTTTTTTTTTTTTTTTTTTTTTTAGAACTGACTACACTGTTCGCCTTAGGGGCCCTAAAGCCGCTGCGGCTTTTACAGCTTCACCGGACTTGGGGGCGAGCGCAGAGGGCACTCAGCCGCGAAAGTTTTGTGGACGACTCGCACGAGGGTGCCAAAGTGGCCGGACCTCGGCTCGGGCGGTCGTCGCGTTCGCAAATAGGTCGCGATCTATTCGAATCCCTACACCTACGATTCGAGCTAACTAAATATACACATAGGCACGTTCCCTTCCTCCTGGGAGGAAGGAAGGAACCGTGCGTATGTGTATTCAATAATCGGAATGTTTCTACACTAACTAGCGCTAACTAACTAGCGTAAAAAAAAGAAAAAAAAAGGTCCCTCACAGAACCTATGTACCTGTGTGGTGTGCACGTGTGTATGTTCATACGTGTGTAGTGTTGTATGTAGGTAGCTAAGTGATGCACGTACAGTGTCACTTGTATCGCGCGGGCGGTTGCCTGACCCAAGGGTTTCACACCGAGGAACGGACCTAGGCTTGGGTTACCGCTAGAGAGGGTGGACGTGACGGGTGTGCTGGAGCGAAATTGACCGCCCGCCCTCTGCGGAGAGAACGGTGGTTACGCGGGCGTGGGCGCTGGCACGCTCTGTTTGGAGAGACGGATGTGTAATATTTATTCGAATTTTCGATGTGATCGTCGGGATCAATAAAAATATTGCGCGGCCGGCGTTTGCACCGGATGTCCGTGGGTGCCGGAACATAAGTGGCGGCTGTTTTTATTAACGGATTCGCGTGGTTCGACGCGGTGTCGAAATACGAACGGGAGAGCTGTTTAACGTAGGCATGTATCGAAGGAAGCTCCATATCTCTATGGAGATCTACGCTTCGAACATACCACGGGGCCCCGGTGAGACGATAGAGGAACCTATTCTGTATCGATTGTAACCGTTTGAAACTCGACTCGGACATATGTGCGAACACGGCGCAACTGTATGTCAAAATTGGTCGAATACACGTCTTGTAGAGCGTGAGCTTATGTCGCGTGGACATTTTACTCACCGAACACAACAGAGGATGCAACCGGCCCAGGACCCACGCGGCCCTGTTCCTAACCTTACGGATGTGGGGTCTAAAAGAGAGCCTACTATCTAGGGTTACCCCTAGATATTTGGTCTCTCTTACATACGGAATCGGATTATCGTAGAGCTTAACAGGTTTAAGCTTCCACGGTATCTGTGACGAATCCGCATCGAAGAGCATCGCGGCGCTCTTCGAGGGATTAACGGCTATACGCCACTCGTTAAACCACTTCCCGAGAGTGGTCACGGAGCGTTGGACTTTGTGTCTGAGGTGGGATCTATTCCTATCTGAGGCATATAAGACTGTATCGTCAGCGTATAGCCCTACCTCGACCTCCGGGAGTCGAGGTAGGTCACTGACGTACAGGTTAAATAGGCTAGGAGCCAGGATCGAACCTTGGGGAACGCCTGAGCGTATTGGACGGGGCGTGGACAATTCACCTTCCACTCTATAGCGAAAGGTGCGATCTGTTAGATAGTCGCGAATTATTTTAATTAGCCTATCGGGGACTTCAAAGTGATACAACTTGTAGATCAATCCCTCGTGCCAGACCTTATCGAAGGCCTTGGCAACGTCGAAAAAGACCGCAAGTGTACGGCGGGGTTTATATAATTCAGCAAAATTAAATGCAACGTGCTCCGTGAGGCGGTGCACTTGATGAGTGCAAGAATATCTAGCACGGAAACCGAATTGCTCAGGCGGATAGAGGTCTTTCTCCTCTATTACTGACTTGAGACGGTTCAGAAGGATCCGCTCGTACATTTTCCCTAAAGTATTTAGGAGACTGATCGGGCGATAGCTGTCGGGAAGCGACGCGCTCTTGCCGGGCTTACGCAGTACTGCCGCCCTCTCCGCTATATTTAACCTCGCCCTTTGCCTCGCAACCGGTAGTGCGATGGATTCCGTGCGGGGCGTCGCTCAGCCAATGAGCGCGCACGCCCTGTGTGCGCGCTCTCGGCGGTACCATGAGTCACCATGCCAGATGTTCCGAGTCTGGCATGGTTCATCCTTACAACTAGTGAAATTTATACATTTAAACTTACAACTAGCTATATTCTTATTCTAATCGTTTTAAAATACACATATTCAGTTCATATTATTATATCTATTCCTAACACGTATTTATAAACCTTATTCCTAACACGTATTATTTCATTTACTTGTTCATTTTATACTATTAGACTATCGTTATTCGCTCGCCCCGCTCGCTGTCCGCAACACTACCAGTATAAGTCACGTCAAAATTGGTCCAACCGTTTCTGAAATTACTCGGAACAAACAGAAGACAGACAACCATTTTAATAATTGGTTTCGTTAAATGTACCTATCGTATATACTTTCATATGTATTTAGTAAAAAGCTACTGTTTTGACATTACAAAGAAAAATAAACTACAATTTCATTAATTGTAGTACCAGCATCGCGGCCCGGCTGCGGCACCTGCACGAAGCGTGAGATGGAGTACTGCGAGACGCGCGTGCTCGCCGACCACTGCTGCTGCGAGCGACGGTTCCTCCCGGAGCCGTTCCCGTGGCTCCCCCACACCTGCTACGTGGGCCCCAGCCGGTGCCGCCCCCTCGCGCACGACTGCGCGCGCTACGCCAGGCTCAGGGACTGCTGCTGTTACAGGAAACTCGCCGAACGATGTAACTACACGCTCACCTTGTAATCCCTTTACAGATTTATAACAAGTCTAAAGTGAAACCAATCTGGAAATTCATCTCTACCTATAGGCAACCCGACTGGAGGTATTCTAACTTCCACTCTACAGAAATAACCTTGTGTTGTGTTCATGCGGTGAGTAGGGTTTCCAGATGGAAAGGGGGAAGTTCAAGGTCAGAAACTCGCTACTGGTATCATGGCATTAATAAGTAACCGCTTATCATCAGGAGTGCCGTACGTTTGTTTGCCACATTAGTTGTATAAATCTGTGGAAACGTGATGTCAAGTGAAACTATTGCATTACGTGAATACGCCTGGGTGCCCACTGACCACGAGTAAACTGTAAAAAAGTGTATTACATGTATGTAAGTAGTATTAAACTAGCTGTACCTCACGGTTTCACCCGTATTCATTTTATCCGACAAAAACCGCGACC
Source organism: Saturnia japonica (assembly GCA_033032175.1). NCBI lineage: Eukaryota > Metazoa > Arthropoda > Insecta > Lepidoptera > Saturniidae > Saturnia > Saturnia japonica. Next base: position 16,279,314 of record CM065325.1, read on the forward strand.
CCAACACCCGTGTAGTCATCATAATTGTTCTTCCCGCAAGTGCAAAATATTTAAATTTTTCATTATCTCCTAAACTACGTGTCCAAATAGCATACTCTAAAGAGTTAAATTTAGCTTCATAAAATTGTGTTTATGATGAAGTAACATTTGTTTGTAAGTATTAATATGCCATGTCTAAAAATAATGCTTATAAATCAGTTTTTCATTTTCAACTAATCTTTGACACTGAATACTTTATTATGGTTATTGTATAAGAGATAGACATGTGGCATCGCTAAATTTTTTTAGATATACTAAAGACTAATGTAATTGTAGAACATTGTATTTCCGTATCATTAATAAGTACCTACGCCAGCGCACGCGGCTAAATTACTTCGGGAGGATATCGACTTCCGATTTACGTATATGTATTTAAGGCTATCTAAGAGTTGTAGCCTAATTTTAAATAGTTTATACTATTTCTCGTGGTTCTGGCTATAATATACAAAAAGAATTTTTCGAATCCGTCTGGTAATTTCAGAGATTAGCGTGTTTAAGCAAACAAACAAACTTTATCGTTTATTATATTAATATAGAAATAGAAAATAGATGTGCGGATTTTATGTGGCACTTTTGTCGGACGTAACGGCCTAATTGGAACTCTATTGTATTGTAGTACAGTGTTTTTAATTATATGTTCACCAGGGAAGGGAATACTGTCAAAGTCTACGAGGCTGGGCGTGAGCGGCGTATCTCTCCTTCTGCTTTCGATGCTTCTGTTCGTCGCTTACCTGTGACATCAGCTACCTGCGCGGGAACCACGCCTCCCCGCCTTCGTCTAACCCTCGTCCGACTCCAGCGGATATTTTGAGTGCACGAGCAATCACCAAGCTGAAACACCTCTGTAATTCATAAAATAAATTGTAACATACGCTTTCGGAACGTTACTGAAGAATATTTACAGCTCGTCACCTCATCTTCTAAACTCTCCAAGAATTAAATGTCATCAAGCTCCCTTACATAAGCTTTGAGTAGGCTGAAGGATGAAGCTATGAGGGTGCCGATTAAACTGCTTCCAGCTCGAAATCACAGTTTACGATAAGATCCACCCGAACAAAAGACGTGAAAGTAGCAGACGTGAAAAATATGTGAACACTCGCGACCCTCAGCAAATATATGAAGATATTATGTACAGCTGATTATTGTTTTATGAAACTCTAATACATTTTCTCGCGCACTAACACACTTCTATGTTTTTATTAAAACTTGCTAAATAATAGATTTCAAGTGAAAAATAATTGTGAAAATCTAATAAGGCTTGTAAAATGGTATAAACAAAAAAAAATACAACTATATTTTATGCCCCTACGAACAAAAGAAACATAGGTTTATCCTTATCTAATATAAACGTAATCCGTTTCAGTAAATGAGACGGATAATCGTATATTATAACTTATAATTTATTATGACCACTTGATTATTAAGACCGAAGTACATTTTAATTAACTATAAGTAAAACATGTAAATAGTACATCCCAAGTTCATGGATTTAATCCATATTCTATAATTGTCTAATAGAATAGATACGTAACTGTTTGAATAGTAAAGCTTTTTTATTATTTCAAGATATTAATAGAATTACTATTATTTTTGTTGTATATATTGAATAAAATTAATAACGGTCTAATGAAATTTTTAAGCCCATTAAAAATGAGCTTATTATTGTCTGGTACTAATAGTACAGTGCCGCCGTACCTAGGAGTTATTGGGTCACGACTCACGACGTTAAACTATTTGATTAATTTTAAAATACATTTTAGGAAAATAATTTAAGATGTAGATAGGTATTTACTTTTAACATTTATAAATATGTTTTCTTCAGTATTAGTTACCAAAGGTAAATTAGTTGTAGGTTGTGTACTCGCTAAATATTTATTTATATAGGTAACAATCCTAAATTTTATTTATTGTATAATACCTATAAAAGTTTAAGCAATGTAGGTAATATTCAAAATAGTATAAAAACGTTTAAAAAATCTAGCTAATACACTGTGTATTTCACTAAATATTTGTTAAAGTTGCTGTTCATACTTTATAATCAAATCATTGAAAAATATACATTTACCTAGAATATAATTATTATTAATAAAGATTCACGTCTGCATAAAATACAAAATTCATTGAAAAACATTGTATCCGAATATTTATGTATATATTTTAGTGTTAAAAACACCATAAATAAAAGTTACCCTATTGTGCAAATTTTTATTTTATTTTCCCTAGATTAATGTAACATATTAACTTGCTTTTTAAGGTTTTGTATTTAACTAACTTAAAGTACTTACGGTTTTGAAGCAATGATGGCTAAGTGGTAACATATTACCACCGCTAGGGTTGCCAACTGTTGACATGGGAAAGATGCTGAAACGCATAGTTACCTCCCGTGTCATCCGGCACATGGAGGAAGTGGGGCCGGAACTCTCGGACCGGCAGTTCGGCTTCCAGAGAGGGCGTTCAACTTTGGACGCCCTCTCCACCCTGAAGGCGTGGTCCGCGGAAGCGAACCAGGGGGGAGGTAGGTTGCTGGCGATGTAGATTGACATCGCCAACGCCTTCAACAGTCTGCCGCGTGGTGTCATTCGAGAGGCACTCCGGCGGCTGTTGGAGGACTACCTCCAGGATAGAGAGGTCGTCTTCGCGAACGGCCGGGAGTTGTGGCCCGACGCCACGAAGGGTGCGGTGTTCCACAGGGGTCGGTGCTTGGGCCGCTCCTGTGGAACATGGGCTACGACTGGGTGCTCCGCGTAGCGCTCCCTTCGAGGACGCGCATAATCTGTTACGCGGACGACACCCTTGTCGTGGCCCAAGGGGAGAGCTGGGGAAAGGTGGCGCGCCTGGCCACAGAGGACGTAGCCCTCGTGGTCGAGCGCATGCAGTCGTTGGGCCTCAGGGTGGCGGCTGAGAAGACCGAGGCCTTACTTTTTCATGGGCCCGGTGTGGGCCGCCTCCTGGAGCACACATTTTAGTCGAAGGACATAGGATCCGAGTTGGGGCCCAGATGAGGTCTCAGATCGGTGTCCGCGGAGGCGCCTTTTGAGCTCGCCGGCTCCCCGCCGTGGGAGCTGGAGGCGGAAGTGCTTACCGGCGTTTACAGATTTACGGCGGCAAGGAGATATATGGGGGAGCCTCCAGCTCCTATTGAAGTGGAAAGGTTGCGGCGTGAGGGCCGTCAGAAGATGATAACGAGATGGGAGGAGGACCTGACGGATGCGCGCAATGGGCGATACACCATAGACGCCGTCCGCCCGGTCCTCGAACGGTGGATAAATAGGGGCCGGAGCTCCCTGACGTTTAGGCTTTTGCAGGTGCTATCCGGAAATGGCTGCTTCGGAAGGTACCTGCACAAAATAGCCCGCAGAGAGCCCACCACCGCGTGTCACAAGTGCGGTGCTGTGGAAGACACGGCGCAGCATACTCCTTCTGAGTGTGCTGCGTGGGACGAGCAGCGCCGCGCTCTGACCGCGGTGGTAGGAGGGGACCTCTCGCTGCCGAGTGTGGTGAGAGCCATGCTCGACAGTGAGGGGTCGTGGCACGCGATGGTCCGCTTCTGCGAGGACATCATCTCGCAGAAGGAGGCCGCGGAGAGGGTCCGCGGGGGGATACCTTAAGCGACCTTCTCCAACAAAGAAGTCCGGGTGGTCAGAGGAGGCGATTCATTCGCCAACTCCCGCCACCCTAGCCGAATCAGGGGAGACGGGTCGGGGGGCCCGTCTTCCCATTGCACAGGTTCGGCGGACGGAGGAGACAGCTAGGGTGTACTGAGCTGTCTCCTATTTAGGCCGAGGCCCGGCCCTTCCGGGCCGGCCGTCGGGGCGACGCGGTAGTATGCTACCTGTAGATCCCGCGTCGCCCCATCGTGGCGGCGGATGTTACATCATGAAGTTTTAGTGGGTAGGAGTCTCACATAACCAGTCGTCACCCCGGGCGGGTGTGTACATATGACGGGTACCACCACGTTAAAAAAAAAATGGTTTGCCAACTGTAATTTATTTTCCAAATATTGCATTTTTCTTATTTAAAAGAGTTGCTACTTTATCTTTGTCAAAAAAGTTGGCAACTCTAGACACCACGATGTGAGTCCCATGAATCCGTGCAATGAGCCTGATGAGCCTGAGCTAACATTAAACGAAAACATGATGAAACCATAGGAGGATATTTTCCAATGCAAGCCTTAAGATTGATTGAATTGCCCTCAAGATGAAAATCTGATGCCAAGCACCGATAGGTGTGTTCCGGCAGCTACATTTGAGAGCTACCATCTTGAACCACATCGTCACAGATGATCTCGTGTCCAAACGCTAAACTTATAAAGAATTGAAAAACCTTCGAAAGGCGACTTTTGTCAGTACTGTCGCATTGCAAAACCCGCGAATTCTTTAAAATCTGTTTATTGCACTTATTAACAACAATCTCATCCAAATAATGTGCTCAAAGACAATAGAATGGTTCTTAAGTTCAGCTGCCAGGTGTTATATATAGGTAGTCTGTGTAAGATAATCAATTTAAAAGCTATTACCAGAATACGACCACGTAAAAATGCTATAGTTTTAAATATATTTTTATGCTTTGCCACATAATTCTACTTTTTTGTCGCATCATATTTAGCAGAAAACTTCTGTTACTGAGTAATCCAGTTTTCACTAGGTAATTATATAAATTTCCCAGCTATGGCTCTCAGGTCGGCAGAATTTCTAACGCTTTGTTGAGATGTTTCCATTACTTGTACATAGATTATTTACGACTGCAAGCCTATAGGAGTTATTTGCAGAACTTCATACTGTTGATGACCAGCCTAGACCCGCATTTTGTACCAACTTAATTCCTTATTGACTAATTACAATACACTCATTTAACTTTACGTTCAACATGGCTATGTGTCTTGAAGTTTATTTATAATTGTAAAAATCTCAGCGTACATTGACGCCTGATAATAATGTCGTAGCAATGACGTTTACGCATTATTGTTATTTTTTTCCATCCTAGTAGCATTGCTAGTAAAGTTGTAAAGGCTCTTAGTCATGATTTTACGTGTAAAACAACTCTTAAAAGGTGTAAAAAGGACTGGCAGACTGCCACTTAAAATAATTCACTTACTGATGAGTCACAAATGAAGACAAGGAGCTAACAATAAACATTTAAGAGCTGGATAAGCATTCGAAAAAAATTAGGTAGCCATAGAACATCGGATCCTGACTTTTGTCATTTCTTTAATATAATAGTACATAATAACATAAAGATTTACTTATTTAAATTATTGTGTTTATTAATAAACATGAAAAAAGAACTTTTTTTATTTCGCTATTAAGTACCTACCTACTGTTCGTGAAATTTTATTTACTTAATTCTTAACATTTTTGTAACTTTTACAATATATCGATGCAATAACTTATTACTTATTGCTGAATTAAAAGACAGTGTATTTGTGCAACGACCAAAAATCAAAAACTGATTTTTATTTACTTTAATTAAAAACTGGATATAACAATATTTGTTTTAAAATAGGCTTTATAAATGATTATTGATCACATAAAACATGACTTGTAGCCCGATAAGTGAACCAGATCATAAAATTAAACTTCTTTTTGAATAGGTAAGTAGTAATGGTAGATATAATATACTGTGAGTAGAAAACGAAACTTCATTTAAAAATATTTCATCACAAATTTTAATGCTACCAAAGCTGCTCAAGACAGAAGAGTGCTTAATTTAGTAGAAGAAGCTAAGTAATACTAAAAAGTGCTGCTAATCCCAAAAAACTTATACACTCTAAACTTTCATTAATTAGTCTTACTAATTCCTAAGGAACTGATACCCAATGTAACTAATTCTTACACCTATAATTGAACAGGAGAATAAGGAATGAGAAGGAGGAAAACTATGCTTGTTTATTTAGAGAATTATTGGGTACATCAACACTTATTGGAACCATATCTTCCTTCTTGAAGTCAGAATGCGTTTCTCCCAGTATAGCTGGAATCACCTTGGGATTAAACATAATAACAGATTTAGTAAAACCTTTCAGTGAATGTTCATAAACAATACAATAAACTTTATATAACAACTTATAATGGATTCCATTCAGGGCCACGTGAAGGTTCACCAGCGCTATAGGCAACTATGCTGCATCCCCAGAATCCTCGATGCCCTGGGCAATTGCCGACCCCGCCGTTATTTATGATGTGACCTTGACTCGATTTCCTATACAAGGATCTAATGCATAATATATTGTTGTGAATTATTTTCTTTTATACAATTTCATACTAGAAACCGCGCTATACCATATCCAGACCAATACCAGAAAAATTATAGTTTGCTATATTTTAGAAATGGTATTTAACATCAAGGTTTTTGATCACAAAACCTAGGGGAGGACTTATTATATCACTAGCTGTGCCCGTAGCTTTGCTCACTTTGACTACAGAATGCCCGCGCGAATCTTGCTCCCCGCCCGCAGCTATTTTAAAGACATAAATACTTACTGTGAGTGTTCTTTAGAAGATAGACGTATAGTCTCTGACATTTTTGTAGGTGTTTTTAATGCCTATAATTATGTTGTACATTAATTTACTATATCTCTCATGGTTTACTCAGCATAAGCCATTTATGCGCCCGAATTGATTCACCATGACCAGTTTTTTTTATTTGTGCGGAACCCTAATCCTTTTTCTAAAATAAAAGTGGCCTAAGTTATTTGCTATAAACTCAGCTATCTACCAGTAAAAGCCCCGTCAAAATCAGTCCAACCGTTTCGGATATTACCCGGTACAAAAAGACAGACAGACAAAAATTTTGAAATGGTTGTTTTGTTATATATATAGAATATACTTTCATATGCATTTAGTAAAATCCTGTTATTTTGACATTATAACTTTAATATATATATAACTTTTCTGTTTGTTCGTCCCTTATATCCCATTATTTGTGATCGAGTCTCCTAACATTTTTGCGCCAAGCCAGTCTAGCTTGGAACTTCTGTCTTGCCAATAAATATAACATTAGACATAAATAATCATACAACGTATCCTACCCGAGTACCTGTTCTCCTAGTATAACGAGGATTTGTGCGACTTTTTTTATGGCCTCCAGGTCCTGAGGAGTTGGCAGCGCCAGCCGGGACTCCTTCACAGCGCGTGCCGAATGTGCCGCGAGCCGGGAACTTATGTCAGATACTACCGAGAGAGGCGCTCGGTATTCTAGGTCATGGTTCAACTGGAGACAATATAATTGTATTTAATTTCATGGGTTAACTGAAATATTCTTTTAAAATGTAAAACAAGTAAAACATTGATCGGACTATATATATTATGTAAATCTATCAACTTAATGCAAATATCACTGTCACTGTAATTCTTCTACTATTTTTTCCAGTAGATGAACTGCAGTCAGCTTGCTAAGTAAATTTTTTTTGCTGATTCATTAATTTAAAAATGAAATAAATCTTTCTTTTTCTTCTATCTTCAGTTTCTAAATTCTATCTTGAATAAAAAATGAAATATTTATAGTATGTATACATACACAAAAAATATACGATATTTGTAGAACTAACAACAGAAATACAATAGAGCAGTGTATCCAATGTAACGACATTATGAGAACACTGAACGGGACCTCACCTGCCTCCATTTTATAACCAGTTAATTCAAATAAAATTGATCATTTACCTGCAATTTACAATTTGTTTAACTATGCCATTTTTCTCCATGTGATTTTGATATTATCCCTTCCATTTATTTACCAAGAACGTCATTTTGTTTATCTGTTCTTTATAAGTCAACTTACATACATTTTCTCATACTTTTTATTGAGTAAAATTAATTGAATTCAACTGGGAAACTACGGAGGCTCTACGAGAAACATAAATCATACCTATAGAAGACGCGCGAGTTAGCAGAATCACCAAACGTGTATTACAACAATAAGTATTCTAATGAATAAATAAATTATGTTTTATCATTCACACATACATGTTTAGGGATGACCTCGGAAGTGAATCTGACTTTAGTCAATGTAAATTAACTTCTTAGGAACACGTAGCGTAGTGCGCAAACACTGCATCGGAGCAAGGCGCCGCTAGGGCTGCCAGCGCATGAATTGTTGACACCATACAAAGACTTGAAAATCCCTAAACATTTAGGTGAAATAGAGTTTTATCCTAGGTTTAAGTAAACTAAATTAAACAAAAATGATCATAATTATTACCTTTTTTAGGATTCCGTATTTCAAAATGAAATAAAGAGAACCCCTATTGAATCACTTAGGTGTCCGTTTGTCAGTGTGTCAAACCCCTTTTTCTTTGATACGGCTTGAGCTACAAAGTTGAAATTAATATTTATGGTCAAATAATTATCAAGTTTTATTTTTTTTTCTCGAAAAGGTATAACGTTGAAATTAATATCAAGGTGTTTTAGTAAAAATTACGGTATAAATCCGAAATCAATGAATTTGTAATTGCGTGTGATGTAATAATGGAACAGATTATATTAAGTTTCTTTTTATCTCCAAAAAGAGTTTGAGGTATACTGTTGGAATTAATATAGAGTACTAAGATCTATGACCTCATACTGTTATTAAAAAAAACTAGTTTTCAGTTTAACGTAGTAAAAAGATGCAGACCTTCATACTAAAATTTAATCATACAAACCGATTTTATTAAAACGCTTACTTTCAAACTACATACAGTTAAGAAACCCTTTCTAAAAGTTATACATTAGTGGTATTCATTTATTACACGCCAATACTCCGGGCCGCTTTTTTGAACATTATTCACGTTATTTCATGTAAAAGTAACATAATAAATATATTTCATTTCTTTTGGAATATTAAATTGCTTATTTTGGTTTTAATGTAAAAGTTATAATATATTATAGTTATAGTAACGTGTAACGGATATTTTTGGAACTTTCTGCTGCGTGCTGTTGGTGATTTTCCCCATTGATTTTCTATTACCATAACTGTTATTATGTTAATGTAATCACTGCTGAATCCAATTTTTTACTCAGTTAACAAGTTTGTTGTCGAATTATTTTGTACAATCCTCTGGTAACCAATTAATCGGGTTTTCCCCGGACGTCCTTTAAAACTGGGACATATCCGGGGAAACCCGAACGGATGGCAGCCCTAGCTATGGCTACCGGCCTTGCTCTGCCGCTCTCAAGCAACGCAAACGTTTCGGCAAGGTAAAACTCTGCAATATGGAGTAACAGACGATAATTCCGCATGAATAAAAAATGCATTACCGTTCCCTACTTCCGTTAATTCTTGTTTATAATACTTAGATGGCCCCGCATACTTTATTCTGTCCTTTCCAATAATCGACCATATAACTCCATCACCTATCATCACATTTATTTTTCTAAAAACTTTTCCAGGGCCCTGCCTAATAAAACAAAATGAGAATACGCATATTCACCGTTCAGTCATGAGTTATGATCTTGATTTCATAAAAAAAACCCAATTGAAAATAGGAATTCAGTTCTTTCCAAAAATCTTCCCCACACCTTGTTCGGACTCTTAACATTAAAATATAATTAGCTTATAATGTATTTCTGTGTCGGCTATTTCAATAGATTTGCCTATGATTAATTGTTTTAATTAAAATGCCCTACTTTTAATTTATTTTTACCCGACTGCGAAAATGGAGGGTTAAGTTTTCCGAGCGTATGTATGCGTGTATGTCTATTCTTTGGCACGCTCTGTAGCCAAAACGGTTGATGGATTTTAGCATATGAGGTACAGTTAGATTCGTCTTATTTGTAGAAGTGACATAAGCTATATAATATTTAAGTACGAGGTTTAGAAATGAAATAAAAAAGCAAAAATAGAAAAAAGACATTTTCCTTCGCGTCATGTGACCAAAATAATTACACTGGACATAAGCGTTAGTACGGTCACCAAACACCGGTATTACATTTCCACAACTTGTTAACTCTAGAACTTTTGAAACAGTGTTGACAGCTCGCAGATTTTAATTATACAATTTCAAAAATCTATATTTGATAAATTCTTTCGGATTCAATACCATTGGAAATCTGTATCGTGATCTTTGGAATTTTCCATTTCAAACAAGAAACCATGTCCGCGCTCACATAACGATGACTTGACAATTATTTCTTTCAATGAATCCGTGATTAGAGCTCATGTTTTATTTACCTTGCGGTCACGTAACCCTGACTGCTCACGGTATAGTTAAGCAACGCAGACATCTAAAATGTTCAATTTAATATCAACGATTTGCTGACAATTTTGATCAAGGTTACCAAAACAATAAATTAATCACTTATTTACAGTATTAGATTTTATGGAAAAAAAAATTTTATTTTTCGTCCCTATTGTCTAATTATTACAGGAGAATAAAGTGTAAATACAAAGAACCGGTAAGATATTTTTTATTAAATACCGCGCACCGAAGTTAAGGTCGGACTTTGAGGGCTCTATTCCACAAACTTCCAACACACAATTTATATGTTTGTGTTATAAATTCAGAAAAATGAAGCGCGTACATAACATGTAAGCACGTAAGAAGTTGTACTTCTATGGCTTTATAAAACAAAAATAACTCCAAATATGTTATTCCACGCGCCAACAACATCATGAACTTAGCCATAAATGATAAAAATATAAATTCATTTTAATTACTTTTTTTGATTGTGTAAAAATAATTTAACAGTGTATAAACAAAATCACATTATTTTCAAATTAATAAAATAAATAAAAGTTATTAAAATGATCACATTATTATCACTTCTAAATTCACGATGTAGCACTTCCGTTACGTGACGCACGAGCAACCCCCAAGCTATAATCGTGTTTTCGTTCATTGCGTTTTGGTTCCTTAGCATCCCGACTCACACTTGACCGGTTTTTATAATTTATTTTACAATAGATAAATAATTACACTAAGTTTGAAGCTTCCCTAATTACGATTATCGTTTTTACGATAGAGCAAAAAACCTTTTTGTATGGTGTTTTTTTGTTTTTATACTTTATTTTTGGTACTTTTCATATGAGTCAAGTCTTTTATCTTCCATTAAAATTATAACGAAAGCCAGCCAACCAGCCAGCCAGTACAAAAGATACAGTACCTTATAGGTAGAACGGACAGCATAGACTTTATTTTCTGGAAATGGACTCGTTAAGCACTCATTTGATTATTTCTTTTCAGCGACCAGCTATCTAATAGGCAAAAATGCATCTGATTGTTTAATGTTCAAATAATTCACATATCATCCGGATGCATCCAGCGAGCCTTATGTACTCCCACGAGGATATTTACATAAATCTTCTAATATTAATATGTGAAGCAAAAGCTTTCTGTATCTTTTTAAGCGTATTGCCTGCACGGAAGACTGGGAGATTTGGCTTGGTTAAACTTTATATGGAGAAGGAGTGCAGAAAGCTAAAATTTATCTATAATATCTGTTACCAATATATTAAATAAAATAAATGAATACTGCGAATCTTAACTCGAACTGTGCCATTGAACTTAGACCCCCCCAAAATATTATTGACATTGTCACTCACCGAAAAGTGACAGTAAGTGATGTAGATAATACTCATTATTTATGAATACTGTAAATGTGAAACAAAAAAAGTCTATGATCAAAAAGTCGCTGGTCGAATTTGGAGCATAGGGCGATCGCTAGTACATACAAATACAAATAATAAAGGAACAGAGTAAAATAATTTGAAATTAACGGACCTTATTAATATTAATATATGCCAGTTACTGCGAAATATCATTACGATCAAGTTGACATTTAAATTGTTTTGTCTATACTTGACCTTTAAATAAGGATTACTGGTCTATACAAATAAATAACGCGGCAGCACCTACTGATATTATAAGTACCATTACACGTCATATTTTAAATGAATAACTAGAGACGTATTTGCTTTCGGGTTCTAGTAAATTTGAATTTGTTTAAATTAAATATTTGTTCTTCTTTCATAATGTGGAAACTCTGAATCTTTGAAATTTTAGAATCATATAATTTTTTTATTTATTAAGCAATTTATTACCTGCGTAATGTAGTTTCCTTGACTTGCAATCACGTTTTTATGATGGACAATTATACATCATCCGAGTCGCAAGCAGAGGTTTATTAAATTTATAATAAATGCATTCGAAATTGTTTTTTATTACGAAATTGTATTGTATGTACAATAACTTCATAAACGGTACATTGATGTACCTAGCACGAACAATTCTGAATAGGGTTGTAATTGATAATAGACAACTAATGAACTGAGAGAGAGAGAGTGTCTGAGGACCTTTGTCCAGTGTCGTTGCGCATCAGTGCTTAAAAGTCCAGTATTGGAAATAAGCCTGTTCCAAGGTTTGCCAGCGAGTTCAATCTCTGGCTTTCCGCAAGTCGTTACTCCATCTGGTTTGAAGGCGTCCTACACTAAATTTTCTTTTGGAATGGTATTTCCTCAAGAACTCTTCTACTCCATCGGTTATCTGTTCTTCTACAGACGTGACCGGCCCACTGCTACTTTAGCTTGCTTACTTTTTGTACACTTTCAACTATTATTACTAATAGTAAGTCTATCACGATGAAATCACCGAGTAGTGGTGTATAGATTTACTAACCCTGAAAGTATATAATATCCCAGATTAATCCCGGATCAAACCGCCTCGTATTGCATGAATTGCGTACTTTTTATTATCTTTATAGTTTTAGCGTGGTAGTCACAATCTCACTTGATCTTAAGTGATGATGTAGCCCAAGATGCACGCTAAGCCTAGTGGTAGACTGGCTCTCAAATGCAGCTGCCGGAACACACTTATTGGAGTTTGGTGACAGATTTTTAACTTGAGGGGGTAATATCTTGTTATTTTTTCATATATTATTCGGAATGTCGTTACTATTATGGTTGTGATTATTATATAAATCCACGTAATTCTTGGCCTAACATAACTTACTAGTAGGACTGTCCATATGATTGACTAGCGAGGCTTGGGTTAAATTTGTCATAAAATAAAATGATCTTTTTGTGTTTCGCCAAAGTCAATGTGAACCAGTTCTTTCCAACTGAAAACTGATCGACTGACTTGTATTTTGTAAACATCAATCCTTATTGTTATCTTTGTCCACAAGCGTCGGTAAATTATCATCAGTTGGGCCGTCAGCCTGTTTGTTACCTTTTAGCATAAAAATGTATATAGCTAGTTAGCCATTTTGAATTCACTTTACTTTGTTGTCATCTGGGTATTAACGGTATCAACAAATTCTCCAAAATAATGGTGTATGTTCGACACGTTTGAAAGACATTTGTATGCTGAATATGGTGTGCAAACATCACCGCGCTTGTGGCTTGGCAAATATGTAAACATTCCAGGCGTTTTTCAACATCATTGCGATCTGTAGTTTAAATAATTTTCTTAATTTTTTCCACAATTTCAAGAGATTTATTATTTAAAGTCCGATAGTTTGGACCACTGTATTTACAATCGAACTTTTCTGTATCTCCGCGCATCAACTTTGTGTTGGAATAATACTATAGGCTAACAGTAAAGGAAAATATATAAGAATGGGAGAATATTATCTGTAAACGTTTGAGAAATATTCAACCCCTACATTCCAAGACACTTAATTATTAATCACATTTTTTTTTAATAGGATTCAGACAAAGTGGAAATTAATGTAACATTGTATGTGTTCAATGTGGTAGGTACATATTTCTATATTCCATTCATTCTAACCATCGTCTTCTGACATTGTAATTGGAATGATGATGTTATGTATTGAGGGTTTTGTCGAACCTAAGTAAAAGAGAAATTCATAGTGGTGATACCCACCATATATAACATTGTAATATCTATACTACTACTAAAGTATAAAGCTCAACAAATTGTTTTTACCAACGCACTAATCTCTGGAACTGGAACTATCTGCCAGTCAGTTTTTTATTCTATTTCTAGTAATATAAGTTTATGTTATGACTCTAAGGAGTGATACAGCTGTAGATAAGTGTGAACAACGAGATCCTGGCTACACAATACATAGCACACAGCACACAGTTGCATTGCCAGGGGCGCGGTAGTTAGGGTACAGTTAGTTATTAGACTATAGTTAACTGTCTCATTAACCTAGTGGTCGTTAGCGCGACTACAATGATCGAGGTCCTGCGTTCAATTCCCAGGTCGAGCAAAGTGTTATTGGGTTTTTCTATGAAATTCTCAGTAGCAGCTCGGAGTTTGGCTTTCTGCCCGATAAATGGCAATAGGCTCACCCCCTATTATATGGGACCAAAAAACATAATGTTTATAATATGTCGACATGAAGCTCTAAGTAATAATGAAAAACAAAAATATTTCAAAATTTATTTTAAAAGCAACGTTAATAACTCATGACAAATGATAGTTATTGTATTGTGAGGTAGTTTATATAATTACTGTTCAATCGTGATTCCCAACGGTGAAGTACCCGCACTAGTTTTATTGTCCACAGTGTTGTATCAAGGTTGTTAGGCTGTGATATCTATGTGAAATTATGTAAAATGACAGGTTATTGAGTGTTGCATGAAATTGAACCGAGATGCGTCGAGGTGAAGGCCGGCTCAGCTGCCCGCTACCGACGGGACGCGACGCGACCGGCTAATGCCGGGTAGTGCGGCGCTCTACCTGTATCGATGGCGATAACTTTAAATTCTATTCACGATACCTAAAATAAAATATTAGTCTTCAAAACAACTTACACTCATTTCTCCAAGTCTTTTTTATTACGTAGGTAGGTACATACTTAATTTCAACGAGCATCTTACTCCTCTAACCATTCTTAATAAATTTGAAGTTAGATGTTTCGTTTCACCATTACTGAAGTGAGTTTTACATTGACGGTCTTGCATTCTGAAACTCAAGATTGTGAACAGACATCTATTGGAAGTTAATATTCCTGTATATAATCTCACTAGATGACTCGCAACTTCGTCTGCGTCAATAATGGAAGCTCTCAAAAGGAATAATTTTTATCCGTTTTTGTAACATTTTTCATTGATGCTCCGCTCCTATTGGTCGTAGCGGAGTGTTATATAGCCCATAGCCTTCCTCGATAAATGGTCTACCTAACAGTAATATTTTTTTTCCATTCGATCCAGTATTTCCTGAGAGTAGTGCGTTCAACCAACCAAAGAAACAGATAAACTCTTCAGCTTTATAGTATTAGTATAGAATAAATTTAATCCAAAAAATATCAGCCATTTCTAATATGCAATTTGTAATTATTGTGTCTTACCATAGATTTAATGTACAGTCCCGTGAAACCAAATTTCTGTATCCAATAACTTAAATAACCAATAGCCTACGTTTCATTGGAATTGACCGCATCCACGTTACATTTTCTAGTTTAATATCATAAACTGGATGCTCTGTATATTAGAGAAATGATTAAAAATGTTACTAAAACAAAAAAATGGAAAATTTAAATATTTACAAGACCATCGATAACAAACAGATACGAAGGCATCACTAGAGCCAAGGGTATCAAACAAATGTCGAGTAAGATTCTACAATCTACATAGTGTTATATAAGTGTCGGTGAAGAACGGGCGATGCTGGTGTTGCTGGCCGCAGCGTGTGTGGCTGGGATCGTGGGCGCCGCCTCTCACGGAGTGCAAGCTGTGTTTCCGCCCATCGACGTCAGCCAGCTGGTCAGGGCGGCGAGTGACACTTGTACGTTTATATATAGTGATATATTTGTGCTTTATGGATATTTTAAAGTCTTATTAGGCAGGTATGCATATAATATAAGGTAGGCGAATACATCTAAACTTTTCATACATAACTGATACCACCCGATACCCGGGAACAAATGGGATAATGATGATGTCGCCTTGAGACCAGCAGCTAGCTCTCTCACCAAACCAGCTCGCTATTACTATACGGTCGCGGTGTAAAGTATGGTATTAGCTTATACTCCGAATGATGGTGACGACTGTCCAATGTCGTAGGATTACGTTTTTTGCGGTCACCGCTTGGTATACCATTAGGTATAGACAAGCCATTATGTTGTCGAAACGTGAAAGAAAAGTTGTGTATGTGCACGTAAGAAGATATTTTGTCGGAACAAAACAAAAATAACTAAAAAAAATTATCTGGTGTGACAACAACATCCTAAATTATCAATGATAATAATATAAATTATTATACTGACTTTTTTAATTATGTAAAAAAAAACATTTCAATTTATTCATTTAGACCTTACACACAAACACACACACGTACGCACAAGCAAGCACACAACATTAATAGCTTAACCAAGACATATTATATGCTTATACAAATATCAATTTACTAATTTAAACTAGCCAATAATATTTCTACAAATTCTTTGAGTTTCGTCAGACTATCACTAAATAGGTTACTCTCCTGAGACAGAAGATTCACTGTGCGTATGGCTTTTGGAATTAGACAGTTAGCGTTAGCGCTTTGATAATTTTTACACAGTAAAACAAATAAAAGTTAGTCAAATGAATTTACACTATTATCATTGATCTCTTAGAGCATCCACATACATCCGGAATTCCGAATCCAAATATCGAACGGAATTTCGAATCTGAGAAAACTACGAACGGAAAACTACTGTATGTGTGTGATAGGTCCATAGATTTAGTGCGTTCGAAATCCCGATTCGATTTTTTGATTCGGAATTCCGGATGTATGTGGCCGCTCTAACTTCATAATGTTGCACTTCCGTCACAAGATGCGCGCGCGCAGCGCTCTGCTCTACATTTCGCCCTTTACTAAACGCGACACAAGTGATCTATAACTTCAAATATATTTATTTATGACAATTTTACATGATGAATAAATATATCTGCAATACGTGACGTCTATCTAAGTGACCGTAAAAGCTTACTAAGATAATTTATTATTTTAAAATTATCTTTAAGTTTAACTTAAAGTTCCCTCAGTGTACATAAACGATAACAACATGGTAATGACCTTAACATTATAGCTACAAGCAATCGCTATTTAGCATTTAAAATATATGCATAATTATATAATGACGCATTCAGTCCAGTTCACTGCCGGCTCTGCTGTACTAACGCACTGGCGCGGGCGCAAGAGCGGGCGGGCGGGGGCGGGAAGCTTTGCCGAACTGGGCGGCGATATATCGCTTTGACTTTTAGAAACAGAAATTTAATTATTTAAGTGAGAAATTAATTGAAATGTGTAGTATAAAGCAAAATCTATTAAAAATTTTCTTAAATGATACAAGCAATAAACAAAATTAGTTAATTTACAAAAAATATAGAAATAGGACAAATAGGATGATCTGTAAAACTAGAAATAATTCAATCAAAAAGGAAATTTGTGATAGTTTTAAGAACCCGAAAAAAATGTGGGAAATTATAAATAGACTGACTGGAAGAATTGTTAAAACTATTGATGAAGTACTACTTAAATCTTTTAAATTACCAGCAAAAATACTTTCGAATATTTTTGTTAGTGATTTCGATAAAAATGTTAAAAATGTAATGAACACATGTAGTGAACCGTTACTGAATGAACTTACATACATAAACTCACCAAGCTTGTCTCTAAGACTTAAAAAAGCTAATGAAGAAGTATTACATAAAATTATAAAAAATATAGATGACAGAAAAAGTCCAGGATATGATAAAATTAGGGCGAAAGATATAAAATATATCTCAGAAAAAATGACCCCAGTACTCACACATTTAATAAATTTATGTATCACTAGATCAATATATCCAGATAGGATTAATTAGACCAGTTTATAAAAGGGGTAGTTATAATGATACATATAATTTTAGACCTATTATAATTTTGTCATGCATTGATAAAATTTTAGAAAAGTATTTTGGTAGTTTAATAAATAATTTTCTGTCAAGTAATAACATAGTGCATAACGGACAATTCGGTTTTCAAAAAAATAAAAGTACGTCACAATTATTGTCCTTATTTACAGATGAAATAAATGACCATTTAGATAACAGAAAATATATTCTTGCTGTTATGGTTGATTTCAGCAAAGCGTTTGACACATTAAATCTTAAGACACTGTATAAAAAAATGGAGCAGAATGATATACAGGGACCGATGTTGGAACTCTTTAAAAGTTATCACACAAATAGATTTAATTCAGTCACCATAGCTCGTGAACATAGTAGCCAGATACCTACATATCAAGGCACGGCCCAAGGATCCGTCCTGGGACCGACAGAATACTTATTATATGTAAACGATATGTGCAATATATTTCAACATGGTTCGGTATATCAGTTTGCTGATGACACATGTATAATCGCTGCTCACAGTGATTTCAATACGCTACAAGGTATGATTCAGGAGGATTTTGATATGTTGAGTAAGTGGGCTCACGATTTAGGTCTATCCATTAACTACAGTAAAACTAAGCTAATGTTTATACATTCACTATATAAAAAAATTAACTACCTACCTAAGATTGTCGCTCATGAGCACAACTGCATGCACTTAAACAATACCTCATGCACATGTTCGTACCTTGACGTAGTGGGAGAGCATACATATCTTGGGCTTAAAATAGATCATAAATTGAATTGGGGTCCGCATGTTGGCCAGGTATGTTGTAAACTTAGAGCTGTGCTGTCAAAATTGTGCATACTTAAACATAAAGTTCCTTATAACACATTGAGGCTCTTGTATATGTCATTGGCTGATTCAGTGATCAATTATGGACTAGCTAGCTATGGACGTATATATATGACTTATTTGAAGGATATATATAATTTACAAATAAGGTTATTGAAAACCATTGTTCCGTTAAAAATTAAGTATAAATACAAAGATAACTATCATTATTTATTTAATTATTGTAAAGTTCTGAGCATTTTCGATAAATTGGATTTGGCAATTGTAACTCAATACAGTAACTGTGAGTGGAACTTAAATAGGATAGTAAGACCCGTGACCTTACGTAATCTGGTATATCTTCCTACATTTGAAATACCTACCTAAATGTAACAACGTGTACGGTGAGAGGGTTCGGAGATGCATTCTGCCCAGTACGTTAAATAAATTACCTAAAGCTATAGTCGAGAAGCTTGAAAACAAAAATAGAAGCCAAATCAAAAATATACTCAAGCGATATTTTTTTAAAGGTTAATTAAAATCATTTAGTTATTTAAGTAGGTAGTATAACTCCTTTTCTATAAAATCTTTTTAGTTAAGATTAGAGTTAAGGATACGTGTAATTTTTTTTTTTGCTATTTTTTGGAAATAAACAGATGAGAAAAAAAAAAAAAAAAGAAACTAAAAATTAACATTTTAGAACACAATATATAACATTTTCTGTCATTTAAAAACTTTGTTACATTTCAATAGAATATACTCCATATAAAAATGCTACCCTGGGAAGTATGTCTTGGAATATCAATATCTTATGGCGAGTCCCGGATTTTATCTAGAGATTTACAAGACTTGTGTGTGAATAATTATATTAAAACAAATAACGGATTAAGGTTAATGGTTCGAACATTAAATATAAATACGCCGTATTAAGCAATAGCTAAGTTATGATGAGTTCAGGAAGTACTGAGTCAGCACTCTATATACATGACGAAAGTAATAGGTACTCGCCTATAATTCTAGATTTTATCTTTAGTCAGAATGCATCAAACAACGATTAAGTTTTATAAAGTAACCGGTTCAGAACGATACTATTACCATATAGCCGGTAATCGTTCAAGGAAACAAAACTTCAAACATTGAAAGATCTTGATATTTGTTAGTTTATCATTTTGTAATAATGTTGGCGTTGCAATTCCTTTGTATCTATTTATCTATGACAAGTTACAATTAATCTATTAATAAAGGATTATTATTAACAAGGAAGTAAAACTTGTCATACATTTTCCTAACGTAGTAAACCGGCATCAATTGAATAATCAGGATTAAATACTATATAATAAACTAGCTGTGCCCGCGGCTTCGCTCACGAGGACCTACAGAATACCATCGATCGGGCACACGCGCGAATCTTGTTCCTCCGCTCCCGGTTATTTTAAAGAGAAAAATGTTTATTGTGGGTATTCCTTATAAGATAGACATAATATATATTTGCAGACTTTTTTGTAGGTCTTTTAAATGTATACAATTATGTAGTAGATTAAACTTATTATGTCAAGTAAGCAATTCTTGTACATATATATATATATATATATATATATGTAATTGGTTTCCTCGGAAACGGCTCCAACGATTTCGATGAAACTTTGCATTTAGCTAATGTTTTACATTCCAAGTTTACCTGGATAGGTGTTTTTTTGTTTACAAGACACCGAGGCGAGCAAAGCTCGCTCGCCCAGATGCTAGTAGGTACTTAATATCTCAATGATGTATGAGGTTGGTTATATATTCTGGCATATCTACTCATTTCCAACGGAACCTCCAATTTCCTATACATTTATCAACATTGAATCCGTATCGATTTGGTTATATAGTATCAGGATATTAATAAAAACCTGTTTTTTAGTCTTTGAATTAAATCAACTCTTACAAATGTACTGGCAAAAATATGATAAAGTTTTAACGTTAACGTACGGTTGTCTATTAGTTTGCTAACAGGATATATATTTATTTAATAATTATATAAGTAGACAAAAACTTGTATTTTATTGATTTGCAAAAATTCCGGAACGATCTTTGCATATCTATAATACACAGACGCAAAAGGTTTACAATACAAAATAAGATGTAATAAAATAAACAGGTTTACTGAGAATGTATCAGTAAAAATATTATTATACTTGTATATTATAAACTGTTTGGTGTTTTTTTTGAATGTTATTAATATTTCCAGTCTGCGGATCCTTTAGCTAGATTATAATATATTCTCAAGTCGATCATTCGAAAGTATTCATTCGCAGTGAGGCTGCTGTGTTCGAACTGAGCCAACATCGTTTGTTATTAAAATTAAATTAAATTAAAATTATTACACTGTACTCTACATATAAACAGGGAATATTCACACTTGTAACATGAAGTACGAATGGAGAATAAAAATTTGTAATTTTGATAATTAAACTTAACCTACCTACATATTTGATAATACCATCCATAATAATGAATAGGAATATAGGTAAATGACGGTTTCTTTTTGACTTCTTGTAATGGAAATCAGGTATCGGATATGGGCCATATGACAGACAGGCCCCTGTCCCCCGTCTCCATAACATGATACAAGATACAATAATTATGAACCACTCCTACTAAAAGCAATTTGATAACGTTACTGATTTTGTTATCAGCATGTTGCAACAAAAGAAATAGAAAATCACAGTGTAAGGCGGAAACTCGATGTCATAAAAAGATAAAAGTTTCTTCTCGCTCGTATCGAGTCGAAAGTGAACTGAAGGCAATTATTGCCCATCATTCACGATGGCATGCACAAGCGTCAATGTCTTATCTTTTAATAAAATATTATTTTTGTGTAATAAACCGAGGAAAGGAAACTATAAGTTCAATTCAATCAAATAATTAGAATTTATTATAAAACGTTTAAATTATTATTTTTAAATTTCCAATTCCAGGTGAAGCTCTTCCCCTGGACATACTGTTCTCAAGCAAAACTACAAGAGAAACACAACAACTGGATCTCATCAAATATACGAAGAGGTCTCATAGAACTTACCGTCTTGGTAAAGCACACCTCAAAGTGGACTTGGATGTGAGAAATTTGGTCATATACATACCGGGGTGGTTGAATACACCCTCTGATGAGTCATCAACGACCATAGTCGACGCTTTGTTAAAAAAAAATCCAGCAGTTTTACTTTTAGACACTCAATTATCGTTTTATAGAGGATACGTAGGTTCTGCGTCCCGAGTCAAAGCCACCGCACGGTCACTCTACTTCTTCCTTAGGAAACTCCACGAGAACGGATTCCCTCTGTCCTCCATCCATCTAGTTGGTTTCAGTCTCGGCGCTCACGTCGCAGGAATGGCAGGGAACTTGGTTCAAACTAAACTAAATACACAATTGGGCAAGATTACCGCGATGGATCCGGCGAAACCTTGCTTCGCTCGACCGGAGTACAGGCTCAATAGCAGCAATGCTAAATTTGTCCAAGTTATCCATTCCAATTCAGGGGTTTTAGGACTGAGAGACCCTATGGGTAGTGTAGATGTTTATATTAATGGGTTGTCCGGAAAGCAACCAGAGTGCAAAGGAAGGAGTATCACCGTGGAATGCGATCATGCACAAGCTTGGAAGTTGTATTCGGCGTCAGTGGAGAACCCCAGTGCTCTGTCGGGGAAACGGTGTGAGAACTGGGCACAGCTGGAAGACGAGAGGTGTAGTGGTGAAAAACAAGTAGTAGGGTACACGTACGATACAAACCTGACCGGTATTTTCTTGTACAAATCTAAAAATGTGAAAACAGAACAAAGATTACATGTTTTTAATCCTTTCGAATTTAAGTCGTGGTTATGAAATAAAACTATAAAAAATATACTGACTTTGTGAAGATAAAATATGTATATTATAGAGTTAGGTAAGTATTATTGTGTTTTAATTATGATAAACTATACGTATGTAAGTAATAGGTGCCTTACTTTATTTAATTAAATTCTCTTGTTTTGTTAGCAAACCCTAAATGCAATAAATAAACATGGCTTAGCATGTGCGAATGAAATCACATCTCAAAACATTTTATTCTATAGCGCCATCTAGCGTAAACCGGCCAAGGTAAAAGTATAATCATGCGTTACAACAGAAATGAGTCATCAGCATTATAGTATTAGTAAATATCACTAGATGGAAGTTCTAATTAATTTTGAATTTATTTTTCATAAAATATTAGCTGTGCCCGCGGCTTCGCTCGCGTGGACGACATGAAAGGGCGAAATCATAAGGAAATCGTTGTTTGTTTTAAACTGTAATAACTTTATATTGAATAAAAATATCGTGATAATTTTTTTTGTTCATATGGATAAAGTTTAGGGAGTAAAACAAAAATAAATGTTCAAAATCTATTTAGCAGTTTTTATGTCAACGATAAACCTCAATCATTTTATTTATATAGATAGCTATTATGACGTATGTTTGTATTTATTACTAAGTATTATACTTAAAAAATACTATTTTACAGCGTAATGTAAATTTATTTTAAATACTATTCAGTATTTTACAGTTTAGTCGTAGAATAGTCTAGGTACCTTCTCAACATGATGAAAGTATCTTTGTTATCTCAAGTATTTGTCTATCCTTATTACATAGGGTGACATCGTGTTTCCGCTTCAGTTAAATTCAATCGGTTGGAATCAGTTTCTGCTGTTAGTTGAAGGCGCCGAATGCCGCGCCTCGCCGCGGTGTGGCGCGGTTGTGTCAAGATGTAGCGGTGCCCAAGCGGAATGGACTAATGGATATACATTGCAAGTGACAGTTTGGGTTGTCACATAATAATACATTTATTTTTATCATATTCGTATTTTTAATTAAGTCAAATCACTTATTGTTAATTTATAAAATAATAATGCTTGCTAAAACCCCTGTGTATTCTAATGGTAAAATTAGGAGAACAGGCGACGTGACGCGACGCGACATTGATTTCCATGATAGATATCATGTAACTGGATTCCTGTTAGTGGCACAGCGTGTGATAAGAAAGCATGCACTGTATGGATGTGAAATTATAAATAAAAATCGATTTAATAAAAATAATCGATTTTTTTCATATTTTCTTGAGAAATTTAATTAAACGCCTGAAATATTCCTAATCATGACTCTAATAATGAAATAATAAATTTCAATAAAAAAAAATTGTTAATGAAAAAGATGCGTAATGATGTAATTAATTAGATAGTTGTGGGCGGTGCGTTCCATTACTTGTATTATTATACTTTTGAAAACAATTAAAAATACAATAATAGATAAATAAGCAACTCATTATTTTATTATAAATAACGATATTTATAAGTGATATTTAAGGGCGATTGGAGTTTTTGACGGGATCTTGAAGTGACGTGTTGTGGTTTTTATTTTTAATTCATTAATTTAGGTTTTTAACCCTATATTATCTAATATCGATAGCGTTTTGCGTGATATAGTTTGGTTTTTGTGCAAGTGAAGTGGATTATAAATATAAACTGGAAGCATACATGAACAAAAACTCCATAAAAATTTAACAAGGGAGCCACCGTCTTGTTCGGATATTGAAATCGTTCTAAAACAGGGCACTCTATATTTGCTTGTTAAAGGTTATTGAATACCACAAAAAATGACGTTAGACCCATCAACAAAAAATCGACAGTGAAAAATAATCGATTGTTCAATAATTGTTTTTTATTTATTTAAAAAAACGATTATTATTATAAAACAATTGATTATTAATCTTTTTTTTCCCCATCCCTATTCGAAGCGAGAAGCGAATCCGGTCCTCCACGAGCGACAGTCTTTCCAGGAACGCGGCGTGGTTTGGTAAATAACAAACCGTGAGAATATTTATTATTTCGTTTAATATTTATAAACGATTACATATATCTTTTCCGACGATTTATTTATATTAATTTTAGGTATAGTGTGTAATCCGAAGCTTTGGGCGAAAAGCGAAAGGAAGATATCCTGTACTAAGCGACATTGTCAATAAGACAAACGCTAATTATTTAACAGAATCTAGTTAACAAGAATAAGATGCGTTTATCAGTTGGTTAGATAAATATTTGAGAATTCCGAGCACACGGGCATACGGCTCTGTTCTGGCAACCCGGGTGACAGCAGATTAATGGTGTTTAAGGGACTGCGGGCGTGGCCCGTCTGTCGGCTGTCATAGCGCAGAGCCCTCCTGCCCCCTACCCTGCACCAAACCTTGTACGTTACAAAAATGTTATATTTATGTAACTTACTTCAAACAAGTTATTTCAATATGACAACAGGATTTTATTATAGATGCTATAAATTCGCACACATATATTACTTTAATTTAACGGATAACCATCAGTCTATCACTTTAAACTAAACTATAGATTACATTGGATTAAGTTGTTGCAAATCAAACCCTTCAGAATAGATTACAACAACGCGGCCACGGCTCAACAAATGCTGAAATCAGTCTAAAGGTGGTAAGTAATAGAATCTTACACAAGTTCTATAATTTTAAATAGTTCCAGTAAATATAAAATATACATTAACATAGATTTGTAATTTATTAATATAGTTCGTCGACATTTTATCATTTTTAGAAAAATATGTTGCCGCATCGAATGCTCTTGCATGACGTATTGTCTTGCAATTAGACGTTAGAGAATACGAAGTAAATATTAGAAATCCAAAACAAACTAGCGTGCTTAGTTTTTTTAATACTTAGATTAGGATGAGCAAATGAACTTGCCCTTACCCCGCGTCGCCGCATACCCGCGACCCCGCAACCCCGCGTCGCATTCCAGGGACTATAGTAAGTAAATTACGTTTAGATGTAATGTCGTCGTTAATTACGGAAGCACGTGGGCGCGGGGGGCGCGCGGGGCAAGCGGAGCGGGGTTGTAACGCTTGTAATGTCAACAATAATGAGTACATTATGGGAAATTTGAATAATTTGCAGGACCATTACAAGTGGAACGAGTTCCCGCCGCGATGCCCGCGCCTGCGCCCTCTTCTCCGCGTCCTGCGGCGTGAACTAACACTTGGTGTATCGTACAATGATATTAAACTTACCGTACCTTACTCACTACCTACTTATTTACTTATCAACCAAACATTTTATTATAGTTCATAGGACAAGAATTATATAGAGACAAGAATAGTTTAATATGTCTCCCACACGTTTTAAAAATATGGTGGCATTCAAGATATTGTACACAGATAAAATGAACACAAAATAATTAAATAGTATAGAATGACAATTTGGAATTGTTTTAATATCTCCCAAAGAGGTGTTAGGTCGATAACCGCACACTACCCCGCTTTACTATAAGGCTATAAGATGACTTTACTAGATTCGACCATAGATTTGATATTAGTGTAAAATGAAAAATATTCATTGAAAAAAAAAACTCAAACCTATGGTAAGAAATTAGTACATCTAAATAATGGCTACATTACCTCATTGTATAGCAATGCTTATTCGTTGTCCGAGATGCGTCGACCAGTCGACTTGCGAGTTCTTTAAAGAGGCTGCGTGCACTTGGTCCCCATGGACCTAGGTTTTTTTTTCTAGGGTACTAGATTGAGCAAAGTTAAATCTCTTATTATATAGAAGATAGGTACATATATTTAATCAAAGAGTTAAATAAAGGAATATAAGAACCATGCCGAATTGAACCCAGTTCAATATAACACTGGTAAATACTTTTACGATGTCAAATTATATTTAAAAAATGAGAATGATTAAGTGTAATGTCCTAACTTCGGAATATAATAGATTCTTTTTCGAGGTTGAGTGTCCTATTTGTATTTTTATGTTCATATTTTGGGTCGCCTTTTTTTTCTGCCAGTGAGGAGAGGTTTTAAGAAAATACACAAACATATTATATAAATAAAGTATGTCAGCCGGAATTTCGCTCCGAGATGCGACGCGACGCGACAGGGCGCGACTGTTTGAGCTTGCTAGAGCCTAGCAAAGGTCTAAATGAAGTTAACTGCCCTCAATAAACTTATTTACCTTCCGTTTTACAGCACAGACAGTATTAAATTTCATTTGTTAAGTTTTTACGATGTTCCCTCGTTACTTGAGTTTTATTAATATACTTACATTAAACGATATTGCTTTTGTTTACACTGTGCCTGAGTGTGCCTGGTGCCACGCCCACGCCCACGCTCGCGCTACGTCACATCATCGCCATTCATGTAGGCATGTATCATCATTCGATAAAGCGCATGAATTTTATGTATTTTGATTGACCTTACTATGTATCCTAACTATTAATATAAATGCGAAAGTGTGTTTGATTTTTTTTTTGTAACTCAATAACGCAACAACGGTCAAACGGGTTCATATGTAATTTGGTACTCAGATAGTTTATAACCTAAATTAAAATACATTAGATTCTTTTTATCCTGGTAAAAACGTAATTCTGAAGTCCACACAGACGAAGTCACGGACAGAAGCTAGTAACTTAGCATTTCCAAGATTATGTAAGGTTTATTTCATACAAAAGCTCAGTAAAACGATTTTATTGCAGTTGATGGTTAGTACCTATTGAAGAAATTTAACTACCATTAATTGCAGTCATTAAACGAAGTCGACGTCCTGTTGCCAATTGTCAAATTAATGTTCGTACATTGATTCACAAAGAAAATTTATCTTAAATTGTAAAATCTACTACTATAAAAAAATCTTTTAATTTAATTATAGTTGTTAATATAACACATTTAAACAATTAATAAAATTCAAGTGTCTGTTTGAATGTCAAAATAACAGATTTTTACTAAATGCGTATGAAAATATGTACGATACATATAACAAAACACCAATTTTTAAAATTTTGTTTGTCTGTCTGTTTGTTCCGGGTAGGTTATCTCCGAAATCGTTGGACCGATTTTGAAAGTATTTTCACTGGTTGATAGCTGCAGCATTATGGAATAACTGAGGGTACTTTAATTGTAGAAAAAGAATGAGGATTCCGCGCAAATAAAAATAATCTGGTCATAGTGTATCAATTTGGATGGCATACGGTGAGTAAACCATAACAAATATACTATGAGATTAATGTACTACATAATTTTAGATATTAAAATGATCTACAAAATAGTTAGTAAGAAAGAAATAAATCCGGGTGCGGAAGTAGCTAGATTCGTGCGTGTGCCCGATCGATGGCATTCAGTAGTTCACGTGAGCGAAGCCGCGGGCACACGTTAGTACATTAATATAAATTCAAGTTTAATATAGTTCATTTGTGTAATATTAATTCGTGGTATTTTTATTATAAAGCACTCTATATAGATTCATGGTAAGTAGGTACATTATTATTGAAGAAAAACGGCGACCGCTTGTTGCCTTGTTAGGTTATGTTATAATGTCACGTCGAAAACCTTTTTAATAATAATTCATCGGAAATACTTAATATTTCCTACAAAAATGTGATAACCCTACATCCGGCCCACAATGTAATGTAAGTAAACCGCCGCGTCGCGCCGCACCCTGTGTTCATATAACACTATTTGTTTATCATTACTCTATGGTTGTTAGGCCGCGCCGCCGCCGCACTCTACTATGACTGGGGTTACCAATTTCTAAAAAAAAATTACTATATATACTACTACTACCAACCTAACCTACTGTCGAACTTACTATATTTTTATTGGATAAAAAAAATAGCCGAAATTACTTAGATATTACAAAATGTTTAAGCGAACGCAGGTTGCAGCCTTTATCTCTTTCTAATGGAAACTTGGTGTCATTGCAAATTTGTCATTATTTGTCCATAAAGCAGTATTATAAAATATTTATTTGAAGCTTACTACACTTTTTTAGGTAATAGCCCAGAAAATACTACATTTGACATTAAAACAAGTTGGTAGCCCTAGCTGTGACGTCGCGCTCTGCAGTAGTCGAGAACTTTGTGATAATGTCATTAAAATTTACGGACGTCAAACAATTTATTGGAAACCTAATTCCAGTTGTAATACATACTCAAATTCCCTTTTTTTTTTGTTTTCTGGCTTCGTAAGCTATTTCGCCAAAGTCATTCCTACATTGAGTGATTCGCATCTTATGATTTAACTAGCTGTGCCCGTGGCTTCGTTCACGTGGACTACAGAATACCGTCGATAGGGCACACGCACGAATCTTGCTCCGCCGCTTCCAGCTATTTTAAGGACAAAAATACTAATTGTGGGTGTTCCTTAAAAGATAGACGTATATTCTCTCGGATATTTTTGTAGGTGTTTTTAATGTCTACAATTGTGTAGTACATTAATTTGCTATATCTCGTATTGTTTACTCAGCGTAAGCCATTTAAGCGCCCGAATTGATTCACCATGACCAGTATTTTTTTTATTTCTGCGGAACCCTAATTCTTTTTCTAAAATAAAAGTAACCTATGTTACTCCCTATAATATCAGCTATTTATCAGTGCAAGTCCCGTCAAAATCGGTTCAACCGTTTCGGAGATTACCCGGAACAAACAGACAGACAGACTGACAAAAATTACAAAATTGTTTTTTTTTTTTTTGTTTAAATGTCGTATAATATACTTTCAAATGCATTTATTAAAAACCTGTTGTTTTGATATAACAAACAGACACTTGAATTTTATTTAATTGTATAGATCAGTTGATATATCAAGAAATGAAATATGTTCATTGCTACTTTTTGTATTAATAAGAGATGGCGTGATGTCACGATTTTGTACTGAGTATCGTTTGATTTTTTACGTCGTGTTTAAGGGTTTGTTTTATAAACGAATTGTGATTTTATTTATTTGTAAGGTTTGACGGCAGCGCAACATGGTAACACCAGACAATTACAGTAACACGATGAACGAAGAAAGAAGATTCTTTTACATAATGGTGGGGTGCGAACTGCGGGTTGATTTGTAACTCAAGGGTGATTACTAACCCGACAGGTACTAGCCCTAATAAAATGCTATGACTTATTATGATAGGTTTCTCCCCTTTACTAAAAACTCCGGACGTACCGATAAATATACACGCATGATAATAATTATGGGGTAATGTATCTTACTTTGAACTGCGATATTGTCGTTCACAAAGTAGTGTTTACTGTAAGTAATGTAAATGGATTTTCACGTTAACAAATGTTGGCAACGGATAAACGGCTCAGGACGAACAGAGAGGCTTAGCCTTGGCTACGGGACCTATAAATATTGTTAAAAATAACGAATACTAGCAATATGTACTGATAATGTTGTCCAATCACTAGTTTACGTTACTAAATTTATAATATCCGGATATAATTACCTATTAAAATACAATAACGTTACAAAACGAACACGAAAATAACGTTATGAAACCCGCGCCGCTTCCCTGATAGCGCCCCCTAGCGATTTCTACTATCATTGTGCTCTTGCAAAATATATAATTAATAAAATTGAAATGTCTGTTTGTAATGTCAAGATAAAAGCTTTTTACTAAATGCATATGAAAGTATATACGACACCTATAAGATATAATCCATTTTTAAAATTTTTGTTTGTTCTGGGTAATCTCCGAAACGGTTGCATCGATGTTGAACGAACTTTCACTGATACTTATCTGATGTTATAAGGAGTAACTTAGGTTACTTTTATTTTATAAAAAGAAATAGTTTTTCGCACAAATAAAAAACTGATCATGGTGAATCAATTAAGGCCCTTACTTAAATAACTTACGCTGAGTAAACTATAAGAGACATATCAAAGTAATGTAGTACATAATAATAAACATTAAAAAGACCTATAAAAAAGTTAGCGAGAGTATACATCTATCTTCTAAGGAACACCCACAATAAGCATTTTTGTTTTTAAAATAACCGGGAGCGGGGAGCAACACTCGTGTGTGTGCCCGGTCGATGGCATTCTTTTGTAGTCCACGTGAACGAAGCCGCGAGCACAGCTAGTATTTAATAAAATTAAAGTGTTCGTTAGCCCGACTTATTCCATTTTATTATTACATTTATACAGTATTTTCTCACACGTATCCTTTCAAAGCTGAAAATAATAGCACAGATAATAGTCTCGTTGGCAAGGGTCGCAGGGGGCGGGGTGCGAAGGGCGCGGTACGGTGTAACATTTATCTCTGGGTGTAACCTGAAGCTGACGGATATTCAATAACGTCGTATCGTGTCACGTCGCGTTACTTCGCGTCGCGTCACGTCGCGTCGTGAGGTGAAATCAATATCTATCTATTTGACTCTTATTACTTACAAACGTGTCACTATTTCTTTCAACTATACCTCTCGGTGAATCAACTAGTTACTTAGGGAAATACCTACATCGCACTAATGCTGTTGCTTAAAAATTAATTGTCTCCATAGAAGATAAAGTGTTTGTTTATTTTAGATATCGTTCTCATGGATAACATAAATTGACTTTCATTCTGTTTATGACTTTGGATATTTGTTGAAGCTTCTCACTGATAACAATTAAAAATTTAAAACAATTGAATATAAACATATCTTAAACTATCTTCAACTGCTGCTTTTTTATCATAAATTGACGGGTGTTTTATGCTAACTGAGTATCGTTTCGGAAGTCGGTTTCAATTTGGTACAGTTAGAATTCCTTTTGGAGATGTAATGTTTCTGTTCCCTTATTAATGCTGCTTTTATGATAGACGTCAACAAACGGTTTCTGTCTTTTGTATTGATTATATTTAGAGCGCTAAAGATACTTTCTGAAGCAGCATATAAGTAAGACAAAGAAATAACTCCTAAAACAAATGTTGTTAAATGGAGTATGTCTAAACAAAGTTATAAGCAAAACAAATACGTATATAATAACGAAAGTATACATAATCTAAAATAGAATAGATCGATTGTAAACAAAATTAATATTTAGAGTATTTACTTATTCTACAAAAACCAAAGACAATAATTGTTGCTGTAATCAGTATACTCTATTGTTGCGTTCGAATTCAAAATTGGTATTTGAGTACTAAATAAAGAGTAACTTGAGTTCAATTTTACAACAAATATATTATTCACGTTTCGCTGATTGTCATCTGTTATAGTAATAATTACTAGATATTTAAACTTATGTATTATGATTGCCCTATTTTGATGTACGGTAATTGCCACTCTGCCGTACAATTTGTCATAAATGAGGACTATCGAAAAGTTCGAAATATTCACTTCACATACTTACTTAAATATATTGTTGTACATTCCTCCATCTTTAGGTTTCGTTTCCTATAGTTCCACCCTCATTTTTATAATAAATTGTGTCCCATTATTTTTCTTATTGAATGTAAAAACAGCGAATCTCACGTCGCATCGTCCGGAGGGCGATGCCCCTTATCGACTTCTTTTGATGTCCCCCTTGTCACAATACAAAAAAACAGCTTGTTCAGTGCGCAAATTATATTTAAAACAGCATTTCCTAACCTTTTCAATCTTGCCACCCCATGACCTACTAGGAAAACTAATTTTTCCTTTGTAAAAAATTTTTTTACCCCGCAAGATAGCGATTTTATCCCCGAGGGGATAACCACAGAATCTGAAATTAATTTATTCAAGGGTTCGATATTTTGTACTCCTTATTTAGCAAGCTAAAGGCTGATCGCCTCCTTATCCTGTGGTCTTCGGGGCGCGAGAGTTAACAAGATTGACTAATAAAAATTACGGGCCGTCGGCCACAATAGATGTTAGACGTGAAAGAAAAAGCATTTATTCGACAATTAAAACACACAACACACGCAAATGTTTAAATAAATAAATAAAAAACATATTGACACAATAAATGAAATGTTGCATGGTGTCGAATGGATCTCTGTCTCAGCATAATGCTGTAGACGAGTGACGTAACGAGTAACGTGAGTGATTTCGCAGTTTACTGCTCCAGCGTGAACAGCGCACTATGCAGTCACTTGAGTGGGTGTAATGGCTCCTCGTGTATCTCTCGTGGATTTTCGGTGCCCCAGAAGCGATAGTTTTGCTTGTTCACGTACCCGCTGAGGTGGAAATGAGCCTCATCGCTCATGATTTTGGTCGAAAATTCGTACACTTCGACCTCGAGATTGAGGATGGCTTGGGCGTAGGTTACACGCGTTTGGCGGTCGACAGGCAGCAGCTGATGCACGGACTAGACTTTGTACGGGAACATGCGCAGGTCTTTGACCAAAATTCGCCTTAGGGACGACCGGCTGATGGCTAATTGCGAGGCATGACGTCTAGTCGATGTTTCTGGCGATAGCTCGACATCCTCGGCAACAGCGGCGATATTCTCAGCAGAACGGGCGCTCCGGGGCCGGCCACTCTTGGCAGCGTCTCGTGTGGTCCCATATTCTTCAAGGTTGGTGGCCAAACGGCCCAATGTTTGCGCAGTCAGTGCCGGACGACCAGGGAATCGGCGACGGAATTCGTACTGCGCCAACACCACAGACGAATTGTTACGCAAAAAAATAGACACGATTATTCCGCGTTCTTGGGGAGTGTATCGCTCCATGGCTAGTTCAATTGTATTCTACATCTGTCTAGTTCACAAATGTGAAAACAGATTTGACATTGGCCGCTATTTGCAAAAATAAGAGCATCTTTCAATAGGGTGATTTCTTTTGGCCCACCTGTTATATATCAAAATAGTATTCTACATAATTGTAGATATTAAAAAGACCTCCAAAAAACTCAGCGAGAGCATATATCTATCTTTTAAGGAACACCCGCAATAAGCATTTTTATCTTTAAAATAACCGAGTGCGAGGATAGTATGGTTTGCGTATGTGCCCAATCGACGGCGTTCTGTAGTGAATGCGAGCGCAACTGTGGGCATAGCTAGTATACTTACTATATATCTTTAATAAAGGCAACAATATAATGTTTATTAATTATTTTATTTGTCATTAAATATCTGCTTCAGTTCAATAACATGTATATTGTATAGATAATAGCGATCTTGAGATATAGGGTATAATCTTAATACCGTGTATATCCGTGCACACCCGCCGTCTCGTGTTCTTCAAATCCTCAAACCATTAGGAGTGGAGGGACGCGCTTATAAACGGTTAGCTTGTAATATCGCGACATGGCATGGCACCGTCCGCGTCGTGTTCGCGTTTGTAACGAAGGACCTATGAGTTTGTTTCGCTAGCTCTACGAGTGAACAAGCTGTTTTTTTTTTCTTAGTTCTTTACAAAATTACTTATCGATAAGATCCCGTCTTTATTCTCTGTTCTAATCAGATAACAACTGGTTTGTTCCCTCTACACTCTTTTTACGTGTCAGTTAAAAAATATAGGTACCTCTTCTTTATCTGATTTGATATTATTATTATTGTCTTTATTTTTGCAATCGGCCTACTTAATTGCGGAGATGTCTCGTAAGAAGAATTGGTTACGGCCCCAGGATAAAACTTGCACTGCTGTCGCCGCCAGGGGCCTGTTCCCAACTAAATGCTGGAGATAAAACACTGCCTGCTAGGTTATTAATTTATAATACTTCAGTATAGATAATATTTTTAATCTGTTCACATCGCGGCATCGTACGGCTCGTTCGAGCCACTACTAATATAGACATAGACCCGAGCCGAGTGTTGAATTATTTTAATTGTGCATTATCTCTGAAACTATGCGTCCAAATAACATGTTGTAAAAGACAAAGTTTATCTTCAGTAAATTTTCTTTATGATGAAGTAACGTAAATTTTTATTCTTCAACAAAAAATATTTGTAGAATACTTTATTGTGGCTTATTTATAAGAAATATATATATGATATCGCTTAATTTGTTTAGATATACTAATGACCAATATATTTGAAGAACATTGTATTTACCTATCAATAACCATTAAGCCAGCGCACCCGGATAAAGCAGTTCACGAGGGCTTCGACTTTCGACTTACGTAACAAAAATCAATATTTAAGGCTATTTGTTAATTATAGCCTAATGCTAGATAGCCTATACTATTCCTCGCGACTTTGGCTATCATATAAATAAAGTTTTTTTAATCCGACTGGTCGTTCCAGAGATTAGCGTGTTTAAAAACAAACAAACAAAAACCTTTTCCACTTTATTAAATTAGTTTAAATAACACGCTTTGGAGACCACGGACCACGGACCACGGACCACGGACCACGGATATGATTATAAAATATATTTTGCGTTGATCAGTTAACAACATATGAGAGCTAAAAGAATGTGTTCGTCTCCCGCGCGCTATCTATGTTGTAACTTTTGTTTCAATTAACTATACTAGATTACAACTTGTTGGTAGGTTTGAACATGTCCGAGGCTACTGTACATAGCTGCCATAGTGACTCGGTTCGGTTCGGAGCGTTTCAGTATTATGTAATAAAAATTATACAAGCTTCGTCTGCGAGTCCACCACCGCCAGGCGTCACGCTTATTTCTGAAACAAGGAGCAGTCAGCCGTGTTAGCTCTGCTGTGTTCTGCTGTGAAGAGTGTTTGACAACTCAGGCACTGGTGTACGAGGACGAGGTGTTTCAACTTAACAGTAATAACTTATTATGACTGGCATCAGGATTACGGTTATTTTATTGTTGCTAATACATAGATATGGACTACGGTGACCACTTAACATCAGGTGGGCTGCAAGCCAGTTTGTTTCTTTTTATTAAAATGTAGAGTAAAGCTTTGAGTGAAAAAGTGTGGAAAGCCTACATTGTGCTTGTGGAAGGTTTCATGTTTAATGCCATTGGAGAATAATGTTTTTATTATTTCCCGAGTTCCCTCGTAAAATCAACTATAAAACTGTTTTGTAAGACCCCCTCGCCCCCTCGCCCCTCACCCCTCACCCCTCGGACCAGACTCAGTCCCGACTCCCGGCTCAAATCCTTTTCTCACAATGTGAAGCGATATGAAGTAAATGTTTCCTATAAAATTCCATGTTAGCTAGTACTTAGAATGCAGTCTGCCTACACACAATAAGTACTTAAACTACAACGCTTTGCTCCGTGCTTCTTCTATTCCCGAAACAAAATAAAAAATTAATTCAAGTACATATTGTAAAATTTCTTTATATTACTAAACTAGCTGTACCCCACGGTTCTACCCGTGTTAATTTTATCCGACAAACACCGTGTCGCTTAAACTGTACGTCCCGCAAGTACCTACAAATTATTTAAATTTTTCATTACCCACTAAACTATGTGTCTAAATAACATAGTTTATAGAGCAAAGTCTAATTTCATAAGGTTGTCTTTATGATAAAGTTACTTATGTTGGTACGGATTAAATGTTCGATATCTAAAAAAATAATTCTCATAAATTAATTTTTAATATTTAACAAATTTTTGTCACAAAATACCTTACTGTGGTATAAGAAACAGGAATATGCTGTCGCAGACTTTTTTTAATATGCTAAAGGACCAATTTTTTTTTGCACATTTTATTTAAGTATCATTACGCCAGCGAACACGGATAAAGCCGTTCGGAAGGGCTTCAACTTCCGAATTAATTAACAAAAATCAATATTTATTACTAGCTGAAAGTTGTAACCCAATGGTCAGATAGCCTATACTATTCCTCGTTTATCTGGCTATCATATACAAAAAATATTTTTCGAATGCGTCTGGTAGTTCTAAAGATTAGCGTGTTTAAACAAACAAACAAAAAACTTTTCCGCTTCATTATATTATAAGTATAGATATTATACAATAAATTATGTAACTATGTACCTACATATTATTCGTAATATTCATGTGAAGAATAAGTATTTTCGGTTTCAACAACTTGAATTCCTGCGCGTTTCCGCTACGAGAGGGAGGGGAAAGGAGAGGAGAAGGGGGAGGGAATACGGCTTGCATATGTATGGTACAAAATAGTAAGTCTGTCCGTATTAGGCATATTTGCCAAACACTTTATATTATACCAGCAATCATCCGCAATTTCGCATGCGCTTTTTGCTTATTTTATTTTCGTCTCATATAATTTCAGTGTAAAAAATTCATAATAATCGGTCAAGCCATTTCCCAGTTAAATAAACATACAAACGGACAATTAAAAAAAATCAGAATTCAGTGGTCTATCTATACAATGGCTCTCTGATACAAAGATTAGGAAAAATATTGCATGTACAGACGGACCCACAGTTTTATGAATGTTTGTATGTTTATCCGTTGCACTTGCATTACATCGTTGCACTGTGAATACATTGCCGCCGCGCCGCGCCGCGCCTTTCTGTTTAAAGTTCCGTCTCATAAAACATCCCATTTGTGAACATTGCGACTTGTAATAAACGAGAGTTATACCTGGATGTGAATGCGAGAACGCGACGTCACGACCAGGCTGCGGCCACGGTATTGTTTCACAACGTATATAAGTACCGTAAATCGTATGCTGTATGGGGTTCTCTGGTGGAAATGTTTGTAAAAACAATGCTTTCTGTTACTATGTTGTCCTGTGTCTATTTACGATGATTATTTCAAAGCAATGGTTAGGAGTGCAGAAGTCGCTCGGGCCGGACGCGCGGACAGGACGGCGCGGCGCGGCGCGGCGGTGCGGGGCGGGGAAGGGCAGCGGGAGCCAAGCAAAGAGTTGTCAACTGGCATCATAGGTTAACAGATCAGATACGATATATTATATTATCCCTCACTTCGGTATCATTATAAAGCGTGTTAAGAATTAAAACTAAAGCATACCGAGTCATTTCTAGTACTTGTAAATATTATTTATTGGTTTCACACTGAAATTTGATTGTTAAGTTCACATTAAAATAATAAATAATAATAACATACACAAAGATAAGTTTATATATTTTAAAGAAATAACGTGATATTTTATATAGTCAATTATGTAGTATATTAATTTGCTATATCTCTTATGGTTTAATTAGCATAAGCCACTTAAGCGCTCGAATTGATTCACCATGACCAGTTTTTTTTATTTGTGCGTAACCCTAATTCTTTTTCTAAAATGAAAGTAGCCTAAGTTACTACCTATATCATCAGTTATC
The DNA here is from genome assembly GCA_033032175.1 of Saturnia japonica. Taxonomy (NCBI): domain Eukaryota; kingdom Metazoa; phylum Arthropoda; class Insecta; order Lepidoptera; family Saturniidae; genus Saturnia; species Saturnia japonica. Next base: position 16,316,866 of record CM065325.1, read on the forward strand.
TATCAGTGGAACTCCCATCAAAATCGGTCCACCGTTTCGGAGATTACCCGGAACAAACAGGCAGACAGACAGACAGAAAAAAATTTAAAAAATGGGCTTTTTATTATAGGTATCGTACATACTTTTATACGTATTTAGTAAAAAAACTGTTATTTTAGACATTACAAACAGACACTTCAATTTTATTAATTGTATATACATTATAACAATTTTACATTGAACATCTAATATGTTAACTGCATACTAACATGTTATGAATTTATATTACTTAAATTATATAGCCTTAATAAATGTTTATTGCGACATCGTTCCAAATAAAGATATTGTGTACGTGTGAGTGCGTACCTTTGTGTGGGTGTATGTCTGTATGATATTTACTAATCAATAAGATTATAAGTAAATGAGTGTTACTGAGTGATTAGATTATTGTTAGGTTCGGACGGACTTACGGACCGGTCGCGGTCACTTAGAGAGAAGTACCTATAGCAAGCCCTAAGCTCAACTTTATTAAAAAATTATAGTGAGGGTATTACTGTATTAATATAATATACTCATGGGTCTGAAATATATAATAAACATTATCCAACACACACAATTCTTTACATTCCTAATTATTCTTATTAGGTTATTAGTAATTGTTTCAAATACGAGAAAATGCGGTACCTAATTAGCGCTTTAAAATCATCGTTTATCTACAAGACCTATAAACCTGCAAGAGACTGTCACCATTCCATATCAATATGTACACTTCTATTTACATAATTTGCTACTTAAAGAAATAAAATTGTAATACACTATTTCTTTTTAAATCACAGAGACATAATTTCAATGAATGAGTCCCTGTGGAGCTTCGTATAAGTAAACTCGTGTCTGTATAAAAAATACGCTTTATCCCCGGCTCCGGCCCGGCGGTATAAATAATAAAGTATTGAGAAACGAATACCAAATAAAAATTGTAAGTCAAAATCAAAAATGTCACAACGAATAATGTATCAAAACATCGCAGCCGCGTCATCGAAGCCCTCCTTCTCGTGAACGTCATCCGTTCGATTGAATTACTGATTCCCTAATAGTTTCAGATTACTCCCAGCGAGTCCCAGCGAGTCCCAGCGACCCGACTCAATAAACCTTGACGGGCTCCAGTGAGACCGTTCATTACAAAATTCCTAGCAAAAAAAAATATTTCCTACCAATGAGTATGATACAAGTAACGTCAGTATAAATTGTTAAAAGTTAATAAAATGTAATTATAACATACCATACCAATAACAATATTTTAATTTTCAAAATATTCTTTGTATAAAGTCAGGAAACGTTCATTTTAAGTTCTTACAAGGTAAACGGAACTCCGGGTTAAATTTACTAAAACAATAAACAGTTTCTGTTTTGTCTGTTACTATTTCAATATAAACTCACAAAGGAAACAAATCAAACAATTATACACCTGATTAAATAACCTTTTGTATAACTTACTAACACTCCTACATAAGTAAATAAAGACAAAAACTGTAAAATTAAAATATATCACGTTATACATACTTATTTTGTGTAATCCGACATGTTCCACATTTGAAGAATGCAAGCAATGTACCGAGAAACGGTTCTGTGAAAACAACAAAGAAGCGATTAAAATTTATGCGTATTACAGATCTACTCAATGCATTATAATCGGGCTTTCCATGGATATTGTCCTTGTAGTGTACTTATATTTATACATGGCAGGTAACCAGTATAAAAGATGTTTGTATATATATATCTAGCACAGTCTGGGAACAAAAGCGTTCTGCTAGGGATCATTGTTCACAGACAATATCTTAGTAATAAAATATAAAGTAATTATTATATGTATAAAAGAAATGAACTTATTTCAAGGGAAGTGAAGCCGGCTGCACAACTTACGTATAAAAGTACTATTTTTCTCATAAGTCCAATGGAACACGATGAAAACAACTTTCCTTTGATAATAAATCTACATTATCGGGCCCCGGCGATTCACAAACAAGTTACAATAACAGGCTCCCGTCAAAAGCCAACGTCAATGCGAGATGAAAGATTTTTTATGTTTATAAGTTGTAGGCCAGGAGCCTTGAACTTTCTTCTTACATTGAACCAATAAAGGCGATATGAATATTTACGAACATCTATGATGATTATAATTTTATATCCTGTAGTATTTTAAACTAGCTGTGCCCGCAGCTTTGCTCACGTGGACTAGAGGACGCCATCGATCGGGCACACGCACATATGCTTTCCCCTTCCGGTTATTTTAAAGACAAAAAAGCTTATTGTGGGTGATTCTTAGGAGATAGACATATGCTCTCACTGACTTTTTGTAGGTATTTTTAATATTTATAATTATGTAGTACATTAATTTGATATATCTCTTATGGTTTTCTCAGCGTAAGCCATTTAAGAGCTCGTATTGAATCATCGTGACCAGTTTTTTTTTAATTTTTCCCTAATTCCTTTTCAAAAATAAAAGTAGCCTAAGTTACTTCTTATTATATCAGCTATCTATCAGTGAATACTCGTCAAAAACGGTCCAACCGTTTCGGATATTATCCGGAACAAACAGACAGAAAAAATAAAAATAAATAGAATATTTGTAATAAGTGTCATACATTCATATGCATTTACTAAAAGATGTTATTTTGACATTACAAACATACACTTAAACTTTATTAATTGTATATAGATAAGATAATGAGAATATGATATCACACCATGAAAACAAGGAAGGAGCGAGCTTAAACAAGATTTCCATTATTATGATTTGCATTACTAGGTGAAGATTTATAAATTTAATTTATCTGTCTTATGAGTTATGGAATTTAACCGTAAGCAGCATTAGAAAAAGTTAACCACCACCGCGCCACGCCGCGCCGGGATCTTATTAAATATAACAACTAAACGTGTAAAAATCATTATATACAATCAATTAATCAAAAAAAAAAAACTTTTAGGTTTTAGCGTTTGACCACAATTTTACGTGATGTTAAGTGAAGATGTGCCCTAAGACGGTGCAGCTGCCGGAATACACATATATGTCCTCGTATTGGATAAACCGGACATTTGAAAATACCCTACCACCATGCTATGATTTCATCACGATGTTTTCCTTGACAGGGCTCTCAGGCTCATTGCAGGGTTTCGAACTCCATACACACTACCACTGAGCCATCATTGTCTCATAGTTTACTGTGGTACTGAATAAATATATTTTCCTAAATATTTAGAAATGAAAGTATTAAATAACTCGCTAAAACATGTTACGTATAACTCGTTGAATTTAATTTAATACGGTAAAAACATTTTCCTTCAACGAAATTGTGAATACTATAGCTAGTACATAAATAAAGTCAATAAAAACATATGGCAGAATATTCGGTACTCAGGTCATGATGCCCTAGACGGGTAGACACCACGTGGCATGGAGTAAAAAGAAAGCAGTTATACAAAGATGTAATATATTTCGCAACTCGTAGCTCCTGGATCACGAGGCTCTCTAAAGGTAGACGCGAAGGCCCCATTTGGAGTCGTTACCACGCCGCCCGCGCCGCGCCGCGCCGAGCTCCCCTCATACATCTATTCACGTATTGTTGTAAATTAAACACGATTTCAAAGACATATTCGTTTGAAGATCTTTTTATCATGGACTCACTTATGTAAAGTTCTTTTAAAACATTCTGAATATATTTCAATGGACATTTTAGTTAACTCGTTGCGAAGGGACAAAAATCCTTCAGCTGGTCTCATATGTAAAATTGAATTATATATGTAAAGAAATCATATTGTAGTTAACATCTTTTTGAATTTCATATGTATTCATATGAACTAAGCCTTGCCGGTGGTTTGGTTTTAATTCCGAACTTGTATATTATTACTGTAACGAATAGATCATCCAAGTGATAAGGCATAAGCAGCATAAAGTCCCAGGCTTGCTATCAGAGACACAACGTAACATCTTTACGTACACTTTTATTCCTTGTACAATACTGTCTATATCATTATTCAACAATGCTTTACATTACAATTTTTGTTTAGCAAAACTATGCACAGATGGCGTGACGAAACAACTTCAGCGACAATATAATTCAAACCGGACACACCGACGGTAGTGTCCGCACTGAACCGAAATAGCGGGGGCTGTCAGCTACTCTGCGTATTTTATAAGAAATCGACACGATCAATAACGATGTTCAAAAACTCGATAGAACTGACGCAAATACACAGCACTCACGTATCTTGGACAGCGCCAACACTTGTGAGGATCCTCCGACGTGATACAAGTTGTCACTCACTCCTATACACAAATGTACTCAGTGTTCTGAGTTCCAATATTCGACGAGTACAAATACATAGGGTACATGTGACAGCTGTCAACTGCGTTTTGCCAGTCCTATCGGGTATTGAAACAACGAGTTTTTATGCGATTATGAAACAGACTGTTATCGGAAGTCGTTAGTATTTAATTAGTTTCGTATGAAGCCAACTTTCGTAAGTAAAAGTATACACCATGAGGTTGCTTCACTATTCAAATAATTATTATGATTTCTAACCGAAGTCTAATCATTGACTTAAATATATTTATGTTACTGCGTAAATCAGTGCTTCCAGCGTAAACATAATATTGTACTGTCTTATTTCTTTTACTAATAGGTAGGAACGTTATAATGCAACATCTGAAATTAATTAGTTAACTGTCAAATTGAATGTGTAAATCCCAAGCGTAGAGACAGCGGCCGCGTATCGAGTTGCCTGTGTCATGGCGCCACAGGACGCAGGGCGGAGGGCGGAGGGCGGAGGGCGGAGGGCGTCAGCTGCGAGTGACGGCGCGTAATAGAAAAACCTAGTGAATCGATACATACGAACATTAATGTTCAGACGGACGAGATCAGTGTTGTTTCGCGTCTCGCCCCACTGGTTCATTGCCGTTGAGATACGACGTTCCGCTTTTTAACATTACCAATATATTGGTCCTCGTTGAACCATTACACATTAATGTATGTATATGTGTGTTTGCAACGTCTATAACGTTCATGAGACCTCAATGTGTTATTATATAAACCATATTCAGTACCTACTCTATCTATATATTGTTAATACATAACAACATATTCTTTTAATTTAATATTAAATTTTACATTAAGATACAGTTAGTTTTGAGAATACTTACAAACCATTCCTTTATTTACTTTTATTGTAGTACGTATTTATAGTAAATCAGTTGCAATATCATTTTAAAGTCCGTATATACAGGGTTTAAAAATACAATATCGCAGGGGCAAATCTTTATAGCAAAAAAAAAAGGTTCATTGTTGAGTTTATTGTTCACGGTTTCATCAACTAAATAAATCATTAATTTCATGGCGGAGAGGCAGACGAATACTATTATCCTAAATTCCTTAACAGCTAATTCCATGAAGTTCAGCTCAGCAGCGAGACGCGGGGCGAGGCTATGGGGCGACAGGGCGCGGCGGCGTGGGCGGGGCCAGTTCACGCACCGTTCCGTCTCATTTCATAACAGTGCGCATCGGAAACTGCTTTGTAATTTTTTTCATGGGGCATTTTCGATAATGGGCCATTTCACATGAAACGGTGCGCCGACAATGGAGGCCTCTAATCTCATTTTTAATTGCATTCGATTTTATTCTCGGCACCATAGCGTCGCCAGCGCCACGCCACGCCGCGTCACGCCGCGTCATGCGTCATGCCATCACCACCGTGGCACTGCACCGCGGCACTGCACCGCGACACTGCGCCACGCTGTACACTGTCGATTGTCGAGTCCTTAGTCCTCTCACGAATAATTCAAGTGGTTTATTGTTCGAACCCCGACTGAGTGACGCGGACACGAACGGGCTCCCTTCTGGAAAACCTATAGACATACTTTTGATGTTTATGAAAATAAATTGCTTTTTTAAACCAATAATAATATGAACAGCAGCTGCTGTAAATGAAGTTTTATAATTTCATTTTATGTTTAAAAGGTTTTGAAATTGAGTAAAACATGTTTTGCTATAGGTATCGTGTAAGTACCTACACAATTTCAGTTTCATTTTAATATTTCAGGGAATGTTTGTAGAGCGTGGATCAGCCAGCAGGGTGGATTTACTGCTCTCAAGTTCTGCTCGCTTACTAATCTACGCAACTATGCCGCGTCATAAGTATCGGCAGATGTACCTATCATAATGGGATTGGATCGGACCAACAGAAAGCTTGTATAAATGAGTTCAATTCTCAAGCGCCTTCCCACGTATTATCGTAGACATCTACCCTAAAGCACTTTTCGTAACATCGGATATAATCCAGACCCCTTACCAAATCGGTTATAAACAAAAACACGAGAAAAAAATTACAAGTTTTCAAATTAATAAGTGCAGATTACAATTCGAAAGGTATTTTTTTAATGTTAGTTTCATTGGAAAATGTGATAATCATAACGAACGATTTAGGCCGGGGCCCGGGGCCCGGGGCTGGAGGCCGGGCCGGGGACTGGGACCGCGTCAGACCTGTAAAGTTTTGACTATTACATTTACAATATATTTTTATTATTTTATGCGTAGTAGTTGGGATGAAAAACGTGATACTTACTTTAAATAACTGCCGAGGCGCAATTATTTCGGCAAGAATTTCAAGTTATTACGTAGCATTTTTAACATAGTATATATTTTTGTTCATGTTTGACTGACTTCATAATTTTGCTCATAAAGTGTTAAAATATACGAGCAAAATAAACTTAATTTACTGCAATTTTATACAACTTATGTATCATTTTTCATGCGTACATACACAAATCACGCCTCTTTTCCAAAGGCGCGGGGTAGGCAGAGACCACGTCCTTCTACTTGCTACAATCCTGACATACACATTTCGCTTTTTCAACATTCACCAATCTATTCAGGCACGCTCCTCGGTTTAGAGCACTCTTCACATCACCTTTCTTCAGAACGTCTCCGATTTAATCGAGGAACGTTCTTCTAGCCGTTCCTCTTGCAATGCTCCTACACTAATTTTATAAATTTGTTTAGTCATTATTCTTCCATTCACCCCCTCTCAACATATCAAAATCATCTAAGCATTCCTTTTTCAACCCGTGTCAATGTATCTTCTTTCACACACACATCATTTATCATTTTATGGTAGGTAGTTAATTATTTTAGATAATAGTGTTGATCTAGAATACTTATGAACCTTTGAGTGACCGCTGCACCGCTGTACTACTATAGGTTCGACTCCCAGGTCGAGCAAAGTGTTATTGGGTTTTTCTATGAAATTCTCAGTAGCAACTCAGGGTCGGGCTTTGTGCCCGATTAGTAGCAATAGGCTAGCCCCTATTATATGGGACCTAAAATCATACCCGCCGAACTGTGGGTGTACATTAGTACACATCTGCCTAACCCTTCGGGGATTACAGGCGTAATGGTATGTTACAACCACAATTCCATGTAATGTTAAGTGTGGATTTGCTCGGAGATGGCAACATTTTATTAGTCTGCAAAGGAGACTGGTATTGAAAAGTATTACTTTTAACTATATTTATAAATACGAAATAGGTACAATTCGATTTATATTGCAATTTAATTTTCTATCGGACATAATTCGTCGAATAAGCGCTTTACGGTACAGTTCGAGCTGACCTCAATAACATTTTGCGATAACAAATAAATAAAAGACAAAAAGTATGTCTCAGCGAGCAATTCGACCCGATATTACTCAATTGCTAATATTGCAAAAATCATAAACAATAAGCAAAGTGTATCGTGTATTCAAACGAATGTATTTTCTGTGGAACTGTTGTAAATCAATATGTCGGTACTCGGTACCTGCTGGCTTAGTATAGGGTTCCCACGCATTTATTATAACTAGCAAACAGCCAAGACTTTATTCGCGTGCAATTCAATGGTATTTTTATGTAGATATGGTATTGAACGCATTTGACGCTCTTTAAATGCCATCGTGAATGGTGGGCAACAATTGCCTTCGGTTCACTAACGATTTTATACCGACGTGAGTCTGAAGAAGCCTGACGCTGTGATTTCCTGTCTCTTTTGTTTCCACATGCTGATAACAAAATTTGTAACGTTTTCAAATTGATTTTAGTGAGTGTTTAACGAATCTATATACAGTGTTTATTAAAAACTCCGTCGGATCCGTGACGATTTTATCAGGTATCGAGATTATATTCTGTTTATGTTATCTATCTCAGATTATAAGTAAAAAAAATTACCCCTTTAAAATGTAAAAAAAAGTTTCATGAGGAAACTTACATGGCAATACAGGCAGCGCGGCACAGGGTACCGCCCCACCATACGATCAAACGTACCGCTGCACCGAGCCGCGCCGGAGAGGGCGACAGTGTCATCACGTTTTAAAAATTTGCTACATTTTAGGGAAACTGAAGCTAAATATATTAATTTTAAATTGCAATAACATTTTTATTTTCATAATATATAAATTTTGATTTTTTTTTTGGTAATATCATTGGGTTAACTATATACTCTTTTCAGATTCGACGGTGTTTTAAATAGATATTGTTTATAACGTCATTGATCACATTATAAATTTAAAAAGAGTAAAATATAACCTACTCGTATTTCACTCAGGGATTACGTAGCTTTCTATGAATACATTTCCATGAAACTATGAATGCATTTTTTCTTATCCTTAAAATCGATGTGATGGTTCTTTAGAACACATTTCTCTATCTCTTATAGTTTCAGAATTCCCCCTACTTACCCATTTAAATATTACATAATGTATAAATTAATGATCTTTAAAACATATACGCAAACTTTATCTCTTTGTAAAATAATGTAATGATTTAAAAATTATTTTCTGAATAAAACGGAAATAACAGCGCCACTACAGAGACGCTGTTTTGGAATTAACAGATAATGACTTCCGGTGTCGGATTTGATTGCGATTTTGTGCGGCGATTAATTAGTCAAATGAAACAAAGAAACTAACTGATTCCTCACGAATATAATATTGTTGATAATAATATTGTGTAGTACCTATCTATAGATTATTATGTCTATATTAATATAATAAAGCGGAAAAGTTTTTTGTTTGTTTGTTTAAACATGCTAATCTCTGGAATTACCAGTTGGATTCGAAAAATATTATATGATAGCTAGACTGCCGAGGAATAGTATAGGCTATTTAAAATTAGGCTACAACTCTCAGATAGCCTTAAATATATTATTTTTGTTACGTAAGTCAGAAGTCGAGGCCCTCCCGAACTGCTTAAATAAACAACCGAGTGCGCTGGCGTACTCGTTAGTGATACGGAAATACAATGTTCAGCGATAGCATATACCTATCTCTTATAGATAAGCTATAATAAGGTATTTTGTGACAAAGATTTCTTGAAAATAAAAAAATGATTTATAAAACATTATTTTTAGACATGGCATGTTAATTGTTACAAACAAAAGTTAATTTATCATAAAGATAATTTTATGAAATTAAATTTTGCTCTGTAGGGTATGCTATTTGGACACATAGTTTAGGAAATAATGAAAAATTAATATAATTTGTACTTGCGGGAAGAATCACAATTCCATTATGATTCATCGTGATCTACTTGTTTGGAGAATTCCACAGATCATTCAGTTTCGAAATACTTTTGTACAGAAATCTCTACGAAGACAGAATTAATGGTTTCGCGAACCGGTGGTAGTGGGGGTTTGGTTTAACGTTCGTAAACGCCTTCCCAAGACCCGGATTAAAAAAATACATTCATTTTTAGTTAAAAATAAGTGAATGGCAGCCCTACTAGGACAATGCGCTGTGGTCGGGTATTGTGTGGGCTTTAATAATAGCCTTTCTTATAGTTCCTGGCAACCCATGCGGCCTCGTGTTGTGGCACAGGACTAGTTCCCACTTCACCGCACTCTTAATGATCAGTTTTATACTTACACATTCACGTATACCCACCCCACACCAACCTGCATACGGGTAACTACCCCGCGCCAATACCTAATGCTTGCCGCGTAAGGCGATATTATCATTAGTACGTATAGGTATGAGTACAAAGGCTACTTATTAATTACTATTTACTTCAAATTGTTCACCGCTATGATAAACTGTGATCATCAAAATATTGTCCCGTTTCTTATATATGAACACGTGACGTTAGGCCGTGTGAGAGAATGAAACACTCGTAAGTAACTTTGTAATTATTATCTTAATAATCTTAAAATTATGCAATTTCGTATTCCATTGAATTAATCTGTTAATGTTTAACAAGAAAGAACTTACCTATTAAAAATGTAAAATCAGGTTATTTTTTAAAATATTTATTGGTTAATCTTAGGGTCCGAAACCACGCTGCGTCTCATTGGAACAGAGGTTTTGTTCGTTATACGCAATGTTACTAGTACATAACACATCGAGACATATCATTATTCATTTATTAGTTCAGAGGTACATCTAAAATATTCGTTTTATGAAAACACCTAGTATATTTATACAATAAATAAAATTGAAATGTCTGTTTGAATGTCAAAATAACAACTTTCTACTAAATGCATATGAAAGCATATACGATACCAATAACAAAATACACAGTTTTAAAAATGTTGTCTGTCTGTCTATCTGTTTGTTCCGGGTAATTCCGAAATGGTTGGACCGATTTTGACGGGACTTTCACTGATAGATAGCTGATGTTATACGAAGTAACTTGGGATACTTTTATTTTAGAAAATAAAATAACAAATAAACCAATCTGGTCACGTTGAATTAGTTCGGGCGTTTATATGGATTACGCTGAGTAAACCATAAGAGATATAGAAAATTAATGTACTACATAATTATAGGCATTACAAAGACCTACAAAAAAGTCACGAACAGTATACGTCTATCTTCTAACTAACACCCACAATAAGCATTATTGTCTTTATAATAATAGCTGGGAGTGCGGAAGGAAGATTCGCGCGAGCATTCTGTCCAGATTTAGTCCACGTGAGCGAAGCCACAGGCACAGCTAGTAATAAAATATAATTGTTCACATACATTGAATTTATCGTGACAGTATTGTTCGCTAACGTTGTATAACTAAATTAAACAGTCTAAATTCTATACATCAACTAAAGTGTGCTGTAGACGTTCAAATAATTTCACTATTTGTACGTGTTTGTCATATTATATTATGCTGGTTTGCGTTTTCGTTTGTTGTTTGTCAAATAGCTTTGCGTGTTTGCACTGCTTCTTGGAAATTCCGAGTATCAAGACAGATAAGCATGTTTCATATATTTATTATTATATTCGGATAATATACATTAGAATGAATTCTGACTAGTAAAACTGTTTTTTATGTTTTTTAATTTACCCGATTCTGTAATGAAAAGGTATTCTAATGACAATTCATTTATTTTGTAAATCAACACCAAACCAAATCTTCATTTTAAACTACAAGTCACATAGGACATCAGATTTCTATTTAGGACTCAACATTTATCCAGTGAAAGCTTTCAGCTGTGGCCTTAAGCGTTTTTGAATCCAATAATATTTAGATTTTAGTATGCAGTGTAAATTCTTTTTCATACCAACACAATGCTAGGTAATGTGGACCAGCAACATAATTAATCGTTTCTCCGCCCTTAACATGTTCGTTGATTTAATGGGAACCGATAAAAACTCCACACAGTTTGGCGTGATACAAGTTTACTCATAGCTGAGAGCGGGATCCGGGAAGCGCTGTTGGCGGGCGGCTGTTCCCACTTCAAAACAACATTATGTGTTTACGAGTGTTCACGATGCGCACGGAATCGATGTTTCTTTCATTAAAACTTTAGTAAATATAATAAAAACGAATAACGAGATACGTGTCCGAGTCTGAGTGACTGACTGACAATTCAATTCAGATGAGTCACACGAAGTTCAACAATAATTAATGTTGATCATATTATGTAATTGTAGCATAATCTATTTATACGATTTAACGAAATATATTTACTTATTTATAATATAGTTGCCCTTTGCCTTACAAACATTACTTACCTACTCTGTAATATAATTCCGTCCACTCTATTTTATATTGATGGAGGGCATAAAGAGAAATAAAAAGAATCACTAACTCAAGATGTAGCGTTTCGTGAACGAATCAAAACAAACCAATAAATCGTAAACAATTTTTCCTTTAAGTTTATAGATTGTTTGCGGGACACCGTCGCGTCGTGGTCGTGGCGTCGCGTTTTGTCGCTTTGTATTGAGTGACCTAGTTTGTATTCATCAACATTTCTTTTATCACATCTCTGAGCTACAGAAAAACACCAAGGAGGTTGGGAGTTCAGTTCTCAGAATACATCAAGACTTCTGTATCTCGTGTTTTGTAACTTGTTCTTTATGCTACTGCTGGAGTGAAAGCAGATCTTTCACCAATACGCAGTACGGCATCCAGTGGGCTCTTCTCAGGGTGAGAAGCAGTTCCATGCCTAACTATGGGTGTTTAAAAAAAATTAGGAAAATATTTTACTGAAAATACGACTTCACTTTCACTTTATTATATAAACTTTAAATCCTATAAAGAATTTTTCGAAACCGACTGGTAGTTCCAGAGATTAGCGTGTTTAAACAAACAAACAAAAAAACTTTCCGCTTTATTATCTTAGTATAGATTAAAACTAATATTGAACTGACTTCACTTGATGATATTTACTATTTAGGATATTTAAATATTTGTAAAGACACTGCTAGAGTTAAGAATTAGAACTCGAGACACAATATCAGTCAAACACAATAGCCATTATTAAATATTATTAACAATAACAATTCTCATAAAGAGTGTTTTGGAAAAAAATATTTAAAAAAAACAAATTGTTAACAAAAAAACTATACAACGTAATTATTTTCTATAACCTTTTCTAAATAATATAACATATATAACTGAAGCGTACGGATCAGTAATATTATATTGGAAGCCATTATTTATTATAACTAGTCACAAAAAGGGAAAATGTAGTGTAAATGTGTAATCTCTAACCACCATAACCACAAACTATATAAATCAGATGGTTCATTAAACGCAAAATTTAGGATGGTAATATTGTACGATTTTAGGATAATGTTTTAATTCCCTAGTGTAGGTCGGCAGCGCGGTGTTCTGCAACTTCATACCAAAGACCCTACGTTCGAATCCTGCGATAAGCTTAAACTTGTAAAGGACGACATTTAGATGAAACTATAGCCTGGTAGAGTTCTTCTGGTTGTTCACTATGGTAAAATTGGTAACCATTTGCAAAAAAACTAGTGATTTGGTTCTGAAGTTGCACTACAAAGCCAGTCTTCGTTCTTAGTTTAACATGTTATCATATACGAAGATATAAGCGCTGAATATAAGTTTGTGTTTAGAGTTCTTCTCGCTGTTGTATATTATAATTTATATACACATCGAGAGTTGTGCCTCACCGTGTCAAAGGGTCGTGGAGTTATGAAGCAAAACTATTTGTATTTTAAAATATTGTATTGTAGCCTTTATCATAAGTACATAAAAAATTTTACGTCAGTATATAACATCTTCTCAAAATTCTGTAAAACAAATAAGTATAATACCTACCAATAAACCAAGAAAACGTTTATCATGTGCTTACGGAATGTCTCCGTGACGAGTCTCAAAGGCGAGAAATATAAAAGAAAAAATCGTAATAGTGAAATGGCTCGCATAGCATCGGAAAAAGTCAAATTAATTTATGAATTGGTAAACGTTGGTGATAAGGCGAGAAATTGATTGTATGTCTATGATATTTTTCTCCGTATAATGTTTGTTTCGATTGTTTTTTATTGTGATGCATTGAATGGATGATGGTGGCATGTTCTCTTTGATCAAACCGGAAAAATATAATATTATACAATATTACTTTTAATATTAACGTAAAGATTATATTAGTCAACGTATTATAATAATTATATCGAATCATGGTCAGTGTGACTTTGCGTCGGGTTTATTTCAGTGAATCTGCTGTATTCGTTATACTGTAGCTCGGCGGCTTCGCACAAAGCTGTTTATTTACAATGGAGTTTCGATGGTCTCGCTTGCAACTCCCGATAACAAAAGCACCAGCACCCCGCTTCCCGCTCCCCGCTTCACGCTCCCCGCTTCCCGCTTCCCGCTTCCCGCTTCCCGCTTCCCGCTTCCCGCTTTTAGATACCGTTTGTCATCTGAAAATATATACGTATCTATACTCTTTGATTTTTATTATTTTGGGGATAAAAATATTATTTTAACATTTATAAGAGGAATAGTAATTAAAGACATATTTTTAAGGCTTTTTTGTTGTTATTCTTTTGAAACAATTCAAACCGTATCATATTCCAGAGCCGTGTCTTTGCGCGCTTTCGGAATCACATGACATTTGGTGCAGCAAGTGAAGGCTATAATAAAAAAAATAACATTTAACAATCATAAAAATATTAATCATCACATTCATCACCGTATCAGTGCAGGAAAGGCTCGGTATTATCTTTGAAGTTATTTACAACATCTTAAAGTATTTATATATGAATCCATCGCATAGTCATGGGTCTGCTTACATACTGGGAAAAGTGTGAGTCATAACTAGGGTTGGCAACGGGCTCGCGTGAGTAGGCACGTTTCGTGTCTAGTGGCGTTGGCAGAGGCACATCCCATCCCGCAAAGGGATCGTGTCGGATGTTTATCATTGTCCTATATAAGCAAGTGGCATGAGATAGCACGGCTTTAACCGAACAATACATCTTTCCTAATAGATCTACATCACGCAATTCTATTTCGAGGCAAATATCAATAATATTCCAATGCTCCCAGAAATATTATGCTTTACTATTTTAACTAACTTTATTAGTATGGGTCAAATCTTGCAACTGAATTTCAATACATTTATATCCTCAACCGATTGAGCTGAAATTTTGCACACGCGTTTAGTTTATATGATAATGTATGGTTAGGCGTTAGCTAAGTCACGTTAATCTAAATGCAATATGGCGGACTCCCAAAGACGGTGAAACAATTATTTTTTATACATCTCCATGATATGGGTATCAAATGAAAGGAGTTGCTGAGAAGAATGCGAAAAAATATTATAACAAAACTTTTTTTTTTAATTTTGTTTTAAATATTTTTATAATTTTAAAAGGGAAGAGGAATTTAAATTACATGCATTTCTTATGCTTTACAAGCTTTTCAAATCATGGAAATATTGAATAAAAGCTTATTTTTGAAAAGTTTTAATATTTAAAAGAATTACTTGTCTATGTCCCGCAAAACTGGGTTCTCAATATGGTCACCCTAGTCATATCCATCATACTGACCAAGCATATTGATGAATGGCCTACTTACTGTTGAACAAGGATTTCTCATTAACCAAAAGCAGACAAAGAAAAGGAATCAGTTCGCCCAGCACGCCTGCATGTCTTTGCAGGGAATCCGCTAGTTGATAATGCGGTCTACCGGTCTCGGCGCTCTCCACTACGCGGAAGGCCTCTGTAGTACGTTTTTGTATGTTGGAACACCAGCACGAATATAACTCGTCGTCAAACTAACAAAGAGCTCAGAACGACAACGTCCTGAAGCAATTCAACAACAATAGAGTCCTAGTGTGGTGTAGCCGGGTATTGTGTTATCGATTAACTTATGCCCGCGTCTCCGGTTGCGATATTTAAACAATATATAATGTACGTTCTCTTTTTTGCAAGCATGGCTTTTAACTACCACGCATAAGGTAGGCTTACCGTTTTTATAACTAGCTGTCCGGAAACAGTGTCTAGGTGTAACTCTACATATGTTGGCGATTGAGTTATCGTTATATACATTATAAATACTGAATAAATAAATAAATATAAGATTGTTTCTTTCCTATCCGCTGAGTATTATAAACAATATATATACCATTTAAAGTACGGAATTCGAAGTGAAGAAACTGAATATAAACGCAAAGTCAATATTAATTGTCGAGCTAAATGTCACCGGTCACTACTCTAAGTAGACACTTAGCTGAAGTAATTTCTCGGAAAGGAATTATGACGACCCCGCTCGGGAGTCTCGCTCGGCGCGGCTCTGCGCGGCGGCATGGCGCATGGCGTTTCCATTCGATAGCGTCACTTCGCAGCAGATATAATATAAGGCTTTTTTCTACGATCTCGGACATCGACAGTGACTGGAATGTCGGTCGTCCAGTTGCCGCTTGATTTGCGCTGGGCGTACATTCCGTTGGGGTTTGATTCTTAACTCCAAAATCTCGTTACTATTTCCCCATGGACTTATTATATACACTATACAATAACTCAATGTATTTCACCTATTTGTGATGAATATAACCGCCATTCGTTATATCGCCTTCCAACGAAGCCAACTCTTATAAAGTAATTTCAGCCGTTGGAAACCATATTATTATTATACCTAAAAATAAATTACTTTGCTTATACTATTTGTAAATATGTATATATCTTTATTCACTATGTTTGTGTTTTTACAACTCTGAAATTTACTAATAAATATTTCAGAATAGATTAGATAACATGTTTTGCACACAGTAAAATAATTAAAATTTGTACCGATACAACATGTTGAACAAAATATTTGATATTATAATCATATATTTTATTTTATTTTGGTTTAATCTTAACTCTAAATCAAAATCAAAATATTATTTATTCAATTTAGGCCCTAAGAAGGCATTTATGATTGTCAAAACACTACCACCGGTTCGGAAAACATCCCAGACATCGTGAAGAACCGACAAGAAACTCGATCGGGTTTATAAACATGTTATTTTATTTTTAAATTTAATTTACAGTATTTAATTATGTACCGTTATTGTCATTTTCAGTAGAAGTACAGAGAGGGAATCACATCTAGACATCACTATCATTCACGTAAACAGCCACCTATAATAACCCTTTCGACAATAAAGTTTACTTAACATGATTCTTGAACTTATTATCCGGCAAATCGGTAATGTGTTTAGGAAGTTTATTATAGAACCTAACACAATTACCTAAAAAACTTTTATTTGTTTTACTAAGTCTAAAAGATTGAATAATTATTTTAAATTTATTTCTAATATTGAAATTTTGCCTGTTAGTTACAAGTTCATAATTATCTTCATTTTGCCGAACATACATTATATTCTCCAAGATGTACTGGAAAGGCAAAGTTAAGATACTAAATTCTTAAAACATCTTCTTCAATGATTCGCGTGGCCCTATATCATAAATTGCTCGAACTGTCCGTTTTTGTAACACAAATATGGTATCTACCTCAGCTGCTTAACCCCATAGTAAAATACCGTAGGACATTAAACTGTGGAAGTAAGTAAGTAAGCGAAGCAATATCACATAACTGATAAATCTTACGCACTGCGTATGCAGCGGAGCTTAATTTCCCTGCCAATATAGTATTATCAACCAAGCCTACTATGTTCTCTTCTATCTTAATATTATTTTCAACATATTGTAAATTGGGTAAGGCAAATCTGATACAGTTTGTTATGTTTGCATTTAATAATAGATAATTTAAAGCAAAACATTCTGATATTTTAAATAAAGTATTATTTACATGCCTAACCTCTGAATCTTTTCTTTTCACTTGAAATACAAGTGAGGTATCGTCTCACTCACTCACCGAGTGGTTAATGATTTATCTAAAAGCAAGATTAACACTTTTTGTTAACGCTCGTTCATACCAGAGTGCCTTTATGTAAATCGAATCTTAAGGAGTAAATTCCAAAATACGATAAGCGCGGGTCGTGATAACACATAGCTTACATATAAAGCTTATTATATCATTGGCTACAAAAATATAATGTGCGCTATCGATCGCGATCATTTGAGAACGTCGCGACGTGTTCGTGGAACTCAATCCGTGATTCCTGATCCGTGACTGAGCAATCGTATGATATTTATTTTATCTCGGAGACGTGTACCGATGCAGCGAGCCGCGGTGATGACGTCATATCACTTATCCATCTCCTATAACTCCACTGTAAAAATGCTTGTAATTTGTATCTACAATAATATCAATCTACCTATTCTAATATAGCCAAACATTCCATTCCCCGTCCCCTAATTAGTTACCTATGCATTTGGTAAGAGAACTAGCTAAATATCGGTTCTAAAATGGCAAATTCAAATGAAGAGTTTGGTACCTACGTTTTGACTTAATAATATGTAATAAACGAAATTGTTATTTTGAAGTCAAGGTTTATCCATATCTGCTATCGCTTTGCTCTTGTAAAACACGTAATTAAGAGGTGGATCAAATTAAGAAATTCACGTTTTATATGTAAAAAAATATTTATGAATCAGTTCTGATTTTATATAAAGGCCACTACCAGTTGTCGCTACTGTTGTATTTAAGTACTTCTGTACTTAGATACTTTCTATAAGTTGAGAGGTACAGTCATATTCACATACTTAAAAACCATAGCACATACTTATAGAGAGTGATGGCAGCCAACGTCAATTAGGGGACCCGCAAATGCACTTGATGGTTTCTATAGACCCTTGAACAAAGGGAGCCATTTGTGACTCCGCCGCGTCTCGCTCCGAGTAATAATATTGCAACGTTGCCACGCCGCGCCGCGCTGCTGTGCTAAAGTTCCCATAGGATTCGATATGGGTGGCTTTCGGGATTGTCCTCTACTGTTCATGCTATAAGATGTCTCGATACTGGTTTGTTCGCTCTCGTATGCACCACTAACTTGGCCGTAGTGTCGCGTACTCGCGTCGCAACAGTGCCAAAAATAATTAATCACGGTAAAAATGCAAAATAATAAATTATTAATGAAAGTTCTCAGAAAAAATAATCAAATTTTCTCTTTATTTGTAATATCTGGATTTTTATTCTTCTAATAATTGATCTATAGAGCTTGCACATGTTGTCGTTACTCAAACATAACGTAAAGAGACATTTGATCAGGCAGGCATGACAGCGAAACTGACGATAGATTTAGATCTCACGATAGTAGCTGATCTTATTGGATTACGTTGTGCTTACCCATCAGGTACAGTGCTATCACTTTACTGTGATACTTTAAAAACAAACAAACAAACGACGAAGGTGATTGTAAACCGAATGTAATTATTTATTCACACTTAGCAACGATTACAAATGGAATTGTGTCCTATTTTCGTAGTTTTTTTACCTTTTAATACTATGAAATGTATTATGAATGACGACTTGTTTTCAATAGCATAGCATAGACAGTAGAGAGCAAGGCTAGTACACTGTGTTGTTATAGTTGGAAAACGTAGACGTTTAGTTATTCCCGCATTATTCTGCTTTGATATTTCGCAGAGCTGTGGCCTGCGGGCTGCGGTCTGCGCGTGACGTGTGACGTGCTCTGGTTTTGATGTCAAGGGAACGCTGGGAATTAATGAAGGTATCGTGCCGTGCTCTACGAATTTATATTTAAATACAGTAGTTTCTACCGGCGGCTTTACTCGTCTCTTAATGCCTATATACATATTTTCTCAAACATGCATGGAAATATTGTTATAATTTTCGAATAAAGAACACGCGAAGTATTGAATTTACAGACATGCCAAGAATTATAAAAGAGATCCAATCAAAGAGTATTTAATAACCCCAGTACGCCGTTTCATACAACATTGCTGGAGCGTTGTAATGTTCCTATTCCAAAAAACGCTCCTGCAATGGATTTGATATTCTTTGTCAGTAAATTCGATACTTCGCGTGTTCTTTTTTCGAAAATAATGACAATAAATCCATGCATGTTTGAGAAAAGCACTTTAAATGCCTCGGCGGAAATGGCAATTGTCTATTTCACGGCCTTTGCAATAATGTACTATTATTACATAGGCGCCAGCAAACTGTTTCATCTAGTTTCAAAGAAACATAAATACACAGGCTCAATGCTTTAGTGGTAGCGTGTAGTTCGAATCCCAGCAATGTTTTCGATGAAGGTAAACATAGTGATGAAACCATAGCATTTTGGTGGAGAATTTTTTAATGGCAGGTAATAGCTACCTCTCTCTAGTTGAAAATCTGTCGCCAAGTAACTATACATGTGTTCAGCTGCACTTGAGAGCCAGTTCCTCTAAGCTTTACATTAAGTGATATCATGGCGAAACGATAACCTGTGATAAATTTAAAAATTATATTGATAACAGCCTATAGGTCATAACGCGGCGGTAAGTGATAACCGGTTGTCTGTTTAATGATTGTTTTATAATTAATGTTACACCCACAAGTGACTTTATCGATAGAAATCGATCCCGGCGTGGTCTATATTAAAAAAACTTATTAATGGCGGAGTTGAATGAACTTCACTGTGTGTGTTTAGTTACCCGTGCAATGATGTGTACTCCACACTGCACACTGCACGCTAGAGGTCCCGGAACAAAGCTTATTTATTTGTATAAGCTGTACCGGATGACGGAAATGAGGGCGTCTGGGGCATAGTGTTGCGCGGACGCAGCCGGTGTATCGCTAAGCAAGTTCCGTTCCGTTACTCGGAACGCTGTTTAACAGCGGCCACATACAGTCGGAATTCCGTTTCGGAATTTCAATTCGAAATATCGAATTTCGATTTCGAACGCAATAATTCCATACAAATCTATAGATCTATCACAAACACAGTAGTTTTCCGTTCATAGTTTTCTCCGATTCGAAATTCCGCATGGTAGCCTGTGCGTCCGGGATCTCCCACGGGAAAAAACTGTTTCGAATGCATCTCTTTCATAGATTTTGTACGAGTCGCATCATACATTCGTTAATTCCGTACGGAATATAATATTATATAATGTATGTATAATGAAATATTAATTCATTATATTTTATATAATATTGACTGCCTTGCAATCTTTGAGTATTAAGTGGATGTACCCAGTAACGGCGACGTATTTTCTTCTTCTTAACAAGATACAGCAACAATACAATCCCAAGTAGAAAATCTTCGCCCGTCGCTGTTAAAATGTCTGAACTCAAAGGTCGTCGTCTCTTAACTGAGCCTTGTTATTTCGAACGAAAATAAACGTATGTATGTGAAATATGTACGGAATCCCGATTCGATATTCCGAATCGAAATCCCGAAAAGGAATTCCGACTGTATGTGGCCACTCTTAAGCATAGGTTCGATCAGGCTCGCATAAACCTATTGCAATTAGTTCTCTTATCGTTATGTTCGGAACAGCGTCGCGACGACTGGAACCAAAGATCGGTTCTTCGTGTATTTTTCTTCCAAACATTTTATCACTAAATCCTATGTTGCGTTTAGAATTCTATAGATGTAGACTGTGGAATACGAACAAAAAAGTTAATCTGTTTTCCAACGTTAATTAATCGAGGAATACAATACGTGTACGTGTTATGCTTTATTTTATTATTATTGTTTATAAACTAAGCCAAGTTTTTACCTTTACGCAATCTTTGGACTGTATGTATGTGTATATTGTACATAGATGTTTTTTTGTTCTACATCGCATCTATGACTGAATAAAGTAGTTAAATCGTTAAATTGGAGCTCAGTGAAGATGCCATATCAGTAAGAAATGAGTCTCAGTGAGTTTCTGTCGTCACTCTTCACTCATCACGTTCAATACCACACATTTCAATAAGCAGAGCTTCAACTCGAAGGGTGTGGTTCATCTAAACATCTGTGGGTTGATAAAATCAATCAAATCAAAAAATATTTGCCCTAAGAAGGCATTAATGAATCTCAACACACTACTATAACAATTTAGTGATTTTGAATTTTTTCTGTCAAATTAATTAAATGCATCACAAAACAATACAAATCTACTCTTTTGCAAAAGCAACCGGGCACTTTAGATTGTTTTTTCTACTTCATTGAATATCACAATAAAGAGTTTTTATTAATTTGACGATGTATTTCATGTTGTTAGAAGAATCCTGGCATGATTTTCCTTAAGTTCTAAATTTAAATTTTGAAATTAACATAAGATAAATAATTATTGTTGTAAAATTTCTTTACTAATGAATATTATATTCGGTCTGGTGGTCAGCTTATAATTATTTTAATATCTTAATACTCTTATGTACCTTATATTATTATCGTGTATATTATGTATGTTATTTTTTTTTTATTTCCAGGGTATCGGTTAGGTTGATGTATTCGTCCGTTCAGATATAATTTATAATACGATCCTTTTAGTTTATTATAGAATGTTTTATATAATTTTTATCATATTTAATTATAATACATTGTTTGTTTACATTTGAAGACTGTCAACATGTTAATTTCTGTTACGTCTGATAGTTTTAGGGCATGCGCTGTTACGAGTTAAAGATAATGTTTTCTGTCAAGGTTTTCATTAATTAAATAAAACCTATAGGCAGTTCGTTTAAATAATGAATGCGGGTTCGAGTATTGTCATTGTACGATGGACCTCGTAGTCGTAAAGATTGTTTATTATAAAAAATATTAAAAAAATAGTAGAAGTTTTGTGAGACTCCACTTGAATTTTAATAAAAATAATTATTATTTTTAAAAGTTAATATAACATTGGCATAGAAATATCCAATGTAAATTATTGAAATAAACTGAAGACTGAACTAAAATCACTGGAGAAGCCTCATATCGGAATTTTGTATTAATATTCAACTATTCCCATTTCATAATTACGAAAATCTCGATGGTCGAGATTATTACGCTGAGCCGGCTGCTACAGGCGACGGTTCTTGCTTCGAGTCTGCATTGAGCCGTTCCATCGAAACCTAGACATCCTGGTTCGAGATCCCGACACGAGAACTATTTGTTGCTGACAATTCTACTAATTGTGTCATTTGTGAGATAGACATTCAAGAGACCTGTTATGGACTATATTTTCTGTTTAATTTAACTACGGTATTTATAAATCTAGTATTAATTTTTTTAATAGTAAAGGAATATCAAATTTTTTATACGTATAAATTTAATTAATTCGTGTAAATTTCCTGGAATTATATCTATATTAGATTTTATTTTCCTTTCATTCCATATTCCCTTTTGGCTCTATAATTCTCTTATATACTATTTTAAAATAACTATATATCATAACATGGCGCGAATTATTGAAACAACTTTTTATTTATTACTAAAATGTTAAAACTTTTTTGGTATTTTTTCTGCAATTTAAACAATTAAATCTTTCTTTTTAGATTAAATATTACTTTCTGATATGACTGATAAAGCGATAAGTTCCGGCAAAATTATAGCCCTACTTGAAGAAAGTTGTTCGCAAACTTTTATGTCTCAGCAGCTAAGTGTGTGTCGTACAACTGTCCAAACGACTTGGCAACGGTATCAAGAGACCGGTTCGGTCAAAAGAAGACCAGGTTCGCGAAGAAAACGATACACAGAACCACGAGATAACCGCTTTGCGGAGAGTCAGGCGTTGCTGCATCGTAAGGCGTGAAGTGTGGACCTAAGGAAGAGCCTTGAAGAAGTAAGAGGAGAAGAAATTAGCTTGTCGATGGTCAGGGGGAGATTTTTGGCTGCCAATATCAGCAGTTACCGCTCGGCCCAGGGCCTTAAATTACTCCGTGAACACCGTGTTGCTCGAGTTCAGTTTGCTCGAACTGTGCTTCATAAAGTCTGAAGGACTGGAACAAAGTATGGTTTTATGATGAAGCTATAATCTATTTGTGTGGAGAGGACCACAGGAACGCTATGTGGACGAGTATTTTGAAGAAATCACTCCATATGGAGAAGGCTCCTTTATGTTTTGGGCAGCAATTATTTCAACGGAGCACACGGGGTTAGTTTTCATAGAAAATGGAACATTAAATGCACACCGGTGTATAACAGAAGTCCTTATTACACATGTACAGTCCGCATTGACTTCTCTTGAGCAAGATTATATTTTTATGGGCGACAATGCTCGCCCTCACCGTTCTAGCGACGTGGAAGCGTACATGCAAGGAGTTGGAATCCGTCGTTTAGATTGGCCAGCTCGAAGTCCTGACCTCAATCCAATTGAGTATGTCTGGGAAGTTCTAAAGAGACGGGTAAGATCTATGCAACCTGTTCCACAAAACGTCAGGAAGCTAAAAATAATCATTGCAGAAGAGTGTCATGCAGCAAAATTGCATGGAAAGCATGTTCATAAGGATTCAAACCTTGACTTTGGTAAGAGGAGGTCAAACTCGTTATTAGTTTTCTAAATTTGTAACTTTATTTAATTTGAAAGAAAAATCATGTGCACAATTCCCACATGGTAGAAATGAAACCTTCATATCTATGTTTTTTTTTTGATTCAGAAAATGATTAAATATAAAATACACAATAAATTCGTACTTTTCAATATTCGTATCGACCTACTTTTGTAGTGTTGGAATTTACAACTTACTTATTTTTATTTAAGTGCCCTCTAGGGAGTTTTTGTGACAAAATGCAAACTTGTATTTTGGTAGCATAATTTTATTTAAAATAACCTAACACAATATCAATCAGTAACAGAATGTCATAAGTGTTGTATAAAAGGTCTTTGTTTCGTGCCTTTTTGCTGAGGTAATAAAATTCATTATTGCGTGGCAACAAACCCCTTTTATACCATTTTAACAAACTCCCACTATGTCTAAACGAATATAAGAAACACTGTATAATGCTTCCTATCTCATTTTCTCCCGGGTTAAATCTTATGAATCGATGTGTCTGTCTTTTTTTACTGTCGCTTTTTCGTTTCATCGACTCTCAAATCACAACGATGGTAAAGAAGTTTTCACTAAAAAAATCTTCTTGTCTTTATTGCTGACCACTTCTTATTGTTTGGACGCGTTCATCGGTTCTTGAAATTCATCGAAAATTAATGAAATAATTGCTAGAATTCACTTAACGCATAAATGACATAATAAAGGTCGCTGGGAGCCGTTGGGTGCAGGCCGCACAAGATCGGTCGCTCTGGAGATCTATGTTCAGCAGTGGACGTCCTGCGGCTGAAATGATGATGATGATGATGATGATGATATTAATTTAAGTGTTTATAAGTATACAGACTAAGTCTAACAATTAAATTTAAGTTAATCGACTTTAGAACGTAAATTTCCTTAGGTGCCCGTTTTTTGCAAAGGAGTGTATATACGTGTAAGCACTATTTCTCATTGGAGTGGAACGGTGTATGTAGTACATATTTAAACGTCCAAGGGCCAAGTGGTTGTTTGAGATTTTATACACAGAGGAACTCTGTGTTTTCCTGTCTAGTTTGTTGGCCAATCTGCCGGTGAGATTCTTTTACGTTTTTATGAGCAATAAGTCCGGAGCGAACGACGGCTTAAAAAAATTTGTTATTATTAGCACTGGTATAATATAGTAAAAAATTGTATCTAGTTATCGTGACAAATTTCATAGAAGTCGAAAATTAGTAAATTTAGGTATAGGAAATATGAATTTACGTATCGAGAGTGCCGAATTAGGATCCAAAACAAGTAAAATATAATAAACTAGCTATGCCCGCGGCTTCGCTCACGTGGACTACAGAATGCCCGCGCGAATCTTTGGGGGAGGAATTTCTTAAATTCCGTTCTTAGCTGACCTGTACATGGTAAAATTAATATTCCTGCCAAATTTCAAGTCTCTAGGTCTTATAGTTCCAGAGATATCGTTATGAGTCAATCTATCTATAGAACAGCTCCTATATATATGTATATAATATAGATTTTGGTTTTATTGAATTTATATATCTTTAAAGTTATATAGGTAATTGATTATTGTCGTATAACTGTGTATTGTAAGAATCATGTTTTTTACAGTGAATCTTCCATCTCTAACTCAACTTTAATCAACTGAATTGCACAGAAAAGAAAATCTCTCTGATTTAAACTTAAATAGTACTTCGGCAAAAAATACAAATACAGATACAGTAGAATTAAATAGCTCCACATTCAAGTCACAATCAATAGTCAGTTAAAAATTATAAAACATCCTCAATTTGATATGACGGCGAAGAGTTGATTCAAAATTTATTACATAGCTAACTGTAATGGTAACGATTCGAAAAAGGAACATACTCCTGTGTCGTCATGTAAAGCAAATGCTTCTAATTTGGGAGATAAAGAGTCCATTCCATCAATATCATCATTGCTTAAAAATGCAACTGGTTTCGTTTCTAATTTTACAGTTGTGGGTACTTACTCGTCAGGTGAAGTTTTATCAGACAACCAATTTATCAAACTTTTTATCAAAATCAAATTTTTTCATATCAATCAAATCAAAAATCAAAAAAAAATTATCAAACATTTTATCAGAATAAATAAGAAAAGAACAGACAAGGCGAATCACGAAGATCATACACAGAGTTACGTCCAGCATTCCATCATTCGCTTTATTATCAAAATACAAAATTGGACTGTTTGCGAGATGATGTTCTTGAATAGCCTCAATTTTTGAACAAAAAATATGATAAGAACTGCATTTTTAGACAATAGTATTAGTTTTTATAACATACTATCTGGTACTCGCGACGTCGTCTGCTTATTATTGGATATACACAGACTGATCTCGGAACACGACAAGCCAAAAAAATCGCCGTTTTGCGAGATTGACTAACAAACACCCAAACATACACATTTTCACATTCATTATACATATTAGTAGGATACAATGTTCACTATGACTGAGATGTTTTCTGAACCGAAATTAGTATTTTGTGCCTTCTTGAGGTCTAAATTGAATAAAGTTATCAATACTGAATTATTAAAAATATTTATGACTACCTAAACTCATTTGAACCGCTCGCCTCTCCATATTGTCGCTAAAGCAGTAAAGTCACAGTAACATCATACTCAGCACCAAATGTCACATTAATAATTGTTTATCTGTAAAATTCGATTTCCTTAACGGCTAGTCTATTCTTAAAACTAATTTCATTCGTTTAGAATCTGATCCACATTTGTTAGTTCCGGTCATACCTATAAGTACACCCCATTTTACTTAAACTAGTGAATGTTCACATTTATTAAATTAGTTATAAGGAAGTATGTATATTACATTTTTGATGAACTGTTTGCTCTTAGTTGTTAACAATTTTATGAAAAACTAACATATATATGGGCATATGTACAATAACTTTAAAAAAATTGATATTTATAAAATGTTACAGCATAAATAAAGAGAATAGCAAATTTGAACTTTGTAAACCTCTCCTGTAAAATTAGAATTTTGTGCTTTGGCCCA
Organism: Saturnia japonica; assembly: GCA_033032175.1. NCBI lineage: Eukaryota > Metazoa > Arthropoda > Insecta > Lepidoptera > Saturniidae > Saturnia > Saturnia japonica. Next base: position 16,343,979 of record CM065325.1, read on the forward strand.
TAAACATATGATAGGATCCATCGAAATGCTTGTTGTCAATAACTACGACAAACTGTGTATTTGACAAGGGATGCGTGGCTGGTGGAACTCTGTGCAGCAAATAGATCCCGCCCCCTTATTACGTATTTCGCAATAGCTAAGCGATACCTGAAATCGGTAAATATTTGCTTCGAAATAGCAAAATCAGATTGTTTGGCAAAATATAGGTGTTACATAATACGAATTTGCGATTTCTAAGCAAATATTCAGCGATTTCACCTATCGCTTTCTTATTGCAAAATACATAATAAGGGGCCGAACTCCCGAATCAACTTCAACAAACAAACAAACAACAATCATCAATTAAAAAAAGGGTTATATGTTTTTGTAAAAATAAAACAAATAGCGGATGTTAACGCGAAAAGTCAGCGAGTTTATGTAACTGTCTCCTAAGTATCGCCCACAATAAGCCTTTTTGTCTTTAAAATAACCTGGAGCGGGAGTAATACAAATACAATTCACGCGTGTGCCCGATCGACGACATTCTATAGTCTACGCGAGCGCAGCCGCGGGCACAGCTAGTGAAAAAATATATATTCTTATAATATGCCTGTACATACTTTTTGTAATTTCATTTGTATAGGGATTAGTGCTGAGTGGTGCCTCGTACAAGACTAAATTATATTTTTTTATGTCAAACTAAGCAGGATCGGGTATAACGTGGGTCGGGTCCGCCGCCGCCCGAGTAAGCCCCTGTGCTTAGGGTTGCTGCGGCCGCGGCCTGCTCGTGACGTCAACGAATGTATGTTATATAGAGCAGTGAGAATGTCGAATCTGTAGCTGAAATAAAATGCTTTTACGTATCAGAATGTTCATCATCATATTTCTACAAAATTATAACACTGGGTGTAATTCAATATTGGTCAATTATTAAATATTCATTTTCGATTATAAATTACCATAACGACAACCCTATAGTGACGTAAAAATGGATTTAATTGGAAGGAATAACGTTTTGAAATGTGACGTGGATCTGATTTAAAAAAAGTTAATGAATGCATCTTTTAATCTATCGAACGGTCCCTTTTTTCATTACTCTGCTGGCTTATCGGAACGATCGATGTTATGAATATTAATATTTCAACGCTTAATGTTATCCTAGATGAATTGGAATGTTATATAGCTTGCCGTTAAAAATTATAAGATAACTTACTGCCGCAGAACAGCAGTGCTCGAGGTTTCCCACTCAGTTCTCAGCGTTACTCTTACCAGACTATTTCTCATAGACTTTAAAGACTGTAATCCTGTTTCAAATTAGTACATTTATGTATTCAGTTAGTATCATGACTCGTCATGTCGCCATGTCACTACTGAGGTCGCCAGAAAGGTTGGATCACCACTTTTTGTTGGTTGTTTTAACTGCAGAATTACACATTGTTTTACATAGAAGTAACACCGATCATTCGTAATTATTTTCACTAGCGGTCGCCCAATGATCGAAATTCGACCAGCGAATTTTTAATCATAGACTATTTTCTGTTTGACATTTACAGTATGAACCTAAACAATGAATATTATATCACTTGCTGTCACTTTTCGTTGAGTAACAATGTCAATATTTTGGGGAGTCTAAGTTCAATGGCACTGATCAGGTTAGGATTCGCAGTATTCATTAATTTAATTTAATATATTAGTGAAAGATATTATAGATAAATTTTAGCTTTCTGCACTCCTACTCCATATAAACTTTAACCATGCCAAATCTCACAGTCTACCGTCTAGGCAATACGCTTAAAAAGGGGTATAAAGTTTTTGCTTCACATATTAATATAATGATGATGATGATGATTACAACTTTATAGGCTAGTCAGATATAACAAGAAGTTAAAACATTACATACATAACATACTGTATTAAAAAATATTTCTAGGTAAGTTATTAATATATTGTATTGTGCATGCAGTTGTAATCAATTTTCTATTGATATTTCACATAGTGACGTGAGTCCATCTACACAGATGGTATCTAAGCTTCGGGACCGGAACCCGGGAGCTCCGGGCGGCTTCGTCTCCGGTAAGTATGTTAGTACAGGTAAGCGCAGCTAAGAGTGCTAGCACTCTAACTACAATGCTTTGTATTTACAACACTATAGAGGGGTCCGCATCGACTAGCGAGTGGCGACGCACAAACAAATCAAATATTGATTCGGAGAATGTCCTTCTGAAGGTTTACACTCCACGCATACGAGGCGGCGCGGCGTAGTGCGGCGCGGCGTAGTGCGGCGCAGCGTGGCGTGGCGCGGCGCGGCGTACCCTGTACGCTGTCGTCTTACTTCGTAGTACGCAGTACGCAGTACGCGTGTGGGACTTTACATTATTCACGCTTGCAATAACATTCTATATTGTTGCTTTGTTGTAGCTCGCTTGAACCCGCATAAAAGGTAACTTTTTTTTGTCATTGTCTGGTTTATTATCATCTAACACATTCAAATTGAAATCTATCATCAAGCTTCAAAATGGATGGGAAAGGATAAAATCATAGCGTTCAGTTGTAAATTGTCAACTGTTCGTACTGTTAGGACGGCAGTCTGTGGGTACTTTTAAAAAAAAAAGACAAAGTTCACACACACACTTTTATTGTTCACATGAAATACAGCAGGTATATTGACACGACAAGAGACGACTGTCTTTGATTAAAGATGGATAATGACTACTGCTTATTATAATAAACGTGCATTTATATAGAAACAAAATATGTTGATTTATAGTTTTAAGTGAATATTATAAGTTCATAACAGTACTTACGCCCTAATGAATGCGTCGATGAAAAAGTTCTTGTCTCATCTTGATTCGCCATGCGGAATTCAAATGGAGGGCATGTGATCCTTTTCCAAAAACTGTCTTCCGTTAAATAACAAACAAAAAAGTCTTTTTGCAAAGTTCTTAGTAAGGACACGTCGCTTAACATTAGATGATGTACAATGGCATACTCCGCGTCGGGTGCTCGCATCACGTGTGGCCGATTCACATTAATTCTTTCTCAGTTTCAAAGAAATTATCATCTTTTTTTAAATAGGCCCTTGAAATATGTACCTAACTAAATAAAACAAAAAAAAAATTGTATAATTTTACGTTATCTGTTATTTTTTCAGAAATCCTTTTTTAAATGCTAATTCACACTAAGCTGTTCTCTTGTTTAATTTTTCTATTTGGCAACCCTGGTCGTCATACCTTTGTTTGTGGTTTGTAACATTAAAACAATATTAACATTGAGAGTTTGAAATAGATTTATGTAATTTTATTTCATACTAGCGACGTGCACGCGGCTCCGCACGCGTTTGTTACTGCGCTGTAGTTATTTACCTATTTAGTTTAGTTCATATACCATACCTAATGAGGAATTGCATTTTTTCTCATCTACAATCTTCATCAAAATCGGTTGATAATTATTTATTCTATATTCTACGATTTCTAATGTGTTATTGATGATTCTTATAGCCTCACAATTATGTAGTGACGTATGCTTCCCGTCTACAAAATTTAATCAGAATCGGTTGAGAATTGATGATAGTGTAATTTTTGTATTGAATTTGTTTTTTTATAATTTCTAATAGTAATATTGACAACTCAAATAGCTCTTCAATTATATAATTAGTTAATTACTTACACTACCCGTGCACAAAATTTCATCAAAATCGGTTAAGAATTAACGAAAATAGTTTTTTTTTTTTTTTTTACAGTTTCCAAAATTAATATTGATATTTCTATAACGTATCAATTTATCAATGACAGCATCTCGTGCACAAAATTTCATAAGAATCGATCAAGCCATTTTGAGTAAAATCCGAACGTACAAACAGACAAAAAAATGTTTAAAGGCATATCGTGGATTTGGGAAAATATTAAATGTACAGACAGAACCACAGATTTATTAATATAGATTATATATATTTTCATTGTTATTGCATGCTAGAGCCGACTTACGAACCAATTTTTATTATTCCGTTTCATAGCTAACCTCTTTGGTGTTTCGTTATACTTACCGAGTAAGACATGTGGTTTTTGAACTTTAATTTAGTAATCTATCTTATGAAATCTGTAAATAGTTCTGTCTGTACATTTAATATTTTCCAAAATGTTTAAAGGCATATCGTGGATTTGGGAAAATATTAAATGTACAGACAGAACCACAGATTTATTAATATAGATTATATATATTTTCATTGTTATTGCATGCTAGAGCCGACTTACGAACCAATTTTTATTATTCCGTTTCATAGCTAACCTCTTTGGTGTTTCGTTATACTTACCGAGTAAGACATGTGGTTTTTGAACTTTAATTTAGTCATCTATCTTATGAAATCTGTAAATAGTTCTGTCTGTACATTTAATATTTTCCAAAATGTTTAAAGGCATATCGTGGATTTGGGAAAATATTAAATGTACAGACAGAACCACAGATTTATTAATATAGATTATATATATTTTCATTGTTATTGCATGCTAGAGCCGACTTACGAACCAATTTTTATTATTCCGTTTCATAGCTAACCTCTTTGGTGTTTCGTTATACTTACCGAGTAAGACATGTGGTTTTTGAACTTTAATTTAGTAATCTATCTTATGAAATCTGTAAATAGTTCTGTCTGTACATTTAATATTTTCCAAAATGTTTAAAGGCATATCGTGGATTTGGGAAAATATTAAATGTACAGACAGAACCACAGATTTATTAATATAGATTATATATATTTTCATTGTTATTGCATGCTAGAGCCGACTTACGAACCAATTTTTATTATTCCGTTTCATAGCTAACCTCTTTGGTGTTTCGTTATACTTACCGAGTAAGACATGTGGTTTTTGAACTTTAATTTAGTCATCTATCTTATGAAATCTGTAAATAGTTCTGTCTGTACATTTAATATTTTCCAAAATGTTTAAAGGCATATCGTGGATTTGGGAAAATATGAAATGTACAGACAGAACCACAGATTTATTAATATAGATTATATATATTTTCATTGTTATTGCATGCTAGAGCCGACTTACGAACCAATTTTTATTATTCCGTTTCATAGCTAACCTCTTTGGTGTTTCGTTATACTTACCGAGTAAGACATGTGGTTTTTGAACTTTAATTTAGTCATCTATCTTATGAAATCTGTAAATAGTTCTGTCTGTACATTTAATATTTTCCAAAATGTTTAAAGGCATATCGTGGATTTGGGAAAATATTAAATGTACAGACAGAACCACAGATTTATTAATATAGATTATATATATTTTCATTGTTATTGCATGCTAGAGCCGACTTACGAACCAATTTTTATTATTCCGTTTCATAGCTAACCTCTTTGGTGTTTCGTTATACTTACCGAGTAAGACATGTGGTTTTTTAACTTTAATTTAGTCATCTATCTTATGAAATCTGTAAATAGTTCTGTCTGTACATTTAATATTTTCCAAAATGTTTAAAGGCATATCGTGGATTTGGGAAAATATTAAATGTACAGACAGAACCACAGATTTATTAATATAGATTATATATATTTTCATTGTTATTGCATGCTAGAGCCGACTTACGAACCAATTTTTATTATTCCGTTTCATAGCTAACCTCTTTGGTGTTTCGTTATACTTACCGAGTAAGACATGTGGTTTTTGAACTTTAATTTAGTCATCTATCTTATGAAATCTGTAAATAGTTCTGTCTGTACATTTAATATTTTCCCAAAATTTCCCAATAGGCACACTATACGAAAGATACTGAGCACGAATATGCCCTTAAAAAATTTTTGTTTGTCTGTCTCTCTGTTTGTAAGTCCGGATTTAACTCAAAAAGGGCTTGACCGATTCCTATGAAATTTTGTGTACGGGATACTGATGTCATTGTCGATTGATAAGGTATAAGAAATTACAATATTACTTTTAGAAATTGTAAAAACAAATAGTCTCCAAAAAATATTAAGTATCTTTAATTCTTTATCGATTTTGATGAACTTTTGTTCACGGTAAGTATAAGTACATTGTAGCAGGCTACAACACCGCCTAGCTCACCGGCGAGAGTTCATGACCTCAATCAATCTCAGGGCGCCTTTGTTAAAATCCATGCTGTAGAGCCGGCTGTACCCCAGGTGGATCGTATTTAAGAAAAACATACTTGGGGTCACAAGGTTTATTAAACAAATATCCACTTATCTCGGTTTCCTGGCTTTATGTCCGGCAGGGATGGAAACATATCATTCTCGAAAAGGCAGCTCCTCTTTTTGTGCCCATGATCCAGCACTACTTGTCTATCCAAAAGTCTGTGATCCAGCACCCTCGCTTTCTTTTTCTTTTCCCGTCACCCTCCGTTCGACCTTTTTTGTAGGTCCACCTCCTTTTTTTTTTTTTTTTTTTTTTTTTTGACAGCCGCATTTTTCTTTTTCTTTTTGATACCCCGCTCCCTGCCTTTTGAGCCGCTCTTATATTTTTTTGCTACAGAATAATTAGATAATTGATGGCCTAGAACAATTATTTCTAGAAATCGTAAAAATGAACTTCACAAATTTAAGTTTTCCTCACTTCATAACCGATTTTGATTAAATTTTGTAGACGAGAAGTATATACGTCATTCCACAATAATTAAGAGGTTATAAGAAACGTTAATAATACATTAGAAATCGTAGAATATAATATAAATTATCAACCAATTTTGATGAATATTGTACACAAGAAATACAATGCCACTTCTCAGTTGATATGGTGTATGAATTGTGAACAATACGAGTAAAAATAAAATTAAGGTATGTCAGTAACTACTGCACTGCGTAGTGGGAAACGCATGCGGAGCCGCGGGCACACTGCTAGTCAAAGTATAAACTTCAACAAGCAGATCATGTCTGCGGCTGCCCAGTTATCTACCACCCTCAAGTTCGAATCTTGTCGGCAAGCAGCAGCTGTCGAGTATGTAAGGATTAAAAAAGGTATCGAACCAAAAAAAATCAAGTCCTTAGCATGAATCTTATTCTTTATTATGATCCATTTAATACAATAAAAACAAATTATTTTTTTCTGCATAGGAGAAAATTACTCAGGATAATAATTATTGTTAAAGCTAATTAGCTCTATCCATTGGAACAAAAAAAAAATAAAGTTAGTTTCTAAATCCATCAAATTGGAGATTCGTTCGAGTGTATGTCGGTGTGTACCGGGGGTCACATTTGAGTGGTCCGTTCCATTTCTAAGCTAAACTGTGTTCCTTCTCATCTTCCACATAAAGTTAAATGCTACATATGTATATATAATTTAAAAAACTGTATCCCATTATCTGGCTTTATAGTGAGTAGTCTTCTAAGAGAACTCTCTGTGCCTAACGAGTCACAATTTATTAGTATCGAGTTTCCACGTCAATGCATAACGTCGCGTCGCGTCACGTACTAGCACGGTGTGTCGCATGTCGCGTGTCGCATGTCGCAATGTCGCGTCGCGTCCTGTCGAGTTGTTCTCTGCGACATAAAATGTAAAAAAACAATGCAGTTGAACATTAACAATGGGGAAAGGTCATAGAACTGTCACCGGCTGATACACTCACACTGTACAATGTACACAGTCGGCTGCTTTACCCTGACGCGGACGCGTGTCGCCTGCCCACTGTCCACTGCCCTCTGCCCACTGTTCTATGCGTTTCCACTTCAAACATTATGTTTTACAACATTGATATTTACCAGTGATTTTATTTCGCATATGCGTTGTGTGTTTTAAATAATTATATACAAATAGATTTTATATAATAATCTAACATACCTGATAATAAAAAGCTGGTATTTAATTTTATTATTTGTATAGATGTGTAGGAGATATGAAGTAATTCCAGTGAATGTTATCGAGCGAGCATCGACGTTACGCGACGCGACGCGACGCGACGGTGATACCTAATATAAATAAATGCTAAAAAACAGCAAATAATAATCGGTCAATCCACTATCAATATCATCTATCATCAAATCATCATGCCAGCAGGCTGAGGACATGTATTCACTATTTCACATCGACTGCCTAAAGTGTCATATTCCACGGGTTTTAACTATTCCACAACCGCGACTTTCCTTATAGTGTACTAAAATATGAAACGTATACATAATACATATATAATTTTTTTTAAATGTGAGGAAATAGTTCTTTAGGGCTCATGTAGATGTCGCCGCCGCCGCACCTTCGTCGAGCTATGCTGTATACTAGTAGGTATTTAAGAGATGTATTACGTCTCTATTGGATGGAACAAAACAATCGCTATACGTGTTCCAGTACTGTGTGCATTGTATCCGCTTCTGCAATGCTTGGCCTGAGGCTGCGGGCGGTAGTGCGGTCTGCGCGGCTGCTATTCAGACTGATTGCATCTATTGTATCCTTACGCCCGAAGAAAGTTTAGATTCGTGATATGATGATACCTGCAATAAGAGACAACCGAAGCCGATGCAATGTCGCGGTCGTGCCGCCCCCGGGACCCCGCGACCTCTCGCGCCGCTCGACTGCAAGAACGTAGCTAGACTAATGACACTTATCGGGGGCTCGGACCCCCGCCACTATTTCACTATCATTAACTTATCATTATACGACAAAGTGTTTTTTTAAGGAAGGCAAATCCGTTGTTTGTGTTTTATTTCAAAATATAATAGTTTCTTCAATAATATGATATTGTCAAAACGCATCTAAAAGACACGTAACGAGAAGGAAACACGTAAGAAGGATCAATTTTAATTAACTTCATAATCCTATGATAAAAATGAGAGTGACAATGTGGTAAAAATATATTTAATCGGAAATACAGAATTCCCTACGTAAGTTATTAGGAAGAGAGAGCCTGTATACATTTGAGTTCTGCATATACATTCCGTGAAGGAAGTGATGTCCGCTGAGCGATGAGCCGGTGAGGCGGTGGAGCACTATAATAGTGACAGTTACACTTCCCCGCTAGGAGTAATAGTGTTCTGTGGCCACTGCTCGCCTCGCCCATCCACTCGGTAGCTGGTAGCGCTGGCTAATCAACTCCGGGTATCCACATCTATAACAACGCTACTTCTCCATCAAATATATTTATTTGCTTATTATACAATGCCCTATTGAAATCTTTACAAATACAATTTATTATACATATTAAATATATAAATTCAAATCAAAATATTTTTTGTTCAATTTAGGTCCTATGAAGGCACTTATGAATGTCAAAACACTACCACCGGTTCGGAAAACATCCCAGCCGTAGAGAAGAACTGACAAGAAACTCGATCGGGTTTATAAACATCTTATTTTATTTTTTTAATTAGTTTTTGCAGTATTCAATTATATACAGTTATTATCATTTTCATTAGATGTACAGAGAGGGCATCACATCCAGACATCACTATCATTCACGTAATCAGCCATCCTATAATAGTCCGGTCAAAATAGACATTTCAAATAACAAAAATTCCGACAGAGCTAAATTTTGGTAGATACCTTGGGTACACCAGTAGAAATAAAGTGCCAAAAGTCCCCATTGATCCCATGGGTGCTAAAAAAGTTATTCAAGGTCAAAGTCAAAATGTTCTGTTTTTTTTTTTAATTCACCTTGTAAACGGTAACTTTTATCGAAAATATAGACCAGACAAAAATTGTAGGTCATAAAATTATCCACAAAAATGTTCCTTATACTTTTTTTCCTAAAAATCACCATTCCACTATACCACTATTCCACACACCATTATATCGCTATTCTAAAAGTTATATAGCATATAATTATATGTATAAGTTATATGCACTACCTATGAGGTAGACCTTTTCCACGATCTGTTATAATGGAGTTTTATGGGAAAATACTGTATTTACTGCATAATGATTAGTGATATTGATATAGGTGATTATTTTAAACCGTCAAGTTCTAATTTATGTTAGTATTTGAATCTGATTCACACTCTTCAAATTCGACTTCAACAGTCGTCTTCTTCGATTTCTTCTTCTTCCTCTTCTTCTTGCTGGATGTCCATAAATTGTTCAACTGAAGATGAATCAGCTATCTCTTCATCGATATCACACGAATCTTCGTTTATAGGATTCAATTGAACATTTAGTACACGCTGGTGAACATGACAACTCTACCCTACACTACTCTAATCTTCTACAGCCACATTTAACACTACAATCATTTTTAGAATTGCAAGAAATAGTGTTTAGGTGTTTTTCCGGAGCAAGTGGGAGGGGGTGGGAGTTTGAATCGGTTCCAAAATATTGTCTGTTAATTTCCAGCCCCAGTCTTCGGGGTTTAATTGATTGCCAGGCCATGCCTGAACTTCATATAATGCTCGATACAAGTGTTGATAAGCAGAGGCCGATGTTGGAGGAAGACAAGATAGTTGTACTTGTTTCTTGAATTTTTTGCAAAAGTTAAATATGTATCTATAAGACTAAATCCTAAATCTTTATAAGACGTAAATTCGACCCCACATGGAGTATTGTTCTCATCTCTGGGCGGGAGCAAATACCAGCTTCTTCCTTTTCACCGCATTCAGCATAGTTATTGACGATAAAGCTCTTTCCGATCGGCTTGATCCATTGGCTCTGCGTAGAGATGTTGGTTCACTGCGTATTTTCTACCGCATTTATTATGGGGAGTGTTCCGAGGAATTATCTGGATTGATCCCGGCTGCTGAATATCACCATTGGACATCGCGTCAGAATTGTAAATTCCATCCACACCACCTCAATGTCCAGCGTTCCACAACAGTGCGTTTCTTAAGGCACTTTCTGCCTCGCACAACCACTCTGTGGAACCAGTTGTAGCCTAAGGTCTTTCCGAGCCGTTATGACCTGGTGACCTTCAAGAAGATAGCTTATTATTCTCTAAAAGACCGGCAACGCATCTGCGAGCCCTCTGGTGTTGCGGTTGATTGTGGGCGCGGTGATCACTTTCCATGAGGTGCGCCACCTGCCCGTTGGCCCCCTTTAGCGTAACCCAAATGCGTAAGCAAATACAAATACGCAAAAAAGCAAATACTTTAGCGTAATCTATTGAACCCTTCATTTTCAAATAATTTTAATACTGATGTTTTACCCCTTCTGAATATTGCTGATGTCGCTGGTGTCGCATGTAAAAATAAAATATAGTTTTAGCATTTTGGATAAGCAGATAAACTTTTTGAAGAGTATATCTATGTTTGCTGTTCAGCCTTTCTACGTTTTAGAAAGTGAATATTTTTATCAATTGGAGTCCCTGCAGTAAGCAGTACTAACAAATCAAAATCTTTTGATTTTAACCTTGAATAACTTTTTTAGCACCCATGGGATCAATGGGGACTTTTGGCATTTTATTTCTACTAGTGTACCCAAGGTCTCTACAAAAATTTAGCTCTGTCGGAATTTTTATTATTTGACCACTATTTTTATGTCTAATTTGACTGGACTATAATACCCCTTTAACAATAAAACTTGCATAACATGATTCTTGAACTTATTATCCGGCAAATCGATAATGTGTTTAGGAAGTTTATTATAGAACCTAACACAATCACCTAAAAAACTTTTATTTGTTTTACTAAGTCTAAAAGATGGAATGACTATTTTATAATCATTTCTAATATTGAATTTTTGCCTGTTAGTTTCAAGTTTATAATTATCTTCGTTTTTCCGAACATACATTATATTTTCCTAAGGCAAAGTTAATATACTAAATTATTAAAACTTATTTTTCAATGATTCGCGTGGTCCCATATCATAAATTGCCCGATCTGCCCGTTTTTTAATACAAATATGGTTTCTACCTCAGCTGCTGAATCCCATAGTGAAACACCATAGGACATTAAACTGTGGAAGTAAGTGAAGTAGACCAGCCTAGCAGTACCAATATCAGTTAACTCGCGAATCTTATGCACTGCGTATGCAGCGGAGCTTAATATCCCTGCCAATATAGTATTATGAACCAAGCCTACTAAGCCGATTGCATCCTGCGACTTCTCCCATGCCTCAGATATATGACTGAATAGCGTTGCACCAGCTATAGTATTGTAATGTACATATATTCAAACTACAAACGTATAATATACATACAATAAGAATATAACATACGATCTTAATGAATTCTTGTGAATTACATTATTTACACTACACTTCATATATTAACTACATAATGATATCATTATTTTTTCATGTTATATTGAATACTAACTGTCCGCGCCGCGCCGCCATCACACACCCGTGGGACTATCATAATTGTTCTTCCCGTAAATACAGATTATTTTAATTTCTCATTATCTCCTAAACTATGTGTCCAAATAACATATTATAAGAACAAAATATAACTTCATAAAATTATCTTTATGATGAAGTAACTTTTGTTTGTAAGTATTAATATGCCATGTCTAAAAATAATACTTAAAAATCACTTTTTAAATTTCAACAAATCTTTGTCACAAAATGCCCTATTGTGGCTTATGTATAAGAGATAGATATATGTATAACGCTGACTTCTGTTTAAATATACAAAGAACCAATATTTTTGTAGAACATTGTATTTCCGTATCATTAACGAGTACGCCAGCGCACGCGGATAAACAGTTCGAGATGGCCTCGATTTTAGTTCGATTTACGTAACAAAAATTAATATTTAAGGCTAGCTGAGAACTGTAACCTAATGTTAGATAGCCTACACTATTCCTCGTGAGTTTGGCTATTATATACAAAAAGGATTTTTCGAATCCGACTGGTAGTTTTTAAGACTACGAGGCAAATATAGGGGAACATTATGAAAAGGATTTTCGGGATGAAGATAATTGAGCAAAGGCGAATATTTATATTTATAAGCAGTATTATTGCATTATCCTTACTCTAGTCTCAGTTATTTTATGTATAAAAAATAAATGAAATCTTTAAAAAGGTTGACCGGCTAGGAATTCACGTTTCTATTGTCAGTGTGGGGATTTAGGGGTACCGTTTAAAAAATATTAATAAACTTGAGTGTTTTTTCTATAACTGGAATTTTAAAAGGATTCCGTGTTAGGTTCTGGGGAAGACGAGATAGCCACCCTTCAACTTGTACCAGCTTGTTACTTTGTAGCATCATGTTCTCTATTTTCTCATTAATTAGGAATACAACATTCAATATAATAGAATATTAATTAAGAATCTATTAATTTCCTATCATCATTCTGCGATGCGATTGTAAGTGAGAGATAACTTGTTTTACTATTCACCGAGCAGAACGAAAGTGTTGATGATAGTAATCAACTTTGAGCTGGTTTTTTCGAAGGACCAATCACACCCTCTTTCAGTGTTCAGTGTACCCCAAGTTAGCATAAGGTCTGCAACTAACACTTACTGTTCTTCTGGAACGTCCAGCTTCCCGTTGGTGGTCTGCGTGAAGGTTGTAGAACGATTACGAGTAATCCCAGGCACTTCAGTGTTAGTTAGTACGCGCGACGCCGCGACGTAGAGACTTCCTTTTTTGCTGTTAGCTGTCGGAACACTCGCGAGCGTAACGATATAACAATGGCCGTTACGACTATACGACCGGTTTTAGAAATATGGATGTGCCGGTTCCGGACCGCGACTCTCCGGTACGACTGACAGTCCCGTCGGTTCAGTAGCGGATGTACGCGATCAGTGACAAACCTTGCACAATCAAGAGTTGCACTAAACACTATACAGGACGTATGCGCCTTGATTTATTAACAGTATCTGTAATCTCATTTGTTAATGAGACGTTGTCCTCAGCCGGGCATTGAAGGCAAGTCACAGAGTACAGTTGTTGCGAGAAGTGTACCGGTTGGTAGGAAATAACTAAGCGCGGTATGTCCTTACAATATGTAACTTAAATCATAAGGTCAGGTAGAGGCATAAAGTGCTAAGTCTCCCAGTAGATACTGTGCTAATTAGCACGACCGTGTTAATACTTCGGCTCTCAGTCCGTGCTATTTCTGGGAATTAACAATAAAATAAAATCACTTGGACGCTGCGACCATACGACACGACACGACACGACGACGAGACGTTCAAACGAAATCTACTTAATTACTTATAATATTATTTTCCTATTATTCAGTTTCTCTAAAATGCTTAAACAAATATTGTTCGATATTCTTAGAAAAAGTTGTTTCGCATTTTGTTTTTTTTTCAATGACAAACTAGGAGTTGCCGGTATACGTATTAGTCATGGCTATAATATTCGTCAAATAAGGTTAATGTTAACGGATTATTAAATTAGTTATGACATAATGGTCTGGCCTTTGTTTGTACGTACGATACAGTCCATGTTATAAGCCTCTCTGGCAATGATCCTACTAGCCGAGATTTGCGTTGCGGCATGCGGCATGCGGCCCACACAAGTGACCGAGTCGTTCCAAATTGTGACAGTTTTTATTCTAAATTACAGTCTAGTATAATCAGTGCAGTACATTTCATTTCATATTTTTACCCCTGATCCTACTTAAGTAGCGTCGGCACGACATGCTTTCTTCTTCCATTCCACTCTATCAAATATCATCTCACTATTCACACCTTTTATACACATAGCATTCTTCACACAATCCATCCATACCTTCTTCGGTCTTCTTCTACTCCTATTTCCACCTTCATACTTAACATTATTTTAGTTATATAACTTTCATCCCTCCTCATGACATGCCCGTACCATGGTAGCCTATAACCCCTCAACTTCTCTGTGACTGGTGCTATTTTAAGATTTCCTCTACCTTATATCTTATGCGATACGCATCGTGTCGTTAACGTGTATAAAAGCTCATTTAGATGGAGAGACTTTCTCGTCTCAAAGATACCTGCGATTATCAAAAGAACATAAAAAAGATTCTTCGTGTAAATATTCCGTTCCACGTGGACTACAATTGCCTCGCCATTGAACATTGATGGTCTGTGTCTAAACAGAACATGAAAGCAATAATTTTATCTTGAGAATGTTGCGATTTTGTGGCTGACGCCAGTCGCTACCTTGAGTGCAGTGCGTAACGACGTTTTAATTATTTCAGCTTTTCTAAGACGAGAATTAGTAAAATGAAAACGAAAAAGGAAGTACTTTTGGAGCGTCTAATACTTTTTTTTCTTTTTGTTATTCTAAATTCTAAAAGTAATTAGTATTAAAATAAAGAGAGTCTTTCAGAAACACTTCATAACTTCCGTATAATTTGAAAATTTGGTATCGTGCGAAAGTATGCAGTTGTCGTATGTGTACGATAGTTATCGAACCGTTGTGAACCTTAGTGGCTAGTGGCTAGCACACACTCGCAAACGTGTGGATCCGGTATTTAAAGTGTCTCTTTCAACTCGATTTATCTAAGCCGGACACGGAATCGCGCGTGGCCTTTTTATTTTATTACGAGTACGTGTGTGCACAGCACCAGAGCACGTCTCACAAGCTGGTTTCTAGTGGACCTGGCTAAAATGTAAATCATATACGATATTCATACCTAGACAGTATGCCCACGCAGTGCCCATGCAAATGCGAAGAGAATCTTTTGAAAGCATTCTCTATATCTCCGTATTATTACATAGAAGAAATATTTCTGTATTATTATAATAAAGCACCCAGCGAGAGTATCAATAAAATATTAAAATGTATCTATGTATAATATATACAATTAATAAAATTGAAGTTTCTGTCTACAATTTGAAAATAACAGCTTTTTAATAAATACATAATTATGGTAGTGTAGGCGATGACTACAACAAAAAAAAAATATTTAAATTGTTGTCTGTTTGTTCCGAGTAATCTCCGAAACGGTTTCACCGATTTTTACGAATATCCACTGTTGATAGCTTATGTTATAAAGATTTACGTAGGATACTTTTGTTTTAGAAAAAAAAACTGATCATGGTGAATCAATTCGGGCGCTTAAATGGCTTACGCTGAGTAAACCGTAAGAGATATAGCAAATTAATATACTGCATAATTGTAGACATTAAAGAGATCTATAAAAAAGTTAGCGAGAGTGTATGTCTAACTTCTAAAGAACACCTACAATAAGTATTTTTGTCCTTAAAATAGCCGGAAGCGGAGGAGCAAGATTCGTGCGTGTGCCCTATCGACAGTATTCTGTAGTCCATATGAGCGAAACCGCGGGCGCAGCTAGTTATACTAAAAGTATAATGTATTTACGATGAATTCCTACAAAGTGAAGGTTTAAATCAAAACTACGTTTGTATGAAGGTAAAGTAAAGAAACTACCTTGGTAGACGGTAGACTGGTAGACGTTGTTCTGGCCTTACCGTTAGCTAATGGCGAGACCACAGCGCCACCATCGGATCCTAAAGTACCTATGAACCATCACATGATGTGTACCTTACCTGTATGAGTTGAATCGGTCAAGTTGTTCAGACATACCGACACACGCAAACATCTTATATGTGTTGGTGTTTCTATTGTTTAATATATGCCATCTAATGTTTCGCTCGCGAGCTACACAACTCTACATTGTACTCTTCGTCTTCAGTCGTCAATACAACTTGCAATCGACATCACGTTATTATATTCTTGCATACAACAGTAGACCTTGTTACAACCACCATGTGTCGATAAATATCAAACGAGCTTAAGTCCACTATAATACATTTTTGATATTTTTGTACTGTCTTATTACGTTTATCATACTCAACAACTTGGTATTTATTAAATTTAAAATTCCATCAATTCAGGTAGAAATATGCGTCAGAATATTCAATTTTATTTCAATAGTGCCTAAATTTCAACACCAGTTTATATCAATTTCACTAAAGTCCAAATCGGCCAATCACAAGCAGTACTGTGCAGTGTCATGGCTGCCATTGCTGTCTCTAGCTCATGATGTTTGAATCTTGCGTTCAAGTTTTTATAGAATTATGGGTGATAGAATAAGTGTTATGAATTCAAAAATAGCAGAAATGAAGCCTATTTTAAAAACTAATGAAAAACGTAAGAAATGGCAACATGATATTTTCAAACTAACTTAAATCGTGATAGTTGTTTTCAAACATGCCTAAGTCCGAAATGTAAACCGGTTTTTCGTAAATTCTACGTGGTCTTTAAACTTTTGTTTTACATAGTCTCGCCCTTGGGTTTAGAAATAATATCAACTGTTTATGTTAAAATACACATGATCACATGATCCGAGATACACAAGATAAGTGGAGCACAATTGTCTCTGATTGGTACCCCAAGGATAGCAAACGCAATAGAGGACGTCAAAAAATGAGATGAGAGGATGACTTAAAACTCACGGCCGGACATCATTGGAGAAGAGTAGCGCGAGACAGAACCCAGTGGAAATTGTTAGAGGAGGCCTATGCCAAGAGGCACGCTGAATTACGGGATATATTATAATTAAACTAAACAACACTTAACATGCTAAATTGTAACCTTGTAGTAGTTCAGAATAAAAGGGCTTATTATTATTATTTATGTTAAAATAATGAGTCATAACACAATAACATCATTTTGTTAAAAGTAGTTTATCTGTGACATAAGCGTATTTAAAATATCGATTCGACACATGTTACACGATCTCAACAATAGTTCCAATGCGTCACGAATACGCGACGCGACGCGACGCGACGTCACGTCCGTGTCCGCGTCCTGCCGGCAACCGATATTACATAGTACTGCATAGTATACTGCATACAACTGCACACTGCACACTGCACACTGCACAGTGTCGAGTTACTCGGGGCTCCGTGAACTAGCTTTTGTTACCAGCACATGTCATGCTGTAATCCGTTGTAATACAATATCAATTCATTTGGAAATCCCTTCGGCGCTGGCGCAGCGGAGCCAAGAATATTATGTTAAATCTACTCAGAAAAGAACAGATGGTGTTGCATTTTTGTATATATTGGTATTAATGTGAATGTGTCGTTGATGTGACAATAAATAAATAAATATGTATACTTAGTATTTTATTGATTACAAATAATCTCATGGAATTAATAATATTTGAAAAGAACTCTGATGCACGTTCGCAGCTTCCTAATTCCAAACTTAACCTAAATAGGTTTTTTGGAACGAAGTTACTTTACGGGGCTTGCTGTAGGAGATGAGTTGTAGAAATCGTCACGTAAGGAGAAAGCGTTATTCCCCCTCCTTGCGACTTTCTCTCTTTCTATTATAATACGAGTGTGCGTGTGAGTATCGAGATTCGAGCAAACAAGCATCATGCGCGGCCGGTTGTATAACCGTTCCTTAGGCGACCCTATCACCAAATTGCAAAACATAGCACTTCGGGTGGGGCCGCGCGCCGTCCAGAGTGGTCCTACGAAATAGGCACACGTTCAGTAATACGTCTTTGTGTTCTTTATGAACTGGACGAACTGATTTTAAAATAATAATTTACTTGTTTATTTTTTAGTATTTATTTTATAATGCACAAGCTGACCCGCGCAACTTCGTCTGCATCACACACGAGAGAGAGAGAGAGTGGGTCGTAGGTAAAGGTGTTGAAACTTTTTATAATTAATCTACGAAGTATTTGAGCACCATTCGCCACATGAGTGCCCGCCTCCCGCTACAATCCGCATAATAAAAATGCGTGCGCGGTACTTAATCATTATTTTGGTGCGGGGATATTATAAAACTGTGATATCTCCTAATATCTTCATTGAAATTAAATGATGTAAAGGACAATTTTGTTCAAAATTAAATACTTGCGATGAATACCATATTCATTTTAATAAGGATTAATACCGTGTTTATAAAAACACCTTCCCAAATAATGAATTATTTTAGTACAAATTTTATTACTATAAAAAAGGTTATATATTGAGTCAACCTTAAAAGATAGACATATGCTATCCAAAACTTTTTTAGAACTTTTTAAGAGAAACAATTCTGTCACACATGATTGTTGCGTGTCTTTTTTAATCATTAAAGCAGTGCATGCTATGGAAGCTCTCAAAAGTAATAAATTTTGCCCGTTTTTGCAACATTTTCCATTGATGCTCCGCTCCTATTGGTCGTAGCGAAATGCTATATAGTCTATAGCCTTCCTCGATAAATGGGCTATCCGACACTAAAATAATTTTTCCATTCGAATCAGTAGTAACTGAGATTACCGCGTTCAACCAAACAAACGAACTCTTCAGCTTTTTAATATTAGCATATATTCAGGTAGATACTTATTGATAGTATTTCCGAAACGATCATTTGGAACTGTTGTGTTAAGATTTCGTTTTATTACGCGACAGCACTTATTGAAACGAGCTGCGGCCTGCGAGCCTGCGAGCATGCGAACACAAAGTGCATCTGATATCTCTCAATGGAGAGCTCACATTACTTTTGTAGGTAGTAAGTTTTGTAAGTAATGCTACTTCATTTACATTTGTATTCTGTTCATTGAGTTATTTGGATGTTTCTCATTCAAAACTGATGGGTCTTGTACAGTGGTAGAGTGTACGGATATCGCGTCAATGGACGTGAGTTCGAGTCCCTGCAATGATTAACAAAGCATCGTGGTAGGTTGCTACTTACTTTACCGCCCTCAAGTTGAAAATCTGTCACTGAACACCAATAGGTTTGTTTCGGCTTGTGCATTTGATAGCCATTTCCCCCACTAGACTAGACTTATCGTGTCACCGTCTTGGGCCAGATCGTCACTTAACATCAGGTGATATTTTGTCCATAACTGGCTAATCCTATAAAGAATGCAAAAAGATGGACATTTAATAATATTTTTCTCATTTTATGTACTAGAAAAAATATTTTCTCAAACATGCATCGAAATATTGTCATTATTTTGGAAAAAAAGAGCACGCGAAGTATCGAATTTACTGACAAAGAATATCAAAACCATTGCAGGAGCGTTTTTGAATTTGAAACATTATAACGCTCAAGCAATATTGTATGAAACGGCGTGCTGGGGTTATTAAAAGTACTCTTTGATTAGATCTCTTTTATCATTCTTGGCATACTCTTTGCTTAGTACAAATTGCGTTCACATGGCTGTATAGTCAAAGAATGCGCTTGCCTTTCGGCACAGATTAAAAATAGAAAATAGCGGCGGCAAAACTTAAAATTCCTCTTGATTTGTTATTTACGTACTTAATAAATATAAATTTAACAATTAAATGAGTTCCAACGGTTCAGAGAGTGAAATGGAGATTGATAAGATCAGAAGCCAAATTGGCAATGGAAAACCTTCTTCCAGCAAAATCAAAAGATAAATACATTAAAGTATATGAAAATTTTATGAGTTGGAAAAACGAGAAAAAAGTGAACATTTTCTCCGAAACATTATTTTTGGGGCATTTAAATAAGATTTGTAAAACTAAAAAGCCATCTACATTATGGGAAATTTATTTCATGCTGAAACGTACAGTTCATGTTAAAAACGGCATTAACTTGAAAAATTATGGAAATTTAACTACTTTTCTTAAACGACAATCGACCGGATTCAAAAGTAATTCATATCCATGCATGTTTGAGAAAAGCATTATATATGCCTCAGCAAAAATGGCCATTGCCTGTCTCGTATTAGAAAACTCATACTCGACCTGCAATTGCCTATTTCACGGCCTTTGCAATAATGTACTATTATCAAGAAATTACAAAAATGGAAAGCTTTTATAATGTAAAACGGTTAAAATGCAGCACCGCGGCGCCGAACCAATGCGATCAATAATATATTTATCGCTTCAATTGGTCGTTTCAACAAACATTAATTACATAACTGTTGACAATATAAAAATGAACTATAGTTTCACTGATCTATCTGTAAGTTATTCACAGTATTATAATGGTAGCTGTGCACGCGGCTCCGCTCACATGGACTACATATTGCCGTTGCGTCGGTATTGTAGTGAAACCTCTTTCACCCACGCGGCCAAGGTGCGGCGCGGCGGTCGCCTGACGGTTATTTTACATATAAAAATGCTTATTTATTTGCGCGGAACCCTAATTCTTTTTCTAAAATAAAAGTAGCCACAAGTAGTAAGACTAAATAGAAGCACTCCTTCTAACTTCAGCTATCTGGCAGTGAAGGCCCCGCGCGGCGCCACCAGTTCGAGTTAAGTAGGTATTTACTACATAGTACCTACTAATTTGGAGGTTGTTGATCTGCCTTTCAAAAAGCCATGTTGATGAATATTAATAGCATGTTTAATTTTGTCTTAATTTAATTGGTCTGTAGTTGTCTACAATATCTTTAGGACCTTTTTTGTGGGTAGGTGTTATGTAAGCAGATTTCCAGATTGTAAATAATCAAATAAGCAATCAAATACAAATAAAATCGGAACCGTAAGGCTTTCAGCACAGTTAACAACGGAAGGAGGTCAAATATTATCTGGGCTTGCAAATTTACTTAAATCAAGTAACAGTAAAAGTTTTCACTGTTCGCAGATTAAAAAAATGCAACCCAATTCCACCGCGGCACCAAACTCTACTTATTAAACTATTAAAAGAAAAACACAAATATAACGTTAAGTTTAAAAAATATAAGAATTTTTCAGATCACGACTCCTTTTTAATATTAAGGGAACGAGGTAAAATACTAGAACAAGGAATGTATGTTAATTATATTGCAAACGTTGAAGCTAAAATCTTAAGATAGCCCAACAAAGCATTTTGGTTATTTGTTAAAAGTAAAAAGCAAAGTAACACTTACCCATCTGTTCTGAATCTTCTAATTGCGGTAACAATATATGCAATTTGTTTAGCGAATACTTTCACTCTACGTTCCTACAAATTCAGGGTAACAATAGTTCATGCGAATATCCTATCAATGCGACCACATCTGGTATAGAATCTATAGTGGTAAATGAATCTTTGGTGCTTAAATGATTAAAATCAGTAGACCATAATAAATTTGCTGGTCCTGATCATATTCCGGCAATATTTATAACGAATTGTGATGATAGCCTTGTGCTACCACTTTTGTTTTTATGTAAGCCTTCCTTGAATGAAGGTCATGTCCCTAAAATTTGGAAAAGCGCTTACATAACGCCAATCCATAAAAAAGGAGCCAAAATTATAATTGAAAATTATAGACCAATTTCCAAATTATGTATATTCGGCAAAATTTTTGAAAAAATTATTTACCCTCAATTATTCTCCTCTCTTAGACTCTTCTTGAGTGAACACCAGCATGGTTTTATTAAAGGCCGTTCCACGACTTCAAATCTTATTCTCTATGCAGAATTCATTTCTTATCATATGTGAAAACCATCACAGGTAGATGTGATTTACACAAATTATAGTAAGGCTTTCGGCAGAATTCTATTTTTTTCTGTTGAAAAAATTACAATTCGCGGGTATTCGAGGTAATCTACAAGGTGTCCAGAAAGGGTATCGGGTATTTGTTTTCGCGCCATATTCGAAACGGGGCGTCTAAAGGGTGCGGGGAGGGGTTCGTGGCGTCCGCCATTTTGTGGAGTTTTAGTCACGATGGAACAGTACTCGGGTACGCATCGCGCATTTTGCGTACGAGCGTATTATCGTAATGGTGATTCAATAGTGACTGCTCAACGTCTCTATCGTGCGGAATATCGTACACGCCACGCGCCAAGTGACGATAGCATTAGGAAATGGATCAGGATGTTCGAGAATACAGGTGCGACAGTTAAAATTCAAAACTTTGGTCGTCCTCGTTCAGTTCGCGATGAAGAAACAATTGAAGAAGTTGAGGCGTCGGTTCGTCAAAATCCGTCTTTATCCATCCGAAAGCGAAGCCAAGCGTTGAACATCAAAAAATCGTCTTTACATTCGATTTTAAAGAAAGACTTACATCTAAAAGCCTATAAAATTCAATTGGTTCAAGAATTGAAGGATACGGACTATGCTAATCGACTGAATTTTGCGAACGAAATGCTGCAGCGATTTAACAACTTTAACAACATACTGTTCAGTGACGAAGCAAATTTTCACCTGAATGGTCATGTTAATAAGCAGAATTGTCGGTACTGGGCAGTGGAGAATCCGAGACGAAAGCATGAACGACCCCTGCATAGCCCAAAGGTCGTTGTTTGGGCCGCTATGTCTGCTAAAGGCATAATTGGTCCTTATTTTCATGAAGATCAACGAGGCCGAGCAATTAATGTGAATAGTGACCGTTATTGCGATATGTTGCGAAATTTTTTGGTCCCAGAGTTGCAGGAGTTTGCAGGTTTCAACTCAAGAACGTGGTTCCAGCAAGGTGGGGCCCCTTGCCATACCTCAAATGACTCAATGGAAGTTGTTAACGAATTATTCCCTAATAAAGTCATTTCGCGAAGGGGTATCATCAACTGGCCTCCCAGAAGCCCCGACCTTAGCCCGCTTGACTATTTTGCATGGGGATACCTTAAAAGTAAGGTTTATCAAAACAATCCGACGAATCTAACCCAGTTAAAGCAAAACATCAGGTCAGAAATGGCAGCAATATCGATAGCTATGTGTCAACGTGTTATCGCCAATCTTCGTTTCCGTTTAGAAGAGTGCCAGCAACGTAACGGTCATCATTTGGATAACATCATCTTTTCCAAATAATTCTCCAATTCATATGCTAATAATAAACAATAAACTTTTTTATTGCATACAAATAATTTTTGTTTCATTGAACTTACAAATACCCGATACCCTTTCTGGACACCTTGTATTTCGATGGTTTTCGTGTTATGTTACTAATAGGTGTCAAACAGTAGGTAGTATTAAATGGTTTACTTCTACAACTCGGCTCTTTCCCTCAGGGATTCCTCAAGGTTCCCTGCTAGGACCATTATTTTTCAATATTTTTATTAATGATGTCGCTAATTGCTTGAAACATAGTAAGATACGATGATGATTTGAAAATCCTTAGTCCGATCACGAAACCAAGTGATGCGCTTTCTCTTCAGGCAGATCTGGATAGGTTTAAATGCTACTTGATGTCCTATACTCGTAATCATGAACCAATAAAATTTAATTATACTCTAAAAAGCACTATAATAACTCGAGTCGATAAGATAAATAAATGACTTAAGTGTTGTATTTGATTCCAAATTACTTTTTAATGATCATATTGATGCTATTGTCCACAAAGCATCGAATGCTCTAGGATAGGTCATGCGTTTATCATCTGAATTTAAATGTAATAAAACTTTTCGTAGTCACCTTGAATACGCCTCTCAAGTATGGAATCCGAATTACAACACTTATGTTGATCGTATAGAACGGATACAAAAGAGATTTCTTAGATTCTTACAGTACAAAAGTAAATGTTACCTTTGTAACTTTTTCCTTAGCTGTAAATACTAGAGACTTGGAGGAAATGTTAAATTCACAGGCCATTTAAGAAGAGGCTTCAACAAGCACGGAGAATGTGACATTTAATTTGAAAAATCTTAGTGAAGGTTTAAGAATGGCAAATGAGCTTTGTGATTTCTTTATGAAAATTGATCCGTCTATGGAACGAAGTCTTATTTTTAAGAGGCAAATTGCTAATGCCACTTCTGAATATCAGGCTGAATTGAAGGAGCTTTTAAAAACTGCCAAGCAAATTAAAATTACAAAATTCTTTAAACCATTGCATAAGCCTAAAGATAATAATTAATCAATATGATCAAAAACTTTAATTAAATCCATTTTTTATTTTGTACTTGTTTTTTATTATGTCACCTAGGAACGTATCTCCGTATAATCCCATATAAATTACCATTCTATATTTACGGTTTCTGTATTCGCGGCATATTTACGGAACATATACCGCGCTAATAAAGAGCTTTTACTGTAACCTATAGTCTATAAGATCTCTTTCATTTGACTCAATGCTTCCGTTATTACAGGGAGTTTTTGTAAGGTAGTTCACAAACAATAATTCGTTTATTGTTATTACTAGTAACTTATCTCTGTTGGAAAATTGACTGTTTTCCAGGCAGTGCAATTGTTTAAACAATTATTTTATGTCTGACAAATAAACTTCAAACTGTTTTTACAGGCTAAAAATGAAAAAGAGGCTAAAGCGACGGGACGAGGATCACGAGAGACAGGTTTCATCTACGATTAATGTAAGTTTCTCGATATCTTTTTAAATTATTAGGACTGTGTCACCCACTGTAATCACAACTACATACCTAGGTACTTATTTTAAGTAATAATATGCGTGCGCTGCGCCGGTGTTTATTTCTAAAAGACAATATCTTATTATTATCAATAGGTTATAATAATTAAATAATAACAATGTGTAACAAATATTATTATGATATGTATTGATTGTGATGTGCCTGTGCTCGATCGCTTGACGTGTATCTGTATGCACTGTACTATGCAGTACTTATGTATGGATCGAGTCGGTCGCGTCTCGCGTCGTGTGCCTGCGCGTCGCGCGATGTACTTTGGTACATCTATACAATTTGGTTGGTTGTAACGTAACCTCGTTGACTACTTGATATTTTGAACTTCTTTGTAGTCAGCTGTTTGCTTCTCTCTTCCCCCTCGGTACCCCCGCTCCCCGCTCGTAGCGTTCCGGCCCGCCCCGCGTCGCGCCGGGCTGCGCGGTGCATCTCCGCGCAGCGCTCGCATCGTTAAGCACAGGCCGTCGCCATTTTTATCGATCCCTCGATAAGTCCGGTGCTCCAGAGCGCCTCGGCCCACAGCCCCGCACTACGACCGACCAGTTCGACTCGGCACCGGTGGAGACGTCAGCATCGCTCCCATCGCGGACTACTTTCCTTGGAACCGAGAACGAGTAGAGAACGCGGTCACGATACCCCCTAGGGCAAACTCCTTCACCGCGGGATACGAGAGGCGAGAGACCCAACGACGGGGGGCGGAGCCGGGATGAACGTCTCCGCGTTGTCGTGACGCGCGACGGGGCGGGGGGAGTGCGGTGCGGTGGGACGCAGGGCGGGTACACTGGCACGCGGGCGGCGGGCGGCGGGCGGCAGTCTCACGGTGGTCGGCAGTCTGTGCGCACGTTTGCGCGCTATCCCGGTCCACGATCAGGTGATCGGCGCGCGCCCCGCGGCGCTGATGCCGTGAGGCGGCGCGCGAGCCGCGACGACATGACGGGTTACGGGCGCGGCGAGGCCGAGTTCCGTCGGGACGCGCATCCCGCCTCGCTCGCCCCCAGGGATTACTCGGTGCCTTTACACGTAGACTGCAGTATTGAATACGAGCTTCCCGACTGTGCCAAGCCGCCTCAGGGCGTCAAGATCGAGCCGCTTCTGATGATCCACCCTTCGCACTTTCGGAGGCTCGAGAGCCTACGGCGTGTGCCGTTCGTGAACAACCTGCCGCGGGGCGACGCGGCCGCTGCGGTAACCCCGGCGCGCGGCGGCCGGGCCCCGCGACAGGCACGTAGGTGTTGCCGCGCGGCGCCTGCCCCGCCCGCGCCCGCGGTGCTGCCGGTGCCAGCGCAGGCGCAGCGCGCGCGCGCCCCGCCCGATGAGCCCTGCTACCGGTTCGAGTCGTACGCGGTGGCGGCGGCAGCTGAGCCGGCGGGCGGCAAGCTGTGCTCGCGTGCGCGGCTCAAGCCACACCCGTACCTGCCGACGGAGCCGCTGGACCGACTGGACCGGCTGGACCGCTTGGCGCTCGACTGTGATATTGCCCGCGCGCTGCAGCAGCCGGGCGCACCGTGTGAGCGGTTCGACAAGCGCGCACTCCACCAGCTGCCTCAGCTGCCGATCTACATGTAGCCGGGCGCCGCACTGCTGCCGCCGCCGCCGCTCTCTGTGATGTTTCCTTGTTAGTGTAAGTGTCGCGCCGCTCCGTGCCAGTGCCAGTGCATATGAACCCGATACCAAATACTAGGTGCGTGCGTTCATTAATATTGTTTGTGTTGTTGTGCCGACTGACGCTGGCGATCGAGCTGGTGGACGTCGACGTGTGACGCCGAGGCGCCGTGACGCCGTGGCGCGACGTGGACGATGTCTTGTATATTATATTAATTAATAATTTATTCGCAAGCGCAGTACCGACGCTTCACGGTTCAGTTGTGTTGTGCCGTCGCCGATTCGTTGCGTTTCTGTATATCATATCGATATCGATAATTATATGTTCAAAACTTGTATTATAATAAATATGTACCTATATGTAGAATAAAACAATGAAAGTGAGAAAATATTACGAATAAAACTAGACATAGTTATGTTTTGGAATAGGCGAGGTGTTCTATACGCTCTAGAGCGTGGGGGCGCTCGCTCGGCTCGGGTTCCGTTGGGGGACGCGTTAGGACGCGGGACGTAGAATCGTATCTCTACTCTCAGTTTGTAAGCGGTTATGTTTGTTAAAATTATATACTATAAAGAGTCCTCTGATGAATAGTCTGATTAATGAATATTCGGCATGTAAAAGTCTTTATAAAACGCTTACTTAGCATATCATAGTATTATATTGTGTCATAGTCCAATGCCAAAAATATAACTATCTTTTTACAAAAATCCCTAAAGCATCGTTTTATTTACCTCCATGCGTTCGGGTCGGGTAGTAAGTACAAGCGCGCATATAGTGTCTCTAGTGCCCGCTAGTGAGGAGCCACCTCGTAACGTCCCAGTGCGACGGGCGACCGTTCAGTTCCCGACTCGCTCAAACACATTACGTGCCTAGCTCACAGTGATTATTTACAAGTTTGATTCGAGATTTGGATGCGTTTTACTGCGAACTCTCTGCTGACGTAAGTATTACAATGATGATAGGAAACTGTTCGTTTATAGGTACTAAAATTATTAATGTTCACATCAACATATTTTTATGAAAATACTAGCTGTTGCCCGCGGCTCCGCTCGCCTAGATATTTAAATACAATTTTTTGGGGAATAGTTTGAATTCTTCGTTAACGCGCCAAAGAAAAAAAAAATTTTTTGTTCATAAAAAATAATAAAAACGCGTTAAAAAATGGTAAGGTAGGGGGGGAAGAGGGTGAATATTTGAGGTAATAGGTATTATCTGATGGCAAATAAAACAAAAAAGTTCTAAATAAAATATTTAAAAAAATTATAGATAGGGATACCTTCCAGTATGAAATATACTTTACAACCTATTTTCATACCTACTAAATATACATCAAAAATTTCATAAATATCGGTCCAACCATTTCGGAGGAGTGCGACCACAAAACCCGTGATACGAGATTTTTATAAATTAGTTATTTTTACTATCTATAACACTTAAACTGTGTAGCGACTTTACAAACAAAACATTATTTAATGATACTTAGAGCTGAATAGATTTAATTTTTCATTTTATACCATCAATTCGACCACCGACATTTTGCTGTGATGCGGCACAGCGGTGCACTCATCGCATCGCGTTGGGTATACAACATTCATTAATTTAGAAGTTATATTTACTACAATGCATTTATAAATAACTCTCGTAGATCTTCGATAACGAATATTGTGTATTAAGGTTTCTAGGTATTTTTTGCCTAACTTTCGAAACGGATTCGTTGAAGAGTTGTGTAATGTGAAACTGATAAATGGTTAGTTAGGTACAGTGATGATACTTTGACGTTTATGAGTAAGCTGTCGAGATACACAATTGGAAATAAATATATTAAAGAAGGTAATAATAAAGTTAATACTATATAAAAATTGGAAACCATCAGTAAAATGGTGCAAATATATTTAAACGCGACAGTGTATCTAACTCGTTAAACAATTTACTGGATCTGACTCCGCGCAAAGTACTACCTATTTACTTCAATAATTGCAACAATGTCGTCATAGTTCATACTGAATAGTTATATTTTTTTCTAATAAAAATTGAAATGTACTTACATTTTAATACTTATTTGGAATTATATTACAATGCTTTGAATCTTTACACCGTGTTAGAAAAGTAAAACAGCACATAACGTATGGGTAAATTTATTAAATTTTTTTCAACTGTTCAAAGTCAGATAGGTTTCATTATAGACTACCAATCAGTAAATATTACTAAATGTAATTTAACGTAATTATAATTCTGCATGTCTTAGCTCACAGCAAAACAGTTAACGATAATTGTTAAACAAATAATATTTAATGTAGCTTTTACGAATGAATATTAGCAGAGAGGTTGTCCATATTAATGTTTCTTATACGAGCATGCTAATTTATAACTTTGTTTAACATAACCATGTCACTAAATGAGGGTTATGTGAAGGCTAGCTTTAGCATGGCTTCGTTGCGTCGGAGTTGGCACAATCTAGGAGATATGATTAAAAATAATAGGTGAATACTTCTGCTTTATAAAAATGTTGTCACTCTTTTCAGTCTCTGGCTACATAACATGATACACAGGCCACAGCCGAAGTCACATACATAAACAAAAAAAAAATACTTATACAATTATTAAATCATCTGATTTCTTAATAACATTTTCGTGTTGTAAACATTTTAAAGTTTACAAACCTATTACCTATCTACCTATCGCTTATATACGTACCTATAGTTAGATGTCCAGAATAATTGATTATGAACGACATACCAATAAAATAGATACGTTTTCAAAATAAATGATGTATTGTAATGTTATCGAAACTTATAAATATCCAGCGCTTGTTTTGTTATTCGTGGGCCGCAAGTGCTGCAACCGCGCCTTCGTTACCGGTCGGTACCTACGCGATGTGACGGACATTGTCGATAGAGGATATCGACATCGAACACTCGACTTACTGAGTCTTGAAACGATCTTAACAATGAGATCTGAATGTAAATTGATTTATTTGAACATTACAAACGTCTTAGTGATTCATTTATAACATAAAATGGTTGGTCCGGCCTGATGACAGTATTCCCAGTAAAATTGTGATAGTAATGCTAAAATTATATTTAATGAAAACATGGCTACCTATTTGCTATATAAGGTGTAAATAGACATTAGATTATTTATTTGAAATCATGATAAACATATTTTGAAAACAAGATGACCTTAATATATGACCAATTAAGGTACATGATTTGTAACTATATTACTTATTAGCTGTGCCCGTGGCTTCCCTCACGTGGACTACAGAATGTCCGCGCGAATCTTGCTCCCCGCTCCCGGCTAGTTTAAAGACAAAAATGCTTAGTGTGGGTGTTCCTTAGCATATATATATATATACTCTCCCGGACTTTTTTGTACGTCTATGCCTATGATTATGTAGTACATTAAGTTACTATATCTCTTATATTTTACTCAGCATAAGCTATTTAAGCGCCCGAATTGATTCACCATGACCAATTTTTTTTATTTGTGTGGAACCCTAATTCTTTTTCTAAAATAAAAGTAGCCTTAGTTACTCCCTATATCATCAGCTATCTATCAGTGAAAGTCCCGTCAAAATCGGTCCAACCGTGTCGGAGATTACCCGGAACAAACAGACAGACAGACAAAAATTTTAAAAATGGGCATTTTGTTATAGGTATCGTATATACTTTCATATGCATTTATTAAAAAACTGTTATTTTGACATTACAAACAAACACTTCAATTTTATTAATTGTATAGATATAATCTACCGATTTCGTGTTATATGTAATTACTTAAGACATACAAAAATAGATTATTTTTCAAGTATCATATTATAATATAATTTTCGAGAATAATTTGAAAGCCGGTGTGATCCGTCAATAGTGTGCTGGCACTGCTCTTTGCTTCTCTACGCAAGTCATTCTTCTATTGTTTCATTTTGAATGACAACACTTCCAAAATACCCGACAAACAAAAGGCCACTCGCACCGTCGCTATTCATCCGACGTTTTATTTTCTGTTTGAAAGGCATACTTACACACAATGACTCGTGAATAATCCACAATGCTTGTTGAGAAAGAAATTATTCATTCCATACAATCGTTCAGGGAAATAACACTTCATACGAAACAATTACAATAAAACGTTCATTATTATGATTCGTTACATTCATGCGAACCTCTAGGCAATTATCCACGACTCGTGTAATTAACATGCACTCGTATAGATCGAAATCACTGAGTTTTTAGTGAGAAACGCGTCGGCTTCGCGCTCTCTGGATTCTAGAGTAAAGTAAGCAATATTGTATGCAACCAGTCGGCCGTGCACACACGCTATCTCGTGAATATACACACTCCATTATCCGACATCAGAGTGAGCGACGAGCGGCGTTAAATTACTATCCACGAAATAAACATCGAGACTAATGGATGATTACCAGTCGGTCGTGTCTGCCGCCAGCCGCCAGCCGCCAGCCGCCACGCCAGCTCGCATGGCTCCCTCCTGCAGTCGGGCACGGCGCCGGCTTCGCTCCCCCAGCCCCGGGCTGCAATCCTCTCCACGAGATAAGGGACTATTATATTCCCGCATGGCGACCGACAAAATTAAAGCTATATTTATTTTATCTTCGCAGAGATAGTAAAAAAGTTTATTATACTTTTTATGGTCTCGATATTGTGCTGAGATTGTTGCGGACGCCGCCGCGCCGCGCCGCGCCGCGAGGTATGTACGGTTATGCTATCTCCCAAGTCGCAGGCGACTCTCTCCTCTCCAGTTATTGCTCGTAATAGTCATAAAATATAATATTTTAACTGCGTTCATTCAAGTACGTGTTAGTTTTTTTTTTGTATTATTTTATGACTGAATCAATAAAAAATACACGAAAAATATTAGTCACAAACGTATGGTTTATTGCTGTGTGAAGTATTTATTGTTATTGTGAAGGCGTACAATTTAAGTGCCCTAAAGCGAGGTAATTCCGACAACTATCTTGGTGATATAAAAGCTTTTAAAGTATTTCCTCTTAATATATAGGCTGGTAATAACGCCGAGCGCAAGGTAACAGTGACACTAAGATTTGCAGCGAACAACGAGTTCGAGATAACACCTCACTCACTCTTTATATTTAACGATCGCAAAATATAATGACCTCCTTCGTTACACTCTGATAACGTTTTACGATCCGACGCTACGGCCGCGGCAATACAATAATTACGGACTTCCTCGGCACGCACCGCTTCTATCTACTGTTAATCGGTTTTTGTACCAATTTATATAAACTGAAAAAAAGAAACCGTTCAAATGAAATTCGATTCCCGAAACGCGAGTATAATTTATCGTCGGTATTATCACTCGTAAAACGAAAACCCAATTTATGTAGAGCCGCTCCCGTCGCCCGCGCTCCGCGCCTCGCCGCCTCGCCGCCCGACGTCATAAAACATAATATTATCGACATCGCCTCCCTCCCTAGGCGATCACGAAACTAAGCAACCATCGGCCATTTTAACTACCGAACTTGACAGCCGGAGAACCCGCATGATCGGCATGATGTGCGTCCCTTTCAGACTTGCAACATTTTAGTATAAACGAAAGGGATAGAAAAGTCTTTCATCTTCCGCCTCCGGAAGAAGGAGTGTTGTTATGCTTGATTTCAGATCGTAAATACGACAAACGCTTCTTTTAAGTCTCTGTGGTTTCTTCCAAACTTTTTCTTTGACTAAACACAACACATGCGGTACGCTGGTGAAATTTTCTCATTAAAACTTTACCAAACAAGAATTATTAATATTTACGTACGCAATGTTTTCCTCCTTAATGTTTTTCTTATTTGATTTATTTTTATCATTATTTATTTTATATTATTAAATTTTTAAAAGGAAAATTAAGTGTGACAAAGAACTACTTTTTTGTGTGTAAGAGTGTGATCTCATGGGAAATTATTTTTCGAATGGAGGCAATTTCCGCAGTATCTAGTACAGCGTGGCATAGTCACAAGTATAGTTATCGAGTGTTAGGGGCCTCCGCCCCACCCCCGGGCCCCGGGTCGGTCGAGTGCGCGCCTGCGCGTCTCGTGCGTTCCGCGGCCGGCTCGGCGACCTACAGCGATCAGCTGATTGGAGATACGAGCATGTCTCTGTGTGTGTGTCGGTCGGTCGATGCGCATACATAGACGCGGTGTGGTACAGCTGACGATCGTTCGCGGCTGAGTGCCCTCTGCGCTCGCCCCCAAGTCCGGTGAAGCTGTAAAAGCCGCAGCGGCTTTAGGGCCCCTAAGGCTAACAGTGTAGTCAGTTCTTAAAAAAAAAAAAAAAAAAAAAAAAAAAAAAAAAAAAAAAAAAAAAGCTGACGATCTCGGTCGCCGCACCGCGCCGCGTCGCGCTGTAATTAGAGACTGAACCGAATGCAATGCGCTTGACGCGCCTGTGCCTGTGTGCCTGTGGGCACGCACAGATGATATCGCACAAGTATTACTATGCAGTTCCTCTGAATAGGTTTATTGATGGTGTACAGTCGTTTTTATCGTGCCATTATGCCTTTATGTTGCGCTGGGGAATTATTTCAATAGGTAAATAATTTAGCACTATCTATTATTTTTATTACTGATGTCTTTATTAAACATTAACTTTTGCAAACGTCTTCTTCTATTTACAGTTTGTACAGTTAGTTACTTTCTCAGACGGCTTTTATTAGAAAGTTTTTTTTTACTCCGAATACATTGTATATGAAAATATTGTACGTTACATAATGTTTCTCTCGTATGACGGCAGCGGCTCTTTGAAATGAATACTAAATTGAATGTAAATACCGACAAATATTCATGATTTGATGGAATTATGAGCTGTAATGAGTAGGTATGTTGTGTCTCTATAATATATCAATATCAATGGATTTCACATGACGTGGTTAGTTGACTAGCTAAGCAACAAAAACAAATTACAGAAAGAACGAAATAAAAAGCGATCCAAAGTATTATTAAACTAGGTGATACTTTAGTTGCAAAGTATTTCTTTAAATAAATAATATATAATCTAATGAGATAACCTCATTACTTTTACTACATTATTAGATGAAAATATGTTACGTCAATTTATATTTTATTGCCTTTTTCATAAAAATGCTTTAATTACAGAAAGAACGAAATAAAAAGCGATCCAAAGTATTATTAAACTAGGTGATACTTTAGTTGCAAAGTATTTCTTTAAATAAATAATATATAATCTAATGAGATAACCTCATTACTTTTACTACATTATTAGATGAAAATATGTTACGTCAATTTATATTTTATTGCCTTTTTCATAAAAATGCTTTAATTTGAATCTAGTTAACAAGACTGAAAAGATGATCAACCTAACCTTTATCATCCAACAAAATCTAATTGCTGTAGAATCCTCATAATATATTGAACTACTAGCTGCGCTCGTGGCTTCGCTCACATGGACTACAGAATGCCCGCGCGAATTTTGCTTCCCCGCTCTCGGCTATTTTAAAGACAAAAATGCCTATTGTAGGTGTTCCTTAGAAGACAGACATATACTCTCTCTGACCCTTTTTGTAAGTCTTTTTAATGCCTACAATTATGTAGTACAAAAATTTGTTATATCTCTTATGGTGTTTACTCAGCGTAAGCCATTTAGGCGTCCGAATTGAGTCACCATGACTAGTTTTTTTTATTTGTGCGGAACCATAATTCTTTTTCTAAAATAAAAGTAGTCTAAGTTACTTCAGCTATCTGCCAGTGAAAGTCCCGTTAACATTGGTCCAACCGTTTCGGAGATTACCAGGAATAAACAGACAGGCAGACAAAAAATTTAAAAAATGTATTGTAATAAGTACCTTCAAATACTTTCATAACCATTTTTAGTAAAAAGCCTTTATTTTAACATTACAAAGAGACACTTCAATTTGATTAATTGTATGTATAGATTACTCGGCGAATAAATGTTATGTATTCACGTTTGAAACGTAATGTGTCTAAAAACATATTTTGTAGAGAGAACGAAACTGCGAGTGTATCGACTATCAATATGTAGCTATACAATAAATAAATGCAATAAGCTACTTATAAATCTTTGTGATATTGTTAAAGGGTTGGAATTGGCATTTATAATTATGATAAAGGTCATGAATAATTAATTTATCGTCTGTTACCTCAAATTGATTGACCCAAGCGAGACAGTGAGGCCGCGAAACACCGAGGCCGGCCTCGTGTTTGGATAAATTTAGATACGTTAGTATATTTAGGGAAAACGCTCGGCCAGTGCTCATTAAGGTAATCATGTATTCCTACAATACAACATCTTTATTTGTCTGAATATGGTCGATACAGGTCTTAAATTTATAAAAATAATTGCATCATATTCTGCCATTTGTGGTGTGCCAATTAATAAACAATTAAATTAAAATTAAGATACATACTCATTACAAAAAAAAATATCATAATATAATACCTATAAAAATAATTAAATGTCTCAACTAGTTATTATTAATAATTATTACAGAAACACACATTTATCAAACAATTATTACATTAAGAAATGTTATATACATATGTATATATTATTATGAATTATATAAAAATATAATTTAAAATTCATTAATGTTCTAATAGTATTTACAATTAAGTAAATTATTTAAAAGCTTTCTAAATAAGCTTAAGTTTTTTTGTTATAGATTTTAGGTGCTATACAAATAATACTTTTCCACATAGGAACAGCCCTAGAGCTGCGAATACATAACTGAGAATTATTTTGCGAATAACTAAATTTGAAAGCCTTAAGTATTGAAGGTTTTGTTGTACAAAAAGAGGAACTTCAAATAAATCTATTAGACACGGCAGTGTTAGGATATTATGTTTTTGAAAATGTGGTTTACAGCTATCAGTAGTTTGAAGCCAAAAATTGTCCTAACACAGCG
This sequence comes from Saturnia japonica, assembly GCA_033032175.1. Lineage (NCBI taxonomy): Eukaryota > Metazoa > Arthropoda > Insecta > Lepidoptera > Saturniidae > Saturnia > Saturnia japonica. The sequence continues at coordinate 16,379,469 of CM065325.1, forward strand.
TTTTTGCATCTTAAATACTATCTCTTTATCTGTGGAGTTACACCAGAAAATAACACTATATCGTAATAAAGATGCCACGAGGCCATGGTATACGATAAGTAGTGCATCTGTACTAACTGTTGGGGCTAGTGTATATAATGCATACTCGAAGCACTGCTAATTCTTTTACTTAAGGCTTCAATGTTTGCTTTCAATTAAACTCAAAAACTTAGCATTTTCAGTGTTTTGTATTCTGATAACTTATGTCAATATGTGTAGTACCTGTCTGTCTGTCTGTGGCTAAAATGCATTATTTGTGTTTATTCTAAATTTATTTTTAAATTGTTCTTATCTAACTATTCAATTGATTGTTTTAACTTGTCATTTATTTCATTGTCATAATTATAGGATTTGTCTGATTTTATAAGTATTTTACTATCATCAGCAAATAGTAACATATGTATAGGATATATGACATTTTTTGCTAAATCATTTATGTAAACCAGTAACAACAAGGGCCCCAATACACTCCTCTGACGAACTCCATATTGTACATATCTAGACTTTGACCTATATGTAGTACTTTGATTCCCGCTTATTAACAATATTTATATTTTTTCTCATATTATTGACAATTCATATACCGTATCAATTGAGGAATGGGCAAATGCATATTTCCCGTGGAGGTACAATTTTCATCAAAAGCGGTTAAAAATGATTATTCAGTTTTACGATTTCTAATGTATTATTAACGATTGTTATAGCCTCTCAATTATAGTATGATACTTTCCGTTTACATAATTTGATCAGAAACGGTTGAGAATTTATGAAATTATATTTTTTTTAACTTCTTTTATCACGATTTTTAGAAGTGATATTCTAAATTGTTATAGTCCATTATCCCTGGAATAACTTTTATTCCCGTGTATAAAGTGGAGCGAGCACAGAAGCGATTTCTATGGCATCTTACTTATGCTTGTTACTTAGGTAAGAAAGTGCAAAGTTATGGCGACCATCTGAAACACTTTAATATATGCACATTAACTAATCGAAGACGCATGCTAGACGTTGTTTTTCTCACCAAGTTGATTAAAGGCTCCATAGAGGCACCGAATCTTTTATCGTCTTTATCATTTACTGTTCCAAGAAAATTGCCAAGGCCAGCTAGCTAGTTTTAATCTGTTTGCAACAGAAGGAGTTGTTTCAAACTTGGGGTATAATGCTCCCATAGCGCGAATAACAAGACTTGTTAACATACTCCATAAATCTAACAAGCTAGACATTTTAAATGACGACGTTCCGGCAATCAAAAAATATTTTGCTCACTTAGAAGAATAATTTTGATCCAGTACATAGTTTATTATTTATTAGAATTTATGTTGTTTATTACCTTTAATTTGATCTCTTTTCTGTTTCTTGTTACTCGCTATATTCTATTGATCATGTAGTCTACACTTTTAATTATAGTAGCACTAAGCAATGTTCTTTGTCTATTTTTCTTTACTTGTTTTAGTGTTTATTATGTAAGTTGTCAAATAAATAAATAAATTTAGGCTTAGGCAATGGTTTAAAGAATTTTGTAATTTTAATTTGCTCGGCAGTTTTTAAAAGCTCCTTCAATTCAGCAGTGGCATTAGCAATTTGCCTCTTAAAAATAAGACTTAGTTCCAGAGACGGATCAATTTTCATAAAGAAATCACAAACTCATTACCCATTCTTAAACCTTCACTAAGATTTTTCAAATTAAATGTCACGTTTCCCGTGCTTGTTGAATGAAGCCTCTTCTTCAATGGCCTGTGAATTTAACATTTCTTCCAAGTCTCTTCATCTTGCGATTCAAGCAACTTTTGAATGTCACTTGATTCTATCTGTTCGAACCTATCTCGCCCTATTCCATTCGCAATTTCGGCTATGTTTGCAGTCAATGTACTGATTAGATCCGCGAATAAAGAAATCTTTAGCTGCGAATATAGGAATTGGGTCGCATTTTTTAATCAGCAAACAGTGAAAACGTGAATGAAGGTAGCGCGAATAAGGAACTTTTACGGTACCTTTCTATTTTAAATACCTTTCTATTTTTAAATACATAAATCGTGATTAAGTTATTTGTTTAAGTTGAAGAAATTAAACAGTCTCGATGCGGTATCGAAACGTTAATTGAGAGTTAGCAGAAACTTACTCAGTTAAAGCTAAGCTTAAGATTAGTGTAACTCGACTATAAATTCGAAACCTAAGAATGCGTTAAGTAAATACTTAGCGAAGTTTGAGCTGAGGTAAGGTTGAGCCCAGGCTGAGTACGCTCTATAGATTTCTGCCTTAGAGTGACGTAGGCTCGCAATAAAACAGGGTGATTGAGTATGTACAAAACGTTTGATTCTGAAAGTGTCGGTGTCTAATTCTGTCACTCGGTCACTATGACAGGACTATTGTTATGTGTAGTGCTCGCTATAGCTCGTGGTCCGAGGGGCGGAGGGAGGGGGACAGTAAAGGTCGAGAGTACTGCCTATATATACCTATACATATCCTAACTAATATTATAAATGCGAAAGTAAGTATATTAGTTTATTTATTACATATTCACGGGTAAACCTTTCAACCGATCACAATAATATTTGACGTAGAGGTAGCTTGTGACCTGGAGAAACAATATAATGCGAAAAACACACAAAAGAAGTCACGGGACATGCTTGTGGTTTATAATAACATACCATAGTAATAACATGACAATGATTGATAAACATGTTTTGCGTAAAAGCAAATCTAAGCTTAAATAAATATGTAGTTCTATCTATACAATATATAATTTCTTTCCAACTTTCTTGATAGGATTCCCATACATATAAAGACCGCTAATCACGAATATGCTGTTTATTGTCTGTATGTCCGGATTTATTTCCAAAACGGCTAGACCGATTTTTATGAAATTTTGTAAATGGAAAACTTGTGTCATTTCGTAATTGTTTTAAGAATTGTTAATAATACTTTTGGAAACCGTAAAAAATTGATGGGTTAAGATTATTGTCATAAATGTGAGTAAAAATAAAATTGAGAGACGAAAATAATTACTGCGTAATAAACGCGTGGGAAGTCGCGGGGCACCGCTAGTCCATTATAAGCATCGGTTAGCAACATTCCAGGCGTCTCCATTACGAGAACAGGTGAGATACAATAAATAATTTGACGGTTTGAAATTGTCGAATGGTTTGGTATCGCGGTGCGGAAATCTCAAGTGTGCGACCGGCAGTGCGGCGCAGTTCCCATGCACTAACTGCTAACTGCTCAGTGTGACACTCGCACGTCACGCGAGTCACACGGCCACATGTCACAGCGTTTCACATGACACACATCACGTGTGCGGTGTGCGGTGTGAGGCAAGTCTGTTTAACGTAGAACATGTTCGCGTCTGGATCTTCTTATAGATAGATACATCGCGGTTCCCACTACATAAAACCAAATGCAAACAACAGCTGTGCGTATATACAAAGCGTCTTACAGATTTGTGAAATAGGTTGGCCTCTACTTATCTATCTATACAATTAATAAAATTGATGTGTCTGTTTGTAATGTCAAAATAACAGTTTTTTACTAAATGCATATGAAAGTATATACGATACCTATAACGAAAAACCCATTTTTAAAATTGTTGTCGGTCTGTCTGTTTGTTCCGGGTAATCTTCGAAACGGTTGGACCGATTTTGACGGGACTTTCATTGATAGATACCTGATTATATAGAGAGTAACTTAAGCTACTTTTATTTTAGAAAAAGAATTAGGGTTTTGCACAAATTAAAAAAAACTGGTGATGGTGAATCAATTCGGGCGCTTAAATGGCTTATGCTGAGTAAACTGTAAGAGATATAGCAAATTAATGTACTACATAATAATTGTAGACATTAAAAAGACCTACAAAAAAATTCGGGACATATACACATAATATACACATCTATCTTCTAAGGAATACCCACAATAAGCATTTTTGTGTTCAAAATAGCCGGGAACGGGGGAGCTAAATTCGCGCAGGCATTCTGTAGTCCAAGTGAGCGAAGACACGGGCACAGCTAGTACACAAATATAAGTTGTTAGTATAACATCTCATCGGCTGAGGCTTTCTGTTTTACAGTTCATCAGATGCTTTACTGATCATCTTAGAAAAATGAAGTGTCTAGTAAAATATTTTACACATAATAATTATATTAAAATTCTTTGAAGTGTTGTAGGAACTCGGTTTTAAGATCATCTCAGAGTATAGTGCCGCGGGGATTGGTCTGTCACACATATTTATACCGTATAGTCCGGACTCCGGACAACTCAACCGGAATGAAACGTTTTAAATGTGACAGTTAAAAATAAATGTCTGCCTTCTACACTGACCTTACTTGAACGTCGGCATTTCAAGCGAAAATATATTCCGGCGTCTGCTCTCTATGTTATGTAAAACAAGAGAAAGAGATTAAACACTTAATTTCTTTAATATATACGAGTCATATTATCTGAATGTTGATTTAGTTTAGGACGTGGTGCTCCCGTGCTCACAGGTGGCAGTTGGCACCGCGCGCCTCCCGCCCCTCACTGTCTACTGCCTAGTAGTAGTTACGTATGAATATTTACGGAAGCTTTCATAAAACTTCTAATGTTATAAACTAAAAAATATTTCATTACATTTACTTAAATTAGTCGAAACTGGAAAGAATTACAAAAACTAATCTCAATCATGAAATTTGTGAAAATTCTTTAAAAATTCTCCTAAATTTTAGTAATATCACTAACAGATAACTTATCGGATTGACCACACTGTCATAATGTGGTTTAAATGATCTTTAAATGTTATTCAATGTCCCATTACCGGGCAAGTCTAGGGAAATCAAGCGATTTAATCGCCATGTCTGCTCACAACCTATTTACGTTATGAAATTCCGCGTAATCTTTGTTGTGCGTTCTTTATTTTACCCCCAGAAGTTTCCCAAGCGTTCAGATTTCCTCTGGACGTTTTCCTTCACCACCGTTCGATAGCGTTGCTAATTGAAATATACGCGTGTGTTTCTATCTATTCACAGACTGATGTATTATCGCAAACTGCCGAGTAAACAGACAATATGGACGAAGCTAGAGAACAGATAAACAGTCAGAACAAAAAGAGCGTTGAGTGATAACACTTGTCACTAATACTTTGGTGTAATTACAACCGCGAGTTACCATGTCTTAATGTCATTCTGTTGTTTCATCACAAGTTTTTTACCTGACCTGAAGCTCAGACACATTATGTCAGTGTCGGGGTCGGAGCCAGCTCAGCTCTCACGATCCAGAATTTTACCTTTGTTAGCACTGTATGCCGAGTTTTTTAAAGTGGTCAAAGTAGTTATAACCCATGTATCTTAAAATATTTGAGCAGTAACGGTTACTTTAAGCCACGAGACCGCGCTGCCAAACATGACGAACTGTTTGAAATCGTCTTAATAATTATAAGTACTTATCCTTTTACAATAGGAATCAACCATGTAGCGACTGGCGAATGACAACGTAGTCGACTCTTCGTACTTATATAAACATCAACAATTAATTTAGTAATTGTGCCGCGATACCGCGATGATTTTAATTGTTCCCACTTTACATAATATTGTTACAGGTTGCTTAGACTGCATGATGTCAGTGGTTACTGCACCGGTCCTTAAAGTCGTAGCGTAAAGTTATATAATTTGTAATCTTCCTCAGTGAATAGGCTATTAAATACAAAAAGAATGTTTTACATCAGAATGGCAGTTCCAGAGAATAGCGCGTTCAAACAAAATAAAATAATCTCTTGTGTTTTATAATATTATTGTAGATAAGCAAATAGCATTGCATAGATCACAACATTATAGAAGATGTAGGTTTTACTATAATATTTTGAACAAGCAATAGACATTTCATACGCATACAATCTTATTCGTTACAATTAGCTATATAATTTATGTAAACATAGTTAATAATATATATCCGTTATTAGGAACCACAGATTGAAAACGAGTTTTCCTTATATAGTCATTTATAGATATAAAACACCACTGAATCCAGCCTGTTAACCTTTATTAGTTTAGTTCCCTTCAATGGCTCTTACTCGCTGAAAAGAAATTCCTAATAGTAGGTAATTGGTACTTTCTTTCGTTAACACAAAGCTATGTACCAGTGTGAAGAGGGACGAGAGTGGTTGCTATATCATAATAATTATAATCCTCTCTAAATTAATAATTCTATTTAGGAGCAGCAATTGATCTATGACTAACTTTGGGATAAGATCAATCGTATTGATTTGTATTTGGTTTGTGTGACCGCGCGTGACCCTCCTCTACATATAAATAGATATTTTATCGATTCCACCTTAATAAAATGTGTCTAGTATAGTACAACAGTTACACAGACTAAAGATTGGTCTCAGAACGGTTGGTAGTAAGAACACTTTAGAAAACATGTTGACACAATAGAAATTCTACTTAGAACATTTAGCAGCAAGGTTTGAATATGAGAAACGCATGTCGTAACTGGTAAGTGAGAAACAAAGCGGAATGTTTACAAACCAAACGCCGCGCCGCGCCGCGCCGCCACCGCACCGGCTCCAGCTTACTGTAACATTCACGATAAGAGAAACTTCAACAAACGTCTCTAATCAAATGTAAAATAATGCAGTTACTATGTACACATTTATAGAGCGTTTTAAACAACGTTGGTTTTGAAATGCGTTCAGATACGAAGGCACTTGGTCGGGGTCATGCCGCGGCACCCGACACACAAATAGAACTACTTTGCTTAACAAGGAGAAATTCATGTACTCACTCCAATTACAAATTAGTATAGATACGGCTTTGTAATAGATAGTAGGTATATAAAAATAACCTAGATTATGTTTTGTAGTCTCAGCATTTGTAAAATAAGGTTTTACGGGTGAACATTTGAAATGTTTAAACCAGAAATGCCTTTTAAGTGCGTGACAACAGACAGTACAGTGCAGCGAGTCGTAAGTATACAAACCATGATCGAGTTCACCTAAAATAACAGGACTATGAATTATAAACATAGATTGAACAAATTAAATACGAATTTCACATTTATACAAACCATGATCGAGTTCACCTAAAATAACAGGACTATGAATTATAAACATAGATTGAACAAATTAAATACGAATTTCACATTTGTTTTTGAGTGAACAGAGTAACAAAACAAACGTAAAATACGAACTTAATCGAAAATTTAAACAGACCTCGATAACAATACATATTAAACTAATATATGTACATAGTTGAACTGGTTTAGTTAACACGACATTATAGAAACAATACATCGTAACGGTTTTACATACATTCATATGTAAAACGATAACAAATAAGTAAATAGAGAGAGATGTATTGAAAGACACGATGATAAGCTGCGCATTCAGTCGAGATAAACTCAGCATGAACGGACCCACGCGACACGACTGGTATGTACTTATAGGTACTAGAAGGTATGTGTGTATCATCTAATGTACAAGACACAAGGCAACTTTTATTGTAAACGACATAAATTGTAATTGGAACTGAAGTCTCCCCAGGGGACTACGGAGTATGGTATGGAGATCCTCAAAAGGGGGAGGGGGGTGCCTACAATTATAATACCTTAGTACAGTGTCAATTATTGTATCTGAATGCCAATCACAGTACATTTTGTATTTAAAAAAGTCTCGTTCACTTATTGGTATACAATATTATAAAGAGGAAAGATTTGATTTTTTGTTTGTAATGGATAAACTCAAAACCTACTGGACCGATTTTAAAAATTCTTCTACCAATATAAAGCTCCGGTACCAGCGAGTAACACAGGCTATATTATAATTTGAATAATGAATTTATTCTTCATAAAATGACGATAGTTTTACACAAAGTATAAAAAATTGCCTACACGGGTGCGTTGGCTGTTTGCCCTATGAAATTAACACGGGTGAAACTGTGGGATACAGCTAGTATAATAATAAATAAAGTATTTTATTTTTTAATTGACTCGTATAATACTTAGTTAGGTTACATATTATATACCTCATGCAAAAACTGGTATAACATAATAAATAAAAATGCTAATTTTAGTTTGTAGAAATATTTCACAAACTCATAACAAGCCGTTGTATTTTCAAACAAAATATTTTTAATTCTGCTGCGTCTCCTCGCGTCTACTCACTCAGTATGGAACAAAACAAACACGCAATATGTTAACCTAAAGAACATAACAAATAAATCAGTTATAAAGCAAATTAAGCACAAATGGATAATTAATATTGAACTGTGTAGTGTATACATGTGATGTAGTTAGCGTCGAATATCTATGCATTTTATCATATTGCTGAAAGAACGTACTGCGTCTCTGTTGTATTATGTCTATGTGACATATTGAAACTTAACCTACATTATACGAGTACTAAGTATATGGTAACAATACTCATTGTTTTGAAATATCATGTTGAGTGAACTTATGTTAATCAGTTTTTAATTATTTGTATAACGGTTTACTTAAAAACGACTAAAGTAAATACTCTGTAATGAGAAATAAAATATTCAAACTATGTTGTGAACAGATTACCTATATAAATAATATGATAGAGGTGTGCCTGTACGCGCTAATTATTATTTTTTGGTTAATTAGGTATTTGATCCTTATCTAAAACAAAATTATCACGATATTTTTCTTGCCGGGGAGAAGTGGGGATTATATTAGTATAGATAAACGCGAACGAGAAATAGTTTTGAAGAGAGTTTCTTGGCAACTGGGATGTTTTTGAAACGCTTTAGAGGTTGTATTGTTTTCTAAGCGCAGCATTTAAAATATAAATTAGAAAATTAAATTAAATGAAAAAAATCCAAGGAGGGGCAGATGCCGGTGCGTCCGCGTCACTCCGACATAATCAAATAAATTATGTGATTTAATTCGGATTGCGTACTCGTGAAAGTTTCAAATAAATTAATGTAAAATTATGTTTAAAATATGCATTAAATTGATAAATTAATAATTGTATACAATAAATTATAAAAATATGTTCAGCGAGAACATTAATTAAAATGAATGATTTAAGACTGGTTATTGTAAGCGGGTTCACTCGTCTCGGCACGACTATTAGGTAAATACCTAACTAATATTAATACGTATTTATTTAATATGAGCTTAATCTTATTATATGTTTACCTAATACGAATTATTTATATAAATTATACCTTTTATAATTTATATTAAAATATATATTTAGAACAATGGATCACCACAACTATACACAAAGTCATTAAGAGTCTGTTTATTGCGTGCGCTGCTTTTCGAAATATATCGAGGATACGTTATTAAGTTACCATTTATTTTGTTAATTAATAGTTTATTATTATTATTAGCTACATCTCTTATGGTTTACTCAGCATAAGCCATTTAAGCGCCTGAATCGATACACCATGACCAGTTATTTTTATTTGTGCTGAACCCTCATTATTTTTTCTAAAATAAAAGTAGCTCAAGTTACTCCCTATAACATCAGCTCTCTGTCAGTGAAAGTCCCGTCAAAATCGGTCCGTTTCTGCGATTACCTGGAACAAACAGACAGATAGATAAACAAAAAAATGAAAAGTTTGTTTTTTGTTATAGGTATCTTAAAAAGCTGTTATTTTGATATTACAAACAGACCCTTCAATTTTATTAATTGTATATATTGTATGCGTAGAATCTCACGAGATTTGAAGCGCCGATGAGCTCAAAGCTTAGCAAATCTACCGCTGCTACTACCAGCTGTACCGGCTCTCAAGACCAGCTGCAGGATCACATCAGCAAGCAGTAAGTAGGTACAGCGCGGTTAAATTGTTAGGCGTGTACTAGGAAATGCCACAACACCAAAAAACCAAATGTTTGCACTTAGAACCAATATTATGAAATAAAGAGTTGTATGTACTGGTTAACGTATGCTTTATCAGCACGCCCCGCACCCCACACCCCGCGCCCTCGTTCCTGGATGTATGCACAGGCCTAGGCGAGGCACAGCGTGACGTTATCAACGGACAGACATCCATAAAACTTCATAAACAATTTTATATAGAAATAAAAAACGTGTTTAGGTGAAAATAGAAATACGAAATAATATATCGAAAGTATTTTATGGCCTGTTTATCCCCCTACTCGGAAATAATCCGTAATTTATGGTCAAGAGGTTACATTTACGCATAAATAGATGCCTTTGAATATAAAAAAAACATGATATATTGCAATAATTAAAATCCTCTTTACTAAATGTGAAGGTTGACGGCGGCTGCGCTGTATCTCAGGCTTCACTTTGATCAATCAAGATTTACTTTATATGTAGTTGTGAAACTCACGTCACGAATACTAAAACATGATCGGATATGCTGACGTGACGTCACGTGACTTCCTCGTGTCATATTTAAAACGTGATTTCCAATTAATGGGATTTTTATGTCAATTTCTGACTAACATTATCATAAATTAAACCATTCTTTAGACGAGTTCGAGTCGAAGATTAACCAAGTTGTTTGAATTGATTAGACAAAGTTTTTACAGTTTAGGTAACGATTAGGAGCTGTATAGTGAGTGCAGAAACAACGGTGATCGTTGAAAATTGAGTATTAACCATAGATCAATAAAACAAAGAAGATATGGTTCGGGGGCGTACTGAGTGCGTTTAGTTAGTGTTTATTTGTAAAAATACGAGTTGTAATGTGAATTACGTTAAAGATGCCATCTCATTCCACACGTAAGTAAATACTAAATAAAGATTGTTTTTTCTATAAAAATCAGCAAAACATCGTTTAATGTTGGTTAAAACTTGATCAACTATGTATCAAGCAATTTTTTTTAATACAAACAGTAACCATTGCTGTCTTAGTAGAAATCGAATAATGAATAAGTTGAACTAACGGCGCAATGGATAAATTAAACCATTCATTAGAGATTAACCAAGTTGTTTGAATTGATTAGACAAAGTTTTTACAGTTTAGGTAACGATTAGGAGCTGTATAGTGAGTGCAGAAACAACGGTGATCGTTGAAAATTGAGTATTAACCATAGATCAATAAAACAAAGAAGATATGGTTCGGGGGCGTACTGAGTGCGTTTAGTTAGTGTTTATTTGTAAAAATACGAGTTGTAATGTGAATTACGTTAAAGATGCCATCTCATTCCACACGTAAGTAAATACTAAATAAAGATTGTTTTTTCTATAAAAATCAGCAAAACATCGTTTAATGTTGGTTAAAACTTGATCAACTATGTATCAAGCAATTTTTTTTAATACAAACAGTAACCATTGCTGTCTTAGTAGAAATCGAATAATGAATAAGTTGAACTAACGGCGCAATGGATAAATTAAACCATTCATTAGAGATTAACCAAGTTGTTTGAATTGATTAGACAAAGTTTTTACAGTTTAGGTAACGATTAGGAGCTGTATAGTGAGTGCAGAAACAACGGTGATCGTTGAAAATTGAGTATTAACCATAGATCAATAAAACAAAGAAGATATGGTTCGGGGGCGTACTGAGTGCGTTTAGTTAGTGTTTATTTGTAAAAATACGAGTTGTAATGTGAATTACGTTAAAGATGCCATCTCATTCCACACGTAAGTAAATACTAAATAAAGATTGTTTTTTCTATAAAAATCAGCAAAACATCGTTTAATGTTGGTTAAAACTTGATCAACTATGTATCAAGCAATTTTTTTTAATACAAACAGTAACCATTGCTGTCTTAGTAGAAATCGAATAATGAATAAGTTGAACTAACGGCGCAATGGATAAATTAAACCATTCATTAGAGATTAACCAAGTTGTTTGAATTGATTAGACAAAGTTTTTACAGTTTAGGTAACGATTAGGAGCTGTATAGTGAGTGCAGAAACAACGGTGATCGTTGAAAATTGAGTATTAACCATAGAACAATAAAACAAAGAAGATATGGTTCGGGGGCGTACTGAGTGCGTTTAGTTAGTGTTTATTTGTAAAAATACGAGTTGTAATGTGAATTACGTTAAAGATGCCATCTCATTCCACACGTAAGTAAATACTAAATAAAGATTGTTTTTTCTATAAAAATCAGCAAAACATCGTTTAATGTTGGTTAAAACTTGATCAACTATGTATCAAGCAATTTTTTTTAATACAAACAGTAACCATTGCTGTCTTAGTAGAAATCGAATAATGAATAAGTTGAACTAACGGCGCAATGGATAAATTAAACCATTCATTAGAGATTAACCAAGTTGTTTGAATTGATTAGACAAAGTTTTTACAGTTTAGGTAACGATTAGGAGCTGTATAGTGAGTGCAGAAACAACGGTGATCGTTGAAAATTGAGTATTAACCATAGAACAATAAAACAAAGAAGATATGGTTCGGGGGCGTACTGAGTGCGTTTAGTTAGTGTTTATTTGTAAAAATACGAGTTGTAATGTGAATTACGTTAAAGATGCCATCTCATTCCACACGTAAGTAAATACTAAATAAAGATTGTTTTTTCTATAAAAATCAGCAAAACATCGTTTAATGTTGGTTAAAACTTGATCAACTATGTATCAAGCAATTTTTTTTAATACAAACAGTAACCATTGCTGTCTTAGTAGAAATCGAATAATGAATAAGTTGAACTAACGGCGCAATGGATAAATTAAACCATTCATTAGAGATTAACCAAGTTGTTTGAATTGATTAGACAAAGTTTTTACAGTTTAGGTAACGATTAGGAGCTGTATAGTGAGTGCAGAAACAACGGTGATCGTTGAAAATTGAGTATTAACCATAGATCAATAAAACAAAGAAGATATGGTTCGGGGGCGTACTGAGTGCGTTTAGTTAGTGTTTATTTGTAAAAATACGAGTTGTAATGTGAATTACGTTAAAGATGCCATCTCATTCCACACGTAAGTAAATACTAAATAAAGATTGTTTTTTCTATAAAAATCAGCAAAACATCGTTTAATGTTGGTTAAAACTTGATCAACTATGTATCAAGCAATTTTTTTTAATACAAACAGTAACCATTGCTGTCTTAGTAGAAATCGAATAATGAATAAGTTGAACTAACGGCGCAATGGATAAATTAAACCATTCATTAGAGATTAACCAAGTTGTTTGAATTGATTAGACAAAGTTTTTACAGTTTAGGTAACGATTAGGAGCTGTATAGTGAGTGCAGAAACAACGGTGATCGTTGAAAATTGAGTATTAACCATAGAACAATAAAACAAAGAAGATATGGTTCGGGGGCGTACTGAGTGCGTTTAGTTAGTGTTTATTTGTAAAAATACGAGTTGTAATGTGAATTACGTTAAAGATGCCATCTCATTCCACACGTAAGTAAATACTAAATAAAGATTGTTTTTTCTATAAAAATCAGCAAAACATCGTTTAATGTTGGTTAAAACTTGATCAACTATGTATCAAGCAATTTTTTTTAATACAAACAGTAACCATTGCTGTCTTAGTAGAAATCGAATAATGAATAAGTTGAACTAACGGCGCAATGGATAAATTAAACCATTCATTAGAGATTAACCAAGTTGTTTGAATTGATTAGACAAAGTTTTTACAGTTTAGGTAACGATTAGGAGCTGTATAGTGAGTGCAGAAACAACGGTGATCGTTGAAAATTGAGTATTAACCATAGAACAATAAAACAAAGAAGATATGGTTCGGGGGCGTACTGAGTGCGTTTAGTTAGTGTTTATTTGTAAAAATACGAGTTGTAATGTGAATTACGTTAAAGATGCCATCTCATTCCACACGTAAGTAAATACTAAATAAAGATTGTTTTTTCTATAAAAATCAGCAAAACATCGTTTAATGTTGGTTAAAACTTGATCAACTATGTATCAAGCAATTTTTTTTAATACAAACAGTAACCATTGCTGTCTTAGTAGAAATCGAATAATGAATAAGTTGAACTAACGGCGCAATGGATAAATTAAACCATTCATTAGAGATTAACCAAGTTGTTTGAATTGATTAGACAAAGTTTTTACAGTTTAGGTAACGATTAGGAGCTGTATAGTGAGTGCAGAAACAACGGTGATCGTTGAAAATTGAGTATTAACCATAGAACAATAAAACAAAGAAGATATGGTTCGGGGGCGTACTGAGTGCGTTTAGTTAGTGTTTATTTGTAAAAATACGAGTTGTAATGTGAATTACGTTAAAGATGCCATCTCATTCCACACGTAAGTAAATACTAAATAAAGATTGTTTTTTCTATAAAAATCAGCAAAACATCGTTTAATGTTGGTTAAAACTTGATCAACTATGTATCAAGCAATTTTTTTTAATACAAACAGTAACCATTGCTGTCTTAGTAGAAATCGAATAATGAATAAGTTGAACTAACGGCGCAATGGATAAATGTTAGCGGTCGTAAAGATACGACAATAGATTCGTTCATGAAATAGAGAAGTGATGTGATATACATTTATCTGTTAGTTTTACTGATCTGTTGTATTAACCGACATTCGCCTCAACTGTGTTAGTTGCTGTGACGACAAGCTTGCGCACAAATTCTTGCACATTTCCATTATTTATTTGTTTGTTTAAGAGGATGTAGGTACCAATAAAAGACACTTGAAGAAAAAAAGCGTTAAAGACATATACCAGTAAACCGTGGCCAAAACTTATTTTTTAGTTAGAATTTAGATAAATGATAGATACTAAAGTAACTCATTTCCTTTTGGAACAGTTAGATAAAAACTACAAGACGTATGAAGCCTGGTAAATATGGTAACTGCAACTATTTCTAGTGTTGTGCTGCGACATTATGTTGTAATGACGAACGCGTACTCATCGCTATTCACTTCAGACACACACACACACACGCACACACACTACTATACTTGGCAAACCTTATCAAACATTTTACTGTAGTGCTTCTTCGCCTCTCTGTATTGTCTAAGGATCGCCCTGAGGTCGATTTCGACTAGCGACTTTTTCACCATGGACTATTTTCTGTTTAACATTTACAGTTAAACAATGAGTATTATCTAAATCACTTGCTGTCACTTTTCGTTGAGTGACAATGTCAATATTTTAGGGGATCCAAGTTCAATGGCACTGGTCGGGTTAGGATGCGCAGTATTAATTTATTTAATTGAATATATATTAGTAACTGATATCATAGATACATTTTAGCTTTCTGCACTCCTACTCCATATAAACTTTAACCATGCCAAGTCTCACAGTCTTCCGTGCACGCAATACGCTTAAAAAGTTACCGAAAGCTTTTGCTTCACGTATTAATATATAGGTTCTAAATATGTTTTACGTAAAATTCAGTTGAGTCCTTTCTCTTTACGGAGGCAACATAAAACAAATAAAAGTGGGAAATCTAAGTAGGTATTTAAAAGATCGATATGAATATTAACGAGTAGATGAGTCCTTCGAACATAAAAACAAGTTGAGACAACATCGGGTACAACTTAACAAGTTCGTGATTAGGTTGTTAACTACATTATTTCTAGGTTGTATCGCTCTTCGCTCTTCTAACTCCATTGTTTCGTTCAATTGGTGAAATTCTTACAAAAACAAATTCCGTTTACCTTGTATGGGTAAACGATAATGTTTTGTTTTAACACAATGCCGTACATGAGGAGTGCCATGGGGCGGCAGCACGGCAACCTTCTGATAACGAGAACCTGGGTTTCAATAGAATATAATATCTATTTATTTAATAGATTAATTAACACTTAAATAATAGTATAAATTACAGTCGACAACGTTCATATAATAATTGTTAACATTAAAATATAAGACAAAGTTAGAGAGAAATAAAAAATGTAAAAATTAAAATATTGAACGAGAAAAAAACTAAATAAATATATGTGCCTTTCAGTCTGTGTGTGTACGCATGAGTCGGCATGAGTTTAGTATTTAATAGTTATTCATACCTGTGCGAGCGAGCTGTGCTCGGCTCGGTGTCTTATAAACAAAAAAAAAACACCTATCTAGGTAAACTTGGAATGTAAAACATTATCTAAGTGCAAAGTTTCATCGAAATCATTGGAGCCGTTTCCGAGAAACCAATTACACATATATATATATATATACAAGAATTGCTCACTTAATATAAGATATGATTGAATAATTTCCTCTGTGTCATAATTGTAAATCAATTATTTTAGTCAACACATAGATCAAACATTGTCTCCTTACATTTATTTATATAGAGGTAAATAATACATATTATCAGTTACATTAGCAATACTATATACTATTGAAAAACAATTCCATCCGTGTCTATTTATAGGTTCAGAGGTTCGCACATTACTCTGTACAGAAATGCACCATACTGTTACATACTATAAATAATATATTATTATTCCATTTGCCGTAATAAGCGTAAGTATTGGCTTGTGACTATAGTTTTGATATAAGAAAACTCTGAATGAATAGATACAATGCGTTGTGTTCTCCCGTCTGATGTCCTTTCGATAAACTATCAAGTTTTTCAAAATTCACGTATATCAGGCATTCAATTACTAACACTATTAGTCTGACAATTCAGTACAGAAAAAACCGTAAGGATACCTAGTGGGGTAGGGGGGGTAATATCATTAAAATAAAGAAAATACGTGCAGTAGGTTTTACAGTCCACCTTGTTGTGGATCGAAACCATCATTAAAGTCGTTCCTGATTTCGAAAGAAGTCTTTGCTTTAAGAAACATTTACATAACTACAAATAATAATCAGCGAACAGCATACTTCAGTGACTTCATCCGGACGTGGGAATTAATTGAAGGATTGCAGCAGCAGCAAGGTAACGAGGCTGGCGTCTTGCCATGCTCTATGGCAGCTATCCACGCTACTAGCGGCCTCTACCAGGCGACCTTACATGTATTTATCTCTTAGATAATAATCTATAACTACGGTATGTAATGGCGTTATGGCGTACATGGCCCAAGGTATAATAACATATTTATTTTATCGTTGTAAATTTTGCGTTATGGGTACAATCTCACTTGATCTTAAGTGACGATGTGATCCAAGATGGGAACATGTTAAGCTTAAGCCCAAGTGTAGGATGCCGGGACATACCTCAATACGTGTTTTTGGGCAATATTGTACTTGGTGACAGATATTCAACTTGAGGGTGGTAGCTAGCCAGGTGGGCATTAAAAAAGCCCTAATGCTATGGTTTCATCAAGATGTTTTCCTTTATCATGCGCTCATGGTACTTTCAGAGATTCTAATTCATGTCGATCAACATAATGTCCGTACACGCTACAACTCAGCCATCATTGTTTTAACATATTAGGAACAATGACTCTACATTTTAAAAATATTTCAGTGTTTGAGAAACTTCCTATTCGAGAGTTTGTCCTCTTTCTAGGTTATGCGCGATACTATCTTCAAATACATTGTCATATGACGTCACGTGCGTCGCTGTTGGAACATACCTCTAGATAAATGCTTTGGATTAGTCCACATGTTTGCGAATTCTATTGTACTATATATTCGTAGAGTGCAAGCATACTTATCCCATGGTTTTCCAACTCAACTTTATATTGTGTCAGATTAGTTAGTACTTCTAAGGATAAACTCATAATACGTTGTTTAACGAGTAATCAATGAACAGTGGTCCCGTATCACTAACTACAATACAAATCGATTCCGAGGTAAGAACAAGTTTCATGTAATGTTTAACCATATTCCCACATCACCTACGCAGTGGACAATGATGGCAGATGACAAGCTGAACCTGGAGTTCGATCGCTGGAACCCACGGACAGGTTCCAACTCGTGGGAAATAATTATAGAATGGTGATAATCACTAGAGAAATAATACATCTCGAAGTTTGACTTCAAGACAGGCTTAGCTTTTAGTTGGGTTTGTCTATAACCAGTAGCCATTTGAACTTTAAAGATGAATATAGAATAATATTTAAAAAACTTAGGTATACTGCATAAAAATGTATCTCTTCGCATTGAGCGCACCCGCGCCGCGCCACGCCGCGCCAAGCTTTGCTACCAGACCTTATCTGAATTAACATAATATTATTTCCTTGTGTCGATCGCTACCAAATAGTCTAATTAAATACTGTGGTCACCCGCACCGCTAATTATACCAAACTAAACGGTTATATAAACACAGGAAAATGTTGTTTTGTTTCTGTTGTTAACAACACTTTAAATGTATTTACAGTAATTACTGTACTATAAACTCATTTAGCCCCGAGCTGAACATGCAAGATAATAATACCTACACGAAAAGCCGAAGAATTTTTAAATTCAACATTTTAGTTACGATCGGGTATCAAAATCATATAACATAATTAAAAAATTATGTCAAAATTTAAATTAAATAGCATTTCTTTATTATTAAAAATAAGTCACTAAATTAGACTAAACGAATAATCACTGTGATCTCTACGAAATACCACGTCAGCTTTCACTATATACTTAGTCGAGAATTAAAAAGTGTTGATGAAAAATTTACTACCATGTTATACGCAAATAGCTGAGTAATACGAGCCAGTTGGGTGTTTCTCGGTACCACATGGAAATATACTCTAATAGTCTTATTTGTGACACGAAGCGGAGGATGTATCAACAACATAAATTAGCCTAATTTCGTACTATAGACAATACATTTTTGTAGTTCTAGTTGCGGTAAAAACTTTAATCTATAGCACAGATAAGAGGAGCATACCTAGGTAGTACATTCAAATTTCTGCTAAACAAAACTATATTACTCGTTACAATTAATACAATATAAGTGCATTTAAAGTAAGAAAACTTATCATATTGTCGTATTTAAATTCAGGCGCGTTATTAAATTTAATCAAGTTGAAAATAATTCCGCCTATTTCATTACATAAGTCTAAGACTGGAATATAAAGAGCGTACTCAGCCTTAACTCAAACATTGCTAAGTATTTACTCAGCGCAATCTTAGATTTCGAATTTATAGTCGAGTTAGCTTAGCTTTAACTGAGAAAGTGTCTGGTAACTGTCAATTAACGTTTCGATACAACATCGGGACTGTTAATTTCCTCAACTCAAACAAATAAATTAATCACGAATTATGTATAGAAAATTTAATAAATTTAAATTGTGTAATAATATAGAACTTGCTTTAATGTAAAAATGACAGATTATTCGTACATAAAATAAAAAGATTAAAGTTTCAAACCAATAACGAGAAACACAAAACGTGTACGTAATAGAAACACTCATTTCTATGTAGTTTAAGCCAATGAGAATTAAGCAATACAGATAATTTAAAGATGACTATTACGTCACTACTATGTTTATACATTTTTTTATTCGTTTAACTCAGGTAAAGCTGAGCAAATGCTAAGCTTGCGACTATAAATTTCAATTTCGAAACTTAAGGCTGAGGTAAGTCTGAGCTTAGGCGGAGTCCGTTCTATAGATTTCAGCCTAAGAGGAACGGGTAACCACATCGTAACAGTCGTCCGCGCCACGCCAGCCTCTTGGAACTGTTGGAAGTGGTAAAACTGTAGTTGTGTTAAATCTCTGCTTGAACTGAAATATCATATTACACGGCCAGTAAGTCCAGGAAGGTAATGAAGCCTTGTGACTGCGATTACAAAACATTGACAGCGACTCTTACATAGGGTTGCCATTTGTACATTTTATATGAATTGCTTACTATACATTTTAAAATGAATATTTTAATTTCGTTGTTAATTTGTTTTAAAGGACCAGAAATTATATTATATAAAATAACGATCTGACAGCGTGATACACTGAAGAATAGACTTGCGTGAATTCAGTTCTTCTGTTGTAACTCTGGTAAGGAGTGTTAGTTTGACTCTTTCACTTTTGTAATTTATAATATATTGGTAGGGACTGGAGTGAACAGTTCTTACACAAGGTCTATTAGTACACACTCTCGAGTTGCAATATGCCAACAGGACCGGTCGGCTGGTTTCGTCTGTGTAATATGGAATATACGTTTTTGATAACACTATAAATTAACTTCTTTATACATTTTACATCTTACATATGTTTACAAGAACATAAGTTACGAAACTAATACTAGACATATTTTAAATAAGAAAATATACAATTCCTTGTTTTAAAGTTTTGATCAAAAAAGGCAACCCTGATGAGTTTATTCCAGCCGCGCCGCGCCGCGCCGCGCCGAGCTACGCCGCGTGACGACCGCTCACAAAAACCACAGCATACTTCCTGCCTGTCCTTCGTGACCGCAGATTGAAGTGCTCTGTGCCATCAACTATAATTTACCATAAAAATATCTGAAAAAGTTTTTATTCCACAGTTATTTGCTTAGGATGTGGAACGGGCAACTGCGCCATGTTTATCTCATGTTTATCTGAACAGCGAAATATTATTATTATTGCTTTCGGTTAGTGTCTAGATTGCAATCTCAGTGGGCAAGATTGTCATCCCGGGGGCTGGTAATAGCTGTTAATGATCAAACATTACGTATTTTTTAAATAAACACACTAGCAGTGCTCTTAGCGAAAATATACAACTAAAATTGCTATAAAAAAGACGGAAATTTGTGTGTATGGAAAATAATAAAAAATATAATATAAATCTTCATAATGCAAACACAAAACAACGACATCTATCGTAGAAAATTTAGATCAAATATATGTAGATATATGTAGATATTTTTAATTATTTTAAACGTTTAAAAATAACGTTAAAGTCAATGTAAAAAAACACTTAATGCTTTTTTTTTAAATTATGTAAATATAAAATAATTTGGATTAATTTGGTAAGTATCGTTTTTCTATGTTTCAAATTTATTACATAACTGCATACATTCTTTTTTATATGTACATAACCTAAACGCAATTTATAGAACATATAAATGTCCATAGGTGTAAAAATACATCCTGAACATACCTTCAGACTATAGACTACAATCATACCAAATTTCATATAATTCGATCCTGTACTTTTTGCGTGATTGGCGTTCAAACATACAGACAAAAATTTCAAGAACTATCGAAATGTATTCTGTCCGTAATTCTAAACCCTCCCGTATTAATTTTTCTCAAATATCTTCAATATACAGAATTACAGATTAAAAACTCTTCGTGCGTACTGTGTGTAGATTGAGGTTGTTTTTAAACGTAGTAACACTATAAGCCCTTAAAGAAGAATATGGTTTCTCAGTTGCAGCTGCCGGAGCACAACGCCCCCAACGCCAACACGTGAGCCGTTTGTCGGTTGTGTTGTCTCACAGCAGGATCAGTGCCGTTTGTTGTGCGAGACAGCCGCTCCCGAGGGACATAACATGTTTAATCAATAAAGTACTATCGCAACTAATCCTGTTGAAGTGCACGGTAGCCGTACCGCGCCGGGGGCTTGCGACGGTGCTATCATGTTTTAAAAATTTGCTAAATTTTAGAGAAACTAAAACTAAATATGTTAATTTTAAATCACAATAACATTTTTATTTTCATTTTCATAACAAATAAAATTTTGATATTTTTTTTGGTAATGCCGTTGGGTGGTACCTACATACCCTTTTCGAATTCGGTGGGGTTTTTTATACATATTGTATAGCGACTCGCGACCCAACTTAACGTAACGCTTGTATGTGATGCCGATGTCGGCTCAGCAGATATAATAATTATATTCTTCAGCTTCTTCCTAACTTGGCAACCAGTCCTCTTTTTTATATCTATTACTGCCATTACCAAATGAATATAATGTCCTGTCTTATTACGATTTCAGAATCCTAACAAAATGGTGGCTTCCTTGTTAGAATTTTCTAGGGAGTTTTTGTGGTAGTTTTTCTAGTGTATATTTATAATCCATTTCACTTAAGTACAACAATCAAACTATATCACGCAAAACGCCACCAATATTACATAATACAGGGTCAAAAACCTAAGTAAATTAATTAAAAATAAAAACTACAACAGGTCACTTCAAGATCCCGCCAAAAACTCCGACATAAATATATTATGTCTACATTCAGTCTTGCCAGCCTAACGATAAATTTCTGAACCGAGTAGTAAATAATGGGATTGATTGGGATTATTGATTGATGGGATAAGTATAAAATCGAGTTACAAAAATGTAAATAAGTCGTTTATTTCATAATTTCATTGAGACACCATTATTGGTAGCATTGGTAGTTTCAATTTCAATAAGAATTTTGTACGATGATGAACTAATTGCAGAGTTTTACAAACGTAATCCGATTGACAATAGGGTACAGTAGCACAGGAAGGTCTGTCCCAGCGTGGGTTGTGGGTTCGAGAAGAGTCATGAAATCGTTTATCAGTCGGTCTTAGATAAACGCAGCGTGGTGATAGATAGCATGTTGGAGTAGCATTGTGCCATCTCCGTGACGTTATCAGACTTGATAAGCATCTCAGTCGGGAAGCGAGTGCGTGTCAGCGGGTATGTGTGCGGGGGCGGCGGGGGGGGGGGGGGGGGGGGCGGAGCGGGTCTTTCGAGTCACGTCTCATATTATCTGTCGTGATGGATCCGAACTGTCAACTCGTAGCGCGTACTGGTTGCTTATCACGCGCAGACCGAGTACCAGCTCGACAGTAACGAACGATCGTTTAACATGTCTCACGTCGAATGTACGCTCGTCTGTGACGTCACAACTCATCTGTTCTTTGTTCTCAACAAGACAACACATTATGCATATATACAAATGAATATTATTCAATAACATCATATAGGCTTTTAAACAATTATTATTATTCCATCTTCAGGATCCTAGGCGATATCAGAATAAACAACAGTCTGAAAATAATGTAAAATAACAATCTAAAATCTGTCAGCATTTAAAATCAAAACCCACAGTTGGATATTTTGAGTTGAAACAATATTAATAAACGCCATATATCTTGTGGTACAATTAATTATGCAGCACAATATTTAACCTGTATATGAAGAGTACAGGATACTTCGATTTTGTTTATTTAACTTGATTTTATTAACAACGTAAAGTAAAAGGTAATTAACATTAAGTTTCTCTGAGAGAAACCTGTCACTTCACGAATCATATCGATTGCCATAGTGATATTACTTTACAATATTCATTATAATTATAAAATTATATTGATAAGGTTTAACTGCTCTTCAGAACAATAACTATATGCATCATCTCATCATCATCATTTCAGCCGCAGGACGTCCACTGCTGAACATAGGCCTCCCCCATAGATCTACAGAGCGACCGATCTTGTGCGGCCTGCACCCAACGGCTCCCAGCGACCTTTATTATGTCGTCTTTCCATCTAGTGGGGGGCCGTCCTACGCTGCGCTTTCCGGTGCGTGGTCTCCACTCGAGAACCTTTCTGCCCCAACGGCCGTCAGTTCTCCGAACTATGTGCCCCGCCCACTGCCACTTCAGCTTGCTAATCCTTTTGGCTATGTCGGTTACCTTAGTTTGTCTACGGATCTCCTCATTTCTGATTTGATCCCGTAGAGAAACATCAAGCATAGCCCTCTCCATAGCTCGCTGAGCGACCTTGAGCTTTCTTATGAGGCTCACAGTGAGCGACCACGTCTCTGTGCCGTATGTCATCACTGGCAACACACACTGGTCAAAGACTTTCGTTTTGAGGCACTGAGGTATTTTGGACGAGAAGACGTCGCGCAGTTTCCCGAACGCTGCCCAGCCGAGTTGGATTCGTCGACTGACCTCTTTTTCAAAGTTGGACCTACCTAACTGGACTGTTTGTCCCAGGTAGACATATTCTTCAACAACTTCTAGACAAGAGTTCCCAACTGATACTGGGGTGGGCACCACATGGACATTCGACATGATTTTCGTCTTGTCCATGTTCATTTTAAGGCCCACCTGTTGAGAAACTTTGTCGAGGCCATCGAGCATTATGCCAAGATCTTCCAGCGATTTTGCCATGACTACGATGTCGTCAGCAAATCGAAGGTGAGTGATGTACTCGCCATTGACATTGATGCCGAGTCCTTGCCATTCCAGGAGCATGAAGGCGTCCTCTAGAGCGGCGGTAAACAGTTTCGGAGATATTACGTCTCCCTGTCTAACGCCTCTTCTCAAAGGAATTGCCTTCGTGCACTGCTCCTGTACTCGGACTGACATGGTGGCGTTATTGTACAAGCACTTCAACACTTCGATATATCGATAGTCAATACGGCACCGCTGGAGAGACTGCAACACTGCCCAGGTTTCGACCGAATCAAAGGCTTTTTCGTAGTCCACGAACGCTAAGCATAAAGGCAGATTATACTCCTCAATCTTCTGTATAATCTGCCGCAGCGTATAGATGTGGTCTACGGTGCTAAAGCCTTTTCGGAAACCGGCTTGTTCGGGAGGCTGGAAGTCATCAAACTTGTGCTCGAGACGATTCGTGATGACCCTCGAAAACAGTTTATAAACATGGCTCAGCAACGAGATGGGCCGATAGTTCTTCAATAAGGTTTTATCACCTTTCTTGAAGAACAGGACCACCACGCTGCCGCCCCACGTTTCCGGCGTTTTACCCTCGAGTATAACGGAATTAAAGAGCTTCTGCAGGACCTTAAGTACCGGTGTTCCACCCGCTTTAAGAAGCTCTGATGTAATTCCGTTATCACCCGGCGCCTTGTTGTTCTTAAGCTGCTTAAGGGCCATCGTAATCTCGTACAGGGTGATGTCGGGGATATCTTCTGTATAGTGTCTGGTCAGCCCGGCTCTCGGATCTTTAACCAGGCTGGTAACAGGCTTAGTTGACGAGGTATATAACTGCCCATAGAACCTTTCGATCTCCCTTAATACCTCTGGCCTGGTGGACGCTACGCTGCCATCATCCATTTTCAGCTTCGTCAACTGGCTCTGCCCAATAGATGCATTCCTTGCGAACACTTTGGAGCCTTTATTCCGCTCTATCGTCTCTTTAATATTTTTGGTATTGTAAGACCGGACATCGTGTCGCAAGGATTTATGAATAGATCTATTGAGCTGCCTATAGGACTTAGCGTCACCGGAAGACTGCAGCGCCATACCACGCCGATCCGCGATGAGTTTTCGGGTTTGATCTGATATCTTTTGAGTCCTATTGCTACGGTGAGTTTTAAAGAACTTGGACCCAACCGCATGGACAGTTTCTACTAGCTTATCACTAATATCATCTACGGAGACGCAACTATCTAGGCAATCGAATTGGTTTTTCAATTTGAGTTGAAAACTCTCGGGGTTTTGGAGTTGAGCATTAGAGGGTCGGAGCGTAGACTTCATCAGGCGAGACCTTTCTATTTTTAGATTGATATTCAATGTGCCTCTAACCATTCGGTGATCACTGCCGGTTTTCACTCTGTGGATCACAGTGACATCATTGAATATTTGTCTCTTCGTGGTCATGATGAAGTCTAACTCATTTTTCGTGGAACCATCGGGGCTTATCCAGGTCCATTTCCTGTGAGGTGGGTTCTGGAAGAAAGAGTTCATCATAAAGAGTCCCTCTTTCTCTATAAAATCGGCCAACATCTGGCCCCTAGGGTTCCGTTGCCCATAACCAAATTGCCCCACTCCCAACTCTTCACCATCTCTTTTGCCCAGCTTTGCGTTAAAGTCTCCCATTACAACAGTGAAGTGGGTTTTCGAGGTATGTATGGCCCTACTAATGTCCTCATACAAAACCTCCACTTCATCATCAGGGTGTGCCGAGGTCGGTGCGTAAACCTGTATGACCTTCAACGAATATCTTTTGGATATTCTGAGTATCAGGTACGCTACTCTGCTCGACACACTGTCGATGGTCACGATGTTGTTAATGGAGAATTCGGAGATAAACCCGACACTACCTAGGGAAATTTAATGTTCCTGTTGAGGAGAGCCAGCCAACCAGTTCCAGCTCTGTTTCACCATTTAGTCAGAAGCCAGAGAGTACTGGTGTTACTCAGTTACAAGAAATATGCACTCGGGAGTCCTCACATGTAAAGTCAGGTAAAGGCTCAGATACACAAAATTATAGTGAAGACTCAAGTGATACTGATGCCGGGAACTGGATGAAACTTACTTCCTTCCTCTTCAATGAGACAGGACTATAAGAGTAATATTTCCTTAAGACCATTGCAGTCCCGATTACGGAATACACAAAATAATGCACAGAATGACAAAAATAGTTTTTTGTGTTTGCTTACAGACACAACTGATCCACAGACTGTTGAGGAGGCTCTATTATCACCAAAATCAACAGAATGGAAAAAAGCCATGAATGAGGAATATAGTTCTTTGATGAAAAATAAAACGTGGAGTTTGACAGACCTCCCTCCAGGGAAGAAGGCTCTACCATGTAAATGGGTATTTAAAACAAAAACTGACCAGAGTGGAAATACAATCTGTTACAAGGCTAGATGTGATAAAAGGGTATGCACAGAAGAAGGGCATGGACTATGAGGAAACATACTCGCCAGTTGTAAGATACACAACAATTCGATATTTATTTGCTCTGGCAGCCAAATATGAACTAGAAATTGATCAAATGGATGCTGTATCGGTTTCTACAGGCGAGAGATTGATAGAGATATTTACATGCAGCAGCCAGATCAATACAAACAAGGATCTCAAGTATGTATACTACATAAATCCATATATGGACTAAAACAGGCCAGCCGCTTGTGGAATATTAAATTAAATAATGTTCTACATGAACTGGGGATGCAACAATCTAAAACAGATTCTTGTGTCTATTGGAATGCAGAAAAGAACACATTTATAGCTGTCTGGGTAGATGATTTAATATTGTTTACTGCTCAACAGTCTATGAAAGATTTATTGAAAGAAAAATTGAAGCAACGCTTTGAAATGAAAGATCTTGGCCCCGCAAGTCAGTGTGTAGGTTTACATATATACCAGAGACAGAGACAAAGTAATGATAGACCAAGAAAAATATATAAATGAGATACTGGCAAGATTCAGAATGTCAGATTGTAAGCCTGTAAAAACACCAATTGAAGTTGGTATGAAATTTAATGAAAACATAGAAGAAGAAAAATTAGCTGATAGTCCTTATCAACAAGCTATTGGCTCCATACTCTATGTAGCTCAAGGTACACGACCTGATATATCCTTTGCAGTGAACACACTCAGCAGATATAACAAAAATCCAAAAGCTACGCATTGGTGTGCAGTGAAGAGAATCTTTAGATATCTACAGGGCACAAAAAATTTGAAATTAGTTTACACCAAAGATGGTAATGAGAACATCACAGGATATTGTGATGCTGATTGGGCGAGTGACGTGCATGATCGTAAGTCGTGCACGGGTTATATTTTTATGTTACAGGGAGGTGGTATTTCCTGGCGGTCACAGAAACAACAGACCGTCGCATTATCGACAGCTGAAGCTGAATATATGGCGATGTCTTCCGCGGCGCAAGAGGCGCTGTGGCTGCAACAACTGCACGATGAACTTGGCCAACAGCAGAACAACCCACTTGTCATCTTTAGTGACAATCAAAGTGCGATAAAACTCTCCATCAGTGATTGTTATTTACCTAGATCTAAGCACATAGATATTCGGTATCATTTTTTAAAGGACCATGTCAATAACTTACAAATAAAGTTTTGCTATATAAAGGGTGAACAAATGGTTGCGGACATATTAACAAAGGGTACTGCTGCTGACAAACATTTATATTGTTTAAGAAAAATAGGATTGCGTTCCAAGGGAGAGTGTTGTTGAATATGGAACGCAACCATTTTTTAGTTCCTTTTTTCTGAACGTACAGCGCTTCCTTCCTGCTGTCACTTCACTTGTTCTGTAACTGTAAAGTTGCACTGTAATAAAACCAAGTTTATGAAAAAATATATTTTATTTACCACATCTACGCAATTTTCCTTCATATTGCATATATATAAAAGCAATGTATCTACTTCAAAACGTTTTACCTGTGATTTCAGTTAATAATTAAAATTTTACATACACATGCTTCTATCCATTGACGTCTCTAATAATGATCATTTTAAAATGGTGGACAAATATGAAATACATGAAATGACATGTTTATGCTAACGGTTATCAGTCATGCAAGGGGCGCGTTGAGTTGGGAGACCTCGCATCTCATATTCAACTCTATTCAGCAGGAGCGGCTCGAGCGGTCGGAGCGGAGCGGCTCGAGCGGTCGGAGCGGCGCGGCGGCGCTCGGCGAGCAGTTGTGTTATCTTTTTCATTATTTGGAATTACGTCACGACATCGTGTGCATCGTGTCGTTTCGTAACAGGGTTGTGAGGTGGTGTTTAAATATAACCATTGGAAATGCACAATCGATTTTATTATTAGGATTTATAACATAGGCTTAGGTTCCGTTCAATAAAATCGTATACGTCGCGTCATCGCAGGCAACAAAAGCAATACAAATGACTCTGTACTTGAATTCACTAGCTACCAACAGATATCATTACACTGCACCTCACAACACAGGTACATGGGTTCTGTAAGGAACCTTTTTTTTTCTTTTTTGGCTAGTTAGACTTAGACCAAATTACTAAATACATATACGCATGTTTCTCCTTTCCTCCCAGAAGGCAGGAAAGCGTATACATATATGTATTGTTAGTTAGATCGAATTTTACGAATAGGAAATTGGCTACACAGTGACTTATTTACATGTACGGCAAGAGCCCAAGCCGAGGTCCGGCCACTTTGGGACTCTTGAGTTTCATGCCCCGCTTTCGCTGAGCGCCGATGGAGGCGCACGATTATGCGGCCAACAATTATCTTTTAAACATACAATAGGCAAACCTAAATTTGAACAATGAGAAATCAGTGATTCATATACAACCTAAATCCAAAACTGATTAAAATTGTTAATTTTCCAGTTTATAATTAAATACGAAGAATGCATGGGCGTGAATGATACGTTATGCTGTTATGATGACGTCACGTTACCATGTGAACGTGATTATCGCGTCACGTCACGTCGGTTCCCAGCGTGTTCGTGACGAGTTCCACTGCGCCTCCCGCGCCCGCGGTCTACGTCCCCGCGCCGCGCCGCGCTATGCAATCACACCGTGACATTTACAGATTAGCAATGCCACAGTTCAGTTACACACAGTTATAGTGAGTTCACTACTCACTTCCTTTTGTTTTCACTTTGTAACAATCACGGCGAAAGTCCAAGCCGAGGTTCGGTCACTTTTGCAGTCTTACGCTTGCTTTTTTTCGACAAATTGTCTTCTGCGCTCAACACAAAACTCGGTGAAGCTGTTATGGCCATTCGGACCAACAGCAATAGTTAAATTATTTTGTATGGCAACTGCAAGTGTTAATAAATAATACAATACATGAATATAATGTTATTTGGAAAAGTTTTAATAATTAATTGTTATGTTTTATATTTATTTGTCTTCAATTATATTGTATTTAATATTAAAGTTAATACTGTAATGTAAAACTGTGATACATTATTGGCTAAAGGCTCGCGTACATTAAGGTGGGCCGCATCGCAACGCATTGCGTAACAAAAATCCTCCTGCATCACTTTCGTATATTTTATATGAACACTACAGGCGGGCCGTGGCAGGTCGCATCGCAACGCATTGCGTAACAAAAATCCTCCTGCATTACTTTCGTATATTTTATATGAACACTACAGGCGGGCCGTGGCAGGTCGCATCGCAACGCATTGCGTAACAAAAATCCTCCTGCATCACTTTCGTATATTTTATATGAACACTACAGGCGGGCCGTGGCAGATCGATCGCCAGGCGTATTTTTGCGGCTGCTGTTATGCGTTGCGATGCGGCCCGCCTCAGTGTGCGATGGAAGGCGCAATGAGTAGACGAACTTCAGAATACTTTTCAAAATATGTACTTCTAAAAAATGTAAAGAGTGTAAAATTCAACAAACACCTTGTAGCGACATCTATCCTCGCCATAACTGACGCATCCTACACAGAGACATCTATCGAGCCACATACGAGGCATACTACATCGCGATATTGAAATTAACCCAACAATTTTTGCAAATTTCGTGACAACATATATATACTATATTTGCCTTATCTTCTTTTTTTAAAGCAATGATGGCTCAGTGGTAGTTTGTATACCGACAAAGTATTATTTGAGTGATCGACGCGAGTTCAAATCTCTACAATAAGCCTGAGTTTTGGCTGCAGGAAAATATCGTGATGAAATCATAGCATAGTGGTAGGGCATTTTCTAAAGTCCGCCTCGCTATCGCCCTTAAGTTGAAAATATATCGCCAACACCAATAGGTACGTAACGGCAGCGGCACTTGAGAGTTATTTTTACCACTAGGCTTAGAGTGTCACCAACTTGGGCCACATCGTCACTTAACCTCAGGAAAGTTTATGGCCATAACACTAAATCTTCGTCAAACAGAAGATTGAATTAATACAGTTTTTCGCCAGAACTATCCATTTCATTCCACTAGACACGCTCAATGCCAGGAGCTGACTGACTCAGTTATTGCGTTGCGGTGCGGCCTGGCGCGTCTCCTAGTGTGCTTTGGCGCAATTTTACAATGCGACGCGCTGCGGTCGGCCCGCCGCCCCGCTCCGCCGCGGCCGTAGTGTGCGCGAGCCTTTATAGTGATAATGACGGTTTTGCTAACATTTTATAACCTTTAATTACTTACCCGAATTGCTTTAAATTTTGATTGTATTTTTAATTCATAGTTATAATTATACAATTTGAATAATCAGTAGAATTTAATTAAAATGTACCTATGCAGTTCGCACACAGTTAATTTTGAAACACTGTACAATTTTGTTTTAGACTGTGGCGCGGCGAGGAGTCCATTACCGCAACTATTACTACCTTAAACTTTATTGATATTTCATTTAGGAATTATTAATGGTTTACGCGAAAACTCTTAATAATGGGCCAATTTATTATTTCGTCACACGTTCGTTTTGTCCGCCGCCCGCCCCGCGCCCCGCACCTCGTGCCCCACACCGCGCGCCAAACTGTGAAAAACAGTAGAGGTTTTGGCTCATGTCAATGTAAAGGAAGATTTCGACAATATATTACACTAGCTAATTCGCGAAACTTCGTCTGCGTCACATTAGAGAGAGCGGGTCGTAGGAGGCACCTATAATACAATTCTAAAGGAGCTGAAGCTTTATTTAGCAGCGGAGTTATTTTAAACTTTGATATCTCCTAAGATATTTATTGAAATCAATTGATGTCAAGGGCAATTTTGTTCAAAATTAAATTCTTGTATAATTAAATTAAATACAAGATTTAATAAAAAAATATATCTATATATATATATATATATTTATTCCAATACGGATTAATATCATGTTTATTAAAACACCTTCGCAAATATTAGGTCCTTACATATGAAATTAGCGTTTTATATGGTAAAACTAAAATGAAAAAAATATTAAAAAATTATACATTTAGTCAATCGAAGTACCTATGTACCATTATTATCTATGCACTTTCGCCGTTTTAAAGGTAGTTCATTGATTCCAATACTGAAAAAATTGTGGGAGCAAGAATCAATAAAATCTTTGAGGGCAGTTTGGACAGCCTTATCGAAATTGAATTTATTTTCCTTGCAAGAAATTGTCCAAATTCCGAATAAAGTGGGTAATCTGTTGGAGCAATGTCCGGGGAGTATGGTGGGTTTCGGAAACATTTCAACCGCAGTTCCTCTGATTTAGCGACCGTCGGTCGTAAAGTATGGGGTCTAGCGTTGTTCTGTAGCAGCAGTGGGCTTGAGATATTTACCAGTCTCGGTTGGTTAACGGCTAGCTTTTCCATCATGGTTTGCAATTGTTGACAATACAGATCTGCCGTTATCGTCTGGACAGATATTACGAAGCTGTAGTGTATGACACCAGCAGTGGTCCACCAAACACTCACCAGTACAATTTCTAAGACGACTTTCGCTTGGGACAGGATTTGGCAGGTTCTTCTGGGTTCAACCACTGTGATGAGCGTTTCCGATTGTCGTATGGATCCATTTTTCGTCACCAGTAACAATATAATTCAAAATTCCCTCGTTATTGTGACGGTTGAGTAATGTAATGCAGAACTCAATATGTGTTTGTTGGCGTGCTTCAGTCAATTAATGCCGTACCCATTTCTCGAGCTTTTTTTACTTTTCCTGTTTGTTTCAAGTGAATAATTTTTTTCTTATCACTCACATCGCTAACTCTGATGTGGTTTGCTTATGATCCGCTTCAACGATCACCTTTGATTCTTCATTTCAACTAGGGTCTTCGGCCGCCCACGGGGTTTGTTTCGTAGGTCAGAATTACCATAAAGGAAACGTTGGAACCAAAAACGTACCGTGTTTTCGTTTACAGTAGCCTTCCATACACATAATTAATCCTTCGAGCTGATTCTGCAGCGCTGATGCCACAATGGAACTTATATTCGTAAATAAGGCGATATTTTAAATTTTCTATTTTGTGAAAAAAACGAAGTCAAAGAAAAATAAAATGGTGCGAAAACAAATGAATTACTAATTTCGAAACACAAATACACAAGCCTAAATTTGGAATTTCTAACCAGACGCCTGATATTTGAGATCAAAGTGACCAGTTCAACATAACGCCGATTTCATATGTAAGGACCTAATAATTCATATTTTAGAACAAAGTGTATTACAATAAAAAAGGTTATATTGAGTCGGCCTTAAAAGATAGACATACCTATATACTATCGCGGACTTTTTTTAGAACTTTGTAAGGGATACAATTCTATAAGACATGATTGTTGCGTAACTATAATCATTTACGCAGCGCACGCAATACAAGCTCTCAAAAGGAATAAATTTTCCCTGTTTTTGCAACTTTTTTCATTGGTGCTCCGCTTCTATTGGCCTTATTGGTATAGCCTTCCTATGTAAATGGGCTATCCAACACCAAAATATTTTTTCCCTTCGACCCATTGGTTCCTGTTATTAGAGCGTTCAACCAAACAAACTCTTCAGTTTTATAATATTAGTATAGATAGATAAGTGCATAAGCTCATGACATAAACTAGTAAATGGAGGGACTTCAAATTCGAGTTAGGGATGTGCGAATAATACGATTTGTAATTTCTTGAATAATTATTTGAAACATTCAAATTATTCGTAAGTTTTCGAAATAACTCATAATTCATGAGTTTTAAATTTTTATTTATTTTACAAAGTATAAACGAATTTTCCGTATATTTCGATTCAAATATTATCTCTATTGTATTCGGTTTGATTTCAATGCTATCCGCACACCCTCCGGTGAACTTTTAATACCTAACAATATTAAGATGTTCCTTGCAAAATTATCTTTAGTTCCAACGAAACCCACATAAAAAATAAATCCAGTTTTAATGGAGTTACCATAGATAACATAATTCTAGCTACCTATTGATTGGGAAGAATATTGAATGAACGGTATCGGCATGCTAAATTTCCTTTTTTCCCCAAATGTAGTATGTATTTAGTATGTAGTATTTAATAAGAAGTTGATCTGACTGGTTAAGTTGGAAATGTTTGCACTTGTCACTGTATGCACTTATCGGTGGCGGAGTCTTCCGGGAACTTGTCTATAGCGAAGAGTCTGTCACCTTGTGATACTGCATTTAGAGTTCGGACACATCGTCACATAACTTGATTAGCAGCTAAACCGTACAAAAGTGGTACATTTCTGTCTACCCTATAAGTAAGATAAGAGCGTAATAAAAACGCAAAGCCTAGAATGTAAGTTACAACAAACATAAAACACAATTTAAGTTTAAACTTGGTATATTTACTTTGCGCAACGCAACGCTTCCCACGTTCCCCCACTTTATCATATTATTTATTACAGGCCATTTGTGCAATACCTACGCTCTGTCTCGTTCCCTCATAAATTATCACCGTTTGTAAGACAAGGCATGATAGTGTTTCAAATGAATTATATTGTGTGAGAATCTCAGGTGGTAGGATACAATTACAGGATCAGATTTTATGGATAAACGAGGAAAAAATAATTCAAATGCTTTCGTTTTATAATAACAATAATAATTGAGGACATATTATATTTCCAAACGAAGTACATACAGCTTCTATTCTGTGTGATCATTCCACCCATGAGCTTTACAGTATGTACCCTAGAAGAGCGCGTCGCGGCGCGTCGTAGCAACCATACTGTAAAGACAGTTCGGTAGCCATGGTCGTTATCAGCCATTTCTGGCAACGGCTATCTAGCCGATATTTGGTTTCAATACCGGTATTGATAACCGCTGCCAAATATCGATACCAAAGTGAGTTTTCAACTATCTAATACGCGCATAGTTTTCGTTTGTAATCGATAATGTAAATATGCTACCTGCCGTATCGATAAGGTCAGTCTAACTAAACTACTAAAGTACCTACTCGTATTACTCGATCTTCTTCTTGTTATGGCGCCGCAAAAGCACGTGCCAGTCTCAATGTTTTTAAGCCTTCGTAAAACTTTCCAGCGTCAATGTTTTCAAACCTTCGTAGTAATATGTATTTTATACAAAGTGGCGTCTAACAAGATGGTGGTTGCCTTGTTAGAACGATCTAGGGAGTTTTTGTAAGATCTCAAAATGCATGCTTTCCGCTTTATGTCTATAATCCACTTCACTTAGGCACAATAACCAAAGTATATCACGCAAAATGTCACCAATATTACATAACATATGGTCAAAACCCCTAAGTTAATGAATTAAAAATAAAATCCACAACATGTCACTTTAAGATCCCTCCAAAATAATCCTACACGATGCGGGATTTCCCTTCATGATTTTTTATGCTTAAAACTAGTACAGTTTTTTTAATTAAATAAAAATTGTGGCGCATTTAAAAATCACCATTGAAACAAATCTACCTAATCTAATAAAATATTTACAATTTTTACTTTATTATTTTGCATATTCTGTTTCATCTCTCAAATAAAACGCTGTGACGCCACTTAACAAAAACTAAAACAATTCTACGTATCATGAATATCACAAACTTCGTAAAGTAATCACGACCTTATATCTATCGCTACAAAGTTTAACTATATAACCTTTCATAGGTCAAACTATAATGAACGGTTTTCGTCGAAATGCGCTAGCAACGAGAAATAAATAATACCTGACGATTATAGTTTGATCTTCCAAACCTTATTACAGTTATGCCTTAGCGTTATAGAAATTAGGTCGTCTTTGGTTTATATTAATATTAGTAAAATTTTACTGGTTATTGAACCGCTAGCCTTTATTCGCTCCTTCTTTGTTTTGCACGTAGGGTATCGCTTAGAAAGTGAGAGAAGGCATAATTATTTTGGTTATTATTGTTCGTTTGGTTACCAACATAGAGAAACGAGAATTGCAGAAAAAACTAGCTATTGTGATAATGTAAGTTGGTTGACAGCGTCGCGTCATTTTCAGTTGTTAGTACCTAGATATCAGATAGCCGTTGTTAGCTATATCAATGCCGATACGGTACGTTGGAGGCATGTCAACTGTTTTCAGTTACGTTTGGCTATAGCGGACACATGCTTACAGTTCAGTCGTTCGACTCCACAATGTAGTACCGTGTAGCTGCGAAACGCGTAATGTAATCGTCCGTCTGGTTTGGTTTCGAATCTCGCACTTCTCTGTGTTGAATTCACACGGAGCATCATCACTCCTGAGTCCTGACTGACCTGTTCCCCACTAACTTAAGGGTGGTAGCTAGCTAGATGGGCTGTTAAAATACCCTACATCTATTGCTATGGTTTCATCACGATATTTTCCTTAACCCGGCGCTCAGTCTCATTGCAGGGATTCGAGCTCACATTGATCGATGCGGAGTCCGGAGACGCTATCTCTGAGTAATGTGTGTTGCCGACTAGACTGTACAGACCGGAACAGCGGCGTGACCACGCTTAGTAAAAGTAATTTCTCTTCAACAATATCAAACAAAAGATATACTTATCGCATGAATCTTTAGATATATGAAAAACTAGACAAGTAGGTACCTAACATATTATATTTTAAATGCATTAATAATTTTGGATGTTATTAGCTTTCTGCTTTTACTTTTCTGTTGACTACAATCACGAATTTGTCGCGACTCGCGAGCCATTCAAGCCTCACGGCGCGGCCGCGGTATGGGAACAAAACCACCACAGTTTACAAAATGAGTGCAAAAAGAGCCACTACGTAGTCTTTGCGTCGCCGCGCCGCGCCGGGGTCCACACGTGTGCGGTGTGCCACTCATGTTATGACCTAGCTAGAGCCTACAGCAGTATCAAACCGAGCAGTGTTACGCCTCACCCGCCCGGTAGGTGGGATAAAGTGGCGTTAATACAGGCGCAGCGTTCATACTGTATAAAAAGATTGTCGTAATACAAATAAGTTTTAACGAGGGTTTGAGAACCATTTATCAAATAAATAAAATATAGTTTATTTTGTTACTCCAGTTTCTACTAAAAACACAAAAAAAAAACAAGTTGTACGCAGGCATACTTTCCAAAAATCTATTACATCTTATGTGTGCATTTAAGAACTTATTTCTTTGAGGAATAAAAAAAATGATCCTGCTTGCCAACAACACAATGAAGTTAGCCATTACTGATATTAATATAAATCCATTTTACTGTTTTGTAACATATACAATTAAAAAATATAAGTCAATAAACTTACGATAAGTATAGCTTATAGTACAAGTATTGCTTTACAAACAAAAATAACGGTGTACATTTACCAAGACTGTTGAAATATTTGCTAATATCAAAATTACGAAAATAAACCTTGTGTCCCAGTAGTATGATTATCATTGTTTAACCATATAACTTATGCCTATATTATAGATGATGCAACTACCTTGTGAGTCTACTTGAAAACAAAACTAGCAAATGACGAATGTATTAATAATCCTTACTCCGCAAAACGTACCGGTGCCGGTGGCCTTATAATACGACCGCAACATGATGTTCTCGGCCATAAAACACTACTGGATGTGATATGTATTTCCAGATAGAATATTCTTATGTTCTTCTATCTGTCTTACGAGCAACATCTATATTTTTGTTCGATCTACTATTGTCACTGCAATTATTCTTCTTTCTATTCCCATAATTGTCTATGTATGCGGGCTTTATCCTATCTATGGCCACGCATGTTTCTCGATCTCCTATTTGTATATCAAAAGTTTTACTTCTTCTCTTTATGACGCGGTATGGGCCATCATAAGGAGGTTGTAGGGATTTACGTAGCATGTCCTTCCTAAATGAATTAGAATTACTATGACTGGAAGATTTTCGTTTTAGACTGCGAATATTGTTTCTTAGTTTCTTGAAATACTCCGACTCAGAATCTTTGCAACTAAAATTATCGTAAAATTCGCCTCGCAAACGTAACGTTCTGCCGTAAGTGAGCTCGACCGCGCGGCCGCACTCACGCCGATGTCGCTTCTCGTCGCCGCACGTAATCTTAATAATACTATAGCTAATCCATTAGCCCAAGAATTGTCGCAATTGAAACGTGCCATTGGGGCCACTTTAAGTACCCTACAGGCTATACCATCGTTCAATCATGCCATTGCTTTTTAAATGATAAGCCGTTGTTCGTGCTTTAATTATTCCAAGATATTTCACCAATTCCTTAAACAGATAACTCTCGAATTGTCTGCCCTGGTCACTCGAAAGTTTCCCAGGACCACCAAAACGATATATCCAACCTTAGAATACTGTTTAGGCTACCGTTTCAGCACAAATATCCTTAACGGAGAAAGCTTCTGGCCAACACGTGTATGAAATCTATCATCGTAATGCATTATCGAAACCCGTCGGCCGTTGTTGGTAACGGGCTGACTATCATGTGTACATGTTGAAAACAATCTCCCTGGGAAAATTTTCCGAACCCTGAAACTGTATGTCGGTTAATCTTCGCTTTTAACATTGAATACATGATTTTGGACCATCTTTCTACATCTTTATTCATATATTGGCAAAAAAAATTACATTAATTTCGGGTAACTTAAATTGTGTATAGAATCAAAAGCTAATTTTCGAAAACAATTAGGTTTGTAAGGTCTTACCCTACTGATTGATATTTCACAGTAAACAGGCTTCTCATATTACGGTACATAAGATTGTTTGAATTGCAGTTTAGTGTCGTCATCGCGCAATGCTTTGTGCAGGTATTCATCGTTGGACTGTTTTTCTGCTAACTCGGTATAATTCAGAACTGTAGGACCTGCTTCTATGCGCGGAAGCGTATCAGCGACTATATTATGTTCACCGCTTGTGTGATGTATATCGGTACAAAATTCACTGATATACAATAGTTGTCGAATTCTTTGTGGACTTTCCTTATTGGTTCTACTTTTACAAAAAATATAAATTAGAGGTTTATGGTCTGTAAATATCGTTACAACTCGACCTTCGATCATATTACAACATATCATGAAAATAGCAAGTAATTCCCTGTCGTAAGCGGAATACTTCTGTTGTGTTTCCGTCAGTTTCTTGGAAAAATAACCTAACGGATACCAGGTATCTTTGATATTTTGCTGAAGACAGCACCAACACTAGTATCCGAGGCGTCTGTTGTAAGACATAACCCTATGTATTACAATATTTTATGAGACATAATAACGTATCTGGAAAAGGATACGAAAGTGTTGCGGCGCTTTGTAAACTCTCT
Organism: Saturnia japonica; assembly: GCA_033032175.1. NCBI lineage: Eukaryota > Metazoa > Arthropoda > Insecta > Lepidoptera > Saturniidae > Saturnia > Saturnia japonica. The sequence goes on from CM065325.1 coordinate 16,417,994, forward strand.
GTTCTCTTCTAACATCTTCTGTAAGTTCTTTGTTTCACATATTACTCATGCGTCTGGTTGCTGCATCGTATTGTAGGAAACGCAGGATTCACCATTCATCACCATTAATTCATTCCGACTTCGGTGTTACTTCCCCGCGCTAGTTCATTCTATCTCGCTCGCATTATAGTCCTGGAGTTAGCAAAGATAAAGTCATAGAAAGCTGTTGTTAGTAGTTGATTTCATAAAAGTAATCAGTAATCCGATTACCACTCTAGGGTGTAGTGTAAGTATTGTTGAAGTAGGAATTGTCGGATCTGCGTCTGTGAGGTAGTTTGCTACCTTAGAACAATAAAAAAATTAATAGTACGTCCGATGAAACTTTTTGAAGTTATATTTCATTCTAGCTTGGTAGAGGGTAAAATTAAAAGCTGCGCGCGCATCTTGTCACGGAAGTATGACACAATGAAGTTACCAATCAATGATAATAATGTGAATGAATTATCCTAAACTTTTATTATTTTTGGAGTTATTTTTGTTTTGTTATGGCAAAAAAGTGTAATTTCTTGCGTACGTATATTTTTTAGACAATTTTTTAAGTGAATAAATAGTTGACATTACCGTGATCTGAAGATAATAGTCTCCTAAACCTGACCTTATGCGTCAGTTGCTCACATGAACTTGTAAAAAAAAACACATAAAAATAAAGCAATAGTATACTACATGAAATTCAACTTGGTGATTGTTTACATAAGTAGAAAATTACAGATAATTACAGATTTACGAGTCTTCATGTTCTATACGACCAGTTTCAGTTATACTCTTCCAATGAACAGATACTAAATAAACCTCTACTCAATTATTTCGAAATCCCCATTAGACCAAACAGTAATAATAAATATACGCAATTATTCCTGCATTACTCATTCTTGTCTCAACGTTCATATTGTCTGTAAAGATTCAAAGGAATAAAGTATGTCTATGCTACACGAGTGGATATGTTTATTTAAAATAGTAAAATGACTAAATAAAAAAAAAAACGATATTATTTGTATATATAATGCCGATCAGGTAGACATAAAAACATTACGTAATTAAATGTAACACTAACTCCAGGACTGTTAGTGCTTGGGGTCACTCGAGGTCAAAGCGATTTTATCTTAGAATATAATGAAATATCATCGAAATTAAAAAGTATATTTTTTCTCTTCCGGGATGAAAAGTTCACTTTTAGTCCCTGTCACGCGGGAGAAAAGTACCCGATTCTCTCCCGGTGAGATGGCAAATGTGAGCATGCGCGTACTTTACATTATCTCCCGGTAACCTAGCAACTGCGTGTTTATATATAAACTTTTCATCCCGGAGGAGAAAAAAATTGTAAACGCATTTAGGGAGAAAAGTAGGACATCCCCATCCGCGATTGTCACCCGAGACGAAGGCGCGCGGCCGTGAATGTCCTACTTTTCTCCTCGGTGCGTAATATACTATTATTTCTCGCTTGTACAAGGTGTACAGAAAGGGTATCGGGTATTTGTAAGTTCAATGAAACAAAAATTATTTGTATGCAATAAAAAAGTTTATTGTTTATTATAGCATATGAATTGGAGAATTATTTGGAAAAGATGATGTTATCCAAATGATGACTGTTACGTTGCTGGCACTCTTCTAAACGGAAACGAAGATTGGCGATAACACGTTGACACATAGCTATCGATATTGCTGCCATTTCTGACCTGATGTTTTGCTTTAACTGGGTTAGATTCATCGGATTGTTTTGATAAACCTTACTTTTAAGGTATCCCCATGCAAAATAGTCAAGCGGGCTAAGGTCGGGGCTTCTGGGAGGCCAGTTGATGTTACCCCTTCGCGAAATGACTTTATTAGAGAATAATTCGTTAACAACTTCCATTGAGTCATTTGAGGTATGGCAAGTGGCCCCATCTTGCTGGAACCACGTTCTTGAGTTGAAAAACCTGCAAACTCCTGCAACTCTGGGACCAAAAAATTTCGCAACATATCGCAATAACGGTCACCATTCACATTAATTGCTCGGCCTCGTTGATCTTCATGAAAATAAGGACCAATTATGCCTTTAGCAGACATAGCGGCTCAAACAACGACCTTTGGGCTATGCAGGAGTCGTTCATGCTTTCGTCTCGGATTCTCCACTGCTCAGTACCGACAATTCTGCTTATTAACATGACCATTCAGGTGAAAATTTGCTTCGTCACTGAACAGTATGTTGTTAAAGTTGTTAAATCGCTGCAGCATTTCGTTCACAAAATTCAGTCGATTAGCATAGTCCGTATCCTTCAATTCTTGAACCAATTGAATTTTATAGGCTTTTAGATGTAAGTCTTTCTTTAAAATCGAATGTAAAGACGATTTTTTGATGTTCAACGCTTGGCTTCGTTTTCGGATGGATAAAGACGGATTTTGACGAACCGACGCCTCAACTTCTTCAATTGTTTCTTCATCGCGAACTGAACGAGGACGACCAGAGTTTTGAATATTAACTGTCGCACCTGTATTCTCGAACATCCTGATCCATTTCCTAATGCTATCGTCACTTGGCGCGTGGCGTGTACGATATTCCGCACGATAGAGACGTTGAGCAGTCACTATTGAATCACCATTACGATAATACGTCGTACGCAAAATGCGCGATGCGTCCCCGGGTACTGTTCCATCGTGACTAAAACTCCACAAAATGGCGGACGCCACGAACCCCTCCCTGCACCCTTTAGACGCCCCGTTTCGAATATGGCGCGAAAACAAATACCCGATACCCTTTCTGGACACCTTGTATAATTGGAATTATGTATGTTTTTTGCATGAATAATTTTATTTACATTGTTTCGGCGCATCTTGTTGCATAATTGTGTGTTGAGCGCAAGCAATATACGCTCCCTACACGAAAGCCGAAGCGAGACTGATCCGCCGGGGTTAGGGGCAGGGTGGATGACTTGAAAGCGCAATAGTTTAGGTAATTTCTTTTTATAGTTACAAAAATAACTATTTTCAAAATTGAAAAAACATAGTCTCTGCTTTATATTTCGTTCAGTTAGTATACAAAGCTTCATGAATAATATATGGGATATTTTGAGTACTAGCGGTTTATTTTTCGGTTTGGAGGCAACTTTGTAAAAAAAATTTCTGTTGAGACAATTTTATGCAATCATGTTTATGCCGAACATAGTAGTTAGCGGCAATCCTCAATTTAAACATATATTTATTAAAAAAGGTAATTTGCGGTATTATTGTTGTAACAGATGATCAAGTTAAGCCATTTGAGGTATCATCGGCCCTTAAGGAAATAACTTTGGCTAGAATCTGTACTATCTGCGTACAACTGTGGTAACTGGTAATATAATGACGCTACATGAAAATGTGTTGAACCACTTTTAGAATACTAAACTATAATAGTTGGCTCGCCTCGCCGCGACGCGACGTGTCTCTCGCTGCGGGAGAGGTACTCTCTGGCCACTCAGGCACGGACATAAAGGGAACGAGAACTCTATGTAATAATGAGAGTGGTTAGTGAGAAATGCGAAGGAACCCGAGATGGAGTGCGGCGGAGGCCGAGGCGAGCGCGGTCCTCTCGACTTCGAGTTGATTCGACTCGGTTTCATAATGCGAGCGAGCGGTTTCTAAGAAGTGCGTTCATTGCTAGAATCGAATATTATTCCATGAAATGGCACAGCTTACCATTGGCTGTGATCTCATACGGCGGAAGTGATTATTGCTTCGTTACGTTACACTCCACTACATAATAATATTTTATTCGAGATTTTTTTTTCTATCTTTTTTTTAGACATAAATGGATTGTGTTATGTAAATATTAGTATGTATTATTTCAGCAAGTGATGTCACACTGCGTCGTGTCATCGTGTGCAAACGCATACACACAAACCGCAACGTAAACTCAACGTTTATATATAAGTATAAGTATATTTACCTCCTCTCTGTACACCACGTCCAATACATAACAGATGTCATCATTTATCATACTTTATATTTAGATAATCGGCGGCGCACGGCGTGGACGTGGCGTGGCATTCGCGTGACGCGGGCATGCTCATGATTGCTGAATAATTAATTAAAACATATAATTGGTGTCATTCCCATCATTTTATAGACGTAGGTAATTTTTATGAATTTGATTTAAATTTTTTTGGAAATATAAATAGGTAGGTACTTTTCTATAGAATATTCATCGAAAATGTGAAACGAAGGGGCCGTGGTTCACAAGGCGTTTCTACAAATTACAAAGAAAAAGACGAAAACTTACATACAGTAGAAGGAAAGTATGAGCTATAATAATATAATCTTTACCTATAATATAAAGAGGAATAATTTGATTTTTTGTTTGTAATGGATAAACTCAAACACTACTCGACCGATTTTAAAAATTCTTCCACCAATATAAAGCGACAGTACCAGCGAGTAACATAGGATATATTATAATTTTAAAAATTCATTTATACCTCATAAAAATGTGGAAAATTTTACACAAATTATAAAAAATTGCCTACACGGGTGCGTTGTTGTGTTTGTCGTATAAAATTACCACGGGTGAAACCGTGGGGCACAGCTAATATTATATAAATACGTTATACGAAATAAGAGAAGACTTTCAAAGAAGTACGAGTATAATTTAAACGAGTAGTAGGTACCTACAAAAATAGATACTCCTATTTTCCATTGTATTAGCTAGAACATCTACCATAGCATATACTAGATGTGCCCGCGGTTTCGCTCACGAGAACTATAGAATGCCCAAGTGAATCTTGCTCCCCCGCTACCGGCTATTTTAAAAACAAAAATGCTTATTGTGAGTGTTCATTAGAAGATACACGTATACTCTCAGTAACTTTTTTGTAGGTTTTTTTTAATGCCTACAATTATGTAGTACATTAATTTGCTATATTTCTTATGGTTTACTCGGCGTGAGCCATTTAAGCGCCCGAATTGTTTCACCATCACCAGTTTTTATTTTTATTTGTGCGGTACCTTAACTCTTTTTCTTAAATAAAAATAGCCTAAGCTATTCCCTATAACATCATGTAATGTATCTTTCTCTATTGTCGGCTCTTAGACGCGCATGTCCACGCACTCCCGCCGCTCACAGCTGACTGACTGTTTTGCGACCACATGTGCACTAGAAATGACCTAATGCTTCCCTCTCTTTCACTCACAGACACTATACATCAGCTATCTATCAGTGAAAGTTCCGTCAAAATCGGTCCAACCGTTTCGGAGGTTACCCGGAACAAACAGACAGACAGACAAAAATTTTAAAAATGGGTGTTTTGTTATAGGTATCATATATACTTTGATATGCATTTAGTAAAAAACTGTTATTTTGACATTACAAACAGACACTTCAATTTTATCAATTGTATAGATGTATAATATATTATGTACCTGTATGACGAGATGTTTGACTAAAATCAACGCGAGGTTCTGGTTTATTAACCGTCTAAATAAAATAAGGTCGTGTGTAATGATGCTCTTCACTGAACTGAATGGAGGATTCTGAATACCGACCCAGCTCCGCGCTAAACGATTTATAGTTGACTGAATAATTATTATCGCATCCATTTGGTGCGTACGATTCATGTACTTTGTACCCCAGTGGAACTTCCTCGGCGTGAAACCGATTTGAAAAGTCATCAGCGGCTCAGGCTAACAGTAAGGTCAGAGAGAAAAAAAAAATGGAACTTAACATTGCATACCGGTAATCTACACAAATTAATAAAATTGTAGTGTTTATTTATAATGTCAAAATAACAACTTCTTGCTAAATAGATATAGAAGTATTTAAAGTACTTACAAGAAAAAAAAACATTTTTAAAATGTTTGCCTGTCTGCCTATCAGTTCCGGGTAATCTCCGAAACGGATAGGCCGATTTTGACGGGACTTTCACTAGTAGATAGTTGACGTTATAAATTGTAACTCAAGCTATGTACTTTTATTTTAGAAAAAGAATGAAGGTTTCGCGCAAATAATAGTTGGGTGAATCAATTCGGGCGCGTAAACAGCTTGCACTGAGTAAACCATAAGTCAGGGAGAGCATGTGATCTGGTGGGATCCCATTTACAGACAACACGATTCATGATCCTTATGACATCGTTGAGAAGAAATATTATCGAGAATGTTCACCGACACACCAGGAGTGGCGTGGTGACGGAGAGATGTCAGCTAACTGCGGATATATCCACCCGGTGCTCGGTCGCGGTTCTACAATGTGACGCATCGAAGTGTACATATGGTGTTCTGTTGCCTATCGCTAGTGACTGACAGTACAGTAGCTAATACGCTAGTAGGTACAATGATATAGGACGATAGAGACTTCTGTACGTCTGTGCGTCTGTACAGCGCGGCGCGGCGCGGCGCGGCGGCGAGGCGAAGCGCTAACACAAAACCAATTCTACGAATCATGTATACGTTTACTCCAAATAGTTGACAAAAGTAAATACTCGGTAAAATATATAAAATAATCCTTAGAAAGTAGGTATTGGGCAAACTGAACATAATATTACTTGGAAAAGTGAAACCGTACATCACTACTTCATAGTACAAAGGTGCCGTGAGACTTAGCACGTGCTCGAATTTCTTTAGTTTAAATGTATATTTAGATCCGTCAGGTGGAGCTGTTGAGGCTGCAAGTCTGCCGGTCGACTTCACTCTATTATAAAGTACTGATCAGAACTGTAAACATTAATGTTATTTAAATAAATATTTAGAAATACATAGTTTTATTACTGTATTTATTATTTACTTTTATTTATAAATTACGACAAATTGACGTCACTGTTCCTTAAGGTAAGCGCGACAGTACAATCCTAACACAACACGAACTACCCACAGATGATAGATAATCCATCGAGGGTCGACACTCTCATAATATAAATTGTAATAATATAATTGGACATGTGAAAGCGAGTCACTATGACTAACATTTCATCACACGCATGGTGGTCGCGCCAAGCGCCCCCTGCTCCGCGCCCGGTTTCAGCATTATATTCCAAACTGTCGGTACATTCACTGACAGATGCTGTCAGCACCGGCGACACCGACACGCACTCTCCTTGCTAACGATGCGGTCACACGCGGACACTTCCGAGTATATAACCACATCATCCCAATGTAGCCTATGTGTATATGTGGGTATAGATAATGGACCATCTGCAGGAATGCCTCGCGTGTAAGCTGTTCCTGTGGCTTCTACATACTCATAATATTGTACTTGTTGTGATATCTAAAAGTTCCAGTCATTTCTAGAATGTTTGTTTCAAAATAGTATTAATAATCTTTATACGTTGTGTGCATTACCGGTGCGGCGGACGCGGCGAACGCGGCGCAGCGCGGTTACTATTTGTACTAGCTGTTCCTGTGGCTTCTACATACTCATAATATTGTATTTGTTGTGATATCTAAAAGTTTCAGTCATTTCTAGAATGTTTGTTTCAAAATAGTATTAATAATCTTTATACGTTGTGTGCATTACCGGTGCGGCGGACGCGGCGGACGTGGCGAACGCGGCGCAGCGCGGTTACTATTTGTACTAGCTGTTCCTGTGGCTTCTACATACTCATAATATTGTATTTGTTGTGATATCTAAAAGTTTCAGTCATTTCTAGAATGTTTGTTTCAAAATAGTATTAATAATCTTTATACGTTGTGTGCATTACCGGTGCGGCGGACGCGGCGGACGTGGCGAACGCGGCGCAGCGCGGTTACTATTTGTACTAGCTGTTCCTGTGGCTTCTACATACTCATAATATTGTATTTGTTGTGATATCTAAAAGTTTCAGTCATTTCTAGAATGTTTGTTTCAAAATAGTATTAATAATCTTTATACGTTGTGTGCATTACCGGTGCGGCGGACGCGGCGGACGTGGCGAACGCGGCGCAGCGCGGTTACTATTTGTACTAGCTGTTCCTGTGGCTTCTACATACTCATAATATTGTATTTGTTGTGATATCTAAAAGTTTCAGTCATTTCTAGAATGTTTGTTTCAAAATAGTATTAATAATCTTTATACGTTGTGTGCATTACCGGTGCGGCGGACGCGGCGGACGTGGCGAACGCGGCGCAGCGCGGTTACTATTTGTACTAGCTGTTCCTGTGGCTTCTACATACTCATAATATTGTATTTGTTGTGATATCTAAAAGTTTCAGTCATTTCTAGAATGTTTGTTTCAAAATAGTATTAATAATCTTTATACGTTGTGTGCATTACCGGTGCGGCGGACGCGGCGGACGTGGCGAACGCGGCGCAGCGCGGTTACTATTTGTACTAGCTGTTCCTGTGGCTTCTACATACTCATAATATTGTATTTGTTGTGATATCTAAAAGTTTCAGTCATTTCTAGAATGTTTGTTTCAAAATAGTATTAATAATCTTTATACGTTGTGTGCATTACCGGTGCGGCGGACGCGGCGGACGTGGCGAACGCGGCGCAGCGCGGTTACTATTTGTACTAGCTGTTCCTGTGGCTTCTACATACTCATAATATTGTATTTGTTGTGATATCTAAAAGTTTCCGTCATTTCTAGAATGTTTGTTTCAAAATAGTATTAATAATCTTTATACGTTGTGTGCATTACCGGTGCGGCGGACGCGGCGGACGTGGCGAACGCGGCGCAGCGCGGTTACTATTTGTACTAGCTGTTCCTGTGGCTTCTACATACTCATAATATTGTATTTGTTGTGATATCTAAAAGTTTCAGTCATTTCTAGAATGTTTGTTTCAAAATAGTATTAATAATCTTTATACGTTGTGTGCATTACCGGTGCGGCGGACGCGGCGGACGTGGCGAACGCGGCGCAGCGCGGTTACTATTTGTACTAGCTGTTCCTGTGGCTTTGCTATATAATCACCTATCTACCAGTGAAAGTCCCGTCAGAATCGGTCCAACCGTTCCAGATATTACCTGGAACAAACAGACATACAGACAAAAATTCTAAAAATGGGTTTTTAGTTATAGGTATCGTATATATATACATTAATATGCATTTAGTAAAAAGCTGTTATTTTGAGATTACAAACAGACAATTCAATTTTATTAATTGTATAGATTAGAATGGTGTATTATTTAACAAAGTATGGGATCTCAGAAGTAAATCTGAGTGCTTGTGGTTACCACGTTGGTGGTCTTCCTCCGTCCAATCACAGGTTGAAACAAATGCACGAAGCTCGCGTGTTTATGTCCGGTCTCCGGTTTTTGTGTACATAAGGAATACACATCCACAGAATAGATAAGTACAAAAAGACAGCTCCGGCCGACCTTGAATTTGATTACTTACGCTCAACTGTAGCACTAGGGCTGACATCTACGATATTCTGTGATAATTTCATTTGGAATTTTCAATAGAAAATAACAATACAATAAAACTGAAGTATTGTTTGTAATGTCAAAATAACAGCTTTTTAATGAATGCACATGAAAGTACGAGGTGTGTCCCAAAATTATCCGACCTTTGCCCATAACATTCGAGTGACGTTTATAAAGTACGAGGGTAACAAGTAACTTTACACATTATCGTCAGCTAACATAACAACTGACGAGATTTGTTACGTCGAGCACAGCGTGTCTTTACGTAGATTGTTGATTTCGCGATCTTCGGATTTTGCACCCGGGCGCAGAGTCTAGCATACTAGCACAACCCTGAGTAACACTGTAGCCCACGCAAGCAGAGCCGAGTTAGTTATTTAATTTATTATTCGATAATCATAGGTATAGTTTTAGTGAAGACAGAATGGTGATACCGCTCGCACTCGCAATGCGCAAGTCAATTTAGCTCTTTATTACTATTAACATTATATAAAAAGTATATCTTCAATTACTCGAAGTATCGTCGATACACTTTTGCCTTTTTAATATAACTTCATTGACGCATCTGCTATAAAAATCCTTATCACGGGAATTGATACTCTTTAAAGGCGTTTTTTCCTGTGTATAAAGTTATTGAAATTCCGAAATAAATGGAAACAATGTGAACACATTTATGTCAATGTGATATCTAAATGACATCGAGCAATATCACGCGTGATGTAACAAAAATTACTCAGTAATAAGTTAGAAATGACTTATTATTTCGCTATTTTTATCTAAATAGGCTGGTGTAACAGATTTGATATATCTGCGACGTACTTTTCACATCCGTTTAATATATTCATAATGTGGGAAATTACAACCGTAACACCATTTTCATAAAAATATTTTGGCGGTAGTCTTTTTTTTTTTTAGATCTGACTACACTCAGCCGCGAAAGTTATTTGGATGACTCGCACGAGAGTGCCAAAATGGCCGGACCTCGGCTCGGGCGGTCGTCGCGTTCGCAATTAAGGCGCAATCTAATCGAATCCCTTCTCCTACGATTCGACACGGTAATGAGTCGATAAAGTGAAATCTTTTAAATCGACTAAATTTTCAAGATACTGCTGAAGTAACTATGAACAAAATCCGCACTTGCATATCAGAATCACTCAATAGTCATTCTAATATACTGTCAATATATAATATACAGTCAATACTGGAGGTACTTCGGCAGATGAACGAATTGGTGAGTTCATGTTACTTATAGGAGTTAATAATTGGTTCATTATAAAAACCCCTTTGTATTCAATGTATCGACAAAGCCCCTGCGACTTTTGACTATTCCCAAAATTAAAAAATGCTGCTCAAAGGACGCCGCGCGCCGGTTCGATGACAGAGAGACGGTTGAAACGAACACAACGCGTGCTCTCATGGCCATTCCGAAAACCGATTACCAGAACTGCATCAGGATGTGGAAGCACCGATGTGAGCGTCTTGTTCAGTCGAAAGGGGGACTACTTCAAAGGATGCCAAGAGCCGGATGACCTAAAATAATGCCGGTGCGAAGTTATAGATACATGTCCGATAATTTTGGGACACATTAGTATGTATGATGGATAAACAAAAAAAAACCGAATTTTAAAATTTTTGTTTGTCTGTTTGTTCAGGGTAATCTCCGAAACGGTTTGACCGATTTGACGGGATTTTCACTAGTAGATAGCTGATGTTTTAAGGAGTAACTTAGGCTACTTTTATTTTAGAAAAAAAAAACTGGTCATGGTGAATCAATTCGGGCGTTTAAATGGCTTACACTGAGTAAACCTTAAGCGATATAGCAAATTAATATACTACATAATTGTAGACATTAAAGTCAGCGAGAGTATATGTATATCTTTGAAAGAACACCCACAATAAGTATTTTTGTCTTTAAAATAACCGGGACCGGGGGAGCAAGATTCACTCGTGTGCCCGATCGATGGCATTTTATAGTCCGCGTGAGCGAGACCGCGGGCACAGCTACCTTCTAAACAATAATTTAAGCGCATTTATTTTTAATAAATATTATAAAAACATTGGATTTAAAAGGAAATTACTTTCGGTTTTAGGTAATCTCCTAAGTATCACATACAAAATAATAATTACGTAGTATATCGCGTGACGCGTGACGTGTGACGTGTGACGTGTGACGTGTGACGTGTGCACAGACACTCGCGACTGGCGTTTGACTGACTTCATAAGAGATCTTCGTTTTTTTTGAAGGGAAACTTTTTACGGATCAAACGCGTCGCGAAGATGTGAAACCTTTTGAAAGAGAGAGCGATTGCGACTGTTTGAGAGAGAGTGAGAAAGGGTGAACGTAGTATGAAGTACGTAGCCATGGAGGCAATGTGTAAACAGTGAGTTAAATTTATAAATAAAAATTTTGTGATAAATTTTTAAATCATCCTATACTAAGCAGTTGTTCAGAGTAAATAATATATTTTTGTTAATAAACAATTTTTTATGTTAATTCGTATGAAGGTTAGGAATTTTTAATATTAGGTATTTACCTATGAAATTGCCGTTTTGTATAAAAAAATTTAAACGGTTTTTTAATGTCTTTTTTATTTGTATTAATCGAAGTAATCACCCATACAATCAATGCATCTTTGCCAGCGCAGTAGCAGTTTATTGATGCCCTTCTTAAAGAAATCAGCTGGACGGGAAGCAACAAATTCTTCAAAGGCATTTTGTACTGCCTCTTGTGTATTGAATTTTTCCCCCGCCAAGGAGTTATCCAAATTCTGGAAAAAGTAGTAGTCTGTAGGCGCAAGGTCTGGTGAGTAGGGCGGATGACGGAGAACTTCCAACCCCAGTTCTTGCCACTTGGAGACCGTCTGCTGTGCAGTATGAGGTCGCGCGTTGTCGTGCAGGAGCAGCGGAGACAAGCGATTGACCAGTGCTGGTTGGAGATGTGCCAGCTTCTCCATCATTGTGTTCAGTTTTTCACAGTACACATCTGCAGTAATGCTCATCCCGTTTGGTAAGAAGCTGTGATGAATCACACCGGCGCTAGACCACCAAACAGTGACCATCGCTTTTCTAGGGTTAAGTTTTCGTTTAGGGCATTGTTTAGGTGCTGAACCAGGATCCAACCAACTTGCTGAGCGCTTACGGTTATCAAACAGAATCCATTTTTCATCGCAGGTAACAATGCGGTTCAAAATTCCTTCATTTGTGTGTCTGTCTGTTTGTGCAAGGCACGTCTCGATACATACTTCGCGCTGGCGATCATTGAGTTCGTGGGGCACTCATTTGTCAAGCTTTTTTACCTTGCTTATTTGACGCAAATGGACCAATATTGTTTTGACGCTAACGTCTAAAGCTGCTGCTAATTCAGCCGTAAATTGTGTATCATCAGCTTCCACAATCGCCTTTAATTCGTCATTGTCGACCAAAGTCTTCGGACGACCGCGAGGTTCATTTTTCAGGTCGAAATTCCCAGAACGGAAGCGAGCAAACCACTATCAGGTGGTGCGTTGGTCTGTAGTGTTAGCTCCGTAAACGTCGTTGATGTTGCGTGCCGCTTGTGCCGCGTTGCTGCCACGACGGTACTCATATTCCATAATTACTCGAATTTTTAACGTATCCATGATGACAAAAAAGATTGAAATGCGATGAAAATGTAACACTAATCAATAAACAAATGACTACTTTTGGAAAAAGAATTCCATGTTTTTAAAATAAAATTAATTTGAAATTAGAATTCTTAGCCAAACAAAAATTATTTTGATTTGAAATGGCCAGTACTGCAGAACGGCAATTCCATAGGTAAATACCTATTATTTACTGTTAAAAGTATTTTGAATTTCGCGCCTTTTAATGTCGACTCGCACTTGACGTATTACAATTATGTTTGCTCTCTTCTGTTTTGTGACATCATAGCGTTAAGTCTGTAAATTATAATAAAGTGGTTACACAGTGTTTTATCATTTCATTTAATAAATAACATGATGTGGCATTTTAATTTGTCACTCGTCATTTAAGAATTTAACATAATTAATATTTAAATGACAATTAAATTTATGAAATTCCTAACATATCTTCCTTTTTCACTCCCTCTAAGTCTCGGAAATCTAAAGCTTTAGATTAGTATAATTATAAACGAGATTTAAAAATTTGTTTGTCAAAGAAGTTTCACTTCTGACTTGTGTACTTTGTACGCGAGCACATTTTCTTTTTTCTGATTGACTATACTGTTAGCCTCAGGGGTTCTATTCAAAACAGAGCCGCTGATGACTATTACAGCTTCACCGGACTTGGGAGATCCTCGTGCGTACTCGTTTATATTTATGTACATTCGCCTTTATCGCTCGTTGTATGGAGCTGGCTTTCTGTACCTGTCTATTTTGTGACACATTAAAGGAAATATAGTTTATACCTGAGAATGCGGGCGCGGGGGCGGGAGCGGGCGCGGGTGCGGGGTGCGGGGCGCGGGGCGTACTCGTGCTTGCCGTGTTATTGTAATTTTACTTAAAGAAAAGAGGACAAAACACTCGGATGAATATAATGCAGTGTCGTTCAGTTTATCTTTCTAGTTCATTGTGTTGTTGTATTTAGTTGAAATGGACTGGAAGGGGGTGAAGTGCGTGAGGGGGGAGCGGTTCGCGAATTCATACGCTAATCACCTGGTGTTGGCTGCTGGTGAGTAACGGTTGCTAACTAATTACAACGCTTCTAATGTTCAATCTGCAGTGATGCTAGTGTACAGTACGGCAACTTTATAATACACGTTTAACTATTTGTTCTCCTTTATATGCACGTGCATTTTATGATCCACAGTGGTCTTTTATAACTATATTTATAATGTATGACACAAAAATTAGAGGTGGACGAATATGAGATAAACTAATGTAATCATTTGATTATAATGATGTCTCGAGTATCTCGATTATAACCATTAGTAACTACTAATATTAGTAGTTTGATTATGAGTGATCATTCATAATCGAATTACAAATAATGATCATTCATAATGGAGTCTTTGATGTATTACCCAGAGGTGGACGAGAGTGGAAAACTAAAAAAAAGGTCGCGCAGACGTAAATAAAGTTTTTTACAAGAACATATAATATTCACTATGATTATGATCACTCATAATCGAAGTACCTGGGCTACTAAACGAACCAAACGACCTTTTTTTAGCTTTCCACTCTCGCCCACCTCTGGGTAATAGATCTTATGAATGATGATTGATATTCGTAATTAGGTTACGAATTATTATTCATAATAGAAATATTTTGATTATGTAAATCATTCATAATCGCCCACTTCTAACTAAAATATTTTTTCTTTTATTATTATTTATTTAAATATTTTTTAATTATTTAGTTTAAAGTCTAAATATCTAAATAAGAACCTTATTTTTAAAACAAATATGAGTATGAACATGCGTTTTATAACATAATTATTGTTTTATTTTCTTCTAAATTTCAAGGTGTAATATAATTAATTTAAAAACAAAAAATATATACATTTAAGATATCATAAGAAATATATGGAAATCTTTATAAATAAAATGTTCGTGCTAACTATTCTATTTTATAATTCGCTGTATGTGACAGGTTAACCTTTGATAGAGCGAATTAATTACAAGTTGTGATACTGTACACTGCGCTCTTGGTGGTCAGTTAGAGGATTTGCTGTAACTACTTTGGAACGAACAATGATATTTATAATGGTATTTATGTTTCAGTATAGAAACTGTGTGTGAACAAACAAACTAAGCTGCGGGTATGTACGTACATGTAGGTACATATCAGCTCAGCATTGTGGGGGCCAGATGGCACCGATATCATTTTAGGTGCAGTTGAATATAAAAAATATTCCCATATTAAATATTTTGTTATTTAATCAAATTTGCTCCTTTTCTACTTTAATAGCAATAATTCCCTATTTCCTTAAGATACAGTAATGAATTATACCATTATGAAATCTATTCAAAACCGATATTATTTTAAAATTATTGGTCATTCATGTTTTCATACATTTTTTTATACCCAAGAAGCTTAAACTTTGTAAAAAAAAATATCTTAGCAAATTTATCACAGAAAAATTAATTCAATTTTTTTTTAATGGTACCATAGCTAGTCAATCTATTTACTGCTTATCGATTGGTATAGTTAGCGTATAATAATAGATCAACAAAAAACCGATAGAATTCAGTCATTTGTGGTAGCAGTGTACAAGAATGTAAAACAAGGTAAAAAATTGTAGTTATATAATTTAAAAAATCATATCTTAGGTACTACTTAGGATATATTTTGTTTCGCATTTTTTTCTGAACGGCCATAAGTTCTGCTATAAGCCATTTCAAGGTTATCCATTCATTACCGGACACCCTGTATATGGTAATACAAGTATCTATAGACTACGGTAGCCGCTTACAATCAGGTGAGCTGTATGCTTGTTTGGCACGTTACTTGTTTTAAATATAATTTTGTCTCTTCTGCAATAAGCGACCTCGTTTTGAATTGTTTATTGTATACAAGTATGTTAGGTCATCCGTCATGTGCAAGGTGGTGTGGTGTGGTAAAGCGGTTGCTCAAGTTAAAATATCTAACGTTAGCACAACTTTGAAGAGAGATTTGGAGCCGAGTTGAAACTCACGTCTCGTTCTATGCACGTTTCGTGTACTTATGTACTTATTGTGAATTCAGTTCGCTTATGAGTTGTGCACAACTATATGACTTAGATATATTTAAGTTAATACACAATACTTGCATACGTAACCAATCGAAACTCATGATTAGGCTATTTACAACTAAATTGTTGTCTATCAATCTGTTGTGTGTCAGTATTCAAAGAAAAACTATTCCACTTTACTCATACTAAATAAACGGTCATGAAAAACATTAATACTGTTATTAAAAAAATTGTAATAACTTTACAATAAGCGCATAACAATCCAAACCCAGTGGCTTGTGTGGCCACCACCGACAGATCAACGATCTATCGTCACTGTGACGCTATGAACTCATTATAATACTATGTGAACATGTGTAGATCAATCAGCTGTTTTACCCACATTTTGCCGTCCCTGGTATTTTTGTTATAAATAAGCATAGAATTATGAACTCGGCGTGTTAGAGTATAGAACCAGAACAACGGTCTCGCCTGTCTTACCACCTATACATGAATTTTTCATGTATGTCTTCCCCGACGCCTGTACCTACGCTCAGTCTGTTCACGCATTTCTTCCAGTGCTTATCTCTGTCAAAATTATACTTTTACGAAACAAAATGTCTAATTGTGCAGTGAAAACTTGTAAAAACCATTATAGAAAGAAAAACTTGAAATCCAGTGGTATCTCTTTTCATGTGTAAGTACTCATGGAATATTATTTTGCGTCAAAATAATTATTAATTAGATGACACGCCGCCATGGCAGTTCAGTTTACTCGAGACGCTGTAGTGTTGTGCCTACTCTTGATTGTATCGAGTGACTATTACCGCATTTTATGAATATAGACTAGGTCCTACCTTATTTAATTAATATTGTTTCTTTTAAGTATGATTCTAAATATAATTTCTTTCTAAATATTCATTAGTAAAGAATATTAATTTGTCCTATCACAATATTTAGTACCTAATATAATGTTTTCGATATTGTAATGACAATATATGATATTTAAGTTATTTGAATTAGTATGAATATAATTTATTTACTTATATATTTTTAGAAATTTACTCAGTGAAAATTTTTGTGATCTTGCAGCTTTCCTAAAGACCCAAAGACAAAAGAGAAATGGATAGATGTAGTTCGTAGAGATGGATGGTTTCCAGGGCCTCGAACTACAATATGTTCTCAGTATTTTGAGGAATCATGTTTTGATTTGAGCAAGAAAAGGCAATATTTATTACCAAATGCAGTACCTACGTTAAAAGTTGATGTGAGAAATGTTATAAAAATATTGTATAATTAATATTGTCATTAATTTTTCATGGTTAGTGTCACTATAAAACTATACTTACTTTAATTTTTATTGTATTTATTTTAGATTGAGGAAACTGTACAAGAAAATGAAATTGAAATGGATGTTGATGTCACTGCTAGTTTTGTACCAGATATGATTATTGATTCTCCTCGCAAAAAAAACTAAAATCACGTATAGAATGCCTGGAACGTATATCGTATCAACGTTTATTAAAAATAAAACGCCTACAGTGCCATCAAAGGCGTTTGAAGCGTAAATTATTTCGCATGGAGGATTTACTTCAAGACTTGAAAAAGAAAGATTTAATGAACAAAACCGATGTTCATATATTAAGCGGAATCAATATCTCAAGTGCTGAAATAATTAAGAGACAGTTTATTAAAAGTAAAAATCTTCCCAATGAAAAGAAATACTCGGAAATCTTAGGAAAAGAGACAGACTTACAATAAATTAATTTTATTTGAAGGTTCTTGAAAAATGTTTTAACTTTTTGTTATTATATATATTATGTATTTAGTGATTAAGATAATTATGTTATCATTATTATAATAAACAAGTAAAATAACCATTTGTCGAAGTTATTTTTAACACCAACGAATATATCGATATAATGTCCGTACCGGCGGACAACGCACATCACTTTAGAGATAAGGGACAAACCATGCCCTACCCCGTGCCCTTCCTTACACCCGCGTAAATGAATCGCATTGTTTCGATACTTATAACAAGTTTTGCACTCTCTAGGTACAGTGAGCGGACTTTATTACTCTATGTAAATAAGTACTAACTGATATTATTCGTACACAAAAGTAACATCACAATTGTATCTAAGACAACTAGGCACAACGGGAAACTTGACTGCGCTCTCAATAATTGTTTCTATTAAAATATCAAGGTAGATAACTCATGATCCAGAATATCCGTTCCATACAAAGTATTACTTTTCGAAAACCGCATTTTATTATATATTTTACTATAGAATAACGTCTTATTCTAAAGTCGTCTTAAAGTGTCGTACACTTTATACTTTATCATGTGTAATACAAAATAGCAAAAACGCGGAACACTTTTAAAAAAAAAAAAACTTTTATCCCTGACGACATGCGTATATTGAATTACCTTCAAGAATTTGGGCAGAAAACACGTACATGGTTTTTTTTCCTAAGTGGCATCCATTCTGTTTGCCTTGAGTCGCAGGACCCGCGGCGCGGCTGGACGCGACTTCACTCTAAAAGATAATTTAAACAGAATAAACAAAAAGTAATTTTTTTACCTTAAACAACCTCTACACAGTTTGGATATATTGATTGATTGACTCGTGTATATTATCTAATATTGTAGTTGTTTAGCCGGGCGGCTGTACAACTGCAATATGTCGGAGGCCCCGGTTGTTCTCTGATTTAGAACATAAATAGTTTTAAACCGAGCACGAACCTGTCAATCATAATCTAAACTTGCATTCTATTCGAGTGGATTTATATAAGCAAATTGCATGTTATTGTTCTGAGAGGATCTCAGCGATCTCAGCGCTCTCAGCGCTCTCAGCGCTCTCAGCGCTCTCAGCGCTCTCAGCGCTCTCAGCGCTCTCAGCGTACCCGCGGACACCACTCAGTACTCAATTGACAGAGTATGAACTATTAGGCGAGCAGGAAGTACCCATATATACTGTGAGAGCACGTTCACCTTCAATTGTAGATATATTATTTACATTTTTATATACAGTAAAAGCCGTCACAGGACGTCCCGCGCCCCGCGCCTCGCGCCCGACATATGTGAAGTAATATTAAAAAAGGTTTGTGTATGTGTGTGTGTGTGCGACTTGATACTGACTGTACCAGTACCTACGCAAAAGAAAGTCGCTGTGAAGATGTTTATTTTTCGACTGTGTATACAAGTCGAGCGAGTTAATTTGATACCCAGCTTGAGGCAACGTCACGCGTCGTCTCTCCAAGCGAGGTGTCAAGTTAACTCGCTCGACTTGTGGTCGGCGGTGGTCGCGATCCCAAACAGCCGCTTTTAGTCTATCTGTGTTTTAACATGAAACTTTGAACTTATCCAGTTTGTCTATTTAAAAAAACGAACTTGGCTCCAGACCGCGAACGTTGACTAAAGCGTCGCCACACAAATCTACGTCATCAGCCGCAAACATTGGGGTCCGACAATTGATCTGACCCGCTGCATTAGATGTTTCACATCCAAACGAACTAGTATAAAATCCAGTTGATTTTCTGATTGCAGACTGTTCATGACAGTCTAACAATGCTGTCAACAGATGTCGCCGGAGTACAATTACCTCGCGCCATTATTGTGTCGACTGAAATTTGTGACGTCTCCTGAATAAAATTTATTTTTTACACTGGATCACACAGCGCATTGGCAAGTACAAATTGTTTTATTTTAACCACCTGCTTCATTGCAAAACTGAGCTATATCACTATTCTGGTCGTCCCAATTGCTGGACATTTTTGGTCCTTCGAGCCGGATCCTAGCTCAGCCTAGGGACTTGAGACGACACCCGGACCCCTGGACACTTGAAGGCAGCCGTGGATTCTGCAGCAAAGGAGCAGCCAAGCAGCGGGTGAACAGAGCAACCGGTCAACAGAGCAGCCAAGCAGCGGGTCATCAGACGTCATAGCTGCGGTCCAGTCCAAAACACAACCGTGGATTTGAGTGAGTGCAGTGTAAATTAGTGAGTACAATTTTCGACTCTCTCGTCAATAGTTCTTCAGTATTAACTTCAGTAAAAATTTGCAAGATTATTTATAACATAGAAAAATTTACATTTTGATTTTAAGAACTTAGTATTTATTATATTGTGGTATTTGTTCTCTTGAACACTTTGTTAAATTTGAAATAATTTACTTTTTGATTTTAAGTTCTTAGTATTTATTTATATTGTGGTATTTGTTCTCTTGACCACTTTGTTAAATTTGAAATAATTTACATTTTGATTTTAAGAACTTAGTATTTATTTATATTGTGGTATTTGTTCTCTTAAACACTTTGTTAAATTTGAAATAATTTTGTATTTTAGTTTTCAACTTAGTAATTTTTTTTCTGAAATCAGAGTTAGTCCACATTGAGTGATTTGATTTCATATATTTTAGTAGTTGATAACAGTTTACTTTAATTATTCAAAATGGAAGGTTTAATTAAAGTTCAACAAGACATTAAAAATGGTATAGAAAAAAGTATGAGCAATTTTAAGAAAAGTCCAAAGGACAGATTAACTTATGAATATTTAGAAACTAGATTAGAAAATTTAGAGAAACAGTGGACTTCCTTTATAAATAATAATACAAAATTATATGAAAAGTATGAGAACATAGAAAGTTCAATTTATGAGTCCGAAAATATGTATTATGAGACCGAGGAGTCCTTTATAAATTATAAATCATTAATAAAAAGCATTATTAACACTAAGCACCCAGTATTAGATAAAAATGAACCGATAGGCAAGGGTTCCACAGGCATACCACAATCGGTAAAATTGCCGAAAATTTCAATTCCTGTTTTTTCCCGGGAAATATTCCGAATGGCCTACATTTCGGGATTTGTTTAGGTCATTAGTACACCATAATAGTGTATTAGATAACGTAGAAAAATTACATTACCTAAAAGGGTTGTTAGTCGGAGAGGCAGAACAGTTAATCCGACATACACCGGTCACTGAAGCAAATCATGGGGAATGTTTGTTGCAATTAGAGAGTCGATATAATAATACAAGATATCTTAGTAATTGTATTTTTAAAAGATTTTTCGAGCAAAAAAGGATGAATTCCGAATCGGCTAGTGCGCTTAAGGAACCTTTAGATACAACCACGGACTGCCTTAAGGCCTATAAAAATTTAAATGGTAATGTAAGCTTAGGAGACAGTATGGCATTATACTACATTGTCAATTATAAATTAGATTCGGAATCTCGTAGACAGTGGGAGCTAGAGGTTTTTAACGGGAACTCTGACGATTTGCCAACTTTGAATAAATTTCAAACATTTTTAGAAAATAGATTCCGCGCATTTGAATGCTTAGAGCCCAAACGGGTAGTAGTACACCATGGCAACAATTCAAGAGTTCATAATACAAAATCTTTCTTAGTCACTAGTGGTTCGTTTAAATGTGAGTTTTGTTCAGAAGGCCATAAGTTATGTTTTTGTAAAAAATTCTCGAAACAAAACGTAGATTTTCGTCGTGAGTATGTTCGAAAACACAACATCTGCTTCAATTGTTTGGGTAGTAATCACACCGTTTATTCTTGTAAGAAAGCCACAACTTGCCGAATATGCAATAAAAAGCACCACTCATTACTACACCCTGAGACTCCAATAGAAACAGTACATCATCCCTTCAGTCAAGCGCCTGTGGAAGCTACTAAATCATCGCCTGGTGCTTCCCATATAGCGTCTTGTACATCAACTGGTAAAACCAACAAAAGCAGTCAAGTTTTACTCGCCACAGCGCTAGTAAAAGCAAAATCTGGACTGGGGAATTTCAAGTCGTTCGTGCTTTACTCGACCAAGGTTCACAAGCGTGTTTCATTACCGAATCAACAGTCCAATATTTAAAACTCAGAAAGAACCCAGTTCAAGGTACCATAACAGGCTTAGGGCATAATAGGTCAATCAAAACAAAGAGTATGGTTAGGTTAACAATACAATCAACAGTACATTCTGAGTTTGAAATTCAACTTAATGCGTATGTTCTAACTAATATTACGTCATATATTCCTCAAAAGAATATAGAATATATAGAGTGGTTAGACATGGCGGAGATGTCTTTAGCTGATCCACAGTTCAACCAACCTAGCAAAATCAATATTTTGCTAGGTGCTGAGATTTACAGCCGTATTCTGCAAGAAGGAATGATTAAGAGTCAATCGGGTACATTGGTCGCACAAAACACCACTCTCGGGTGGATCCTGTCCGGTGTGGTCTGCAATTATGAAAAAGAAATAAATCAAATTAATGTAGACAATGCAATAAATATTAAGGTAATGCATGCACAATTCAATGGAGATGAAATGCTAAAAAGATTCTGGGAAATCGAAGAATGTATATTTACAAAAAAGATACTTACCATTGAAGAACAGTTATGTGAAGATTATTATAAAAATACCACGAAAAGAACAGCTGAGGGTCGTTACATCGTCAAGCTTCCTTTTCGGGATGTAAATCCTGACTGCAAATATGGAAATTCAAGAGATATCGCTGTAACAAGGCTTAAATCATTAGAGAAAAGGTTGGGAAGAAATAAAGCACTAAACGATATATATACTAAAGTGATACAAGAGTACTTAGATTTAGGACACATGCGAATGGTAAATACAGAAGATCAAAAGAAAAACCAAGCGGTATCTCCCACATCACGCCGTCGTAAGGGATGATAAGACCACCACTAAGGTACGCGTCGTCTTCAATGCTTCTGAAAAGAATAAGAAAGGTGTTTCATTAAACGATACTCTTATGGTAGGACCGACTTTACAAGCGGACTTACGGCACATTGTGTTGAAATGGAGAGTATTTCCTATCGCTATTGTATCTGATATAATAAAAATGTATTGACAGGTTCGGATAGCTGAAGAAGACTGTATATTTCAGCGTATTGTTTGGCGTAATGATCCTGTTGAAGAAATCCGGGATTATGAGTTATTGACAGTGACATTTGGAACTGCTTCGGCACCTTATTTGGCTGTCAAAACACTGCATCAGGTAGAGCACAAGATGCAGGGGCAAATTACCCTCTTGCTGCGGATAAAGTTAAAAATAATTTTTATATGGATGACTACATGGCTGGTTGTTATAATATTGAAGCTGGAATAGAGTTGTACAAGCAAACTACGGGTTTGTTAAATGAAGGAGGATTTAAATTACAAAAATGGGACAGTAATAATCCGAATCTAATAGAACAAATTAAGTTAATAGAACGAAAGAACAATACACAAAACAAACGGTGTAATATAAAGTACAAAAAAGACAATACACAAGAAAAAGGGAATATAACCAAGGAAACAAGAGATCAAACTAAGGTAGATAAGCTGAATGAAAATAAATACAATAAAAATAATATAGAAAACAGCTCATCGAAGGACATAAATTTAAAGGACAACATGGAGACTGGAGCTAATCCAGTTCCCGGTACAAAAATTCTAGGAATTAACTGGAATCGTGAAGAAGATAATTTCCATTACACGGTGAATCTTCCTCTCGTAGACGCAGCAGCACTTGTAACAAAAAGATCTGTAATGTCAGATATTGCAAGGTTGTTTGATCCGCTAGGATGGATCTCACCTAGTATTATCACAGCTAAAATAATTATTCAGAAGCTTTGGTTAACAGGTTTAGACTGGGATGAAACATTACCTATAAACTTAGTAAACGAATGGAATACTTATCGTTCTGAGTTATCCCAACTTACCAAAGTACAAATTCCTCGATGGCTAGGTTCTTCATCCCACGATGTAATCACGGAGCTGCACGGATTTTGTGATGCATCGAAATTCGCCTATTCTGCTGTGATTTATTTGCGTTTTATTGACGAAACAGGCAACATCAATGTCTCACTGGTCATGGCCAAAACTAGAGTTGCGCCAATCCGTCAGTTGAGCATACCGCGTCTAGAACTCTCAGGTGCAACGTTGTTGGCAAAACTGCTTAATGAAACGGCAGAAGTGCTTGCTATTTCAAAGGACAATTTGAGAGCATGGACTGTTTCCACGGTAGTACTGGGATGGTTAAATAGTCATCCTAGTAGGTGGAAAACGTTCGTCGGGAATCGAGTAGATGAAATCATTGGTACGGTCAGTCCAGGCCAATAGTTTCATGTGCCCTCAAAGGAACATCCAGCTGATTGTACCTCAGGGGGCATGCCACCAATTTCGCTTGTTTAAATTCAAGGTCAATGAGTGTAGTTAACAGTACAGAACCTAGTGAATTGTTGCCCTTAACGCCCTGTAACTTTTTAGTGGGTGAACCATTAGTTAGCGTTCCGGACTATAACTATAAAACTTAGAATGTCAGTTCACTGTCGCGTTGGCAATTCGTGCAGAAAATGTTGCAAACATTTTGGAAGCGTTGGTCTAACGAATATTTATCTATGATGATTAATCGGTACAAATGGGCATACTGTGAGAGCACGTTCACCTTCAATTGTAGATATATTATTTACATTTTTATATACAGTAAAAGCCGTCACAGGACGTCCCGCGCCCCGCGCCTTGCGCCCGACAGATGTGAAGTAATATTAAAAAAGGTTTGTGTGTGTGTGTGTGCGACTTGATACTGACTGTACCAGTACCTACGCAAAAGAAAGTCGCTGTGAAGATGTTTATTTTTCGACTGTGTATACAAGTCGAGCGAGTTAATTTGATACCCAGCTTGAGGCAACGTCGCGCGTCGTCTCTCCAAGCGAGGTGTCAAGTTAACTCGCTCGACTTGTGGTCGGCGGTGGTCGCGATCCCAAACAGCCGCTTTTAGTCTATCTGTGTTTTAACATGAAACTTTGAACTTATCCAGTTTGTCTATTTAAAAAACGAACTTGGCTCCAGACCGCGAACGTTGGCTAAAGCGTCGCCACACAAATCTACATCATCAGCCGCAAATATTGGGGTCCGACAATTGATCTGACCCGCTGCATTAGATGTTTCACATCAAAACGAACTAGTATAAAATCCAGTTGATTTTCTGATTGCAGACTGTTAATGACAGGTTAACAATGCTGTCAACAGATGTCGCCGGAGTACAATTACCTCGCGCCATTATTGTGTCGACTGAAATTTGTGACGTCTCCTGAATAAAATTTATTTTTTACACTGGATCACACAGCGCATTGGCAAGTACAAATTGTTTTATTTTAACCACCTGCTTCATTGCAAAACTGAGCTATATATCACTATTCTGGTCGTCCCAATTGCTGGACACAGACCATACAGACATACATACATAAATTTCAATCCATTAAACTATAATTGGTAGCTCAGAACAGCTAAAATTGTCTTTCATTCTTTGATTCCTTTTCATCAATATAATAAAAGTGCCATTCCTACTCTCAAGTACGGTGAAAAATTTTGGAATCATCTTCGATACTAAATTATGCTGGGCAAACCAAGTCAAGAAAGTTAGAAGGAAATTTGATGCTTCTATTCATTATCTCATGCGTTTGAAAAACTTTCTACCTATTGAGACAAAGACAGACCTCGTGGCGCAGTGGTAGTAAACCGTACTATTGAACTGAGAGGTCGCGGGTTCGATCCCCCCGCCCATGACGGACTTTTGTGTGATGAGCATAATTGTCAGTTGTGTTTTTTTTTTTTTTTTTTTTTTTTTTTTTTTTTTTTTTTTTTTTTTTTTTTTTTTTTTTTTTTTTTTTAGAACTGACTACACTGTTAACCTTAGGGGCCCTATCCTAAAACAGAGCCGCTGCGGCTTTTACAGCTTCACCGGACTTGGGGGCGAGCGCAGAGGGCACTCAGCCGCGAAAGTTTTGTGGACGACTCGCACGAGGGTGCCAAAGTGGCCGGACCTCGGCTCGGGCGGTCGTCGCGTTCGCAAATAGGTCGCGATCTATTCGAATCCCTACACCTACGATTCGAGCTAACTAAATATACACATAGGCACGTTCCCTTCCTCCTGGGAGGAAGGAAGGAACCGTGCGTATGTGTATTCAATAATCGGAATGTTTCTACACTAACTAGCGCTAACTAACTAGCGTAAAAAAAGAAAAAAAAAGGTCCCTCACAGAACCTATGTACCTGTGTGGTGTGCACGTGTGTATGTTCATACGTGTGTAGTGTTGTATGTAGGTAGCTAAGTGATGCACGTACAGTGTCACTTGTATCGCGCGGGCGGTTGCCTGACCCAAGGGTTTCACACCGAGGAACGGACCTAGGCTTGGGTTACCGCTAGAGAGGGTGGACGTGACGGGTGTGCTGGAGCGAAATTGACCGCCCGCCCTCTGCGGAGAGAACGGTGGTTACGCGGGCGTGGGCGCTGGCACGCTCTGTTTGGAGAGACGGATGTGTAATATTTATTCGAATTTTCGATGTGATCGTCGGGATCAATAAAAATATTGCGCGGCCGGCGTTTGCACCGGATGTCCGTGGGTGCCGGAACATAAGTGGCGGCTGTTTTTATTAACGGATTCGCGTAAGTTCAACGCGGTGTCGAAATACGAACGGGAGATGTCATGTTTCAACGTAAGGCATGTATCGAAGTTAAGCTCCATATCTCTATAAAGATCTACGCTTCGAACATACCACGGGGCCACGTGAGACGATAGAGGAACCTATTCAGTATCGATTGTAACAGTATTGAAACTCGACTCGGACATATGTGCGAACACGGCGCAACTGTATGTTCAAAATTGGTCGAATACACGTCTTAGTTCAGAGCGTGAGCTTATGTCGCGTGGACATTTTAGGTCACCGACACATCAACATTAGGATGCAAACCGCCCAGGACCCACGCGGCAAACAGTTCCTAACATTACGGATGTGGGGTCTAAAACAGAGCCTACTATCTAGGGTCAAACCCCTCAGATATTAGGTCTCTCTTACATACCGGAATCGGATTATCGTAGAGCTTCAAACAGGTTCAAGCTATCCACGGTCAATCTGTAGTTCGAATCCGCATCGAAGTTCAATCTGCAGGCGCTCTTCGAGGGATTAACGTACTATTACGCGCACTCGTTAAACCACTTCCCGAGTGGTCACGGAGCGTTGGACTTTGTGTCTGAGGTGGGATCTAGTTCCTAACTGAGGCATATAAGACAGTATCGTCAGCCGGAGTAGCAATTACCTCGACCGCCGGGAGTCGAGGTAGTGTCGACTGACGTACAGGTTAAATAGGCTAGGAGCCAGGATCGAACCTTGGAACGCCTGAGCGTATTTGACGGGGCGTGGACAATTCACCTTCCACTGGATCAGCGAAAGGCGCGATCTGTTAGCATAGTCGCGAATTATTTTATTTTAACCTATCGCGGACTTCAAAGTTGCATACAACTTGTAGCTATCACTATCCCTCGTGCCAGACCTTATCGAAGGCTTTGGCAACGTCGAAACACAGACCGCAAGTGTACAGACGGGGTTATATAATTCAGCATAAATTAAATGCAACGTGCTCCGTGAAGCGGTGCACTTGATGAGCTGCAAGAATATCTAGCACGGAAACCGAATTGCTCTGTCGATAGAGGTCTTTGATTCCTCTATTACATGACTATGAGACGGTTCAGAAGGATCCGCTCGTACATTTTCCCTAAAGTACTTCAGGAGACTGATCGGGCGATAGCTGTCGGGAAGCGACGCGCTCTTGCCGGGCTTACGGATACCTATGACTATGGCCTTTTTCCAGGCGGCTGGAAATTATGGCAGTGGGCTATGGCTACATTGAAGATGCAGACCAAAAGAGCTATGAGGCGATCGGGAAGAAGTCTAAGTACTTCTATTCCTGATCCCGTCGGGACCTGGTGCGTTTTCGAAGCTTAAGGCTTTCTTACCTAATTGAGACAAGAGACCTCCTCAGACCTGACGTGGCGGACAGGGAGTCTGTAGCGGGGAGCTATCCAGCTCCCGCACGCATCCATCGATACCTCGACGTCGGTATTTGCATCGACACTGTTCGGAGAGCACTGGCTCTCCAAACAAGTGGCGAGGCACTCCGCCTTGTCGCTGCTATATCAGTTGTGTGTTTGGAGGTTAAATATCTATATATGTATGTGGAGAAGAACTATTGCAAAGGGAGGATCCTCCGACCAGACGGGTGCTATGTCTGGCGGGCAGCTGCCCAACGGTTGTGGTCGGGTTCTTGTATATATACTCAATTGAAGAGTTAATTTCTATAGCGCGATGTAGGATGCGTCGTATGTGGCTCGATAGATGTCACTATGTGTCGGTATGTAGATGTCGCTACATATGTTTATCAATTGTTTAGATACCATATTACAAGCTTTGCTTAGTTTGGAATGAAATGGCCGTGTGTGAAATTGTGTCCTTATATTTATATAGATTTCATAGGAAATACTCATCTTGTCCCTCTTCTGGATTATGCAGACGTTGCTTACTTGGACCTCTCAGAAGATATCTTAAATAAACTTGATTGTCTACTCAATAACTGCATCCGTTTCATCTTCCTTCTTCGGAAGTTTGATCGTGTATCTGAATACCGAGCCACGTTGAAATGGCTAACTATTGGGAACGTAGGAATGTAAGAATACTTTGTTTACTTTTCTCCGTACTTAATAATCCCAAATCCTCTAAATATTTAACAGCAGCACGACTAGGACTGTGGAATCCGCTTCCTATCAACACCAAACTGATCAACTTTCATGTACCTATTCACTACGTAGGTTTTACTTGGAGCAATTGAATATTGGCTATATTTTTCTCCTTTTTTTACTAAATACTATGTACACCTTGCATATACTTTTCTCTTGCTTCCCTGGAAGACTGGTAGAGAATGCTTTTTAGCATTACGTCCTCCAATTGTACTTTTTTGTGCAATAAAGAATATAATAATAGTAATACATAGAGTAAAGCGGAATGAGGAATCTATGAAATGAGTTTATTCGGTGACATTTCATTACCCATGAGGAGTAGGCGAGATATGTCGTGCTCGTGCGGCAGCTTGTGATGTTCTCCGTCCCACTTTTTACACTGACCTACATGGTATATCGGAATCCAGCAAGCTGAACGTGGCCCTGGGTGGATCTACTTCGCTGCAGTAATATCCGTGACCATGTTAGTGCCGTCGCAGCCGAATCTTGCACAGGATTCAATACTATTATAAAATTAATATAAAATCCCACGTGTAAGTAACGCGAGCTGGCCAAGCGCCATCAGCTCTGCAGGTCACCGCGGGGAAAATGGTTGTCGTTTGCAAGCTACAAGATTAATCAAGACAATGTTTTGGGAAATCCCATAGCTAGTAGAATAAAATTTAGGTTAGTTTTAAAATTAGAAACAATATCAAAGTAGGTATTTATTGAGGTCTCTAGTTCTAATTACAGAAGTAAATGGTTAACTGTTAAGGTTTAAAAATATTGTTTGTCTTATCTGTCTATTTAGATAGTGTAAAGTAACAAAGTGGTTGGGACGTTGCGATGAATTAGTTATAGTTACACGATAGTGTGTCGTATTGTTTTGTTATTAATGTGATCTAACATTGCATAGAATGCAACGGATAGTTATAGAAATAACTGAAGGTAAGTAATAAACGAAATAGAAGTTGTGCACCGAGCAGCTGTTGCTAGGGCCGCGGTTCCTGCAGTTCTGGTGACCGCTAAGCGATGAATGTCCATGATCAGCAGTAGCGACCGCCACCACCGCCTTCCGGCAAGGAACATCAAGCAACCCTTCAGCTGATGATGACAAGCATCGAAACACATCTCAGTCCGGAGCATCTCTAGTCTGTCATTATAGGTAAGATGTATATCCATGCGATGTAGATTATTAACTTGGTTACAACATTACATATTTCATAATATTCTTGTTACGGATACAATAAATAATGATCAACACAGATTTTATAGTTGTATGGCGGAACTGTAACAGTATATTGTACTGTGTAGGTGGGCGGACGCGGGGGAGAGTGCGGGGGTGTTATGTTACACCGGCAGTGGCGCCGCGCCGACATGTGTCTGTAATTACAAGCAGTATGGCACCTTTGATTACATACACAGTATGTAATTACAACAATTGTAAAGAGCCAGACCGCACAGCCGCGGCTGTTCGTGACACTTCTATTGTATTTATAATTTTGTGTGAATTTTGCCATTTTTAATAAAATATAAAATATAGCAGAGAATAGTGTGCGTTGGGAGGCTGCGACTGAGCCGTTTCAATGTTGATATTTATTGTTCGGTTCGCTACACGCAGTACACGCTACGCATTATACACCGACTCACTAGGCACGCTAGCGGATAATGTATCATTTTTGTAAAGGTCTTACTAGATGAGAGTGCCAGAGTTTGTTTCAGACTTTGCAGGCATGTTTACTGTGTGTGCACGACTAAGCGGACTGAAGGACTAGCTCTCAGAACACACCTATCTATGGATACTCGGTGACAGATTCTTTTTATAACAGCTCGGCCACAGCGCACTGCACAGTCCAAACACAACAACGACCACCGAGAGATCTAGACGCATCGGCAGTCACCGCTGTCATGCGACATGCTTGAGAGCTTTAGACAATGCCTTGTCACCATGCTGTGGTTTCATCACGATGTTTTGCTTCACGGACAGCTCAGGCTCATTGCAGTACACAGCGATTCGAACACACGTTGTTACATGCGATGTCCATACCAGTACCAGTGACGTGTGCAGTGTGCAGTGTGCTAGCCGGGCGCAGGGCGGGACGGGGCTAGGCGATGCGTGGGTGAGTTATACCGGAACTGTGGTCCGGTTGTATGTAAACTAAGTGAACAACCACATCTGAGAATCAATGTATCTAACGTGTTTGTTCTGGAGCGAGCTGGTACCTACACGAGCACCTGCTAACTGAGAATGCGGATGCGGATGCAGTACAACTGCGAAAGGCGCCAGAGCCGGACTCACACGAAGGAATTATAGTATGATAAACAAATCGACATAATTGTAGGAAATAAGAGTTTCGACTTACAATTACAATTATTATTGTAAAAAGGGGGCTGTGCAGGCTCATGCAGTCTTCTATCACTGCAACCAATAAGATGTATTGTGATCGCTCCACACTACTAAAACTGCCTATCCTGAAAACTACAGAAAATACAGAATTACTGCAATAACTTAGTCAAGCTAGAATTTGTCAAAAATCAGCACAATGTTAATGTTAATACTAGAAATAGACATAAATTAGTCGTACCGAGTTCTAAACTTAGTAAGACTAATAGAAGTTTTTTATGTAATAGTGTTAGGTTCTATAACAAGATCCCGAAGCACATTACTGATTTACCTGACAACAAGTTCAAGGACCATGTCAATCAGGTCTTACTGTCAAAAGGTTATTTATAATAGGGTGGATCATTATGTGAATGATAGTGATGTCTGGAAGTGACTCTCTCTCTATGCATCCACTAAATTATTACTATTTTATATATAATATTATACATATTAACACTTTTGTATAGTTGAAAAAAGAAGAGAAACCCGATCGAGTTTTCTACCGGTTTTTTTCGATGACTAGGATATTATCCGAACCGGCAGTAGTGTTTTGAAGATCATAAGTGCCTTAGGACCTAAATTTAATAACGATTTTTTAATTTTGATTTTTGGAACAGGACTTTTTTTCGGAGAGCAACTGATCCTCTTCCGGGAGCAGCACGTACTTGCCCATAGGCCAGTTGCGATTAAATATCAGTGGGTCGCATACTTACAAGAGGTAATTTGGAGTTTCGTCCGCACTTTTGCAGAATCTGCAATTTTTTGTCGTGGACACCGATGTTGTACATATGTTTATTTAGACAACAGTGTCCTCACTAAGATTCGTAGTTGATTCCTGTTGATAAAAACATCTATCTAGCTCTGATATTTTAATTAAAAAATATATTTCTTTTTCTATACTGTTTTAAATTTACATCGCTTAATTTATTCACATAATATCAATACAATTCAAAAAAGATCCTATTCTGCTTTAATGCTCCCATGTGTTCAGGAGAAACAAAAGCAAGAAAACGAATAGCACTCTCAGCTGGTTTATACGAGGAACTCAATATTTCCATACAAAAATATTTCACTAATATACAATGACAAGATATTTTATAAACCGAAAAGTTAAAGTTTTACCAAAAACTTTGAAATGCTTAAGTACTACTCTGTGTGTGGCCATGCGGGTACGCGCGCGGCAAGCGGCACGCGGCACGCGGCTAGCGGCACGCGGCAAGCATCGCATTCTAGTTCGAATAACAACAAAAACCGTGGCGCGTCGCAATAAACAGGCTCGCCTCCGGCAAAACCTTACTTACGATGAACAGATTATAAGAAATATTTTACTGATAAGGGAGTAATTGCTACTTCTATGGATGTATTAAGGTATCTACGTTTCACTAAGCATTCAAGTTCAAAGAATAAGTTGCCTACAGACTGTTAGCCTGACATAAATTCAATTTCGCTATTAATTAATATGTATTATGCTTTATACTACAAATAATAACCTAAGAAAAAACAAAAGATGTACGTATAGTTTTCTAGTATAAAAAACGTTTATAGTATAATATAGACACACACACACACACACACAGCATTTACAGACATAGAAACTAAGAACTGTCAAGTTAGAAATCCCATATCAAAGAATGTAACAAATTGTTTTGTAAATTAATTCAAGAACCAACATTCTTACAGCTATAATTAAAAGAACTACTATGGAACATGGCACCTGTTAGATCTCAACTCTTTTATCGGTAACAACGACTACCCCGAATGCCTTTTCTACCGAACTTGACTCCTTTTACACATTTAAGTTTTTGTTGGGAATTAATAGTTAATTGTGTTCTCATGAATCCACGAGATTCGCCAGTGCGGGTCTGCGGCGCGCGGCGGCGGCGGCGGCGTCACGTCGTGGGAGGTCTGCACTACATTAAACAACTTAAATACAATCCTGTGTATCAGGCACATGGGCACACCAGCATGTACATACCAGAGATTATGCATAATATTTCATTTTAACTATTTCTTGTGTTCTTTTTAAATCATAGCTGGGGTAATAGAATGCACGATAACCGCTGTCGAGCGCTTATAAATTGCATCGGCACACGTTGACGTCACGACGTCCTATAGAAGTTCCTCTTCGTACCTCGTTTAAAGGATCCGATAACATAGGATGTAGGAACACAATGCCCAGTGGCCACGGCCGCGGCCGGAGGCAACATCTTTACAATACGAGAAAACTAATTATTTGCTAATTTCTATATTCATATCAAGGTGGATTCTTCTGCGTAGCTGTGTGGCTTCGTATACCAGCCCAAGTGGTTCTGTATTGGAAGGATGATGATGAGATAAGGTCATACATCTCCATGATACAGACCATAAAAACGTACGCCAATATCGGATCCTTCTAAACAGAAGATGGTGCAAGCTAAATATCTTTCTTGTCGCTACTGAACTCGTGAACTTTGAACTCATTAAAAGAGTTGTCTAAAATCAAAGCGTAATAAAAATTCAGGCTAATAGGTTGACCTCACTACTTACACGAGTGAGCTGGAGTCAGCAACGGTCTCAAAACCTTCGAAAGTGTTTTTATGAAATTATACAGCTGGAAATCATAAACCACTATATTTAGGTATATGCCCACATGACACAATAGTTTATTGATTACGTTATCCAACTAGTTCTCTAGCCTAAAAAAAGGACTTGGAAGTGACCATAACCCTTTATTTTTTATATGCTTTGAATTGAGCACATCTGGTATAACTAATACACGAGCTATCCATATATATAGCGGAGGTGCATACCTACGTTGCGACGTGCGCCTGCGTCGCAATCAGGTCAAATGATTCGGCTTACGTCCACTAGTAATCATCATCATTATATTAATACGTGAAGCAAAAACTTCCTACCCCTTTTTAAGCGTATTGCGTGCACAGAAGACTTTGAGAGTTGGTATGGTTAAAGTTTATATGGAGAAGAAGAGCAGAAAACTAAAATTTATCTATAACTAGCTGTGCCCGTGGCTTCGCTCACGTGGACTACAAAATGTCCGCGGGAATCTTGCTCCCCCGCTCCCGGGTATTATAAAGACAAAAATGCTTATTGTGGGTGTTCCTTAGAAGATAGACGTATACTCTCCCGAATTTTTTGTAGGTCTTTTTAATGCCTATAATTTCGTAGTACATTAATTTGTTATATCTCTTATGGTTTACTCAGCATAAGCCATTTAAGTACCCGAATTGATTCACCGTGACCAGCTTTTTTTTTATTTGTGCAGAAACCGAATTGTTTTACTAAAATTAAAGTAGCCTAAGTTACTTCCTGTAAATTCAGCTATCTACCAGTGAAAGTCCCGTCAAAATCGGTCCAACCGTTTCGGAGATTACACGGAACAAAAAAAAACTGATTTTTTTTAATGTGGTTTTTCTTAGAGGTATCGTATATACTTTCATATGCATTTAATAAAAAGCTGTTATTTTGAGATTACAAACAGACACTTCAATTTTATTAATTGTATAGATAGATAATATCTGTTGCTAATATTTTAAATTAAATAAATTAATACTGCGAATCCTAACTCGACCAGTGCCATTGAACTAAGAACCCCCTAAATATTGACATTGTCACTCAATGAAAAGTGACAGCAAGTGATATCTTATTCATTGTTTAGGTTAATACTGCAAATGTCAAATAGAAAATAGTCTACGATTAAAAAGTCGCCGGTCGAATTTCGATCATTGGGCGAATTAATAACAATTATTAAAATAAATCAGTGTTAATTTGATCGGCCGTTTATAATTTTATCATATATTAGCTGTGCCTCACAGTTTCACACGTGTTCATTTTATCCGACAAACACCGCGCCGCGCCACCATCGCATCCGTGTCGCCCCTATCGTAAATGTTCTTTCTACAAATACAAATTATTTTAATTTTGCATTATCTCCAAAACTATATGTCCAAGTAAACATGCTATAAAAGGCAAAGCTTAACTTCATAAAACTATGTTTATGATGAAGTAACTTCAGTTCGTAATAATATCACATGTCTGAAAATAATGTTCATAAATCACTTTTTAATTTTGAACAATTGTTTGTTACAAAATAGCTTATTGTTGCTTATAAAGAGATAGGCATAACTTATCGCGGACTTTTTTTTAGATATACTATGGATTAATATTTTTGTAGAACATTGTATTTACGTATCATTACGCCAGCGCACACGGATAAAGTTCCAACTTACTTGCTAATCAAATCAAATCAATCAAAAATCAATACTTAAGGCTAGCTGAGAGTTGTAGCATAATGTTAGATATCCTATACTATTCCTCGTGAGTCTGGCTATCATATACAAGAAGAATTTTTCGAATCCGACTGGTAGTTCCAGAGATTATCGTGTTTAAACAAACAAACAAACTCTTTCGCTTTATAATATTATTAAAGTATAGATTGTAGGTTGCCCGCTACACCGCTACATCTTATAACAGCTGATATTAAATTATCAGTTAATAAATATTTTCTACTTTTACTTTATAATTAACTGATATTATTATGATGATTATTTTAGGGAAATTTCTAGAATCTCTAATATTATACCAATGTTTAAGCAGTTATCATTAAATCAATAGCGAGAGCGTACCACGGTTTTATAAAAAGACGTTCAAGTTAAACTTTGAAAATGTTTTTAACCGCCTCGACCATTTTATATTTAACTTACGGGAAATACGTGGTAACCTACATAGATACATTACGTCTAACTCGTATGTAACCGTATACAGGCTGACGTATTAGTATAGGTAGCGCTTGTAACGACAACTGTAGACAACAACATAAATATATATCTCAAAGTAGCAACAGCAAAAACAGAAATGGTGGTTTATATCATAGGTACTTAATATTTATAACCATTTCACGTTATTTCTACTGAATGTTTTTAAACTTCTAAATAAGTGTATAAGTTATGTCACTTCAGTCCAATGGAGATATTGAAAGAATATTGAAGACAATAATATTGTGCAAAATAAATTACGTAATGCTCTCAACGTAGACACTAGCCATGTGTGCGCTATAGCGAAACGTAACTGAAAACGGTTGCCATGCCTCTAACGTACCGTATCGGTATTAACATAGCTAACAGCGGCTATCAGCTATCTAGGTATCATGGGTACAAAATAGACACGATACATGTGATTTTACGGATAGGAATGGGGTTGACTTCTAAACAATCCATATGTTTCAATCATGATCTTTCTGATAACGGACGTATTGAGGCAAATTAGAAGTAACGAAAAGTATAAATTAGGTATAGTCCAACGATATGTGGATATCACAGAGCCACAGCCAGGTCCGTCTGGTTGTGGAACTCTTCAAACATTTCCAAGCGACGACGATTAACGACGACCTTTAAACTGTTTTTGTCTCATTTTTATTAACATGATTTAATTAATGATAGATTATTAAAGTGCTTGATCTTTTAATTCCAATATCGTGTTTTGCGTTAGACATAGGTAAACTCCTTTTTGTTCAGAACGTAAACGATAGGTACTTGAAATTAGGAAAAAACTATAGCTACACAATTACTTATTTTTAGTCAATCAAACAATATGGTTGTTATAGGGTGGTAATGTGTAACATATCTATTTAACTCCTACTTTAAAAATAGCATTATAATTTAGCACTTTTTTAAACATATTTATTTAGCAGAGTCTAGCGCTTTTTTGAACTGATCTAGCGCCCAACACCCATACAGTGCTGTCCGTGGGTTCACCACCCACGCTTGTGCTATTTGACATTTGTGTAATTTTTGTTAATTTTGATTCAGACAATTAATAATCCAGTTAAAATGAATAATTCCCCTACTTGTCTGTTTGAACTTTTATTAATATTGAATGTTTGCGAAATAATCCTTGCTTTAACAAATTACAAATTAACATATGCATATCGTTGATAAAGACAAAAAATCATATTTCAAGTTTTAAGCGCATTACAAATGATTTATTTGAAATTATACGTAAGGCAAAAAGAATTGTACTATTGATACTGTCAAGAAAAGAATGAATTCGTTAAGGGCTGGGTACCGCGACCGTATATAAACTATATTCTTTTATGGCTTTTTAAAATGTGATACGATATAATTCCTAAATAACACAAAGCTTCCTCTACCGACGACATCGTTATACATTGTGAGCAAGCTACACGTGTGTCACTAACGCGACGTCGCGCGTCGAGCCGAGACCCGAGTAAGCTCGCGAACTTATAAACCGCGTACTTTAAGTTAGTACGTCTATCACCCACTTTAGCTTACAGTATAAAATAAATGGTACAGCTAATGAAAACTAGATTGCGTCAGAGGTTATAGAATTCGGTTAGATGCCAAACTAATTATGACTAATAACATAAATACAATGATTGTCAAGAAAACCGACAAGCAATTACAGTTTATATACACAGTAACGTGTACATGCGTACCATCTACTTTAAGTACGTAAGAAGTTTTCTTGAATATGTTTACGGTAAGTTATTTGTGGCCATGGTACATAACATAGATCTAAAGAATATAATGAACTATGCTAAAACACTATATAGTATAACATTTATTCGTCCCTTGGATTGATAAATGTAATAAAATTTGAAACACTACTTTAGGGAAAACGCAAAAAAAAAACAAATAATTTGTAAAAAAAAATTATTTTAGTTTTTTTTGTTTTTAGAGCTATTTTCATACTATTCAGGTACACTACCGATAATGAAGAACTTCTCTAAAATTAAATATACTTGAAATGTAACATAAGAAATATATACAATAATATAAGAGCGTGGCTTTTACTAAAAAAAATGTACAATTACTGGTTTCTACGACAAAACTTGAAATATTATCGGATTGCCGAATTTGTTGCAAAGCATATTCTTTGAAATAATATCCCATTATTTTTAGTAAAAAACTAGGTTAGGTTAAACAGGTTTATTGTAACAAAAAAGGTAAACGTACTTTAGAAATATTTTTTTTTACATGACTTTTTTTTAATAAGTTTCAGATAATAAATATTACCACAATTATACTTGTTAAATTCTACGATGAACATTTGTAATTCAATATCATCGTTAGAAAGTGATCTTTTTATAAATTTTATAGATGATATATTATGATATATCTTAAAGATCTAAACCTTTAAGATTGACATAGAGTGATAGATTAAAAAGTGTGACCAAATTAACATAAAAATTACACAGAATATTTTTCTTAATGATACCAATGTTTTCAAACATCTCGCCCACCAAGAACTTCGTTCTTAAATCAAATTAACAAACAAGAAATAATCACCAATACCTACTTATTGATATAACTTAAATTCAATCAACATAAGTATACAAAGTAATAAGCACATAAAATCGACAATCACACACAAGCAACAAATACAACAAATAAGCAAATTTATAAAGGCATGCATAAATATAATATAGAAATGTTTACATACCAACTCTAACTGTAACCTTTACAAATTTTTACATCTAAACCTTTACTTAAACGTTTTATTATCATTTAAGAGGATACACAACTTATTTAAAGAGCGTTTATATAATCCAAATTTAGTTTTCACTGTTACAACTCTAGTTATACCGTCTAGACCTGTATGTTTTTGTATAATTTTTCCTAAAAGCCATTTTGCTGGTGGAACATTTTCGTCTCTAATGATAACAATATCTCCTATATTTGGTTCATCTCCCTTAACTGACCACTTATATCTATTATTTAAAGTTATTAAGTATTCTTTAGACCATTTATTCCAAAATGAATTTACCATTCTTTGACAAAACTTCCACCTACTTAGATTAG
Source organism: Saturnia japonica (assembly GCA_033032175.1). Taxonomy (NCBI): domain Eukaryota; kingdom Metazoa; phylum Arthropoda; class Insecta; order Lepidoptera; family Saturniidae; genus Saturnia; species Saturnia japonica. The sequence goes on from CM065325.1 coordinate 16,456,724, forward strand.
AACATTTATTAATTGAATGATCTTCATCAGGTATAGTGATAAGAGGTTCGCCCACCAAGAAATGTCCTGGGGTTAAAGGAAGTGGGTCGTTAGGGTCATCACTAATATATGATATAGGTCTAGAATTTAAACAGGCTTCAATTTGAGTTAAGACTGTGCAAAGTTCCTCAAATGTTAACGTTGAATCTCCAATAATCTTTTTTAAATGTGTTTTAGTTGATCTTACACCTGCTTCCCACAGTCCTCCAAAATTAGGGGCATGTGGAGGAATGAAATGCCAGGAGGTGCCTTCACCTGCCAACATCTGTTGAAATTCACTTGTTAGTTGAGATATATTCCTCTTATACATTTCACACAACTCTTTTTGTGCTCCTAAAAAATTGGTACCATTGTCACTGTATAAATTTTGACAATGTCCTCTTCTGGAGACAAACCTTCGAAAGGCAGCTATAAATCCTTTCGACGTTAAGTCTGACACAGCTTCTAAATGTATAGCTTTTGTTACCATACATATAAATAAGCATATATAGCCTTTATAAGACCTTGCACCTCTCCCAGGTGAAAATCTTATATTTATATGCCCTGTGAAATCCACACCTGCACTTTTGAATGGTCTGGATGGTGTAATTCGAGCCTTCGGTAGTTGACCCATAAACATGTTGTTATTTTGCTTTCTGTACCTAACACAAGTGACACATTCTCTGTATATCTTCTTCACTAAAATTCTACCGCGAGCTATCCAATACTTTGATCTTATATAATTTAACATGATTTGTGGACCACCATGCAAGGTTTTAATGTGAGCATCCAAAGTTATTAACCTTGTTAAATGACTTTCATAAGGTAGAATTACAGGATGTCTTTTATCATAGCTTTCTGGTGAATGAGTCACTCGACCACCTACTCTTAATATATCATTTTTATCTAGAATAGGACTGAGTGTATGAAGAATACTTTTCTTTGATACATTTTCTTTACATTTTAAATCTTTTATTTCTTCTTCAAAATATAATATCTGAGTTGCTTTTATACAAATGTTAAGTACTTCCTCCATTTCTTTCGTAGTTATAAATGTTATATTTTCTTTAGGTCTACTGTCTTTTGGTAATCTAAATTTCAAAATTCTTCGACAATATGATAAAATTCTTAAAGCCTTTTTTAAATTCGAAAACTTTTGCCAAACAAAATTCTCAATAGGTTTTACAACTGTGGCTAACAATTTTATAGGTTTAATCTCTTCTGTGGTTATAAATTCATTAAATTCTGTCTTATATTTATTCTTTTTAATTAAAAAATCAGGCCCATGCCACCACATATCTAACTTAATCAAATCGCAGCTTGACAAACCACGCGAAGCAGGGTCTGCAGGATTATTATTTGTAGAAACATGATTCCACTGATGACTATCTAAGATGTTTAGAATGTCTGACACTCTATTGCTAACAAAAGTGGTCCATCTACTTGGTTCACCTTTTATCCACGCTAAAACAACCGTAGAATCAGACCAAGCAAACAGATTAACTTTAGGTATTCCCATTATCACTGAAACTTCATAAATTAATTTAGCTGCTAGGACAGCTGCACATAGTTCTAGTCTTGGAATAGAAATTTGTCTATCAATTGGCGCAACTTTAGTCTTTGCGGACACCAAATGTACATAAATATTTCCTTTATTATCAATTACTTTAATATATACAACAGCAGCATATGCTGAACTAGATGCATCTGCGAAAACATGTAATTCACATGCATAATCTGTTCTATAATTAAGCCAACGAGGAATTTTTATATGCTTTGTGTTGCATAAATCTCTTTTAAAAGCAATCCACTCATTCAAAAGTTCAGAAGGAAGGATATTATCCCAGCTCAGATTTAATTTCCAGAGCTTTTGCATGAGAATCTTTGATATAACAATGACTGGAGCTAACCATCCTAATGGATCATACAGCCTACCTATATCCGACAATACCTTTCTCTTTGTTACCACATCTTCAATACCTTCAATTTTATAATTATATTCAAAACTATCTGTAATTTTGTTCCAAGAAATTCCCAACACTTTTACTATATTGTCTGTTTTAAATATTATAGTCTCTGTATTTTTTTGTTTTTCACTTTTTATGTAGTTTAATAAGGTATAGCTGTTTGTACACCATTTCTGTAACTGAAAACCACCAGAGTTCATTAAATCATTCATTTCATTAAATATTTGTATAGCATCATTTTCCTCTTCACATCCAGTTAATAAATCGTCCATATAAAAGTCTTTTAAGGTTATTGCTGATGCAAGAGGAAAATTTTGTTGTTCATCTTTAGCTAATTGTTGAAGTGATTTTACTGCTAAATATGGAGCACAAGCTGTTCCAAATGTAAGTCTCAATAAACGATAATGTTGTATTGTTTGGTTCGATTCTCGTCTCCAATATATTCTCTGGTAGTCTGTATCGTCTTCATGAACCAGAATTTGTCGATACATTTGAGATAAATCAGCTACTATACAATAAGGATGATATCTCCACCTCATCAATATATGACGGAGATCTTGTTGAATTTTAGGTCCAATTAGAAAAGTATCATTTAAGGATATGTTATTCGTACCTTTACAAGAAGCATCGTAGACCACACGAAGTTTCGTTGTTTCTCTGTCTTTCTTAATCACAGCATGATGAGGTAGATAGACAGCCTTTGGATTTTTTATTTCTTCAACCTTTGTAATCTCTTCCATATGGTTTTGATCAATGTAATCTTCTATAGCTTTGGTATATTCCTTCTGTAAAGTTTTATCTTTATTAAACCTTTTTTCTAATAAATTAAATCTATGTAGAGCGATTTTGTCTAAACTGTTATTTAGACACCTGGGTTCAGAATGTTTAAAGGGTAAACGAACTTTATATCGTCCATCTTTCTCTCGTATGGTAGTTGTATGAAATAACTCTTCACATTTATTCTCATCGCTTGTCATTTTCTTATAAACTTCATTAGGTTCTTTTTCTAGCTCCCAAAATTTCTTCAATATTTCGTCTTCTTTTACTCTAAGGTGTAAGTTTACAATTTTCTTAGGATTAGGATTTTCAATCCGGCCTGATAAAACCCATCCGAGTTGCGTATTTTGTGCAACTGGACCACTGTATAAAGGATGTTTCAAAAGACCACTCAAAATGATCTCACTATATATCTCAACTCCCAGGATAATGTCGATTTTACCAGGTGTTCCGTACTGAGGATCGGCTAATGGTAGTGTCTCAATATCTGACCATTCTTTGACCACAACATTATTGGTAGGTAGAAAAGATGTCAAAGAACGTAGCACGAAAGCTTGAACCTGCACAGAAAAATTGGGAGTTTGGATTGACTCTAAATTAAATAAAACCTTACTTTTAATTTTCATATCACCATCACCTACACCTGAAACAAGACCATTCATAGGGATTTTATACAAGCCTAATCTTTGTACTGTGTCTTCGGTTACAAAAGATGCTTCAGAACCCTGATCTATTAAAACTCGAACTATTTCGGAAAACCCAGATGGGGTTTTGATCTTAGCTAACGCTGTTGCCAGTAGTACTTCACTATTACTCTCCACAGCAAAGTGAGCCAAGATCTTTTTCTCATTATCTTGATTAGAGGACTCTTTGTTGACAGAAACAGCACGAGTTCTTATATTCTCCGTTGGTGAGGGTCCGCAAGCTGTAGCTCTCTCAATATGTAATAAGGTATGATGTCTTCTTCCACAGCGTCGACAATAGGTAGGTCGATGACAGTTTTTCACATTATGGCTTGAGGCAAAACAATTGAAGCATAGCCCCTTGGATTTTATAAACTCTATGTCAATCTTGGAATAAAACTAATATCGAAATTCAGTGAAATGTTGATTTTATTGTATTTTAAAACGAGTGAACATGCATAGAACATGGTGCCGAAACACGGGAAATAAATAAACCAAATTAATAAATAGTGTGTAAAAGAACAGTTTATTCGTTTATTTAGTTTGAAGTGAACTTGGAAAAAATCCCTAGTACAACTATTACGTTATAAATTATACGAACAAAATGGAGTCACTTTATCTGCGGCAAGATGATAATTTAGAAAAGGTAAAAAAAGCTTTCGAGAATTATAAAAAATCGCCGAAAACACGTATAACAAAATATTACGTTGAATCAAAACTCGAAAATTTAGAGAAAATTTCTAAAGATTTTATGAATTTACATTCGGACATTGTCAGTAAAGTGTCAAAAGAACAAAAACAGAAAAACGAGTATTTTATAAGCAATGTATATTATGAATTCGACGATATTTATACGGATTACAAAACAAAGCTTAAGGAAGATTTTAAAATGTTGACGGAAATGTCAGACTCCAATTCAAAAACTATAACTGTTCCATCACAATCACTATGTGAAGTTAAATTGCCACAAATCCAATTGCCGAGTTTTAAAGGAAGTTATGAAGAATGGCAAATGTTTCATGACATGTTTGTTTCCCTAATACACAATAATAATAATATAAATCCAGTACAAAAGTTACATTATCTGAAAAGTTGCTTGTCCGGTGAACCAGAGAAACTTCTTATGAACCTTAATACTACAGAGACAAATTATGAAGAAGCCTGGAATCAATTAAAACGCAGATATAATAACAAAAGGTATAATGTGAATGAAGTAATGAAGCGTTTATTTGCACAAAGAATTATAACAACTGAATCTTCGACCGCAATAAAAGAAATTTTAGATAATACATCGTCTTGCTTAAAATTACTCAAAAATTTGGGCATAATCGTTGATTCATGGGATACTATCGTAATTCATTTAATTGTAACAAAACTGGATATAGAGTCTAGAAAATTGTGGGAATCAAACTTGAGTCAATGCGATTCTGATAGTCTTCCAACATGGAACGATCTTGTGAGCTTCTTAGAGACAAGATTCAGAAGTTTGGAAATGTTGGAAGAATGTAAAATAAATAAACATATGGGATCAAAACAGAAGTCATATCACTGCACACTAGAAACAAATATAAATAAAAATTTAGCTTGTATAAAATGCAATAATCAACATTTATTATTCCAATGTGAACAATTTAAAAGCCAGCCCCCAGAAAAGAGAATAGAGTTTATAAAATCCAAGGGGCTATGCTTCAATTGTTTTGCCTCAAGCCATAATGTGAAAAACTGTCACCGACCTACCTATTGTCGACGCTGTGGAAGAAGACATCATACCTTATTACATATTGAGAGAGCTACAGCTTGCGGACCCTCACCAACGGAGAATATAAGAACTCGTGCTGTTTCTGTCAACAAAGAGTCCTCTAATCAAGATAATGAGAAAAAGATCTTGGCTCACTTTGCTGTGGAGAGTAATAGTGAAGTACTACTGGCAACAGCGTTAGCTAAGATCAAAACCCCATCTGGGTTTTCCGAAATAGTTCGAGTTTTAATAGATCAGGGTTCTGAAGCATCTTTTGTAACCGAAGACACAGTACAAAGATTAGGCTTGTATAAAATCCCTATGAATGGTCTTGTTTCAGGTGTAGGTGATGGTGATATGAAAATTAAAAGTAAGGTTTTATTTAATTTAGAGTCAATCCAAACTCCCAATTTTTCTGTGCAGGTTCAAGCTTTCGTGCTACGTTCTTTGACATCTTTTCTACCTACCAATAATGTTGTGGTCAAAGAATGGTCAGATATTGAGACACTACCATTAGCCGATCCTCAGTACGGAACACCTGGTAAAATCGACATTATCCTGGGAGTTGAGATATATAGTGAGATCATTTTGAGTGGTCTTTTGAAACATCCTTTATACAGTGGTCCAGTTGCACAAAATACGCAACTCGGATGGGTTTTATCAGGCCGGATTGAAAATCCTAATCCTAAGAAAATTGTAAACTTACACCTTAGAGTAAAAGAAGACGAAATATTGAAGAAATTTTGGGAGCTAGAAAAAGAACCTAATGAAGTTTATAAGAAAATGACAAGCGATGAGAATAAATGTGAAGAGTTATTTCATACAACTACCATACGAGAGAAAGATGGACGATATAAAGTTCGTTTACCCTTTAAACATTCTGAACCCAGGTGTCTAAATAACAGTTTAGACAAAATCGCTCTACATAGATTTAATTTATTAGAAAAAAGGTTTAATAAAGATAAAACTTTACAGAAGGAATATACCAAAGCTATAGAAGATTACATTGATCAAAACCATATGGAAGAGATTACAAAGGTTGAAGAAATAAAAAATCCAAAGGCTGTCTATCTACCTCATCATGCTGTGATTAAGAAAGACAGAGAAACAACGAAACTTCGTGTGGTCTACGATGCTTCTTGTAAAGGTACGAATAACATATCCTTAAATGATACTTTTCTAATTGGACCTAAAATTCAACAAGATCTCCGTCATATATTGATGAGGTGGAGATATCATCCTTATTGTATAGTAGCTGATTTATCTCAAATGTATCGACAAATTCTGGTTCATGAAGACGATACAGACTACCAGAGAATATATTGGAGACGAGAATCGAACCAAACAATACAACATTATCGTTTATTGAGACTTACATTTGGAACAGCTTGTGCTCCATATTTAGCAGTAAAATCACTTCAACAATTAGCTAAAGATGAACAACAAAATTTTCCTCTTGCATCAGCAATAACCTTAAAAGACTTTTATATGGACGATTTATTAACTGGATGTGAAGAGGAAAATGATGCTATACAAATATTTAATGAAATGAATGATTTAATGAACTCTGGTGGTTTTCAGTTACAGAAATGGTGTACAAACAGCTATACCTTATTAAACTACATAAAAAGTGAAAAACAAAAAAATACAGAGACTATAATATTTAAAACAGACAATATAGTAAAAGTGTTGGGAATTTCTTGGAACAAAATTACAGATAGTTTTGAATATAATTATAAAATTGAAGGTATTGAAGATGTGGTAACAAAGAGAAAGGTATTGTCGGATATAGGTAGGCTGTATGATCCATTAGGATGGTTAGCTCCAGTCATTGTTATATCAAAGATTCTCATGCAAAAGCTCTGGAAATTAAATCTGAGCTGGGATAATATCCTTCCTTCTGAACTTTTGAATGAGTGGATTGCTTTTAAAAGAGATTTATGCAACACAAAGCATATAAAAATTCCTCGTTGGCTTAATTATAGAACAGATTATGCATGTGAATTACATGTTTTCGCAGATGCATCTAGTTCAGCATATGCTGCTGTTGTATATATTAAAGTAATTGATAATAAAGGAAATATTTATGTACATTTGGTGTCCGCAAAGACTAAAGTTGCGCCAATTGATAGACAAATTTCTATTCCAAGACTAGAACTATGTGCAGCTGTCCTAGCAGCTAAATTAATTTATGAAGTTTCAGTGATAATGGGAATACCTAAAGTTAATCTGTTTGCTTGGTCTGATTCTACGGTTGTTTTAGCGTGGATAAAAGGTGAACCAAGTAGATGGACCACTTTTGTTAGCAATAGAGTGTCAGACATTCTAAACATCTTAGATAGTCATCAGTGGAATCATGTTTCTACAAATAATAATCCTGCAGACCCTGCTTCGCGTGGTTTGTCAAGCTGCGATTTGATTAAGTTAGATATGTGGTGGCATGGGCCTGATTTTTTAATTAAAAAGAATAAATATAAGACAGAATTTAATGAATTTATAACCACAGAAGAGATTAAACCTATAAAATTGTTAGCCACAGTTGTAAAACCTATTGAGAATTTTGTTTGGCAAAAGTTTTCGAATTTAAAAAAGGCTTTAAGAATTTTATCATATTGTCGAAGAATTTTGAAATTTAGATTACCAAAAGACAGTAGACCTAAAGAAAATATAACATTTATAACTACGAAAGAAATGGAGGAAGTACTTAACATTTGTATAAAAGCAACTCAGATATTATATTTTGAAGAAGAAATAAAAGATTTAAAATGTAAAGAAAATGTATCAAAGAAAAGTATTCTTCATACACTCAGTCCTATTCTAGATAAAAATGATATATTAAGAGTAGGTGGTCGAGTGACTCATTCACCAGAAAGCTATGATAAAAGACATCCTGTAATTCTACCTTATGAAAGTCATTTAACAAGGTTAATAACTTTGGATGCTCACATTAAAACCTTGCATGGTGGTCCACAAATCATGTTAAATTATATAAGATCAAAGTATTGGATAGCTCGCGGTAGAATTTTAGTGAAGAAGATATACAGAGAATGTGTCACTTGTGTTAGGTACAGAAAGCAAAATAACAACATGTTTATGGGTCAACTACCGAAGGCTCGAATTACACCATCCAGACCATTCAAAAGTGCAGGTGTGGATTTCACAGGGCATATAAATATAAGATTTTCACCTGGGAGAGGTGCAAGGTCTTATAAAGGCTATATATGCTTATTTATATGTATGGTAACAAAAGCTATACATTTAGAAGCTGTGTCAGACTTAACGTCGAAAGGATTTATAGCTGCCTTTCGAAGGTTTGTCTCCAGAAGAGGACATTGTCAAAATTTATACAGTGACAATGGTACCAATTTTTTAGGAGCACAAAAAGAGTTGTGTGAAATGTATAAGAGGAATATATCTCAACTAACAAGTGAATTTCAACAGATGTTGGCAGGTGAAGGCACCTCCTGGCATTTCATTCCTCCACATGCCCCTAATTTTGGAGGACTGTGGGAAGCAGGTGTAAGATCAACTAAAACACATTTAAAAAAGATTATTGGAGATTCAACGTTAACATTTGAGGAACTTTGCACAGTCTTAACTCAAATTGAAGCCTGTTTAAATTCTAGACCTATATCATATATTAGTGATGACCCTAACGACCCACTTCCTTTAACCCCAGGACATTTCTTGGTGGGCGAACCTCTTATCACTATACCTGATGAAGATCATTCAATTAATAAATGTTCTAATCTAAGTAGGTGGAAGTTTTGTCAAAGAATGGTAAATTCATTTGGAATAAATGGTCTAAAGAATACTTAATAACTTTAAATAATAGATATAAGTGGTCAGTTAAAGGAGATGAACCAAATATAGGAGATATTGTTATCATTAGAGACGAAAATGTTCCACCGGCAAAATGGCTTTTAGGAAAAATTATACAAAAACATACAGGTCTAGACGGTATAACTAGAGTTGTAACAGTGAAAACTAAATTTGGATTATATAAACGATCTTTAAATAAGTTGTGTATCCTCTTAAATGATAATAAAACGTTTAAGTAAAGGTTTGAGATGTAAAAATTTGTAAAGGTTGCGTAAATTTTCAATATTAAAAAAAAAAAAAAAGAGTTGTTATGTAAACATTTCTATAGTATATTTATGCATGCCTTTATAAATTTGCTTATTTGTTGTATTTGTTGCTTGTGTGTGATTGTTGATTTTATGTGCTTATTACTTTGTATACTTATGTTGATTGAATTTAAGTTATATCAATAAGTAGGTATTGGTGATTTTTTCTTGTTTGTTAATTTGATTTAAGAACGAAGTTCTTGGTGGGCGAGATGTTTGAAAACATTGGTATCATTAAGAAAAATATTCTGTGTAATTTTTATGTTAATTTGGTCACACTTTTTAATCTATCACTCTATGTCAATCTTGGAATAAAACTAATAACGAAATTCAGTGAAATGTTGAATTTATTGTATTTTAAAACGAGTGAACATGGTGCCGAAACCCGGGACATTTCTTGGTGGGCGAACCTCTTATCACTATACCTGATGAAGATCATTTATGGAAATTAAATCTGAGCTGGGATAATATCCTTCCTTCTGAACTTTTGAATGAGTGGATTGCTTTTAAAAGAGATTTATGCAACACAAAGCATATAAAAATTCCTCGTTGGCTTAATTATAGAACAGATTATGCATGTGAATTACATGTTTTCGCAGATGCATCTAGTTCAGCATATGCTGCTGTTGTATATATTAAAGTAATTGATAATAAAGGAAATATTTATGTACATTTGGTGTCCGCAAAGACTAAAGTTGCGCCAATTGATAGACAAATTTCTATTCCAAGACTAGAACTATGTGCAGCTGTCCTAGCAGCTAAATTAATTTATGAAGTTTCAGTGATAATGGGAATACCTAAAGTTAATCTGTTTGCTTGGTCTGATTCTACGGTTGTTTTAGCGTGGATAAAAGGTGAACCAAGTAGATGGACCACTTTTGTTAGCAATAGAGTGTCAGACATTCTAAACATCTTAGATAGTCATCAGTGGAATCATGTTTCTACAAATAATAATCCTGCAGACCCTGCTTCGCGTGGTTTGTCAAGCTGCGATTTGATTAAGTTAGATATGTGGTGGCATGGGCCTGATTTTTTAATTAAAAAGAATAAATATAAGACAGAATTTAATGAATTTATAACCACAGAAGAGATTAAACCTATAAAATTGTTAGCCACAGTTGTAAAACCTATTGAGAATTTTGTTTGGCAAAGGTTTTCGAATTTAAAAAAGGCTTTAAGAATTTTATCATATTGTCGAAGAATTTTGAAATTTAGATTACCAAAAGACAGTAAACCTAAAGAAAATATAACATTTATAACTACGAAAGAAATGGAGGAAGTACTTAACATTTGTATAAAAGCAACTCAGATATTATATTTTGAAGAAGAAATAAAAGATTTAAAATGTAAAGAAAATGTATCAAAGAAAAGTATTCTTCATACACTCAGTCCTATTCTAGATAAAAATGATATATTAAGAGTAGGTGGTCGAGTGACTCATTCACCAGAAAGCTATGATAAAAGACATCCTGTAATTCTACCTTATGAAAGTCATTTAACAAGGTTAATAACTTTGGATGCTCACATTAAAACCTTGCATGGTGGTCCACAAATCATGTTAAATTATATAAGATCAAAGTATTGGATAGCTCGCGGTAGAATTTTAGTGAAGAAGATATACAGAGAATGTGTCACTTGTGTTAGGTACAGAAAGCAAAATAACAACATGTTTATGGGTCAACTACCGAAGGCTCGAATTACACCATCCAGACCATTCAAAAGTGCAGGTGTGGATTTCACAGGGCATATAAATATAAGATTTTCACCTGGGAGAGGTGCAAGGTCTTATAAAGGCTATATATGCTTATTTATATGTATGGTAACAAAAGCTATACATTTAGAAGCTGTGTCAGACTTAACGTCGAAAGGATTTATAGCTGCCTTTCGAAGGTTTGTCTCCAGAAGAGGACATTGTCAAAATTTATACAGTGACAATGGTACCAATTTTTTAGGAGCACAAAAAGAGTTGTGTGAAATGTATAAGAGGAATATATCTCAACTAACAAGTGAATTTCAACAGATGTTGGCAGGTGAAGGCACCTCCTGGCATTTCATTCCTCCACATGCCCCTAATTTTGGAGGACTGTGGAAACAGGTGTAAGATCAACTAAAACACATTTAAAAAAGATTATTGGAGATTCAACGTTAACATTTGAGGAACTTTGCACAGTCTTAACTCAAATTGAAGCCTGTTTAAATTCTAGACCTATATCATATATTAGTGATGACCCTAACGACCCACTTCCTTTAACCCCAGGACATTTCTTGGTGGGCGAACCTCTTATCACTATACCTGATGAAGATCATTCAATTAATAAATGTTCTAATCTAAGTAGGTGGAAGTTTTGTCAAAGAATGGTAAATTCATTTTGGAATAAATGGTCTAAAGAATACTTAATAACTTTAAATAATAGATATAAGTGGTCAGTTAAAGGAGATGAACCAAATATAGGAGATATTGTTATCATTAGAGACGAAAATGTTCCACCGGCAAAATGGCTTTTAGGAAAAATTATACAAAAACATACAGGTCTAGACGGTATAACTAGAGTTGTAACAGTGAAAACTAAATTTGGATTATATAAACGATCTTTAAATAAGTTGTGTATCCTCTTAAATGATAATAAAACGTTTAAGTAAAGGTTTGAGATGTAAAAATTTGTAAAGGTTGCGTAAATTTTCAATATTAAAAAAAATTAAAAAGAGTTGTTATGTAAACATTTCTATAGTATATTTATGCATGCCTTTATAAATTTGCTTATTTGTTGTATTTGTTGCTTGTGTGTGATTGTTGATTTTATGTGCTTATTACTTTGTATACTTATGTTGATTGAATTTAAGTTATATCAATAAGTAGGTATTGGTGATTTTTTCTTGTTTGTTAATTTGATTTAAGAACGAAGTTCTTGGTGGGCGAGATGTTTGAAAACATTGGTATCATTAAGAAAAATATTCTGTGTAATTTTTATGTTAATTTGGTCACACTTTTTAATCTATCACTCTATGTCAATCTTGGAATAAAACTAATAACGAAATTCAGTGAAATGTTGATTTTATTGTATTTTAAAACGAGTGAACATGTGGTGCCGAAACCCGGGAATTTAATTTAATTTAATTTAATTAAAATTAATTAAACCATGTTCACTCGTTTTAAAATACAATAAAATCAACATTTCACTGAATTTCGTTATTAGTTTTATTCCAAGATTGACATAGAGTGATAGATTAAAAAGTGTGACCAAATTAACATAAAAATTACACAGAATATTTTTCTTAATGATACCAATGTTTTCAAACATCTCGCCCACCAAGAACTTCGTTCTTAAATCAAATTAACAAACAAGAAAAAATCACCAATACCTACTTATTGATATAACTTAAATTCAATCAACATAAGTATACAAAGTAATAAGCACATAAAATCAACAATCACACACAAGCAACAAATACAACAAATAAGCAAATTTATAAACCGTTTAAATTTATAGATATATCACTCGTTTTAAAATACAATAAAATCAACATTTCACTGAATTTCGTTAATAGTTTTATTCCAAGATTGACATAGAGTGATAGATTAAAAGTGTGACCAAATTAACATAAAAATTACACAGAATATTTTTCTTAATGATACCAATGTTTTCAAACATCTCGCCCACCAAGAACTTCGTTCTTAAATCAAATTAACAAACAAGAAAAAATTACCAATACCTACTTATTGATATAACTTAAATTCAATCAACATAAGTATACAAAGTAATAAGCACATAAAATAAACAATCACACACAAGCAACAAATACAACAAATAAGCAAATTTATAAAGGCATGCATAAATATACTATAGAAATGTTTACATACCAACACTTATTATTTTTTTTTAATATTAAAAATTTACGTAACCTTTACAAATTTTTACATCTAAAAACCTTTACTTAAACGTTTTATTATCATTTAAGAGGATACACAACTTATTTAAAGAGCGTTTATATAATCCAAATTTAGTTTTCACTGTTACAACTCTAGTTATACCGTCTAGACCTGTATGTTTTTGTATAATTTTTCCTAAAAGCCATTTTGCCGGTGGAACATTTTCATCTCTAATGATAACAATATCTCCTATATTTGGTTCATCTCCTTTAACTGACCACTTATATCTATTATTTAAAGTTATTAAGTATTCTTTAGACCATTTATTCCAAAATGAATTTACCATTCTTTGACAAAACTTCCACCTACTTAGATTAGAACATTTATTAATTGAATGATTTTCATCAGGTATAGTGATAAGAGGTTCGCCCACCAAGAAATGTCCTGGGGTTAAAGGAAGTGGGTCGTTAGGGTTATCACTAATATATGATATAGGTCTAGAATTTAAACAGGCTTCAATTTGAGTTAAGACTGTGCAAAGTTCCTCAAATGTTAACGTTGAATCTCCAATAATCTTTTTTAAATGTGTTTTAGTTGATCTTACACCTGCTTCCCACAGTCCTCCAAAATTAGGGGCATGTGGAGGAATGAAATGCCAGGAGGTGCCTTCACCTGCCAACATCTGTTGAAATTCACTTGTTAGTTGAGATATATTCCTCTTATACATTTCACACAACTCTTTTTGTGCTCCTAAAAAATTGGTACCATTGTCACTGTATAAATTTTGACAATGTCCTCTTCTGGAGACAAACCTTCTAAAGGCAGCTATAAACCCTTTCGACGTTAAGTCTGACACAGCTTCTAAATGTATAGCTTTTGTTACCATACATATAAATAAGCATATATAGCCTTTATAAGACCTTGCACCTCTCCCAGGTGAAAATCTTATATTTATATGCCCTGTGAAATCCACACCTGCACTTTTGAATGGTCTGGATGGTGTAATTCGAGCCTTCGGTAGTTGACCCATAAACATGTTGTTATTTTGCTTTCTGTACCTAACACAAGTGACACATTCTCTGTATATCTTCTTCACTAAAATTCTACCGCGAGCTATCCAATACTTTGATCTTATATAATTTAACATGATTTGTGGACCACCATGCAAGGTTTTAATGTGAGCATCCAAAGTTATTAACCTTGTTAAATGACTTTCATAAGGTAGAATTACAGGATGTCTTTTATCATAGCTTTCTGGTGAATGAGTCACTCGACCACACCTACTCTTAATATATCATTTTTATCTAGAATAGGACTGAGTGTATGAAGAATACTTTTCTTTGACACATTTTCTTTACATTTTAAATCTTTTATTTCTTCTTCAAAATATAATATCCGAGTTGCTTTTATACAAATGTTAAGTACTTCCTCCATTTCTTTCGTAGTTATAAATGTTATATTTTCTTTAGGTCTACTGTCTTTTGGTAATCTAAATTTCAAAATTCTTCGACAATATGATAAAATTCTTAAAGCCTTTTTTAAATTCAAAAACTTTTGCCAAACAAAATTCTCAATAGGTTTTACAACTGTGGCTAACAATTTTATAGGTTTAATCTCTTCTGTGGTTATAAATTCATTAAATTCTGTCTTATATTTATTCTTTTTAATTAAAAAATCAGGCCCATGCCACCACATATCTAACTTAATCAAATCGCAGCTTGACAAACCACGCGAAGCAGGGTCTGCAGGATTATTATTTGTAGAAACATGATTCCACTGATGACTATCTAAGATGTTTAGAATGTCTGACACTCTATTGCTAACAAAAGTGGTCCATCTACTTGGTTCACCTTTTATCCACGCTAAAACAACCGTAGAATCAGACCAAGCAAACAGATTAACTTTAGGTATTCCCATTATCACTGAAACTTCATAAATTAATTTAGCTGCTAGGACAGCTGCACATAGTTCTAGTCTTGGAATAGAAATTTGTCTATCAATTGGCGCAACTTTAGTCTTTGCGGACACCAAATGTACATAAATATTTCCTTTATTATCAATTACTTTAATATATACAACAGCAGCATATGCTGAACTAGATGCATCTGCGAAAACATGTAATTCACATGCATAATCTGTTCTATAATTAAGCCAACGAGGAATTTTTATATGCTTTGTGTTGCATAAATATCTTTTAAAAGAAATCCACTCATTCAAAAGTTCAGAAGGAAGGATATTATCCCAGCTCAGATTTAATTTCCAGAGCTTTTGCATGAGAATCTTTGATATAACAATGACTGGAGCTAACCATCCTAATGGATCATACAGCCTACCTATATCCGACAATACCTTTCTCTTTGTTACCACATCTTCAATACCTTCAATTTTATAATTATATTCAAAACTATCTGTAATTTTGTTCCAAGAAATTCCCAACACTTTTACTATATTGTCTGTTTTAAATATTATAGTCTCTGTATTTTTTTGTTTTTCACTTTTTATGTAGTTTAATAAGGTATAGCTGTTTGTACACCATTTCTGTAACTGAAAACCACCAGAGTTCATTAAATCATTCATTTCATTAAATATTTGTATAGCATCATTTTCCTCTTCACATCCAGTTAATAAATCGTCCATATAAAAGTCTTTTAAGGTTATTGCTGATGCAAGAGGAAAATTTTGTTGTTCATCTTTAGCTAATTGTTGAAGTGATTTTACTGCTAAATATGGAGCACAAGCTGTTCCAAATGTAAGTCTCAATAAACGATAATGTTGTATTGTTTGGTTCGATTCTCGTCTCCAATATATTCTCTGGTAGTCTGTATCGTCTTCATGAACCAGAATTTGTCGATACATTTGAGATAAATCAGCTACTATACAATAAGGATGATATCTCCACCTCATCAATATATGACGGAGATCTTGTTGAATTTTAGGTCCAATTAGAAAAGTATCATTTAAGGATATGTTATTCGTACCTTTACAAGAAGCATCGTAGACCACACGAAGTTTCGTTGTTTCTCTGTCTTTCTTAATCACAGCATGATGAGGTAGATAGACAGCCTTTGGATTTTTTATTTCTTCAACCTTTGTAATCTCTTCCATATGGTTTTGATCAATGTAATCTTCTATAGCTTTGGTATATTCCTTCTGTAAAGTTTTATCTTTATTAAACCTTTTTTCTAATAAATTAAATCTATGTAGAGCGATTTTGTCTAAACTGTTATTTAGACACCTGGGTTCAGAATGTTTAAAGGGTAAACGAACTTTATATCGTCCATCTTTCTCTCGTATGGTAGTTGTATGAAATAACTCTTCACATTTATTCTCATCGCTTGTCATTTTCTTATAAACTTCATTAGGTTCTTTTTCTAGCTCCCAAAATTTCTTCAATATTTCGTCTTCTTTTACTCTAAGGTGTAAGTTTACAATTTTCTTAGGATTAGGATTTTCAATCCGGCCTGATAAAACCCATCCGAGTTGCGTATTTTGTGCAACTGGACCACTGTATAAAGGATGTTTCAAAAGACCACTCAAAATGATCTCACTATATATCTCAACTCCCAGGATAATGTCGATTTTACCAGGTGTTCCGTACTGAGGATCGGCTAATGGTAGTGTCTCAATATCTGACCATTCTTTGACCACAACATTATTGGTAGGTAGAAAAGATGTCAAAGAACGTAGCACGAAAGCTTGAACCTGCACAGAAAAATTGGGAGTTTGGATTGACTCTAAATTAAATAAAACCTTACTTTTAATTTTCATATCACCATCACCTACACCTGAAACAAGACCATTCATAGGGATTTTATACAAGCCTAATCTTTGTACTGTGTCTTCGGTTACAAAAGATGCTTCAGAACCCTGATCTATTAAAACTCGAACTATTTCGGAAAACCCAGATGGGGTTTTGATCTTAGCTAACGCTGTTGCCAGTAGTACTTCACTATTACTCTCCACAGCAAAGTGAGCCAAGATCTTTTTCTCATTATCTTGATTAGAGGACTCTTTGTTGACAGAAACAGCACGAGTTCTTATATTCTCCGTTGGTGAGGGTCCGCAAGCTGTAGCTCTCTCAATATGTAATAAGGTATGATGTCTTCTTCCACAGCGTCGACAATAGGTAGGTCGGTGACAGTTTTTCACATTATGGCTTGAGGCAAAACAATTGAAGCATAGCCCCTTGGATTTTATAAACTCTATTCTCTTTTCTGGGGGCTGGCTTTTAAATTGTTCACATTGGAATAATAAATGTTGATTATTGCATTTTATACAAGCTAAATTTTTATTTATATTTGTTTCTAGTGTGCAGTGATATGACTTCTGTTTTGATCCCATATGTTTATTTATTTTACATTCTTCCAACATTTCCAAACTTCTGAATCTTGTCTCTAAGAAGCTCACAAGATCGTTCCATGTTGGAAGACTATCAGAATCGCATTGACTCAAGTTTGATTCCCACAATTTTCTAGACTCTATATCCAGTTTTGTTACAATTAAATGAATTACGATAGTATCCCATGAATCAACGATTATGCCCAAATTTTTGAGTAATTTTAAGCAAGACGATGTATTATCTAAAATTTCTTTTATTGCGGTCGAAGATTCAGTTGTTATAATTCTTTGTGCAAATAAACGCTTCATTACTTCATTCACATTATACCTTTTGTTATTATATCTGCGTTTTAATTGATTCCAGGCTTCTTCATAATTTGTCTCTGTAGTATTAAGGTTCATAAGAAGTTTCTCTGGTTCACCGGACAAGCAACTTTTCAGATAATGTAACTTTTGTACTGGATTTATATTATTATTATTGTGTATTAGGGAAACAAACATGTCATGAAACATTTGCCATTCTTCATAACTTCCTTTAAAACTCGGCAATTGGATTTGTGGCAATTTAACTTCACATAGTGATTGTGATGGAACAGTTATAGTTTTTGAATTGGAGTCTGACATTTCCGTCAACATTTTAAAATCTTCCTTAAGCTTTGTTTTGTAATCCGTATAAATATCGTCGAATTCATAATATACATTGCTTATAAAATACTCGTTTTTCTGTTTTTGTTCTTTTGACACTTTACTGACAATGTCCGAATGTAAATTCATAAAATCTTTAGAAATTTTCTCTAAATTTTCGAGTTTTGATTCAACGTAATATTTTGTTATACGTGTTTTCGGCGATTTTTTATAATTCTCGAAAGCTTTTTTTACCTTTTCTAAATTATCATCTTGCCGCAGATAAAGTGACTCCATTTTGTTCGTATAATTTACAACGTAATAGTTGTACTAGGGATTTTTTCCAAGTTCACTTCAAACTAAATAAACGAATAAACTGTTCTTTTACACACTATTTATTAATTTGGTTTATTTATTTCCCGGGTTTCGGCACCATGTTCACTCGTTTTAAAATACAATAAAATCAACATTTCACTGAATTTCGTTAATAGTTTTATTCCAAGATTGACATAGAGTGATAGATTAAAAGTGTGACCAAATTAACATAAAAATTACACAGAATATTTTTCTTAATGATACCAATGTTTTCAAACAATATCTCTGATATGTTTATATGTTCGTGTCATTTTTAACAGTCTTTGACAAAAAAACAATAAACAATAAAGTAAGTAAAGTAAAGTAAAGTAAAGTAAAGTATGTCCACACCTCACACGCGGCGGCACTATTTGTTTTGGATATTGGTAATATTATATAAGATCTAATCTTTTAGGCCAGGAATGAGAAACACATCGGATACATCACCGGTTTTATTCTTTCAAATCCTAAGAGTTATCTGAATAGGAGGTCGACTGAAGATCAGGCGTTAGTACTCATATATTATTTGATTTTATTTATATTTTCGAACTTACTGTAACATTTTTGCTTTAAGAATAAGCAAAATGGCAATTTTACTGGCACAATCGGCGCCGCCACGCGCCGCGCCCTCAGATACAGTAACGTTAAATATAAAGTTATTAGTTTTAAATAACCGGCCAAGTGCGAGTGGGACTCGCGCACCGAGGGTTCCGTAATTGTTAAACTATGTACATTCACTAAAATAATTAGGTAGCATGGGCGAGCTCAGAGTGTTTAAACAGGGTAGGCAGAAAATTTTAAAAGCTATTAACTTACCAAAAATAATACATTTTGGTTTTGGTTCATCGTCTTGTCAATTAAATAATGATGTAGGTAGTTCAGTTATCGTAATTGTCACCTCAAATATCCATAGGCCATACATACATTCACTGATTTTATAGACATATCAATTTACAGATATTATAAATGGCCATTTAGCATTGATTTAAAATTAGTAACTCTATAAAGTCAATGTCTATCGGCGCGTTTGTTTCATTTTCTGTATTTGCAAAATTAAATAATAGCAACCTAGTCTTCACCTTTATTTTGTAATAATTTTAAATCAGGTGTAAAACGATCTTTCAAGATTACTTGTTTGTTTTTTCACTGAAAGATAACTTTGAAAACGCATCATTTTTTATTTTCTTTATCCAGTGTCTAAATTCTAGACACACGGCCAAGTTCGAAATGGGCGACACCGGCTAGTGTGTATATTTAAACGAATTTTTTCGAGCTACTTTCGGTCCCTCCTTATGTCAAAAGCTATTAGACCTACAAATTTCGAACGTTTAACACCCGCGTTGAACTCCTTCCTACAATCCATACAATTAATAAGGGAAGTGAACAATGCTCAGATTGCATTACAAAGTAAAGGTTTATGTGTTGATGAAATAATCATAAAACTAGAAGCACTTCGTCTATTCATTGGAGAGAAACGGTTGCATCTAGCAGAAGAGGAAAGGCAGAAGGCAGAAGGCAGAAGAGATATAATTAGATTTTGCTGTACAAAAATCGGAAAAATACAACATTTCGATGGAACAACGAATTCGTCGCAAGAAACGCATGCCCGGTGAGTTAGCATCGTCCACCGATGCTAGACTTACACTTAGAGCGGAACTTCAAAAGGACATGTTAGAATGTCTTGACAGATTCAATATTGAACTCGAAACAAGAGTAAAGTCCATTAAAGACGTAGCTTCATTGTTTGAGGTTGTGCAGTCAAAGACCTTGCTTTCGGCAAACACTGAACAGTTAAAATTTGCTATATCAAAATTTACTAACCTTTACGATGAAGTATCAAAAACAGAACTCCTTTTACAAATACCAAGATTGAGAAGACATTTAAAAGCGGCTAATATTACTGTTTCTAATTGGGTGACACTGGACTTTTTGAAATTCATTGTGGAATGGGATTTTACAGAATCTCTTCCGAATCTAACGGTCGCACTAAAGTTATTTATAACAATATGTGCATCAATTGCTTCATGTGAGAGAAGTTTCAGCAAATTAAAATTAATAAAAAATGACTTGCGGTCTACAATGACTGAAACCAGATTAAACAATCTTGGTATTTTAACGATAGAACATGAAGCAACACAAAATATAAATTTTGAAGACGTGATTTCGGAGTTCGCTAGTGTCAAAGCTAGAAGGAAGAAATTTTAATTTTTAACAAAGTAATTTGTTTCACATAATATTCAAATATTTGTAATAGGTACCTACTCGTATTTTAATAAAACGTTAATGATTATAACTTTTTTTTTACGAAAAAATAAACCGGACATAATTAATTAACTTTGCCGTTGGAAAACTATTGTCCCATATATCAATATATGACGGGGTCAGTTTACCAACTGCAAATAACAAAAATAATTCTTATTAAACAACTAACTACAAATTTACAGTTTTCGGATTTTTTCCTTTACTTGTGCTACAAGACACTACTTTTGCCAAATTTAATGACTCTAAGTCAACTGGAAGTACCCTATATGTTTTTGTTTTCTTTGAAATTGTATAGAAATGAGACATGATCAAGCCGTATCTTTTGATTGCGTTGACATAGAAATTTAATTTTTTCACAGCTTCAAGGGATTGCAGACCTGAGTTTTCGATATTAATTTCAACTTGATACCTCCACCCACTCCAGAGAAAAGGGGTCTTGACAGACAGACAGACTGAACAAAAGACGGACAAAGAAATGATCCTTTAAGGGTTCCTTTTTTCCTTGTTGAGGATCGGAACCCTAAAAAACTATGATTTTTATATGCAGTGTGCATTTAGCGATGTGTTTTCTTGCCGTAGTGTTAATTAATATAATACCTAAATACTTCGTCTGCGGGTATGAGCTAGTTGTTTATGCGTAAATAAATACGCTGTATTTAAGTCGTTCAAATGTTTACAGTAGGTTGTTTAATTAAGTTCAATTACCTAGTTCTGTTACTAATTTGAGAAATTAAAGTAAATATAATTATGAAAGGACTGAACCACCCGCGTCGCCTCGCCTTACGCTACGCCGCGGCTGTCGGACAGTACAGATATACGACTATACTGAATGTGTGTGTGTGTGCGTCTGTGCATTGCTCTCACAAACATCACTATAATTATTAAAATACTAGCTGTGCTCGCGATTTCGTTGACGTCGACAACAGAAAATACCATTAATCAGCACGAATCATGCTATCTCTGCTCCCGGTTATATGCTTATTGTGGGTGATCCTTAGAAGATAGACATATACTCATTTTTTTTTTGTAGCTCTTTGTAATATCTACCATTATGTAGTACATTACTTTGAAATATCTCATTTGGTTTACTCAGCGTAAGACATTTAAGCGGCCGAATTGATTCACCATGACCGGTCTTTCTTTCATTTGTGCGGAACCTTCATTATTTTTCTAAAATAAATGCAGCCTATGTTACTCTTATAACATCAACTATCCGCCATTAAAAGCCTCTTCATAGTCTGTCCAACTGTTTCAGAGATTACCCGGAACAAACAGACAGACAGACAAAAATTTTAAAATTGAGTTTTTTGTTTTAGCTACCGTATCATTACGACTTTGATCATCAAAAAGGCACCAAAATGTTAGGATTTATATTTAGAGTCACAAAGCCATTCAGTGAAATTCTACCACTTAAACTTCTTCATTTTTTCTTATGTGAGAAGCTGCTTAGAATATGCGTCATTAATATGGTCACCAGCTTTCATTACACATATTAACAGGTTGGAAAATATTCAAAATAAGTTTTTAAAATTTCTTAATTTCAAAAGTAAGATCCATCCCGGTGAGTACAATAATAACTTAAAGCACTATTATATGTTGTCATTAAAATACCGTCGAATCATAAACAAAATGCGATTTCTATATGATTCAGTTAACTCAATAACTGATTGCCCAGAACTTTAAAGTAAATTATATCTGCGAGTATCCAGTAAGCGTACTAGGAACTCCAGTTTGTTTGCAATTTCGTCTGTAAAGCATACATATGCTCAAAACTCCGTCCTTTACACCTGTACTACACAATGCAATAAGCTTTTCAATGCTATTGACATTTTCCACCTAAGTCGAATGCAGTTTCTCAAGTAGATCTCTAAAAGGTTAGTTCAGGAGTAATTACACGAAATGTAACAAACACTCACATACACACACACACACACACGTCACTTAATAAACATTTTTTTAAATAGACTCATATACACTATCGTTATCGTTAGGTATATAAGTATAAAATGTAATTTATGTACTACTTCTCTTAATTGGCACTTTATAATTATATTCTAACTATTTTACAATTATTAAAATGTGCTGTGAAGATCGTATATCTTATATAAATATACTTTCATATGTATTTAGCATTTTGAAATTATACAAAGATACTGAAATTTTATTAATTGTGTACATAGAATAAATATATAATGAAGTTAAAAGTGTAAACGTGGAGAATTGTTACAGGCTATTGCACTATTGCACTTTTGTTTGGTATAATCAGATAAAAAACGTACCTAGTAAAAATATTGCTTCAAATACAAGATAAAGCCGCGCCCGCGCCCGCGCCCACGCCCAAGCCCGCGCCCGCGCCCGCGTCGCTCGGTGTAAAAGTGATCTTTAACCGCTTTAGCACAATCAGTTTGTACTTTGTAGATAGATTACAGATTAAAAGAATTCTTTGGTCGGTGTTAGTTAGTATTGTTCAAATCAGTGAAATAAATTATATGTATAAATAGAAATAAAATGAAAAAATACATATTTTTCATTTTGTATTTAATTACCTTTATTTTAAACCATTCTGTATTTGCATTTGAAATGGAAAAATAAGCGAGTACCTATGTTCGTATAGAATGTAAATACAGATATTAAACAATTCTATACCTCTTTGATCTTCAATAAAAAATGTACGGTCGGAAAAACAATAATATGTACAAAGTATAGTTTACGAATGTCACGTGACCGAATGTAACTTTATACAAACATTCATATTTTTATTAAAATGAATTAAAAATGATAACAGAATGAATTATGCTATTACGGAGCGTTAGATTCATTTACAAGAATTGTTTGTATTGCGTATTGCGATTCTATACTTTTAGTGCTCGCACCAATGTTATCTACCAAAATAATCTATAAAACACAACATAAACACAGGATTATTGGTAATTCGACGTATTCTCGTTAGGAGGTGATAGGGGTCACTATTTGTGATAATGACCTTAAGTTTAGTTTTAATACGAATTTCCGGCTGCTTCCTTTGTGTTCATTTTTTTTTCAATTTCTTTTAAATAAGTTCCTAGTTGTTAAGCATTGTTGGAGAGGTAAGAAAACGGTTGTTTTTAAAGTAATCTGCAAGCCAAGTTTCATAACGTTTTTATTTTGTTTTTAAATTTAAAAAGAAAAACTGAAATAATATCGTTTTTCGTCTCGCATTTTAAAATTTAGACCGAGAATTGTTGTTTTAATATTGATCAATAACCAGAGTTTAATCGTTTTTATAAGTCAGAAGAAAAAGCGAGATGTAAATAGTTCCTTTTTTTTTTTAAATGTTCGACGTTGCCTTTTTTACTTATTTTGAAAAAAAGCTAAACAACATGATCTCTAAAAAATGGTTCACTTTTGCATAATGCATATGGGGGTTAAATTATCGCAAATAGTCACCCCTATCACCTCCTAACGGAAAATTGTCGAGTTACCAATAACCCTGTATACGTAAGTAAGTAAGTAGGTATATACATTATAAAACATAAACGATAATTTAGAAGGTGTTTTGTGCATGTTTATTTTTCCCATCAAAACTCTCCAAACTGTCAATGTATGACGTCATGTTGGTGTTTCAAATGTTTCGAAATTTATAAAATGAATTTCCAGTTTTATAAGTATGTACTGTGTACTGTGTACTGTGTACTACCTCAGTATGATGTTTGTCAGTCATCTTTATAATATAAAAACTGAATCGCAAAATGTGTTGGTTAGCGCATAACTCAACAACGCCTGGACCAATTTGGCCAATTCTTTTTTTTAATGTTCATTGAAGTTCAAAGATGGTTTTTACAGTGAGAAAAATTCGAATAATTGCCGGAAAAACCCTAAAAACAGCCCTTTTCTTTTTCCCATTCAAACGTTTTCTAACTAAAACGAGCTTTATTGCTATTGCATAAAGTTCATATTGAATTACAAGCACTCACTGTTGTTAAAACAATGTACGTATGTTCCTAACGTCAGAGTCAATTTGCACTTTATTACCTCTGTACGAAGTTCAAATTCAATCATATCTATTAAAATAGTGTGCGTTGGAGCACAGATAAACAAAAAAAAAAGAAAACGAAATCGAATAGTTCAATTTGGTCGGCTTCGCGACATTATTTCATTTGTTTTACTTTAAAATGCATCAGTTTTCAATGCATTACATCAGTCAAACAAAAATTGCCAGTGATTCCACGATCAAAACCAGCTGATGAACTCGATGCATGTCTAAAGTCCTCCAATTTGTGGAAACATGTCAAAGTACTTCATTTAAGCAAGAATATGCGTGTCGAGTTGCAAAATGACCAATCTGGAAACATATTCTCTAAACAACTCAATGACATTGGTAATGGCAAATTTCCTATAGACATGTTGACTGGCTGCGTTAATATTCCTCAAAGTTTTTGTCAGTTAAGGTGTTTCCAGATGTTTCTTAAAATTACAGAAACCATGATCGGTTGAGCGAACGTGCTATATTGGCTGCAAAAAACATAGATTTAAAAATACAAGAACAAATTACAGGCGAATCGAGGATATATAAATCAGTTGATTCGGCTACTAACCAAAATGATGTAGTGAACTATCCACCAGAATTTTTAAACTCGCTGGATTTGCCAGGATTGCCACCTCACAATCTTCAATTAAAGGTTTGATCGGTAGTTATAATGTTGCGAAATATCAACCAACCGCGTCTTTGCAACGGCACACGATTAGCGATAAAAAAATTACTAAACAACGTGATAGAAGCAACTATACTGAAAGGAAAGTATAAAGGAGAAGACGTTCTCATACCGCGCATCCCAATGATTCCGAATGATGTGCCGTTTGACTTTAAACGACTACAGTTTCCAATTCGGCTTGCTTTTGCTATGACCATAAACATGTCCCAGGGGTAATAATTAAGTGTTTGTGGTATTAATCTGGAAAACCCATGTTTCTCACATGGTCAATTGTATGTTGCCTGTTCCCGTGTTGGAAAACCATCAGATTTGTTTGTCTATGCGCCAGATAATCAAACAAAAAACATCGTATATCACAAAGCACTACAATGAAAATAAAACTGACTTTTGTTAATAATTATGATTCATATGATTAACAATAAAGATATTAATTATTTTTAAATGCTTATATATATTTTATTTTATTATATTTCTTATTCACAACGCCCTATCACCAGGGTGACGGTTTTGTTCAGGAAAATTTTTTTGCCCCGACTATAAAATATGTAGGAACAAAAAATGTCACATTAAAAATCATTTTGACAGGACTTTATTGCAATTTAATTAGGCAGTATGAAGTCTGCCGGGTCAGCTAGTTTTAATTATAAAATACGGTATTACTTCAAACACTTTCTTCTATATCAAGACTATACTTATAGACCACACAGGTATTAGGTAAAACTAATATAGAACAATGTTTATATAAGTATATTTATTTTCTACAAAAATACTATTTTACTATTTGCAGCAAAAACATTCCCAGCATATCTTCGTTAATTTTTTAGTTGGATGATAAAGCCAGTAGAAGTTTTTAAACCACATTATTTTTCGAGCGGTAGGTATAATGACTTATATGTGTATCAAAAGCTATATTTATAGTACATTGATAGTAACGGACCTCGCTCATAGGTAAATTCAGGATTCAGGATAGGTAAACATAATTATAGGTACGTGAGATTTATTTAATGTATAGTTAGATGGACTAGAGTGCAAAACTGTTTTAACTAGAAATTATAGTGTACGGTACCGCGCGCCTTGTACACGTTGCTCGAATTACTTTAATACGGGTGAAACGACTCATTTCTTGTTATATTCTTATTGTATTACAACGATTCCTATATTTTCGTAAATTTACTACTTTTAATGGGAAATTGTTTTCCTAATTATAAATACAATGTCATTGTGATCCGTTCTTCATGTTCACTCGACAGTCTGTCGGCGCGGGCGCGGGTGGTGACGAGGCCGCGTGCGGAGGCGGAAGGTTCACACTTCACTGCAATTTTGTTAATCGATGACAGCTGACATTAATATTATTTCAAAATGACAGGTTTCTTGTTTGAACAATAATGTATGTATATTACATACTATGTATACATAATATCATACTATACATTATTAGGTGAGATCATTCTGTAAGCCATCCTCTTCAGCAGCACAGTCGCCATGTATATAAATCGAAGAGTCACAATAGTAATAAAGAAAGAAGACGGACATGCGCAGTAGCGACGCCGCGCAACATGAGAAGACAATACACATGACAAGCGGCTGAAGCGGCTGAAGCGGCTGAAGCGGCTGAAGTCTTGTCATGTTTTTACATACCATTGTTATTATATTACGCTTTGTTATATTACATTTATTTATTATTTGAATTGCTAAATGTATATGTATATTCTGTGTCATGCGTAGCTATACATAATTATATGTAAGAATTGAGTTATAATGTACAGAGGAGGTGCCTATTGTATGTAAGATTCATTAGTCATGGTTAGTATGAACTGTTTGTAATGTGTTTTGATTTTCAAATAAACTGTTTATTGTACAATTGTACATTCACATAGTCAATCCCACAAAGTATATATTAATGATCTAACAGTGATCCGGGCAAGGTTGGGGAGGATGCAGACAACTGACTAACTAATGCATTTCCTATTTTCTTACAAAATATATAGTATATAATATAATATAATTGGAAATATAACGTCGCTATGGATACATATTATTTTATAGATACACTAGCTGTGTCCGTGGCTTCGCTCACGAGGACTACAGAATGCCCACGCGAATCTTGCTTCCCCGCTCCCGGCTATTTTAAAGACAAAAATGCTTATTGTGGGTGTTTCTTAGAAGATAGATGTATACTCTCCCATATTTTTTTGTAGGTCTTTTTAATCTCTATGATTATGTAGTACATTAATTTGCTATATCTCTTATGTTTTACTCAGCATAAGCCGTTTAAGCGTCCGAATTGATTCACCATGACCAGTTTCTATTTATTTATGCGGAACCCTAATTCTTTTTCAAAAATAAAAGTAACGTAACTTACTCCCTGTATCATCAGCTATCTATCAGTGAAAGTCCCGTCAAAATCGGTCCAACCGTTTCGGAGATTACCCGGAACAAACAGATAGACAGAAAAAATACTTAAAATGGGTGTTTTGTTATAGGTATTGTATATACTTTCATACGCATTTAGTAATAAGCTGTTATTTTGATATTACAAACAAACACTTCAATTTTATTAATTGTATTGATTTTCTACTTTAACATTTTTGCCATTTTTTGTATTGATTGAGATATTTTCGTTTTTCCGTTGTAAATATGTAAATAGTTAGGTTAAGTTTCAACTGTGATCGTAAGATAATATGAAACAAATCATTATGAATTGAAAATGTATTTAAGTACAATTCAAAGATAGACATAACCTCAAAATTGAAAAAATTAATTTCTAAACTATTTATTTCCGTACTAGTACCTCTAACCCTCCCCTCCCCCTCTCACATAATCATAGCATCAAATTCAGCGTTAGCGATTCTAAAGTTCAACCAAAAAACAAACGATAGAAAATCGTTTTTTTTTTAATCTGATGTGTTGCCAACTAACTTTACATACAGTTGAGTAAGAATTCACGTGTTTGTGGACTTACCCTAAAAATATAGTAAATGGTTCCATCACAACAAGAACAATCAAACATAAAAACATTTTCATATATTTTATTACGTGTTTTCCGCAACTATCCGAGTGAAATTCAGTTAACTACTGTATTCTGCTAAATGATAAACTTTTTTATTCTGTGACATAATCTGCTAAGCTTTAAAACGCGCGTTTAATTCTGTTAAATAGCAGAATTTTGCTAATCTGGTCACACTGGAGACGGACTGCGTGTTATTATTTATCTTGTGCGAGTTTCTGTGTACAGTGTATCGAATGTGAAGAATAGATTGTGAGTACCAAACAGCTTGTCAAGTCTCCCGTAGAGCATTAAGTACTATAACTGACAACCTAAACTCAACTCTACAGCGAGAGCTTTTGAAACTAACTTTGTATTACATGTTATCAGGATGCATGAAGTGTGAGATCGCGTCATCGCGAGTCGTACAGATGTTTTGCACATTATCAAAACACGAATTATTAATTGAATAGGAGTTGATGTCGCGTCAATTACAATACAATCCATTTTTTTTTAGATTTGACTACTCTGTTAGCCTTAGGGGCCCTGAAGCCGCTGCGGCTTTTACAGCTTCACCGAACATACAAATAATTACAATGCACATACATAAATCCTGTGAATATGTCGTAATTTCATACTAACTATGGTATAAATTCAGATATTGCCTCAAAAATGACTGAAAGTTACTGATGAATAATAACTAATTTGTAACTTTTACTTCCAATCACAAAACAATGTACCTGTAATACAACTATACTATAAAACTTTGCATATATAAAGCATATAATATAAAACTTTGATATATAAAAAAAAAATCGGTTTTCTGTAAAGTCGGTTTACTGACGATAGTTGAACGTGACAACGTCATAAGAAAATACTGATGGAATGGTATCATGTTTCAAATAATATCGAAAGACCCATTACCTTTATCGCCGCAATTATCGTTGCAATAAACAATTGACACCACATTCACTTTTCACAGCACTTCATACTTGACGAAAATATGTAAATGTATTATTATTGTATAGCAGGTGTCCACGCGGACGCATCGCTCACTCAAGTAGGAGAGAGACAGATGTCGAACGCTGCCGAACGCGGAGGCCGATTGTGCCTCTTAGTCGCTCGTTCCGCGCTCTCGTTTGCACTTCAAGCCTTAAATGGAACACCTCAGAGCAAGGTAACGCCGCATGAGTCATGTTTTTTCGTGCGTGCAGCCGGCTCCATCGAATTATAAGACGTTGTCATGTCAAAAGCTGAGCTTTAAAACTAGCAAACGTGCATTCAATGTATGGAAATAGAAACAGGTTTATTTATAATATTTGCTCGTCCCCGTATATTAATGAAGCAAGGAGAAATTCCAATCAGTTACTTATATTACCGGCCCGCGGCCCTTTGTTAAATTTTACTAGTTGAACTGTAACATATATCTGGTCGAGCATGCGGTGTGTGTGTGTGCGTGCGTGTGCTTGTGTGTACAGATACACAAGATGATTGATGATGACGGGTCGTTAGGTACATTATGCGTGGTGCGACCGCGACTGTGAGACCGTAAGCGTAACGCGCGACCTGCGACTGATAAGTTGCATGACAAAACGCGCGATCTGTTGCCCGACGGATTGTCGATTGTGTGCGTCACTGTCGCGGCGCCAGCGTCAGCCCTCGACACCGGTAGCACCAGAATATATTGCTTTCTAATACAAACAAATAATACACGGACATCCGTAGCCCTCGAAAACACGTCCACACATGAATCAAACAAACAAACGGGCACGATACATTTATAGTATATACGTAATTAAATTGTAAACCCGGGATGAGAATCAAATTTGAGAATTGCAATTTTACAATCATCTGCAACACACGTGTCAGTTTATTACGAACTTTGCCCTACGAGAACACTGAGATAAGCAAACCCGCGCCCGCGCCCGCACCCGCACCCTCACCCGCACCCTCACCCGCACCCGCGCCCGCGCCCGTGCCCGCACCCGCACCCGCACCCGCGCCCACGTCTACAAGCCAAGCCAAGTGAAATGTTCCTGCCTACGCTCAGCGAGTCAAAGCGTGAATACTCGTCTGTTAGCCTGTATAAGTACTACATACTAATTATGGTAGTAATTTAGCAGTTTGTAGTGTTCAGTGTAGTCGAGTCCGAATGCGGTACCCGGACCCGGATGTTCCTTGACCTTTCTCGAAGAACACCGAGCAGCTAACGCCTTCCGGATTCCAAATAAATTTCACTTAACAAATATATAAATTTCACCGAAATATACATTTACCGGCAGTTTCGTCCGATTTGTTTCACATTCAAATATATATTTATTAATTTGTTATATATTATTATTTTTACTTAACTCTTCCTGTATATGTATGGGTATAGGTAACCCTCAGCAGGAATGCCTGTAGACCTAGCGGCTGTTCCTCTGGAGACGGTTGCGACTTGCGAGACACGTCGCCTAGCCTCGCCTCGCCTCGCCTCACCTCGCCTCGCCTCACCTCGCCTCACCTCGCCGCGCCTCGCATAATGTGCAATTAATTTATTGTAATTTCCATGAATACCGTATTATCGCTTATATTATGTTACAATAATGTATTTATGAATATTTATGATGTTCTAATTACAAGAATTACAATTCTATTACATTATTCACTGAATATTAACGGTTAATAAAAATAAAATTATTAAATAAACTTATATACTGAACTACCACGCGGACTGACTGAACGACTGACTAACTGACGGAAGACTGGATCTCGGCAAATGAAGCGGAACACGCTGTATAGTATGCCCATAGTACCTACTTATAATAATTATACAACAACACGTATGCCGATAAAAGTCATGGGTTAAGCGGTTCAGAATATCGATTCGATAACCGTAGGGAGGAATCCCAGCATCTATTAAAGAAATTTTCCAAATTCACGTACGTTTACTATTTTAAATTGGTAATATCTACTATCGACTGACTGTGAAAGAAATACCTCGCGTAGGGAAACCTGAAAACTTGAGAAACTTTCTTGTAGTAGACAGGGAGACGCTCTGTGTACGAGTACGAGATGATGATTGTTCCGACCGATTTCGGCCATGGTGACCACTTCGACTCTTATGTAGCCTTTCTTCGCGACGAAACTCCGCGCGCACTGAGGGCACGTGAGTACGCCGTTCACATAATGATATGTTATGGCAGCAGGTAGGTGAGCCTTTATCTGGTCTCGTTTGCATCAAGGACAGCTTTATGCTGAACCTCGAACTCGCGTACATGGCTGTTCACCATCCTGCGCCATTTCGAATGCTGTACTGCCAAACGTTCCCAATGAGAAGGCTCTATGTTGCATCTCTTCATGTGTCGCTTTTGGACATCCTTGTACCGAAAGAGGGGGCCGCGATGATTCCGCTTGCCATCCTCCAGTTCGGAGTAGAGGATGTGCTTTGCCACTCTTTCCTCCGCCATGCGAGATACGTGACCGCACCACCGTAAATAGGCCTCAATGCCACCAACATTGGCTCGTCGCAGAACTTGGGTTTTTCGCATTGTATCAGACCATCTGATCTTCATGATAGTACGGAGGCATTTAAGGTGGAAGCGATCTAGAGTGTGAATGTGGCGGCGGTATACATACTACGTCTTAGAGGAGTATACGAAGTTTGGCAGCACGATTGCCATATAAACAGATATTTTAGTGGACAACTTCAGGACATGCGAGCATAAGACCTTGGAACATAGCTAACCGTATCCCGTAGGGACATCGCCTCCGTCTTATTGACGCTGATCTTCAGGCCAAACATACGGCAGACATGGTGGAATGTGGACATGAGCTGTTGCAGGCCGTCTGGGGATTCTGCTAGGAAGTACAGGTCATCAGTTGCTATCACCCCACAGGTAACGGGGAAGAAGACTGTCTATTCACCGTCTACGACAACGCAGCGTTGCATGTGGTCATGCAGGAGTCTGAGAAGTCTCACAAACTTTTCCGTGCACCCGAGCTTACTCAGCACTAACCATAGAGCTTCTCGAGGCACGCTGTCGAAATCCTTCTCCAGGTCAACAGAGCAAAAGTACAGCTGACGAACCTGTTCTCTGCTCTTTTCTTACAGTTGACGCACAGAGAATATAGCTTCCCATGTGCCTCGGTCCGGACGGAAGCCAATCTGGGTTTCTTGCAGAATCTTTTCCGAGAAGTTTCTTAGGCGGTTTAGGAGAACTCTAGTAAGAACTATTCCGGCGGCTGTAAGGAGCGAAACGGTGTGAGTTGCAGTCAGATTGGTCACCTTTGTTCTTGTAGAGAGCACTTATGCGCGATACTTTAAAGGTATCCAGAACGCGCTCCTCCTCCCACTTGTGAACAAATAGTTCCCACACCAGCGTGTGCCCCATCTCTCCGCCGTATTTAATCAGCTCTCCCGATATGAGGTCAATGCCAACCGCCCGTTTATTTTGTTGTTATCTGATGGCAATAACAACCTCGTCACGCTTTAGAAACTCGTCCAGCTCAAAGGCAAAAAGGGGAGGTGAGGCATTAAACTGATACTTTGCAGATCAGCGGATCGATCCACGTTCAGCAGAGTATTGAAGTGCTCCGCCCAGCGCTTTAGTACATCCTCCTTGCACGTCAACAGATGATTACCATCTAGAGACCTTAGAGGCACCTTTGTGTGGATATACAAGATATATATACACACAGATACACCCTTTAGGATGTACCAATCAGATTACGTACCTCACCGTAGAACTCTCCCAGCTGGTTTGTGTCAGTGAGCCATTGCATGTGTCTGGCTTTGTCCTGCCACCACTTATCCTTCAAATGTTGAGACAGCTTGCGCAATTCGAGATCACTAGCTTTAACAACCGCAAAGCCTCCTCTTCGCCTTTTATACTGTCGCAGGAAATCTCGATGCTTGTCGAATGCTGCCCGTAGGACCCCATCATTTTCATTAAACCAGTCTTCCTTGCGACGTTATTTTTTACCCAGTACAGTTGAAACAGTTTCCATGATATGAGATGACAAAGTTCCCCAGGCAGCCACAACATCACCTACCTCATTTGCTGGCAACAGCTTTCCAGACAGGACTTCAGCGTAATTCTCCCTGACCGCGAGATATTTTAGCTTATCCAGGTTCAAAGACGCAAGCTTTTTTATAGTGGATCTATGCGGGCGACGGAAGCGGATTCGCAGTTTAGTAACAATAAGTCGGTGATCAGACCAACAATGCGCACCACGCAAATACGCGGGTGACTTGTAATTGGCTGAAATCCTTTTGCCTCACGACTACATAGTCAATCAAATGCCATTGCTTGAAACTTGGGTGCATCCATGTCTTCTTATACTTGACGGCAAGTCTAAACATAGTGTTCGTAATTGCCAGACCGTATTGAGCACAAAGACTGAGGAGTAACTGACTATTGCTGTTCATGTTGCCAACTCCATGTCTACCCAGAACTTCAGGCCAAGCCTCATAGTCCCTACCAACCCTGGCATTGAAATCACACAGCTAAAAACCGGTTCTCTGGCGTTTATGCTATCGAGACATTTAGTCACTTCCTCATAGAACTTGTCCTTGATATCATCAGACTTGTCTAGCGTTGGAGCATAAACACTGATGACATTAAGGTTGTTAGTTGTCTTTGTCCAGGTAAAGGCGCCATGTAGTAATTCTAAACGCTTTGCTAAGTGATTCTTGATGGCCAATCCCACACCTGATCATCGAGTTTCGGAGGCAACGGTACCTTTCCAAAAGAAAGTGCAGCCGTCACCTGCCTCCACCAGCTCTCCTTCATCTGGGATATGTGTTTCGCTGAGAGCATCCACATCCACGTTATAGCGATGAAGTTCCCGAGCTACTATGGCGGTATTACGTTCAGGGAAGGCGTTGCCATCTCGATCAAGAAGCGTTCTCACGTTCCACGCACCGAACGTCATAATAGGTGTTCTATTAAACTTATCTTTGTGATTTCGACCACGTATTGAATGATGCGATGATAGCCGCGGTTTCTACAATCTGCCAAGTCGGGACGAGTATTTTTTTAGGACATCTTTCTAGCCCCCTCCCGGCTGAGCGGGGAAAGCAGTGCCTCCCTAAACAGGGCTGCTTTGTCATCCCGAGTGCTGCCGAGTTCGCGTTGTCGCCCCAAATATGCAGCGCGAAAACGACTACGGCGCGTCGCGTCGAGTCGCATTTGGGTCAAATCATTCGGCTTACGACACTTTTAGGGTTGAGCCCGGTTATTTAAATAAATAAAAGTTCTGTTCAATAAGTCAGTATTATTATTTCACTTAATTACAGGTTATACAATTATTACATTACATAATTACATTTTTATGCAATTAAAACATATCAATATACTTAATAGTTTGTAGTATCAAGACTTATAAAGGTGTCGCGGCTGGATTATGTATTTATAAGTTATAATTTAAGAAGACTATGTTTTACACACAATATTTCACGTGAGAAATGTAACAGATCTTCTAATATTTCGATGTACATGTTGTTCAAACGTCCATCACAAATTTTAGAAAACAAAACCTTGATGTACAGACGTCCAACTAAAATTGCACGTAATTTGACGCGCCGCGCCTCTTTACTGCAAATAGGTAGTCAAATCACTACTGAACTTCCTTTCAACAAACATGATTGATGTAAACAAGATCATCAAATGGAAACAAACGAGCCACGATACCGTTGAAGTTCTAACAACAACCAAAGAGTTGATTATTATAATAATGGCTGTTATTGTTAACATTTGAAATGAAAATATTTAAATTTAGCATTTACTTTTAATGTTGGACTTGGGGGTTTCTATACCTTACAACCTATAATAACCAATTATCATAATAAAATGACATACTTTTTATTCTAAGATAGATTACGTTCGATTTTTGACTCGTGTATAAGATTAAAAAAAAAATCTATAATACAGTTTTTCTTACGTTTAAAATCGATGCCATGTTAATTTAGAATATATTTGTCTTAACTAACGGAAACCCTGTAGCTATATATTGAAAATATATTGTTCGAATAGTTATCTCATTTGACATCATTTCCCTTAACTAAATACTGATAAACTTTACGCTAAATTGCCGCCACTACCTTACCTACCCTACTGTACGCACTGCATGTTGGACACTGTAGACATGACACAAATATACTTAGGGATTGAGGTTCTGTAAGGGATCTTTTCGACTTTTTTTTTTACGCCAGCAGCTCTTTTTTTCGACATTTACAACACCCTGAAATTAACAGTAAGGTCAGTTCGAAAAAAAAAAAAATCTAGAGATTACTACAAAAGATGTAATGGTCCTTTAACTTAATATTACTTGAATATCCGCTTTTAATGAGTACTTCCATATGGCAGCACAGAGAACGCACTGCAACAGGGAAGGGTGGGTAGAAGAGGAAATGGCTCATCAGGTAGATCTGTAACTCTATCGTGACTCGACTTTTGAATCGAATATCGTCGACGAATAACTCGATTATGTGACTTGACTAAGAAATATTAAGAAATGAATAGACGATGTACAGATTTTTTTTTGTTTGATTATAATTATTATTATAAAATAAAAAAGCGTTATTCGTGGAGTTTAAAAAGGTCCATAGTGTTATTATGGGCAATATTTTGATTTGATAGGTCTGATGCCTAATAATAGAGGCAGAGGTGCTATCATTTTATAAATGCACCTAAAATAAAATGATTTAATTAAGGTCCAAGCACTTTACTTACTATGTTTATGGGATTCCATCATTGCTGTATATATATCTACTTGTATAGGTATAACGTATGGGTTCCAAATAATTCTAACATTGGTTCAGTTCTTGACTTTTGAAAGCTAAATACAATTATATTCTTTAATTAAATCGAGCAGTTTAGGTACCTACTTATTAGTTATTAAATATTTTATCTAAACTGCAGATTTCTAATTAAAGATAAAATATAACAGTAATGATGTCCTCTGCCCGAGTTCTGGAGTGCCAGAGGGCCTCATCGAAATGTGTCTAATAGATACCTCTGGGCCGCGTGTAATGTAACTTGTGAACCGATAAGGCGAGGCAGGAAGCCGCGCGACGCGTCTTACTGATTGCGATGTGAGCCCCACGAGCCCACACTCCACGGCTGCACAGATGGCATTAATCACCACAATATACACCTGACACTGACACACAAGGAGCGCGTCGCGTCGCGTCGGCCTCTCACGTCGCATTTCGTGCGCGCCGCGCGATGCGATGCCTTCCATATCAGTCTAAAGAAACAGCTTACGTTTGACCCGGAATGCATCCTACTGTTTCGGAGACGCTGCGTCCGCGTCACTGCCACTGAACTAGTTCTAACTCACGAACTATACATATGAACACCGCGAAGATAATGTACTTTGAAATTGATGTAATGCTGTATTAATCTAGTGGTCCTAAGCGCGACTGCTATACTTGAGGTCCTGAATTTGATTCCCAGGTAGAGCAAAGTATTTTTGAGTTTTTGTATGGAATTATCAGTAGCAACCCATAGTTTCGCTTAGTGCTCGACTAATGACAATAGACTATATTACATGGTACCTAAAACAAACCCAGTGAACTATGGGTGTACATTAGTTCCTAAACTTCTGCCTAGCCCGTGGGGTTACAGGCGTGATGGTATGTTATATGTTATATTCATTTAGTGGCGTAACTAGCACGAAAGTATTCACATTACATTACACCCTAAAGCCAGTCGATTAATTTTAAATCTTATAGATATCTACACACAACACTCATACATAAAGACAGGTCATACACATAATGCACGAGTGTTATTGTACCTGTTTTTAAAGCCCGTAACGCAACGCTACGTAACGCAACGCTACGTAACGCAACGTGATGTTGCGAATTAACCATAGGAATCGACAAACCCTACTTTTCAAGAGGGTTGATTTTTGATATTTTATTGTTATACCATAAGTATACAGTTGTGGTCATATAATTAAGAACGATTTGAATTTCGAGATTTTTTTTTTAGTTTTGTGTTCCTTTTTAGAAGTTACTAGTTATGTTATGAAATAACCACATGATTAGAGCAAACGGGATTACGAATATAAATTAAATCGTCAACTATTTTTTTTCATAAATTTTATTTATTCTCTATAGTAACAAATTCAAATAGTAATGAAGCTCAACAAATAAATAAGAACGATTTATTAAACATCTCGGGAGTTGTTCTATATGAAACTTAGATTAAATAAATCATATTAATGCAAAGTACGTAAATAAAAAAATACGTTTTGAGCTACAACCAATAGTTAGTTAACTAGCCTGCCCACGGCTTCTAATAACTGCTTTACACGGGCAAGGCATTGAATCTATCAATTTTTGACATTTCGCAAGAGAGATAGAATTTTATCCTTCTAAGAAAACGTCGTAAAGCACTCTAAAATTGTCACACTGGCGATTTGATACCTTTTCTTGACTTAGCACCAAAGATGCTCTATGGGGTTTAGATCTGGGCTGTTAGCTGGCCAACCTAAGACATAAACAGATTGCGATGTGAGGAATTCCTTAACGGTGCGTGTAGTATGCTTTGGATCATTGTCGTGCTGGAATGAATGTCCAAATAACCGGAAGCACGTCTTCAGCATAAGGTCACATTGTTTCTTCCAGTATATTTTTGTATTGGAATTGATCCATGTTCCCTTCTATCAGCTTAACTGGTCCAACACCATGTCCAGAAAAACACGTCCAAATTTTCACATTTCCCCACCATGTTTTCATGTTACTTTTGTGTACTTAGGGTCGAATGCTTTATTCGGAGAGTGTCGTACATATCGGTTTCCATTAGTACATACCTTCCACCGTCTAACTGTCCAGTTTTCATAGCTTCTTGCAAATGTAAGCCGGGCTTGTCTACGGCGCAGTTTCAACATGGGCACCTTCCTTACCATCCTTCCGTGCGAATCTTTATCTACCAAACGCTTTCGAATAATGCGTGCCGAGATTGCTGAAGGGGTTTTTACCAAAATATTCTTTTCTCAGCTCATTAGACCCTTTAAAAGGATTTTGTTTTGCCTAACGAACGATATTTCGATCATCTCGAGGAGATGACTTTCTCTGTTTAGGTAAACGTGGAACATTTGAAGTAACTTCATACTTACGTAGCAAAATGCTTCACAGCGTGGTGAAACATCGTTTTTGAGCATTGCAGATAAATAGTCGGCTATCTTTTTACACGACCAATTCTACTAGCAAAATTTTATTATTACTTTCTTTGTAGATTTATTTTTTCCCATTGTCTTCATATAAAGCAATCACCTTTAACACTTTTACATCACTAAATGGCGCAAAAATTATACGAATACCTACAACCTACAACCATAGAGTCACAGAGCGTTCTCTATTTAAATTTGAATAAAAAAATATTTTATTTAGCGTTCGTAAATATGTGACCAGCCAGTAAGTAGTAATACTCGGTTCAGATCTAATGTATAATTTCTATTTATATTTTAGCCAATCATGTGTATCAACGAATGTACCGCCAGTATGGGAAAGTTTTGCGATACCGAGAGAAAAAAAATACATGGAATTATTTATATTACTAATTTGTTAGTTTGAAAAAATCTTCCCTCTTAATAAACATTCTTAATTATATGACCACTACTGTATGTATTTCTAATAATATTATTGATAAATGTTAATACAATAAGCAATTTTATGACATGGAAAAGTAAAAGTAATAGTTTATTAATTGACCCGGAAACAAAAATAATTATTGACAGCAGAATTAGACAACAGAGTTTACATGAGCACTATGCGACATAAACATAATCAATCATGTTATATCACAGAATTATAATATTGTGATACAGCTGCGCTACAAATTTTTGGCACTGCAAGTAGAGCTTCGCTGTAAGCATGGAAATTACGTCTATTTAAAAATAATTGTTACAGACACGAAATTATATTTTTTATCACTGTTATTTCACCTGCTATAAATGAATTCCATATGTGCAACAAAAATAATGACTTTTTTTAATTATGTGTTTGTTATAATTTGTTATTATGAAATAATGTCAGTGTGAGTATTGTCATAGTGAAATGAAATCATATAATCACGCTGTATATATATATTAGCAAACCAAAAAACATCATTGTTTTTGTTGCGCATAATGAATCGAAGTGAACACAATGAACACGCACTTTATCATATGTAGCATTTATTTTATATGCAATGTAGCAGGTGACAAATTATTTTTACTTTTTCATATGAAAAATAGCAGTCATGCAATATAATTTCCATGCCTAGTTCGCTGCCGCTCGATTTGTTCCAGCTAGCCACCCCCGCTCCGCCCCCGCACCGACCCCACGCCGCGCCATTGCTATACAATTTTTCCCAAGTGTCGTGTCTAGTAAAATGCATTCAGTAGTTAGTTAATGCCAGTTAATTGACAAATCGAGCGAGAAGTCACGGTTTCACATACAACGACCGAGATCGTAACTCGTACAAAATTCGTCTTTATCTCCAAACCTGTAAAGTTCTATAAAAAAATAAAATACGACAATTAGAATTATTGAAACTTTGCATTTAACAAAAATGAACTTTATTTATAGAATTACAAAGTAGTGGAGACTAGTAAAGGGTAGAATTGTTGGTAATGTTATGCTGAATGGGTTCAGTAAGTGCGAGTGGCGCCGGACTTCATGTAAAGTATTACGGCCTCAAGGTAACGCGCGTACATGGCGCATATGGCTATATATGTACAACGTATAACTTATAACTATATATAAAAATATAACACATGGATAAAGTGATGTTCAGAGGATAGCCGTGGTCGCAAATCGCAATCTAAATATATAAACATTACATTTTAAATAATTGTTTTTTTTTAATTCAAATACTTGGTTAGCAAGCATAAGACCCGCCTAATGGTAAGCGGCTATCGTAGCGTATAGATGCTATTACACTATTACACTAGCGCGTTGCCGATCTAGTACCCCCTACCCCAACGTGCTCTGGAACCCCAACTCACCACAGGAACACGACATACGGTTATTTGGCTGCGGTCTCCTGTAAGGTGGAGGTTTTCCACCAGTCGGGCTGCACCAAGTAGTCTCGTATCTCTTTTGAAATTTCTCTGTGTCCTACCTCCCTTAAATCTCGTCGGAATTATATAAGAATAGAATTTAAATTCTTTATTCAGTAGACAATAGTATAACTATTGAATAAGTTATCGCCCGCAGTCTACAGTCTACAGTCCACAGTCCACAGTCCACAGTCCACAGTCCACAGTCCACAGTCCACAGTCCACAGTCCACAGTCCACAGTCCACAGTCCACAGTCCACAGTCCACAGTCCACAGTCCACAGTCCACAGTCCACAGTCCACAGTCCACAGTCCATAGTCTACATTACAATTTGTATTACACATTCTATTGAATAATACTTAGACTGTCATTTGTTAACTTAAACATTTTATTGACCATGAAACTTCAGCAATATTCGTTCATAAATACTTAGTGGTTTCTGTTCGTACCCTGCCTCTGTCTGCCTCTGTATTGTAAAAGTGTGGTTTAATTATGTACTTTAACTGATTTATTTTTATATCGGTTTTGCTCACTGCTTTGCCTCTCTCACTCTGATATGATAGTGAGTACAGAACAATTCTCATTATTTATATGGTGAATGGTCACAGTTGAGCTGGTAAGAGACCGAACCAGTAACCAGTCCGCGCTAACTACCCAACTACTAACTGCAAATACTTTATGTCTGTATGGACTCGCTTACACCATTTAACAGATCCAGGTTACTGGAGCATTTTGATAGCTTCAGTTATACAAGTAATACAACAATACACCGCTTTGGACAAAAAAAAATATAAGCGCACTACCTGATAGTATTACCGCGGACCGCAGGTTCGCAACACACAACACTCCGTGTTTATTTTGACCTGAGTTGTTACCAAGTCGCGGCCGCGCCCTCTGCCGATATCTTCAGAACCATTGCGTTCAAACCATAACTCAAACAGATTGAAAGAACTCAGAGTTATCGTAATTAACTAACCAACCGTAACTCTTACAGGATAAAATATTTCAAATAGCTCGTAAGCGCGACAACAAAGGATCTTAAAATATTCAAAAATATGTCATTGTGTATAAAAATAAATTCCCTTTATCTCCATAACTCATTTAGCATGAGAGATTCCTGCGGCGCGGCTCGATGCGGTCGCGTCGGTCGGTAATCCCAAAGAGATTCCATCACAGGGAGAATGCGGCACGGGGCGGGCCCGGGGCGGTCGCTTTGCATTCAGCCTGAGTTGCCTGACGCGACACGCGACGCCTCTATGTAGTCTCTATGTTGTTTACATACAGTATACCTGACTACTGACTATTTTCCGATCATTAGAAACCGTATTGCGTGGGAAGGCTCAGACGCGACTCGCCACTCACGGACTATTTATCGCATGTATTCTAATGAAATCTCGACTAGTATGTAAAATTTATTATCTATACAATTATCAAAATTAAAGGTTCTGTTTGTAATGACAAAATAACTTTTTCTCAAACATTGTCATTATTTTCGAATAAACCGGCCAAGTGCGAGTGGGACTCGCGCACCGAGGGTTCCGTAATTGTTAAACTATGTACATTCACTAAAATAATTAGGTCGCATGAGCGAGCTCAGAGTGTTTAAACAGGGTAGGCAGAAAATTTTAAAAGCTATTAATTTACCAAAAATAATACATTATCGTTTTGGTTCATCGTCTTGTCGATTATATAATATGTAGGTAGTTCAGTTACCGTAATTGTCACCTCAAATTACCATAGACCATACATTGACTGATTTTATAGACATATCAATTTACAGATATTATAAATGGCCTTTTGGCATTGATTTAAAATTAGTAACTCTATATAAGTCAACGTCTATCGGCGCGTTTGTTTCATGTTCTGTATTTAGAAAATTAAATAATAGCAACCTAGTTTTCACCTTTATTTTCTATTAATTTTAAATTCGGTGTAAAACAATCTTTCACGATAACTTGTTTGTTTTTTCACTGAAAGATAATTTAGAAAACGCATCATTTTTTATTTTCTCTATCCAGTGTCTAAATTCTAGACACACGGCCAAGTTCGAAAAGGACGACACCAGCTAGTGTGTATA
Source organism: Saturnia japonica (assembly GCA_033032175.1). Lineage (NCBI taxonomy): Eukaryota > Metazoa > Arthropoda > Insecta > Lepidoptera > Saturniidae > Saturnia > Saturnia japonica. The sequence continues at coordinate 16,499,270 of CM065325.1, forward strand.
TTGAAACGAACTTTTTCGAGCTACTTTCGGCTCCTCCTTATGTCAAAAGCTATTAGACCTACAAATTTTGAACGTTTAATACCCGCGTTAAACACGTACAATCCCAAATTTCACAAATAAGTTATTGACACGAATAGTTATTGAGTTATTAACGCCTGAAAAGTAACTGACTGACTTACTCATCAAAAACCTAGATCACTTCTAGGTAACTCAGAAACTTGAAATATAGCATCAAGGTAGATCATCAACCATATTATACAAAGCATACAAAAGAAAAAATCAAAAAATTAAAAAAACATCGCTACCATAAACTACTAAACACTACTTTGAGAGTCTTGACTTTTGGAAACTTATGTCCTCTTTTCCAAACATGGTACTGCAAGTTACATATATAATTAAAATAAAACTCTCTTGTTTAAAGATAACGCTTAATTTCTAATCACTTTATAGACTTTTTTAATCGATACTCCAGTACAACAGTGTTAGAGTACAGCTCGCGTCTCGACGTTAGATGTCGCTATATATTACGGTTGTTATTTTCAAAGCACAAAGTTAATGCTACTCGAATTGGGATGAGCGACATTTTGTTACGAGAATTACTTTTAGTAAGAGTAAATTAGTTAGATAGTTAGTAAAAGTAAGTTCTAGATTTTAATTTTCACTATTTTATCACTACAAGTGGACACAAAATATAAATATGATAAAAATAAATATTGGTATCTATACAATTAATAAATAGATACAGTAACATAAATATCTATATATCATGGTTAAAAATAACGACGTTATATTTCAATAATTTTATGAGAAAATGTCGATAATTCGTTATACCTATAATATGTTTTAATCATCTCTATCAAATACAGCTGTTTTAATTACTCACTAATAGATGGTGTTGTGCAGTTTGTGACAACACTGGACAGGTGGAGCTGATTTTTATTTTAATATTGTTTTACGAAAAAATAAACTGGACAAACTTAACTTTGCCGTTGGAAAACTATTGTCCCCATACATCAATATATGCCGCGGTCAGTTTACCAACTACAAATAACAAAATTAATTCTTATTAATTATCTAACAACAAATTTACAGTTTTCAGATTTTTTCCTTTACTTATGCTTCAAGACACTGCTTCTTGCCAAATTTCGTGGTTGTAGGCCAACTGGAAGTACCCTATAGGTTTTTGTTCCCCTTGAAATTGTATAGAAATGAGATATAATCAAGCCGTATCTTTTGATTGCGTTGAATTAGAAATTTAATTTTGTAAGAGCTTCAAGGGATTGCAGACCTGAGTTTTTGATATTAATTTCAACTTTGATACTTCCACGCACTCCTGAGAAAAATGGTCTTGACAGACTGATAGACAGACAGACAACGAAGTGATCCTATAAGGGTTCCTTTTTCCCTTTTTGAGGAACGGACCCCTATAAAAGAACACGTGAAAGATCGAATTTACGGACATATCAAGAATGATAAAATAGATCCAGTCAAAGAGTACTTAATAACTCCGGTACGCCGTTTCATACAATATTGCTGGAGCGTTATAATGTTCCAAATTCAAAAACACTCCTGCAATGGTTTTGATATTCTTTGTCCGTAAATACGATACTTCGCGTGTTCTTTTTTCGAAAATAATGACAATATTTCGATGCATGTTTGAAAAAAGCATTATATATGCCTCGGCGGAAATGGCAATTGCCTGTCTCGTATTAGAAAACTCATACTCGACCTGCAGTTGCCTATTTACGGGCCTTTGCAATAATGTACTATTTACTAAATGCATATGAATGTTTAGCGGAGGCGAGGAACAGAGAGTAAGTTCCTCATCCGCCATAGAAAAGGGAGGATCCTCCGGCCAGATGGGTGCTATGTCTGGCGGGCAGCTGCCCCGACTGTTGTTTTTTTTTTAATTTTTTTTTCTGTCTGACCTTGCTGTTAGCCTTAGGGGCCCTATCCAAAAACAGAGCCGCTGCGGCTTTTACAGCTTCACCAGACTTGGGGGCGAGCGCTTCGTCGGTCGGGTGGTCGTCGCGAATGCGAAAAGGTCGCGATCTAACTAATTCCCTAATCCTAAGGGAATTCGAACTAACTAACATATACTCATATGCACGTTCCCCTCCTCCTGGGAGGAAGGAGGGAACCATGCGTATGTGTATTTAGTGATCGGAATGGGCGACTGTTGTAGTCGGGTTCTTGTATATATACTCAACGATAGAGTTAATTTCTATAGCGTAATGTAGGATAGTAGGATGCGTCCTATGTGGCTCGATAGATGTCGCTATGTATCGCTACGTAGTTGTGTCGATGCGTTGATGCGTCAGTTGTGGCGAGAGATGTCGCTATAAATGTATACAGGGTATTAGTAGACCGCTCCCGAAAATGAAGACAGACGATAGTACTAATGACACCTTTGATGATGGGATGGAAAAAAAATTGATCCTGATTAAAAAAAAATCATATTATTTAAACTTTTTATTAGCATTATTTACGCTCCATCGTGTTAGTACAGCTAAATGAAACGATAATTTCATAAAAAACACATTACTTTACTAAAAAAAAAACCAGCAATGAAACACAAAATCAAAAACAGCTGATAATCAACCCCGCAAAAAGAAATAAAGCGCCGCGGGCCGCCTACTTGCAGTAGCCCCTCGTTAGCGTCGAAAGCGGCACTTTGATCTTTTCCGCAGATCGATAAACCGTTATACCTACATTCACGACTATTATTTCATAAGTTTTTTTTATAACTTATTTTTGAACTGATCTGAGTAGATCGTACATAACTAATACATCAGAGTAATAAACATAATTACACGACGGATTAAAAAGCATGAATCTATCCTTTTTTAAATTTCATTCAAGTATTTTTTTCATAAGCGGGGAATCGAACCAGGTACTTAGCTTATTCAACCGGTGAATTCGAATGAAAGTGGCCAGGTAGACACTAGCACAGTGGCAAAGTAGATAAGTTAGGTATTTAGACAATATTGTAAATAAGTATTTGTGCGATCGCCAGCTGCGGGCCGCGCGAGAATGGCACCGCGCCGCGCCTGCGCGTTATTTGACCCGAGCAATCAGCTGTATTTAATTTGGTGTTCATTGCTGGTTTTTTTTAAGTAAAGTATTGTATTTTTTTGTAAAATTCTCGTTTCATTAAGTTGTACTAACATGATGGAGCGTAAATAATGCTAATAAAAAGTTTAAAAAATATGATTTTTTTTTTATCAAGATCAATTTTTTTTCCGTCCCTTCATCAAAGGTGTCATTAGTACTATAGTCTGTCTTCATTTTCGGGAGCGGTCTACTAATACCCTGTATACGATACCTGTAACAACACACAAATTTTTCTCTGTCTCACTGTTTGTTTCCGGTAATCCCCGAAATGGTTGGATCGATTTTGACAGGACTTTCACTGGGAGATAGCTGATGTTATAAGGAGTAGCTTGGGCTACTTTTATTTCACAAAAAAATAGGGTTTCGCGCAATTAAAAAAAACTTGTTTTAGTGATTGAATTCGTGCGCTTAAATTGTTTATGCTAAATAAACCATAAGAAGGTATTATATAAAGTAATAATTAGGTATAATTTTAGATCTTGAAAAGTATTACAAAACAGTCAATGAGAAATATATCTATCTTGTAAGGATCACCCGCGATGTCAAATAACCGGGAACGGGGTAACACGATTAGCGCGTGTGCTACCAATGGGTAACTCAGCAAAATTCCTTGCACCAACTAAATAACTCAAGCGCAGCTTATTTCGGCGGCGCATTGAGTTAATTCAAATTATCCCTTAGCCGGCTCGCTGCGCTGAAGTGCGCTGTGCGCCAACACATTTAGAATAAGTGCGTTATAACACCCGGCGCAGTTAACTGAGTTGGCGCAATTGCGCGGCGTAGCGCAGTGTTACCCATGGCCTAGCGTGTGCCAGTTGGGCGGCATTCTGTAATCCACGTGAGCGGAGTCGCGGGCACAGCTAGTTCTATTAATAAAGCTTATCTGTTTACAACTCCATTTGTTATAAAAATAAACTGATTTTTTTAACTAGCGGTGTGCCCGCGGCTCCGCACGCGTTTTATATACCCAGTAATTATCTCCCGTGTACAATTGTCATCAAAATTGGTTGATAATTTTTATTTTATTCTACGATTTCTAATGTGTTATTGATGATTCTTATAGCCTCACAATTATGTAGTGACGTATGCTTTCCCGTCTACAAAATTTAATCAGAATCGGTTGAAAATTGATGAAAATTTGATTTTTAATGTCTTTTTTACGATTTCCAGAAGTAATATTGACAATTGTTAAAGCCAATTAATTAATTAATTACTTATACTTTCCGTGTACAAAATTTCATTAAAATACGTTAAAAATTAAGGCAAATTCAAAATGTTTCGAAATTCTTTTTTTACGATTCCTGATCACTATCCACTGACCACTGTATTGAAAATTATCATAGCCCATCCTTGATGGAATGTCTTTGTCTTATACTTCCCGAGTTCCAAATTTCATCAAAATCGGTCAATAATTGAAGAATTATTTTTTTTACTATTTTTTTACAATTTCTTAAAGTAATATTGGAATTTCTTCAATCCATATCAATTGACCAATGATACACCTGTATATAAAATTTCATAAGAGTCGATCAAATGGGTGTTATATCCGGACATACAAACAGAACATGTTCGTGATCTACTTATCTTTCATGTAATATGTTTATCGGGAAATTTAAGGTAAAAATATTAAATATATATATAGAAGTACAGATTAATTAATATAGATATAGATAATTAATAGTTGAAACTTGTTCGTGTTGAACTCGACTGACTAGCGGCTGTACTGTGTACTGTGTACTGTGTATACTGACATTATGTACTTACATGTCCTAATAGCTATTATGTTAATACTCTTTGTTACACGCTAAGGGGAGATAAATGTTTTGTCAGTATCGGTGCGGGTGCGGGTGCGGGTGTGGGTGCGGGTGCAGGTGCGGGTGCGGGTGCGGGTGCGGGTGCGGGTGCGGGTGCGGGTGCGGGTGCGGCAGCGTACCTATACTATAGACATTCTAAACTAGTGTTGTGCTTGTCTAATACTGGGATATTAATTGAGAGCTTGAGATTATTTAACTTAATGAAACACAAAATTGTGTGAAAATCAATACAGCATTGTTGTTATACGCGATAACACAGATAAACTAGCATTTATTTCTATCAGAGGAAAGCGTTTCATGTTAATAATAATATTATTTAGTTAAGAACACAGAGAATACAACAACCGACTTACCGGAGCACATAGTTCTCATCATAGCTATTGATGCAATCAAATACATTTATAAATGCAAGGCGGACTGGGGAGCGGTTGCGGGTTGTATACGTAGTGAGGTGGTGGCAGGTCGCTATAACTCTGGACGTTACATTTAGCGACGAGGACAAAATGAGATTAGGCAGGCATTGCTTAGATGTTAAATCTGTCATAAGCAAGCGTTGCCTGGCTGATCAATCATGATTAATGGTAATTAAATTGCGGATAAAAAGTTTTAGTATTATATAAAATTGCGTATAAAGAATTTGAAGTTGCGAAGAAAATATATTGCAATATTAAATAACGTAACTGTCTCATTAATATTCCCAGGTCGAGCAAAGTGTTATTCTGAGTAGCAGCTCGGAGTTTAGCTTTGTGCCCGATTAGTGGCAATGGGCACTTTGGTCCAACGTTGGCGATGTGGAGTCAAACTCGTGTTTTTAAATAGATTTCACAATTTAATGTTAAAACATAGATAAATTAAAAGCGGTCGGTAGTGATTGTGACCACTATACACATAGTAATAAAAAAAATTTCTTCACAGTGACTTTTTTTTGGTTTGTTGTGTTTCGGGTAGGAGAGAGGCGTATATATCAGAACAGGTATTTACAAGTAACATGATGGAACTGTTATCTAATATCAGAAAAACCTGTTACTAAATTAGTATTTAGATCCTTAGTTAGCCTAGTGGCTGTTCCACATACTAGTGAGGCGTATATATCGGAACAGGTATTTACAAGTAACATGATGGAACTGTTATCTAATATCAGAAAAACCTGTTACTAAATTAGTATTTAGATCCTTAGTTAGCCTAGTGGCTGTTCCACATACTAGTGAGGCGTATATATCGGAACAGGTATTTACAAGTAACATGATGGAACTGTTATCTAATATCAGAAAAACCTGTTACTAAATTAGTATTTAGATCCTTAGTTAGCCTAGTGGCTGTTCCACATACTAGTGAGGCGTATATATCGGAACAGGTATTTACAAGTAACATGATGGAACTGTTATCTAATATCAGAAAAACCTGTTACTAAATTAGTATTTAGATCCTTAGTTAGCCTAGTGGCTGTTCCACATACTAGTGAGGCGTATATATCGGAACAGGTATTTACAAGTAACATGATGGAACTGTTATCTAATATCAGAAAAACCTGTTACTAAATTAGTATTTAGATCCTTAGTTAGCCTAGTGGCTGTTCCACATACTAGTGAGGCGTATATATCGGAACAGGTATTTACAAGTAACATGATGGAACTGTTATCTAATATCAGAAAAACCTGTTACTAAATTAGTATTTAGATCCTTAGTTAGCCTAGTGGCTGTTCCACATACTAGTGAGGCGTATATATCGGAACAGGTATTTACAAGTAACATGATGGAACTGTTATCTAATATCAGAAAAACCTGTTACTAAATTAGTATTTAGATCCTTAGTTAGCCTAGTGGCTGTTCCACATACTAGTGAGGCGTATTAATCGGAACAGATAAAAAGAATAAGTTTTTCTGAACTTTCTAAGTAACATCTCGTAACTGTTACCTCTAAAATAAACAGGCTGTTCTTACGTATCTGTTCCAGAGCGTGTTACTGTTTCAGTTAGGAACATGCTTTTCTGTGTTCTAACGTAATGATGTTTATCATAAATGATTGATTGATTAATTGATGGGTTAATGGATTGACGGATATATTGATCGAATGATTAATTGATTGAGTAATACATTATTTTATTATACGTTAGGCAGATAGTGCATACAATTTCGAGTTAGGTACCGATCTATACTTAACTATGGTTTCAAGTAGTGCTACATATTATATCCCTAATAAAGCGTAAAAGGCTTTTATTCTGGGAAAGGAACGGAAGTAACAGGAATCTTATTTTAACTGTTCTAACTTACCCCTAATTTCGAGATCAGCCTGTGTTTTTTTTTCAATATTCACTAATTTACTAAAATGTTTCACATCTACCGGGAGTCCCGTAACGGCCAACGGCCTATATATTTTCACATACATCTAGTAATAAGCTGTTATTTTGACATTACAAACATTTGACAAACGCTTCAATTTCATTTATTTGTAGTTATGTAATATACCCGATGTGTAGATATACTTTTCCGATGACCTCGTACCGCGATACATAGAAAAATATTAATCAACATAAAGCAAAATCAAATTGTAATTGCAATAATAAGTACCTAACAACATTATAAGCGGAGAAAATAATTTGGAGAAGAAATGATAAACATCTAACAATTTAAAATTAATATTATAACCATAGATTAATGATAACGTTTTTAATATTATTATTATTATTGCGTTCTCACTTTCGCGGTCTCAATTTTCATAATTATGTATAAATTTCTAAAATAATATAATTTCTATATTGTTTAACGTAGGTACTGTAATTTTATTTGTAAACACAACGTACCCACCCTCGGTATTTTTGGTTTATATTATATGATTTTAAATATGCAACACCGTAATTTAAATTTTCCAATCTGAACAATGTCTAAATTTTATATTCCGCCATTTTAAGAACACGTTAAAACAATATGGTGTCTATAGCTAATACGGGATTACCGCTACTAAATAATATGTAAATGTAGTGTAAATATTATAATATAATTAGTCTGGATAGTGTCGTGAAGAAGGGTTCACAACCGTACGACATCTATTTTACATGTACGACTTATTAAAGTAAGTTAATAACATCCGACATAACTATTCATTTCAGTGAAATATCTAATAAATAACTTGGACTAGTAGTAAAGTAAACTGAATAGTAAAAAACCTACAGATGTATATGGTATGGACAGTAAAACAATAAAGAGAAATCATGTTAAAGAATGAAGTCTTCAATGTTTCCAGATACACTAAAAACAGGAAAGATTAATACCAATTGACCAATATGACGTGTCGGTAGAGGAAGCAGGCTCCTGTAACACTATGAATTTTAAAAAAGTCGTCCGGTGTGGAAAACATTCGGTAGAAAAAAAGAAAGAAAACATTTATTCCTAAGAACATAACACGCTTAACATACTTACTTAAATTGAGTAATATTACAAAAGAAAAAAAAAAGTAATAATATAAATAATTCAGTTCCGTGTCCTACCATTAGGAATAGGCGTCCAGCTCAGCATATGCTGAAGTGAGGCGGAACCCCGTAGCAAGTCACGATGCGCCAACAATAATCAATCAAAATGAAATTAAAACATAAATTTAAAAACAATAACTCACTATTCATGATATAACGCATATTATTTATAAAAATACGACAATTCTGGTTCAAATACAATACATTTTACGTTGTGATACGATGGCTGTTGTACTAGGTTGTGAACCCCGCCGCACGCGCCGTTTAGCAAGGCAGCCGCGTCCTTTTCAGCCGCAGGTGCAGTCTGTGCCGCCGCGCGCCGCCGCGCCGCCGCCAGCTCCAGGCGCCATCTGAAATAGGGATGTGTTTTTGTAAAAAATAATAGATTTTTTTAATAATTGTTTTTTTTTTCATATTTTCTTCAGAACTTGAATTTAACCCCTGAAATATTGAAAATCATAACTTTCTTAATCAAATAATCAATTTAAATAAACATGTTTCAATAAGCAGACAAAAATAATTGTTAATCACGCAGAATACCCATTCTTTTAGCAAATTTTGTTGTTTAATAAGGTTGATTAAAAAGTAAAGAATCTTTTTTTTCATATTATTTTACGACCTCTTGTCGTCGGGATTTGGTTTTTTAAGTAGGAATATTATTTAAACTTTTAAAAGTATTATCTATACTATCTATATGTATCTATATACTAATTTAACAAAGCGGAAGCGTTTTTATGTTTCTTTGTTTGTTTAAACACGCTAATCTCTAGAACTACCAGTCGGATTGGAAAAATGCTTTCCGTATACGATAGCTTGATTCACGAGGAATAGTACAGGGTATCTAGTATCAAGGTACACGTCCCAGCTAGCCTTCAATATTAATTTTTGATAAGTAAGTCGGAACACGAAGCTCTCCCGAACTGCTTTATCCGCATGCGCTGCGATAATTTTTAGTGGTACGTAAATACAATGTTGTACAGAAATATTGGACCTTAGTATATCTAAATAATAATTCGCGTTTGACATAAGCTACAATAAGCTATATTATTACAAACAATGGTTAAAAATAAAAATAAAATTATGATCATTATTTGTTCTGTTTTGTTTTTTGTTAAATTGTTCTGTTTATAGCATGTTATTTGGACACATAGTTTTAGGGCCTTAGGGGATAGTAAAAAATTAAAATAATTTGTACTTGTGGGAAGAACAATTATTATAGGCTACCATTACTTGTATTACAATCCTTTTTAATTAAAACAAAAATACAATATTAAATTAAAAAGGAACTCATTATTTAATTATAAATAACGATATTTATGGGTGATACTTAACGGCGATTGAAGTTTTTGGTGGGACCTTGAAGTGACAAGTTTTTATTCTTAACCAGCTGACCCGTGCAACTTCGGCTGCGTCACATAAGAGAGAGAGAGAGAGAGGGTTAGAAAGAGTGTGTCGCAGGCACCTATGCGATATCTCCTAAGATATTTATCGAAAACAATTGGTGTCAAGGATAATTTTGTTCAAAATGAAATACTTGTAATGTATATTGTATTTATTTCAATAAGGATTAATACCATGGTTACAGAAACACCTTCGCAAATAATTCATTATTTTATAACAAATTTTATTACCGTAAAAAAGTTATATTGAGTCAACTATAAAAGATAGACAAATGCTATCGCGGACTTTTTTTAATATTTTTTTTAAGAGAAGGAATTCCGTCTCACATGATTGTTGCATAACTTAAACCCTTTAAGCAGCACACGCAATGGAAGCTCTCAAAAGTAATAGTTTTTCCCCGTTTTTGCAACATTTTTCATTGATGCTCCGCTCCTATTGGTCGTAGCGTTATGTTATATAGCGCTCTTCTATCAATGGGCTATAAAAAAATTACATTCGAACATGTAGTTTCTGAGATTAGCGCTTTCAACCAAACAAACAGACAAGGAAACTCTTCAGCTCTATAATATTAGTATAGATCCATTAACTTAGGTTTTGGACCCTATTTTATGTAATACTGGTAGCGTTTTTCGTGATATAGCTTGGTTATTGAGCATAAGTGAAGTGGATTATAAATATAAACTGGAAGTATACATTTTAGAAAGGTAATTAAATACCTACACTACAAAAAATGACATTAGATCCTTCAACAAAAAATCAACAGTGATTTTTTTTTTAAACTGACTACACTGTTAGCCTTAGGGGCCCTATACAAAAACAGAGCCGCTGCGGCTTTTACAGCTTCACCGGACTTTGAAAAAATCAACAGTGAACAAAAAATCGATTTATCAATAATTGTTTTTTTAAATCGATTTTTATTAATAAATAATCGATGGTTAATTGAATATTTTAAAAATAGTTTTTTTCACCTCCCTAATCTGAACTGCACTAAACAGTGAAGTAAACTATTATCTAACCTCATCGCGTCACGACGCATTATCATGAGTTACAAAAACAAGGAAAGGAATCATTACTGCGCAGTGTTCAACTGCTCGAATAACTCGAGCAACCGACCTGACTTGACATATTTTATATTACCATCCAATAAGAACAGGTTAGTGCCTGCATACCTAATTACCTAATTACCTATCACTCACTTATCTTTCATGTATCGTTATTTGGTTAGATATTGATAAGTTTACGATCTCTAGAATATTATGTTCATATAACCATACATACATAGTATAAATTGAAGTCTGTCTGTTTGTCCGCTTACTTCTTCTGAACCACAAAACGATATTTATACGGTTTTCAACTGTCACTTAGAGATTTGTTTACGGATGGTTTGTATAAACAATACTTTAAAGTAAATAGTATGTCTTTAATCAAGTCATCAATAAATCGATTTTTGGGCAATTACATGGCTTATGCTGGCTAAACCTTAAGAGATACATCAAAATAATATACTAAAGAATTATAGTTCCTCAAGAATCCTAGAGAAACATTCGTGATGGCATATTATTTCTATCTCGTAAGGTTGACTCACAGTAACCAGTTTTGTCTTCAACATAATTATTAAAAATATTAAGTAACTAGCTGTGCCCCATGGTTTCTCCCGTGTTAATTGTATCAGACATACACCGCGGCCCCCACGCAGTGTTGCCAAGTCAATGAAACAAGAAGTGGCCAACCACTTTGATAAAATTGCTAGAATGTTAAAAATTTCGTACCCTAAAAGTTGCCAAAAATTTAAATTGAAAACAAACAAGTTTATAACTTAAAATCGTTTTATTTATTGATTATACGTTGATTCAACATACCACTCATTAGACGTTGACGGTTCTGATTTAAAAAAAAAAAAACAAGGAAAGCAGTCTTTTAGTAATCTCTTTTTCTTAGTAAACAATTAAGTGCATGTAAACTTATCATAATTCTATACATACTTTTTTTTACTGCTCTCAGGATGCTAAATTTTAATAATCTTTCCCCCCTCAGTATTTGAGATAGAGGAATAGAGCCGTTAGAGGAAAATCATGAAATACTGATTCTCCACAGGCATTGTAGATTTGTGAAAGAAAACAAGTGCTATGATATGGAAATATAAAATATTGTGCATTATTATAAGAGTTGCTAAATTCGGGGCCAAAATATTTAGCCACTAATATTTGATATTTTTGGCTAAACTAATGTTAAATGTTGCCAGATATAGTCACAAAATAGCCAACTTGGCAACACTGCCCCCACGCCACCGTGTAGTCTATCATAATTGTTCTTCCCGTAAATACAATTAATTTAAAATTTTCATTATCTCCTAAACTATGTGTCCAAATAACAAACTATAAAAGCAAAATTTAACTTGATAAAACTGTCTTTATGATGAAATAATTTTTGTTCGTGAGGATTAAATATGACATGTATAAAAATAATGCATAAAAATAACTTTTTAATTTTCAACAAATCTTTATCACGTTACATAATACCTTATTGTGGCTTATGTATAAGAGGTAGATATATGCTAACGCTGACTTCTTTTTAAATATACTAAGGACCAATATTATTGTACAACATTGTATTTTCGTATCATTAATGATTACGTCAGCGCACGCGGATAAAGCAGTTCGGAAGGACCTCGACTTCTGTACGGGACGCGCCGCGCGACAGTATTCAATACCACAGTGTTGGGCACGAGCCCCTACAACTTCCGACTTACGTAACCAAAACCAATATTTAAGGCTATCTGAGAGTTGTAGCCTAATGTTAGGTAGTGGCGGCTCAGATAATAAATATTTAAATTATAGTTTAGGGTTGTCACCATCTAAAATTTTATTCTAAGTACAAACATTTCCATGTTTATCCAGGGCGTATGTGTTATAGTTTTCTTAAGATTTTAATATTCCCCTTGACTGATTTATTTTAATAAGTAATAATTATCACTCATATTAAATCATTTTAAAATGATTAAACATTTCAGATATATCTTGTAAAGTGTAAAATTCACTAGAACATCGATTATAAATTCTTTGAATAAAAATACCACTGGTCCTAGTGTCCGCGTGGTATATTCCGTGTATGGAAAATAGCAACGAAATAATATGAAATTGGCGTTTTGTACGGGAGGAATATAAAATCATTTTCTTTTTGTATAATATATTTATTTAATCAAAATATGCACCGTTGTTATCTATACACTTTTTTTTTTTTATTTATACGTGGAGAAATCCATCATGGGTACGGGTGGTTATGTGAGACTCCTACTCACTAAAACTCCACGGTGTACCATCCGCCGCCATACAGGGGCGACACGGGAACTGCGGTGGCATACAGCCGCGTCGCCCCGGCGGCCGGCCCGGCTAAACTGGGCCCCGGCCTAGGTAGGAGACAGCTCAGTACACCCTAGCTGTCTCCTCCGTCCGCCGAACCTGTGCAATGAAGAGACGGGCCCCCCGACCCGTCTCCTCTGGTTCGGCTAGGGTGGCGCGAGTTGGCGGATAATCCGCCTCCTCCTGCCACCCGTTCGTCTTTGGCGGAGAGGGCCGCTTAAGGGACCCCCTCGCGAACCCTCTCCGCGGCCTCCTTCTGCAAGATGACGTCCTCACAGAAGGAGGCCATCGCCGTCCATGCCCTCTCGCTGCCGAGCATGGCTTTCAACAAACTCGGCAGCGAGAGGTCCGCTCCAACAGCTACGGCCAGAGTGCGGCGCTGTTCCTCCCACGCAGCACATTCAGAGAGAGTGTGCTGCGCCGTGTTCTCTACAGCCCCGCACTCATGGCATGTAGTGTTGGGCTCTCTCCTGGCTATCTCTGTGGGAGCCGGAGGCTCACCACTTTCCATCCTCGCCGCCGTAAACCGATATATGGCGGCGAGCACTTCCGCCTCCAGCTCCTACGGCGGGGAGCCAGCAAGAACAAAAGCTGCCACCACCCTTAGCGCCACGACACGCTGCGATCTATACACTTTTACCATCTCATAGGTAGTTCATTGATCCCTTTACAAAAAAAAAAACCATGGGGGTGAGAATAAATAAACTCTTTGAAGGCGGTTTGGACTGCCGCATCGGAGTTGAATTTTTTTTTCCTTGTAAGATGGTTGTCCAAATTCTGGAAAAAATGGTGATCTGTTGGAGCAAGGTCCGGGGAGTACGGTGGATGTCGCAGACATTTCAATTGAAGCTTATCTAACTTAGTGGTTGTTTGTTGTGCAGTTTGTGGTCTTGCATTGTCGTGAAGCAGCAGTGGCCTAGAGCGATTGACCAATCTCGGTTGTTTAGCAGCTAATTCTTCATTCAAGGTTTGCAGTTGCTGATAATAGATATCTGCCGTAATCGTTTGGCCAGATTTTAGAAAGCTGTAGTGAACGACACCGGCGCTAGTCCACCAAACACTCACAAGTAACTTTTTCTGAGTCAATTTTCGTTTAGGGCAGGATTTGGCTGGGTCTCTAGGGTTCAGCCATTGCGACGAGCACTTCCGATTATCATACAGTATCCACTTTTCATCATAAGTAATGATTCGATTTAAAATCCCTTCATTATTGTTTCGGTTGAGCAAAGTAACACAGCATTCGACGCGTGTTTGCAAGTACGATTCACACAATTCATGAGGTACCCATCGTTCAAGTTATCACTTACCCCGAAGCCTGCAGCTATCTCTGAAGGGCTTTATGATGGATCCGCTTCCACAATAGCCTTTAATTCTTCATTTTCCACTTTGGTCTCCGGCCGTCATTAATCATCAATCCTTAATCCTTCGAGCTGTTTCTGCAGCACTGGTGCACTGGGTAGAACTCGTACTCGTAAATATACTGATATTTCATGTTTTCCATGGTGCGGTAATAAGCGAAGCCAAAGAAAAAAAAAAATGAAGAAAATACAAATAAATGACTGTTTACAAAACTCAAATGTACCAGGTAAATGAATTTATAAATTTGAATTTGAAATTCTTAACCAATGAAGAGATATTTCAGATCAAAATGGTCAGTACGACAAAACGATAATTTCATATGTAAGGACCTAATACCTCCCCTCACCTCAATCTCACCTTACGGTTTTTGACACCGGTATTTACGCATATACCGATAAGCTTTGAGAATACTAGACGAAAATAATTTGAAATGTTAACTGATATTATCCTAAACGACATAAAGGCATACAAAAATGTTAAGTTTTGAAGTCCTTTAGGAAATGAAAGTTATCTATTAATATCACCATTTATAAAAAAAAAACTTTTAATATCCTGTGAATAATAAGTTTGTTTAGTGTAATTTGATAAAAATCTTGATAACACAAGCACAAACACCAAAAAACGACATCTATCGTAAAAATGTAGATGTAAACATTTAAAAATAACATTAAATTTATCTAAAAAATAATAAAAGCCAAGCCTTAAATTAATCGTGTATGTGCTTTTACAGAAAATATACTTACCACGTTAAACGCCGAGCATATTGTTATAGTTCTCCAATCAGGCCATGGTGGTGATCGGTGACCACGCCGTAGAACACAAATACAAGGTTCATTCTTATAGAACGTGGCCGGCATGGCCCTGTGGACTAAGGCTTGGTTTTAAAAAATCATAATAACTTATTATAGAAAAATATGACGATCTGAATCAAAAACTACGAACTCTGCCCAATTTTTAGTCAAAGAGGTGATTGTATTATTTTTGTTATAATATAATATTATTTTTACGTGCTTACGTGTTCTTATTATGTTTATATACCCATAACAAAAATTTGGAGTCTATTTGACGAGCGTAAAGAGTTTCGGTTTCAGTGGTGACATGGTTAGAATGTCATTAGGTATGTTTCTTTTACCGTAACTTGAGTATCGTTACTTCTATATTCATGACTAGCTGTGCCCCACGGTTTCACCCGGGTTTTTATCCGACAAACAAAGCTCAGCCAACGCACCCGTCTTGCCTCATAACTGTTCTCACTTCCCATAAGTACAAATTATTTTAATTTTTCATTATCTTCTAAACTATATGTCCAAATGACATACTCTAAAGTGCAAAATTTAACTTCATAAAATTTTCTTTATCATGAAGTAGCTTTTGTTCATAAGTATTAATATGCCATACCTAAAAATTATGTTCAAAAATCAATTTTTAATCTTCAACAATCAAAATTTGCAAAATACCATATTGTGGTTTATATATATGAGACAGGCATATGCTATTGCTGATTTTTTTTAAATATACTAAGGACCAATAATTTTGTAGAACATTGTATTTATGTATCATTAACCGTTACGGGCAAAACAGGGCGTGGGCGCGGGCGCGGGTACGTCGCGGTCGTAGCAGGAGGTGACCGACACCGTGCCCGGGCGGCCTCCGCTAACGGAAAAACGAATTTCTTTCCGCGGAGGCTATGGTGGCCACTGGTGACCGATCATCATATTTTATCAAAATAAATGCCCTTTTTTAATATTTTCAAATTAATCTATGGGTTTTGACACCTTTTCTATAATTTGGAGTAAAAAATAATAATAATCGAAACTACAGCAAATTTGATGTTTTTACCTTGGCCCGGCTCTCTGCGCTAAACTGCTACCGGCTAACCGTGACCGACATGGCGTTTAACGTGATATGTGTCAATATGGTGATGAAATCATTTACTTTGAAAAGGATTAATATAATGAGTTTTTGTCGGGATTGTGTGTGATGGTCACTAGAATAATTACAAAAATGTTCTATTCTATTCACATGAGGTTAGTTTGAATTGTGGATGAACATAGCTATTGCCGTTCAATAAAAATAAATAGAACATTGAAATTGTCCATATTAGGGATGTAACGATACCGATACGATATATCGACCAATATATATGACTCGGAGCCGGCGCGGGCGGCGACGCGACATTGCCGTTATTATGTATTCTTGCATTTGTTGCCTGTCTTTTTATTATTATTAATTTTGAAATTAAATTATCTAATATCTACTTATAATTAAAAAAAGATTATCTTCAGCCGTTTTGGGCAGAATAGAAGCACTCATCTAAAGATCATCCAAAAAACTTAACCATACACCAGTCGAGTAAAATCGTGTAAGAGTTTACATACTTTATTTAACGTTTTTAGAACAAGCCTAAGGGCCGCCTGATGGTAAACGACTACCACAACCTATGGGCGCTTGTAGTACCATAAGTATCTCTAGCGTGTTCCGACCTTGTATCCCCTTAAATACAATACAAGGTTATTTGGTTACGACTCTTTGTAGGGTGGAGATATTTTACACCAGTCGGGCTGCCCCAAGTAGAGAGAAAACTCCAAAAAAAATTCTCTGAGCCCAACCTCTTTTAAACTTTAATTATCGGTATTGGCATCATCATAGTTCAATACAAAAATGACGAAGCAGTCATGAGGACTGCACACAGACGTGAATATTATTTTTGTTTGTTTAATTTTCAGGTTATATTGCTACAAAGACTCCGGTTTATCGTAAACACGTCAAGTGACAATGTCGATGACGCCTTACATGTATTTACTCCCTATTCAAACCTCCATATAGAAGTTTTCACTCAAATGATTTGTATTGGTTAGACAAAATTTTGTATCGGTACATCCCTATACAGTTATTAACATTTTTCATTATCTCTGTCATGCACTGCTGCCAACTTAGCGCTTTCGGTGCTAGATTTGGCACTATTTTAACAAGTCTTGCACTAAAATCTGGCACACAGCACTCAATTTAGCACAAAATAGTACTCATACTTAGTATTGACTGAAAGAACAAAACATACTGACTTTATAGGTCGCTATATTTTTTTTTAGGGCTTAACTTGTGAAATAAAAAGACAGACGAAAAACAGCTATTTGTTAATGTTGCTATTGTTGGGGTTGGTCCAAAAAACACCACCGGATTAAGTAGCAGACTGTATTTATTTTTTCTTCTTAACCAGACACCAGTATCCCGTACAATATCCGGATGTGAACTGAATTTTCAAGCCGTGCCGTCGGATAATTTGGCACGGACTTTAAATTATTTATGTACTTATAACTATTACATGAACCGTTATATGCTTAGAATTACTTTTTAACCAATCACAGGTTTCTAAATTGATCGTTAATAATAATAATTATAAAAAAATCAATGACTCTAATGATTTACGTAATACAGTTTTACATTCAATAATTCACATAAGACAATTTACATAGGCCGTTTACTTCAGAAGACTTGAAATAGCCTTCTGGTTAGGGAATACTTACCGTAAAAATAAAAACAAACACACAAACTGTTTATTGTACACAACATGGCAGTATACATATAAGACATAGTTGCTTTCACTACATGAATCTCAGTTCCTAACGAGTAAACAATCATAAAAACACATATGCTAGGTTTATGCATTTTAAACCATATTCATTTCCTAAGCACGTTGCTAATAGCATATAGACACACGTTATAAAAGAAACCCATTTATAATTCATACACCTACAAAATAAAAGCACAAAATAACAAGACATCGTTTACATATAAGATATTCTCAATAATTTACCATAGAAACAAGAAAAAAAAATACAGTGACTGGTTATACATGAAAAATACAAAGATTACAAACTTAGACTCGCTATATAACAAAACTAAATTTCGCATATTACATGCTGTGAGGCGATGTACACTCATCTGTCCTCAACATAACATACATACCATTTCGCCTGTATCCCCGAAGGGTTAGGGTTGGTTATACATGAAAAATACAAAGATTACAAACTTAGACTCGCTATATAACAAAACTAAATTTCGCATATTACATGCTGTGAGGCGATGTACATTCATCTGTCCTCAACATAACATACATACCATTTCGCCTGTATCCCCGAAGGGTTAGGGTTGGTTATACATGAAAAATACAAAGATTACAAACTTAGACTCGCTATATAACAAAACTAAATTTCGCATATTACATGCTGTGAGGCGATGTACATTCATCTGTCCTCAACATAACATACATACCATTTCGCCTGTATCCCCGAAGGGTTAGGGTTGGTTATACATGAAAAATACAAAGATTACAAACTTAGACTCGCTATATAACAAAACTAAATTTCGCATATTACATGCTGTGAGGCGATGTACATTCATCTGTCCTCAACATAACATACATACCATTTCGCCTGTATCCCCGAAGGGTTAGGGTTGGTTATACATGAAAAATACAAAGATTACAAACTTAGACTCGCTATATAACAAAACTAAATTTCGCATATTACATGCTGTGAGGCGATGTACATTCATCTGTCCTCAACATAACATACATACCATTTCGCCTGTATCCCCGAAGGGTTAGGCAGAGGTGAACTCATGTACACACCCCCACAGTTCGCCGAGTATGTTTTTATTTTCCATGTAATAGGGGGCGAGCCTATTTATTGCCATTAATCGAGCAGGAAAACCAAACTCCGAGCTGCTACTGAGAATTTCATAGGAAAAACCCAATAACATTTTGCTCGATCTGGGATTCGAACCCAGGACCTCGCTCACAGCAGTCGCGCTTACGACCACTAAGCTAACGAGGCAACACTTATTCTAATAATATTCCCCTATTACTAGATGAAAAGATGGTTGTCAAGAGATGACTGGTACCTACTATTTTATAATAATCATCACAAATATTGATTAAATTGAGTTGAAAAAATAAACCATTTTATAGACATTTTATTAATTCATTATAATTAATATTTTAATGTTTAAACGCTTACTTAAGTATTTTAACAAAATTTGTTAAAAATTAAGCTGGTTTTTCATCTGTCATGAAGAGGAAGGTCTTCGAAAATTGTTGCCAAAATGCAACCCTGGATCTAAGATTTTTTCGAACCGGAGCAAAAACTAGATAGTGACGCCCTCTATCTGTCCGTAAGTGCGTAATGAACCCTGAGCCGATGCTTACTCTTTAAAGTACGAAAGTTGCATTTTATAAAAAATATCTGTACATAGAGTAAAAAAATTGTTAATCAAATTTATATTGAACTAGCTGTGCCCGTGGCTTCGCTCACGTGGACTACAGAATGCCCGCGCGAATTTTGCACCCCCGCTTCCGGCTATTTTAAAGACATAAATGCTTATTGTGTGTGTTCCTTAGAAGCTAGATGTATACTCTCTCAACTTTTTTGTAGGTCTTTTAATGCCTATGATTATGTAGTACTGTTCGGGCCTAACCCTGGGCTAAGCCACTCGGCCTCACGGTCAACTCCCGAAATCTCCCTACCCTAATGTGGAAGCGTGCTTGAAAAGGCCGTGGAGGGCAGGGAAGATTGCCGCCGTGAGTACCGGTTAAATTCGGATAATTACCATAAACTTATACTTATTACTCACCCGGTAAATAGGTCGCACTCGAAGAGTCCAGGCCAGTCGGTATGAATGTGTAGCGACATCTACATAGCGACACACAGCGACATCTATCGAGCCACATACGACGCATCCTGCATCGCGCTTTAGAAATTAACTCTTCGATTGAGTGTATATACAAGAACCCGACAACAACCGTTGGGCAGCTGCCCGCCAGACATAACACCCGTCTGGTCGGAGGATCCTCCCTTTTCGATGGTTCTTCTACACTGGTGACCCCGACGTGATCGTCAGCGCAACCTTCTTCGCACAGCTACATCGTGACGTCATCATCACTTCTCCACAAGCTTTCGAGCAACGAGTCATACAGCCAGCCAGCATCCACGGCTACTTCGGGTATCCTGACCACCAGCATGCAGCGGACGCGCATTCCTGGTCATCACCCACAGCCTTCTCAACGACCTTGGCACAGCACACTGCACTTCGGCCGGTCAACAAACAGAGACGCACTTCTCTCCTGTTCGACGCAGCAGCCAGCCACTACGCAGCATTGCAACACTCCGACTCGCTGGAGCATTCTTGCAGCACATCACCCCGACTCACTGGGGCATCACCCCGACTCACTGGGGCATCACCCCGACTCACTGGGGCATCATCGACTCACTGGGGCATCACCGCAGACAGTTCCGACTCACCGTGAACTATGCGGCATCTGGTTCCGACTCACTGGAACATTCCACTAACCCGGCAAGCATCACAAGATGTATGGACGACTCAACCTGCTATCGACCTCCGGTCTCGGAGGGGAGTGATGTAGCGACATCTACATAGCGACACACAGCGACATCTATCGAGCCACATACGACGCATCCTGCATCGCGCTTTAGAAATTAACTCTTCGATTGAGTGTATATACAAGAACCCGACTACAACCGTTGGGCAGCTGCCCGCCAGACATAACACCCGTCTGGTCGGAGGATCCTCCCTTTGCGATAATTCTTCCACAAATGTATAGTGTCGGGTATAGTGTACGTGTATGAAGATGCTGTGTGTAACCTGACCTGGTGCTGGCGTTGCCAAGATAGAGGAACACTTCACACAACCATTCAGTACGTCAAAACCCCGTCTCGCTACGCGTTAATCGAAACCCGCATCAAGCGGGTGCGCGGGTGCAAATTTTATAAAAGCAAGCAAAAAAATTTAATTTCTCAAAAGTCCGATCGGCGAAACTCTCTTGCCGCGAGGCGGTGACGACACGCATCCAACCCTGACGCTGTCTAAAAACGGTGTACGTGCTCGGACGCACACGCCGCGATGCAAGCCAAACCCCGCGCGCGCTCTTCCCTCCCCTCCGGACCAACTGAGGTTCTACAATTCCGTAACAAGTACATTAATTTGCTATATCTTTTTTGATTTACTCAGCATAAGCCATTTAAGCATCCGAATTGATTCACCATTACCAGTTTTTTTTATTTGTGCGGAACCCTAATTATTTTTATAAAATAAAAGTAGCATAAGTTACTCCCTATATCGTCAGCTATCTACCAGTTAAAGTCCCATCAAAATCGGTTCAACAGTTTCGGAGATTACCCGGAACAAACAGACAGACAGAAAAAATTTTAAAAATAGGCTTTTATTATGCATTTAGTAAAAAACTGTTATTTTGAAATTACAAACAGACACTTAAATTTCATTATTTGTATAGATGTTATATGAAACAAGCATTACTGTTTCAGGGCTGCCTTGTGGTTGAATAAGATACATCGTGTTCTATCAACTGAGACACGTAATGTAAGGGTTTGCGAGATCCATTTTGATAAAAACTCTTTACACATAAACAAATTACGAAAGAGGTTGACGAGAGATGCTCTTCCAATATTACACTTGTCCGATGGTGTTAATGCCCGCAGCACACAAGACGAGGAACCCGACACAGGACCCCTCACTAGAGCGAGCTTACTTCACTTCAATGCTGCAGTGAAAGATGAAAATAATGCTCCGCCAACATTCATTACTGATGCGAGTGGTGCTACTGATATCTGTACGCTGTTCACTTTGAGTCACAAATATTTAAATCCCAATTTAGCTGAGCTTATTAAATTACAAACTTATTTCAAAGATAAATCACAAACTCATAAATATACGGAGGAATACAAATTATTCGCATTGGGCATGTATTATAAAAGTCCTCACGCATATAGACTAGTACAAAATATGCTATATTTACCATCTGTTATTACTTTAAGAAATTGGTTTATTCCATTAAACATAGATTTAAATGTGAACTTAATAAAAAGTCTAAAATTGAAAGTGAGTCTGATGTCGGAAAAACAAAAACATTGCTCAATATGTATCGGTTCTATAAACTTAAAAACCAATTTATACTATGATATTAAACGAGATGAAATAATTGGTTTCCATGAAGTTGAGGGTGTTCAAGTGCTCGACCCGGCCAGACATGCTTTACTCATAATGGTCCATGGTCTTTTCACGAACTGGAAACAGGTCATTTCCTTGGCGTTGTTCGCAGATTATAACAACTATGAAAACGTACAAACTTGGATCGACAAAACAATTTCAATGTTATTGGAAATCGGACTAAATGTACGTGCTTTTGTATCAAACATGGATTCAATATTCCTACGTGCGTCTAAACAACGAAAAGTATCTCCTCATCAACCATATTTTTATGTAAATAAGAGAAAAATATATTACATTTTTGACCCTCCACATCTCATTAAAGACTTTCGGAATAACCTAATGACAAGTAATTTTAACTTTAATAATTATAATGCGAAATGGGAGCATATTGTCAAGTGTTACGAATACGATATCAAGAAACCACTGAGACTTGCTCCTAAATTGACTTACAGCCATATTAATCCTACAAAGCCTGAAAAGATGAAAGTTAAGCTTGCGGCTCAAGTGTTCAGTTTGAGTACGGCCGCGTTACTTTCAACTTGCATCGATTTGAAAATTTTAAACAAAAATGCATCAGATACTGTAGAGCTTATAATTTTAATAAACAATCTTTTCGACGTACTTAATTCACGGAGTATAAAAGCTAAATATAAATACAAGAAAGCTTTCTCAGGTGAACCGGCGCAGATTCAGTTTCTAAATAAAATGTTATTGTTCTTTAAGGATCTTCAGTTAATTAATCCGAAAAATGTATCTGATGTTTCCGGAAACGTGCCATTTATTGAAGGATTCAAAATTACAATTAAAGGCATCCTACTATTACATCAAGATTTAAAGTATGAAAATTATCCATTTTTGTACACTCGACGTCTCAATCAAGATTCACTTGAAAACTTTTTTTGTCGAGTTCGCCGACGCCGTTCTCGACCGACCAGTAGACAGCTAATTCTAGCTTACAAAAAAAATTACGTATTTCAAATACTGAAGTCTCCTATCAAAGAAAATAAACGGCATAATGATTTGGATGGATTTCTAGATCAGACAAGGGATATAATCAACACCAAAGAGTTGGATCATACGGAATGTAATAATACTAATAACGGTGAACTTGATATTTCTGATGAGCCAATTGACAGTGAGGATTATAAAAATTTAGACCTTTCACAAAAAAGAACACTTTTTTATGTACCGAGATACTTGCTAAGGAAATGTCACAAGCGACATTCAGACTGCCGGTTGATGACATTTTACGTTAACCATGATGTTATACCGCCCACTGAATTTATAAATGTCGTTCAAACTATGAAGTTGAAGTTCCTATCGTACTTCAAAACTGGACGTTTCAACAGAAATATCCTCAAGGGTCTAATAGAGTTATGGAAAGACGATACGTTTCCATTGCCGTGCCCATGTTTCCCGATGACTTACTTCAGAAAGTTGTATGGGCGCCTGTTAATATACTATACTCTCAAATTTTACAATAAATCTTACAAGAGAAGTAATCAATTTAGGAATTATTTCATAGTTAATAAGTTATCGTACGTTTTGTAAAAAAAAAACATTGATAACTTTTAATATAGTTTGCATCAAGATGGAGTACGAGTGAAAAGTGTCGTAACACGAAACCGCCTTGCTGTTTAATATGACAGGGACGTGTATCCGTTGTCTCCGGGGCGGCTCCGGGGCGGCTCCGGGGCGGCTCCGGGTGACGCTGCCTGTCTCTACATCCTGCAACTAACACATGTTGTTAAAAATATAATTAAGTACATTCAAAGACTAAACTAGTTTCAATTTAGTATTCTTTCATTCTATTCTTCCTTTCTTTCTTTCTATAGTTAACTGTACCTACTTTATGATAAGTCAACTCCTTTTTGTTACTTCTGGTAATCAAAGATTTTTTAATCACCTTTTCGCTGATTAATATGTTACTACACTGCTTTGCAATAAAACGGGCAACTAAGGAAATTTACGTGATAAGATCGATTCCAGGTAATTAAATTGAATTTCATTGCTTGATTTACTCTGTATACTTATAATCGTGGAAATTAATATACGTGAAGTGAATTCTGGCAATTTTTACATTAATTTTCGATGAATTCCAAAAACCGATATACACATCCAAACAATAAGAAGTTGTCAGCAACAAAAAGAAGAACATTTGGTAAGACATTGTAGTGTTTTTTAATTTAGAAATACAGTCTATGTACGGTAGGTACCTACTCAAGTTTAGCCTCTTCAACATAATATGTAAATCTTAAAATAATACTATTAAAATATTCAGTAATTATTCGGTAAATTAACCGAATATTCAACCGAATTCGAACATTATTTTTTTTTTAATAAATTTGATTAAGTACAGTGTAAAAAAAAATGAATGTACATTATTGTAAAAAAAGCGTGGGGTGCATAGTGTCAATAATTATAAACATTTTATTGACAGATAATGAGTAGAAGAATCATCACTTCGATAATATAATATCTTAAAAAGCGCTTTGAATACACCCCACGCTTTTTTTTACAATAATTTACATTCATTTTTTTTACACTGTACTTAATCAAATTTATTAATTTTTATTTTCTGTTTTTTAGTTGGATTTTTTATGAAAGCGTGTTTTTTTTAGTTTTTTTAAACTATTATTTATTTTTCATTTTTTAGTTAAATTTTTTAAACTATAAATTATTTAGTTCGATTTACTAACTATCAACCGCCCTTAATATGTACAAATGTGTTCCGATTGTATCTTGGTTAAGAACACCTATTCAAAGATTTCTATGATGCCAATATAAACTGCGAGACACATAGAGGTGCAACCTTATTTACATATACAGTCAGTCACATTAATGCTTGAGTATGGAATTTTCAATCCGTAATCACTTTACATAATATTATAATCATAGGAGCGAATCTGTTGGCGGCACTGAGAATGTGGATGAGTGTGAATTTCCACTCTGTGACTGATTGTAGATTTTACGGTTTATCTCGTAATCGAATCATTTCATTCAATGCTTCACTGTTACATGGAGTTCTTCCTGTTAATTTTGAGCAATCAAGTTCTTCAATTCGTATACCGTCCAAGGATCTTCCACGACTAAGTGCCACATAAGCTTGCCCAGCAGCAAACAATCGCGGACCCAAATAAATGACTGCATGATCAACTGTACAACCTTGCATGCCCGTAAGAGTAAGTGTGGAACTGCACCTATGCGTAGTTCGCGCACTAGCTCTATCTCTCTTACTCGCATGCAAAGAATGCGGAAAGAAATTAATTAATCCTGGCGAATCTAATTAGGATAATTGGATGCTTTGATCGGATTATTGCATTGTCATCGACTTTTGACAAGTGTGCAAAGTTTGAATTAAATCTGATCATTCAAAGTAGGACAAAATCGAGCTCAAAGGGGTCGGTTACATACATACATACATACAGGTGAAGCTAATAAAAGCGTGTTAAAAAATACGCCGAACATACCGAGTTCGAATATTCCGCCGAACATTCGGCGTATCTCTTAATTTTACAATAACCGTATTTCTTTTCTTAATTTAAAAATTTAAATTTGGGATCTAGGGAAACATGCCTGGATGCTTCAAATAACATGCCAATACATCGCTAAATTAATAAAACTTTGTAATATTCATTGAAGTAGAGAAAAAAAATTGAAAGTGCCTAGGCCTGTTTCTTTGCAAAAGGGGGGTTTATTTGAAAGGCATCGCGCGCGCAGCCAGAGTTAGTTTACGTATGCTTAGTACTTAGTATATGGCAAGACCGCACTCGGGAACTCCGCTGCGGTGTGGTGGACGCCTGGTGGAAGCCCAAACGACTCTGAAATGTGCCCTAGCTTCTAATTAATATTGTTCCGATACAGTTTTAATATGAAGTGTTCGAACCCGAGCTAAAACCATGCTGCGGCCGATCCCGGCGCTGCCTTGCTCTGCCCTGCCCTACCCGGCCTGGACAAACAACGACCTCCCTCGAGATATCCGATACCTACTCGCTGAATACCAGACCAACCGCACTCGCTTCCCACTGTGAAACTCCCCCTAACTACAACTTTTTAATTTATTTTATATATATCGACTCTATTGTAATACACTTAGAAAACGACTTCAGTTCTTACACAGCGATGTAATACGAGTGCTTACAGAGTTTCGTTAAAACATCTGCAAGTATAAGTAGGTCTCGAGAACCTAACAACTTGGATACGAACCCGAGTTAAAGTTACAACACACGTTGTTAATTCGAACGTATTTTCGCGAAATGACTTCTATACCGTTACGTTAAAGTGAACGTGTGTGCCGCGGGTGGTACTGTGCTGTTTACCTGAGAGAGGTGTTTGTACAGGGTAGTACCGGGAGGGCGCGGCGCGGCTAGGCGACGCGGGTGGGCACGTGGCGGAGCGAGAGGGCGCCGAGGAATGTTACCATGTCAGAAAGAACAATGGATTGTGTTTAAAACACTCGAAACCGAAATGGTGTGCCAGTTCAAAACCGACATTCTTGTTTCTAGAAATGTCGTTAATAGCTATTGGGTACGTTTCTTTGTATCGTTATGTCGGAGTTTAGATCAACTAGAACTAGAACTGAACAACTGAACGAGTTTGCGACTCCATTCATAATGTATTGTTAAACACACTCTATCTAATAACTAATTAACTAATCAAAATCAATTAACAACGATATGTTATTTTATAGTCTGTTGCATTTTAATGTTCAGGTACCTTAAACTTAAATAAACTTTTCTTTCTTTCTTTACCTAAAGTTGTAATCTCGCTATGTATCACATGTGTTCACTGGCAGTAGTCTATAGACTATACTACACTAAACAATTTATAGTATTTTAGAAGAATTAGCTCGGAGTACGGAACGAAACATGTCACTTCTGCGCATCACGTGTCCAAGCCATGAGAATTTTAATTAATTTATACTATAAGGACATAATTTGGAAATAATTAATGATATTATCTTTTAACGTTATATGTTTTACATCATTAATATATTTTCCATAACGTGACACGTGACGTAATACAAACAGTGTATCTTTTCCGTAAAAAAAAATTTCCCGAACGTGCCCAACATAATTTCATTTAATTTAAAAAATATTAGTATCAATTACAACATATAATATTTTTATGTTGTAGCGCGTGTCACGTGTCCTCAGTGTTCAGCAATTGGCCACTGAACGCTGTTCCAGCCCAAGTATTGATGATGACTTTTTCTCTTATCTCTCCCTTTTTGTATATTTTACAATTGGTTTAAATTTAATTCTCAAAAGTTTTAAAACTTGCACGCTGGTGACAAATAGAGGGTGCTACGAGTGGCTCTACATTAACTGTTCCAATAGGTATATGTTACTGTTCATACTACTTCATACAGAATGTGAACGCAACGTCCGCGTCACCATACTGCTACTACAGGGTGCATATAGACGCGCTCTCCACAACAAAACAAGGTACATAATATTATGCTGGTGTGTTCAGGGTTGTGTCGGACCGTTCGGAGCGGTGAGTGCCAGGCGGCAGGGTGGCTCTACTCAGTACTGTACTGTACTATGGGTCGGACACTAGACACTTCCCTGATCGAGTTTTTACACTCCGTCCCGCTTCAGACTCGTTTTTTACCGATCGCCATTCAAGGTGTACCCTCGGATGTAAAAACAGAACAGATATCGGCGTGTTTTGAACCAAGACTGATGTAAAGCGAACAAAACACAATTATGTACGATCGCTATGACATTGGACCGATTCGTTTGTACATTATTTACTGTATTCTGAGGACAGAGGAAACCATATCGCAGCCTTCAGGTCAGATGAGCCGACATTCTCAAATGTTACATTGTGGGTGTTCGTTAGAAGATAGATGTATACTTTCCCGGACTTTTTTGTTAGTCTTTTTAATGCCTATAATTATGTAGTACATTAATTTGCTATATATCTTATGGTTTACTTAGCATAAGCCATTTAAGCGCCCGTTTAACCGCCTCGTTAGCTTAGTGGTCGTAAGCGCGACTGCCTTGAGCGAGGTCCTGGGTTCGAATCCCAGATCGAGCAAAATGTTATTGGGTTTTTCCTATGAAATTCTCAGTAGCTGCACGGAGTTTGGTTTCGTACCCGATTAATGGCAATAGGCTCGCCCCCTATATTACATGGGACCTAAAAAAAATTACTCGGCGAACTGTGGGTGTACATTAGTACAACTCTGCCTAACCCTTCGGGGATACAGGCCTGATGGTATGGTATGTTTATCCCCTTTTTTTACCTCACAGCCACTTTTGAAACTAGAAATAAAACCCAAGTACAATTAATTTAAATTAAAACTTACAAAATGAAGCTGCTTCCATGCGAGTCGTGGGGGAAGTTGAACAGGCGCAAATAAATGTTGGAAGTTACTTAGATACGAGCTGCTGTCCAACTCGTGAGTGCAAGTAACAGTGCAGTTACTGGGTAGCGTAGCGTGTAGACCCGACTCGCACGCTAGCTTCTACTGTGTACTCTAGGCTTAATACCTAGTTTCTAACTGAGAAGGGATCACCGAGTTCATTTTAAATAGATAGTCACTGGTTCGGCTCATACGCGACACGACTAATCGAAGAGCGTGTCAGTTTTGAGTTGCTACGTTAGAACATCACATGCGGCGTGACACCGTGACTCCATGACCTCGCGGCCTTGTGGCTTGTGACAAGTGTTTAAATCTTTGTTCACCGTTACAGAGAACAAGTCGGATACGAACACTTCAGAAAAAAAATCCGAAAAAATATCGCCAATTCGAGTAGGCGCGATCCAGTTTATAAAATGTTATTGCCATCAATGAGACTGGACGGCTACCACTTGTACCGTACGCTGCCAGCCGCTACCAGCCGCTACCAGCTAGCACTGCTCTAGCCGCGCAGATAAACATGGACTTCTGCCGATTTATGAGGGTTATTACACTTATTACTCACATTTTTTTTTTTAGAACTGCTTACTCTGTTAGCCTTAGAGGCCCTAAAGCCGCTGCGGCATTGACAGCTTCACCGGGCTTGGGGGCGAGCGCAGAGGGCACTCAGCCGCAAAAGTTGTATGGACGACTCGCACGAGGGTGCCAAAGTGGCCGGATCTCGGTTCGGGCGGTCGTCGCATTCGTAAATAAGTCGCGATCTAATCGAATCCCTACACCTACGATTCGAGCTAACTAATTATACACATAGGCACGCTCCCTTCCTCCCAGGAGGAAGGAAGGAACCATGCGTACGTGTATTTAGTAATCGGAAATGTTTTGTACACTAACTAGCGCTACCTAGCGAAAAAAAAGGTCCTTCACAGAACCTATGTACCTATGTGGTGTGCACGTGTGTGTGTTCATACGTGTATAGTGTTGTATGTGGGTAGCTAAGTGATACACGTACAGTGTCACTTGTATCGCGCGGGCGGTTGCCTGACCCAAGGGCTTCACACCGAGGAAACGAACCTAGGCTTGGGTTACCGCTAAAGAGGGTGGAAGTGGGGGGTGTGCGGGAGCGAAATTGACCGCCCGTCCTCTGCGGAGAGAACGGTGGTTACGCGGGCGTGGGCGGTGGTACGCTCTGTTTGGAGAGACGGTGGCGTAGAACGCGTTAGCTTTTTCGATTTGGTCGAGCGGGTCAGTGAAGATATTACGCGGCAGGCATTGGGGTCGGGAACATACGAAGCTGCCGCTTTGATTAAGGGATTCGCGTGGTTCGACGCGGTGTCGAAATAAGAGCGAGAAAGGTGTTTGGCATAGGCATGTATCGAAGGAAGGTCCATATCTCTATGGAGATCTTCCATACGAACATACCTACGGGCGCCGGTAAGGCGGTGAAGAAACCTATTCTGGATGGCTTGTAAACGATCCCAATTATATCTTGACATATGTGCGAACACAACGCAGCTATATGTCATAATCGGTCGGATACACATCTTGTAGAGCGTAAGCTTGTGTCTCGTGGACATTTTGCTTGCAGCACATAACAGAGGATGCAATCGGGCGAGGGTCCAGGCGGCCCTTTTTCTAACCAGAGTGATGTGGCGTATAAAGGAGAGTCTACTATCTAGGGTTACACCTAGATATTTGGTCTCCTTTACCCAGGGGATCGGATTACCGAAGAGTTCAAGGGGATGTTCCTTGAGTTTTTTACTCACATCTCGCTTCGAGGGAGTTTTTATACTAGTACCTGTGCTAGCACTGCCCCGCCTCGCCCCGCCCCGCCCCGCCCCGGTTCGTGTCAAGCGTGTACGTTCCCGCAAGCATAGGGTTGCCAATGTTGCCATTCATTCAGATATCTCGGTACTGTCACCAACCGCATCCGCGTCATTACGCATTTTATCCTGACGCGCGAAAACACTGTTACGTTCCGATTTTCAAGTCGGTTGTTGCGGACAGCGAGCGGGGCGAGCGAATAACGATAGTCTAATAGTATAGAATGAACAAATAAATGAAATAATACGTGTTAGGAATAAGGTTTATAAATACGTGTTAGGAATAGATATAATAATATGAACTGAATATGTGTGAATATGTGTATTTTAAAACGATTAGAATAAGAATATAGCTAGTTGTAAGTTTAAATGTATAAATTTCACTAGTTGTAAGGATGAACCATGCCAGACTCGGAACATCTGGCATGGTGACTCATGGTACTGCCGAGAGCGCGCACACAGGGCGTACGCGCTCATTGGCTGAGCGACGCCCCGCACGGAATCCATCGCACTACCGGTTGCGAGGCAAAGAGCGAGGTTAAATATAGCGGAGAGGGCGGCAGTACTGCGATCAGTTCGAGAAACACTACAACAACAGCAAGCAGCGAATCTACAAGCAAACTACAGTCAAGAACGTTATTAAGTAACCACATTGTTGGGTACGCAGCACGTCACACGCGTCGATAGGGCGAGTGACGTCAACCCGGGTTGGACGGGTTTGTTAATCTTATAGGATTTCTAAAAAATCCTACAAGACGCCGGATGCCCGCCTCGTGGCGATTATTCTCGCCGATCCGGAGTGCTCGGTACGGGGTCCTGAGGTGTGCGATACCGCACAAGCTCACTCGATAATGAAACACAAAACTTGTACTAACAACGTAACCGAGCCGACCAATCTGACTATGTGACCGCAAGTCTTCAATATATCCGTAGTGGCGCTAGTGTCGATGGTTGCAGGTTCCGATGAAATCCGTAGTGGCGCTAGTGTCGATGGTTGCAGGTTCCGATGAAATCCGTAGTGGCGCTAGTGTCGATGGTTGCCGGTTCCGATGAAATCCGTAGCGGCGCTAGTGTCGATGGTCTTCTTTGTAGGCGGTCGGAGGTCGGTCGGTTAGTGCCCAGCAGCGCCGCGGGATTGAGCATGAAGACTGCGGCATTACCATAAAGGGAGCCCCTTGCGCTCGGGCAAAAGGTGCTCCATTTCTATTTTATTTTCATTATGGTCGGCTCGGTTTTCCGTCTATATTTATTTAATTATTAAACCTATGTACATACTTCTTACGCCTAATTATCCTATATCGTATTCCCTATCTATAAACATAACTTATTCTATACTTAATCCATACTACGCGCCCGTATAAACGAAATACCCGGTCCCGAACACAGATCGATACCTTCTTTACATAGTTTCGGGACGCGGGCCGAGCGCGTACTTATATAAATTATTATTCTATCTTAAATCTATGGGGAATAATTAGACAATTATGTACAATGTTTATTTCGATGTCCTTATAGCTACTTATCATCTATTCTACGCTATGTATTGTCAATATTCTATATCTGTGTGTTCTTTATTCTATAATTCTTATATATCACTCAATATTCCATAATCTATCTATTCTATATTCTATAATATAATAAGTCTATATAAATCTATTAAATTATATCTTATATGAGGCGACGCCGCTGTCGCCAACACACATTGTTACTACGAACTACTGTAACTTTGTAAGAAACAAGAATAAAACAAGCGCTATTAATTTAGCAAACATTAAATATTGTGAACGTCTTTTTATTCACAATATCGGTCATGGCATTTCGAAAACAATGATAGGCCAAAAATTCCGTAGATGGGATGTAAAAGGACGTGGTTTCATTATTTAATTAAACAAAATATCCTGTAATAAAGTGCCATATTTATACTCAAACTGTACAGATATTTGCTTGGGACACCTGATCACAAATCTACTGTGGAGACAGTTTTTTTTTATTAATATCGAATTACAATTTAGCAATAAAAAAAAATAATCTTTCCGTCGCGTCGTTCCGACAAGAGTCTGACCATGTATGGCAACTCTACTCATGTATGATCTAAATCCCGTAAGTTCGCATTTCAAGTTTACTGAAGGTATTTCTGCAGAGACGTAATCAGTGCAGCGAGACCGGGCCCATGCGGCCATGTCGGCAATTGTACTTTTTTGTATATTCATATGAAATTTAGCCGATACGATACCGATACCGATTATTGTAGTGAATAATCGGCGATAACGATATCGAACATTTGTTAGGTAAAAAATCATTCATTTTTGGCGCATGGCGGAGTGTAAAGTTTTTGATTGATTGTATACCTACTCTATTGTGCACAAAACTAGAGATAACATTTTTTTAGTGATAAGTAGATATTTGATGTTTTAAATTTCAAAATGAATAATAATAAATAGGCACGCAAGAAATGCAACAATAGCGGTTCTCTTGCCTGCGACGAAAGGGCAATATTTTTGCTTCTCATGCTTTTCAAATACGTAGTTATCGGTTGAAAAATAGTCGGCGATTCCGATATCGGTATCTGTTTGAGATAAACACGCGCCTGCGCTGATTAGATGGCTCTGACATTAACTCTCATGCTTGTTTGTACATATTTTTTTGTATAGGTACCACACATTTTTTGTACGTTACTTTGATTATGCAACCTCAAGCATCGGCTACGTTCTTATTTTGTAACTTTACTACCAAAAATTATAACCATGGTCAGGATTCAACTCGTACAGTATTGTTACATCCCTAATATAAATATTATATAATCCAGTTCCAGACCACAGATTAATAAGCATCGCGTCGCGTCGCATCGGTTTAGGGTTTGACAAAAAGATACGTAATTTAATGTTTTGACTAATAAGTAGAACATATTACACAATGTGATCGTTTATGGGTATGGTAAGGGTATCGTTATTTTCACTATGAGAAACGGAAATTTAAAAATGAGTATTTTATATAATTACCTCCGTCTAGTCGCTGCTAAATGCATATGGGTGTGGGGGGTGACCGTACCCTATATCCTCGTCCAAGTGCAGGCGTGTCCTATTATTAATACCCGCATGTAGCGTGGTTTATCTTCCGCTCGGTACGTGAGCGACGCGCGACGGCAATATCCCTGCGTCCCGCTGTCACACTTACGCTCGAGGAACGTTTCCGCCAGATTTATCATAGCTGGGAGATTAGCGATCCCGCTCAAGTTAGATGAAGCGTGCGTGTGAAACACGACGGAGTGGTACGGGGCCGGGGGTGAGGGTGGGGGGGGGGGGGCAGTATGCGGTACGTCCGTTATCTACATACAGGAAGACCCATCTTATATGTACTTACTTACGCCACGAGTACGCACTCGTATATCCTGCGCGACTGGGAGCGCTGGCGGCCGGCACTGCTCCGCTTCTATCTCACGCGATTTGGAATTATAAAACAACTGGAATGTAAGTGTACCGCATCTCAAGTTCCACGTATCGGTGAACACATAGCCGCGCCCGCGACCGCACCCGCGACTGAGCCCGACACTGACCGGCCGCGGCTGAGGGAGCGGTCGAATACCTCGCGTCGCCTTTCCATTACAACCATATATGTATAGAATAACGAGTGACAAGCCTCTCTACATGTCCGTCTCAACTGGCTACAGATTTCGCGGTCTTTACTAAACTGACATATTGTCCAGGGTACCTTTGTGGCAGCACACAGACAGACATTGAATTGTGTGCGTCCCATGTGTGACTGGTGAGACTGAACTGAACAGAAACTACAAACTGTTAGCTGAGTGCTGCATTATTGTATTTTTATAGCACCTGCCTCCCTCCTATAAAAAAACCACATGTTTCATGACAGCTTCTTGCAGCTAAGAATGTGTCACTTTTAGAAAACAAAAATCGATCGAATATTGATGAAATGAAGAAAATATTGTTGTGTTCATAATTATACATCATACGAGTAGGTACTATACAGCTAATGTAGGCTATATATAGACGTTTATACAATAACGATGTCACTTGCAGATACCGATATCCGATACAACCTGTGTTAACAACGGATTCCGATACCTACCATCTAGTTGTAGCTGCCCGAAAGCGAGTTATAATGCTATGGCAATAACGTCTTATCATGCAGCGTATTATTATGTATTCGCTCTCAATGGAAAGTTTCTCTTAAATTGTAATGTGTAAGCAAGTAACACATAAGCGCCCAGAGGTTGTGACGTATAATAATTACTCGCAATGTTATCCTAGTTATTTACCTATACTTTATTATTATACCTATAATTCATAATTAATAATTTATTTAATCATCATATAAATTGATATTGTTAACAATAATTTAAACTTATTAGTACATAATCTGACTTACGATTAATTTGGTGTAAAGCGGGTAGGACGAGTCATGATTGAGTCATTCGTGTTATACTACATAATTATCTATATTTTATTATTATTGTTACGGCATACATGCACGGCAGCGAGGAGCGGGGTGCGAGCAAGCCTTACCCCGCGCACCTGCACGTGCACGGCTACGTGCCCTCACCCCGCGAGACGGCTCCACTCTCACTCGGACGTCTAACTCACAGCGCGACATTGTATTTAGTTCAATAAAACGATTGCTGTTGCAAAGATTATTTTTGCTATCAAATCAACTGAAATTAACCAGCCCTACAACCACCTAAGCTATCGAAGCAACGAACAAATGGTCCTTCGCCTTAACAAAAAAAGAAGATTATAGTGAAAAAACGCAGCGGTATATCGACGTCATATTGCAATTTTACACTTCGTGACAATACGCCAGCACGAAGGTCAAACAGAAGACACCTGTGAAGGAAGGCATATTTCCTGCACCGAGGATACTTCTGTTTGGGTCAAGCACACGACCGACATACTACGGAATACTTCATTGGGAATCAAAACGTTTAAAAGTCAAGATTGCCGTATTTTCTGTTGAAACTACCTCCGAGCCATGTACCTACATAAAACTCAGCGATTGAGGAATTGACTTTAATTGAGTGAGTTCGTTCCAAATTACTATGTTTTGTATAACTATAATAACATTTTTCCTAATACCTGCTCTTTTTTTTAAATCTTACATGTGATATTTCGTCGTATGATAATTAAGCATTTTATAACTTTTTTGAAGTTATATCTTTCTTTAAACATGATTCATAGGTAACGATCGCTTTGTTTATATTTATTGTGATTTGTAACGTGCCAACAACTAGGTAGTTAAATTTCGGGAGCACTGCCGAGGGTTTTTAAAAAGTCTAAGACAAGACTGATTCTCAAGAAGCTTTATTAAGAATGCTTTTATTTGTTACAAATGTCTCTTTTATAAACTCTTATTCTATAAACACAAAGTGGGGCTGTTTACTATGAAATAATGAGAAATATGTCGCAATACATTCAGTCAAAACACCAGGTGTCTATCAGTAGTTTGCAGACATAATATGGGTTAAAAACGTAACATCAGCATTTCTAACGTATGTACCAATTAACAAGACGTAATAAGAGAGGGTACAGACTGCATAACTCCTCCCCCCTCAAGTTCGAAATTATCAGAGGGATGATTATCACTATGATTATTTCGATAGCAATAATTTTTACAAAAACTGAGCTTATATACTAAGAATACAAGAATTAATAGAAATATAATCACATATAACAATAAAGTTCCGGCACTAACACTTTTTACATTAATAATTCTTTCACTTGATGTTTTTAGTTCACTTTCACTGATTTTTAAAAGATTATTTAAATGTTGAAGATTTATTAATTCACTGTTATCCAAATTGATGGGTTCACGTTGCAATTGTTGCTCAGTAATTGTTATTTCGGGAAGATTAATAATCGGTAATTTTGACATCTTCAAATTACTCGTAGTAATATGGTGAGCTTTTAGCGTAATTTCACCAATTTTAACATCGCAATGGTCATCTAGGACGAGGAAGTATGTCCCTTCTATATTTTCTTTCGTTATTTCGTCGTTACAAATTTTTGATAATATATTCTCAGCGTTACTATGAAGAATCCATCTCTCTTTTCCAATTGGTTGTATCTTAATGGTCTTGATTTCAACTGGTACTGGATGACAAGAACTCGTATTCGAAGAAAATTGAATTAATGCTGTTATGCAAGTGTCTTCAGTGTTCAGCAATTGGCCACTGAACGCTGTTCCAGCCCAAGTATTGATGATGACTTTTTCTCTTATCTCTCCCTTTTTGTATATTTTACAATTGGTTTAAATTTAATTCTCAAAAGTTTTAAAACTTGCACGCTGGTGACAAATAGAGGGTGCTACGAGTGGCTCTACATTAACTGTTCCAATAGGTATATGTTACTGTTCATACTACTTCATACAGAATGTGAACGCAACGTCCGCGTCACCATACTGCTACTACAGGGTGCATATAGACGCGCTCTCCACAACAAAACAAGGTACATAATATTATGCTGGTGTGTTCAGGGTTGTGTCGGACCGTTCGGAGCGGTGAGTGCCAGGCGGCAGGGTGGCTCTACTCAGTACTGTACTGTACTATGGGTCGGACACTAGACACTTCCCTGATCGAGTTTTTACACTCCGTCCCGCTTCAGACTCGTTTTTTACCGATCGCCATTCAAGGTGTACCCTCGGATGTAAAAACAGAACAGATATCGGCGTGTTTTGAACCAAGACTGATGTAAAGCGAACAAAACACAATTATGTACGATCGCTATGACATTGGACCGATTCGTTTGTACATTATTTACTGTATTCTGAGGACAGAGGAAACCATATCGCAGCCTTCAGGTCAGATGAGCCGACATTCTCAAATGTTACATTGTGGGTGTTCGTTAGAAGATAGATGTATACTTTCCCGGACTTTTTTGTTAGTCTTTTTAATGCCTATAATTATGTAGTACATTAATTTGCTATATATCTTATGGTTTACTTAGCATAAGCCATTTAAGCGCCCGTTTAACCGCCTCGTTAGCTTAGTGGTCGTAAGCGCGACTGCCTTGAGCGAGGTCCTGGGTTCGAATCCCAGATCGAGCAAAATGTTATTGGGTTTTTCCTATGAAATTCTCAGTAGCTGCACGGAGTTTGGTTTCGTACCCGATTAATGGCAATAGGCTCGCCCCCTATATTACATGGGACCTAAAAAAAATTACTCGGCGAACTGTGGGTGTACATTAGTACAACTCTGCCTAACCCTTCGGGGATACAGGCCTGATGGTATGGTATGTTTATCCCCTTTTTTTACCTCACAGCCACTTTTGAAACTAGAAATAAAACCCAAGTACAATTAATTTAAATTAAAACTTACAAAATGAAGCTGCTTCCATGCGAGTCGTGGGGGAAGTTGAACAGGCGCAAATAAATGTTGGAAGTTACTTAGATACGAGCTGCTGTCCAACTCGTGAGTGCAAGTAACAGTGCAGTTACTGGGTAGCGTAGCGTGTAGACCCGACTCGCACGCTAGCTTCTACTGTGTACTCTAGGCTTAATACCTAGTTTCTAACTGAGAAGGGATCACCGAGTTCATTTTAAATAGATAGTCACTGGTTCGGCTCATACGCGACACGACTAATCGAAGAGCGTGTCAGTTTTGAGTTGCTACGTTAGAACATCACATGCGGCGTGACACCGTGACTCCATGACCTCGCGGCCTTGTGGCTTGTGACAAGTGTTTAAATCTTTGTTCACCGTTACAGAGAACAAGTCGGATACGAACACTTCAGAAAAAAAATCCGAAAAAATATCGCCAATTCGAGTAGGCGAGACTGGACGGCTACCACTTGTACCGTACGCTGCCAGCCGCTACCAGCCGCTACCAGCTAGCACTGCTCTAGCCGCGCAGATAAACATGGACTTCTGCCGATTTATGAGGGTTATTACACTTATTACTCACATTTTTTTTTTTAGAACTGACTACACTGTTAGCCTTAGAGGCCCTAAAGCCGCTGCGGCATTGACAGCTTCACCGGGCTTGGGGGCGGGCGCAGAGGGCACTCAGCCGCGAAAGTTGTATGGACGACTCGCACGAGGGTGCCAAAGTGGCCGGATCTCGGTTCGGGCGGTCGTCGCGTTCGTAAATAAGTCGCGATCTAATCGAATCCCTACACCTACGATTCGAGCTAACTAATTATACACATAGGCACGCTCCCTTCCTCCCAGGAGGAAGGAAGGAACCATGCGTACGTGTATTTAGTAATCGGAAATGTTTTGTACACTAACTAGCGCTACCTAGCGTAAAAAAAGAAAAAAAAGGTCCTTCACAGAACCTATGTACCTATGTGGTGTGCACGTGTGTGTGTTCATACGTGTATAGTGTTGTATGTGGGTAGCTAAGTGATACACGTACAGTGTCACTTGTATCGCGCGGGCGGTTGCCTGACCCAAGGGCTTCACACCGAGGAAACGGACCTAGGCTTGGGTTACCGCTAAAGAGGGTGGAAGTGGGGGGTGTGCGGGAGCGAAATTGACTGCCCATCCTCTGCGGAGAGAACGGTGGTTACGCGGGCGTGGGCGGTGGTACGCTCTGTTTGGAGAGACGGTGGCGTAGAATGCGTTAGCTTTTTCGATTTGGTTGAGCGGGTCAGTGAAGATATTACGCGGCAGGCATTGGGGTCGGGAACATACGAAGCTGCCGCTTTGATTAAGGGATTCGCGTGGTTCGACGCGGTGTCGAAATAAGAGCGAGAAAGGTGTTTGGCATAGGCATGTATCGAAGGAAGGTCCATATCTCTATGGAGATCTTCCATACGAACATACCTACGGGCGCCGGTAAGGCGGTGAAGAAACCTATTCTGGATGGCTTGTAAACGATCCCAATTATATCTTGACATATGTGCGAACACAACGCAGCTATATGTCATAATCGGTCGGATACACATCTTGTAGAGCGTAAGCTTGTGTCTCGTGGACATTTTGCTTGAAGCACATAACAGAGGATGCAATCGGGCGAGGGTCCAGGCGGCCCTTTTTCTAACCAGAGTGATGTGGCGTATAAAGGAGAGTCTACTATCTAGGGTTACACCTAGATATTTGGTCTCCTTTACCCAGGGGATCGGATTACCGAAGAGTTCAAGGGGATGTTCCTTGAGTTTTTTACTCACATCTCGCTTCGAGGGAGTTTTTATACTAGTACCTGTGCTAGCACCGCCCCGCCCCGCCCCGCCCCGCCCCGCCCCGCCCCGCCACTCACTCCTCCGCCGCGCACCGGTTCGTGTCAAGCGTGTACGTTCCCGCAAGCATAGGGTTGCCAATGTTGCCATTCATTCAGATATCTCGGTACTGTCACCAACCGCATCCGCGTCATTACGCATTTTATCCTGACGCGCGAAAACACTGTTACGTTCCGATTTTCAAGTCGGTTGTTGCGGACAGCGAGCGGGGCGAGCGAATAACGATAGTCTAATAGTATAGAATGAACAAATAAATGAAATAATACGTGTTAGGAATAAGGTTTATAAATACGTGTTAGGAATAGATATAATAATATGAACTGAATATGTGTGAATATGTGTATTTTAAAACGATTAGAATAAGAATATAGCTAGTTGTAAGTTTAAATGTATAAATTTCACTAGTTGTAAGGATGAACCATGCCAGACTCGGAACATCTGGCATGGTGACTCATGGTACTACCGAGAGCGCGCACACAGGGCGTGCGCGCTCATTGGCTGAGCGACGCCCCGCACGGAATCCATCGCACTACCGGTTGCGAGGCAAAGAGCGAGGTGAAATATAGCGGAGAGGGCGGCAGTACTGAGGGAGATTCCGATTTCGACCGCTGACGCGAACGGACGTGTCCGCTCGCGCTCTCGATCGCTTTCCGAATTATCGCATTCTGTTTAAATTAGTGTACAACTTGTTTACTCTGATCCACGGACCCGGTCCTAGGCCTGTCGGTTCAGAGTACACAGTGTAAAGCTAGTTTTTTAAGCCATTTCATTCGCGCTCTGCTTGTACTAGTGTACGACTTGTTTGTTTTGATCAACGGACCCGGTCCTAGGCCCGCCGGTTCAAAGCACACAGTTTTAAGCTAGTTATTAAGCTATTCATACCGCGTGTTATAGCGAGGTCGGTGTTATAGTTGTGTAGCGAGTATCTAGGTACTCGTTGCGCGCATAGCGCCGTCTCGCTCGCACATTTCGTGTAGCACTTCGGTGCACACGAAAAACCGTACTTTTCAGTACGACAATAAACGCGCTTTTCAGCGCGAAATCCTGTTTCTAAAGACACGCAAATCCACGGTTTAGTGGTCGTTCGTCGGATACCTAACGGTGCTAACGAAGACGAACGGGGCGTGACCCGAGCGCTCTCCGGTTACTGCCTTCTGAGGTAAACGATAACTCGGACGGGCCTGGGAATCTTAGCCTTTGCCTTTTTGCATAGTTAAGCCCCAGGTGTCTCCTACCCAACCCTTCCTATCCTTACCATCCATCCTTGTGGTTGTTTGGGCGGAGCCACGGTATATACCGGCCTGCGTCCTCTGCCACAAGACTGCTAGGGACTCCCCTAGGGAAACGATAGGTCCTTTCCTGTGTTTCATTACACCGTGACACACAGGTCTCATTGCTCCGGGCTCGGATAGCCCGTTAAATTCATTCGGCGTACCCCCCTGCCCTCCAGGCAGGGAGGTGAATAAAATTTACTCCCCCGACCTCCAAACCGCCACCGCGATGGCTGAATTAAAATACGCAGACTTAGAGTCTAAATTCAAACAGCTGGAAGCCGAACACCAGCGATTTATGAACTTCGTAGCCCTACATATGCCCGCGCTCAACGATGAGTATAGAAGTAGGTCACAGATGGCGGACTCGCTACGTCCGCCGTCAGCCAATCAGAGCGCCGTTACCGCGCACGCCATCCCCTCCACCTCCGCCGCGATCTCACCCGCCGCCGCGCCACCCGGTTTCGCGCGGCCAGCCTCGGTATCTGCGACCGAGTACCCCCACCCCACTAACCTCGCAAGCGCGAGCCACGCCCCTAAGTCCCGAGCAAAATCGCAACAGCGATCCTTTACCCCCGGTCCCTATGGCCGCCCCGCTAAACCCGTTGCCCCCGCGGCAACAAAATCAACACCGGTGTCCAACTCTTTTTCGGCCCTTCCAGCCGAAACAGATATGGATGCACCATTAAGTCCAACCCCCTCCTCGGAAATGGAACTCTCGCTCCACTTCCAAGAACCGGTCCTAATCCCGACCGAACCTACCGCGGAAAATGACGAATTCACGGTCGTCAAATCCCGCAAACGCGCGCCCCGTGATAGCCCCGTTGAGGAAAACGCGGCTAAAACATCAAAAACTGCGAACGGCTCTGCCGCCCCCGCACCCTCCTCGAATACCGACGAACCGGTCGTCGGTAAAAAGCAAAAACCCCCTCCGATAATTATCCACGACAAAACTGTCTGGACAAAGCTCACCAATGAGCTTAAAACACTAAAAATAGGCTACACCAAAGCACGTAATACCGCGACAGGTATCTCCCTGACAATGAGCACGTCAAACTGCCATCGCAGATTGACCACCCTCCTCCGTAGTAGGAACATTCCCTACTACACTTACGCCCTCGAAGAGGAGCGTGTCCTACGGGTTGTGCTACGGCGCATCCCAGTCGAAATCTCACCAGAGGAAGTCTTTGCCTCCATTGAAGCACAAAAATTCCCCATCCGAGAGGTCCATCGGATGTATAATAAAGAGAAACGAGCCCTTCCAATGCTCGTGTTAATCTTAGATAAAACGCCTGAGGGCAAAAAAATATTTAACCTAGAAATTGTATGCGAGCTCTCCGGAATAACCGTAGAGCCTCCATACAAAAATTCGAAGCCCTCCCAATGCCACAACTGCCAGTTGTACGGACACTCTGCCCGCAACTTCTTCCTTCGTCCGAGGTGCGTTAAGTGCCTCGAAGACCACCCAACCAGGGAGTGCACGCGTCAGCGTGACTCTAACACCCCCCCGAGCTGCGTACTATGCAGGGAGGAGGGACATCCTGCGAACTATCGCGGATGCCCCAAGGCCCCGCACACCATGCACCCCCGCCGCCCTGGGCAGGCTGCCCCTCAGCGGGCACCCCCCGCCTCAGGGTCCCGGGCGCAGCAACCTCTGCTCAATCCAGAGGTCTTTCCGTCCCTCCCTGCCCCCCGCCGCACTCAGGCGACCGTAGGCCCCCCCGCACCCCAGGTGCAGCCCAAACCCGTGCGTTCGACTCAGAACGCATGGGCCCCCAAACCGCAGCCCCTTATGGCTATGGACATCCCTGCGCCCCGCGCTCCAGCGCCCCGCGCCCCAGCACCACGCGCTCCAGCGTCCCGCGCCACCACAATGGATGACCTTATGTTATCGCTCACTCGTGAGCATGAGATACGCGAAATCCTCGCATACAAGGCCCATATGGAGCAGTACGGTTTCGTCGAAACCATAGCTGCCTTTCCCCGGCTCGTAGAGACGTTACAGCGTCTTGATCGCGAAGCCGCCAACCTCAGGCCTCTCAATGGCTAAACTCAAGCCGAGAGGTTTAAACATCTCCTTTTTTAATGCGCGGAACCTATATCCGCAGCGTGATCTCGTCGCGACTTATCTTAAAGATCACCAAATAGACGTTCTCTTAGTACAGGAAACGCTCTTAAAGCGTGCTAAATGCAATCCGAGTATCGCAAACTATAACATCGTTAGAAATGACCGCGACGGCTGAGGGGGCGGCACTCTCATTTACTACAAGCGCTCGTTGTATTGCATGCCGATAGATCCTCCGATACTTACCAATATGGAAGTATCCGTGTGTAGACTAGGAATGACCGATCATCCGTCCATAACGATCGTATCCGCGTACCTCTCACCGACGAAAGTACCTCTCAGGTCTGACCTAGAGAAGCTACTCTCGCTCGGCACATCGGTCATTATCGCAGGTGACCTCAACAGTGGACACACGTCCTTCAACAATTGGAGAGACACCAGCAATGGGGTTATTCTCGAAGGGTTGTTGGACGAGTTAAACTTTGACGTCATAGCGCCTCCCACTCCCACCCACTTTCAAGATCACTGTACACCGACAGTGCTTGACATAGCCCTCCTGAAAAATATCGCGCTTCAGGTACGACTCATTCGGGTCGTACACGAACTCGACTCCGACCATCGCCCGGTCATCCTACAGCTAGGACAACTAGATGACTCCAGCCCTCCTACAGTCACAACGGTTGACTATGCAAAATTAAAACACTACCTCGCGGATAGGCAGTTCTCGCCCAGTCTCGTTAGGGTCCCGGACGTGTTAGAGTCAGTTGCGCACGTAGATCTCGCAATCGACTCCCTAGTTGACCACCTCCAAGTCGGCATCGGAGAGGCCTCGAGAGAGGTCGAAGCGGCGAACGATCGCCGCTTTGTACTCCCTGCCGACGTACGAGCGTTGATGACGGAGAAGAACGCTGCGACTCGTGCGCATGACTCTTATCCGACCGATGCAAACCGCGCACGATTACGCGCACTTCAGAGAGCGGTTAAAGCCCGTATAACCGAGCTCAAAAGTCACAGATGGGACACCCTAGTCGAAGGGCTAAGGCCGTCACATCTGACTTATTGGAAAGTAACCCACGCCCTTAAAATAGACGCCCAACCTCGCATGCCCCCCCTCGAAAGGGGTCCCGGCACTACACCCGCTTTCGATACCATCGACAAGGCGGAGTGCCTTGCCGCTTGTCTGGAGAGCCAGTGCTCCCCGAACAGCGTCAAGAACACCGACCGAGTCAGAGACATCGAAGCCCGCGTGGAGGAGCTGAATAAGCTCCCGGTATCAGAATCCCTGTCCCCAGTCACTTCTGAGGAGATCTCTGCCATTCTCAAAAGCCTTAAGCTTAGAAAGTCACCAGGTCCCGACGGTATCAGGAACGAA
The DNA here is from genome assembly GCA_033032175.1 of Saturnia japonica. Taxonomy (NCBI): domain Eukaryota; kingdom Metazoa; phylum Arthropoda; class Insecta; order Lepidoptera; family Saturniidae; genus Saturnia; species Saturnia japonica. Next base: position 16,543,895 of record CM065325.1, read on the forward strand.
GTACTCAAACTTCTTCCCGATCACCTCATAGCTCTATTGGTCTGCATATTCAATGTAGCCATAGTCAACTGCCATTTTCCAGCCGTCTGGAAAACGGCCATTGTCATAGGTATTCACAAGCCCGGTAAGAGCACGTCGCTTCCCGACAGCTACCGCCCTATCAGTCTTCTAAATACCCTTGGTAAAATCTATGAGCGGATCCTCCTGAACCGTCTCAAATCCGTAATAGAGGAGAAAAACCTCTACCCGCCTGAGCAATTCGGTTTTCGTGCTAGACATTCTTGCACTCATCAAGTGCACCGCCTCACGGAGCACATTCTGTTTAACTTTTCCGAGTTATCCAAACCCCGTCGCACGCTGGCAGTCTTCTTCGACGTAGCCAAGGCCTTTGATAAGGTCTGGCACGAAGGATTAGTCTACAAGCTGTACTCCCGCGAAGTCCCCGATAGATTAGTTAAAATCATCCGCGATTACCTCAAAGACCGCACCTTTCGCTACAGAGTGGGAGGTGAACTATCCACACCCCATCCCATACGCTCAGGCGTCCCCCAAGGTTCCATCCTGGCACCTAGCCTCTTCAATCTGTACGTCAGTGACCTACCAAAACTTCAAGAGAAAGTTGAAGTAGGCTTATACGCTGACGATACAGTCATATACTCCTCTCAAAGGCAAACGAGAAACCTCAAATGTAGAATCCAAAGAGCCGTGACCACTCTCGGGAAGTGGTTTAACGACTGGCGAATAGCCATAAACCCCACGAAGAGCGCAGCGGTGCTCTTCGACCAAACCGCCACACAGATACCGCGAAAACTCAAGGACAATCCCCTTGAACTCTTCGGTAATCCGATCCCCTGGGAAAAGGCGACCAAATATCTAGGTGTAACCCTAGACAGTAGACTCTCCTTTATACGCCACATCAATCTGGTTAGGAAAAGGGCCTCCTGGACCCTCGCCCGACTGCATCCTCTGTTATGTGCTGCAAGCAAAATGTCCACGAGACACAAGCTTACGCTCTACAAGATGTGTATCCGTCCGATCATGACATACAGCTGCGTTGCGTTCGCACATATGTCAAGTCATAACTGGGAACGCTTACAAGCCATCCAGAACAAGTTTCTTCACCACCTTACCGGTGCCCCCTGGTTTGTTCGTATGGAGGATCTCCATAGAGATATGGACCTTCCCTCGATACATGCATATGCCAAACACCTTTCTCGCTCGTATTTCGACACCGCGTCGAACCACGCGAACCCCTTAATAAAAGCGGCAGCTTCTTATGTTCCCGACCCCAACGCCTGCCGGAGAAAACGCCGGCCGCGTAATATATTCACTGACCCACCCGACCAAACCGAAAAAGCTAACGCGTTCTACGCCGACACCGTCTCTCCAAACAGAACGTGCCACCGCCCACGCCCGCGTAACCACCGTTCTCTCCGCAGAGGACGGGCGGTCAACTTCGCTCCCGCACACCCGTCACGTCCACCCTCTCTAGCGGCAACCCAAGCCTAGGTCCGTTCCTCGGTGTGAAGCCCTTGGGTCAGGCAGCCGCCCGCGCGATACAAAGTGACACTATACGTGCAACACTTAGTTACCCACACACAACATTACACACGTATGAACACACACACGTGCACACCACACAGGTACATAGGTTCTGTAAGGGACCTTTTTTTTTTTCTTTTTTTGCGCTAGTTAGACTAATGCGCTAGTTAGTGTAGAAAAACCATTCCGATTAACAAATACACATACGCATGGACCACTCCTTCCTCCCAGGAGGAGGGGAACGTGCATATGAGTATATAATAGTTAGCTCGAATTCTCATAGTATTAGGGAATTAGTTAGATTGCGACTTTTTCGCATTCGCGACGACCGCCCGAGCCGAGGTTCGGCCACTCTGGCACCCTCGTGCGGGTCGTCACAAACTTTCGCGGCTGAGTGCCCTAAGCGCTCGCCCCCAAGTCCGGTGAAGCTGTAAAAGCCGCAGCGGCTCTGTTTGACGATAGGGCCCCTAAGGCTAACAGTGTAGTCAGTTCAAAAAAAAAAAAAAAAAAAAAAAAAAAAAAGGCAATACTGCGATCAGTTCGAGAAACACTACAACAACAGCAAGCAGCGAATCTACAAGCAAACTACAGTCAAGAACGTTATTAAGTAACCACATTGTTACTACGAACTACTGTAACTTTGTAAGAAACAAGAATAAAACAAGCGCTATTAATTTAGCACACATTAAATAATGTGAACGTCTTTTTATTCACAATATCGGTCATGGCATTTCGAAAACAATGATAGGCCAAAAATTCCGTAGATGGGATGTAAAAGGACGTGGTTTCATTATTTAATTAAACAAAATATCCTGTAATAAAGTGCCATATTTATACTCAAACTGTACAGATATTTGCTTGGGACACCTGATCACAAATCTACTGTGGAGACAGTTTTTTTTTATTAATATCGAATTACAATTTAGCAATAAAAAAAAAAAATCTTTCCGTCGCGTCGTTCCGACAAGAGTCTGACCATGTATGGCAACTCTACTCATGTATGATCTAAATCCCGTAAGTTCGCATTTCAAGTTTACTGAAGGTATTTCTGCAGAGACGTAATCAGTGCAGCGAGACCGGGCCCATGCGGCCATGTCGGCAATTGTACTTTTTTGTATATTCATATGAAATTTAGCCGATACGATACCGATACCGATTATTGTAGTGAATAATCGGCGATAACGATATCGAACATTTGTTAGGTAAAAAATAATTCATTTTTGGCGCATGGCGGAGTGTAAAGTTTTTGATTGATTGTATACCTACTCTATTGTGCACAAAACTAGAGATAACATTTTTTTAGTGATAAGTAGATATTTGATGTTTTAAATTTCAAAATGAATAATAATAAATAGGCACGCAAGAAATGCAACAATAGCGGTTCTCTTGCCTGCGACGAAAGGGCAATATTTTTGCTTCTCATGCTTTTCAAATACGTAGTTATCGGTTGAAAAATAGTCGGCGATTCCGATATCGGTATCTGTTTGAGATAAACACGCGCCTGCGCTGATTAGATGGCTCTGACATTAACTCTCATGCTTGTTTGTACATATTTTTTTGTATAGGTACCACACATTTTTTGTACGTTACTTTGATTATGCAACCTCAAGCATCGGCTACGTTCTTATTTTGTAACTTTACTACCAAAAATTATAACCATGGTCAGGATTCAACTCGTACAGTATTGTTACATCCCTAATATAAATATTATATAATCCAGTTCCAGACCACAGATTAATAAGCATCGCGTCGCGTCGCATCGGTTTAGGGTTTGACAAAAAGATACGTAATTTAATGTTTTGACTAATAAGTAGAACATATTACACAATGTGATCGTTTATGGGTATGGTAAGGGTATCGTTATTTTCACTATGAGAAACGGAAATTTAAAAATGAGTATTTTATATAATTACCTCCGTCTAGTCGCTGCTAAATGCATATGGGTGTGGGGGGTGACCGTACCCTATATCCTCGTCCAAGTGCAGGCGTGTCCTATTATTAATACCCGCATGTAGCGTGGTTTATCTTCCGCTCGGTACGTGAGCGACGCGCGACGGCAATATCCCTGCGTCCCGCTGTCACACTTACGCTCGAGGAACGTTTCCGCCAGATTTATCATAGCTGGGAGATTAGCGATCCCGCTCAAGTTAGATGAAGCGTGCGTGTGAAACACGACGGAGTGGTACGGGGCCGGGGGTGAGGGTGGGGGGGGGGGGGCAGTATGCGGTACGTCCGTTATCTACATACAGGAAGACCCATCTTATATGTACTTACTTACGCCACGAGTACGCACTCGTATATCCTGCGCGACTGGGAGCGCTGGCGGCCGGCACTGCTCCGCTTCTATCTCACGCGATTTGGAATTATAAAACAACTGGAATGTAAGTGTACCGCATCTCAAGTTCCACGTATCGGTGAACACATAGCCGCGCCCGCGACCGCACCCGCGACTGAGCCCGACACTGACCGGCCGCGGCTGAGGGAGCGGTCGAATACCTCGCGTCGCCTTTCCATTACAACCATATATGTATAGAATAACGAGTGACAAGCCTCTCTACATGTCCGTCTCAACTGGCTACAGATTTCGCGGTCTTTACTAAACTGACATATTGTCCAGGGTACCTTTGTGGCAGCACACAGACAGACATTGAATTGTGTGCGTCCCATGTGTGACTGGTGAGACTGAACTGAACAGAAACTACAAACTGTTAGCTGAGTGCTGCATTATTGTATTTTTATAGCACCTGCCTCCCTCCTATAAAAAAACCACATGTTTCATGACAGCTTCTTGCAGCTAAGAATGTGTCACTTTTAGAAAACAAAAATCGATCGAATATTGATGAAATGAAGAAAATATTGTTGTGTTCATAATTATACATCATACGAGTAGGTACTATACAGCTAATGTAGGCTATATATAGACGTTTATACAATAACGATGTCACTTGCAGATACCGATATCCGATACAACCTGTGTTAACAACGGATTCCGATACCTACCATCTAGTTGTAGCTGCCCGAAAGCGAGTTATAATGCTATGGCAATAACGTCTTATCATGCAGCGTATTATTATGTATTCGCTCTCAATGGAAAGTTTCTCTTAAATTGTAATGTGTAAGCAAGTAACACATAAGCGCCCAGAGGTTGTGACGTATAATAATTACTCGCAATGTTATCCTAGTTATTTACCTATACTTTATTATTATACCTATAATTCATAATTAATAATTTATTTAATCATCATATAAATTGATATTGTTAACAATAATTTAAACTTATTAGTACATAATCTGACTTACGATTAATTTGGTGTAAAGCGGGTAGGACGAGTCATGATTGAGTCATTCGTGTTATACTACATAATTATCTATATTTTATTATTATTGTTACGGCATACATGCACGGCAGCGAGGAGCGGGGTGCGAGCAAGCCTTACCCCGCGCACATACACGCGCACGGCGACGTGCCCTCACCCCGCGAGACGGCTCCACTATCACTCGGATGTCTAACTCACAGCGCGACATTGTATTTAGTTCAATAAAACGATTGCTGTTGCAAAGATTATTTTTGCTATCAAATCAACTGAAATTAACCAGCCCTACAACCACCTAAGCTATCGAAGCAACGAACAAATGGTCCTTCGCCTCAACAAAAAAAAAAGATTATAGTGAAAAAACGCAGCAGTATATCAACGTCATATTGCAATTTTACACTTCGTGACAATACGCCAGCACGAAAGTCAAACAGAAGACACCTGTGAAGCGAGGCATATTTCCTGCACCGAGGATACTTCTGTTTGGTTCAAGCACATGACCGACATACTACGGAATACTTCATTGGGAATCAAAACGTTTAAAAGTCAAGATTGCCGTATTTTCTGTTGAAACTACCTCCGAGCCATGTACCTACATAAAACTCAGCGATTGAGGAATTGACTTTAATTGAGTGAGTTCGTTCCAAATTACTATGTTTTGTATAACTATAATAACATTTTTCCTAATACCTGCTCTTTTTTTTAAATCTTACATGTGATATTTCGTCGTATGATAATTAAGCATTTTATAACTTTTTTGAAGTTATATCTTTCTTTAAACATGATTCATAGGTAACGATCGCTTTGTTTATATTTATTGTGATTTGTAACGTGCCAACAACTAGGTAGTTAAATTTCGGGAGCACTGCCGAGGTTTTTAAAAAGTCTAAGACAAGACTGATTCTCAAGAAGCTTTATTAAGAATGCTTTTATTTGTTACAAATGTCTCTTTTATAAACTCTTATTCTATAAACACAAAGTGGGGCTGTTTACTATGAAATAATGAGAAATATGTCGCAATACATTCAGTCAAAACACCAGGTGTCTATCAGTAGTTTGCAGACATAATATGGGTTAAAAACGTAACATCAGCATTTCTAACGTATGTACCAATTAACAAGACGTAATAAGAAAGGGTACAGACTGCATAACTTACCTCCCCTCAAGTTCGAAATTATCAGAGGATGATATCACTATGATTATTTCGATAGCAATAATTTTTACAAAAACTGAGCTTATATACTAAGAATACAAGAATTAATAGAAATATAATCACATATAACAATAAAGTTCGGCACTAACACTTTTTACATTAATAATTCTTTCACTTGATGTTTTTAGTTCACTTTCACTGATTTTTAAAAGATTATTTAAATGTTGAAGATTTATTAATTCACTGTTATCCAAATTGATGGGTTCACGTTGCAATTGTTGCTCAGTAATTGTTATTTCGGGAAGATTAATAATCGGTAATTTTGACATCTTCAAATTACTCGTAGTAATATGGTGAGCTTTTAGCGTAATTTCACCAATTTTAACATCGCAATGGTCATCTAGGACGAGGAAGTATGTCCCTTCTATATTTTCTTTCGTTATTTCGTCGTTACAAATTTTTGATAATATATTCTCAGCGTTACTATGAAGAATCCATCTCTCTTTTCCAATTGGTTGTATCTTAATGGTCTTGATTTCAACTGGTACTGGATGACAAGAACTCGTATTCGAAGAAAATTGAATTAATGCTGTTATGCAAGTGTCTTCTGAAGTTGTTCGAGAATCATCCTCGGAATTTAACATTTTAGAACATTTCGTCGTGAAGTTCATTACAAGGTAAAGTGAGCGAGACAAATTTAGACCCTTTTACTAATAGGTAAGGAAATTTAGGAATAATGATGGTGGTATGATTAGAAGGATTGGTCATAGGTATTGGAATTGCTCTGTAGTATGTATAAATTTCATCTCTAATTATTGGTATATCTAAAATGAATGTTATTTGACTTCCTTTTGTATAAGCTTTAAGCTCTATACATTGCTCTATTTTAACTAAATTGTCATAACTTACTGGATACACAAGTTTGTAGAATTTCTCTATCTTTTTTAACAATTCTAATAATTCATTTGAGTTTATAAGAGATTGGTGTAATATTTTTAAATTTACTGAATGCCAGAGAAGTTTCAATTTCATTCAACCGAATGTAGAGTAGTTGAAAATTATGGAAAAATAAATTATAAACATTAATAAAATTATGGGTAGTTATATCAATATTAGTTTGATTTATTAATTTTTTTATTTCTCGTAACTCTTTATCTATTCGAATGAAATTGTCCTTCGTGAAATTTGTTATCTTTATCATTGATTCAGAAATATCTGATATTAAGGTTACCTTTTTAATGAGTGTATTTTGGCGTGTCGTTAGAGAATCAATCATATTTTCATATCTTAAAGCATCATTATGATCTAAGTTACCAGTTATAAGCTTAATAATAGATCCAAGAGGATTGAGAAGTCCACGTTTAATTCTAGTTGATGGAGATAACTGTTCTAATTTTTGAATACTAATATTCATTACATAATTCGTTTGAAGCTTTACATTAAAAAGTTGAACATTAGATGTTTCATTATCAAAATCGTTTTTAAATATTGATTAAATTTAGTATATCTTTTTATATTGAATTCTAAATCCTCACGTATCAGACTTAAATCTAAAATCTTAATTATTGTCCACTTATCATAACTTACACTAGCTTGACCTTGTTTCACAAGGACTATACCGGGATTTTTATCGATTCTGTGAAGTTGAAGGGCGTGAATCCTGATGATCAGAGCCAGGAGCCCGAGGAGGTACCTGCGAAGGTCGTTTTATATCCTTAATAGGCACGTTTGTTTTTCGAGTTTTCATTTTTACAGGACAGATATTTCTGTCAATTTTACCATATACTTGTGCTTTTTGATAACGCGGTTTATCTTTACTTCGCCTTGTATTAACACCTTTTACAAATATAGTGTCCTCTTCTTGAATATCAAATGATGTTTCACCACCACGTTTTGTTTTAATCTTTTCTTTATTTTCAATTACTTTGTCTGTTAAATATTTATAAAGATATTTCGTTCGTTTCATATGATCGTTTACTAATTGTTGCGTATATTGTTTGTTAAAGTTTACTTCAAAAGTACTATTAGAATCAGTGTGTCCAAAAACTACTTCAAATGGTGTAAGACCAGTCGTTGAGTGAATGGTTTGATTGTATGACATAATTGCATAAGTCATAACGTTAGCCGCGTCAGTTATTTTATGTTCATATTTAGCGATACGATATATTTCTAAAATAGTTGAATGGAATCTTTCAATTAAACCCATAGAATTAGGATTATGTGGAGTGCTTATGTGTAATTCTATTTTATAAAATTGTAATGTTTCTTTTAAAAGTGTATTGTTGAATTCAGTACCAGAATCAGCACTGATCTTATTTGGTACGCCATAAAATGAGAAAAATTTAATTAAGGCACGAACTACTTCAGGTGTAGAGCGATTGGATATTTCAAAAGCCTGACCTAGTTTACTGAAAGCATCTATTATGGTAAGGAAGTAGCTTCCTTCTATAGAGAATATATCTATAAATATTTCAGCAAAAGGTTTTGTTTGAGTTTGCGTTAACATTAATTCTGGTTTTAAAGGTTTGCGATCATATTTTAGAGTTTTACAAGTTTCACAAGAATTGATTACAGAAGCGACTGTTATATCCATATTTGTCCAAAAATAATTACGCTTTAATTTCATAAGAGTTTCTTTGATTCCACGGTGACTTGTTTTACCTTGATGATAAGCAAGTATAGTGGCACGTTGCTCTTTTTCATCACCTAAGTATATAACTCTTTTAGTACATTCATATATTTTGACGGTATCTTTTTTAAATAGTTTTATCACGGCATTTGTAAATTGTTTACGGTGAATTTCGCTCTCAAAGTAAAAGAAATATTTAATTTTAGGTTTTATATATTCTAAAAGAAATTTCTTAACAAGGTTAGTGTTGTTTACAGGTAAATGTACTTCCAAAATTTTTTGTTTTTCATGTGATAAGTCTTTTATTGATAATTGGTTTCTGTTCCAAGTAAAAATAAGGATTTGATTAGGTTTTGTGTCGATGGCTTCTTCAATAATGGGAATACCATTCGTATCAATATCTTCAGCAGAATGTATGGTTTCCGGTAATGAACAGGCAGTAATAGTACTGGATGAAGGAGAACGAATTGGGTGAGTTAAAGTCTTATCGGAATCTGAAGGAATAGTTAACGTTTCTGATGAGTCTGAAATTAGTATTGGACTCTCAGATCGTTCAGTGTCACTCACGTTTACTCGTAAGGACATATCGTCCTTTAATATATTTAATTTAATTCGTGATAGAGCATCAGCATTACTATTTTGTTTACCGTTCTTGTATATTATGTCAAAATCGAACTCAGCTAGTCTCAATTTCCATCTAGTAAGTTTACTATTAGGTTCTTTCAGTGAATTTAACCATGCTAAAGGTCTGTGGTCAGTAAATATTGTGAATTTGCGTCCATACAGGTAAGGACGGAAGTGTTTTACTGCCCAAACGATGGCTAACAGTTCCTTTTCTATTGTACTGTAACGTGTTTCTGCATCATTAAGAGTACGACTTGCATATGCGATAGGTTTTTCATTTCCAACTGATCCTTGTGAAAGGACAGCGCCTAAAGCGTAGTTTGACGCGTCTGTTGTTAAAATGAAGGGTTTAGAAAAATCAGGAAACTGTAATATAGGAGCATTCACAAGTAGCTCTTTACATTTTTGAAAAGCTTGAACATATGATTCATTAATTTCAATTTTATTTTTCTTTTTCAAACACGATGTAAGGGGTTGTGTAATTTTTGAAAAATCCTTTATGAATTTTCGGTAGTAGCCTATCAGGCCAAGAAAACTTTTAATTTCAGTGGATGTTCTGGGGAGTGGGAAGGCAAGTACTGCCCTGATTTTATCATCATTTGGTTGTAAACCATGCTTCGTAATTTTGTGTCCTAAGTAGAGTACATCTTTTTTAAAAAACTCACATTTATCGAGAGTTACTTTAAGATTGGTTTGTTTGAGACGATCGAACACTTTTCTTAGCTTCTCTACATGTTCTTGTATACTACTAGAATAAATGATGATGTCATCTAAATATACTAAGCAATGTATACCTTGCAACCCACGTAACACGTTATCCATTGCGCGTTGAAATGTTGCAGGTGCTGTTTTAAGTCCAAATGGCATCCGTGTAAATTCAAAATGTCCCATTGGTGTAGTGAATGCAGTTTTGGGTCTATCTTGTTCATCAACTTCAATTTGGTGGTACCCACTTGCTAAATCCAATGTACTGAAGTAAGTAGATTTCCCTAACTTGTCGAATAAATCATTAATATTTGGTAAAGGATACTTATCATCAGTAGTAATATCATTTATACGTCGATAGTCTACAACCATTCTAAATTTCTGTTCACCGGAGGCGTCCATCTTTTTTGGAACTAGGTGTACGGGTGCACTCCATGGTGAAAACGATTCTTGTATAACATTATCTTTTAGTAATTTTTCAACTTGTTTCTGTATTTCATCGTTTTGCGATGGTGGAAGTCGGTATTGCCGTATGAAAATTGGATCTTCATTTTTAGTCCGGATTCGATGTTTTACTTGATTAGAAAATGTAAGAGGCAGTTTATCACAATAGAATATATCCCTGTATTCAAAACAAAGTTTTTCTATTGCTTCTCGTTCTTCTTGATTAGCATGATCTAATCGGAGTTTCGATAAATTTTGTGTAAGTAATTCATCAATCTCAAAATCATTTAATTGTTGCCCGGTTGATAAATTTATTTTGCAAGTATTATTATTAAGGCTGGTTATATTCAATGGTTCGTTAAAAGTTAAAGTCACACTATCTTGCGAAGCATTCTGCATGACTGTTGTTGCAAATGAATCTTTGCAAGTAACTATAGCGCTAGGCATACGTACTTCATTTCCAAAATTTTTAAAATTAATTATTGCTTCACCATTAATTAAATTTGTAGGCACCTTAACACGGGTTTCAGTGCGTGGTTCTAGCGTTATTTCCCACGGGGGACTATAAATTATTGGAATTTCTGTATTTTGTGTCCGTAAAATTAAATTTTTCATGTCTATAGTCGCGTTCAATATTTTTAATAAGTTAGAACCTATTAATCCGTCATATCTTCCATCTACATTATATATATAAAATTTATGATTCATCGGACTTTTAAAACTTTCCAATAAAGGTATATCTATAACTTCGTCATGTAGGCTACGTCCATGTGTACTAATAACTTCAAAAGGATCAATATATTTATAATCTGAAAAATATTCATCAGCTTTAGCGGGACTAATAAAACTTCTGGTACTTCCGGTATCAATCATTAAACGAGCATCAATTTCAGGAATATAAATATGCGGTAGTTTATTTATGCCGTCATAATTTAAGTGTACTATTTCTGGGGGTCGCTCTTGGAGGCTTTTATAGGAAAATTTACGCATTCATTTTCAGCTTCTTCAGTTTCAACAGGTTCTATGTTTTCATGATAATTGTCATAAGCAGTTTGTTGATTATCGTCAATGAAATAATGATTTTCATATTCTGTATAATCAGGTTGATAGTCTTGGTATTCAATTTCAGGGTCGTTCATTTCTAAAGACTCTATCATATTTTGTCTAATAGGACGAGCTGTGCGCATTGACACATCGCTTGCCTGAAATTGAGGTGGATTACGTTGAGGTTGATTTTGTGGTGGTATACCAAATTTAAATTGTTGATTTGGCATGTTGAAATTAGGTCGGTTTTGTGTATTGTTAAATTGTGGTTTGAACCCTTGTTGATTAGGAATACCGAATTTAAAATTATTATTTCCAAAATTTGGTTTATATCCTTGTTGGTTTAGGTTAGGTCTGAATTGTACATTTTGATTTGGAATACCGAATTTAAAATTATTATTATACGGTTTAAAATTATTTTGTGTTTGGTATGGAATTCCGAATTTAAAATTTTGTTGTCCGGAATTAAATGTATTAGGCACAAATGCAGGTTGAGGTTTGAAATTGTTATTAAAATTATTTGTTAAAGTAGGCGTGAAAAATTGTTGAACTGGTTTAATATTAGATTTATTTTTATTTTTAGAATTGTACTGATATTGAAAATTGACCTCCTCCATGACAACACTTAGTGCGTTTTCTAAAACGGTACAACCTTTAAGTCGCACAATTCGAATTAAATCCTCTGGTAAATTATATAAAAATACATTCAAGCACATATTATTATAGATAATCATTTTAGCGGCTTTGAGGCCTTCATCAGTTAATAAATTGACCTTGGAGAAGAGGGTGCAGCGTGTTTGTTGTATCCTGTTACAAAATTGCGTATATGTTTCACCAACTTTAATTTTTAAATTTTCCAACTCAATTGCCACACACTCTTCCGATCTAGGATCACCAAAATGTTGAATCAAAACAGCTCTTAATTGTTCCCAAGTTGTTATGTCTTCTCTTTCACTTAGTAGAGCAGCGGCTTTACCACATAATCTACTAGTTATAGCATGAAACACATATGTAGTTTGAACAACATTGTTTGATCCGCTAAAATTTCTGATTATATATTCACTTTTTTTAATAAATAAATTTAAAGTATTTTGATCACCATCGTACTTGGGAATTAAACTTAAAAGTTCTTTTGATACTAATTGAATTGTTGATTCATTGTTGCGTTGCATTTTGAATTGTATTTATTTAATTAAACACACACAAAGTAAAATTCACAAAATTAAAATTCACAAAATAATATTTTCAAAATAAAATTCACAAAATAAATCTTATAACAAAATTATCAAAATCAAAATTCTCAAAATTAAAATTATCGAAATTAAAATTATCAAATTAAAATTCTCAAAATTAATATTTATTATTAATATTTCTCAATATCTTATAATCTATGAAGTCAAATAACTTTCGACGATTTTTATTCGAAAATTATGAAAAATAATTTTCAACGATGTTTGTTTGAAAATTATAAAAATTTGTTAAATAATTTTCAACGATTTTTGTTTGAAAAATAACAATGTCCAACGAAAAATACAACCACAGAAAATAACAAGGACGAGACAAGGATTGTAAAAATGGTCACTTACAGTCTGCTCGTTCCCATGTCTTGCCGTATAGCTGCTTTCGCTTTTAGGACAGGATCTCTCGGAAATAGATGTGGAACCCGACGTTAACTTATTTATTGGTTCGTAGATACTCAAAATTCTGCCTCAACAAAGAAAAAGATTATAGTGAAAGAAACTCAGCAGTATATCAGACGTCATATTGCAATTGTTACACTTGAGTGATCAATACGCCAGCACTGAAAGTCAAACAGTTAGACACCTGTCGAAGCGAGGCATATTTCCTGCACCGAGGATACTTCTGTTTGGTTCAAGCACATGACCGTCATACTACGGAATACTTCATTAGGAATCAAGAAGCGTTTAAAAGTGAAGAATTGCCGTATTATTCTGTTGACAACTACCTCCGCGCTCATGTACCTACATAAAACTCTTATTCTATTGAGGAATTGACTTTAATTGAGTGAGTTCGTTCCAAATTCCTATGTTTTGTATAACTTTAATGAGAACATTTTTCGCTAATACCTACCCTTTTTTTTAAATCTTACCATGTGATCTTTCAGTCGTTTGCATACATGAAGCATGGGTTAATAAACTTTTTTGAAGTTATCATCATTTCTTTAAACAAAATGTACCATAGGTAACGATCGACTTTGTTTATATTTATTGTGATTTGTACAGACGTGCCAACAACTAGGTACCTTACTATATAATTATTTCATTTTTATAAAAAAATATTTTTTTATCCTTGTACCTTCAATTTTCGTTAATATAAAAAATGAGTGAAAGTAAGATTAAAGAAATGATTAGATTACGTGGAGGTGTTAAGGCAAGATTGACGTACTTTAGTAATTATGTAAAAACCTTATTAAATTTAGAAACAATAGAGGATTATCAAATAACAGAATTAGAGATACGTTTTGCAAAATTACCTAGTATTGAATCCGAATTTAATAAATTTCAGAGCGAGTTCGAAGTGTTGTCTGATGAAACCGAAGAAGAAGATATTTACGCTGAACGGCAGGTGTTCGAGTCCAAGTACTACGAGGTCATGGCGCAGGCCACACAGATCATTAAAACAGCTGGGAAGGTCCGTGACGAGCCACAGCTGTGCGTCGACGCCGCTTCAATCAGCTCCGATTCGCATCAGGATTTCGTGAGATTGCCAAAAATTAATCTACCTTATTTCGATGGTGACATTCAGCACTGGACCGACTTTCGAGATACTTATATTTCTTTAATACACAGTAATAAAAATATGAGCGATATAAATAAATTTCACTACCTTCGCGCCGCCCTGAAAGGCAGTGCAGCATTAATTTTAAAAAGCATAGACTTTCGAAAGGATAATTATAAGGTTGCTTGGGATTTATTACAGGATAGATTTAATAACGAGCGGCTTTTAATAAGTAACCATATTAATGCAATTCTGAATCTAGAACAAAGCCACAAAGAATCAAGTTATTTTTTGAAAATTTTTATTGATGTTATTAATAAGAATCTATGTGCACTGGCTACTTTAGGCCAACCAACAAGCTACTGGGATACACTTATAGTACACATTATGTCGAAAAAGTTAGATATTGTTACTTTCCGTCACTGGGAAGAGCATCGCAGTACGATTACAAGTAGTTCTGTTTCATTAAAGGAATTTATAACATTTTAAGCAACAGAGCGGATTTATTAAATACTGTTCAACAAGAAATGGCACATAAACAACACCAACAAACACAAAACAAATATAATACAAACAAAGACAATACGCAAAATTCAAATAAAATAAAAAAATCATCAGATACATTTGATGTCACATGTCCCAATTGTAAAAATAATCATTTTCTTTACAATTGTCAGTATTTTAAAAATTTAGACGTTAGCACACGTAATAAAAGAATTATTCATTTCAATATTTGTAAAAATTGTTTAAGACCTGGGCATACTGAAAAACAATGTAAATTATCTCATTGTAAATATTGTCAACTTAAGCATAATACTCTTTTGCATATGGACAAAGAAACAGAGCCGCAGGTTACTGTAGCTTTGTCTGCAAACATTCAAGCTACCAATATGGGTTGCATTCTACTTTCCACAGCAATGGTGATGGTGGCGGACATTACCGGAAGACTTCGCAAGGCTCGCGTCCTCTTAGACTGCGGCAGCACTTCCAACTTCGTCACGCGTCACTTCTGTGAAGAGCTAGGTCTAGTAAGATGTAACACGGGCTCCACGGTTGTAGGTATAAATAACCAACACACATATAGTGCGGAGTCTTGTGACATAACCATTCACTCATTATCAGGAGGTTATCAAGTTCAACTTAGTTGTTATGTCTTACCTCAAATAACAAAATCTTTGCCTTCGTCTTATATAGACATCAAAGATTTGCCTCTTCCTTCGGGCATAAAATTAGCAGACCCGTCCTTCAACATTCCCTCAGTCATTGATATTTTAATCGGAGCAGAAATATTCTGGGAGATCTTAATTGCTAACTCCCATTGATTTAGGCAAGCGGTGGCCTAAATTACAACAAACTAAATTAAGTTGGCTCTTCCTTCGGGAACAATTAACAATTAGCATAGAACACAAAAGTCCTAATCAAAAAAAACACATACACGCTCAGTCATTGTATATTTCAGTCAAAACGGACTCACATTTTTTAACACGTTTTTGGGAACTAGATTCTGTAAGACTCTCCTGAAATTCTTGGAGACTCTTACATGATGGCAAAGCATCGTTTCCTTTCCCTAGAGCGAAGACTTCAACGTGATGCAATCATGAAAGTCAGGTACATGTGTTTTATGAGTGAATACGCGGATTTAGGTCACATTAACTAAAAGTAACCATACTTCAGACAACACAAGTATAATTAATTAAAACACATACACGCTCATCATTGGGTAATTTGGGAGTTGAGTCAACAACTACTCACATTTTTTAACGGGTTGTCTTGGGACGCATCAGATTCTGTCACAGACTCTCGGGTAAATTCTTGGAGACTCTTCATACAGATGGTAGGACCGGTTGTTCAAGATGACCTCCTGTCTATATTACTACGATTTAGACAACACAAATTCGTAGTATCTGGCGATGTAGAAAAAATGTACAGAGCTATACTTGTAGATCCTTCACAGGCGTAGTTTACAACAAATTTTGTTTAGATTCAATCATACAGAACCTATTAAATCATACACACTAAATACAGTTACATATGGCACCGGCATCAACGCAATACTTAGCTACTAAATGTTTGGTTTCCCTTGCCGATCAATTTTTGAATACTGACGCCAGTAATGCCATCCGTAAAGATTTCTATGTTGATGATTTCTTAAGCGGAAGGAGATAATTTTACAGCAATAACACAGCTCTGTAAAGATGTCATAAAAACTTTACAGGCAGCTAAATTTAATTTACGTAAGTGGCAGTCTAATTACTCAGACATTGTAAAGTTGATTTCCAAAAACATTGAACCACAATGTTCAAAAAAGACTTTAGACCTAAACGAATCTTTACCGAACAAAATACTAGGCTTACACTGGGATTCTTTGTCGGATAGTTTACTTTTTTCTATTAACATTGACCCTACTAAAAAAAGGTGACAAAACGAGTAATCTTGTCATTAATAAGCCAAGTATTCGATCCCTTAGGTCTTCTCGGGCCTTGTACAGTCGAAGCAAAAATTTTTTATGCAAAAGCCCTGGCTACACAAGTTGGATTGGGATGATGAAGTGTCGAATGATTTAAAAAATTAATTCGAAAATTTTATTCAATCGCTTTCATCCATAAATACACTTCGTATCCCACGCTGGGTTTGTTGTGATGGAGCTATTTCGGTAGAACTACATACTTTCACTGATGCCTCAGAACGTGCTTATGGTGCATGCACCTATGTGCGAACTGTTGATAGAGACAAAGTAGAGTTCGGATTCTTGCTTCAAAGAATAAAGTAGCACCCCTGAAACCCGTTACCATTCCAAGGTTAGAGTTATGTGGGGCGTTATTGGGCACAAGACTTTGCACTAAAGTTTTACAGTCACTTACAAAACATGTAGAATGTTGTTACTTTTGCACAGACTGCGTACGATTATTCTAAGTTGGCTTACAAACTTCACCAAACCATGTTAAACCGATTATGGGTTCGATTAACAGAGTAGGAGAGAACAGTTAGACTTTCCTTTCCTGAATACAGGAGTTGGAAGTTATGTACCATCAACACTCAATCCGGCTTGATACTTGGTTTCTCGAAGGAGTAGACGGTGGCAAGGTAATATGAAATGCATGTAATATTATGCGTGGTCTGGACCTAATGTTTCGCTGTCAAGGCAGTACACACTAATGAGCTCGTCACGGATCCTAACCAAGGACGCATTCTTCAAGTACAAAAGAAACTACTTCCAGAATTATCAGCCGTACAATGGTATCACCGCAAACTATTTCATCAGACAGACTGCTACATAATGTTTCTTAGACTCATTCACAAAACGATCTAATCACAAAAAATTTAATTAACTAGTTGCAGACGATAAACAGGTTCATTCAGAAATTGTATAGATCTTAAGGTATAAACATCACCGGTGTTTTATCCCATATGGAGCTCCACACTTGCAAATGGACTATTGTGATACGTACATCACAATTAGAAATGTTTCCAGATGAATATCAAGTTAATGAAATCAAATCAACCTTTACCTAAGAAAAGTAAATTAATTTCCCATTTCACCTAATTTGATCGTACGAGTGTAAATATCAACTGCGCGTCGGTGATCGCCTAAATAGAGGCAAATTATAGTCTATAATGTCCAGACACCCTATTCTCATAGATTGTAAACATCTGATCCTTTCTCATATGATTTTTCATAGACCTTGCACAAAGCTCATTACTCCTACGCTTGGCCCAACACTCTTGTCAGTTACCTCATCCTCAAGTTGTCGATTTAAAGATATAAATCGGCCTTTGGCGGAACTTCGCGAAGCGTACGATTGCAGAAACTGAAACGTACGTTGTTCTAGGTACAAACCTAAGCCTGTGCAACACGAATTATGGGTACACTCCTACAGCGAGAAAGAGCACAGTTAGGCATGTTTCCTTTGCTGAATACAGGACTCATTATGCCGGACCAGTGTTGATCACTTGATCGGAAGGGTAGACGGGGACAAGGTTATGAAATCTTATACCATGCGTTTTTGTATGTTTCGCTGCAACGATTTAGGCAGAATTTCATCAAGCTCTTATCCCGGTCCAGACGATATCACCAGAGTGGCTGAAATGTATAGTCAAACGGTATAGAACAGGCAAATTTATTCCCCCATATAGGGCGTACAACACTATCGGTGGACTATGGGAATCCGCTGTTAAGTCAGTTAAACATCATTCATCTTGAAGCACGTATACTTTCAATCAACCGGAGCATGTTGACGGCATACGATGCACGATGTCAACGATGTTTGATTCAAATAGAGTGCGATTCTAAATTCCTTACCCTAACTCGCTTTATCATCTGCACGTGCACTGCTGATTTTTCATGCCCTCACCCCAGCTCATTTCCTAGTTGCTCGAACACTCTCTTCGGACGTTCCTCATCCTCACAGTTGTCGACATTAAATATAATTAGCCTTCAGCGTTACGAGAACGATTGCTGAAACTGCAAAGATTATTTCTGGCTATCAAGGTTCTCACACTGAATATGTAACCAGCTCCTACAGCACACCTGAAATGGCATGTATTCAGCAAACAACCTCAAGAAGGGATCACTGATCTTGGTACGGGACTATAATCAACCACCTTTAATGTGGCGTTTAGGCAGCATCATCAAGCTAAATCCCGATCCATTGACAACATCACCAGAGTGGCTGAGATTCAAACTTATTAGAAAGGCATTATCCAAAGGTGAAGTACAACAATATCTGTCCTCTACCCATCACATCTTCATCTTGAAGCACATACTTCAACCCCCGGAGCATGTTACGGCATACATGCACGGCAGTGAGGAGCGGGGTGCGAGCAAGCCTCACCCCGCGAGACGGCTCCACTCTCACTCGGACGTCTAACTCACAGTGCGACATTGTATTTAGTTCAATAAAACGATTGCTTTGCAAAGATTATTTTTGCTATCAAATCAACTGAAATTAACCAGCCCTACAACCACCTAAGCTATCGAAGTAACGAACAATTATACCTATAATTCATAATTAATAATTTAGTTAATCATCATATAAATTGATATTGTAAACAATAATTTAAATTTATTAGTACATATCGACGGTGAAGTGCCAATACCTCCTATCTGGCATTTTTGTGCAAATTCACTTTTTTATGGCTTTGAATTTGAAGGTCAAATTCGCACGTTCTAGTAAAATCTCCTGGTCGCTATTGAAATCACAAATAACATAAATCAAAATCTAGAAATACCTTCTAACTAATCCAACGTTATATTTAATGCCATTAGCTCCTAAGTTCTATGTTGTTTTCGATGGTTGTTTTCGAATAACAAATTTTGGAATCGTGGCGGCGTGCATATCGCAAGACGGGCGATGCGGGAGGGGCTTGGCCACTGCGGTGTTGTCCTGACCAATTTAAAAGTCAGTTGGCAGTAATTCTTGTTTCGACAAGTTACAGTTTTATGTAAGAGTGTCGTCAATAATATTATGTTTTTACAGGTTTAAATTTACAGGGTTAAATTTACAGGTTTGCAAAATAACATTTTTAAATACTTTGTGCTCGGGGTCCTACACCGTTCAATCCTAGGTTAAAAAGGCGCGTGACGGAGTAATTCCTTGCCAAGAAATTTCAAATATGGACAGAATCAAAACACCACGATCTGAAACTCAACGAAAACTTCTAACCGCGTGTAACTTTTTGGAAAACATTCCTAAGCTACCTTCTCATTATGCGAGAAAAGACTTGTCGAAGCTAAATTTAGAACCTACTTACCGTTGTCTGACTGATTTGTATAGACAATACAAAGAACACTGTGCACAAAACGAAGAGCCTACGCTTTCTCGCTTCACTTTCGTGAAACTGTCCCTATACACTTTAAAAAAGGACATGTGCGATACTTGCAGTGGCCATGCAGTAGGGAACATTAGTACCTATTACCGATTATGAGCACCACATTAGACGCAAAAATAGAGCGAGACAAGAGAAGGAAACCAAAAAGAAGACAACATCTGTAGAATTCATTTTGCTGTCCATGGATTTAGAGTCAGTAAAAGTATGCCCTTATTTAACTGCTAGCGCACTATACTTTAATTCAAAACTTACCTGTCATAATTTTACAATATACGACCTGGTTACGCACCAAGCCTCCTGTTATTGGTTTGACGAAACGTGTGCGTATCTAACTGCTAGTACTTTTACATCATTTGTATGTGATTACCTCGAGAGATATTGTTTGCCCAAACAATTGCCCATAGTTATTTACTCAGATGGATGCACCTATCAAAATAGGAATAATATCATAGCAAATGCTCTATTGAATATTAGTATTGAACATAAATTGATTATCACACAGAAGTATTTAGAGCCTGGACATACACATGTGGAGTGCGACGCAGTACATGCTGCAATGGAAAGAAAACTAAAAAATAGGGAGATACATCTTCCTAGCAACTATATAACTGTAACGAAGGAGGCACGAATAAACCCTAGTCCTTATGAAGCTATTCAGATAAGTTACGATTTTGTAAAGGATTACAACAATAAATCCACGTGAAGGTACAGTAGCATTAGACCCGGCCGAAAAGCTGGAGATTCTGTTGTTGTTGATTTACGAGCCATCCAATATAGACCAAATAGCGTCTACCAAATTTAATCATCTCCAACAATTAAAGGAAGTATTGCCAAAAGATTGCCATTTATTTTATGATAGTTTACCATACAAGTGATAACAGTTTGATATTAAATAAAGAATCTGATTAAAATAATTTGTGTCTTGTTCAAGCGATTACCTTCTAAAAATATCTTTACAAGTGTAGCGTTAATACCTCTTAACTAACCGTATACCTACTAAACCTTCAAAATATTTGTTAATATAAAATCAGAATCAAAGCATTAGTTATTACTATTTATAGTAAATAAACATATTCTTCAATTTTAATTTTTTCAAGAAATTAAATGTTTTTTTCATTTTGTGTAAAATATTGATTTTAGCATTTAGGAGGTATTGGCATTTCACCATCGATATCTGACTTACGATTAATTTGGTATAAAGCGAGTAGAACGAGCCATGATTGAGGTATTCGTGAAAGTAATTTCTTGGACAACGTTACACTGTCTGAATAAACAACGAATATTAAACTATTGGTGTTTAGGCTAGAATTGTGCAAAGTGGCATCCTGTCCTTGAACATGAATATTCTTGCCTTTCTCTTTGTCCTTACCCCCACCACGTTGTGGTATGTATGACACACGTCACTTCGTTGCGAGCATTGCGCGATTGCGCGAGTCAACGAGCGTCCGACCGACATAAGTCATTCATTTATATAAATTAAAATACATTGTGTGTTCCTTAAAGTGTTTAGAGAACTTGGTGTTGTGTACCAGTGGAGGAAGAGCGAGACAAACAGCGAGCGCAGTCCAGGGTGAGTCCCATCTTTACCGTCCTTTTCCAATACTGCTTTGCACATAGTAGGTAGTTACTTTAAAAAAAAACATGCTTACAACAATAAAAAAATTGGACTGTTATTCCACAAGACCCACAAGTTTTAACAAATGTTTTAAGTTAAAAATATTTTTTAAATATTTACTTGAAATCGTTCAGTCGTTTATGTATTTTTCATTACCTAAATAATGTTTCAATCAACACAAGTTCTCATAACAATTCGGTTAAATGTATATTATCAGCAAGATCAACCACGTATCTTATCGTATCGGCGGCCAGTAACGGTATTAATAATATAAACATCGCTGGATATCGATGCGCATCGATAACAAGAACATTCAAAATCACCCATCACTAATGTAGACGCGCTGGACGCACACTGTTAACACAAGCTTAACTACCGATTACATTAAAAGAACAAAAAAAAAATCTTTATATTTTATTTGTCAAGTTAATCAAATTTTTGTCAACTATCACATATTGTTGGAAGTTTAAATCTGGCGACGAATATAATATTCACGAGCGACTAATCAATGTGAACGGTTCGACATCGTCATCATTATCCTCGCTATGTACATTAGTGATCATAGGTCACACGCCCACGAGACCTGTCACATGTCTCCTATAGCCACTCCGAATCTCGCCTCTCTGACCAAACTGGAACTGATCCGGACGTCCGTCCGGAGAGGCAGCTCGAGTTAGAGAATGACCCTCTCAGGGTCCAGACTCCCGACACAGTAGGTAGGTTCCATCGATCCAGGAAGACTGTTTCTCTTTTCGGAATCCGACGTTGTAGGTTGCACCAAACAACACCAAGACACAAGAGATTTTCACGTTACGACGCGACGGTTCCAGCGACACTATATCAGCGTGATATTTTTCTGTCTGACTATAACTGTTAGCCATAAGGGTCCTGGAGCCTCAAACGGCTTTTACAGCTTCACCGTGATTTGTTCCAGCATACATATGCGCTGCGACTTATATACACTTTCTCTCGGTCCGAGAATATACCCCAACTTCCCGACGAGGGTAGCCATGAATACCTAACAATATAATCATTTTTATGCTCAATATTCTACTACACATACTGTATAGGTTGAAATTACGCGGATAAATGTATTTTGGAGTAGTTGGAATACTATTGGTAGGTGGTGATAGGAACTCCGCACTTTCTTAACATAAAACTATTGAGTTTATAATCGTTAGGTTCGTTCCGATGAGTAGTTGGCTGACAGCTGCTGAATGGAAATATAATTATTTTTCTGGAATTCTATATCAGATTAATTATTATATTTTTTAGATTCAGTACTTGCTAATCGTTGGATAGAAATAGTAAGGCGGAGTAGAAATGAACCTTGATGGAAACCGAGATCTAGATCGCATATTTCATTCAATTAATTAATGTTTGAATTTGCATGAAAAAAAAAGGCTTAAAGCTGTTACGTTCAGTCACTGGGAACTTCGTTTCGTCGAGTCACTAGTTCGTTTCGATAACTAAACCGCGGACAATATGCGTTTGTATTCATTACGGAATTACAATTATTCTTGTGTACGTAATAAGGCTTAAATAATGTAATGTACCTACACGGTCCGACAACCCATGTAAGAATGATGTATGTCTGTTTATTTGGGTTTGCCCCCAGTGACCTCTAACCTCCCCTAAATAGCCACCCCTAGCCTCGCATGTCTAATGTTATCGCTGTCCGTAAGTGACCTGGTAACTAATCTTGATCATCCTCATAATCTAACTAGCTCCAGCCAGAATGATCTTCTCATCGGGTTCCGACTTAGTGGGTTACCTTGAACAATCTTGATCCAATATTAACGATATACACGTTGCGATGCGGCTCCAGCAAGAATCATCATTCAAGCCCATCGTTGTCTGTTTATACATATAGCTCGTGGGCCCCAGAGCACGATTACTGTTGCTAGCGCGCGGCGACTCTACATTCTTTTCAGTTATTTTATTTTTCACGTATTTTTGAGTACTTCAGAAAACTATTATTTCGTTGCTATGACATATGTTTTCTTTTTATAAAATAATCTCATAGACACGATTCTCTGACAAATAGATAGTCCTTCTTTAATCCTGCTATATGTATAGTGTAAGTTTCACGCTTCGGCTACGGAATCAGAGGTATTCACAGAGTTTGAGGGAAGGGTGAATGAACTGCTGCTAACTTGTGAGTAGCCCCAAATACATTCACAGAGCAAGAGACATGGTTAATTTAACTGATATTGAATTTTATATTGAATGGGGTCGCGGGCACATCTAGAAGATAATATAAAACCGTTCAATCTCTATGCACAAATTCCCCCAATTTTAAAATAAATATTTTAACTCGGTATCCCCTATACAGAACATAAACACAGCTGACGCGCGTGTATACAATGCCTTTGCGCACACATCCATTATATTTCTTGAGTTTCATATTAGGTTCTGAAAAGTAGTATTTTTATCAGTCACTCACTTATCAAAAACCTAGACCACTTCTAGGTGACTCAGAAACATAATTTGGAATCAAGGTAGATCATTAAGCATATACAAAGGATCTAAAAGAAAAAATTAAAAAACATACAATTTTAAACGAATAATAAACATTTATTAAAGGCGTTTCCATCCTCTCACCGAAAGATGCCATTGTGTCAATTTATAGCATTATTGAACGTCAAATACAGCAGCGCGCAGCGTCACCAGTAGATTGTGTTGTACAGCCTTTCAAAAGGTAAATATATCCCAACAAAAACTTAAATGTGAGAGCTGAGATCTAACGAGTACCAAGTTCCATTGCAGCTCCGTTAATTATAGCTGTAAGACATTCACAAAGAAATCTATTTCTTTCTTTGATATTGTATTTCTAACTTGCCATGTTTTAATTGTTAACAAATATTTACGTTAATTTCTCTAATTTAAGGGGTCAAATTTTTTGATCGTAATATATTGACAATAATTTAGACTTATCTTTGATTTTCTTTTATATTTAAATAATGCTTAAAATAAAATAATAAAATGCTTATTGTGGGTGATCTCTGTACACATAATTATGCTCTCGTTAACGTTTTTCTAGGTCATTTTAAGATATACAATTATATAGTACATTAATTTGATATATCTTTTATGGTTTACTAAGCGTAAGCCATTTAAGCGACCCAAAAATTGAATTAATTTTTATTTACGCGAAACCCTAATTCTTTTTCTAAAATAATAGTAGAATAAGTTACTCCATATAACATAAGCTACCTGTCAGTGAGTCCCATCAAAATCGGCCCACCTGTTTCGGAGACCAGCCGGAACAAACAGACAGACCGATATGAGTATCAACGGATATACCAAGCATTTATGTATCAAGCAATGATGGCTCAGTCGGTAACGCCGCGGCCGTAGCGCGCATGGGCACTGTGTCGAATCCCTGCGATGAACCTGAGCGCCCGGTGAAAGAAAACATCCTGATGAAACCATAGCGTGATGCTCACGCGTGCCGTGGCTTCCTACCACACTAAACTTGAAAATTTGTCGCCTAATAGCAATAAGTGTTTTCCAGAAGCTACACTTGAGATGTTTTGACTTTACAAACAGATACTTCAATTTTATTGATTTGTATGAATTGAGAAAAAAAGAAACCCGATCGAGTTTGGTTCCGGTTTTTATCAATGGATGGGATTTGATGTTCATAACATTACTTCATTAAGTATTTCTTATTTGATTTGATTACAAGGTAAGTGTACGGAGCCGCGGCCGTCACGGCTTCACGGCGGAACAAAGTGTCTTATCTCCCGGGACTCAAGCCACGACGAGCGCTATTCATATGGAATGAATAGAGGTATGCCACTGCCGCGTCCTCAGGGACTCAATACCTTTACATCCTCTAGACCTGGAGGGGGGAGGGTGGGGAGCACTATACACGTAGTTCTGTCGTTACGCCCACTTTCTACACATTTGGTGAAACCATACCGGGTATAGATTCAATATTCCTTGCATGTACTGACCGCTTCATACGCAGAGGTGCCTGTCTAGTGCATGCACGCACTGTACAATAGAACTGTGTTCCTAGGTTCACTTGATACAAGATACGTGATGACGTCACAGTTCTGGGTCCAAATGTATAATATTATTACCGTGTATGTAAGCGGCTTAGTTGCTATACAGGAGCCGGTTTCAGATGAAGGCAACAAAGTATTAAGCCTCCATGAGAACAGTTCGCAGACCAGAATTTTTATTCCAAAAGATTCCTAATTGTTATGTAATCGGGATTCGAACTTGGAACTGTAGCATGTTTACCACAAAAGCTGCATAGAATCTTTATGTATTTATAATATATACTTATAATAAAAGAGTAAAGGGTCTAAATCTGTACATTGTAGATATTTGAAAAAAAAAAAATATTACGGTCTCTCGTCTGCAAGAAGCAACCACCAACCCCTAGAGCGGAAACGTAGAGTCCCTCCCCTCTCCGCGCTCGCGCCCTCGAGTCAGGTTCCTGATCATGTAGTCGTTATACACGTCTTTATGTAATGTACGAGTTACGAGCACGTGCAAGTACCCTAATACAGTTAAGTCGTGACTTTAATAGAATAACTTCGGAACCGCAAAATTGTTTCTAAACCAACGCTCCTTGTTTACTTTACAATCTCTTTCTGCACGAAATTAATTTATTCTGCGTGCTGCTGCAGCACGCCGCGCCGGCCCAGAGACACTCCGACACGATGCATATCTAGGTATATCAATAAATAAAATAAGAAAGTCTATCAGTAATTTCGAAATAACGGATGGTTGTTTCGTTGTTTGCAGCGGTGCGGCATTTCGCCCGCGGCACCGTTATGCGTGACGAGATCCTAAACACGCCTTCTTTTTGTCTTTACCTATCTGCTTATTTATTTTGTCCAGTCCAATCTCCGAAATTCCTGAACTGATTTTAACGGGATTTTCATTAACAGGTAGAGACCATTTGAAATAATAATCTAGTCTACAGACGGACTCGTGTGTCGCGGTCGTCTGGTATGACGAGGTTAGGTCGTTTAGAATGGCCTTTGTATCGAATGATATTGAAAAATAATTACTTAATACATAATAGGTCAGAGGAAAACTTTCTTCGCATTTTAATATGAAAACTCAAGCCATTTTTTCAAAATTTATTTACATTTATTTGTTCATGAGTCATGACCGTTGACAGTATGACAGTATATATGTGCCGTGGTGTTTGATAACTTTCTGCCTTTTTGTAGGTTGTTGATGATCTCGTTGCTGTAGACACTTTGGAACTTCTGATCAAAATATCGCGATAAATAGTTTTGGCAGTCCTCTCTTGATTTTAACTTTACATAACCTAAAGAATTCTGAAGAGACCGAAAAAGGTGAAAATCTGAAAGTGCAAGGTTAGGGCTATATGGTGTCTGCACTAATACCTCCCAGCCAAACTCTCTTAAATTTTTGCTGCGTGGCTAAAGATGTGTGTGGTCTAGCGTTATCGTGATAAAACTTTCTCTCAACTGCTTTCTTTAATCTCATCAGTTGTTGGCAGTGGAGATCCGAATCGATGGTTTTCCCGGGCGGTAATAGCTCATAATGAACAACGCCCTTCCAGTCCCACCAGAGTTCGCCCAGGTTTAACCACAGTCTGTGAAGCCTGACCGGCCTTAGACCACGACCTCTTTCGCACGTTCTTGTCGTACGTGATTCACTTTTCATCGCCAGTTATAAATCTCTTCAAAAAGGCTCGGTTTCATTACGTCTCAATAATAAATCGCAAATGAGTACACGGTTCATTAGGCAGCTACGTCCGGTGCATATTTTACGGCATGTGTGATAACTGATAAAACACTCATTTTCCAAATTTTTGCATTTACGACGTTATTGCACCAGATGTGTGAATAATTATAATTAAAAATGCCGTTTCGTGTAATGAAACTGCAAAGACTATTTCCTAAAAAAAGATAAGGATATGAAGATTATATTTCTTATGTAAGTATTGTGATTTCATATGAATAAGTCAATTAAATTCATTATAATAAATGTTTACATTGTTTTTTTTTTTCATAAAAGGGAAGACGTCATATCGTATCAGTGTTGCTTTTATAAATACTTTGAAAATATTGAAATTACCTCTCACGGTTTTTACAATTATAACAATATCATATAATGTAAATACTATTCTACTATACATCTATGTAATTAATAAAATTGAAGTGTCTGTTTGTAATGTCAAAATAAAAGCTTTTTACTCAATGCATATGAAAGTATATACGATAACTATAACAAAACACCCATTTTTAAAAATGTTGTCTGTCTGTTTGTTCCGTGTAATCTCCGAAACGGTAGGACCGATTTAGACGAGGCTTTCACTGATAGATAGCTGATGATATAGAGAGTAACTTAGGCTATTTTTATTTTTCAAAATGAATTAAGGTTCCGCATAAATTAAAAAAAACTAGTCATGGTGAATCAATTCGGGCGCTTAAATGGCTTATGCTGAGTAAACCATAAGAGATATAGCAAATTATTGTACTACATAGTTATAGGCATTCAAAAGACCTACAAAAAAGGCCGGGAGAGTATACATCTACATTCTAAGGAACACCCACAATAAGCATTTTTGTCTTTAAAACAGCCGGGAGTGGGGAGCAAGATTCGCGCGGGCATTCTGTACTCGACGTGAACGAAGCTACGGGCACAGCTAGTACTGTATAGGTTGAAATTACGCGGATAAATGTATTTTGGAGTAGTTGGAATACTATTGGTAGGTGGTGATAGGAACTCCGCACTTTCTTAACATAAAACTATTGAGTTTATAATCGTTAGGTTCGTTCCGATGAGTAGTTGGCTGACAGCTGCTGAATGGAAATATAATTATTTTTCTGGAATTCTATATCAGATTAATTATTATATTTTTTAGATTCAGTACTTGCTAATCGTTGGATAGAAATAGTAAGGCGGAGTAGAAATGAACCTTGATGGAAACCGAGATCTAGATCGCATATTTTATTCAATTAATTTCGCACACAAGTAGACCGGTGTGTGTGTGTGTGTGTGTGTGTGTGAGTATGCATAAAAAACTCAAAGATGTTACGTTCAGTCATTGGGAACTTCGTTTCAACCAAACCGCGGAAAATATGCGTTTGTACAAGTTGTGTATACAACAAGTATTTGAATAACGACATAAAAGATACTTAGAAATATAGGTATAGCTAATTCCTGTCGACTACAATATCCCGCTAATTGCTAATCTATAATATTAATAAAAAGTCTCAATAACTGTCCTTTAATTCTACTATATCTATAGTGTAAGTTTCACGCTTCGGTTAGGGAGTCAGAGGTATTCACAGAGTATGAGGGAAGGGTGTTCACTTGCGTATTTAAGACATTGTAAATCGCCGGCCAACTGTTTAGTTGTTTGAAACAACTGAACGACTGAAAATACATTTAGCATTCTAGGTCGTTTTGTTTTCAGAGTTCCGTATTAATTAAATGATCCAATAAATAGGTACTATTGTCGAAATATACCTTCCGCGTTTGCGTCCGCGTTCAGGTGAAACAAAGGTTCAGCACAGTTGCCAGTATGTCTGAGGAACGAGCAACTGGGCAGTAGACCCCTCTGTCTAGTATCATTTACTCAAGCCATTCAGATCACCTCATATTAATCTGTATATATTAGGTCGGGGAAAGTGTTTTCGCATAACGTAAGTATAAACTTTTTATAAAATTTATTTGGTTGTATTATTTGTATCTGGCTCGTTTTGATAACTTATAAAAGGTAAAATAAAAAATAAAATAAAATTAAAGTTGTTTCCCGCTATTTTTCATTTGTTTTTCTTTCTGTAGAAATGAGTGAATGTAATGAAGAAATTCGATACATTTTAAAATAATATTACAAAAAAGGCAAGAATGCAACTCAAGCAGCGAAAAAAATTTATGATGTTTATGGACCTAATGCAATAATAATAATAATGTAAATATAACTTTTAAAATGACCTACTGAGAGCGTAAATGTTGTTATGATTTTGAAACCACAAGCGCGACAACGCTCTACTTGATCAATTGTTTGCGACGACCTGCAAGAAGTGATTGTTTGTAGGAGGAACAACGTCATAAAGGTATTACAACAAGGTCAAGGTATTATGACAAATATTTCATACAATTTTGGGGCAACAATGACACAAGTGAATATTTCTGACAATCTGTTTCTATATTCTATTACCTTTAGCATGTGTTACTGTCACTTTTATTACAATTATGTCAATATTGTTCCAAAAATATGCTAAAAAACCTGTGAACTGTTGTCACTACTTACTTTTGGTGAAGTTCAGATTGAATATTATTTTTATATAATTATAAATAATGAGTGTAAATGCGGTACTAACAAAATGAAATACGTTAGATTCTTTTTTCAGCTAAAATAAAATTATGGAAGTACGAGGTAAAAACCAAGTGCGGTAAGTTCAAATAAATAATGAAAACAACATGATCAAAGCAGTACCTAGTTATGCAGTCTGTACCCTCTCTTATTACGTCTTGTTAATTGGTACATACGTTAGAAATGCTGATGTTACGTTTTTAACCCATATTATGTCTGCAAACTACTGATAGACACCTGGTGTTTTGACTGAATGTATTGCGACATATTTCTCATTATTTCATAGTAAACAGCCCCACTTTGTGTTTATAGAATAAGAGTTTATAAAAGAGACATTTGTAACAAATAAAAGCATTCTTAATAAAGCTTCTTGAGAATCAGTCTTGTCTTAGACTTTTTAAAAAACCTCGGCAGTGCTCCCGAAATTTAACTGGCGCAGCCGGTAGGATACTCAATCAACAATAAAAGTCTGTGTTCGAGTCTTACAAATCGGTCTCATGTGCAGATTTTGAGTATCTACGAACCAATAAATAAGTTAACGTCGGGTTCCACATCTATTTCCGAGAGATCCTGTCCTAAAAGCGAAAGCAGCTATACGGCAAGACATGGGAACGAGCAGACTGTAAGTGACCATTTTTACAATCCTTGTCTCGTCCCTGTTATTTTCTGTGGTTGTATTTTTCGTTGGACATTGTTATAATTTTCAAACAAAAATCGTTGAAAATTATTTAACAAATTTTTATAATTTTCAAACAAACATCGTTGAAAATTATTTTTCATAATTTTCGAATAAAAATCGTCGAAAGTTATTTGACTTCATAGATTATAAGATATTGAGAAATATTAATAATAAATATTAATTTTGAGAATTTTAATTTGATAATTTTAATTTCGATAATTTTAATTTTGAGAATTTTGATTTTGATAATTTTGTTATAAGATTTATTTTGTGAATTTTATTTTGAAAATATTATTTTGTGAATTTTAATTTTGTGAATTTTACTTTGTGTGTGTTTAATTAAATAAATACAATTCAAAATGCAACGCAACAATGAATCAACAATTCAATTAGTATCAAAAGAACTTTTAAGTTTAATTCCCAAGTACGATGGTGATCAAAATACTTTAAATTTATTTATTAAAAAAAGTGAATATATAATCAGAAATTTTAGCGGATCAAACAATGTTGTTCAAACTACATATGTGTTTCATGCTATAACTAGTAGATTATGTGGTAAAGCCGCTGCTCTACTAAGTGAAAGAGAAGACATAACAACTTGGGAACAATTAAGAGCTGTTTTGATTCAACATTTTGGTGATCCTAGATCGGAAGAGTGTGTGGCAATTGAGTTGGAAAATTTAAAAATTAAAGTTGGTGAAACATATACGCAATTTTGTAACAGGATACAACAAACACGCTGCACCCTCTTCTCCAAGGTCAATTTATTAACTGATGAAGGCCTCAAAGCCGCTAAAATGATTATCTATAATAATATGTGCTTGAATGTATTTTTATATAATTTACCAGAGGATTTAATTCGAATTGTGCGACTTAAAGGTTGTACCGTTTTAGAAAACGCACTAAGTGTTGTCATGGAGGAGGTCAATTTTCAATATCAGTACAATTCTAAAAATAAAAATAAATCTAATATTAAACCAGTTCAACAATTTTTCACGCCTACTTTAACAAATAATTTTAATAATAATTTCAAACCTCAACCTGCATTTGTGCCAAATACATTTAATTCCGGACAACAAAATTTTAAATTCGGAATTCCATACCAAACACAAAATAATTTTAAACCGTATAATAATAATTTTAAATTCGGTATTCCTAATCAACAAGGGTTCAAACCACAATTTAACAATACACAAAACCGACCTAATTTCAACATGCCAAATCAACAATTTAAATTTGGTATACCACCACAAAATCAACCTCAACGTAATCCACCTCAATTTCAGGCAAGCGATGTGTCAATGCGCACAGCTCGTCCTATTAGACAAAATATGATAGAGTCTTTAGAAATGAACGACCCTGAAATTGAATACCAAGACTATCAACCTGATTATACAGAATATGAAAATCATTATTCCATTGACGATAATCAACAAACTGCTTATGACGATTATCATGAAAACATAGAACCTGTTGAAACTGAAGAAGCTGAGTTCGATTTTGACATAATATACAAGAACGGTAAACAAAATAGTAATGCTGATGCTCTATCACGAATTAAATTAAATATATTAAAGGACGATATGTCCTTACGAGTAAACGTGAGTGACACTGAACGATCTGAGAGTCCAATACTAATTTCAGACTCATCAGAAACGTTAACTATTCCTTCAGATTCCGATAAGACTTTAACTCACCCAATTCGTTCTCCTTCATCCAGTACTATTACTGCCTGTTCATTACCGGAAACCATACATTCTGCTGAAGATATTGATACGAATGGTATTCCCATTATTGAAGAAGCCATCGACACAAAACCTAATCAAATCCTTATTTTTACTTGGAACAGAAACCAATTATCAATAAAAGACTTATCACATGAAAAACAAAAAATTTTGGAAGTACATTTACCTGTAAACAACACTAACCTTGTTAAGAAATTTCTTTTAGAATATATAAAACCTAAAATTAAATATTTCTTTTACTTTGAGAGCGAAATTCACCGTAAACAATTTACAAATGCCGTGATAAAACTATTTAAAAAAGATACCGTCAAAATATATGAATGTACTAAAAGAGTTATATACTTAGGTGATGAAAAAGAGCAACGTGCCACTATACTTGCTTATCATCAAGGTAAAACAAGTCACCGTGGAATCAAAGAAACTCTTATGAAATTAAAGCGTAATTATTTTTGGACAAATATGGATATAACAGTCGCTTCTGTAATCAATTCTTGTGAAACTTGTAAAACTCTAAAATATGATCGCAAACCTTTAAAACCAGAATTAATGTTAACGCAAACTCAAACAAAACCTTTTGCTGAAATATTTATAGATATATTCTCTATAGAAGGAAGCTACTTCCTTACCATAATAGATGCTTTCAGTAAACTAGGTCAGGCTTTTGAAATATCTAATCGCTCTACACCTGAAGTAGTTCGTGCCTTAATTAAATTTTTCTCATTTTATGGCGTACCAAATAAGATCAGTGCTGATTCTGGTACTGAATTCAACAATACACTTTTAAAAGAAACATTACAATTTTATAAAATAGAATTACACATAAGCACTCCACATAATCCTAATTCTATGGGTTTAATTGAAAGATTCCATTCAACTATTTTAGAAATATATCGTATCGCTAAATATGAACATAAAATAACTGACGCGGCTAACGTTATGACTTATGCAATTATGTCATACAATCAAACCATTCACTCAACGACTGGTCTTACACCATTTGAAGTAGTTTTTGGACACACTGATTCTAATAGTACTTTTGAAGTAAACTTTAACAAACAATATACGCAACAATTAGTAAACGATCATATGAAACGAACGAAATATCTTTATAAATATTTAACAGACAAAGTAATTGAAAATAAAGAAAAGATTAAAACAAAACGTGGTGGTGAAACATCATTTGATATTCAAGAAGAGGACACTATATTTGTAAAAGGTGTTAATACAAGGCGAAGTAAAGATAAACCGCGTTATCAAAAAGCACAAGTATATGGTAAAATTGACAGAAATATCTGTCCTGTAAAAATGAAAACTCGAAAAACAAACGTGCCTATTAAGGATATAAAACGACCTTCGCAGGTACCTCCTCGGGCTCCTGGCTCTGATCATCAGGATTCACGCCCTTCAACTTCACAGAATCGATAAAAATCCCGGTATAGTCCTTGTGAAACAAGGTCAAGCTAGTGTAAGTTATGATAAGTGGACAATAATTAAGATTTTAGATTTAAGTCTGATACGTGAGGATTTAGAATTCAATATAAAAAGATATACTAAATTTAATCAATATTTAAAAACACATTTTGATAATGAAACATCTAATGTTCAACTTTTTAATGTAAAGCTTCAAACGAATTATGTAATGAATATTAGTATTCAAAAATTAGAACAGTTATCTCCATCAACTAGAATTAAACGTGGACTTCTCAATCCTCTTGGGTCTATTATTAAGCTTATAACTGGTAACTTAGATCATAATGATGCTTTAAGATATGAAAATATGATTGATTCTCTAACGACACGCCAAAATACACTCATTAAAAAGGTAACCTTAATATCAGATATTTCTGAATCAATGATAAAGATAACAAATTTCACGAAGGACAATTTCATTCGAATAGATAAAGAGTTACGAGAAATAAAAAAATTAATAAATCAAACTAATATTGATATAACTACCCATAATTTTATTAATGTTTATAATTTATTTTTCCATAATTTTCAACTACTCTACATTCGGTTGAATGAAATTGAAACTTCTCTGGCATTCAGTAAATTAAAAATATTACACCAATCTCTTATAAACTCAAATGAATTATTAGAATTGTTAAAAAAGATAGAGAAATTCTACAAACTTGTGTATCCAGTAAGTTATGACAATTTAGTTAAAATAGAGCAATGTATAGAGCTTAAAGCTTATACAAAAGGAAGTCAAATAACATTCATTTTAGATATACCAATAATTAGAGATGAAATTTATACATACTACAGAGCAATTCCAATACCTATGACCAATCCTTCTAATCATACCACCATCATTATTCCTAAATTTCCTTACCTATTAGTAAAAGGGTCTAAATTTGTCTCGCTCACTTTACCTTGTAATGAACTTCACGACGAAATGTTCCTGTGTCACGAGGATGATTCTCGAACAACTTCAGAAGACACTTGCATAACAGCATTAATTCAATTTTCTTCGAATACGAGTTCTTGTCATCCAGTACCAGTTGAAATCAAGACCATTAAGATACAACCAATTGGAAAAGAGAGATGGATTCTTCATAGTAACGCTGAGAATATATTATCAAAAATTTGTAACGACGAAATAACGAAAGAAAATATAGAAGGGACATACTTCCTCGTCCTAGATGACCATTGCGATGTTAAAATTGGTGAAATTACGCTAAAAGCTCACCATATTACTACGAGTAATTTGAAGATGTCAAAATTACCGATTATTAATCTTCCCGAAATAACAATTACTGAGCAACAATTGCAACGTGAACCCATCAATTTGGATAACAGTGAATTAATAAATCTTCAACATTTAAATAATCTTTTAAAAATCAGTGAAAGTGAACTAAAAACATCAAGTGAAAGAATTATTAATGTAAAAAGTGTTAGTGCCGGAACTTTATTGTTATATGTGATTATATTTCTATTAATTCTTGTATTCTTAGTATATAAGCTCAGTTTTTGTAAAAATTATTGCTATCGAAATAATCATAGTGATAATCATCCCTCTGATAATTTCGAACTTGAGGGGGGAGGAGTTATGCAGTCTGTACCCTCTCTTATTACGTCTTGTTAATTGGTACATACGTTAGAAATGCTGATGTTACGTTTTTAACCCATATTATGTCTGCAAACTACTGATAGACACCTGGTGTTTTGACTGAATGTATTGCGACATATTTCTCATTATTTCATAGTAAACAGCCCCACTTTGTGTTTATAGAATAAGAGTTTAT
Organism: Saturnia japonica; assembly: GCA_033032175.1. Lineage (NCBI taxonomy): Eukaryota > Metazoa > Arthropoda > Insecta > Lepidoptera > Saturniidae > Saturnia > Saturnia japonica. The sequence goes on from CM065325.1 coordinate 16,579,528, forward strand.
AAAAGAGACATTTGTAACAAATAAAAGCATTCTTAATAAAGCTTCTTGAGAATCAGTCTTGTCTTAGACTTTTTAAAAAACCTCGGCAGTGCTCCCGAAATTTAACTACCTACAAAACCAACTAAGTTTATATTTTTCTTTCAATAATTACAACTTTTTTTTGTAAGTACCCTATATGCGTAATTTTATTTTTAACTAGCTGTGCCCGTGGCTTCGCTCACGTGGACTACAGAATGCCCGCGCGAATTTTGCTCCTCCACTCCCGGCTATTTTAATGACAAAAATGCTTATTGTCGGTGTTCCTTAGAAGGTAGATGTATGCTCTCCCGGACTTTTTTGTAGGTCTTTTTAATGCCTATAACTATGTAGTACAATAATTTTGATCACGCCAGAATGACGTGACGTTCAGCTCGAAATGAACACGGCAACACTGCCGCCGCGATTGTCTGTGGTTCATTCTTTTTCCGCTCTGCGACAACGTCTGCTCGTGACTTGCAAGAACAGTGAAAGGTTTTTACTAATTGTAGCAGGATTAAAGTAAACCGGCGCCGGCTCAGTGAACTCTAGTAGTGAGTGTCAAGTACAAAACAATCAGCTCATCAAAACATTCTTCAGCTCATAAAGGTACCTATCCTACCCATTTTAAACGACGTATGGTGTCACAACCAAATTTGCTATATCTCATAGGGTTTACTCAGATTTCAGATTACTCAGATAGATACTGATATAAATGACGACAATAATTGAACAAAGAAACTATGAAAAGATCAGGTTTGTTTTGCGAAAATGTAACATAGAAACTCGCTAAGAGTATAAAATTATTCTGTAATAGATAATTTGTTTTTAGTGATGAAGGAGAATGTTTGGAAGAGGAAGAAAAATCGGTATATGATGTATCGTTTCATAGAGTGAAAGGCACCCAACCGATCGAACCCCGAGAACGTACGTCATTCTGGTAGAAGAATTCCCGAAAGAGCAATATCATTTCATATTGTTGCCAGTAACTAACTACATTTTAATTTGTACTAAAACAGTTATGTATTTTAAATATTCAAATGGTCGCTATATCGTAAAAAAATGTCGCTAAATACAACCAAAATCCGCTAGATCTAGCAATAAAGTCGCTAAAAAGGCATCAGTGAATAGATATATTTTAAGCATCTACATCTATGGTTTTAAGCGATATGTTTATTTTTTATGCTTTTGAAAAATATTCCTTTAAAACGACGGACTAGGAATCAAGACGTTTATGTAATCAAAGACTAACACATGACTAACTTATGAAGGCTATTTACATTCTGCTTGAACTTTGTACTGAAGGATGAGGAACGCAAGTATGTAGTTTCCGAACTGAACTAAAAGCTTTCATATTTGTCGTGTTTTATAAATAAGTCCGATAAAGTAGGTCGATGGGCACAAAGCAAAGGGCTTTCTTCCCATAATGGCACTCGACGCGCGACGCCCTCGAGTTAGTACTGGGTGTTTTCGTTCAGAAACGCTTATAAGAACCATTTCGTGTATGAAAAACGAACGAACTGATTCTCTATTTAAAATAACAATTTTTAATAAGATAGACTCGCGTCAAACTTTATGTTGGTAGCCCGAGTGAAATATTTTTGATAGAAAAGATCTATAGCCATTGTTATAAGGACTATTATTGAATGAACAGTAAACCGTTACAAGAAACTACTTCAAATTTTAAGTAGGTAACGAATAAGCTACAATTAATCTTATTAGTAAAGCTATACAATAAAATTTTGGTTGTAAAAAAAAAAACGAAAATGAAGGAACGAATAAAAACTGGTTTTTGACGTGACAACGTCTTAAGTTGGTTTGCCGGGTGACACTTCAAGAAACTGCGGTTACGCTCCGCTCACGTTATGCGCTCACAATGAGAGCGAGTGAGAGGCACGCGTCCCTTCCACTCGGGCATGGTTAGCCCGCCTAAGAGCGAGAGAGACAGACATAAAGTCGTTGTCACGTAAAACTTTCGCCCGTATACCGACTTTACAGGCAACCAATTTTTGGATATACGTTAAATGTTCGTTTTTTTTGGTTTTGATTTTAAATTTAAGTTTCGTTCAGTACGGTTTGTTCTCGAACTTAAGATTTTTTTTTTATAACCGTTTCTAAGAACTGTTCCTTGAGTGTAAAAAAGCGTTTCGTTTTGTATACCGAAAAATCAGAAACGACCCAACCCTACTTCGCTCGAGTCAAGCCGCGCCCGCGTTCTCCTATACCTATACCGCCGATACCGCGACACCGTTAATCCGCTAGACGCGCTGACCTTCACTCACTTCCTAAGAAAGAAAGAGTTCCGGTACCAAAGAGTGAAATAACTATTATCGGTACGCTGAACTGAAGAAGAGTTCACAACTTACTAATTCCTAAAGTAATCTATGGGGATAGTGAAAGTTGTCTAAGATGCCATCTGTTGAAAAAGAAAAACTGAAACTCTTTGTTCTTCATAGAATGCCTTGAGTAAATAAAGAACTATTAATGTGGGAATCTAGTGAACATATTGAATAATGTAGTTCGCGATCATTTGTGAAATATGATTAAATGACAGATTTTTTTGGAAAATTTGGACAGTTTACATTATCAACGCTGGCTCGATGGTTATTGTTCGTGGTATGGAGAACTATCTTTTATTAAGGAGGATAAGTTGAAAAAGTGTCCAGCTGTAAGCAGCAAATTATTATTCAAAAACCCACCAAGATGGCGCTGGCGTAGGTATCAAGAGAGAATGATACTTTTTCGTGAATTTATAGTTTTTACTGTTGTAAAACTTCAAAAAATAATTGAACAATAGTGTTAAAGGTTTATGGAGTTAAAAGTTAGCCAAATGGGTAAAAAAAAACAAACTTTTGGCGCTATTTTACAAAGTTACGCATTTGCTACCGCAGCGCCACCCTAAATTGGCGCATTTCGACGACCACTTTTTCATGTATATATTTATCTCCTTTATTTACCTACGTTATTGGTTTAGTTGCCTCCAGCGCGGAAGCGTTACCAGATGGATGATAATGATAACATTTCTTACATTATTCATAATTTTGACATTCTCACGTATCCTGTAAGTTATTTTTTATTAAATAAGGAACAATTTTCATAAATTTTGGGGTTTTTGAGATATGTAGGTTTTGATTTTTTTAAATTAAATAATTATCAAATTCCGTTCAGAATCAGTAAAGTTACCAAGTTTAAGAATATGGTAAATCTCAGTACATAAAAAAGTTTTTTTTCATATAATTTTTTTTCCAGAAAGTATGTAACAACATCTGCAGGAAACGAAACGTAATTTTTTATTTGACGGCCCTGGCATGTGACAACACGGCTATTAATTGTTAAATACATAGACCAATGTTATTTAAATCTGCTGGCTATATAGGTTGATAGTGTTGCAAACATCGGTTTTTGAATTATCTATAATAATATTATAAGTTCATGGTTCAAATGACAGTCGATTGTTTTTTAATTTCAATTATATGTCAGCTTGTCGAGGGACGACCAAGAACAAAAAAAATTATGTGTAGAATTCACACGTGGTAGAAGTGAAACCTTGACATTTTTTTTTTAAATTCAGAAAATGATTAAATACTAATTTAAAGTCTATGAAAATTTACATACAAGTACTCACAATTATTATTCACAATATCATTTTCAATTAAGGCAAGGGAATATAATCTGAAAAAGTACACACGTATAATACGTACACGTAAACAAAACACCACGGTTGTTGTGATGCCCTTTCCCAACTAATAACAAAACAAAATGCAAACATGTACTTTGGTAACGTACTATTCAAAATCTATAATTTTATTTTATTAGAATTCTCGCTTTAGCGCCCTCTATTGTTACTTCTGTACGAACTGGAAATGGTGTAATTTCTCACCATTAGTCATTAAAAATTATTCCCAAACTGTTTGTACAGAGTCCGCTAACCGAAATAATTTCATTTCTACGACTAAAGTAACCTAACACAATACCAATCAATAACAGAATGTCAAAAGTGTTGTCTATAAAGTTTTTGTTTCGTGCCTTTATTTTGATGTAATAAAATTCATTATTGCATGGCAACAAACCTCTTTTGTACCATTTTACCATTACCCAAAACTTTATACCAGAACCATACCAGTATACCAGAAGTTGAAAATGGATGTACCTCATCTTATTATGATTAAGTGCTCTTGTCATTCTATCCACCTTGCAGTTTCTCATGCTTCTGCGGAATACTTACCAAGACATTTAGAATATTTAGTTCAGGAGACTTATAATTGGTTTTCGAAATCCTCAAATAGACAAAATGAATACAGAAATTTATATTTAACAATCAACGATAAAGAACCATTAAAAATTACTCAATCCTGTGCCACAAGATGGCTTTCAATAGAACCAGCAGTTAAAAAAGTGTTGGATCAATGGACAGAATTAAAACTACATTTTAATCTAGCTACGAATACTGAAAAATGTTACGCCGCAGAAACTCTTTACAGCTTATATCAAAATCCTACAAATGAAGCATATTTATTATATATCCATTCCGTTTTAGACCAGTTACAATCTCTTGTGAAAATTTTCCAATCCAATAATATTGACCCTAGCAAATTATTAAACGACCTAATAATTGCTATTGAATCTATAGGAAGAAGAGTTCTCAACCCCAATATGCAAATTGATATTTTTGAAGTTAATAATTTAGAAGATTTTTTAGTGCCACATCCTTATTTAGGATTCAGAGTAGAAAACAAGCTTAGAGAGATCACATATACCAATAGATTTTCAACAGAAGACGAAAAGCAATTCAGAGATAAGTGCGTACATTTTACTATAGGCCTTATTAAACAACTTAGACAAAGACTACCAGACAACTACCACATTTTGATAAAAGTGAATCAATTATCAGTTTCAAATACTTTAAAACAGGTTAAAGAGAACATTACACAACTGGTGCAGGAAATGGGTCATGATGAAGAATTCATCAATAAAGTAGAAACGCAATGGCATAACATCACCCTAGTGCCGTGGGAAAAGAAGAATAACACAATAGCATTTTGGTCTGAAGTTTTACTCTTTAAAGATGCTGCTGACATGAATCCTTTTAAAGAATTGTGTTCTTTCGCTCTTGCAATGGTTTCTTTGCCCTGGTCTAACGCTGAAGTTGAAAGGGTATTTAGTCAGCTTAATATTATCAAGAACAAATCCCGAAACAGACTTCAAAATGACACCACCAATGCAATTCTGACTATTAGGTCAGGATTACGACGAGTCAAAAAATGCTGTCACAGCTACGAATTGCCGAAAGATGTATTAAAAAAAATTGGTACAATGGCTACTTACGAAAACTCAAGGGCGAATGAAGAAGGACCAAGCACAAGTGGAATAGCATTGATAAATTTAATAAATGATTGTTCTGATGACGATAATTAATCATATTTTGTCTGACGTTTGCACACTTTTAAATACTGTCTTAACTTAGAAATATTGTCTAAAATTCTTCGTTTATACTTGCACTGTCTTTTGATTATTAGACATTATCGTATATGTTAAGGTCTTTGATTTTTGTTTGTCTTATGTGCCAGTATAAGCCATTGATTAAAATGTTATTTCCATATAATTTTTTATTTAGCTCTTTTTAACTAAAATAATTAGCTCTTTTTTAGCTCTTTTTTCATAACCTTCTAGCTCTCTTTCTAAATACAGTGTTGGCAACACTGATTATTAGACTATTATTTTGTATTTGTGGATCATAATTTAATAGTCCGTGGCGCGTATTATAATCCCTGTAACTAATACGAATATATTAGTTATAGTTACACCTCTAGTGTCAACCAAACAACACTATTGGTTGCTTTTTTTTTGGTTGGTTTTCTTGTGTTCTGATTTTCGTATCGTGCAAACAGAATTGTTTACAAAAAACAGGCATAAACTTCGGGAAAAATTATAGGGTTCTTCATAGGGAATCGAATGAATACCGGATATTTCTACCTATTGCTCGCGTAAGTTGTTTTTAAGGCTTGCACAACGTTGTGCAAAAGCTTTGACTCTAAGCATAGATCAGTTAGATTAATAACCGGCAACGTTTCCAATTTCAATAGAAACATCCAAGCATTATATCAGTAAATGCAGGAGCTATATATTTTATTGTAGGTGCAGTGAGGGTGCGGAGGAATTGTCGGTGCGCGTGTTGTTGGAAGAGGCAGTGAGGAGCGTGTTCGGCGAGTGCGGCGCGGGCTCGCTGCTCTGCGACGTGCTCTCTGTACGAGACAGGAAGGCTTTGCTTCGTGTTCGCGCGCATCAGCTCCGTAAAGTGCACGCCGCACTCGTTCTCGGGACAGAGCTGCGAGTATTGGCGCATTCTGTCTCCATGCAGGCGCTCGTCTGACTTGTTCGTTACAAATATACTTTGAAGGTATGTCTCATTGAAATAAATGTTTTGTTTGGGTTGGACTTTGAAATCGCTACTGCTGAATTTGATGCTTTAAAAGCTCGGGGGAGGGAGGAGAAGATTAGAGGTAATTCTTTATTTTAGAAAGTGCGAAAACAAACATCTTTTCATAAATTATAACTTTTTAATTTTTGAGGTTACATCTATATAGGAAGGAATTATATATGAATTTTTAACCTAATAATTATTTGTTTCTCATTATGATCTCAGTTTAAACCTAACCTAACTAATTGTATCACCACAACACAGAAACATGAAAATACCTCACTCAAAACAAAAACTGGCACAATATGTTAAAGTATGTTGTATTTGATGTAAACAACATTCAAGAAGTAACTACCTAAAAAAAAAATTGTGAAATTTATGACAACTACTTAGAAGTGATATTTATATTGTAAGATTTACAAAAAATTTGATTTGAAAAATTATATTTCTCAAAAACTATTTATTTCTCCAGTATGTAATTATATTTAGACTAATTATTATAGAGTGATCTAACTAAAAAAATTAGGAGTTTGAACTGAATAGTAGGGATTATAAAGTTGAGCCGAAACATGTTGTAAAATTACTACTTGCAACTACTTGAGAAGTAAAATACTTTGGATATCCATGTATTATATGTATTACAGTGTTGCTTAACATAGTAAATGCTATGCTTAATTTGGAATAACTGATTGTTAATATTTATCCCTTAGTATATAAGGAAGCTACACAACAATATAAATTATTATTTTTGTGTCTAATATATTTATTAACATTGAGGTACATCTGTAGTCATTGTATCTAGTTTATCTCAAGATTTAATCTTACACAATAGTCGTATAACTTACCATAATCCTATTGGCCTGTTTACTGTGTACTAGGAACCCATATATCACAACAATAATACTTCTGCAAACATACAGATGATTTTACATATAACTCATGATAAACAAACAAAATAGATAATCACACAACAATAATATTAAGTTTTCATAAAACTATACCATATACAAAGTATTAGAATTTATTTTATACAGAGGAACAGTTATATTTATTTACTGCATCTATCTATATATGTACATATATTAGGAGAGAAAAGGATGTTGAGTAAAAATTCTGAATATCTGTAAGTATGAACAGATTACGATATTATCAACTAGCTGTGCCTGTGGCTTTGCTCACATGGACTACAGAATGCCTGGTGCGAATCTTGCTCCCCCGCTCCCGGCTATTTTAAAGACAATAATGCTTATTGTGGGTGCTGTTTAGATAATAGATGTATACTCTCCCGGACTTTTTTGTAGGTCTTTTTAATGCCTATGATTATGTGGTACATTAATTTGCTATATCTGTTATGGTTTACTCAGCATAAGCCATTTAAGCTCCCGAATTGATTGATCATGACCAGTTTTTTTATTTGTGGGGAGCCCTAGTTCTTTATCTAAAATAAAAGTTGCCTAAGTTACTTCCTATAAATTCAGCTATCTACCAGTGAAAGTCCCGTCAAAATCGGCCCAATTGTTTCGGAGATTACCCAGAACAAACAGACAGACAGACAGAAATTTTAAAAATGGGCTTTTTGTTGTAGGTATTGTATATACTTTCATATGTATTTAGTAAAAAACTGTTATTTTGACATTACAAACAGACACTTCATTTTTATTAATTGCATAGATTATGTCAGATTTGCTTATGATATTTTTTTGTAAGAATGAATGAAATTATCATTAAATATGCCAAGATCATTGGTATATAAATTGTTCAAATAATATGAAAAATGTATATACTAATGATGTTGACATATTTATCCGAATTATATTACATGTTCTCTATAAGAGGGTGTTTGTGACATGTTACATATATGACAAAGAAGGGGTTCATACAAATCCGGGTTTTATTATGGAGAATGTCAGAAAGAACAACACAATCTCTATTATTCTTGGCTAGTTTTTGAAGAATATCTGTAGCAATGTAAATGATCTGATGATTGAAGCGAGATTGTTGTTTGCTGCAGCAGCTGTCACTCGTATTTATAATGATTTAAGTAGAGAGAGAGTCATTTTGGGTGTGAGTGTTGATTATAAAACTTTAACAAATTGAAACTTTTATATAATCATTTTAATATATTTATTGTACTGCAGATTTGCACTTTGTGGAAACATACTCTAATACGGAACTAATTAAACTAATGTAGTGGAGAGTTAATGAACCTTTCTTGATCTCAGTACAAGGCCAAACATTTGCCAGGTTTAATTTGATATGAAGCTGTGCAGTCCTGGGCCTCTTATGTTGAGATAATTATAGTTATTATATATATTTTTCCTGGAGTAAGTAATGACAGATTTATTATTTTTTTGAAAGTGGACATCTTCTATACAATTGATAAAATTGAAGTGTCTGTTTGTAATGTCAAAATAATAGTTTTTTACTCAATGCATATGCAAGTATATACGATAATTATAACAAAAAGCCCATTTTTTAATTTTTGTCTGTCTGTCTGTACCAGGTAATCTCCGAAACGGTTGGACCGATTTTTACGGGACTTTCACTGATAGATAGCTTATGAGGAGTATCTTATCTTACTTTTGGCTTTTTTGTCTTTTTTTTCTAGGGAGCTATTTAAAATTAAGTAAAGTAATTGTTAATATTGGTTTTATGTTGTTTGGAAATTGTCTTGTGAAGTTTAAATTACACAAGCAACATAGTCGCCCAAGCGACTAAGCCTAAAATAAAGGAAAAAAAAAAAAAAAAAAAAGAAGGTAATATTATTTTAACACATGGGCAAAGTATGAAGTTCTTCAGTGTTACGTAATAAGAAAAGACTGGAGAATTTGTGAAGTTCACTTCCTCTGAATATAATGAATATGATCAGTTACAGAGCGTGAGTTGCCGAGGGTATAGGACATGATGTTGCGTCCGCATGGAGACACTCGCGTGGTGCTGCGGTCAGGAGCTGCAGGACAGCACGCGGTGGTGGTGGCGCGTGCCGAGGAGCTCGCCGCGCCCAGCACTGTGGTTCTCCCGGCCGCCGCGCCGTCTCCGGGCCTCATACTCCCTGATGGGACTATCAACTGGGGCTGCTCTTGTCTCGGCGGTATGGCGACTGGTCCCTGCGGCATGCACTTCCGAGCCGCCTTCTCCTGCTTCCACTACAGGTCACCAATATATTACATGTATCTAATGTTGTATTACTGGGACCTCTGGTATTAAGTGACTATGTCCTTATACATGGCAACCCGCTAAGCATAGATAAAGTTAAAAAAAAATTAATATCAAATATACATTTTTAACCATACTCCAAAAAGGAAGAAGTGTTTAGCTAGATAACACTTAGGTGTTTTGTTAAATGAACCCCCTAAAAATATTAAGGAACTTTGTCATTAATGAATATAAATCCCTTTTAAGTTTTTTTTTATATCATTTAAAAGTATCAATCACATTGGTCAGCCATATCATGTCAAGTCGCGGCTCAGACTTGCTTGTAATTAGCAACAGAGTGGGGGGAAAGGAGGAACAACTTATTTTGAATGTCTGCTAAATTTAAATAAATGATTTACTCTTTTTTTGTATTAAATTTATGAATGATGTGTTTTTCTCTTTTCGCCACTTTATACTAAATACTGAAAAAGCTCTTAGTGAAACCTGAAGTGGTGGAAACAAAACAGCTTATGCTTCATATTAACGTATTTCTACATTATTTATTTTTATGCCAATGTATATAAAATATAAAGTATATAGTATATTTGTGATACAAAGTGTGATACTTTATTATAAAGTATGATTAGTAAACCTTAACTATTATATATTCTTGAGTCTGACTCCCATTACACTACTACAGCGAGGCGGATCCGAAGGGAAGCGACTGCTACGAGAAGTTCAGCGAGATGCAGAGCTGCATGTCGCGCTACCCGGAGCTGTACGCGCGCGACGACGACGAGATGCCGGCGTCCCCTGGGACTCCAGGAGACCCCGCAGACCCCGCGATCCTCGCGGTATCACCACCTACACAATGAACGCGAGTTGCATTAATTGTAGCATGTATATACACTTGTTATCAGGATAATAAATTGTAATTTTGTTGTAATACGTTATGCGGTTGTTTTATTAAGGGCTGATGATACCTCAGCTCGAATTCCGACTTCGCTGTTACTTCCCCGCGCTAGTTCATTCAGTTAGCAAAGATAAAGTCATAGTAAGCTGTTGTTAGTAGTTGATTTCATAAAAGTAATCAGTAATCCGATTACCACTCTAGGGTATAGTGTAAGTATTGTTGAAGTAGGAGTTGTCGGATCTGAGTCTGTGACGTAGTTTGCTACCTTCGAACAATAAAAAAATTAATAGTACGTCCGATGAAACTTTTTGAAGTTATATTTCATTCTAGCTTGGTAGAGGGTAAAATTAAAAGCTGCGCGCGCATCTTGACACGGAAGTGCTACATGATGAAGTTGGCTATCAAGGATGATGTAAATTAATTATACTAAACTTTTATTATTTTCATGTATGGACTATGATTATATAAACAGTTAGATAACATGTCGCCAGGAGACCGATGACATTTTTGTGGCACGGCTTCGCTAGCCGAGTGTGCGTAACGGTATTTTGTACACGCGCGTCAGATGTGTTTTTGTGCTGTATAGGGAATACCAAGTTAAAACATTTTACTTTATAAGTGGTGGAATTAGTGCATAGATGTTGATAGGTTTTATATTATTTATTAGATTTGCGCGCGACCAGTCCGCTTGATATTTCGTATAAGAGAACCAATAGTCCATTTAAAAAGGCACAGATATGTATTTTTTACTTTTTTTTAGTATACCTTTGTAGGCACATCTGAGAGATCTCTTTATTTTTGAAGCCAAAAATAGGGACTAGAATAACATTGTATTAGAAATTTAAAGTTTTATTCAGTTTATGTGATAAAATTTATAGCACCTTAGCAGATACAGCCCTTATTTTTATTTTCTGTCGTCCTCTTTAACTAATATATTAGGTCCTTACATATGGAATTGGCGTTTTGTAAGGGAGGAATATAAAGTCTTTTTTTTTTGTGTAAATTTTATTTAAATAATCCCTTTACTAAAAAAACCATGGGGGAGAGAATCAATAAACTCTTTGAAGGCGGTTTGGACTGTCGCATCAGAGTTGAATTTTTTTTCCTTGTAAGAAGTTGTCCAAATTCCAAATTAAGTTTGCGAAGTCCGAGCTTAACTATTATTTGATTTATACTTTTAATTTGCGTCGGAGACGCAATAGTTTTGTGCGCTCTGTTAGGCGACACGTTTTGTCTTTTCTGTTTTTTCAACTGTCACTCGTCGCACGTGAGTTTTTGCTTTTGTTTGTAGATGGCGCTAATTGTGGCCGAGGTAGTTTAACTTTAACGAGGTAACTTTTCCAGTTATGAAGGAATATATGCATGCTCTAACACATGAGGTACACATCGTCCAAGTTTTTTACTTTCCCGATTTGCTTCAAGTGGATTAATACAGTTTTATCACTTACCCCGAAGCCTGCAGCTATCTCTGAAGTGCTTTGTGATGGATCCGCTTCCACAATAGCCTTTAATTCTTTATTTTCCACTTTGGTCTCCGGCCGTCCACGGGGTTGGTTCTTAAGGTCGAAATTTCCAGAACGAAAACGTTGAAATCAAAAACGTACCGTGCTTTCTTTTGCGACACCAGCGCCGTACACATCATTAATCCTTCGAGCTGTTTCTGCAGCACTGGTGCCACGGTAGAACTCGTACTCGTAAATATACCGATATTTCATGTTTTCCATTGTGCGGTAATAAAAGACGCCAAAGAAAAAAAAAAAGAGGAAAAACCAAACGAATGACTGTTTTTAAAACTCAAATGTACCAGCTAAATGAATTTATAAATTAGAATTTGGAATTCTTAACCAAAGAGGAGATATTTCAGATCAAAGTAGTCAGTACGACAAAACGCTAATTTGATTTAATTGAGAAGTTCCTGGCTTTATCATAAGACCCAGATTAGGTATAGTGTTCGGGATTATACAACCGAACCGCTCTTTAGGTATAATATTATTTTATTGTGCACATCATGCAGTTTTACATTATTGTAATTACAAAACTAATATATACGAGTCAGTTGGCTTGCAACCACAAGCGACTCGGTACTACCGCTGGCTGTCTAATATAACGGGTGACCATTGCAACTATTCACTTAAATAAACCATAAAGTAGTACCTTATTCGAATTTCTCTACATATAGCCATCGATACTAACCTAACATGTAATTGCGGTAAAGCAGTGTGGAGTTCCTATCTTAATTACTGAAGATAAGTGACTTGTTATGAAATCACAAAACTTACTTATGGAATGTAATCTTCTTAACCATAGGTGTCGTATGTTTATCTTTTTTTTTTAGGATGTAGTTAAAGTTTTTTTGAGCAATGTGTTTATTTTTAAGTTTTTGAAAAATACTCCTTTGAAACGTCGGACTAGGAATTTAGACGTTTATATATAATCAAAGTTCATAGAGTTATTTTTGTTGTTATGTCAAAAAAGTTTAACTTCATATGAGCATACTTACACAATTTATTTAATTTTTTATAAATAAGTCTTTGATATTACCGTGATCTGAAGATAATAATCTCCTGCGCTAGTTACCTGACTTTCGCATGAACTTTTAAAAAACACCTAAAATAAAGCAGTACGTAATAAGCAACATGAAACTGAACTAGGTGATTATTTACAGATTTACGAGTCTCCTTGTTCTATACGACCAGTATCAGTTATACTCTTACTGATCTGAATCAGCCTCTACTCAATTATTACGAAAACCCCATGAGACTAAACAGTGATATTACAAATATACGCAATTGTACCCGCATTTCTCAATTTTTTCCGAACGATGTTATTGTCTGTACAGATTCAAAAGCATAAAGTATGTCTACGCTACACGAGTTGCTACGTTTATTAAAAATAACAAAATTAATTAAAAACATAAAAAGAACCTTATTATAGAATCAGCTAGACGTTAAAACATAACAAAATTAAATGAAACACTAACTCCAGGACTATTGGTACTTGGGGTCACTCGAGGTCAAAGCGATGTTATCTTAGAACTAGCTATGCCCGTGGCTTCGCTCACGTGGACTACTGAATGCCCGCGCGAATCTTACTTCCTGCTCTCAGTTATTTGAAGACAAAAAGGCTTATTGTTTTTTTTAATGCCTATAAATATGTTGTAAATTAATTTGCTATATCTCTTATGGTTTACTCAGCATAAGCCATTTAAGCGCCCGAATTGATTCACCATGACCAGTTTTTTTTTTATTTGTGCGTAACCCTAATTCTATTTCTAATATAAAAGTCGCCTAAGTTACTCCCTATATCATCAGCTATCTATTAGAGAAGGTCCCGTCAAACTCGGCCCCACCGTTTCGAAGATTAACCGGAATAAACAGAAAGAAAAAAAAAAGAGAAAAAAGGTATCCTATATATATTATATATATTCTTTCATATGCATTTAGCAAAATTCTGTTATTTTAACATTACAAACAGACACTTCAATTTTATTAATTGTAAACAAATTAAAAAGTATTTTGATGCCCTCAAGGATGCGGCCAAATCTTTAAAAGAAGTGATAAAGGCACTTCTGGGGCGTACCGCTAACGCGGAGATGGAGCGGCTCGGCCGCGAGACAAGGGTTCTCCGCCAACAGGTGGAAAGCCTAAAGAAGGAAGTTCTCGTGTGGAAACGGGAGGCGGATGCGAGGCAAGTTATGCCGCCTCCTCCGCCTCCTCCTGTACCCGTACAGGTTGAGCAGCCTCTACATGGGTGGGAGAAGGTGCTGGAGGAGGCGGTGGGTAGGTTGGAGCTGTCCATCCGCTCCACCGTCGGTAAAGTTATGGACGCTCGCCTTGACGGACTGGAGGCGGATGGACGGCTTCTGCCTAAGAAGGTGATTCGCCCACCGTTAGCGGGCGATAAACGAGCGGAGAAGAGACCCAGTCCTACCGCTGAAACTGAGCCAACTAGCTCAGTCCCCAACAACGGGCCTGTGCAGAAGGGAGCAAAAAGGCTCCGTTCGGTGTCCAGGGCGAGATCGGAAGGGGCTGCGCCAGCTTCGGCTCTAGCTCCACTGGATCTGGAGTGGGCTACTCTCCCGGGGTCCTCTGTTTCACGGGTCCCCTCTGAGGCTGGGGAGGAGGCCTGGACAACTGTGGTCCGACGGGCTAAAAAGGCGAAGGCCCCTGCTGTGCCAGCAGCACCCGCGCCAAAAAAGAAGGCGGACCCAAAAAAGGCCCAGCCCAAGGTGCCCTCCGTGCCACGGTCGGCGGCTGTTATGATTACGTTGAAGCCGGAGGCTGTGGCGAGGGGGGTGTCTTATTCGGCGGCCGTCTTAAGGGCGAGGGAGGTGGTCAAGTTGGGGGAATTTGGCATAGATGAACCGAAGCTCCGCACGACCGCCACCGGAGCCAGGCTGATCTAGATCAGCGGCTCTGAGGGCGAGAAAAAGGCGACTGGCCTGGATGCGTAGCTGAAAGTAGCTCTTGTGGAAGTGGCAGTGGTATCCAGGCCAGTCAAACGGGCGGAGCTTCGGATCATCGGCATTGATTACTCCGTGAGCCAGGATGAGTTAAAGGCCACCGTTACGCAAAAGACCGGATGTGAGCCAGCCATGATTAGGGTTGGCTCCATCCGGCAGGACTGGGGTGGGGGAATGGCACTAGTGTGACTCCCCGTGGCCGAAGCCAAAAAGTTGGCAGAGGCGGGGCGCTTTCTCGTTGGCTGGAGTGTGGCCCAGGTCCAAACCACTGCACGATAAACCCCTGGGAAACCAGTGGACCATTACAAGGAGGGGGGGGGGGGGGGGGTGAATTGTAAGCCCCCATCACCCAAGAGGAGGCCCCTTGGGCTGGTTTTGGTAGGCCCAGGTCGGAGGTAGTTGGTACGGCTCGGTAATGCAGCAAAACCGTACCAACTGCCTCCAGGGGAATCTGAACCACTCCGCCACTGCACAAGATCTATTTGTGTAATCAGTGGCGGAGTGGAATATAAGTGTTGGGGTGGTTGCGGAGCCGTACTGTGCCCCTGCTCAACCGTATTGGGCAGGGGACCTTGATGGCTCCGTAGCAATCTATTGTACGGGGTCCCCCCCTTTGATAAGGAGAGGGGGCAGGATTCGTGGCGGCCGCCTGGGGAGTATATGGGTTTGTGGGGGCATATTTCTCCCCAAACCGGCCCCTGAGGGAGTTCGAGGCGTTTCTCGACTCCCTGGGGCTGAAGGTTTGGCGGCTGTCACCGCTTCCCATTGTCCTGCTTGGCGACCTTAACGCCAAGTCGCAGGCATGGGGAGCGGTGGCCACGGAACCCCGAGGGGTAGTGGTGGAGGAGGTGGAGACCTTCTCAGACCACCGGTATATCCTGTTTGAGGTCTCCACCTCCTCAGGGGAGCTGGCGCGCCATGCTCGGGGGGGGGGTGGGCGAAGTTCCCTCGATGGGTGCTGGGCTGCCATCGTGCTAAGCTGGCGTGCGCCGGCTCCTAGCGAGGAGGAGATCAACGCGATCGCGGACCGATTCCGTAGGACCCTTACGGCGGTCTGCGACGCGTCGATACCGCGGAGCAACAACAGCCCGCAAAACAGGCGGGCGGTGTATTGGTGGGTCCGGAGATTGCCAATCCCTGGGAGGCCTGCTCCGCGGCGCGGCGGCAAAGTCACGAAGCTGGAGAAGAAGCCCGGCTGCATGGCCACTACAGGGGAACCAGGAAGGCCCTGCAGGTGGCCATCAGCCGGGCAAAAGACGAGCAAAGGGAGGAGCTCCTCAGGACCCTAGATAGGGAGGTCGCCTTCATAGACAGGAGGGGTGGTGTGGTCCAGCGGCACGTGGGATGTGGTGTTCCACAGAGGTCGGGGTTGGGGCCGCTCCTGTGGTACATGGGCTACGACTGGGTGCTCCGCGTAGCGCTCCCTTCAGGGATTCACTTGCTATGCTACGTAAATGACACTCTAGTCGTTGCCAGGGGGGGGGGGGAGATTCAAAGAGGTGGAAAAGACCGTGGCCATACTTTTCTATGGGCCTAGGTGTGGGCCGCCCCCTGGGGCCCCGATGAAATATCTGGGCTCATCCTGGACGGACGTTGGCGGTTCGAGTCCCATTTTAAGGGATTCGAACCGCGGATAGTGGGAGTGGCCGGTGTTCTTGCCGGCTCCCCGGCGTGGGAGCTAGAGGCGGAGGGGCTCGCCGCCGTGTACAGATCCACGGCGGCGAGGAGAGAGTCAGTGGAGCCTCTAGTTCTCACAGAGGAAGACCCCTGTCTACAGGAGGACAGTCTACAGTGTCGGCAGGAGGCCCGGGAAGATGTTTTGCGGAGGTAGGAGGAGGACCTGGCGGACGCGCGCTATGGACGTTTTACCATAGACGCGGTCCGCCCGGTCCTCCGGGAGTGGTGCAACAGGGAGCGTGGCTCCCTGACTTTCAGACTTGTGCAGGTACTGTCCGGACACGGTTGCTTCGGATGGTACCTGCACAAGATAGCCAGAAGGGAGGCCAACACTACGTGCCAAGAGTGCGGGGTTGTAGGAGACACGGTGCAGCACACTCTCTCTGAGTGTGCTGTGTGGATGGAGCAGCGCCGCACTCCGGCCGTAGCTGTTGGAGGGGACCTCTCGCTGCCGAGTGTGGTGAGAGCCATGCTCGGCAGCGAGAGGGCATGGACGGCAATGGCCTCCTTGGCCACTGGGGGGCTGGCGGTGAGGCGGCTAGCGCCGCTCCCCATCGTCCTACTTGGCGACCTAAATGCCAAGTTGGAAGCGTGGGGGGCGGTGCCTCGAGGTACGGCCGATGAGGAGTGGGCAGTCCAGGTTTGGCTGTCCCTCCTCAACAGGGGGACGACGCACACGTGCGTGCGATATAATGCGGGGTCGGTGGTGGACTTATCGTTCGCAACATTTCCCCGCTGGGTGCTTGGCAGCCTTGACCGAGAGAGAGCAGAAGAGGCGGCCATCGTTCAGAGCTGGCTGGCGACAGCTTTGAGCCCCGAAGATGTCGATGCGTTTGCAGACCAATTCCGGGTGCTCTCACGGAGGTCTGCGACGCGTGGATGCCGCGGAGCAATAAACGCCTGCAGAAGAGGGCGGTTTACTGGTGTTCACCGGAGATTACCGATCTCCGGGTGGCCTGCTCTGCGGCGAGGCGGAAGCTGAGCCGCAGTCGCCGGTGGCGAATCCGTGATCCGAGGGACGAGGCCCGGCTGTATGGTGCCTATAAGGAAGCAAGGAGGACCCTACTGGCGGCCATAAGCTGGGCCAAAGACGTCGCGTGGGGGAACTGCTGGAAACGCTGGATCGGGATCCGTCCGTACAAAGTGGCCCGGAAGAAATTCCGGGGCCAGGCGCCCCCGATCACGGAGACCCTCCAGCCGGACTTTGTGGGAAGGGTCGTGAGAAGTTTATTCGCGACCCTCAGGAGTTCCTCTCGCCGGCGATTCCTGCCCCGGGAGATGTTGCTGCGGAGGGGCCGGCTATGCCCCATCCTGTAACCGATACAGAGATGGGTTTGGTGACAGAGCGCCTCCGCAGACAACGGAGGTCCCCTGGCCCGGACTGGGTACCGGGCCAGGTGCTGTCGGTGGCGTTGGTTCACATGGGTGGGATTCTTCGGCAGCTGTTCGATCGGTGTTTGTCGGTCTCCCGTCGGCGTACCGGTCCTTGGTGTTGCTGGATGATACGGGGAAGCTCTTTGAGCGGATAGTGGCTTCCCGTGTCATCCGGCATATTGAGGAAGTGGGACCGACATTGTCTGAAGGGCAGTTCGGCTTTCGGAGAGGGCGCTCAATGCTGGACGCCCCCTCCCACCTGAAGAGCCTGTCTGCGGGGGTGACCGGAGGTGAAGGTAGGTTGTACCTACCGGGGGTGAGCATAATCTGCTACGCGGATGACACCTTAGTCGTGGTCCAGGGGAGCAACTGGGAAGAGGTTACGTGCCTGGCCACGGATGGAGTGTCCCGCGTCATCCCGCAGAAGAAAGCAGCGAAGAGGGTTCGCGAGGGGGATCCCCTGAGCGGCCCTCTCCGCCATAGACGAACGGGTGGCCTGAGGAGGCGATTTATCCGCCAACTCCCGCCACCCTAGCCGCGCCAGTGGAGACGGGTTAGGGGGCCCGTCTCCTCATTGCACAGGCTTGGCGGACGTAGGAGACAGCTAGGGTGTACTGAGCTGTCTCCTAATTAGGCCGGGGCCAGGTTCAGCCGGGTCGGCCGCTGGGGCGACGCGGTTGTAATGCCACCGCAGGTCCCGCGTCGCCCTATTATGGCGGCGGATGGTACACCGTGGAGTTTTAGTGAGTAGGAGTCTCACATAACCACTCGTCCCCCCGGTAGGTTAGGTTAGATTTAGGTTTTTGGGGCACGAGTCAGGAACCTCCACGTGGTGTGTCCCGGGCAACGTCGACCGCTTCACGGTCGACGCCGAATACCTGACAGGGGGGGGTCATTTTTTTTTTTTTTTTTTCTTGTTGTTGCTCCATCGTCAGCATCCCTCTGATTAGCAGAGGGAGTGACTGGACGGGGCGATGGCGGGCCCGGCGAGCACTAACCAGCCGTCGGGCAGGCAAGTGGGGCTTCTCTCACTGCCTCCGTCATTCTCGTAATCCCATCAAAGTGTCGTGGTCATGTCTCACGGCTTCGATGGGACCGAGGGTCTCGGCTTCACCGCCCGGACCGCGAGGAAGAAAACCGCTATAAAAAATCACCCCAATCCCAAGTGGCGGCGCACCACGAGGGGATGCGTGGCTACGGGGAGTCCAGTCACGAGTGCGACCCCCGTCAGAGAACCGGCCGACTCTCTGACGGGTTACGTTAGGCTTACCCAGGCACAGGGGGCACTGCCTGGGTGGACCTTCTCTTCCCCCAATCTCGTGGGAACAACAATGTTGTGAACAAAAATGTGGTGAGTGACGAGGGAAGTGCGGAGGGTCTAAAGCGGATAGGGGAACCGCTTACATTAGATCCAGTAATAGCCCCGAAAGTAACAACGGCCCAGAGGGGTAGGGCACATGACCCAGGGTCTTCGGCGGGTCAGAGGCATGCAGTTTCTGGCGATGCAGCTTCCTGGAATGGGCCAGAGGTTGATGAGGAGAAGGGAGCTACTGAGGAGCTCTGGGTTGAGGAGGAACAGGCCATCGAAACCCTTGACCCCGATAGGCTAAGAGCTCTGGCTGGCGAAAAGTTTGCCAAGATATACGACGTCTGCAAGAAGTCTGGCAATCTAAAAGGGACATCTATTAAAGACCTGAAGGGATCGGCCAGTGTGCTACAGGAGATTGTGTCCACGGCGTTGACTGCGCCGAGAGCTCGTGCAGGTTAAGGCAGAGATTCTGGATATGCGTCAGGAGGCCGACGCGGGAAAGGAGGTTCCTCCACCATCTGCTGAGCCTCTGTCAGGGCCTCAGGGGCAGGAGTCCATAGCGGTTGCTATCCAGGGCCTGGAGCGTACATTTCAGAAGTCTTTTGGTCAGATGAACGCCCGCCTGGTGGTGTTAGAGGACCGCTTAGTCCCAGTGACTCGTCCTCGTCCTCCTTTGGCCGCAGACAAGAGACCGACGGCTGCCAGCACCACTGGATCAAAGACTTCAGGTCCCAAGCCTGTGCCTCGCGCGATGCCTTCGCTCTGCGATGCTGGGCTGACGACGTCCTCTCAAGTGCCTGTCCTGGGGATGGAATGGGCACGGCTTCCGGCACCGACGGATTCCGATGCGGCGTGGACCACGGTTGTGGCTCGTCGCAAAAAGAAGAAGAAGGTGGCGACACATTCGATGCCAGCGGTGGCTGCGCCGGTTGCTCCTGCTCTCCAGAAGGGTACGCCTGAGCAAAAGCCCAAGCCTAAGCTCCCCTCGCCCCCACGCTCAACTGCAGTGCTTATAACGCTGCAGCTTGAGGCAGTGGCTCAGGGGGTGAGCTACAAGGAGGCCTTTCTGAGGGCACGATTGGCGTCTGACTTGCCCGCCCTGGGATTCGAGGATTTATCGGTCAGAGAGACCGCTACGGGAGCCAGGGTCATTGAGATCCCCGGAGCCCAAGGCGCGGCACAGGCTGATAAGTTGGCACATTGCCTCCGGACGGCATTAGAGGGCGTGGCCACTATAGGCAGGCCAATGAAGCGTGTGGACGTCCGCATCGTTGGCCTGGATGACTCGGTGTCGAAGGAAGAGGTGGTGGCAGCTATCGCGACCAAGGGAGGGTGCGCGACAAATGAAATTAGGGAGGGGAAATCCAGACCTCGGGGAGGACCTTGGGAAGAGTCCATATGTCCCTCCCTGTCACCGCGGCGAAAGTACTAGTTGAGGGGGGACGCCTCCTGGTAGGATGGAGTTCGGCCCGAGTCCATCTCCTGGAGTAAAAGCCTCTGGAGGTGCTTCAGGTGTTTGGCTTGAGTCATACGCGGCCTACTTGCCCGTCGACGGTTGATAGAGGGGGGGGGCTGTGTTTCCGGTGCGGGAAGCCGGGTTACAGAGCACAAGAGTGTGAGGCTGAGGCGCTACATTGCGCCTACTGTGCCGATAGCGGGAGGCCAGCAGGCCATTACATGGGGGGCGTCAGCTGTCGGCCACCTCCCGTAAAAGGGCGGGTTCAACCAGTGCTGAGTCCTCCGCTGGACATTAGCGCAGACGTTGGGCAGTAGGGGGGGGGGGGGGGTGCTTACACGCCTCTCTCAGTACCAGACTGTCTTTCTTTAGCGCCGGGGCCCAACTGGGGCCGGCCGCCGAGGTTAGGTTAGATTTAGGTTTAGGTTAGGTTAGATTTAGGTTTAGGTTAGGTTAGATTTAGGTTTAGGTTAGGTTAGATTTAGGTTTAGGTTAGGTTAGATTTAGGTTTAGGTTAGGTTAGATTTAGGTTTAGGTTAGGTTAGATTTAGGTTTAGGTTAGGTTAGATTTAGGTTTAGGTTAGGTTAGATTTAGGTTTAGGTTAGGTTAGATTTAGGTTTAGGTTAGGTTAGATTTAGGTTTAGGTTAGGTTAGATTTAGGTTTAGGTTAGGTTAGATTTAGGTTTAGGTTAGGTTAGATTTAGGTTTAGGTTAGGTTAGATTTAGGTTTAGGTTAGGTTAGATTTAGGTTTAGGTTAGGTTAGGTTAGGTTAGGTTAGGTTAGGTTAGGTTAGGTTAGGTTAGGTTAGGTTAGGTTAGGTTAGGTTAGGTTAGGTTAGGTTAGGTTAGGTTAGGTTAGGTTAGGTTAGGTTAGGTTAGGTTAGGTTAGGTTAGGTTAGGTTAGGTTAGGTTAGGTTAGGTTAGGTTAGGTTAGGTTGAGGTATGATTTTCGTAGGTTCGGGTGTGATAGTGTTCCTTCGGAAGTCCATATCTCAGCGGTCCTGCATGCGATTAACTTCGTTTTGCAAGTTATTTGCGTGTTTATCCTTTGCGTTTTCGATTCCTTTTTGATCCCAACGACTTTGCTTTTCTCCTGGACTCTGTTCCCGTTTTTGTACTTTTGGACTTTCGGCACTTCATTTTTTGGTTCTCGAATTTTTCCTGCGGTCTGGTTCTTGGCGATTCGGATTCTTTTGCCGGGTGGGGTGGAGCGTGACTCCCCCTATCTGGGGCAAGCCAAAAACTGGCGAAACTTCTGCCCAGGGATGGGCAGGAGCTGAAAAACTGCCGTATCTCGACGACGGTTTCGTCGGCAGTTAGGAAAAGCTTCACCAGTGGGTCCGGTGATCCTTTAGGTGAGGCTGGAAGCCTAGATATGAGTGCCTTCGGGTCGCGATTTGCGGCATTGGATACGGAGATAGATGGGGGACACGGTTTCATTGAAATCGGTTCAAATAAAGGTGTATCCAGGGGGTCAGGCCGGTCCAAAAGTTTGGAACGGTCGAATTTGGGGCGAAAGGGCGGCCATCGTACCTTTTTGGGGGAAAAAAGCGTCATTGGTGACGCTAGAGTGGACCTGTCCTCATCTGAGGAGCCCGCCCCCGGGGGGGGCCCAACCCTTTCCCGTAAAAAAAAGGGGTGAAGGGGGTTTGATTTGGGCCCGGGGGGTTTTTTTGGGGGGGCTTTTGGGGACCCCCCTTTAACCCGGGGGAACCCCGGGGGCCAAGCCCGGGGCGGGGGGCCCCCTTTTTGGGGGGTTTTGCCCCCGGGGCCCCGGGTTCCCGTAAAAAATTGGGGGGGGGTTGAAACCTCGGGGCCCCCGGGAAAAAGGGTGGCGGGCCCAAACCCTTTCCCCTCCCGGGCCCCTTTCTTTCCCGGGGGGGGGAGGGGGAAAAAAAGGGGTTTGGGGCGGCCCCCCGGGGGGTTTTGGGGCCCCAGGGCCCTTGGGGGACCTTCCCTTTGGAAATCCCCGGCACGGAAAAAGATGGGAAAAGGCGTGGGTTTTAAAAAGGGAAGGGCCCCGGGCTAAAGGTTTTTGGGGGGGGGCAATTAGTTTGAAAAGGAAAAAGGGCCCCCGGGCCCTGGGTTTGGGGGAAACCCCCAGCCTTGGGAGGGGTGCCCGCTTGGGCCCTGGGGCCAAGGGGCGGATGTTGGGGCCCCGGGGAAGGAAAAAAAGGGCAAAAGGACCCCTTTTTGGGGGAAAAGGTACCCTTCCGGGAAAGGGGTCCCTGGGGGCCCCTCCGCGTCTTTAAAGCGCAAGGGGGGTTGGGGGGGGCCCTGGATTTGGTGAAGGATAATTGGGGCCCGCGGAACTTCCCGGAAGGGAAATTCCTCAAATCCCGTCTGAGGTATTCCCCAGGAAAAAGGGGGGGCCCCTTTTTGGCCCTGGCCGGGCCCCTTTTGGGGGCCGGATCCGCCCGGGGGCCCCTGGGACGGGTTTAAAAGGGAACGGGCCCCCCAAAAAGGGGGTTGGTCCCGGAAATAGGGCCTGGGGTGGGGGGGGAATGGGTTATTCCTCCCCCCTTTCCCCGCCCGCTTTGGGGGTGGGGCGGAAACCGGGGGAAAGGGGCCCCCCGGGTCTTAGAGACCCCTCCCTGGAAGGGGGTCCGGGGCCCCTCGTCTGCCTCGGCCGATTAGGAGCCTGGGCAAGGGGGTGCCCGCCCCGGGGGAAAAAAAGTCCAGGCCCCCCGGTGGGAACGCCCGGGCAAAAAACCCGGGGAAAAACCCCCCGGGGAAAAGGGGTGCCAAGAAAAGGGGGGGGGGGAGACCGAGGGTGGAAAGGGGGAACCCCTCCCCCGGGGGCCCTTTGGGAAAGGGGGCCCGGGTCCCGGGGCCCGGGGTTCCCAAACAGGGGCCTTGGGGCCCCGGGGGGTGGGGAAGCGCCCCTTTTGGGGGGGCGGGGCCGGGGGCCGGGGGCCGGGGTTCCCCCAGGCCCCGGGTCCCCAAAAGGGGAACTTTGTTTTGTTGGGGGGGGCCCTTAACCCTCTTTTGGGGGCGGGGTCCCCCGAGGGGCCTCGGGTTTAAAAAAAAAAAAAAAAAAAAAAAAAAAAAAAAAAGGTTTAGGGGTTGGGGGAAAGGTTGGGGGGGAGCTTTCCCTTTGCCGGCGGAACCGGGGAAAGGGGGGCGGGGGCCCGGGGGTTGGTTGGGAGGGGTTGGGGTTTTTAGGGGGGCCCCTTTTTTCCCCCCCCGGGGGGGGGGCCCGTTTTTTTGGGGCGTGGGAATTGGGGTTGGATGTTCCTCCCCCCCGGGGGGCGGGGGACAACGGGGCCCCTTTAAAAAAAAAAAAAAAAAAAAAAAAAAAAAAAAAAAATGGTTTTGGGTTAAAAAAAAAAAAAAAAAAAAAAAAAAAAAAAAAAATTTTGGTTGGGGGTTTTTGGGAGTGGGTAGGGGGGGGGGTTTTTCGATCTTTTTAGATATTTTAAAGGGTTTTGGTTTTTGGGGGAAATTTAATGGGTATTTTCCCCTAAGGTTTTTGGGTTGAAGGGGGGTTTGGGGGGGGGTTAGGGGGGGGGGCCCTTGGTTGGGCCCCTTGCCCCAGGGGAGGGGCTAAAGGGAGGTGGGGAACACCCCCCTTTTGGTGTCCTTGCCCCCCAAACCGTTTCCCGGTTGGGGGCAGTAAGCCCTTTTAAAGCCCAGGCCCGGGGAGGTTTTGGGTAAGGGCCCAACGCCCGGGGCAGGGGTTTGGAGCCTTTTTGGGGGCGCCCTGGGGGGAGCCTTCTAACCCCGGGGAGGTATGGGGGGAGTCCCGTTTTTGGTTTTCCCCTGGGCCCCTTATTTGGGGGAGGCGTTTGGGGAGGGGGGCCCCAGGGCCCCGGGGCCGAGATGAGCTTTAGGGGGCCCCCGGACCAAAACTTTGGAATTGGGGGAAGCCCAGGGGTTTTTTGGCGGGGGGGCCCCGAGGGGTTTTGGGGCCCCTTTTTGGGGGGAAAGGGTTTGGGCCCGTTTTTGGGGGAAAGGAGCCCAATTTGGTTTAAGGGGTTTGGTTGAGGCCGGGGCCTTTCCCTGGAAGGTGGGACGGGGGTTTGTTTTAAAAAGGGGGTTGGGGATTTTTTTGGGTGCTTGTTTGGGAGGGGGGTTTCCTTTTGGGGGGGGACCCTTTTTCCGGCGGGACCCTTCCCCCTTGCTTTGTTTTTTTGGGGGGGAAGTTTGGGGCTTTTTGGGCCCCTTTATTTTCGGGGGGTTTTTCCCGGGGGGGTTGTTTTGGGGTTTAATGGTTTTAGGGGGGAAATTTGGGGGTTTTCGGGGGGCCCCTTGGCGGTTTGGGGTTTTTGGGGAGGGTTCTTGGGTTGGGCCCCCCCGGGGTTTTAAAAGAGGGGGTAAGGGGTGTTCCAAGGCTTCTTTTCCCCTTTTGGGCCCGGGGGGTTTGTTTTGGGTGAAAGGGGGGGGTGGGGCCCCCGGGCGGGGTAGGGGGGGGTGGGTGGGACGTGGTTGGATTTTCGGCCCCGGCCAGGGATTCCCAAGGGTTGGGAGGACGGTTGGGTTGAAAGGGGGGTTTCCCAGGGTTTTCTCCCCCGGGGTTTGTTGGCCCTCCCCCAAGCCAATTAGGTTTTGGGTCCGCATTCGGTTGGTTAAAAAACCTTTGTTTAATGTTTTACAGCATTTTGGGGCCGGATCTTTGTTGTTCATGTTTTTTATTTATTACAATTTAGTGATCTAATTTTAAATAATATAATATGAAAATAACAATAAATTTTGATTCCGGTTAAGAGTTTAGCCGAGAAAATAACCAAAAGAAAAAGAGCCTTGTCTATTTTTGTCAGTATTTCAAACATCTGTTCCTCGTCAGTTTCCTTATGGCTCTGTATATAGTGTTACAAATTTTTCATTTTCTTATCTTTTGCAGAACCTCTTCAGCTGCATGTCCTATCTATCGAGAGCACCTGGCCACAATGGTGATCCTCCTGGAAGGTGCTTTGCTGCGGATTTGGATTTGGTGCTGAGGATAAGTGTCCCTTCTAAAACTACCAATTACTTGGGTCACCAAGGCATTTTTAGTTTCTACACATATTTGTAGCTAGCACCTCGTCACATGCCTTGATCACAACTGCATCATATCCGTTTCTTACTTTCCTGTATTGGGAAATCTTTTCAATAAAAGGTTGCCAATACCAGGGTGTTAACGTGATGCAGTTGTGATCGGAGCTGATCGCGCAGCCCAGCATCCCGCCTTCCGTTACGGTCCGGACTAAATCACCACCGCGGCCAAGCATTCCCAACGCGTGTTGGTTCGCAAATCCCGAAGTTTGCTTGGGTTCTACCACTATTCGGCCATGAGATCGTGCGCCCTTTGGTCCCTTGTGGTCGCCCTTAGCAGTACGCCGTTGCAGACCTGGCTAAAGCATCCCACTTCCGCCGCACCGGACATTCTGCGCTGAACGCATTATGCGCTACGTTGTCCAGTTTGGCGGATGTGCAGTTTCTGCATACCGGGGCCGCACCGGCGCACCACTCCGGGCACTCACTCTTCTTGTGAGGACCAAGACAGTGGCTGCACGTCTCCTTTTCCTCTTTACAGAGGCGTCTTGTATGGCCATATCCCAGACACTGGGAGCATTGCACCAGTGGGGACTGGTCCGAGGCCTGGACCCGCTGCATGTCCACTCGGACCGTCCCACACTCCACCAGCCTGTTCCACAGCATCGGGGATACCCTTAGCACTATATGATTTGTCATATCGTTCCTCGACTTTCTCTTATATTTTACTTCCATCCTGTCTTCATCCTTGGTCAGTCCCTCGAAAATGTTTCCGTTTTGCCTCCTCATCGCCCCCATAATTTCCTCATCCGTGTTGTAGGAGAAGACATCTTTAAGTATTATCAGAGGATCTTTGTTCTTAATCTCCTCTGTAACTAGTTTCCCCCTCATTTTTCCTAGTCTTTCCTTGACTATATCCCTATCCGCCTTGCTCTTACAACCTATAATAACCTTACTATCTTTTGCCTTTCTTACTCTCTCAATCTCTACACCACCTTCCTTAGCATTTAGAGCTTTTCGGACCTGCTCTAGCACCTCTTCCCCTGTTTCGAAATCGTCACTGGAAGTGACGACAACCGAATGCAGCGTCTTCCTATCTTCGGTAAATCTTTTGTTTTTACCCGCCGCTGCACTTGCGTATGTCGGCACCTCCAGCGCTCCCTCGTGCACCTGTAGCATTTCCTTCAGTTCTTCCATTCTCTCTATATTTTCCTTAACTAGTTTGGAGTGTTCGTCAATTCTTCCTATCAACTCATTTTCCTGTCCATGTTTTTGTTTTTGAGATGGATTTGAGGGGGTGGGGGTAGGGGGGAGAGGGTGTAAAAGGCCCTCCTCACCCGTCCC
This sequence comes from Saturnia japonica, assembly GCA_033032175.1. Classification (NCBI taxonomy): domain Eukaryota; kingdom Metazoa; phylum Arthropoda; class Insecta; order Lepidoptera; family Saturniidae; genus Saturnia; species Saturnia japonica. The sequence continues at coordinate 16,606,606 of CM065325.1, forward strand.
CCCACTCCTCTCGTCCTCCTTTCCCTTCTTTTCGCTGTCCTTTTCCTTGTCCTTGTCAATGATCTTGACGATCTGATACAACCTATCTATGGCGCTTATAACGCCCTCCTTTATATCCGTCCTCAAATTTCTAGAGTTGCTCAAGTGCATTTTTGCCCTGCACAGACAGGCCTTAGCCTCCAGTGCAAGGCTCGGGTACTTCTCGATGTGTGGGGGTGATGCCAGATCTGTTTTCTTTATCCCGTCCTTCTGGCTCGGTTTGTTAGCCAGAGTTCGTCTGGGGATAGGCAGAGTATCGGTCTGCTTTCTCTCTTGGTTAGCCTCAAAGGACTCGATACTCCGCCTAACCGATGGC